>JASAUF010000160.1:0-1372500 GCA_030180095.1 Magnolia changhungtana
ACTAACAATCCAAATTGTAAAATGACGATCTAAGTGTTCCAACGAACTTTTAGGATATCGAACGGTCTCAAAATTAGCCAATTCTGGTCCCGTTTGGAAGCTTCCCAAGTTACCATTCTAGTGAGCTCAAAATAGTTTAAATTTGACCATTAAAGAGAGAGTTATGAAGGTTACTATTGGACAAGGAGATGAAGGAGAAATTCAGGACCGACGACTACGATCCCACTTATGGATGCCCAAATGGTGTCGGAATATGACGATTCCAATAAGGAATGAAAGAGCCAATGTTGTCAAATTGCATATGCGATTGCATGCGATTCGCATATGCTGTTCGCATATGCGATCGCACAATCGCATATGCCATGGCATATTTTTTGTTTTGGCATATTTTCTTTTTTCAAAAAAAAAAAATCTAAAAATTCTATTAAAAAAAATAGAGGGAAAAACTCATCTAATTAGTACACATGATTGGATTGAGTTATTTTACTTATTTCATTATAGTTTGAGTGTTTCATTAAGTGATATATTTAATTACTTATATTATATTATATAAATTTTAACAAAACAATCAAGAAACTACATTAAATGATAACCCATTGTTACAAACTTCGAACAAAGAAATATTAATGATAAATGGATAACTTGAAACAACTTACAAGTTATAACTTACAACTTAATTTACAAAAAGTAAGCACAACTTATAAAATACAAAAAATAAACATGATTGAAATAATTGTATAGAGATTAGAGTAAAAAAGAAAGAGGTGTAAGAGAGAAAGAGTAAGAGATTTAGAGCTTTGGAGTAAAGAATAGTGAAAATGGAGGGGATATGAGTGCCTAATTATAGGCAAAAGTTCTCTAATTTGAAAAAATAAAAAATAAAAATCTTCCACTCTTGGCTATTGGGAAATATGCGATCGCATATGCAGTATGCGATCGCATACTCGCATATGCGATCGCATATTTATCGCATATAAAAGTATGCCATCGCATACTTGCCAGGATCGCATATGCCATCATGGCATATGCGATTTGATCATTACTATGCGCATATGCGATCGCATTTGATAACAATGGAAAGAGCACTAAAGTTCCTTTCAGGTGACCAAAAATCAACCCAATCCGACAGCAAACGAGGGAGTTATTAGCATCTCCGTTGGATCACACGATGTGAAAAGATTAACAATCTAAATTTCAAAATGAGGATCGAAGAGTTCCAACATGCTTTTGGGATATCGAACGGTCTTAAAATTAGCCAATTATGGTGTCAATTATAAGCAAGTCAAGTTTCCATTCTAATGAGCTCAAAATAGTCTAAATTCGACCATTGAAGAGAGAGTTATGAAGGTTACTATTGGACAAGGAAATGAAGGAAAAATTCAGGACAGACGACTGCGATCCCACTTACAGATGCCCAAATGGTCTTAGAATACGACGATTCCAGTTAGGATTGAAAGAGCACTAAAGTACCTTTCGGATGACAAAAATCGAACCAATTCGACAGCAAACGAGTGAGTTATGAGCGTCTACGTTGGATTGTGCAATTTGGAAAGATTAACAATCAAAATTGCAAAATGACAATCGAACAGTTGCAACGTGCTTTTGGGATATCGAACGGTCTTGAAATTAGCCAATTTTGGTCCCATTTGGTAGCTTGTCAAGTTATCACTCTGATGAGCTCAAAAAGTTTAAATTCAACCACTGAAGAGAGAGTTATGAGGGTTATTATTGGACAAGGAGATAAAGGAAAAATACAGGACCAACGACTGCGATCCCACTTACGGATGCCCAAATGGTCTCGGAATACGACGATTCCAATCAGGAATGAAAGTGCACTAAAGTACCTTTCAGATAACCAAAAATAGACCCAATTTGACATCAAACGAGGGAGTTAAGAGCGTCTCCGTTGTATAGTGCAATGCGAAAAGATTAACAATCCAAATTGCAAAATGACGATCGAAGAGTACCAACGTGCTTTTGGGATATCGAACGGTCTTGAAATTAGCTAATTCTGGTCTCATTTAGAAGCTTGTCATGTTACCATTCAAATGACCTCAAAATAGTCTAAATTCAACCACTGAAGAGAGAGTGATGAAGGTTACTATTGGGCAAGGAGATGAAGGAAAAATTTAGGATCGACGACTGCGATCCCACTTACGGATGCCCAAATGGTCTCGGAATACGACGATTCCAGTCAGGAATGAAGGAGTACTAAGGTACCTTTCTGATGACCAAAAATTGACCCAATCCGACATCAAACGAGGGAGTTATGAGCGTCTCTGTTGGATTGTACGATTTAGAAAGATTAACAATCCACATTGTAAAATGACAATCGAAGAGTTCCAAAATGCTTTTGGGATATCGAACGGTCTTAAAATTAGCCAATTTTGGTCCCATTTGGAAGCTTGTCAAGTTACTATTCTAATGAGCTCAAAATAGTTTAGATTCGACTATTAAAGAGAGAGTTATGAAGGTTACTATTGGACAAGGAGATGAAGGAAAAATTCAGGACCGACGACTGCGATCCCACTTACGGATGCCCAAATGGTCTCGGAATACGATGATTCTAGTCAGGAATGAAAGAGCACTAAAGTACCTTTCAGATGACCAAAAATCGACCCAATCCGACATCAAACGATGGAGTTATGAGCATCTCCGTTGGATCGCGGGATGCCGAAAGATTAACAATCTAAATTGCAAAATGACAATCGAAGAATTCGAACGTGCTTTTGCAATATCAAACGGTCTCGAAATTAGCCAATTCTGGTCCCATTTGGAAGCTTGTCAAGTTAACATTCCAATGAGCTCAAAATAGTTTAAGTTCAACCACTAAAGAGAGAGTTATGAAGGTTACTACTGGACAAGTAGATGAAGGAGAAATTCAGGACCAACGACTACGATCCCACGTACGGATGCCTAAATGGTCTCAGAATACAACAATTCCAGTAAGGAATGAAAGAGCACTAAAGTACCTTTCAGATGACCAAAAATCGACCCAATCCGACAACAAACAAGGGTGTTATGAGCGTCTCCATTGGATCACGTGATGCGGAAAGATTAACAATCCAAATTATAAAATGACAATCGAAGAGTTCCAACATGCTTTTGGGATATTGAACGGTCTCAAAATTAGCCAATTCTGATCTCATTTAGAAGCTTGTCAAGTTACCATTCCAATGACCTCAAAATAATCTAAATTCAACCACTGATGAGAGAGTTATGAAGGTTACTATTGGACAAGGAGATGAAGGAAAAATTCAGGACCGATGACTGTGATCGCACTTATGAAAGTGCCCTAGTTTGTCAAGTTACATGAGTGTTGAGTCAGAATGACTACAGAGCCTGATAGGAAGATCAATTCAAGCGTCTACCTCAACCGGATGTGTGCAAGCTCGCCACAGATAAATTTAAAACCTCACATCCCATGTCCCAAAACACCAGGTGAATAAAACCCTTAAAAACAAGTTAGAAAATCATAGGGTTTTAAGGTAAGAAAACTTTTTCAAAACAGAAAAATCTCTAAGTTTTTCTTGCCTTGTCGATCTTATCGAAGCACCCTCGATATGTCTAGCAACCTCACAACCTGCGTTGTCGATTCCTCGATGCTTCATCGATACCATCAAAAAGAGGACCAAATATGTCTAGCAACCTCACAACATATCTAGACGGATTATCGATGTATCGATACACCTATCGATATCATCGAAAGTGGCTCGATAAAATTGATAGGCAGATTTTCGGCGCCCCTATTTTTTCAAGAAAATTTTAAATTCCTTCAATATATCGATGTGCCTTACGATATGATCTGAAATCAAATATCGATAGGATCGAAAGTCCATCAATGATATCGACCGTGGGCGCCCGTTTCTTCTAACAGATATTTTAGGTTGTTTTTAACTTTGATCGGGAGCCATTCGAGGAAATCGATATTCATATGTCGATGATATCGAGGCCGGGTCGATTGCATCGAAACTGATACAAACTGTCCAGCGAGCTTACTGGTAAATCTATAGGATTATCGATGCATCGACACTGCCTTCGATATCATCAATATGAAATTTCGATGACATCGGCTGACCCTCGATCATATCTTAAAAACCTAAAATATTTCTAGTCAAGTCTCTCTCATTTTTCAAGTGTCGATGGATCGAACCTATCATCGATGGAATCGGAGTTCGAAATCCGATGACATTGACAATTGTTTCGATTTATCGACCAGCTGGCTAAAGGTTTCAAAAGCGTATGACTTTGAGTTTGAGTCATCGAGCAGACCATCATGCCATCGAGAGTATACGCTCGATGATATCGAACTCAGTCATAAATGTGACCGTTTTATATCCGTTGGAACCTTTTACCTATATATAGAGGACTTGTCTATTGTTGCTGGGAGAGAAAGTAAAGAGAGCTTTTGAGTGTTTTAACCTTAGATCATATACCTAAAGCCCTTTCTCTTAGAGAAGTTCATCCTCCAATCTACCCTTACCATTTATATTCAATAGAGTGGATTGGGGAATGAACTTCCGCATTCAAGGATCCTCCAGCTACTACCTTAATGGTAACTCATTAAGCTGGGATGCCTTGAATGCCTAGATGATTGGAACTACTCTATCTTCCTTATAGGAAAACCTTTAGAGAGTAGGATTCCATCATAACCTTGACCCAGCCCGTCACCATATATCGGTACATCTTTTGTGTTGCGACTCAAGGGAGCAGAAGACTTTTCGTCAACAAGGAGGAGGAGATCTTTGGTATTGTGCTTATCGTGACTCATCAACTTATTTGTAAGTATCTAGAGTCCAAGAGGACACTTGTGATCATTCCTTTGTAGGATTGGGTCTTTAGTGGTTCTCACCCTTTGAAGTCCTCAAGGAGGCCTCCAGCGGGAGTGTATGTGGTGGGTGCGTTGTGTAGACCCCTTGCTCTGTGGAGAGCACAAACATCTGGTTGAAGGTGAAGTAACAAAATCTTAGGTTTGAGGTCAACTGCTGTGAAACCTCGGGTTTGAGGTGAACTATGTAGAAACCTCCAGTAGGGTCTTATGGAAGATCCTTGGCCAGTGTGCTTAAAAGTGGGTGCGTTGTGTTGACCCTTGCTCGTGAGAGTATAAACAGTCAGCCTCAGTGTAGGTTGTAAAAGTTGAAGGTGAACCTGATTTAAAACCTTAGGTTTGAGGTGAACCGCTGTGAAACCTCCTTAGTGAAATCCGGTATACTCAAGGGTTGAGTGCAGTTACTCTTAGTGGAGTAGACAAGTAGTCGAACCACTATAAAAATGACTGTGTTTATGATTGATCTTTTCTGTGTGTGTGATTTATGTCAATGTATTCATATTTATATATCTGATCACATCCCACACACATACACAGTCACATCCATCATAAACAAGTTATATATTGCTATCTCTTGAAGAGTTTGTGATTGGATCCTCTACCAAGCTTGGAAGCCAGTAGAGTTACCTTTGAGTACTTGTGATAAATTGCACATTCATAGGATTAGTGAAAGAGAATTTTGAAATAAATCATAAAAACTTTTAAAAATCCTATTCACCCCTCTCTAGGACATATTGGCATATCCCGACTTCAACTAAAGCGGTCTTCACTGTAATTTCAACTTACGGATGCCCAAATGATCTTGGAATATGACAATTCCAGTCAGGATTGAAAGAGCACAAAATTACCTTTCAAATAACCAAAAATTGACCTAATTCGACATCAAACAAGGGAGTTATGAGCATCTTCGTTGGATTGAGCGATTTGGAAAGATTAACAATCCAAATTGCAAAATGATGATCGAAGAGTCCCAACGTGCTTTTGGGATATTGAACGGTCTTAAAATTAGCCAATTCTGGTCCTATTTGGAAGCTTGTCAAGTTACAATTCCAATAACATAAAATAGTTTAAATTTGACCCTTAAAGAGTGGGTTGTGAAGGTTACTATTGGACAACGAAATGAAGGAAAAATTCAGGATAGACGACTACGATCTCACTTACGGATTCCCAAATGGTCTCAGAATACGACGATTCTAGTCAGGATTGAAAGAACACTAAAGTACCTTTCGGATGACCAAAAATTGACCCAATTCGACATCAAACGAGTGAGTTATGAGCGTCTCCGTCGGATTGAGCAATTTGGAAAGATGAACAATCAAAATTGTAAAATGACAATCGAAGAGTTCCAACGTGCTTTTAGGATATCGAACGGTCTCGAAATTAGCCAATTTCGATCTCATTTGGAAGCTTATCAAGTTATCATTCCAATGAGCTCAAAATAGTTTAAAGTTGACCACTGAAGAGAGAGTTATGAGGGTTATTATTGGATAAGGAGATGAAGGAAAAATTAAGGACTAACGACTGCAATCCCACTTACGGATGCCCAAATGGTCTCGGAATACGATGATTCCAGTCAAGAATGAAAGACCACTAAAGTACCTTTCAGATGACCAAAAATTGACCCAATCCAACATCAAACGAGGAAGTTATGAACATCTCCATTGGATCGAGCGATGTGAAAAGATTAACAATCTAAATTGTAAAATCACGATCGAATAGTTCCAACGTGCTTTTGTGATATCGAACGGTCTTAAAATTAGCCAATTCAAGTCTCATTTAGAAGCTAGCCAAGTTACCATTCCAATGACCTCAAATAGTCTAAATTCGACCACTAAATAGAGAGTTATGAAGGTTAATATTGGACAAGGAGATGAAGGAAAAATTCAGGACCGACAACTGTGATCCCACTTACGGATGTACAAATCATCTCGGAATACAACGATTCCAGTCAGGATTGAATGAGCACTAAAATACCTTTCAGATGACCAAAAATTGACCCAATCCAACATCAAACGATGGAGTTACGGGCGTCTCCGTTGGATCAAGCGATGCGAAAAGATTAACAATCCAAATTGCAAAATAACGATCGAAGAGTTCCAACGTGCTTTTGGGATATTGAACGGACTCGAAACTAGCCAATTTTGGTCCCATTTGGAAGCTTGTCAAGTTACCATTCCAATGAGCTCCAAATAGTTTAAGTTTGACCACTAAAGAGAGAGTTATGAAGGTTACTATTGGACAAGGAGATGAAGGAGAAATTCAAGACCGACGACTACCATCCCATATACAGATGCCCAAATGGTCCAGAATATGACGATTCCAGTAAGGAATGAAAGAGCACTAAAGTACCTTTCAGATGACCAAAAATTGACCCAATCTGACAGGAAACGAGAGAGTTATGAGTGTCTCTGTTAGATCGTGCGATGCGAAAAGATTAACAATCCAAATTGCAAAATGACGATTAAAGACTTCCAACGTGCTTTTGGGATATCGAACAGTCTTGAAATTAGACAATTCAGGTCTCATTTAGAAGCTTGTCAAGTTACCATTCAATTGACCTCAAAATAGTCTAAATTTGACCACTGAAGAGAGAGTTATGAAGGTTACTATTGTACAAGGAGATGAAGGAGAAATTCATGACCGACGACTATGATCCCACTTACAGATGTCCAAATGGTCTCAGAATATGATGAATCCATTTGAGAATGAAAGAGCACTAAAGTACCTTTCATATGACCATAAATTGACCCAATTCGACAGCAAATGAGGGAGTTATGAGCGTCTTCGTTCGATCGCGCAATGCAAAAAGATTAACAATCCAAATTACAAAATGATGATGGAAGAGATCCAACTTGATATTGGGATATCGAACAGTCTTGAAATTAGCCAATTCTAGTCTCATTTAGAAGCTTGTCTAGTTACCATTCCAATGACCTCAAAATAGACTAAATTCGACCACCAAATAGAGAGTTATGAAGGTTACTATTGGACAAGGAGATGAAGGAAAAATTCAGGACCAATGACTGCGATCCCACTTACGGATGCCCAAATGGTCTCAGAATACGACGATTCCAGTCAAGAATGAAAGAGCACTAAAGTACCTTTCAGATGACCAAAAATTGACCCAATCCGACATCAAACAAGGTAGTTATGAGCGTCTCCGTTGGATCGCACGATTTGTACAGATTAACAATCCAAATTGTAAAATGACGATCGAAGACTTTTGATGTCCTTTTGGGATATCGAACTATCTCAAAATTAGCCAATTCTGGTCTCAATTAGAAGCTTGTCAAGTTTCCATTCCAATGAACTCAAAATATTTTAAATTCGACCACATAAGAGAGAGTTATAAAGGTTACTATTGGATAGGGAAATGAAGGAAAAATTCAGGACCGACGACTGCGATCCCACTTACGGATGCCCAAATGGTCTCGAAATACGACGATTCGAGTCAGGATTAAAAGAGCACTAAAGTACCTTTCAGATGACCAAAAATCGACCCAATCTGACATCAAACGAGTGAGTTATGAGCGTCTCCATTGGATCGCGCAATTTGGAAAGATTAATAATCTAAATTGTAAAATGACAATCGAAGAGTTCCAATGTGCTTTTAGGATATCGAACGGTCTCGAAATTAGCCAATTCTGGTCCCAATTGGAAACTTGTCAAGTCACCATTCTAATGACCTCAAAATAGTTTAAATTCGACCATTAAAGAGAGAGTTATGATGGTTACTATTGGACAAGGAGATGAAGGAGAAATTCAGGACCGATGACTGTGATCCCACTTACGGATGCCCAAATGGTCTTGGAATACGATGATTCCAGTCAGGACTGAAAGAGCACTAAAGTACCTTTCAGATGACCAAAAATTGACCCAATCCGCCAACAAACGAGGGAGTTATGACCGTCTCCGTTGGATCGCGCGATGTGGAAAGACTAACAATCCAAATTGTAAAATGACGATCGAAGAGTTCCAACGTGCTATTTGGATATTGAACGGTCTCGAAATTAGCCAATTCTGGTCTCATTTAGAAGCTTGTCAAGTTACCATTCTAATGAGCTCAAAATAGTTTAAATTCAACCATTAAAGAGAGAGTTATGAAGGTTACTATTGGACAAGGAGATGAAGGAAAAATTTAGTACCGACGACTGTGATCCCACTTATGATTGGACAAATCATCTCAGAATACGATGATTCCACTTAGGATTGAAAGAACACTAAAGTACCTTTCAGATGACCAAAAATTGACCCAATTCGACATCAAACAATGGAGTTACGGGCGTCTTTATTGAATCACACGATGCGAAAAGATTAATAATCCAAATTGCAAAATGACGATCGAAGAGTTCCAACGTACTTTTGGGATATTGAATGGACTCAAAACTAGCCAATTCGGTCCCATTTAGAAGCTTGTCAAGTTACCATTCCAATGAGCTCAAAATAGTTTAAGTTCGACCACTAAAGAGAGAGTTATGAAGGTAACTATTGGACAAGAAGATGAAGAAGAAATTTAAGACCGACGATTACCATCCCACATACGGATGCCCAAATGGGCTCAGAACATAACGATTCCAGTAAGGAATGAAAGAGCACTGAAGTACCTTTCAGATGACCAAAAATTGACCCAATCTAATAGGAAACAAGGGAGTTATGAGTGTCTCTGTTAGATCGCGCGATGCGAAAAGATTAACAATCCAAATTGTAAAATGACGATCAAAGACTTCCAACGTGCTTTTGGGATATCGAATGGTCTCAAAATTAGACAATTCTAGTCTCATTTAGAAACTTGTCAAGTTACCATTCAATTGACCTCAAAATAGTCTAAATTTGACCACTGAAGAGAGAGTTATGAAGGTTACTATTATACAAGGAGATGAAGGAGAAATTCATGACCGACGACTATGATCCCACCAAAGGTTGGCCAAATGGTCTCAGAATATGCCGAATCCATTCAGGAATGAAAGAGCATAAAGTACCTTTCATATGACCAAACATTGACCCAATCCGACAACAAACGAGGGAGTTATGAGCGTCTCCGTTCGATCGTGTAATGCAGAAAGATTAACGATCCAGATTACAAAATGACGATGGAAGAGATCCAACTTGATGTTGGGATATCGAACGGTCTTGAAATTAGCCAATTCTGGTCTCATTTAGAAGCTTGTTAAGTTACCATTCCAATGACCTCAAAATAGACTAAATTCAACCACTAAAGAGAGAGTTATGAAGGTTACCATTGGATAAGGAGATGAAGGAAAAATCCAGGACTGATGACTGCGACCCACTTACGGATGCCCAAATGGTCTCGGAATACGATGATTCTAGTCAAGAATGAAAAAACACTAAAGTACCTTTCAGATGACCAAAAATTGACCCAATCCGATATCAAACAAGGTAGTTATTAGCATCTCCGTTAGATCGTGCGATTTGTACAGATTAACAATCCAAATTGCAAAATGACAATCGAAGAGTTCCAATGTCCTTTTGGGATATCGAATGGTCTCAAAATTAGCCAATTTTGGTCTCATTTAGAAGCTTGTTAAGTTACCATTCCAATGACCTCAAAATATTCTAAATTCGACCACATAAGAGAGAGTTATGAAGGTTACTATTGGACCAGGAAATGAAGGAAAAATTCAGGACCGAAGACTGCAATCCCACTTACGGATGCCCAAATGGTCTCGGAATACGACAATTCCAGTCAGTATTGAAAGAGCACTAAAATACCTTCCAGATGACAAAAAATGACCCAATCTGACATTAAATGAGTGAGTTATGAGCGTCTCCATTGGATCTCGCAATTTGGAAAGATTAACAATCCAAATTGCAAAATGACAATCGAAGAGTTCCAACGTGCTTTTGGGATATCGAACGGTCTCGAAATTAGCTAATTTTGGTCCCAATTGGAAGCTTGTCAAGTTACCATTCCAATGACCTCAAAATGGTTTAAATTTGACCATTAAAGAGAGAGTTATGATGGTTACTATTGGACTAAGAGATGAAGGAGAAATTCAGGACCGATGACAGCGATCCCACTTACAGATGCCCAATTGGTCTCGGAATATGATGATTCCAGTCAGGAATGAAAGAGCACTAATGTACCTTTCAGATGACCAAAAATTGACCCAATCTGATAGCAAACGAGGGAGTTATGAACGTCTCCGATGGATCGCGCGATGTGGAAAGACTAACAATCCAAATTGTTAAATGACGATCGAAGAGTTCCAACGTGCTATTGGGATATCGAACAGTCTCGAAATTATCCAATTCTGGTCTCATTTAGAAGCTTGTCAAGTTACCATTCCAATGAGCTCAAAATAGTTTAAATTCAACCACTAAAGAGAGAGTTATGAAGGTTACTATTGGATAAGGAGATAAAGAAGAAATTCAGGATAAACGACTACGATCCTACTTACGGATGCCCAAATGGTCTCGGAATACGACGAGTCCAGTCAAGAATGAAAGGGCACTAAAGTACCTTTCAGATGACCAAAACTCGACCCAATCCAACATCAAACGATGGAGTTATGAGCGATCTTGCGATGCAGAATGATTAACAATCGAAATTGTAAAATGACGATTCATGAGTTCCAACGTGCATTTGGGAGATCGAATGGTCTCGAAATTAGCCAATTTTGGTCTTATTTAGAAGCTAGTCAATTTACCATTTGAATTATTCAAAATAGTCAAAATTTGAACATTGAAGACAAAGTTATGAAGGTTGTTATTGGACAAGGAGATGAATGAGAAATTCAGGACCGATGACTACGATACCACTTATGGATGCCCAAATGGTCTCGGAATACAACGATTCCAGTCAGGAATGAAAGAGCACTAATAATTCAGATGACCAAAAATTGACCCAATCCAACAGCAAATGAGGGTGTTATGAGCATGTCCGTTGGGTCGTGGATGCGGAAAGATTAACAATTCAAATTGCAAAATGATGATCGACGATTTCCAACATGCATTTGGGATATCGAACAGTCTCGAAATTAGCCAATTCTGGTCTCATTGAGAAGCTTGTCAAGTTACCATTCCAATGACCTCAAAATATTCTAAATTTGATCACTAAAGAGAGACTTACAAAGGTCAATATTGGACAAGGAAAGGAAGGAAAAATTCAGGACGGACGACTGCGATTGCACTTACGGATGCACAAATGGTCTCGGAATATGACTATTCCAGTCAGGATTGAAAGAGCACTAAAGTACCTTTCAGTTGACCAAAAATCGACCCAATCCGACATCAAATGATGGAGTTATGGGCGTCTCCGTTGGATCATGCAATGCGAAAGGATTAACAATCTAAATTGCAAAATGACAATCGAAGAGTTCCAATGTGCTTTTAGGATATTGAACGGTCTCGAAACTAGTGAATTCCGATCCCATTTGGAAGCTTGTCAAGTTACCATTCCAATGAGCTCAAAATATTCTAAATTCGACCACTAAAGAGGGAGTTATGAAGGTTACTATTGGACAAGGAGATGAAGGAAAAATTCAGGACTGACGACTGTGATCCCACTTACGGATGCCCAAATGGTCTCAGAATACGATGATTCCAGTCAGGATAGAAAGAGCACTAAAGTACCTTTTAGATGACCATAAATCGACCCAATCCGACATCGAACGAGGGAGTTATGAGCGTCTCCGTTAGATCGCGCGATGCGAAAAGATTAACAATCCAAATTGCAAAATGAGGATAGAAGAGTTCTAATGTACTTTTGGGATATCGAACAGTCTGAAAATGAGCCAATTTTGATCCCATTTGGAAGCTTGTCAAGTTATAATTCCATTAAGCTCAAAGTAGCCTAAATTCGTCCAGTGACAAGAGAGTTATGAAGGTTACTATTGGACAAGGAGATGAAGGAAAAATTCAGGATCGATGACTGTGATCGCATTTACGGATGCCCAAATGGTCTCAAAATATGACTATTCTGGTCAGGATTGAAAGAGCACTAAAGTACCTTTTAGATGACCAAAAATTGACCCAATCTGACATCAAATGATGGAGTTATGGGCATCTCCGTTAGATCACGCGATGCAGAAAGATTAACAATCCAAATTGTAAAATGACAATCGAAGAGTTCCAATGTGCTTTTGGGATATCGAACGGTCTCGAAATTAGCCAATTCCGGTCTCACTTGGAAGCTTGTCAAGTTATCATTCCAATGAGCTCAAAATAGTTTAAATTTGATCACTAAAGAGAGAGTTATGAAGGTTACTATTGGACAAGGTAATGAAGAAAAAATTTAGGACAAATGACTGCGATCCCACTTACGGATGCCCAAATGGTCTCGAAATACGATGATTCTAGTAAGGAATGAAAGAGCACTAAAGTACCTTTTAGATGACCAAAAATTCACCAAATCCAACATCAAACGACGGAGTTATGAGTGTCTCTGTTGGATCACGAGATGTGGAAAGATTAACAATCCAAATTGCAAAATGATGCTTGAAGTATTCCAACGTGCTTTTGGGATATCGAACGGTCCCAAAATTAGCCAATTCTGGTCTCATTTAGAAGCTTGTCAAGTTACCATTCCAATGACCTCAAAATATTCTAAATTCGACCATTGAAGAGAGAGTTATGAAGGTTAATATTAGACAAGGAAATGAAGGAAAAATTCATGATCGACGACTGCGATCCCACTTACGGATGCCTAAATGGTCTCGGAATACGACGATTCTTATCAGGAATGAAAAAGCACTAAAGTACCTTTTAGATGACCCCAAATCGACCCAATCTGACATCAAACGAGTGAGTTATGAGCGTCTCCATTGGATGGCACAATTTGAAAAGAATAAGAATCCAAATTGTAAAATGACAATTGAAGAGTTCCAACGTGCTTTTGGGGTATCGAGTGGTCTCAAAATTAGCCAATTTGGGTCCCAATTGGAAGCTTGTCAAGTTACCATTCCAATGAGCTCAAAATAGTTTAAATTCTACCACTAAAGAGAGAGTTATGATGGTTAATATAGGACAAGGAGATAAAGGTGAAATTCAGGACTAACGACTGCAATCTCACTTACGGATGCCCAAATGGTCTCAGAATACGACTATTCCAGTCAAGAATGAAAGAGCACTAAAGTACCTTTCAGATGACCAAAACTAGACCCAATCTGATGTCAAATGATGGAGTTATGAGCGTCTCCGTTGGATCGGGCGATGTGGAAAGACTAACAATCCAAATTGCTAAATGACAATCGAAGAGTTCCAACGTGCCTTTGGGATATTGAATGGTCTTGAAATTAGCCAATTCTGGTCTCATTTAGAAGCTTGTCAAGTTACCATTCCAATGAGCTCAAAATAGTTTAAGTTCGACCACTAAAGAGAGAGTTATGAAGGTTACTATTGGACAAGGAGATGAAGGAGAAATTCAGGACCGACGACTACCATCCAACGTATGGATGCCCAAATGATTTCGTAATACGACGATTCCATTAAGGAATGAAAGAGCACCAAAGTACCTTTTAGATGACCAAAAATTGACCCAATCCGACAGGAAAGGAGGGAGTTATGAGCGTCTCTGTTAAATCGCGCGATGCGAAAAGATTAACAATCCAAATTGCAAAATGACAATCAAAGACTTCCAACGTGCTTTTGACATATTGAACGATCTCGAAATTAGACAATTCTGGTCTCATTTAGAAGCTTGTCAAGTTACCATTCAATTGACCTCAAAATAATCTAAATTCAACCACTGAAGAGAGAGTTATGAAGGTTACTATTGTACAAGGAGAAATTCATGACCAACGACTACGATCCCACTTACAGATGGCTAAATGGTCTCAGAATATGACGATTCCATTCAGGAATGAAAGAGCAATAAAGTACCTTTCATATGAGCAAAAATTGACCCAATCCGACAGCAAACGAGGGAGTTATGAGCATCTCCGTTCGGTCACGCTATGCCGAAAGATTAACAATCCAAATTAGAAAATGACGATGGAAGAGATCCAACTTGATATTGGGATATCGAACGTTCTCGAAATTAGCCAATTTTGGTCTCATTTAGAAGCTTGTCAAGTTACCATTCCAATGACCACAAAATAGACTAAATTCAATCACTGAAGAGTGGGCTATGAAGGTTACTATTGGGCAAGGAGATGAAGGAAAAATCCAGGACTGACGACTGCGATCCCACTTACAGATGCCCAAATGCTCTCGGAATACGATGATTCCAGTCAAGAATGAAAGAGCACTAAAGTACCTTTCAAATGACTAAAAATCGACCCAATTCGACATCAAACAAGGTAGTTATGAGCGTCTCCATTGGATCGCAAGATTTGTAAAGATTAACAATCCAAATTGCAAAATGATGATCGAAGTGTTCCAACGTCCTTTTGGGATATCGAAGGGTCTCGAAATTAACCAATTCTAGTCTCATTTAGAAGCTTGTAGAGTTATCATTCCAATGACCTCAAAATATTCTAAATTCGACCATAAAAGAGAGAGTTATGAAGGTTACTATTGGACAAGGAGATGAAGGAAAAATTCAGGACCGACGACTGCGATCCCACTTACAAATGCCCAAATGGTCTCGGAATACGACGATTCTAGTCAGGATTGAAAGAGCACTAAAGTACCTTTCTGATGACCAAAAATTGACCCAATCCGACATCAAACGAGTGAGTTATGAGCATCTCCATTGGATCACGCAATTTGGACTGATTAACAATCCAAATTGTAAAATGACAATCTAAGAGTTCCAACGTGCTTTTGGGATATCGAACGGTCTCGAAATCAGCCAATTCTAGTCCCAATTGGAAGCTTGTCAAATTACCATTCCAATGACCTCAAAATAGTTTAAATTCCACAATTAAAGAGAGAGTTATCATGGTTACTATTGGACAAGGTGATGAAGGAGAACTTCAGGACTGACGAATGCGATCTCACTTACGGATGCCCAAATGGTCTCAGAATACGACATTTCCAGTCAGGAATGAAAGAGCACTAAAGTATCTTTCAGATGACCAAAAATTGACCCAATCCAACAGTAAATGAGGGAGTTATGAGCGTCTCCATTGGATCGCACGATGTGGAAAGACTAACAATCCAAATTGTAAAATGACGATCGAATATTTCCAACGTGCTATTGGGATATTGAACGGTCTCGAAAATAGCCAATTCTGGTCTCATTTAGAAGCTTGTCAAGTTATCATTCCAATGAGCTCAAAATAGTTTAAGTTCGACCACTAAAGAGAGAATTATGAAGGTTACCATTGGACAAGGAGATGAAGGAGAAATCCAGGACCGACGACTACGATCCCACGTACAGATGCCCAAATGGACTCGGAATATGATGATTTCAATATGGAATGAAAGAGCACTAAAAGACCTTTTAGAAGACCAAAAATTGACTGAATCCGATAGCAAACGAGGGAGTTATGAGCATCTCCGTTAGATCGTGCGATGTGAAAAGATTAACAATCTAAATTGCAAAATGACGATCAAAGAGTTCTGAAGTACTTTTGGGATATCGAACGATCTCGAAATTAGCCAATTTTGGTCTCATTTAGAAGCTTGTCAAGTTACCATTCCATTAACCTCTAAATAGTCTAAACTCGACCACTGAAGAGAGAGTTATAAAGGTTACTATTGGAGAAGGAGATGAAGGAATAATTCAGGACTGATGACTTTGATCTCACTTACGGATGCCCAAATGGTCTCGGAATACAACTATTCCAGTTAGGATTGAAAGAGCACTAAAGTACCTTTCAGATGACCAGAAATCAATCCAATCCACATCAAACGATGGAATTATGGGCATTTCCTTTAGATTGCGCGATGCGGAAGATTAACAATCCAAATTGCAAAATGACGATTGAAGAGTTCCAACATGCATTTGGGATATCAAACGGTCTCGAAATTAGTCAATTCTGGTCTCATTGAGAAGCTTGTCAAGTTACTATTCCAATGACCTCATAATATTCTAAATTCGACCACTGAAGAGAGAGTTATGAAGGTTAATATTGGACCACGAAATGAAGGAAAATTTTAGGATCGACAATTGCGATCCCACTTATGGATGCACAAATGGTCTCGGAACACGACTATTACATTCAGGATTGAAAGAGCACTAAAATACCTTTCAGATGACCAAAAATTGACCCAATCTAACATCAAACGATGGAGTTATGGGTGTCTCCGTTGGATCACGCGATGCGAAAAGATTAACAATCAAAATTGTAAAATGACGATTGAAGAGTTCCAATGTGCTTTTGGGATATCCAATGGTCTCAAAACTAACGAATTCTTGTCCCACTTGGAAGCTTGTCAAGTTACCATTCGATTGAGCTCAAAATAGCTTAAGTTCGACCATTAAAGAGAGAGTTATGAAGGTTACTATTGGACAAGGAGATGAAGGTGAAATCTAGGACCGACGACTACGATCCCACGTACAGATGCCCAAATGGACTCAGAATACGATGATTCTAGTATGGAATGAAAGAGCACTAAAGTACCATTCAGATCACTAAAACTTGACCCAATCCCATAGCAAACGAGGGAGTTATGAGCATCTCCGTTACATCGTGCGATGCAGAAAGATTAACAATCGAAATTGCAAAATGAGGATGGAAGAGTTCCAACGTGCTTTTGGGATATTAACGGTCTCGAAATTAGCCAATTCTAATCCCATTTGGAAGTTTGTCAAGTTACAATTCCATTAAGCTCAAAATAGTCTAAATTCGACCACTGAAGAGAGGGTTATGAAGGTTACTATTGGATAAGGAATTGAAGGAAAAATTCAGGACCGATGACTGTGATCGCACTTACGGATGCCCAAATGTTCTCGGAATACGACTATTCCGGTCAGGAATGAAAGAGCACTAAAGTACCTTTCAGATGACCAAAAATTGACCCAATCCGACATCAAATGATGGAGTTATGGGCGTCTCTGTTGGATCCCGTGATGCGGAAAGATTAATAATCAAAATTGTAAAATGACAATCTAAGAGTTACAACGTGCTTTTGGGATATCAAACTGTCTTGAATCTACCAATTCCGGTCCCACTTGGAAGCTTGTCAAGTTACCATTCCAATGAGCTCAAAATAGTTTAAGTTTGACAACTAAAGAGAGAGTTATGTAGGTTACTATTGGACAAGGAGATGGAGGAGAAATTTAGGACTGACGATTACGATCCCACGTACAGATGCCCAAATGGACTCGAAATATGACAATTCCAGTAAGGAATGAAAGAGCGCTAAAGTACCTTTTAGATACCGAAAATCGACTGAATTCGATAGCAAACGAGGGAGTTATGAGCATCTCCGTTAGATCGCACGATGCAGAAAGATTAACAATTCAAATTGTAAAGTGACGATCAAAGAGAGAGTTATGAAGGTTACCATTGAGTACCAAAGAGAAAGATTAACAATTCAAATGACGATGGAAGAGTTCCAACATGCTTTTGGGATATCGAACGGTCTCAAAATTAACCAAATTTGATCCCATTTAGAAGCTTGTCAAGTTATAATTCCATTAAGCTCAAAATAGTCTAAATTTGACCACTGAAGAAATAATTATGAAGGTTATTTATTATACAAGGAGATGAAAGAGAAATTTAGGACCGACGACTACGATCCATTCAACGATTCCAAATGGTCTCGAAATACAATGATTCCATTCAGGAATGAAAGAGCACTAAAGTACCTTTCATATGACCAAAAATCGACCCAATCCGACAGTAAATGAGGTAGTTATGAGCGTCTCTATTTGATCGCGCGATGCAGAAAGATTAACAATCCAAATTGCAAAATGACGATGGAAGAGTTCCAACATGCTTTTGGGATATCGAACGGTCTCGAAATTAGCCAATTCTGGTCTCATTTAGAAGCTTGTCAAGTTACCATTCCAATGACCTCAAAATAGTCTAAATTCGACCATTGAAGAGAGAGTTATGAAGGTTACTATTACACAAGGAGATGAAGGAAAAATTCAGGACCGACAACTACGATCCCACTTACGGATGCCCAAATGGTCTCGGAATACGACGATTACATTCAGGAATGAAAGAGCACTAAAGTACCTTTCATATGATCAAAAATTGACCCAATCCGATAGTGAACGAGGTAGTTATGAGCGTCTCTGTTGGATTGCGTAATGCGGAAAGATTAACAATCTAAATTGCAAAATGATGATAGAATAGTTCCAACGTGCTTTTGGGATGTCGAACCGTCACGAAATTAGCCAATTCTAGTCCTATTTAGAAGCTTGTCAAGTTACCATTCCATTAACCCCAAAATAGTCTAAATTTGACCACTGAAGAGAGAGTTATGAAGGTTACTATTGGAGAACGAGATAAAGGAAAAATTCAGGACCGACAACTGCGATCCCACTTACAGATGCACAAATGGTCTCAGAATACGACTATTCCATTCAGGATTGAAAAAGCACTAAAGTACCTTTCAGATGACAAAAAATTGACCCATTCCAACATCAAATGATGGAGTTATGGGCGTCTCCGTTGGATCTCGCGAAGCAGAAATATTAACAATCCAAATTGCAAAATGACGATCGAAGAGTTCCAATGTGCTTTTGGGATATCGAACAGTCTCAAAACTAGCTAATTTCGGTCCCACTTGGAAGCTAGTCAAGTCACCATTCCAATGAGCTCAAAATTGTTTAAGTTCAACCACTAAAGAGAGAGTAATGAAGGTTATTATTGGACAAGGAGATGAAGGAGAAATCCAGGATCCAGGACCGACAACGACGATCCCACGTACAGATGCCCAAATGGACTCGGAATACGACAATTCCAGTATGAAATGAAAGAGCACTAAAGTACCTTTCAGAACACCAAAACTCAACCCAATCCGACAGCAAACGAGGGAGTTATGAGCATCTCCGTTAGATCGCATGATGCAGAAAGATTAACAATTGAAATTGTAAAATGAGGATGAAAGAGTTACAACGTGCTTTTGGGATATCAAACGGTCTCGAATCTAGCCAATTTCGGTCTCACTTGGAAGCTTGTCAAGTTACCATTCCAATGAGCTCAAAATAATTTAAGTTCAACCACTAAAGAGAGAGTTATGAAGGTATTGGACAAGGAGATGAAGGAAAAATTTAGGTCTGACGACTACGATCCCACTTATGGATGCCTAAATGGTCTCAGAATACGACGATTCCATTAAGGAATGAAAGAGCACTAAAGTACCATTCAAATGACCAAAAATTGACCCAATCCGAGAGGAAACATGGTAGTTATGAGCATCTCTGTTGGATCGCGCTATGCGGAAAGATTGACAATCCAAATTGTAAAATTAAGAAGGAAGAGTTCCAACATACATTTGGGATATCGAACAGTCTCGAAATTAGCCAATTCTTGTCTTATTTAGAAGTTTGTCAAGTTACCATTCCAATGACTTCAAAATAGTCTAAATTCGACCATTGAAGGGAGAGTTATGAAGGTTACTATTGGACAAGGAAACAAAGGAAAAATTCAAGACCGATGACTGCGATCCCACTTACAGATGGATAAATAGTCTCAGAATATGACTATTCCAGTCAGGATTGAAAGAGCACTAAAGTACCTTTCAGATGACCAAAAATTGACCCAATCTAACATCAAATGATGGAGTTATGGTCGTCTCCATTCGATCGCGAGATGTGGAAAGATTAACTATCCAAATTACAAAATGACGATTAAATAGTTCCAACATGCTTTTGGGATATCGAACTTTCACAAAATTAGCCAATTCTGATCCCATTTGGAAGCTTGTCAAGTTATAATTCCATTAAGCTCAAAATAGTATACATTCAACCGCTAAAGAGAGAGTTATTAAGGCTATTATTGTACAAGGAGATGAAGGAGAAATTCAGGACTGACGACTATGATCCCACTTACGGATGCCCAAATGGTCTCAGAGTACGGTGATTCCATTCAGGAATGAAAGAGCACTAAAGTACCTTTATATGACTAAAAATTGACCCAATCCGATAGCAAATGAGGTAGTTATGAGCGTCTTTGTTGGATCGCGCGATGCAGAAAGAGTAAAAATCCAAATTGCAAAATGACGATAAAAGAGTTCCAATGTGCTTTTGGGTATCGAACGGTCTCAAAATAAACCAATTCTGGTCTCATTTAGAAGCTTGTCAAGTTACCATTCCATTGACCTCAAAATAGTGTAAATTCGACCACTGAAGAGAGAGTTATGAAGGTTACTATTGGACAAGGAGATGAAGGAAAAATTTAGGACCGACGAATACAATCCCACTTACTGATGCCCAAATCGTCTCGGAATATGATGATTCCATTCAAGAATGAAAGAGCACTAAAGTACCTTTCATATGACTAAAAATTGACCAAATCCGACAGCAAATGAGGTAGTTATGAGCATCCCTATTGGATCGGGCGATGCGGAAAGAATAACAATCCAAATTGCAAAATGACGATGGAAGAGTTCCAACGTGCTTTTGGGATATCGAACAGTCTCGAAATTAGCCAATTCTGGTCTCATTTAGAAGCTTGTCACGTTACCGTTCCAATGACCTCAAAATATTCTAAACTCGACCACTGAAGAGAGGGTTATGAAGGTTGATATTGGACAAGGAAATGAAGGAAAAATTCATGAGATCACTTTGGATCCCACTTAGAATGATGCCCAAATGATCGATGAATAAATGATTTTACAGATGACAAATGAAACAAATGTATTTGATTTGGGAAAATTATCTTATTCAAACATAACAATGAAATAGTTATAAAGAGTTCAACATGTCATATTTATTAATTACGATTTGGTTCATTTACATCCTCGATATCCCTTGATTCTAAGATAGTTTACAAAGATCTAAATTTACAAATGAGATTATTATAGCTAAATATAAAGGAAAAATATGGCAATGATCTCAATCATCTCCAATGGCTTAGGAGGAAATAGACAAATCTTTCAAGATCAAAAATAATCAATCGAAGAGAACGAGGGAGATTGAGCGTCTCCAGTTGATTGGAAAGATTACTATTTTGGTCATCTCCGAAACTTCCAAAGAGGAATACGTTCTTCGACGATGATTCTTCCTTTCTCTTGATCAAGAAGAACTTGAAGCTTTTGAGGACTCCAATCATTCCGAATGAAGATTCCAACTCATTCTTTCATTTAAAAACGCACTCTTGGAAAAGACAATGCCAAATAGTTTCAGCTGAATAGTTAAAAATAAATTCTTGAGTTTCAACTTCTTGGTCCGCGATGTTTCGACAAGGAAACAAAAGTATTTGATTTGGGAAAATAATCTTATTCAAACATAACAATGAAATAATTTAAAGACAATCATCACATTTTATTGATTTCTGAATTCATTTACATCCTATGGTATCCCTTGATTCTAAGATAGCTTACAAAGAACTTATTACAAATGTCAATCATTATAGCTAAATATAATTTTTGGCAGCATAACAACAATGATCTCAATCATCTCCAATGACTTAGGAGGAATAGACAAGTTAATCAACAGTCTTCAAGAGAATGAAATTCCTAAATGATTTCGGTACTATTTTGGTCATCTCCGAAACTTAGGAGGAATACGTCTCTTCGTCGATGACTCTTCCTTTCTCTTGACAAGAAGAACTTGAAGCTTTGAGGACTCCAATCATTCCGACAAACATTTCAACCCATTCTTTGTAAAAAAGCGCAATCAATAGGTTTGCTGTGGTCGCACAGAAACGATATGCTTTGCGCGGTCCGCGCAAACCATAAAAGCCTTTCTGCTGCTTTCTTGACCGGCGCAAACTTCCAGAGTCCAATACTCCTTTTTGCGCGGGATCGCGCAAAGTGAGAGTCCAATACTCCGCACCTCTCGTCTTCTCTTTTCGTCTTTGCTTCACTTCAAATCTTGAACCCCTTTTTAGAGAAGGAATGGGGTATTTATAGACATTTTCACCAATGAAAATCTCAGATCCTGGTCGATGTGGGACAAAAATATCATCCAACTATTTTTATCATCATATAGACTTTGCGCGGACACGCGCAAAATATATACTTTCTATGGTCTCGCGCAAACCCTCAATCTCGCGCAAACTTCTCTCTCTGTTCAATCCGCGCAAACTCTTCACTTTTGCGCGGTCTTGTGTAATTATTTCACTTTGCGCGACTCAGCAAAGTGGTCTTAAGTTATTTTCTTTTTCATCTTCAAAGTGATTTCTTGATCTTTTTTTCTTCACTTCCTTGCTTATTTTATGCCTCAACAGATGCCCCCTTGATCCGTTCTTTGTTTGTTCGAGAAAATCAAAGAAAAGGATCAAAGTATTCTTTTTTCCAAGGTTTGCGCGACCTCGCGCAAAGTCCTACTCGAGTACCGTACTCGGCCATAAAGGCCTATAAATAGTCCAATGACTTAGTCATTTTCACGAACTGCTCACTCTCTGAACTCTGCTCTGGCGATTTATTTCGCGCAAACCTCCACTTTGCGCGACCCCGCAAACTGTTTCACTTTGCGCGACGTTTTCGAACTTTAGAATTTTCCGCGCAAACCATTAGACTTTTTGCGACCTCAAGAAAGCAAAAGTACTCATGTACTTAGAAAATTTCAAACTTTTTCCAACACTTTTCCATTTTTCGACTTTGTCTTCTTCTTTCTTTATGGCTCGTATTAAACAAGCCTTTCGTCTTGTATCTCCTTCAAACTCACCTCCTTCGACCAACCACCGCTAAAAGAATGAAGACAACTTCTAGAAATCCCGCTTACTTTAAAGAACTTGTTCTCCCAACTTTTGACTTTTCGATCGCATCAAATCTTTACCTTCTCCTATTCATAGATCCATATCTTTGGGAGATATTAAATGCCCACCAAAACATGGAAGGAATATGACTGGGATGAATGGCTCAAGACCACACCCACATTCGTACCGATAGTGAGAGGCCACCTATCCGAGAAGATACTCCTCCCGCTTCTCGCTCGAAGAAAACTCGCCGCAATAAGGCGAAAGAATTTGAAGAAAAAATCAAAGAACACAAGAAGAAGCGACTTCAAAACTCGTGGGATTCGGTGCGAGTTGTTGAAGGGTCATGAAGTTCGACAACCCTCATGCAGAGGGCATGACAATCATTCCTATAAAGGTGTATCGCCATCAGTCTATGCTGGACTGTGAATCCAGAGATTGTGTCCATGGCGAGAGGTTGATGTATACCGAGTCATGGGTCACAAGAGAGCCCCGAATTCTTGAAGGAATCATTCAAACAAAAAAAGCCACGACAGAGGATCGGAGAAGTTCATCCCATGATTTTCTTAACTCCTTTCCATAGTCCTCATGATCTCTTTCCTTCTCATTTTTATGAGAGGCGTGAGACAACGCTTCGAGAGATCGAGATCAACTGGGGCCAGCGAATTTCGCATCGAGGTCTGCTAATTGCTCGTCGCTATTATTATTCGAATGGGCGGAAGCTATTTTTTGAAACATACGAGCACTCTTGCAAAGATAGGCCTTTATGATGTTATAGAAGTAACCTCAAAATACTTCTATCGGGAACCCAATGTTCGAAGGGCTTCCTTGAATATTGGTCGCCACAACCAACTCCTTTCATCTTCCTTATGGTGAAATGAGCATATCTCTTTGGGACCTTCATCGTATAGCCGGTCTCACAATAACGGGCAAATTCTACGATGAGTTTATTCCTACCAAGAGAGAATTAGCCTTTGTATCTTCTCCGGACCGCAAGCCTTCCATCTCGAGACCACCATAGAGCTATTCAAAGAGATGGGCAAATTCCCCAACTTCCACAAAATTCCCCCTCTTCAATGGTGGCCCATTTTTCTAGAGGTCTAAGGTATTTATCAATCGATAATCGGTCTTCCTCTTTGTATTCTTAGCCATTCCCGCATATTAATCTCCTCATTTTTATTTCCTTTGAAGGTTTCGCGTGATAATTGCCATTCCAAAGAACTAACAAAGCTTGGGATGCAGTAAGAGGAAAGCCGGAATATAGCTCTTTTGGAGAGCTTAAGCATTCCTGGCTTATTGGCTAAGCTTGGTCGTTTTTTGCCCACTCCAAATGGGCAGATGCTGTTCGTCCAAGTGTCTTTGTTGTGGTCGGTGCCTTAGCGGAGAAGGGACATAAATACTCTCTCGCTCCTCCAAGATTATGTTCTATCTCTAGGGCCCTTGGAGAAATAGCTACTCATATAAAAGACCCAATTCTTGGAACTTCATCTCGGCGCATACTTCTTGGCATTATTTTACGGGATGGCTTGGAGTCTATTTCCTTGGACTTTTGAGGCTTCAGAGCAAGCATATTCTCATCCTCTCATCTTCCGCTCTGGTTCTTTCAACAAAGAGCAATGGCTAGAAGAGCATATGAGTGGGTGGCAAATAAAATTCGGGATGATGATCAAATAAACTTCTTTCAATTCCGCCTCTATCGCTATCCCGTAGATACAGATATGGTGGACAATGAAACACTTCTTTACTGTGACAGAGAGAGCTTTCTTCTTTTCTATTCGCTCATGTAGTTTACCTTTGGGAGAGGGACAGAATTCTGGAGAGAACCTTACTACCCCAGTCGCTTTGCTCATCAATTTGGTTATGATCAAACCGTACCTCAAGATGCGGGCTTGTTACAAGAAAAATGCGTATTGTTATGGAGCGGTCCTCTTAAGCGGGCCATGATATGGAAACAATTGTTGAATATATTTGTGTTGGCTCCTCTTCATAATTCCAGGTTGTGATCGTAGTCCATACATCATATAGCTGGATGCGATGGTGGGATCATCAATCATACCTGGTCAATAAATGCCTGCCTGTAGACTCTTCTATCTTTCTTCATCCACCCAGGCTGAAGGGCAGAAACTTAGAGAGCGGAATCGGGTATATTCCGGAGAAGAGCCACGCATCTCATCCTGGAGAAATTTGCAGGAAGATATCACTGGAAGAACCCATTCGTGAAATCAAGCCCATCAATACTTTGGATGTCATTTGGTTTGCCCATGGAGATCTAAGAGAATTTGAAAAATCCCGTCGGGACTCTTCAAATCAAGATGCGGATGATGCTGCAGGTACATCTTCTCCAATCCCTACAGAGACTGTAGCGGTTCAAGAAGGACCAGCTATTGGTATTTCAATATCTTCTCCGCAACCCCTTAGTCCTAGTCCATCTTCTCCGATGACTAGATCAAGAACGCGTTTACAATCATCATCCCCTATCCCTCCAGAAGGAACTCGTCCAGCCTCTGCTTCTCCTATAGTCAAGAGCTTGCACCGAGAGAAGCGGTCAACCCGTTCTCTTATAAAGGGAAGCAAGTTATCGTTGAAGAAGTTGACGAAGAAATTTTGGGAGATGAAAGTTCAACTTCATCATCAATACAATGAATCTTCGCAGGATGAAGATAGCGGAGATAGTGATAATGGCGAAGATAAAGATGATGACTTTGAAGAAGGTGAAGTTGATATTGGCGAAGAAGAGGAAACAGCTGCGAAAGAAGTTGAGATAGAATCTTCCCCTGCAACTGTTAAGACTCCTTCTAGCATTAATGTTCCGCTAAATCTCCTGCTAGCTGAGGAAGATGAAGAGGAGCCTTTAGATTATGGAGAATATGGATATTCACCAGGTAAAGAAAAATTTTCATATATATATATTCAATTTATATTTAACAACTATTATTTATTTAAAATCATTGCATCTCCCTTTTTAGGTGCCCAAGTTGCGAAGTAGGTACTATCTCTTCAAGTGAGCCCTCTGTAATATCTTCACCAAGAGCATCCGTAGTTCCGTTGGTAGTACGAGAGTAGTGGCTCGTGAAATTATATTTTCTACGAAACTACGACTTGCCAACTCCGGCTACTACAAGAGATTCCAAGACGGAAGCTAGAGCACCATCTTTCGCCGATATGGTGGGACTTGGTCCTTCCATAGCTCAAAGAGCTTCTCTCCTTCGTTAGTCGTGTTCCAAAGGATGTGTATATATATATATATATTTGCTTATCTTCATTCAAGACTATATATATTCATAATAATATATTGAATATTCTTCTTCTTTTGCTATAGGAACTTATCCCCGTAGTGGTGCGGCTAGTTCTGATTCTGTAACCACTACTTCGGAACTATCATCCTTTGCAAAGATTCCTGCTCACAAAATGCTTATGGTGAAACATTCTCTGTTAGCAATAATCCATATCTTGTAAATCCCGATCAGTGGTCGGATTTGGATGTTGCTATAGAAATTTTGGAAAGCTCGCTAAGATGGCGTAATCAACATATCTCCTTTGCGGGATTCACTCTTCAAATTTCGTGATTCGTAATTTCTTTAGGCGTCAAGAGAGAATATTACAATTGCTCCCGAGATTTTAGAGTGTAGAAGGCATTGGCTTCATCACAAGAACAAGCTCTTTTGACAACTTCATCAATTTCCAAACTTGAACAAGAGCATATAATTCTTCAAGATAAATTAAAGATTCATGTTGATGAAAGCAAGACTATTCAAGACCGCATTGCAATTTTAAAGGAAGAAATCTTCGGTTGGAGAGGAAGAATCATGAGCAAGTTTTAATCATTCAAGGATGTTGAAGAGAAGATACAGTGAATGCTCAATCTATTGATGTTGAAAAATCGCACAACTTCAAGGTAAAGAAATGATCGCTTCTTTGGAGAATAAGCTTGTCTTTGGCGTTCGATCATGCGAGACTTATTTTGAAGAAAAATCTAGACATGATGCGGCTCAAGCAATTGAAAGAAGATTTGCTCGATATTCGAAGCAATGGGAATTACAGAGATCTTTGAATCATGTAATTTTAAACATGTGATATTTGCTTTCGTGTTTTCTTGGATGTAATTTATCATATATTTCATGATAATATTTTGGGATGTTTTATGATGGTATTTTCTATCTTGCATATTGATGATATTTATACTAATATTATCAAATTATATTTGTGCTTTATATGATAATTTCATTATATTTATATTTTTTATTAATATTATCACATTATATTTATATAATTATTTTATTATATTTATATTTTTTATTAATATTGTCAAATTTATTCACTCTTTATATAATAATTTCATTACACATTTTTTACAATTTTTAAACCTTTTATGCTTTGTTAGTATGGGATTTTCTAGGTGAGTATTTAAATTGGCGGTACTAAGTTTCAATTCAATTAGCCACACACGTTTATGCTCATGAGTAGTGGAGCGTGCGCACACACACGCTTTAAGCTCGTGAGTAGTGGAGCATTTATGGGTCTTATGTGATGGCCATGTAACTCTCTAGAGTTCGCTTTTGGGCTTCTCACGCCTTGAGCTCACGGTCACGGTCCATCGAGGGGCCCATTGACGCCACCGGACGGTGAACCTGTTGGATTTACGCGCGGGGTTGGCCACGGTAACTCTCAGAGTTCGCAGGCTCGCAAGGCTACCTTTGGGCACCAAATCTAGGGTCGCCATCCATCAATGAGTAGGTTTAAGCCCTTCCTCATGAGTTACTACCGAAATCAAACCCTAGACTGGAGGGTCTTACGCACGGTTGGCATAAAGCTCGCACCTGCGGCCCCCCTGTTTTCTTCGTCGCAAGGTCGAGCCCATTCACGGAGGGCATTTTCATCCGTTCCCCGTGCCATGCGGGAAGCTATACTGACGGCATGGGAATTACGGTGACTAGTCTTCGCGGATTTATGGCCTTTTAGGCTTTGAATCCTTGACTTCGTCACTACCCGCATGAGTGCGCACGATGGTCTTCGCGGCTTTTTTAGGCCACTGACTCTCGCCGCCGCCCGAATGGCGATCTTCATGGGTCTTATGTATAGTTGGCCGGCTCTTTTAGAGCTTGATCCTTTGAGAGCATTTTTTTTTTTTTTTTTTTTTTCCGAGCTTGATCTTTTTGATTTTGCTCAATTTTGCTCTTTTGGGATTTTGGCTTGGCTATACTGCCTCTTTGATTGATATTGATATATCCTTGTAAGGCGATAATATCTTCAAGAAGATCGATGCCTTGTAAGGCAATATAATTCTCAGCTTAGATAATATCTTCAAGGGAATCTTCAAGAATTCGTGCCTTGTAAGGCAATAATATATATATGATCATCATCATTTGCAAATATAGTAGATATTTCCGAAATATCTTCAAGAAGACTGATGCCTTGTAAGGCAATATAATTCTCAGCTTAGATAATATCTTCAAGAGAATCTTCAAGAATTTGTGCCTTGTAAGGCAATAAT
This sequence comes from Magnolia changhungtana, assembly GCA_030180095.1. NCBI lineage: Eukaryota > Viridiplantae > Streptophyta > Magnoliopsida > Magnoliales > Magnoliaceae > Magnolia > Magnolia changhungtana. The sequence continues at coordinate 28,988 of JASAUF010000160.1, forward strand.
GCTTTTGTCATACCCTTATAAGAAAATCCGTGCCTTGTACCCTTATAAGAAAATCCGTGCCTTGTAAGGCAATTTTCAAAAGAACTTTCAAGATAGTGATATTTGTCTTCATCGTACTTATTTGGTGATGATGATGATCATATATATTTTCGGTATATTTTCTGGATTTTGATGCTTAATAATTGACATGCTTATGAATTTCCTCTTCATAGCTTCTTTTGCTGACATATAGCCATGATTTTATTCATCTTTGCCCCCTTTTGATACAGAATCATTATGCTGATAATATTCCGGATCAAAAATCCATACGTCTGTTTTTAGGGATAGTATCTTTTGATGAAACGGGCGTTGACGAGTACACCAGTATCCTGTCCTTCTTGATTTGTGATTTTATATGCCCCATTGGAATATACTTCTTTTACCACATATGGACCACCCCATTTAGGCTCAAACTTGCCCCCTGTCCGTGAGTGACCACTATAGGTCTTTTCAACATTAACACCATATCCCCCTTTTTGAAAGAGCGGTATTTGACTGCGTTTATCAAATGTCGATATTCGGCCTGATATGATTGCAACATTCATTCTTGTCGCGAGACGTTTCTCATCGAGTAAGTCTAATTCTTTCAAACCTTATTTTTGCATTTTCATCATCTCGTTATAGATTGATGCACCTACTCGAGTGATGCCACTTGTATTTCAATTGGGATAATCGCCTCCATACCATAGATTAATGAATATGGTGTCGCCCTGTTGCTTTATACGATGAGTGGTTCGTAGGCCCATAATGCTTCTTGTAACTTTTCATCCCAATCGCGCTTATTGCACTGTCACTTTGTTTTCTTCATAATCTTGACAATTGTTTTGTTAAACGCTCGCTAGTCCATTGGCCGGAGGATAATAAGGTGTTGAAAAAGAATGTTGGATGCCGAACTTCGACATAACTTTTCCATGCCTCTATTTTTAAAAGGGGTGCCATTATCGTGATGATCTTCTTGAATACCATGACGGTATATTATAGCATGACGGATGAAATTGACCACGTCTTTCTCTTTAACATTACGCAAGGCGATCGCTTTGTCCATTGGAGAAATAATATGTTCTTTCGCTAATATATTATTTTCCTTTAGATGAAGGAGGATTTATAGGACCAATAACGTCGAGTCCCCAGGCTGAGAAAGGCCAAGATGCAACAGACTGATGTAATTCTTCTGGAGGAACATGTATTACATCTCCGTGTATTTGACATTCATGACACCGTTTTGCATATTCTATCGCATCTTTAAACATAGTAGGCCAATAATAACCCATTCGATGCACTCTATGGCATAAATTTCGGCCAGCTTGATGTGCTCCACATTCACCGAATGTGCCTCCCGCATGACATTTGGTTTGCTTCTTGCTTGTCCAAGCACCTCAACAACATTCCATTATAAGATTTTCTATACAATACTTATTGCATATGACAAATTTGCTCGATCGCCGCTTAATCATTGTCTTTGTACATTGTCTTTCGGCAAGATATTATATTTGAGATAATCAACAAAAGGTCGACGCCAATCATCCATTATTACTTCCGCAGACAGATATAGGCAATATTTCAACGGTTTCTTTGATAACTTCTGCAGATAGTAGGAATCTTCTTTCTTCTATAGTTACCTGAAGAGGACTTCGGTTTGTGCAGATAAAGCCGCTGCTAAAGCAAGCTAAAGCATCTCGCTTTTGCATTTCTCGACCGTGGTATGTGTTTAATTTCCACATAATAAAATTGTTCAAGCAACAGTTGTGCCTTCCGATAATAAGGCAAAAGTTCTTCTTTCCTTACCTCAAATTCTGTTGTCAATTGATTTATAATCAATTTAGAATCTCCGAAGATATGCAATGATTTTATTTTCATTTGCTGTGTTATTTCCATTCCGATGATAAGAGCCCGTATTCAGCTTCATTGTTTGTGCACGCGATACCCAACGTGAAAGAGTATGGTAATAAATCGCCCTGAGGCGTAATGAATATCACTCCTGCCCCCGCTCCCGATACTCGAGCAAGACCATCAAAATACATCTCCCAAAGATTTCGAGATTCAGCCAACATAACCTGTTCATCTGGGAATTCATCATTGATTTCTTCATTTTCTGTTATAGGATGTGCTGCGAGAAAGTCTGCCATAGCTTGTCCTTTTACTGCTTTCGCAGGCTTATAGGAAATAGTGTATTCTGATAACAACAGCATCCACTTGGCTAGTCTTCCCGATAACATTGGCCTGGTCATCAAGAATTTTATCGGATCTGCTCTTGAAATTAAAGTTATATCATGAGAGAGACAATAATGCCTTAACTTTTGCACAGCGAATACCAACGCCAAACATTCTTTTTCAATCGGAGAATAATTGGATTCTGCCCCAATTAGTGTTCGGCTTAGATAATAAAGAGCAGTCTCTTTTCCTACTTCGTTTACCTGTGCCAATAAAGCACCCAAAGAATTTGTAGCGGCAGATGTATATAAGATAAGTGGCTTACCTTTTACTGGAGCTGTTAACACCGGCGGCTGTTTTAATAACTCTTTAATTGAATCAAAGGCATTCTGGCAAGCCTGATCCCATACGAATTCTGTATCTTTCTTCATTAACCGAGAAAATGGCTGACACCTTCCTGCGAGGTTCGAAATGAAGCGGCGAATGTATGCCAATTTTCCTTGTAAGCTTTTTAATTCCTTCAACGTCGTTGGTGGCGGCATATTTTGAATAGCTTTAACTTTTTCCGGATCAATTTCAATTCCTCTGTGCCGTACCACAAAGCCGAGGAATTTGCCGGAAGACACTCCAAATGCACATTTAGCCGGATTCATCTTTAATTGCTTTTTTCTGAGTCGTCGGAAGATCGATGCTAGATGTTCGCGGTGTTCTTGATGATCTCCAGATCCGACTACCAAGTCATCAACATAGCATTCGACATGTTTATGCATCATATCTTGAAGATATTTTTCATTGCCCTTTGATATGTTGCCCCAAAGATTTTTGAGACCGAAAGGCATAACTTTTATAACAAGAAATTCCAAGTGGCGTTCGAAGGCCGTCGCCTCTTCATCTTCGCCATGCCATCCGATTTGATTATATCCCGCATATCCGTCCATAAAGGACATGATAGCATATTGAGTAGTGCTATCGATTAGTAATTACGTTATCGGGAGAGGGAAATCGTCTTTTGGACATGCCTCATTCAGATCTCTCAAGTCAATACATACTCGATCGTCCGTTCTTCTTTTCACCTAGGAACAATATTTGATATCCATTTGGGATATTTAACTTCTCTGATAAACCCACCTTTATTAGCTTATTTACTTCTTTTTTGATTAATGGAATTAGGTCCTGGTGAAATCGCCTTTGTGCCCTGCTTTACTGGTTTCTTTTCTTTAGAAATATTTAATCGATGCATTGCTATTGAAGGTTCCAGTCCATGCATTTCTTCATATGTCCAGGCAAAAACGTCCTTATTTTCCTTGAGAAGTTGGCCATATTTCTCAGTTTCTTGATTTGAAAGGCTAATGCTAATGAATGTGTTCCTTGGCTCTTCTGCTGTTCCCAAATTTATTTCTCGTAAGCCATCTATTGTCGGTTGCCCCCCGTCTTCTAATTGCCTTGGAGCGGTTTCAGGATATTCAATTACCTTGGTATCTGGTGTAGCTGAGGTTGTATTAACTGATACTGTATTTACTGCTGATTTTGCTCCCAATCCCTGAAATTTTCTTCGCTTTTCCTGATTAACCCCGAGAGGAATCTGAATTCCTTTTCCATTATTCAAGCCGGTGGGTTTGTCACAATCAAAACCCATATTTCTCATGATTTTCTTGCTTGCTGCACTGTATTTCCTCAAATTTTGCGATGCTAACTCTCCATGATATAGGTTGCTTATATTTTCATCCCTCCCTTCTGATGCAGCGTGAAACTCTATTGGTTCAGGATATTTAGCACTGGCTTTGACTTGAAATGTTCTCGGAGCGGCTGCAAATGGCTTACATCTTTCGATATTGGGCAATGGCACTGTGTAATTGGACTGTAAGACTTTTAGTCAGTGCATTTTTGACAATGATGTCAACGGCGGTTGTCTGGGTTGTCTCAAGGCGCTTTGGTATAAAATAGAATTTCTTTCTTGTCTCTGCAGACCCAGAAGATTCTGTTCTTTCTTCTTTATCTTTATTTATCCTGGCATCTTTTATGATTCTCTTCCCATCATCATTTCCCATTTCTTCAGAGAAACATTTATAATAACTAGCATCCGCAAAGAAAGACTCAGCTTCTGTATAGGGTTTTGCATCAGCCATTACTTTATACTGCATCCCATCTTTACAGTATTTGAAGCACTGGTGTAGAGTAGAAGGTATAATATTATACTGATGTATCCACGGCCTTCCCAAGAGAAGGTTATTGTTGAGGCATAAAATAAGCAAGGAAGTGAAGAAAAGAATGATCAAGAAATCAGTTTGAAGATGAAAGAAAATAAACTTCAAAGACCACTTTGCGCGGAGTCGTGCAAAGTGAAATAATTACACAAGACCGCGCAAAGTGAAGAGTTTGCGCGGATTGAACAGAGGAGAAGTTTTGCGCGAGATTGAGGGTTTGCGCGAGACCGCGCAAAGTATATTGTTTGCGCGTGTCCGCGCAAAGTCTGTAATGATACGATATATATATGAAATTTTTCTTTACCTGGTGAATATCCATATTCTCCATAATCTAAAGGTTCCTCTTCATCTTCCTCAGCTGCAGGAGATTTAGCAGGAACATTAATGCTAGAAGGAGTCTTAACAGTTGCAGGGGAAGATTCTATCTCAACTTCTTTCGCAGCTGTTTCCTCTTCTTCGCCAATATCAACTTCACCTTCTTCAAAGTCATCATCTTTATCTTCGCCATTATCACTATCTCCGCTATCTTCATCCTGCGAAGATTCAGTCGTACTTGATGATGAAGTTGAACTTTCATCTCCCAAAATTTCTTCGTCAACTTCTTCAACGATAACTTGCTTCCCTTTATAAGAAACGGGTTGACTGCTCTCCGGTGCAAGCTCTTGGACTATAGGAGAAGCAGAGGCTGGACGAGTTCCTTCTGGAGGGATAGGGGATGATGATTGTAAACGCGTTCTTGATCTAGTCATCGGAGAAGATGGACTAGGACCAAGGGGTTGCAGAGAAGATATTGAAGTACCAATATTGTGGTCCTTCTGAACCATCACCTCTTCAGGAATTGGAGAAGACGTACCTGCAGCATCATCCGCATCCTGATTTGAAGAGTCCCGACGGGATTTTTCAAATTCTCTTAGATCTCCATGGGCAAACCAGCCATCCAAAGTATTGATGGGCTTGATTTCACGAATGGGTTCTTCCAGTGATATCTTCCTGCAAATTTCTCCAGGATGAGACGCGTGGCTCTTCTCCGGAATATACCCGATTCCGCTCTCTAAGTCTCTGCCCTTCAGCCTGGGTGGATGAAGAAAGATAGAAGAATCTACCTAGGCAAGCATTTAGCAACCAGGTACGATTGATGATCCCACCATCGCATCCAGCTATATGAAGTATGGACTACACGATCACAACCTGGAATTATGAAGAGGGAGCCAACACAGCCTATTCAACAATTGTTTCCATATCATGGCCCGATTAAGAGGACCGGTTCCATAAAGTACGCATTTTTCTTGTAACAAGCACTTGATCTTGAGGTACGGTTTGATCATAACCCGAATTGACGAGCGGCGACCTGGGATAGTAAGGTTCTCTCCAAAATTGCTGTCCCTCTCGCAAAGGTAAACTACATGAGCGAATAGAGAAGAAGAAAGCTCTCTCTCGCTGCAGAAGTGTTTCATTGTCCACCATATCGTATCTACAGGATAGCGATACGAGGCGGAATTGAAAGAAGTTTATTTGATCGTTGTCCGAATTTTATTTGCCACCCACTCATATGCTCTTCTAGCCATTGCTCTTTGTTGAAAGAACCAGAGCGGAAGATGAGAGGGATGAGAATATGCTTGCTCTGAAGCCTCAAAAGTCCAAAAGTCCAAGGGAAATAGACTCCAAGCCATCCTGTAAAATAATGCCAAGAAGTATGTGCAGATGAAGTTCCAAGAATTGGGTCTTTTATATGAGTAGCTATTTCTCCAAGGGCAGGTAGATAGAACACAATATCTTTGGAGGAGCGAGAGAGTATTTATGCCCTTCTCGCTAAGGCACCACCACAACAAAGACACTTGGATGACAAAGATCGCCCATTTGAGCTGGGCAAAACGACCAAGCTTAGCCAATAAGCCAGAATCTGCCGCAAGCTCTCCAAAAGAGCTATATTCCGGCTTTCCTCTTCTTGCATCCGAAGCTTTGTTAGTTCTTTGGAATGGCGTCCTGCGAAACCTTCAAAGGAAATAAAAATGAGGAGATTAATATGTAGGAATGGCTAAGAATACAAAAAGAAGAGAGAGATCGATTATCAGATTGATAAATACCTTAGACCTCTAGAAAAATGGGCCAGCCATTGAAGAGGGGGAATTTTGTGGAAGTTGGGGAATTTGCCCATCTCTTTGAATAGCTCTATGGTGGTCTCAGAGATGGAAGGCTTGCGGTCTGGAGAAGATACGAAGGCTAATTCTCGTTGGTAGGAATAAACTCATCGTAGAATTTGCCCGTTATTGTGAGACCGGCTATACGGTGAAGGTCCCAAAGAGATATGCTCATTTCGCCGTAAGGAAGATGAAAGGAGTTGGTTGTGGGCGACCAATACTCAAGGAAGCCCTTCAGAACATTGGGCTCCCGATAGAAGTATTTTGAGGTTACTTCTATAGCATCATAAAGACCTATCTTTGCAAGAGTGCTCGTATGTTTCACAAAAAATAGCTTCCGCCCATTCGAATAATAGCGACGAGCATTAGCAGACCTCGATGCGAAGTGCACATCGGCCCCAAAGTTGATCTCGATCTCTGAAGCGCTGTCTCACAGTCTCATAAAAATGAGAAGGAAAGAGATCATGAGGACTATGGGAAGGAGTTAAGAAAATCATGGGATGAACTTCTCCGATCCTCTGTCGTGGCTTTTTTGTTTGAATGATTCCTTCAAGAATTCGGGGCTCTCTTGTGACCCATGACTCGGTATACATCAACCTCTCGCCATGGACACAATCTCTGGATTCGCAGTCTAGCATAGACTGATGACGATACACCTTTATAGGAATGATTGTCATGCCCTCTGCATGAGGGTTGTCGAACTTCATGATACCTTCAACAACTCGCACCGAATCCCACGAGTTTTGAAGTCGCTTCTTCTTGTGTTCTTTGATTTTTTCAGCAAACTCTTTCGCCTTATTGCGGCGAGTTTTCTTTGAGCGGGAAGCGGGAGGAGTATCTTCTCGGATAGGTGGCCTCTCACTATCGGTACGAATGTGGGCTGTGGTCTTGAGCCATTCATGCCAGTCATATTCCCTTCCATGTTTTGGTGGGCATTTAATATCTCCCAAAGATATAGATCTGTGAATAGGAGAAGGTAAAGATTTGATACGGTCAGAAAAGTCAAAAGTTGGGAGAACAGGCTCTTTAAAGTAAGCAGGATTTCTAGAAGTTGTCTTCATTCTTTTAGCGGTGGTTGGTCAGAAGGAGGCGCGGTTTGAGAAGGAGATATAAGACGAGTTTATTTGCTTATACTGATTTAAGAAGAGCCATAAAGAAAGATAGAAGACAAAGTCAGAAAATGGTTAAGTGTTGGAAAAAGTTTGAAAATTTTCTAAGTACAGAGTACTTTGGCAAAGTAAATGGTTTGCGCGGAAAAATTCTAAAGTTCAGAAGACGTCGCGCAAAGTGAAACAGTTTGCATGGGGTCGTCGTGCAAAGTGGAGGTTTGCGCGAAATAAATCGCTGTGAGAACAGAGTGTCAGCAGAGGGAAGTTCGTGAAAATGACTAAGTCGTTGGACTATTTATAGGCCTTATGGCCGAGTACGGTACTCGAGTAGGACTTTGCGCGAGGTCGCGCAAACCTTGGAAAAAAGGAATACTTTGATCCTTTTCTTTGATTTTCTGAACAAACAAAGAACGGATCAAGGGGGCATCTGTTGAGGCATAAAATAAGCAAGGAAGTGAAGAAAAGAATGATCAAGAAATCAGTTTGAAGATGAAAGAAAATAAACTTCAAAGACCACTTTGCGCGGAGTCGCGCAAAGTGAAATAATTACACAAGACCGCGCAAAGTGAAGAGTTTGCGCGGATTGAACAGAGGAGAAGTTTTGCGCGAGATTGAGGGTTTGCGCGAGACCGCGCAAAGTATATTGTTTGCGCGTGTCCGCGCAAAGTCTGTAATGATACGATAAAAATAGTTGGATGATATTTTTGTCCCACATCGACCAGATCTGAGATTTTCATTGGAGAAAATGTTTATAAATACCCCATTCCTTCTCTAAAAAGGGGTTCGAAGATTTCAGAAGTGAAGCAAAGACAAAAGAGAAGACAGAAGGTGCGGAGGTATTGGACTCTCGCTTTTGCGCGATTGCGCAAAGGAGTATTGGACTCTGGAAGAGTTTGCGGCCGGTCACAGCAAATAAAGCTGAAGGCTTTTTATGGTTTGCGCGGACCGCGCAAAGCATATCGTTTGCGCGGACCAGCGCAAACCTATTGATTGCGAGTTTTTTTGACAAAGAATGGGTTGAAATCTTTTCGGAGTGATGGGAGTTCTCAAAGCTTCAAGTTCTTCTTAATCAAGAGAAAGGAAGAGTCATCGACGAAGAGAGGCGTATTCCTCCTAAGTTTCAGGAGATGACCAAAATAGTACCGAAATGTCTTGGAATTTTCATTCTCTTGAAGATTTGTTGATTAACTTGTCTATTCCTCCTAAGTCATTGGAGATGATTGAGATCATTTGTTATGCTGCCGAAAATTACATTTTACTATAATGATTGACATTTGTAATAAGTTCTTTGTAAGCTATCTTAGAATCAAGGGATACCATAGGATGTAAATGAATTCAGAATCAATAAAATGTGACAGTTGTCTTCATAACTATTTCATTGTTATGTTTGAATAAGATTATTTTCCCAAATCAAATACTTTTGTTTCCTTGTCGAAACAGTTATATGTCGTTACAGCATTTATAACGTGACATACAACAGTAGTGATTAATTCTCCCACTTCTAATGTCACCGTAATTTTACCAAGTGCGCGTTGTCCATCTTGATTGAACCCTTGTATCATCATTCCTAAAGCAAAAGTCCGAAGCGAAAACCCAATTTAGTAACCATTGAGAGTGGCAAGAGATTTACTGCGGACCCATTATCTATCATAATTGTTTTTATCTTCTTCTCACAAATGTATCCTTCTATCATCAATGGCCTGTTATGTTCCTTTTCACCAATTAAATCATCATCAGAGAAAGATATTACTGGTAAACAATTCATTTTTTCATTATTTCTTTCATCCTTCATTTCCTCCAAAGAAAGTTTCTCTCACATTGTGATCGACGATGCTTGAAAATCAAACTCGTCGAAATTCTTCGATAACTTGAGCGCATCATAAATACTTAATTTGGGTATACCTTTTAAGTGACTAACTACATCATAAGCCACTTTTGTCTTGCATCTTCACTTCTACTTTTGTCCTCGATTAATGTCTTCACTCACTTCTTTCCTTATGATTATGATTCTGCTTTTTGCTTTCTGGGACTTGTTATTTGCCTCCCGATCGCAACGTGATCATTGTTGCATTTCTTGTTGACCTTTCCTTTTTCATTCCCCATGTGTTTTCTTGATTGACAAAGACATTTATTGTTGCCCTTGCATTCTTTTCTTTGCTTCCATTTGGTTATTATGTCACCAAATTTATCATTCATTTGTATAATGCATTTTAACGTATAACAATTTTCCGTTGGATGCCCTACTAGGCGATGATAACGGCAAAAGTTTCTTTCCCGAGTCCTCGTTGCATCTTCAGGACGTTTTGGTTCTGGTAATTCCAAGGTACCTGCCTTTAACAATTGTTACATCATAGGCACCACGTCTTCTTTATCGAACTCGAATCCTTCATGTGAATCGAGCATTTTGAGCTTTTTTCCACCGTATCTGTCCCTTGCTTGATTCCAGCCTTCTTTTCCTTCTGGCCTTTTATCTCTTGAACCCCTCGCATCTTGATTCTTCTTATCCCGGTCGATGGTGTTGATGAGTTGTCCTGCTGTGTATTCTTCTGACAGTTTCATGATGAAATGTTGGCATCTTACGAGTCATCAATTCCAAATGCATGGGCTTTGGTAGCCGGATCGCGAAAGGTTCCGATATCGTCACGCCTTTGGTGAGTCCAAATGCAATTCTGTCTCCATAGAGTTTAGGCACATTTTGACTTGTTCCTTTTTTCAACAGAATCGCCGCATGATGCCCCCAATGTCTTCCATCCGTCTATGAATTTTTCGATTTGGTTCTCCTCTCGTTCGTCGCATTGAAGCTAATAATTGACAATGTGATGCTAACATCACGTTCTGACGAAAAGAAGTTTGACATAAAAGCATCTTGCATTTCTTCCCATGTTCGTATAGACCCTGGTGCCAAATTTGAATACCATCTGAAAGCTTTACTCGTTAACGATGACCCAAATAAGCGTAAGCAATATTGAGGTATCGTGGAGAAATTTCCCATGCTGGTGATGAAATGCATCAGGTGTTCCTCCGTGATCCTTCCCATTAAATTTCTGAAAACTGGATGCTTAAAATTGGTTGGGAATGGAACATCCTCTACCTCTCTTGGGTATGGTGTTCGATATCTGAAACGACCAGTGTTTGCGCGCTCCCTTTCTATTCTGACTGCTTCTTCGACAACTTGTCTTACATCATCTTGTGTTATGGCTCTTGTCACCGGAACAGACCCTCGGGATCCTATCCCCTGTGGACGGGAACCTTCAGGATGGTTCTCTTGTCCATTTGTTGTTCCCATCATAGGTGGAGCCACTATTTGGGCTACATTATGTGCCAGAGTCGCCAGAGCTTCTCTGAGGTTCCGGCATTCATCCATTAGCACCCTTTGTGCCTCCGCCATTTGATCAACACGTTCTTCAGTAGTCGGTCTATTTCCTCTTGTCTTCTCGCCATGTATACCATTGCGATCCTGGACCTCTTAATTTGTTTGTCGAAGTTGTTATTGGAGTAAAACGAGAGTATGTTGACGTAACAGGGCTTGTAAAGAGGGGAGAGATTGGAGTCCTATTTGATTCTTGTGTACTTCCCGTACTTTTAGCCAATTGGGGTGATACAGTTGTAGGCGAGCTTGTTTGTGGTGATATGGTACGCATCCGGGGATCCTATCATCAGTGCTTTGCCTTTCTGTGCTTCTGTCCATTTGGTCTTCGGGACGGCCAAAGCTGGAAAATCTTGTGACGAGAACTGCGTAGCAGCTTGTTCAGGATAAATTGCCGGAGGAGCGAGCTCAGGTTTTCTTCTTGCTATGCTCCGCGTGATTGGTCCCTCCGCTCTTAGTGCAAACAATTTCGCTTTGTGGTTTTTTAATGCTTTTGCTTTCGTCTTTCTAGACAAGACTAAAGTCCAGTTTTCATCACTCTCTTGTGGTTGAGGTGAAAACGGAAATGACTCCCACCGTTCATGGAATCACTTTGCGCCTACTTGTAGTGCTTGCTTTCGTGATTCGGGAGTTTGGTTTGACCCAAGTGGCGATGAATCGGAAGTTCACTTTTCTCGCAATATTAGCCATTAGTAGTGTTGTGTGATTGAATTCAGGTACCTTCAATAATAACACATACTAGAAATTAGTACATGAAAGATTAAGTAAGCTATCTCGGAGATGAAGGGGAGGATGTTCCCACTGAGAGTCGCCATTTTGGCGTTAAATAGACGCCAAAAATAGTGATGAGAATCTTACAACTTTCCCAATGTTAATGTTAAATAAAATAATTTTCCCCAGTGGAGTCGCCATTTTGTTTCGACAAGGAAACAAAAGTATTTGATTTGGGAAAATAATCTTATTCAAGCATAACAATGAAATAGTTATAAAGACAACCGTCATATTTTATTGATTCTCGAATTCATTTACATCCTGGTATCCCTTGATTCTAAGATAGCTTACAAAGAACTTATTACAAATGTCAATTATTATAGCTAAATATAATTTTCTAAAGATAACAAGCAATGATCTCAATCATCTCCAATGACTTAGGAGGAAATAGACAAGTCGATCAACAATTCTTCAAGAGAATGAAGATTCCTAAGAAGATTTCGGTACTATTTTGATCATCTCCGAAACTTAGGAGGAATACGTCTCTTCGTCGATGATTCTTCCTTTCTCTTGATCAAGAAGAACTTGAAGCTTTGAGACTCCAATCATTCCGACAAGATTTCACCCATTCATTGTTAAAAATCGCTAATCAAAAGGTTTGCGCTGGTCACACAAACATATGCTTTTTGCTGGTCCGCGCAAACCATAAAGCGCTTCGTTGCTTTTATACTGACCGCGCAATCTTCCAGAGTCCAATACTCTTTTGCTGCGCGTCGCAAAAGAGAGTCCGGCCCTCCGCACCTTCTGTCTTCTCTTTTGTCTTTGCTTCACTTCTGAAATCTTCGAACCCCTTTTTAGAGAAGGAATGGGGTATTTATAAACATTTTCTCCAATGAAAATCTCAGATCTGGTCGATGTGGGACAAAAATATCATCCAACTATTTTTATCGTATCACATAGACATGACGACACGCAAACAATATATTTTCGCGGTCTCGCGCAAACCCTCAATCTTAGCAAAACTTCTCTTCGTTCAATCGCAATTCAAACTCTTCACTTTGCGCGGTCAAGTGTAATTATTTCACTTTGCGCGACTCATGCAAAGTGGTCTTTGAAGTTTATTTTCTTTCATCTTCAAACTGATTTCTTGATCATTCTTTTCTTTCTTCCTTGCTTAATATCTTCAATGGGTCACCGCGCAAACTATGAAAGCCTTCATGAAAGCCTTTTTTTGGCCGGCGCAAACTTCCAGAGTCCAATACTCCTTTGCGCACGGTCGCGCAAAGTGCAGGAGTCCAATACTCCGCACCTTTGTCTTCTCTTTCGTCTTTGCTTCACTTCTGAAATCTTCCAACCCCTTTTAGAGAAGAAATGGGGTATTTATAGACATTTTCACCAAGTGGAAACAGATCCTGGTCGATGTGGGACAAAATATCATCCATCCATTTTTATCGCATCATTATAGACTTTTACGGACACGCGCAAAATATATTTTGCGCATGTGTCGCGCAAACCCTCCATCCCTTCATCCGCGCAAACCTGTCTTCATGTTCTCCGCGCAATCATTTCACTTTCACGCGGTCTTGTGTAACTATTTCACTTTTTGCGCGACCCCGTAAAAAGTGGTCTTAAAGTCGTTTTTCTTTCATCTTCAAAGTGATTTCTTGATCTTTGTCATTTTTCACTTCCTTGCTTATTTTATGCCTCAACAGATGCCCCTTGATCCGTTCTTTGTTTGTTCGAGAAAATCAAAGAAAAGGATCAAAAATTTTTTTTCTTCGGGTTTGCGCGACCGCGCAAAAGCTATGGTCGAGTACCATACTCGGTCATAAAGCCTATAAATAGTCCAACGACTTAGTCATTTTTACGAACTTCCTGCTGCTAGAACTCTGCTCTGGCGATTCGTATCCGCGCAAACCTTCCACTTTGCGCGACCCCGCGCAAACTGTTTAACTTTGCGCGACGTCCTTTGGATTTAGAGATTTCCCGCGCAAACTACATACTTTGCGCGACCTCGCGCAAAGTACTCTGTACTTAACCAATTTTTTCAAAATTTTCCAACACTTAGCCACTTTTCTTCTTTCTTCTTTTCTTACTCTGTCACCTTTCTTTCTTCTTCTGTCCTTTTTCCATGGCTCGTATTAAACAAACAGCCCGTCTTGTGTCTCCTTCTGGTTCACCTTCTGATCAACCTCCTGCTAAGCGGGTAAAGACAACTTCCAGGAATCCCGCTTATTTTAAAGAACCTGTTCTTCCCACCTTTGATTTTTCCGACCGCATTAAGTCTTTACCCTCTCCCATCCACAGATCCATATCATTAGGAGATATTAAATGTCCTCCTAAACATGGTAGAGAATATGACTGGGACGAATGGTTGAAAACTACAGCTCATATTCGTACCGACAGTGAGAGACCACCTCTCCGAGAAGATACTCCTCCCGCTTCTCGCTCGAAGAAACCTCGCCGCAATAAGGCGAAAGAGTTTGCAGAAAAGATCAAGGAACACAAGAAAAAGCGGCTTCAGAACTCGTGGGACTCAGTGCGAGTCGTTGAAGGAGTCATGAAGTTTGACAACCCTCATGCAGAGGGCATGACAATCATTCCCATCAAGGTATATCGCCATCAGTCTATGCTAGACTGTGAATCCAGAGATTGTGTTCATGGCGAAAGGCTTATGTATACCGAATCATGGGCCTCAAGAGAGCCCCGAATCTTAGAAGGCACTATTCAAGCTCAGAAGCCGCGACAGAACGTAGGAGAAGCTCGTCCCATGATCTTCTTGACTCCCTTCCACAGTCCTCATGATCTCTTTCCTTCTCATTTCTATGAGACAGTGAGACAGCGTTTCAGAGATCGAGAGCAACTCTGGGGCCAGCAGCATGAATTTCGTATTAGGGGCTTGTTAACTGCTCGTCGCTACTATTTTGAATGGGCGGAAGCTATCTTGCTGAAGCATACGAGCACTCTTGCAAAGATAGGCCTTTATGATGCAATAGAAGTAACCTCAAAATACTTCTATCGGGAACCCAATGTTCTAAAAGGCTTCCTTGAATACTGGTCGCCTACAACCAACTCCTTCCATCTTCCTTATGGCGAAATGAGCATATCTCTATGGGACCTTCATCGTATAGCTGGTCTCACAATAACGGGCAAATTCTATGATGAGTTCATTCCGACAAACAGAGAATTGGCCTTCGTATCTTCTCCAGACCGTAAACCTTCCATCTCCGAAACTACCATAGAGCTGTTCAAAGAGATGGGAAAATTTCCCAACTCCCACAAAATTCCCCCTCTACAATGGCTAGCACATTTCTCTAGAGGTCTCAGGTATTTTAACAATCTGATAATTGATCTTTATCTTCATATTCTTGCTACTTAGCCATTTCCACATATTAACCTCCTTCATTTTTCTTTGAAGGTTTCGTGACTGCCGCTCGAAAGAATTAACTAATCTTCGAGATGCAATAAGAGGAAAGCCAGAATATAGCCCTTTCGGAGAACTTGCAGCATTTTTGGCTTACTGGCTAAGCTTGGTCGTATTGCCCAGCTCCAAGTGGGCAGATGCTGTTCGTCCCACTGTCTTCGTTGTAGCTGGTGCTTTAGCAGAGGGCCATAAATATTCTCTTGCTCCTCCTGTATTATGTTCTATCTACATGGCCCTTGGAGAAATAGCTACTCATGTAAAAGACCCGACTCTGGGGGCTTCATCTGCACATACTTCTTGGCATTATTTTACAGGGTGGCTTGGAGTTTATTTCCCTTGGACTTTGAAGTTTCTGAGCAAGCATATTCGCATCCTTCTCATCTTCCACTCTGGTTCTTTCAGCAAAGAGCAATGGCTAGAAGAGCATATGAGTGGGTTGCAAATAAGATTCGAGATGATGATCGATAAACTTCTTTCGTTCCGCCTTTATCGCTATACCCACGAGACACAGACATGGTGGACAACGAGACTCTTCTGCAGCACAGAGAGCTTTCTTCTTTTCTATTCGCTCATGCGTTTACCTCTGCTGAAGGAAGGGACAGACTGGAGAGAACCTTACTACCCTGGGTCGTTTTGCTCGTCAATTTGGTTATGATCAAACTGTGCCCCAAGACTCGCGGGTTGGTTACCGAAAAATGCGTTGTTATGGAACTGGTCCTCTTAACTGGGCCATGATATGGAAACAATTGCTGAATGGCTGCGTTGGCTCCTTCTTCATAATTCCAGGCTGTGATCGCATAGTCCGTACATCATATAGCTGGATGCGATGGTGGGATCACCAATCATACCGGTCAACAAATGCTTGCACAAGAGATTCTTCTATCTTTCTTCATCCACCCAGGCTGAAGGGTAGAAATTTAGAGAGCGGAATTGGCTATATTCCGGAGAAGAGCCATGCATCTCATCCTGGAGAGATTTGCAGAAAAATATCATTGGAAGATCCCATCCGTGAAATCAAGCCCATTAACACTTTGGATGGCTGGTTTGCCCACGGAGATTTGAGAGAATTTGAGAAATCTCGTCGGGATTCTTCAAACCAGGCTGCAGATAATGCTGAAGGTACATCTTCTCCAATTCCTGCAGAGACTGCAGTGGTTCAAGAAGGACCGGCTATTGGTACTTCCACATCTCCTCCACAGCCCCTTGGTCCTAGTCCATCTTCTCCGATGACTAGATCAAGAACGCGTTTGCAATCATCATCCCCTATCCCTCCGGAAAGAACTCTCGACCCGACCTCGCTTCCCTATAGTCCAAGAGCTGCACCGAGAGCAAACCAACCCGTTTCTTATAAAGGGAAGCAAGTTATCGTTGAAGAAGTTGACGAAGAAATTTTGGGAGATGAAAGTTCAACTTCATCATCAAGTACAACTGAATCTTCGCAAGATGAAGATAGCGGAGATAGTGATAATGGTGAAGATAAAGATGATGACTTTGAAGAAGGTGAAGTTGATATTGGCGAAGAAGAGGAAACAGCTGCGAAAGAAGTTGAGATAGAATCTTCCCCTGCAACTGCTAAGACTCCTTCTAGCATTAATGTTCCTGCTAAATCTCCAAATTGAGGAAGATGAAGAAGAGCCTTTAGATTATGGAGAATATGGGTATTCACCAGGTAAAAGAAAAATTTTCATATACATATTTTGATTTATATTTTAACAACTATTATTTATCTAAAATCATTGCATCTCCCTTTTTAGGTGCCCAAGTTGCAGAAGTAGGTGCTATCTCTTCAGCGAGCCCTCTTGTGGTATCTTCACCAAGAGCACCTGTAGTTCCGTTGGTAGTACAGAGAGTAGTGGCTCGTGAAATCATATTTTCTACAGAAACTACTGACTTGCCAACTCCGGCTACCAGAGATTCTAGTACGGAAGCTAGAGCACCATCTTTCGCTGATATGGTGGGACTTGGTCCTTCCATAGCTCAAAGAGCTTCTCCTTCTGTTAGTCGTGTTCCAGTGACAGGTATATATATATATATATGCACTACTTATCTTCACTCAAGACTATATATATTTCATAATAATATATTGAATATCCTTCTTCTTTTACTATAGGAACTTATCCCTGCAGCGGTGCGGCTAGTTCTGATTCTGTAACCACTACTTCTGAACTATCATCCTTTGCAAATATTCCTGCTCACAAAATGCTTATGGTGAAACATTCTCTATTAGCAATAATCCATATCTTCATAAATCCCGATCAATGGTTGGATTTGGATGTTGCTATAGAAATTTTGGAAAGCTCGCTAAGATGGCGTAATTAACATATCTCCTTTGCGGGATTCACTCCTCAAATTTCGTGATTCCGTAATTTCTTTGGCGTCGGTGAGAGAATGTTACAATTGCTCCCGAGATTTTAGAGTGTAGAAGCTTGGCTTCATCACAAGAACAAGCTTTCTGATGCCTTCATCAATTTCTAAACTTGAACAAGAGCATATAATTCTTCAGGATCAATTAAAGATTCATGTTGATGAAAGCAAGACTATTCAAGACCGCATTGCAATTTTAAAGGAAGAAATCTTGCAGCTGGAGAGGAAGAATCATGAACAGGTTTTAATCATTCAGGATATTGAAGAGAAGATACAGGTGAATGCTCAATCTATTGACGTTGAAAAATCCACACAACTTCAAGGTAAAGAAATGATCGCTTCTTTGGAGAATAAGCTTGCTGGCGTTCCTGATCATGCGAGACTTATTTTTGAAGAAAAATCTAGACATGATGCAGCTCAGGCGCAATTGAAAGAAGATTTGCTCAGATATTCAGAAGCAATGGGAATTACAGAGGATCTTTGAATCATGTAATTTTAAACATGTGATATTTGCTTTCGTGTTTCTTGGATGTAATTTATCATATATCTCATGATAGTATTTTGGGATGTTTTATGATGGTATTTTCTATCATATGATGATATTTATATGATATTTTTTCTTATATTGTGATACTTATACTAATATTATCAAATTATATTTATATAATAATTTTATTATATTTATATTTTTTATTAATATTATCAAGTTATATTTATTCTTTATATAATAATTTCATTACATTTTTTTTTTACAATTTCTAAACCTTTTATGCTTTGTTAGTACGGGATTTTCTAGGTGAGTATTTAAATTGGCGGTACTAAGTTTCAATTCAATTAGCCACACGCAGTTTATGCTCATGAGTAGTGGAGCGTGCGCACACACACAGTTTAAGCTCATGAGTAGTGGAGCATTTATGGGTCTTATGTGATGGCCACTGTAACTCTCTAGAGTTCGCTTTTGGGCTTCTCACTGCCTTGAGCTCACGGTCACGGTCCATCAGAGGGGCCCATTGACGCTACCGGACGGTGAACTGTTGGATTTACGCGCATGGTTGGCCACGGTAACTCTCTCAGAGTTCGCAGGCTCGCAAGGCTACCTTTGGGCACCAAATCTAGGGTCCCATCCATCAATGAGTAGGTTTAAGCCCTTCCTCACGAGTTACTACTACCGAAATCAAACCCTAGACCTGGAGGGTCTTACGCACGGTTGGCATAAAGCTCGCACTGCGGCCCCTGTTTTCTTCGTCTGCAAGGTCGAGCCCATTCACAGGAGGGCATTTTCATCCGTTCCCCGTGGCACTGCCGGAAGCTATACAGACGGCATGGGAATTACGGTGACTAGTCTTCGCGGATTTATGGCCTTTTAGGCTTTGAATCCTTGACTTCGTCAGCTACCCGCATGGGTGCGCACGATGGTCTTCGCGGGCTTTTTAGGGCCACTGACTCCTCGCCGCTGCCCGAATGGCGATCTTCATGGGTCTTACGTATAGTTGGCCGGCTCTTTTAGAGCTTGATCCTTTGAGAGCATTTTTTTTTTTTTTTTTTTTTTTTCCGAGCTTGATCTTTTTGATTTTGCTCAATTTTGGCTCTTTTAGGATTTTGGCTTGGCTATACTGCCTCTTTGATTGATATTGATATATCCTTGCTTTTGATAATATCTTCAAGAAAATCCATGCCTTGTAAGGCAATAATATATATATGATCATCATCATTTGCAAATATAGTAGATATTTCTGAAATATCTTCAAGAAGATCCATGCCTTGATAAAGGCAATATAATTTCTTAGATAATATCTTAGATAATATCTTCAAGAATAAATCTTCAAGAGAATTTGTGCCTTGTAAGGCAATATAACTTTGTCAATATCTTCAAGAGAATCTTCAAGAATTTGTGCCTTGTAAGGCAATATAACTTTGTCAATCTTATTTGATGATGATGATCATATATATATTTTCCAGATTTGCTGCTTTGATAATTGATATGCTTGTGAATTTCTTCTTTATAGCTTCTTTTGTTGGCATATAGACATGATCTTATTCATCTTTGCCCCCTTTTGATACAGAATCATTATGCCGATAATATTCTGGGTCAAAATCCACATCTCTATCTTTAGGGATAGTATTTTTTGATGAAACGGGCGTTGACAAGTACACTGATACCCTGTCCTTCTTGATTTGTGATTCTATATGCCCCATTGGAGTATACTTCTTTCACCACATATGGACCGTCCCATTTAGGCTCGAACTTGCCCCCTGTCCGGTGAGTGACCATTATAGGTCTTTTCAACATTAACACCATATCCCCTTTTTTGAAAGAACGGTATTTAACCTGTTTATCAAATGCAGCCGATGTTCTGGCCTGATATGATTGCAACCGCTGCTGAGCTGCAAGACGTTTCTCATCGAGTAAGTCTAATTCTTTCAGCCTTATTTTTGCATTTTCATCATCTGTTATAGACTGATGCACTGCTACCCTGAGTGATGCCACCTGTATTTCAATTGGGATAATTGCCTCCATACCATAGATTAATGAATACGGTGTCGCCCCTGTTGCTGTACGATGGGTGGTTCTGTAGGCCCATAACGCTTCTTGTAACTTTTCATCCCAATCGCGCTTATTGCTCGTCACCGTTTTCTTCATTATTTTGACAATTGTTTTGTTAAAAACTCTCGCTAATCCATTGGCTGGAGGATAATAAGGTGTTGAAAAAGAATGTTGGATGCCGAACTTCTGACATAACTTTTCCATGCCTCTATTTTTAAAAGGGGTGCCATTATCAGTGATGATCTTCTTCGGAATACCATGACGGTATATTATAGCATGACGGATGAAATTGACCACGTCTTTCTCTTTAACATTACGCAAGGCGACTGCTTCGGTCCATTTGGAGAAATAATCTGTTGCTGCCAGAATATACTGTTTTCCTTTAGACGAAGGGGGATTTATGGGACCAATTACGTCGAGTCCCCAAGCTGAGAAAGGCCAAGAAGCAACAGACTGATGTAATTCTTCCGGAGGAACATGTATTATATCTCCGTGTATTTGACATTCATGACATCGCTTTGCATATTCTATCGCATCTTTAAACATAGTAGGCCAATAATAACCCATTCGATGCACTTTATGGCATAAATTTCGGCCAGCCTGATGTGCTCCACATTCACCCGAATGTACCTCTCGCAAGATTTGGTTTGCTTCTTGCTTGTCCAAGCACCTTAACAGCATTCCATTATAAGATTTTCTATATAATACTTCCGCATATGACAAATTTTCCTGATCGCCGCTTAATCATTGTCTTGTGCATTATCTTTCGGCAAGATATTATATTTGAGATAGTCAACAAAAGGTCGACGCTAATCATTCATTGTTACCTCCAAACAAGATATAGGCAACATTTCAACGGTTTCTTCAATAACTTCAGAGATGGTGAATCTTCTTTCTTCTATAGTTACCTCGAAGAGGACTTCGGTTTGTGCAGATAAAGCCGCTAAATCAAGCTAAAGCATCTGCTTTTGCATTCTCCGACCGCGGTATGTGTTTAATTTCCACATAATAGAACTGTTCAAGCAACTGTTGTGCCTTCCGATAATAAGGCAAAAGTTCCTCTTTCCTTACTTCAAATTCTGTTGTTAATTGATTTACAATCAATTTAGAATCTCGAAGATATGCAATGATTTTACTTCCATTTGCTGTGCTATTTCCATTCCGATGATAAGAGCTCTGTATTCAGCTTCATTGTTTGTGCACGCGATACCCAATGTGAAAGAGTATGGTAATAAATCGCCCTGAGGTGTAATGAATATCACTCCTGCCCCCGCTCCCGATACTCGAGCAGCACCATCAAAATACATCTGCCAAAGATTCTGAGATTCAGCCAACATAACCTGTTCATCTGGGAATTCATCATTGATTTCTTCATTTTTTGCTATAGGATGTCTTTGCGAGAAAGTCCGCCATAGCTTGTCCTTTCATCGCGCTTTGCAGCTTATACGAAATAGTATATTCTGATAACAATAGCATCCACTTGGCTAGTCTTCCCGATAACATTGGCCTGGTCATCAAGAATTTTATCGGATCTGCTCTTGAGATCAGAGTTATATCATGGGAGAGACAATAATGCCTCAACTTTTGCACAGCGAATACCAACGCCAAACATTCTTTTTCAATCGGAGAATAATTGGATTCTGCCCCCATCAGTGTTCGGCTTAGATAATAAAGAGCAGTCTCTTTTCCGGCTTCATTTACCTGTGCCAACAAAGCACCCAAAGAATTTGTAGCGGCAGATGTATATAAGATAAGTGGCTTACCTTTTACTGGAGCTGTTAACACCGGGTTGTTTTAATAACTCTTTAATTGAATCAAAGGCATTCTCGGCAAGTATGATCCCATACAAATTTCAGTATCTTTCTTCATTAACCGAGAAAATGGCTGACACCTTCCTGCCAGGTTCGAAATGAAACGGCGAATATATGCCAATTTTCCTTGTAAGCTTTTTAATTCCTTCAGCGTTGTTGGTGGCGGCATATTTTGAATAGCTTTAACTTTTTCTGGATCAATTTCGATTCCTCTGTGCCGTACAACAAAGCCGAGGAATTTGCCGGAAGACACTCCAAATGCACATTTAGCGGATTCATCTTTAATTGCTTCTTTCTGAGTCGTCGGAAGACTGATGCTAAATGTTCGCGGTGCTCTTGATGATCTCCGGATCTGACTACCAAGTCATCAACATAGCATTCGACATGTTTATGCATCATATCTTGAAAGATATTTTTCATTGCCCTTTGATATGTTGCCCCAGCATTTTTGAGACCGAAAGGCATAACTTTATAACAGTAAATTCCAAGCGGCGTTCTGAAGGCCGTCGCCTCTTCATCTTCAAGGCGCCATCCTGATTTGATTATAGCCTGCATATCCGTCCATAAAGGACATGATAGCATACTGAGTAGTGCTATCAATTAGTAATTCTGTTATCGGGAGAGGGAAATCGTCTTTTGGACATGCTTCATTCAGATCTCTGAAGTCAATACATACTCTGATCTGTCCGTTCTTCTTTTTCACCGGAACAATATTTGATATCCATTTGGGATATTTAACTTCTCTGATGAACCCAACCTTTATTAGCTTATTTACTTCTTTTTCGATTAACGGAATTAGGTCTGGGTGAAATCGCCTTTGTGCTTGCTTTACTGGTTTCTTTTCTTTGGAAATATTTAATCGATGCATTGCTACAGAGGGTTCCAGTCCCGGCATTTCTTCATATGTCCAGGCGAAAACATCTTTATTTTCCTTGAGAAGTTGGCCATATTTCTCAGTTTCCTGATCTGAAAGGCTAACGCTGATGAATGTGTTCCTTGGCTCTTCTGTTGTTCCCAAATTTATTTCTCGCAGGCCATCTATCGTCGGTTGCCCCCCGTCTTCTATTTGCCTTGGAGCGGTTTCAGGATATTCAATTACCTTAGTATCTGGTGTAGCTGAGGTCATGTTAACTGATACTATATTTATCGATTGATTCTGCTCCCAATCCTTGGAATTTTTTCTTCGCTTTTTCCCGATTAACCCGAGAGGGATCTGAATTCCTTTCCCATGATTCAAGCGGTGGGTTTGTCACAATCAAAACCCATATTTCTCATGATTTTCTTGCTTGACTGCACTTGTATTTCCTCAAATTTTGTGATGCTAACTCTCCATGATATATATTGCTTATATTTTCATCCTTCACTTCTGATGCAGCGTGAAACTCTATTGGTTCAGGATATTTAGCACTGGCTTTGACTTGAAATGTTCTTGGAGCGGCTGCAAATGGCTTACATCTTTCGATATTGGGTAATGGCACTGTGTAATTGGACTGTAAGACTTTCAAATTTGCTCGTCGACAATAGTGTCAACGGCGGTTGTCCCGGTTGTCTCAGCGCTTTGGTACAAAATAGAATTTCTTTCTTTCGCTTCGCAGACCTAGAAGATTCTGCTTCTTTCTTCTTTAACTTTATTTATCCTGGCATCTTTTACGATTCTCTTCCCATCATCATTTCTCATTTCTTCAGAGAAACATTTATAATAGCTAGCATCCGCAAAGAAAGACTCAACTTCTGTATAGGGTTTTGCATCACCATTACTTTACACTGCACCCCATCTTTACAGTATTTGAAGCATCTTGGTGTAGAGTAGAAGGTATAATATTGTCTTGATGTATCCACGGCCTTCCCAAGAGAAGGTTATATGTCGTCACAAAGACATTTATAACGTGACATACAACAAGAGTGATTAATTCTCCCACTTCTAATGTCACCGTAATTTTACCGAAAAGTGCGCGTTGTCCATCTTGATTGAACCCTTGTATCATCATCCCGCTAGGGCGCAAGTCTGAACGACGAAAACCCAATTTAGTAATCATTGAGAGTGGCAAAAGATTTACTGCGGACCCATTATCTATCATAATCCTTTTTATCTTCTTTTCACAAATGTATCCTTCTATCATCAATGGCCTGTTATGTTCCTTTTCACCAATTAAATCATCATCAGAGAAAGATATTACTGGTAGACAATTCATTTTTTCATTATTTCTTTCATTCTTCATTTCTGCCAGTAAAGTTTCTCTTACATCATGATCAGACAGTGCTTGAATCAAACTTTGACGAAATTCTTCTGATAATTTGAGTGCATCATAAATACTTAATCGAGCCGGTATACCCTTTAAGTGACTGACTACATCATAAGCCACTTTTGTCACTGCATCTCCATTTCTATTCTTGTCTTCAGTACTCTGTCTTTCAATCACTTCTTTCCTTATGATTCCTGCTTTTTGCTTTACTGGGACTTGTTATTTGCTTCCCGATCGCAACGTAATCATTGTTGCATTTCTTGTTGACCTTTCCTTTTTCATCCCCGCGTGTTTTCTTGTATTGACAATACATTTATGTTGCTCTTGCATTTCTTTTCTTTGCTTCCGCTGGTTATTATGTCACCTCTATTTATCATTCGCTGTATAATGCATTTTAACGTATAACAATTTTTTGTCGGATGCCCCACTAGGCGATGATAACGGCAAAAGTTTCTTTCTCGAGTCCTCGTCATATCTTCAGGACGTTTTGGTTCTGGTAATTCCAAGGTACCTGCTTTTAACAATTGTTGCATCATAGGTACCACATCTTCTTTATCAAACTCAAATCCTTCATGTGAATCGAGCATTCTGAGCTTTTTTCCACCGTATCTATCTCTTGATTGATTCCAGCCTTCTTTTCCTTCTGGCCTTTTATCTCTTGAACCTTTTGCGTCTTGATTCTTCTTATCCCGATCGATGGTGTTGACAGTTGTCCTGCCAGGTATTCTTCTGACAGTTTCATGATGAAATGCGGGCATCTTGCGAGTCATCAGTTCCAATGCATGGGCTTTGGTAGCCAAATCACGGAAGGTTCCGATATCAGCGCTGGTGAGTCCAAACGCGATTCCTGTTTCCATAGAGTTCAGACACATTTTGACTTGTTCCTTTTCTTCCGGCAACTGCCTGCATGATGCCCCCAGTGTCTTCCATCTGTCTATGAATTTTTCGACTGGTTCTCCTTCTCGCTGCCGTACTGAAGCTAATTCTGTGATGCTAACATCGC
The DNA here is from genome assembly GCA_030180095.1 of Magnolia changhungtana. Lineage (NCBI taxonomy): Eukaryota > Viridiplantae > Streptophyta > Magnoliopsida > Magnoliales > Magnoliaceae > Magnolia > Magnolia changhungtana. The sequence continues at coordinate 54,097 of JASAUF010000160.1, forward strand.
GCTCTGACGAAAAGAAGTTTGACATGAAAGCATCTTGCATTTCTTCCCATGTTCGTATGGACCCTGAATACCACCTGAAAGCTTTGCTTGTCAACGATGACCCAAATAAGCGTAAGCAGTATTGAGGTATCGTGGAAAAATTCCCCATGCTGGTGATGAAATGCATCGGGTGTTCCTCTGGTGATCCTTTCCCATTAAATTTTCGAAAACTGGATGCTTAAAATTGGTGGGAATGGAACATCCTCTACCTCTCTTGGGTAGGGTGTTCAGATCGAAACGACCGGTATTTTGCGCGCTCCCTTTCTATTCTGACCGCTTCTTCGACGACTTGTCTTACGTCATCTTGTGTTATAGCTCTTGTCACCGGAACGGACTCTCGGGATCCTATCCCCTGCGGATGGGAACCTTCATGTTGGTTCTCTTGTCCATTTGTTGCTCCCATCATGGGTGGAGCCACTATTTGGGCTACATTATGTGCCGAGTTGTCGAGCTTCTCTGAGATTCCGGCATTCATCCATTAGCACTCTTTGTGCCTCCGCCATTTGATCAACACGTTCTTCAGTAGTTGGTCTATTTCCTTGACCTGTCTCTGCCATGTATACCGCGGCTCTTGACCGTTTCGTCGAAGCTGTTATTGGAGTATAACGAGAGTATGTTGACGTAACAGGGCTTGTAAAGAGGGGAGAAATTGGAGTCTTGTTTAATTCTTGTGTACTTCCCGTGCTTTTAACCGATTGAGGTGATACAGCTATAGGCGAGCTTGTTTGAGGTGAAGTAGGCATCGGGGATCCTATCATCAGTGCTTTGCCTTTCTGTGCTTCTGTCCATTTGGTCTTCGGGGCGACCAAAGCTGGAAAATCTTGTGACGAGAACTGCGTAGCAGCTTGTTCAGGATAAATCGCCGGAGGAGCGAGCTCGGGTTTTCTTCTTGCTATGCTCCGTGTGATTGGTCCCTCAGCTCTTGGTGCAAACAATTTCGCTTTGCGGTTTTTTAAGGTTTTTGCTTTCGTCTTTCTAGACAAGACCAAAGTCCAGTTATCATCACTTTCTTGTGGTTGAGGTGAAACGGAAATGACTCCCACTGTTACTTGAGTCAATTTTGCGCTTGCTTGTAGTGCTTGCTTTCGTATGCTCGGGAGTTGGCTTGGCGCATATTCAATTACGAACCCGGTAGCGATGAATCGGAAGTTCACTTTTCTCGCAATATTAGCCATTAGTAGTATTGTGTGATTGAATTTAGGTACCTTCAATAATAAAACATATACTTGAAATTAGTACATGAAAGACTAAGTAAACTATCTTGGAGATGAAGGGAGGATGTTCCCACCGAGAGTCGCCATTTTGGCGTCTAATAGACGCAAAAATAATGACGAGAATCTTACAACTTTTTCCCAATGTTAATGTTAAATAAGACAATTTCCCCCAAGTAGAGTCGCCATTTTGTTTCGACAAGGAAACAAATGTATTTGATTTGGGAAAATAATCTTATTCAAACATAACAATGAAATAATTATAAAGACAACCGTCATATTTATTGATTCTGAATTCATTTACATCCTCTGATATCCCTTGATTCTAAGATAGTTTACAAAGAACTTATTACAAATGTCAATTATTATAGCTAAATATAATTTTCGGCAGCATAACGGCAATGATCTCAATCATCTCCAATGACTTAGGAGGAAATAGACAAATCGATCAACAGTCTTCAAGAGAACGAAGATTCCAGCAGCATTTCGGTACTATTTTGGTCATCTCCGAAACTTAGGAGGAATACGTCTCTTTGTCGATGATTCTTCCTTTCTCTTGATCAAGAAGAACTTGAAGCTTTGAGGACTCCAATCATTCCGACAAAGATTTCAACTCATTTTGTTAAAAACTGCCAAGCAATAGGTTTGCGCGGATCCGCGCAAACTATATGCTTTGCGCAGGTCCGCGCAAACTATAAAAGCCTTCTGTTGCTTTTACCGACCGGCGCAAACTTCCAGGAGTCCAATACTCCTTTGGGCGCGGTCGCGCAAAGTGCAGGAGTCCAATACTCTGCACCTTCTGTCTTCTCTTTCGTCTTTGCTTCACTTCTGAAATCTTCCAACCCCTTTTTAGAGAAGGAATGGGGTATTTATAGACATTTTCACCAGTGGAAATCTCAGATCTGGTCGATGTGGGACAAAAATATCATCCATCCATTTTTATCGCATCATTATAGACTTTGCGCGGACACGCGCAAACGATATACTTTGCGCGGTGTCGCGCAAACCCTTCATCCTGCGCAAACTGTCTTCATGTTCTCCGTGCAATCATTTCACTTTGCGCGGTCTTGTGTAACTATTTCACTTTGCGCGACCCCGCGCAAAGTGGTCTTGAAGCTGTTTTCTTTCATCTTCAAAGTGATTTCTTGATCTTTGTCGTTTTTCACTTCCTTGCTTATTTTATGCCTCAACAATCCCACTTACGGATGGACAAATAGTCTCGGAATACGAACTTATGGGATGATATTCAAATTTTGTCGACATCAATTCCACTTTTGACAAATGAAAGGGCATGAATGAAAGACCTTTCAAATGACAAATCGACCCATGATCCTCTTGATCGACATAAACTATGGAGTTATCAGTGTCTTCGTTGGATCACGCGATGCAGAAAGATTAACAATCCCAATTGCAAAATGACGATCGAAGAGTTCCAACGTGCTTTCGGGATATCGAACGGTCTTGAAACTAGCCAATTCCTGTCCCACTTGGAAGCTTGTCAAGTTACCATTCTAATGAGCTCAAAATAGTTTAAGTTTGACCACTAAAGAGAGAGTTATGAAGGTTACTATTGGACAATGAGATGAAGTAAAAATCCAAGACCGACAACTACGATCCCACATACAGATGCTCAAATGGACTAGGAATACGACTATTCCTGTATGGAATGAAAGAGCACTAAAGTACCTCTCAGATCACCAAAAATTGACCCAATCTGACAGCAAATGAGGGAGTTATGAGCATCTCCGTTAGATCGCGCGATGTGGAAGGATAAACAATCCAAATTGCAAAATGACAATGGAAGAGTTCCAACGTGCTTTTGGGATATCGAATGGTCTCGAAATTAGCCAATTCTGGTCTCATTTTGAAGCTTGTCAAGTTACCGTTCCATTGACCTCAAAATAGTCTAAATTCAAGCATTGAAGAGAGAGTTATGAAGGTTACTATTGGACAAGGAGATTAAGAAAAAATTCTGGACCGACGATTACGATCCCACTTACGAATGCCCAAATGGTCTCGGAATATGACGATTGAAAGAGCACTAAACTACCTTTCATATGACAAAAAATCGACCCAATCCGACAACAAATGAGGTATTTAGGAACGTCTTTCTTGCATCGCGCAATGCGAAAAGATTAATAATCCAAATTGTAAAATGACGATGGAAGAGTTCCAACGTGCTTTTGGGATATCGAACGGTTTCAAAATTAGCCAATTCTGGTCTCATTTAGAAGCTTGTCAAGTTTTCATTCCAATGACCTCAAAATAGTGTAAATTCGACCACTGAAGAGAGAGTTACGAAGGTTTCTCTTGGACAAGGAGATGAAGGAAAAATTCAGTACCAACGAATACGATCCCACTTACGGATGCCCAAATGGTCTCGGAATACGACGATTCCATTCAGGAAGGAAAGAGCACTAAAGTACCTTTCATATGACCAAAAATTGACCCAATCCGACAGCAAACGAGGTAGTTATGAGCGTCACTGATGGATCGTGGCGATTTGGAAAGATTAACAATCCAAATTGCAAAATGATGATCAAAGAGTTCCAACGTGCTTTTGGGATATCGAACGGTCTCAAAATTAGCCAATTCTGGTCCCATTTGGAAGCTTGTCAAATTACCATTCCAATGAGCTCAAAATATTCTAAATTTGACCATTGAAGAGGGAGTTATGAAGGTTACTATTGGACAAGGAGATGAAGGAAAAATTCACGACCGATGACTGCGATCCCACTTACGGATGCCCAAATGGTCTCGAAATACGATGATGATTCTAGTCAGGACTAAAAGAGCACTAACGTACCTTTCAGATGACCAAAAATTGATCCAATCTGACATCAAACGATGGAGTTATGGGCGTCTCCGTTGGATCGCGCGATGCGAAAAGATTAACAATCCAAATTTTAAAATGATGATCGAAGAGTTCCAACGTGCTTTTGGGATATCGAACGGTCTCGAAACTAGCTAATACTAGTCCCACTTGGGAGCTTGTCAAGTTACCATTCCAATGAGCTCAAAATAGTTTAAGTTCGACCACTAAAGAGAGAGTTATGAAGGTTACTATTGGACAAGAAGATGAAGGAGAAATTCAAGACCAACGACTACCATCCCACGTACGGATGCCCAAATGGTCTCGGAACATGACAATTCCAGTAAGGAATGAAGGAGCGCTAAAGTTCCTTTCAGATGACCAAAAATTGACCCAATCTGACAGCAAACGAGGGAGTTATGAGCATCTCCGTTAGAGTGCGCAATGCGAAAAGATTAACAATCCAAATTGCAAAATGACGATGCAAGAGTTCCATTGTGCTTTTGGGATATCGAACGGTCTCAAAATTAGCCAATTCTGGTCTCATTTTGAAGCTTGTCAAGTTACCATTCCATTGACCTCAAAATAGTCTAAATTCGACAACTGAAGAGAGAGTTATGAAGGTTACTATTGGACGAGGAAATGAAGGAAATATTCAAGACCGACGACTGCGATCACACTTACGAATGCCCAAATGGTATCGGAATACGACGATTCCAATCAGGAATGAAAGAGCACTAAAGTACCTTTCAGATGACCAAAAATTGACCCAATCCGACATCAAATGAGGGAGTTATGAGCGTCTCCATTGGATCATGCGATTTGGAAAGATTAACAATCCAAATTACAAAATGACGATCGAAGAGTTCCAACGTGCTTTTGGGATATCGAACGGTCTCGAAATTAGCCAATTCTGGTCCCATTTGGAAGCTTGTCAAGTTACCATTCCAATGAGCTCAAAAATTTAAATTTAAATTTACTCAGAGAGAGAGTTATGAAGGTTACTATTGGACAAGGAGATGAAGGAGAAATCCAGGACCGATGACTACGATCCCACGTACAGATGCCCAAATGAGTCGGAATATGAAGATTCCAGTATGGAATGAAAGAGCACTAAAGTACCTTTCAGATGACAAAAAATTTACCCAATCCGACAGCAAACAAGGGAGTTATGAGCATCTTCGTTAGATCACGCGATGCGGAAAGATTAACAATCCAAATTGTAAAATGACGATCGAAGAGTTCCAACATGCTTTTGGGATATCGAACGTCTCGAAATTAGCTAATTGTGGTCTCATTTAGAAGCTTGTCAAGTTACCATTCCATTGACCTCAAAATATTCTAAATTCGACCACTGAAGTGAGAGTTAGGAAGGTTACTTTTGGAGAACGAGATGAATAAAAAATTCAGGACCGATGACTGTGATCGCACTTACGGATAACCAAATGGTCTCGAGAATATGATGATTTTTTGAGAATGAATGAAAGAGCACTAAAGTACCTTTCAGATGACCAAAAATTGACCCAATCTGACATCAAACTATGGAGTTATGGGCATCTACGTTGGATCATGCGATGTGGAAAGATTGACAATCTAAATTGCAAAATGAAGATCGAAGAGTTCCAACTTGCTTTTGGGATATCGAACGGTCTCGAAACTAGCCAATTCTGGTCCCACTTGGAAGCTTGTCAAGTTACCAATCCAATGAGCTCAAAATAGTTTAAGTTCGACCACTAAAGAAAGAGTTGTGAAGATTACTATTGGACAAGGAGATGTAGGAGAAATTCAGGACCGACGACTACAACTTGATCCCACTTATGATGCCCAAATGGACTCGGAATATGACGATTCCAGTAAGTAATGAAAGAGCACTAAAGTACCTTTCAGATGACCAATAATCGACCCAATCTGACAGCAAACGAGGGAGTTATAAGCATATCCGTTAGATCACGCGATGCAGAAAAATTAATAATCCAAATTGTAAAATGACAATTGAAGAGTTCTAACGTGCTTTTCAGATATCGAACAGTCACAAAATTAGACAATTCTGATCCCATTTGGAAGCTTGACAAGTTACAATTTCATTAAGCTCAAAATAGTCTAAATTCGACCACTGAAGAGAGAGTTATGAAGGTTTCTATTGTAAAAGGAGATGAAGGAGAAGTTCCGAACGAAGATGACGATCTGCGATCCACACTTACGGATGCCGAAAGGGTCTTGGAATACGACGATTCCATTTAGGAATGAAAGAGCACTAAAGTACCTTTCATAAGACAAAAAATTGACCTAATCCGACATCAAAAGAGGGAGTTATGAGCGTCTCTGTTGGATCGCGCGATTTGGAAAGATTAACAATGACGATTGAGGAGTTCCATTGTGCTTTTGGGATATCAAACGGTCTCAAAATTACCCAATTTTGGTCTCATTTAGAAGCTTGTCAAGTTACCATTCCAATGAGCTTCAAAATAGTCTAAATTGCATCATTGACGACCACTGAAGAGAGAGTTATGAAGGTTATTAGACAAGGAGATGAAGGAAAAATTCAAGACCGACGACTGCGATCCCACTTACGGTTGCCCAAATGGTCTCGGATTATGATGATTCCAGTTAGGAATGAAAGAGCACTAAATTACCTTTCAGATGACCAAAAATTGACCCAATCCGACATCAAACGAGGTAGTTATGAGCATCTCCATTAGATCGCGCAATTTAGAAAGATCAACAATCGAAATTACAAAATGACGATCGAAAAGTTCCAACGTGCTTTTGGGATACCGAACGGTCTCGAAATTAACCAATTCTGGCCTCAATTAGAGGCTTGTCAAGTTACCATTCCAATGAGCTCGAAATAGTCTAAATTCGACCAATGAAGAGAGAGTTATGAAGGTTACTATTAGACAAGGAAGATGAAGGAGGAAAAAATTCAGATGACGACATTGTTGATCCACTAACGGATTCCCAAATGGTCTTGGAATATGACGATTCTATTCAAGAATGAAAGAGCACTAAAGAACCTTTCGGATGACCAAAAATCAACCCAATCGACATCAAATGTGAGGGAGTTTATGAGCGCGTCTCGTTGATCGCGCAATTTGGAAAGTTTAACAATCAAAATTGCAAAATAACAATCAAAGAGTTCCAATGTGCTTTTGGAATATCAATCGGTCTCAAAATTAGCCAATTCCGTTCCCATTTGGAAGCTTGTCAAGTTATCATTCCAATGAGCTCAAAATTGTTTAAATTTAACCATTGAAGAGAGAGTTATAAGGTTTATATTGGACCAGGAAATGAAGGAAAAATTCAGGACCGAAGATTGCGATCCCACTTATGGATGCACAAATGGTCTCGGAATACGACTATTACATTCAGGATTGAAAAAACACTAAAGTACCTTTCAGATGAACAAAAATTGACCCAATCCGACATCAAACAATGGAGTTATGGGCGTCTCCGTTGGATCACGCGATTTGGAAAGATTAACAATCCAAATTGCAAAATGACGATCGAAGAGTTCCAACGTGCTTTTGGGATATCGAACGGTCTCGAAATTAGCCAATTTTGGTCCCATTTGGAAGCTTGTCAAGTTACCATTCCAATGAGCTCAAAATAGTTTAAGTTCGACCACTAAAGAGAGAGTTATGAAGGTTACTATTGGGCAAGGAGATGAAGGAGAAATTTAGGTCCGACGACTACGATCCCAGGTACAGATGCCCAAATGGACTCGGAATACGATGATTCCCATATGGAATGAAAGAGCACTAAAGTACCTTTCGGATCACCAAAACTCGACCCAATCCTACAGCAAACAAGGGACTTGTGAGCATCTCCGCTACATCGCGCGATGCAGAAAGATTAACAATCGAAATTGCAAAATGAGGATGGAAGAGTTCCAACGTTCTTTTGGGATATCAACGGTCTCAAAATTCACCAATTCTTTTGGGAAGCTTGTCAAGTTACAATTCTATTAAGCTCAAAATAGTCTAAATTTGACCACTGAAGAGAGAGTTATGAAAGTTACTATTGGATAAGGAGTTGAAGGAAAAATTCAGGACCGATGATTGTGATCGCACTTACGGATGCCCAAATGTTCTTGGAATACGACAATTCCGGTCAGGAAAGAAAGAGCACTAAAGTACCTTTCAGATGACCAAAAATTGACCCAATCCGACATCAAACGATGGAGTTATGGCCGTCTCCGTTGGATCGCGCAATGCAGAAAATGACGTTCTAAGAGTTACAATGTGCTTTTGGGATATCAAACGGTCTTGAATCTAGCCAATTCCGATCCCACTTGGAAGCTTGAAAAGTTACCATTCCAATGAGCTCAAAATAGTTTAAGTTTGATGACTAAAGAGAGAATTATGAAGGCTACTATTGGACAAGGAGATGGAGGAGAAATTCAGGACCGACGACTACGATCCCACGTACAGATGCCCAAATGGACTCGTAATACGATAATTCCAGTAAGGAATGAAAGAGCGCTACCGTATCTTTCAGATACCGAAAATCGACCAAATCCGATAGAAAACAAGGGAGTTATGAGCATCTCCGTTAGATCACACGATGCGAAAAGATTAACAATCCAAATTGTAAAGTGACGATCAAAGAGTTCCAATGTGCTTTTGGGATATCGAACAGTCTCAAAATTACCCAAATCTGATACCATTTGGAAGCTTGTCAAGTTCCAATTCCATTAAGCTCAAAATAGTCTAAATTTGACAACTGAAGAGAGGGTTATGAAGGTTACTATTGGATAAGGAGTTGAAGGAAAAATTCAGGACCGATGACTGTGATCGCACTTACGGATGCCCAATGTTCTCGGAATATGACTATTCCGGTCAGGACTGAAAGAGCACTAAAGTACCTTTCATATGACCAAAAATTGACCCAATCCGATAGTAAATGAGGTTGTTATGAGCGTCTCTGTTTGATCCGCGATGCAGAAAGATTAACAATCAAAATTGCAAAATGACGATGAAAGAGTTCCAACGTGTTTTTGGGATATCGAACGGTCTTGAAATTAGCCAATTCTGGTCTCATTTAGAAGCTTGTCAAGTTACCATTCCAATGACCTCAAAATAGTCTAAATTCGAGCACTGATGAGAGAGTTATGAAGGTTACTATTGGACATGGAGATGAAGGAAAAATTCAGGACCGATGACTGTGATCGCACTTACGGATGCCCAAATGGTCTCGGAATACGACTATTCCAGTCAGGATTGAAAGAGCATTAAAGTACCTTTCAGATGACCAAAAATCGACCCAATACAACATCAAACGATGGAATTATGGGCATCTCCGTTGGATCACGCGATGCGAAAAGAGTAACAATCCAAATTAAAAAATAACTATCGAAAAGTTCCAACGTGCATTTGGGATATCGAACGGTCTTGAAATTAGCCAATTTTGGTCTCATTGAGAAGTTTGTCAAGTGACCATTCCAATGACCTCAAAATATTCTAAATTTGACCACTGAAGAGAGAGTTATGAAGGTTAATATTGGACCAGGAAAAGAAGGAAAATTTCAGGACCGACAACTGCGATCCCACTTACGGATGCACAAATGGTCTCAGAATACGACTATTCAATTCAGGATTGAAAGAGCACTAAAGTACCTTTCAGATGACCAAAAATTGACACAATCCGACATCAAACGATGGAGTTATGGGCGTCTCTGTTGGATTGCACGATGCGGAAAGATTAACCATCCAAATTATAAAATGACGACCGAAGAATTCCAACGTGCTTTTGGGATATCGAACGGTTAGGAAAACTAGCCAATTCCGATCCCACTTGGAAGCTTGTCAAGTTACCATTCCAATGAGCTCAAACTAGTTTAAGTTCAACCACTAAAGAGAGTTATGAAGGTTATTATTAGACAAGGAGATGAAGGAGAAATCCAGGATCCAGGACCGATAACTACGATCCCACGTACAGATGCCCAAATGGACTCGGAATATGACAATTCCAGTATAGAATGAAAGAGCACTAAAGTACCTTTCAGAACACTAAAACTCGACCCAATCCGATAGTAAATGAGGGAGTTATGAGCATCTCCGTTAGATCACGCGATGCAGAAAGATTAACAATCCAAATTGCAAAATGAGGATGGAAGAGTTCCAACGTGCTTTTAGGATATCAAACGGTCTTGAAATTAGCCAATTCTGATCCCATTTGGAAGCTTGTTAAGTTACAATTCCATTAAGCTCAAAATAGTCTAAATTCGACCACTGAAGAGAGAGTTATGAAGGTTACTATTGGACAAGGAGATGAAGGAAAAATTCAGGACTGATGACTGTGATCGCACTTACGGATGCCCAAATGGTCTCAGAATATGACTATTCCGGTCACGTTTGAAAGAGCACTAAAGTACCTTTCATATGACCAAAAATTGACCCAATCCGACATCAAACGATGGAGTTATGGGCATCTAATTGGATTGGATCAATGAAGATTAAAAACCAAATTCCATTTTGTTTCGACAAGGAAACAAATGTATTTGATTTGGGAAAATAATCTTATTCAAACATAACAATGAAATAATTATAAAGACAATCATCATATTTATTGATTCTGAATTCATTTACATCCTCGATATCCCTTGATTCTAAGATAGTTTACAAAGAACTTATTACAAATGTCAATTATTATAGCTAAATATAATTTTTTAAAGATAACGGCAATGATCTCAATCATCTCCAATGACTTAGGAGGAATAGACAAGTCGATCAACAAGTCTTCAAGAGAACGAAGATTAAGTGACATTTCGGTACTATTTTGGTCATCTCCTGAAACTTAGGAGGAATACGTCTCTTCGTCGATGATTCTTCCTTTCTCTTGATCAAGAAGAACTTGAAACTTTGAGGACTCAATCATTCGACAAAGACATTCAACTCATTCTTTGTTCAAAAGCGCAAACAATAGGTTTGCGCGGGTCCGCGCAAACTATATGCTTTGCGGGGTCCGCGCAAACTATAAGAGCCTTCTGTTGCTTTACGCTGACCGGCGCAAACTTCCAGGAGTCCAATACTCCTTTGCGCGCGGTCGCGCAAAGTGCAGGAGTCCAATACTCCGCACCTTCTGTCTTCTCTTTCGTCTTTGCTTCACTTCTGAAATCTTCGAACCCCTTTTTAGAGAAGGAACGGGGTATTTATAGACATTTTCACCAGTGGAAATCTCAGATCTGGTCGATGTGGGACAAAATATCATCCAACCATTTTATTTCACCATCATGGACTTTGCGCGGACACGCGCAAACGATATACTTTGCGCGGTGTCGCGCAAACCCTCCATCCTGCGCAAACTGTCTTCATGTTCTCGCGCATCAAGCATAATCATTTCACTTTGCGCGGTCTTTGTAATGTATTTATTTCTTTTGCGCCCCCGCAAAGTGGTCTTGAAAGTTGTTTTCTTTCATCTTCAAAGTGATTTCTTGATCTTTTCTTTTTTTTTCTTCACTTCCTTGCTTATTTTATGCCTCAACAGATGCCCCCTTGATCCGTTCTTTGTTTGTTCAGAAAATCAAAGAAAAGGATCAAACCATTCTTTTTCTTCAGGGTTTGCGCGACCCCGCGCAAAGCTCCGGTCGAGTACCATACTCGGTCATAAAGCCTATAAATAGTCCAACGACTTAGTCATTTTCACGAACTTTCTCTCTTTAGAACTCGCTCTGGCGATTTTATTCGCGCAAACCTTCCACTTCATGCGCGACTCACGCAAAGCGTCTCGTTTACTTTGCGCGACATCCTTTGAACTTAGAGATTTTCGCTAAACTATATACTTTTGCGCGACCTACGCGCAAAGTACTCATTTACTTAACCAATTTTAGAAAATTTTCAACACTTAGCCATTTTTTTTTCTTTCTTTTTTCTTCTCTGTCTTTCTTTCTTTCTTCTCTTCTTTTTCATGGCTCGTATTAAACAAATGCCCGTCTTGTGTCTCCTTCGGTTCACTTCTTCGATCAACCTCCCGCTAAAAGCGGACAAAGACAACTTCCAGAAATCCCGCTTATTTCAAAGAACCCGTTCTCCCCACCTTTGATTTTTCCGACCGCATTAAGTCTTTACCCTCTCCCATTCACAGATCCATCTCCTTGGGAGATATTAAATGCCCGCCAAAACATGGAAGAGAATATGACTGGGACGAATGGTTGAAAACCACAGCCCACATTCGTACCGATAGTGAGAGACCACCTCTCCGAGAAGATACTCCTCCCGCTTCTCGCTCGAAGAAAACTCGCCGCAATAAGGCGAAAGAGTTTGCAGAAAAGATCAAAGAACATAAGAAAAAGCGGCTTCAAACTCGTGGGACTCAGTGCGAGTGTTGAAGGAGTCATGAAGTTTGACAACCCTCATGCAGAGGGCATGACAATCATTCCCATAAAGGTATATCGCCATCAGTCTATGCTAGACTGTGAATCTAGAGATTGTGTTCATGGCGAAAAGTGTATATACCGAATCATGGGCCTCAAGAGAGCCCCGAATCTTAGAAGGAACTATTCAAGCTCAAAAGCCGCGAGAACGATAGGAGAAGCTCGTCCCATGATCTTCTTGACTCCCTTCCATAGTCCTCATGATCTCTTTCCTTCTCATTTCTATGAGAGGTGGTGAGACAAGCGCTTTCAGAGATCGAGAGCAACTCGGGGCCAAGTGCGAATTTCGCATTAGGGGCTTGTTAAGCGCCGTCGCTACTATTCTGAATGGGCGGAAGCTATCTTTTTGAAGCACATACGAGCACTCTTGCAAAGATAGGCCTTTATGATGCAATAGAAGTAACCTCAAAATACTTCTATCGGGAACCCAATGTTCTAAAAGGCTTCCTTGAATACTGGTCGCCTACAACCAACTCCTTCCATCTTCCTTATGGCGAAATGAGCATATCTCTATGGGACCTTCATCGTATAGCTGGTCTCACAATAACAGGCAAATTCTATGATGAGTTCATTCCGACAAACAGAGAATTGGCCTTCGTATCTTCTCCAGACCGTAAACCTTCCATCTCCGAAACTACCATAGAGCTGTTCAAAGAGATGGGAAAATTTCCCAACTCCCACAAAATTCCCCCTCTACAATGGCTAGCACATTTCTCTAGAGGTCTCAGGTATTTTAACAATCTGATAATTGATCTTTATCCTTATATTCTTTCTACTTAGCCATTTCCACATATTAACCTCCTTCATTTTTCTTTGAAGGTTTCGTGACTGCCGCTCGAAAGAATTAACTAATCTTCGAGATGCAATAAGAGGAAAGCCAGAATATAGCCCTTTCGGAGAACTTGCAGCATTCTTGGCTTACTGGCTAAGCTTGGTCGTATTGCCCAGCTCCAAGTGGGCGATGTTGTTCGTCCCATCTTGTCTTTGTTGTAGGTGGCGCTTTAGCGAGGGTCATAAATATTCTCTTTGCTCCTCCCAGTATTATGTTCTATCTGGGGCCCTTGGAGAAATAGCTACCCATGTAAAAGACCCGACTCGGGAGCTTCATCTGCGCATACTTCTTGGCATTTTTTTTACGGGGTGGCTTGGAGTTTATTTCCCTTGGACTTTGAGGTCTGAGCAAGCATATTCTCATCCTTCTCATCTTCCACTCTGGTTCTTTCAGCAAAGAGCAATGGCTAGAAGAGCATATGAGTGGGTTGCAAATAAGATTCGAGATGATGATCGATAAACTTCTTTCGGTTCCGCTTTTTATCGCTATACCACATGAGACACGGACATGGTGGACAACGAAACTCTTATCTGCACGAGAGAGAGCTTTCTTCTTTTCTATTCGCTCATGCGCTTTACCCTCTGGGAAGGGACAGAACTGGAGAGAACCTTACTACCCTGGGTCGTTTTGCTCGTCAATTTGGTTATGATCAAACCGTGCCACAAGACTGCGGGTTGGTTACGTGAAAAATGCGCCGTTATGGAACGGTCCTCTTAGCGGGCCATGATATGGAAACAATTCTTTGAATGGTTGTGTTGGCTCCCTCTTCATAATTCCAGTTGTGATCGCATAGTCCGTACATCATATTTGGATGCGATGGTGGGATCATCAATCATACCTGGTCAATAAATGCTTGCCAGAGAGATTCTTCTATCTTTCTTCATCCTCCAGGCAGTGAAGGGCGAAATTTAGAGAGCGGAATTGGCTATATTAGGAGAAGAGCCATGCATCTCATCCTGGAGAGATTTGCGAGAAAGATATCATTGGAAGATCCCATCCGTGAAATCAAGCCCATTAACACTTTGGATGGCTGGTTTGCCCATGGAGATTTGAGAGAATTTGAGAAATCTCGTCGGGATTCTTCAAACCAGGCTGCAGATAATGCTGAAGGTACATCTTCTCCAATTCCCGAGAGACTGTGAGTGGTTCAAGAAGGACCGGCTATTGGTACTTCCACATCTCCTCCACACCCCTTGGTCCTAGTCCATCTTCTCCGATGACTAGATCAAGAACGCGTTTACAATCATCATCCCCTATCCCTCCGGAAAGAACTCGACTCACCTCCGCTTCTCCTATAGTCCAAGAGCTTGCACGGAGAGAGCCAACCCGTTTCTTATAAAGGGAAGCAAGTTATCGTTGAAGAAGTTGATGAAGAAATTTTGGGAGATGAAAGTTCAACTTCATCATCAAGTACAACCGAATCTTCGCATGAAGATGAAGATAGCGGAGATAGTGATAATGGTGAAGATAAAGATGATGACTTTGAAGAAGGTGAAGTTGATATTGGCGAAGAAGAGAAACAATTGCGAAAGAAGTTGAGATAGAATCTTCCTCCCGCAATCGCTAAGACTCCTTCTAGCATTAATGTTCTGCTAAATCTCCCTGGTGAGGAAGATGAAGAGGAGCCTTTAGATTATGGAGAATATGGGTATATTCACCAGGTAAAAGAAAATTTTCATATACATATCTTGATTTATATTATAACAACTATTATTTATTTAAAATCATGCATCTCCCTTTTTAGGCCCAAGTTGCGTAAATAGGTGCTATCTCTTCAAGTGAGCCCTCTCGTGGTATCTTCACCAAGAGCACTGTAGTTCCATTGGTAGTACAGAGAGTAGTGGCTCGTGAAATCATATTTTCTACGAAACTCCCGACTTGCCAACTCCGGCTACAGAGATTCAAGTACGGAAGCTAGAGCACCATCTTTCGCCGATATGGTGGGACTTGGTCCTTCCATAGCTCAAAGAGCTTCTCCTTCGTTAGTCGTGTTCCAAAGTGATGTATATATATATATATGCACCGCTTATCTTTACTCAAGACTATATATATTTCATAATAATATATTGAATATCCTTCTTCTTTTACTATAGGAACTTATCCCCATGCAAGTGCGGCTAGTTCGATTCTCAGTAACCACTACTTCGAACTATCATCCTTTGCAAATATTCCCGCTCACAAAATGCTTATGGTGAAACATTCTCTATTAGCAATAATCCATATCTTCGAAACCCCGATCAATGGTTGGACTGGATGTTGCTATAGAAATTTTGGAAAGCTCGCTAAGAGATGGCAGAATCAACATATCTCCTTTGCGGGATTCACTCCTCAAATTTCGTGATTCGTAATTTCTTTGGCATCGGTAGAGAATGTTACAATTGCTCCCGAGATTTTAGAGTGTAGAAGGCGATTGGCTTCATCACAAGAACAAGCTCTTCGAAACTTCATCAATTTCTAAACTTGAACAAGAGCATATAATTCTTTCAGATCAATTAAAGATTCATGTTGATGAAAGCAAGACTATTCAAGACCGCATTGCAATTTTAAAGGAAGAAATCTTCAATTTGGAGAGGAAGAATCATGAACAGTTTTAATCATTCGGGATGTTGAAGAGAAGATACGGGTGAATGCTCAATCTATTGATGTTGAAAAATCCGCACAACTTCAAGGTAAAGAAATGATCGCTTCTTTGGAGAATAAGCTTCTTCATGTTCTGATCATGCGAGACTTATTTTTGAAGAAAAATCAGAGACATGATGAGCTAGGCAAGCAATTGAAAGAAGATTTGTTCAGATATTCAGAAGCAATGGGAATTGCAGAGGATCTTTGAATCATGTAATTTTAAACATGTGATATTTGCTTTTGTGTTTCTTGGATGTAATTTATCATATATCTCATGATAGTATTTTGGGATGTTTTATGATGGTATTTTCTATCTCGCATATTGATGATACTTATACTAATATTATCAAATTATATTTATATGATAATTTTATTATATTTATATTTTTATTAATATTATCAAGTTTTATTTATTCTTTATATAATAATTTTTTATATTTATATTTTATTTTTATCAAGTTTTATTTTTCTTTATATAATAATTTCATTACACATTTTTTAACAATTTCTAAACCTTTTATGCTTTGTTAGTACGGGATTTTCTAGGTGAGTATTTAAATTGGCGGTACTAAGTTTCAAATTTCAATTAGCCACACGCATTTATGCTCATGAGTAGTGGAGCGTGCGCACACACACGATTTAAGCTCGTGAGTAGTGGAGCATTTATGGGTCTTATGTGATGGCCACTTTGTAACTCTCTAGAGTTCACTTTTGGGCTTTCTCACGCCTTGAGCTCACGGTCACGGTCCATCAAAGGGCCCATTGACGCTACCGGACGGTGAACTGTTGGATTTACGCGTTGGGGTTGGCCACGGTAACTCTCAGAGTTCGCAGGGCTCGCAAGGCTACCTTTGGGCACCAAATCTAGGGTCGCCAGTCCATCAATGAGTAGGTTTAAGCCCTTCCTCACGAGTTACTCGAAATCAAACCCTAGACTGGAGGGTCTTACGCACGGTTGGCATAAAGCTCGCACCGCTTGCATTTAATTTTGTTTTCTTCATCCGCAAGGTCGAGCCCATTCACGGGAGGGCATTTTCATCCGTTCCCCGTAGTTCTTGGAAGCTATAGCTATGGACAGACGGCATGGGAATTACGGTGACTAGTCTTTCGGATTTATTTATGGCCTTTTAGGCTTTGAATCCTTGACTTCGTCGACTACCCGCATGGGACGATGGTCTTCGCGGGCTTTTTTAGGCCACCGACTCCTCTCGCATTGCCCGAATGGCGATCTTCATGGGTCTTACGTATAGTTGGTGGCTCTTTTTAGAGCTTGATCCTTTGAGAGCATTTTTTTTTTTTCCGAGCTTGATTTTTTTGATTTTGCTCAATTTTGGCTCTTTTAGGATTTTGGCTTGCTATATCTTGCCTCTTTGATTGATATTGATATATCCTTGCTTTTGATAATATCTTCAAGAAAATCCATGCCTTGTAAGGCAATAATATATATATGATCATCATCATTTGCAAATATATAGATATTTTGAAAAATATCTTCAAGAAGATCATCATTCTTGTAAGATATAAAATATTTCAGATAATATCTTCAAGAGAATCTTCAAGAATTTGTGCCTTATTTAAGCAATGATAATATTTTCAATAATATCTTAAGCAATAATATTTCAAGAGAATCTTCAAGAATTTGTGCCTTGTAAGGCAATATAATTTAACGCTTCAAATCTTATTCAAGAGAATCTTCAAGAATGCCTTGTAATGCAATATAACTTTTCAATCTTATTTGATGATGATGATCATATATATATTTTCCAGATTTTTGAATTTTGATAATTGATATGCTTGTGAATTTCTTCTTTATAGCTTCTTTTCTTTTGACATATGACATATAGACATGATCTTATTCATCTTTGCCCCCTTTTGATACGTAATCATTATGCCGATAATATTATTCGGGTCAAAATCCACATCTCTATCTTTAGGGATAGTATTTTTGATGAAAGCGGGCGTTGACAAGTACACTTGATACCCCTGTCCTTCTTGATTTGTGATTCTATATGCCCCATTGGAGTATACTTCTTTCACCACATATGGACCGTCCCATTTAGGCTCGAACTTGCCCCCTGTCCGTGAGTGACCATTATAGGTCTTTTCAACATTAACACCATATCCCCTTTTTTGAAAAGAACGGTATTTAACCCGTTTATCAAATGCGGCCGATATTCGGCTCGATATGATGATTGCAACCGCCATTCAATTGAGCCGCAAGACGTTTCTCATCGAGTAAGTCTAATTCTTTCAAACCTTATTTTTGCATTTTCATCATCCGTTATAGATCGATGCACCATGCCACCCCGAGTGATGCCACTTGTATTTCAATTGGGATAATCGCCTCCATACCATAGATTAATGAATATGGTGTCGCTTGTTGTTGTACGATGGGTGGTTTCAGTAGGCCCATAATGCTTCTTGTAACTTTTCATCCCAATCGCGTTTATTGCCCGTCACCATTTTTTTTTCATTATCTTGACAATCGTTTTGTTAAACGCCTCTGCTAATCCATTGGTGGAGGATAATAAGGTGTTGAAAAAGAATGTTGGATGCCGAACTTTCGACATAACTTTTCCATGCCTCTATTTTTAAAAGGGGTGCCATTATCGTGATGATCTTCTTGGAATACCATGACGGTATATTATAGCATGACGGATGAAATTGACCACGTCTTTTCTTTTAACATTACGCCCGCTTCGGTCCATTTGGAGAAATAATCTTCTTTCGCAGAATATACTTTGTTTTCCTTTAGATGAAGGAGGATTTATGGGACCAATACGTCAAGTCGAGTCAAGTGAGAAAGGCCAAGAAGCAACAGACTGATGTAATTCTTCCGGAGGAACATGTATTATATCTCCATGTATTTGACATTCATGACATCGCTTTGCATATTCTATCGCATCTTTAAACATAGTAGGCCAATAATAACCCATTCGATGCACTCTATGGCATAAATTAAAGCTGACTTGATGTGCTCCACATTCACCGAATGTGCCTTCGCAAACATTTGGTTTGCTTCTTGCTTGTCCAAGCACCTTAACAACATTCCATTATAAGATTTTCTATATAATACATTTGCATATGACAAATTTTCTGATCGCCGCTTAATCATTTGTCTTTGTGCATTATCTTCGGTGCAAATATTATATTTGAGATAGTCAAAAAAAAGGTCGACGCCTAATCATCATTGTTATCTCCAAACAGGATATAGGCAACATTTCAACGGTTTCTTCAATAACTTCTGCAGATGGCAGGAATCTTCTTTCTTCTATAGTTACCTGAAGAGGACTTCGGTTTGTGCAGGATAAAGCCGCTGCTAAACTGGCTAAAGCATCTGCTTTTGCATTCTCCGACCGCGGTATGTGTTTAATTTCCACATAATAGAACTGTTCAAGCAACTGTTGTGCCTTCCGATAATAAGGCAAAAGTTCTTCTTTCCTTACTTCAAATTCTGTTGTTAATTGATTTACAATCAATTTAGAATCTCCGAAGATATGCAATGATTTTATTTCCATTTGCTGTGCTATTTCCATTCCGATGATAAGAGCTCTGTATTCAGCTTCATTGTTTGTGCACGCGATACCCAATGTGAAAGAGTATGGTAATAAATCGCCCGAGGTGTAATGAATATCACTCCCGCCCCGCCCTCCGATACTCGAGCAAAGACCATCAAAATCATCGCTAAAGATTTTCGAGATTCACCAACATAACTGTTCATCCGGGAATTCATCATTGATTTCTTCATTTTTTCGCTATAGGATGTGTCATGAGAAAGTCTCCGCCATAGCTTGTCCTTTTTATCGCTTTGCAGCTTATACGAAATAGTATATTTTGATAACAATAGCATCCACTTGGCTAGTCTTCCCGATAACATTGGCCTGGTCATCAAGAATTTTATCGGATCTGCTCTTGAGATCAGAGTTATATCATGGGAGAGACAATAATGCCTCAACTTTTTGAATAATACCAACGCCAAACATTTCTTTTTCAATCGGAGAATAATTGGATTACCCCATCAGTGTTGGGCTTAGATAATAAAAAGCGATCTTGTTGAGGCATAAAACAAAAGCAAGGAAGTGAAAAACGACAAAGATCAAGAAATCACTTTGAAGAAAAGAAAGATTTTTAAAAAGAAAAGACTTACTTTCTTTTGTCGAGGTCGCGAAAGTGAAATAGTTACACAAGACGCGCAAAGTGAAAAAATGAAGATGAGCGAAAAGATTTGGCGGAGAACATGAAGACATTTTTGCTAGATGAAGGGTTTTTGACACCGCGTAAAGTATATGCGTTTGCGTGTCCGCGTAAAGTCTAACATCATGGTGAAATAAAATGGTTGGATGTTATTTTGTCCCATATCGACTAGATCTGAGATTTTCATTGGTGAAAATGTCTATAAATACCCCGTTCTTCTCTAAAAAAGGGGTTCAAAGATTTCAGAAGTGAAGAAAAGACGAAAGAGAAGACAGAAGGTGCGGAGTATCGGACTCCTGCGCTTTGCGCGACCGCGCGCAAAGGAGTATTGGACTCCTGGAAGTTTGCGCCGGTCAGCGCAAGGAAGCAGAGTGCTCTTATAGTTTGCGCGGACCCGCGCAAAGCATATCGTTTGCGCGGACCCGCGCAAACCTATTGCTTGGCAGTTTTTAACAGCAATGGTTGAAATCTGAATTTTAATGATCGGAGTCCTCAAAGCTTCACGTTCTTCTTGATCAAGAGAAAGGAAGAATCATCGACGAAGAGTCGTATTCTTCCTAAGTTTCAGGAGATGACCAAAATAGCACCGAAATGCTGCTGGAATCTTTATTCTCTTAAAGACTATTGATCGACCTGTCTATTCCTCCTAAGTCATTGGAGATGATTGAGATCATTGCCGTTATGCTGTCGAAAATTATATTTAGCTATAATAATTGACATTTGTAATAAGTTCTTTGTAAACTATCTTAGAATCAAGGGATACCAGAGGATGTAAATGAATTAGAATCAATAAATATGATGATTGTCTTTATAATTATTTCATTGTTATGTTTGAATAAGATTATTTTCCCAAATCAAATACATTTGTTTCCTTGTCGAAACAAAATGGCGACTCAATCGGGGGAAATTATCTTATTTAACATTAACATTGGGAAAGTTGTAAGACTCTCGTCACATTTTTTTTTTGGCGTCTATTGACGCCAAAATGGCGACTCTCGGTGGGAACATCCTCCCTTCATCTCCCAAGATAGTTTACTTAGTCTTTCATGTACTAATTTCAAGTATGTTTTATTATTGAAGGTACCTAAATTCAATCACACAACACTACTAATGGCTAATATCGCGAGAAAAGTGAACTTCCGATTCATCGCACCGGGTTCATAATTGAATATGCGCCAAACCCAAACTCCCGAGCATACGAAAGCAAGCACTACAAGCAAAGCGGTGCAAAGTGATTCCAAGAATATGCGGGAGTCATTTCCGTTTCACCTCAACCACAAGAAGTGATGAAAACTGGACTTTGGTCTTGTCCAAAAAGACAAAAGCAAAACCTTAAAAACCGCAAAGCAAAATTGTTTGCACCAAGAGCGAGGGACCAATCACACGGAGCATAGCAAGAAGAAAACCCGAGCTCGCTCCTCCGGCGATTTATCCTGAACAAGCTGCTCCGCAATTCTTCGTCACAAGATTTTCCAGCTTTGGTCGCCCCGAAGACCAAATGGACGAGAGAAGCGAAAGGCAAAGCACTGATGATAGGATCCCGATGCCTATATCACCTCAAACAAGCTCGCCTATAACTGTATCACCTCAATCGGTTAAAAGCACGGGAAGTACACAAGAATCAAACGAGACTCCAATTTCTCCCCTCTTTACAAGTCCTGTTACGTCAACATACTCTCGTTTTACTCCAATAACAGCTTCGACGAACAGTCAAGAGGCCGCGGTATACATGGCAGAGACAGTCAAGGAAATAGACCAACTACCGAAGAACGTGTTGATCAAATGGCGGAGGCACAAAGAGTGCTAATGGATGAATGCCGGAACCTCAGAGAAGCTCTGGCAACTCTGGCACATAATGTAGCCCAAATAGTGGCTCCACCCATGATGGGAGCAACAAATGGACAAGAGAACCAACCTGAAGGTTCCCGTCCGCAGGGGATAGGATCCGAGGGTCCGTTCCGGTGACAAGAGCCATAACACAAGATGATGTAAGACAAGTTGTCGAAGAAGCGGTCAGAATAGAAAGGGAGCGCGCAAACACTGGTCTTTTCAGATACCGAACACCCTACCCAAGAGAGGTAGAGGATGTTCCATTCCCACCAATTTTAAGCATCAGATTTTCAGAAATTTAATGGGGAAGGATCACCAGAAGAACACCTGATGCATTTCATCACCAAGATGGGGAATTTTTCCACGATACCTCAATATTGCTTACGCTTATTTGGGTCATCGTTGACAAGTAAAGCTTTCGGTGGTATTCAAATTTGGCACCTGGGTCCATACGAACATGGGAAGAAATGCAAGATGCTTTCATGTCAAACTTCTTCTTTTCGTCGAGCGCGATGTTAGCATCACAGAACTAGCTTCAAAGACGACGGCGAGAAGGAGAACCCAAATTTGAAAAATTCATGACACGGATGGAAGACTTGGGGGCATCATGCAGGCAGTTGTCGGAAGAAAAGGAACAAGTCAAAATGTGTCTGAACTCTATAGAAACAGTAATCGCATTTGGACTCACCAGCGCTGATATCGGAACCTTTCGTGATTTGGCTACCAAAGCCCATGCATTGGAACTGATGACTCGCAAGATGCCGGCATTTCATCATGAAACTATCAGAAGAATACCTGGCAGGACAACTGTCAACACCATCGATCGGGATAAGAAGAATCAAGACGCAAAAGGTTCAAGAGATAAAAGGCCAGAAGGAAAAGAAGGCTGGAATCAATCAAGGGATAGATACGGTGGAAAAAGCTCGAATGCTCGATTCTCATGAAGGATTTGAGTTTGATAAAGAAGACGTGGTACCTATGATGCAACAATTGTTAAAAGCGGTACCTTGGAATTACAGAACCAAAACGTCCTGAAGATGACGAGGACTCGAGAAAGAAACTTTTGCCGTTATCATCGCCTAGTAGGACATCCGACGGAAAATTGTTATACGTTAAAATGCATCATACAACGAATGATAAATAGAGGTGACATAATAACCAGTGGAAGCAAAGAAAAGAATGCAAGGGCAACAGTAAATGTATTGTCAATACAAGAAAACACGCAGGGGATGAAAAAGGAAAGGTCAACAAGAAATGCAACAATGATTACGTTGCGATCAGGGAAGCAAATAACAAGTCCCAGAAAGCAAAAAAGGGAATCATAAGGAAAGAAGTGATTGAAAGACAGATATCGAGGACAAAAAATAGAAATGGAGATGCAAAATGACAAAAGTGGCTTATGATGTAGTCACCACTTAAAGGGTATACCTGAGCACGATTAAGTATTTATGATGCACTCAAGTTATCGAAGAATTTCATCAAAGTTTGATTCAAGCATTGTCGATCGATCATGATGTAAGAGAAACTCTTCATTGCGAAATGAAGAATGAAAGAAATAATGAAAAGATGAATTGTCTACCAGTAATATCTTTCTCTGATGATGATTTAATTGGCGAAAAGGAACATAACAGGCCATTGATGATAGAAGGATACATTTGTGAGAAGAAGATAAAAAGGATTATGATAGATAATGGGTCCGCAGTAAATCTTTTGCCACTCTCAATGATTACTAAATTGGGTTTTCGTCGTTCAGACTTGCGCCCTAGCGGGATGATGATACAAGGGTTCAATCAAGATGGACAACGCGCACTCGGTAAAATTACGGTGACATTAGAAGTGGGAGAATTAATCACTACTGTTGTATGTCACGTTATAAATGCTGTGACGACATATAACCTTCTCTTGGGAAGGCCGTGGATACATCAGTACAATATTATACCTTCTACTCTACACCAGTGCTTCAAATACTGTAAAGATGGGATGCAGTGTAAAGTAATGGCTGATGCAAAACCCTATACTGAAGTGAGTCTTTCTTTGCGGATGCTAGTTATTATAAATGTTTCTCTGAAGAAATGAGAAATGATGATGGGAAGAGAATCGTAAAAGATGCCAGGATAAATAAAGTTAAAGAAGAAAGAGCAGAATCTTCTGGGTCTGCAGAAGCAAGAAAGAAATTCTATTTTGTACCAAAGCGCCTGAGACAACCGGGACAACGCGTTGACACTATTGTCGACAACAAAGTGAAAGTCTTACAAATCCAATTACACAAGTGCCATTACCCAATATCGAAAGATGTAAGCCATTTGTACCGCTCCAAGAACATTTCAAGTCAAAGCCAGTGCTAAATATCCTGAACCAATAGAGTTTCATGTGCGCATCGAAGTGAAGGATGAAAATATAAGCAATATATATCATGGAGAGTTAGCATCGCAAAATTTGAGGAAATACAGTGCAGCAAGCAAGAAAATCATGAGAAATATGGGTTTTGATTGTGACAAACCCACCGGCTTGAATCATGGGAAAGGAATTCAGATCCCTCTCGGGGTTAATCAGGAAAAGCGAAGAAAATTCCAAGGATTGGGAGCAGAATCAGCAGTAAATATAGTATCAGTTAACATGACCTCAGCTACACCAGATACTAAGGTAATTGAATATCCTGAAACCGCTCCAAGGCAAATAGAAGACGGGGGGCAACCGACGATAGAGATGGCTGCGAGAAATAAATTTGGGAACAAAGAAGAGCCAAGGAACACATTCATCAGCGTTAGCCTTTCAGATCAGGAAACTGAGAAATATGGCCAACTTCTCAAGGAAAATAAAGACGTTTTCGCCTGGACATATGAAGAAATGCTGGACTGGAACCTTCCGTAGCAATGCATCGATTAAATATTTCTAAAGAAAAGAAACCAGTAAAGCAGGCACAGAGGCGATTTCACCCAGACCTAATTCCATTAATCGAAAAAGAAGTAAATAAACTAATAAAGGTTGGGTTCATCAGAGAAGTTAAATATCCCAAATGGATATCAAACATTGTTCGGTGAAAAGAAGAAAACAGATTAGAGTATGCATTGACTTCAGAGATCTGAATGAGGCATGTCCAAAGGACGATTTCCCTCTCCCGATAACAGAATTACTAATTGATAGCACTACTCAATATGCTATCATGTCCTTTATGGACGGATATGCAGGATATAATCAAATCAGGATGGCACCTGAAGATGAAGAGGCGACATGCCTTTAACGCCGCTTGGAATTTACTGTTATAAAGTTATGCCTTTCGGTCTCAAAAATGCTGGGGCAACATATCAAAGGGCAATGAAAAATATCTTTCAAGATATGATGCATAAACATGTCGAATGCTATGTTGATGACTTGGTAGTCAGATCCGGAGATCATCAAGAGCACCGCGAACATCTAGCATCAGTCTTCCGACGACTCAGAAAGAAGCAATTAAAGATGAATCCGGCTAAATGTGCATTTGGAGTGTCTTCCGGCAAATTCCTCGGCTTTGTGGTACGGCACAGAGGAATCGAAATTGATCCAGAAAAAGTTAAAGCTATTCAAAATATGCCGCCACCAACGACGTTGAAGGAATTAAAAAGCTTACAAGGAAAATTGGCATACATTCGCCGCTTCATTTCGAACCTTGCAGGAAGGTGTCAGCCATTTTCTCGGTTAATGAAGAAAGATACAGAATTTGTATGGGATCAGGCTTGCCAGAATGCCTTTGATTCAATTAAAGAGTTATTAAAAAAACGTACCACGGTGTTAATGACTCCAAAGTAAAAGGTAAGCCACTTATTCTTATATACATCCGCCGCTACAAATTCTTTGGGTGCTTTGTCAAGTACAGTGTAAACGGAAGCCGGAAAAGAGATCGCTCTTTATTATCTAAGCCGAACAACGATGGGGGCGAATCCAATTATTCTCTCGATTGAAAAAGAATGTTTGGCATTGGTATTATTGTCAGTGCAAAAGTTGAGGCATTATTGTCTCTCCCATGATATAACTCTGATCTCAAGAGCAGATCCGATAAAATTCTTGATGACCAGGCCAATGTTATCGGGAAGACTAGCCAAGTGGATGCTGTTGTTATCAGAATATACTATTTCATATAAGCCTGCGAAAGCAGTGAAAGGACAAGCTATGGCAGACTTTCTCGCAGCACATCCTATAGCAGAAAATGAAGAAATCAATGATGAATTCCCAGATGAACAGGTTATGTTGGCTGAATCTCAGAATCTTTTGCGATGTATTTTGATGGTCTTGCTCGAGTATCGGGAGCGGGGGCAGGAGTGATATTTATTACACCTCAGGGCGATTTATTACCATATTCTTTCACATTGGGTATCGCATGCACAAACAATGAAGCTGAATACAGAGCTCTTATCATCGGAATGGAAATAGCACAACAAATGGAAATAAAATCATTGCATATCTTTGAGATTCTAAATTGATTATAAATCAATTAACAATGTAATTTGAAGTAAGGAAAGAAGAACTTTTGCCTTATTATCGGAAGGCACAACAGTTGCTTGAACAGTTCTATTATGTGGAAATTAAACACATACCGCGGTCGGAGAATGCAAAAGCAGATGCTTTAGCCAGTTTAGCAGCGGCTTTATCCTGCACAAACCGAAGTCCTCTTCAGGTAACTATAGAAGAAAGAAGATTCCTGCCATCTGCAGAAGTTATTGAAGAAACCGTTGAAATGTTGCCTATATCCTGTTTGGAGGTAACAATGAATGATTGGCGCACCTTTTGTTGATTATCTCAAATATAATATCTTGCCATAAGATAATGCACAAAGACAGCAGATTAAGAAGCGATCAGGAAAATTTGTCATATGCAGCGAAGTATTATATAGAAAATCTTATAATGGAATGCTGTTAAGGTGCTTGGACAAGCAAGAAGCAAACCAAATGCTGCGAGAGGCACATTCAGGTGAATGTGGAGCACATCAAGCTGGCCGAAATTTATGCCATAGAGTGCATCGAATGGGTTATTATTGGCCTACTATGTTTAAAGATGCGATAGAATATGCAAAGCGATGTCATGAATGTCAAATACACGGAGATATAATACATGTTCCTCCGGAAGAATTACATCAGTCTGTTGCTTCTTGGCCTTTCTCAGCCTGGGGACTCGACGTTATTGGTCCCATAAATCCTCCTTCATCTAAAGGAAAACAATATATTTCGGGCAAGAAGAACAGATTATTTCTCCAAATGGACCAAGCAAGTCGCCTTGCGTAATGTTAAAGAGAAAGACGTGGTCAATTTCATCCGTCATGCTATAATATACCGTCATGGTATTCCGAAGAAAATCATCACTGATAATGGCACCCCTTTTAAAAATAGAGGCATGGAAAAGTTATGTCAGAAGTTCGGCATCCAACATTCTTTTTCAACACCTTATTATCCTCCGGCCAATGGATTAGCAGAGGCGTTTAACAAAACAATTGTCAAGATAATGAAGAAAACAGTGACAGGCAATAAGCGCGATTGGGATGAAAAGTTACAAGAAGCATTATGGGCCTACAGAACCACTCATCGTACAGCAACAGGGGCGACACCGTATTCATTAATCTATGGTATGGAGGCAATTATCCCAATTGAAATACAAGTGGCATCACTCGAGTAGCGCATGCATCATCTATAATGAGATGATGAAAATGCAAAAATAAGGTGAAAGAATTAGACTTACTCGATGAGAAACGTCTTTGGCTGCTTCAAAGAAATGTTGCAATCATATCAAAGCCGTAACATCATTTGCATTTGATAAACAAAGTTAAAATATCGTTCTTTTTCAAAAAGGGGATATGGTGTTAATGTTGAAAAGACCTATAATGGTCACTCACGGACAGGGGGCAAGTTCGAGCCTAAATGGGACGGTCCATATGTGGTGAAAGAAGTATACTCCAATGGGGCATATAGAATCACAAATCAAGAAGGACAGGGTGGTATCAAAGTGTACTTGTCAACGCCGCGTTTCATCAAAAATACTATCCCTAAAGATAGAGATGTGGATTTTGACCCAGAATATTATCAAAGCATAATGATTTCGTATCAAAAGGGGGCAAAGATGAATAAGATCATGTCTATATGCCAAAAAGAAGCTAAAAGAAGAAATTCACAAGCATATCAATTATCAAAGCAAAATCTGGAAAATATATATATGATCATCATCATCAAACAAAAGATTGACAAAGTTATATTGAAGATTCTCTTAAAAATTGCACAAAGTTATATTGATTCTCTTGAAAGATTGACTTGAAGAAGTTATATTGCCTTACAAGGCACAAATTCTTGAAGATTCTCTTGAAGATATTATCTAAGTCGAGAATTATATTGCCTTACAAGGCATGGATCTTCTTGAAGATATTTTGAAATATATCGCTATATTTGCAAAATGATGATGATCATATATATATTATTGCCTTACAAGGCATGGATTTTCTTGAAGATATTATCAAAAAGCAAGGATATATCAATATCAATCAAAGAGGCAAAGATAGCCAAGCCAAAATCCTAAAAGAGCCAAATTGAGCAAAATCAAAAAGATCAAGCTCAAAAAAAAAAAAAAAAAAAAAAAAATGCTCTCAAAGGATCAAGCTCTAAAAGAGCCGGCCAACTATACGTAAGACCCATGAAGATCGCCATTCGGGCAGCGGCGAGGAGTCAGTGGCCCTAAAAAGCCCGCGAAGACCATGCATGCGCACCCATGCGGGTAGCTGATGAAGTCAAGGATTCAAAGCCTAAAAGGCCATAAATCCGCGAAGACTAGTCACCGTAATTCCCATGCCGTCTGTATAGCTTTCGGCAGCGCCACGGGGAACGGATGAAAATGCCCTCCTGTGAATGGGCTCGACCTTGCAGACGAAGAAAACAGGGGCCGCAGTGCGAGCTTTATGCCAACCGTGCGTAAGACCCTCCAGGTCTAGGGTTTGATTTCAGTAGTAACTCGTGAGGAAGGGCTTAAACCTACTCATTGATGGACTGGCGACCCTAGATTTGGTGCCCAAAGGTAGCCTTGCGAGCCCTGCGAACTCTAGAGAGTTACCGTGGCCAACCTGCGCGTAAATCCAACAGTTCACCGTCCCAGAAGCGTCAATGGGCCCCTCTGATGGACCGTGACCGTGAGCTCAAGGGTGAGAAGCCCAAAAGCGAACTCTAGAGAGTTACAGTGGCCATCACATAAGACCCATAAATGCTCCACTACTCACGAGCTTAAACTGTGTGTGTGCGCACGCTCCACTACTCATGAGCATAAACTGCGTGTGGCTAATTGAATTGAAACTTAGTACCGCCAATTTAAATACTCACCTAGAAAAACTAACAAAAATAAAAGGTTTAGAAAAATGAAAAATATAATGAAATACTAACAAAGCATAAAAGGTTTAGAAATTGTAAAAAATGTGTAATGAAATTATTATATAAAGAATAAATATAACTTGATAATATTAATAAAATATAAATATAATTGTTGAGGCATAAAATAAGCAAGGAAGTGACAAACGACAAAGATCAAGAAATCACTTTGAAGATGGAAGAAAAAAATTAAGATCACTTAATAGTTGTGGGTCGCGAAAGTTAAATAGATACACAAGACCGCGCAAAGTGAAACGATTGCGCTTGATGGAAAACGTGAAGAAGTTTGCGCGAGATGAGGGTTTGCGCGAGACCGTAAAGTATACGCGTGTCGCGTGTCGCAAGCAAAGTCTAACATGATGTGATAAAAATGATTGGATGATATTTTTGTCCCACATCGACACATCAGATCGAGATTTCCATTGGTGAAAATGTCTATAAATACCCCATTCCTTCTCTAAAAGGGGGTTGAAGATTTCGGAAGTGAAGCAAAAGACGAAAGAGAAGACAGAAGGTGTGGAGTACTGGACTCCCCCGCTTTGCGCGACCTCGCGCAAAGGAGTATTGGACTCCTGGAAGTTTACGCCGATCAGCGCAGAGCAACTAAAGTCTTTTGTAGTTTGCGCGGACCCATGCAAAGCATATCGTTTCTTTGCTGACCCGCGCAAACCTATTGCTTGCGCGCTGACAAAGAATGGGTGAAATGTCTTTGTCGGAATGATTGGAGTCCTCAAAGCTTCAAGTTCTTCTTGATCAAGAGAAAGGAAGAATCATCGACGAAGAATCGTATTCCTCCTAAGTTTTAGGAGATGACCAAAATATACCGAAATGTCTTTTGGAATCTTCGTTCTCTTGAAGACTGTTGATCGACTTGTCTATTCCTCCTAAGTCATTGGAGATGATTGAGATCATTGCCGTTATGCTGCCGAAAATTATATTTAGCTATAATAATTGATATTTGTAATAAGTTCTTTGTAAGCTATCTTTGAATCAAGGGATACCAGAGGATGTAAATGAATTCAGAATCAATAAAGTGTGATGATTGTCTTTATAATTATTCCATTGTTATGTTTGAATAAGATTATTTTCCCAAATCAAATACTTTTGTTTCCTTGTCGAAACAAAATGGCGACTCTATTTGGGGAAGATTATCTTATTTAACATTAACATTGGGAAAGTTGTAAGACTCTCGTCACTATTTTGCAAGCGTCTATTTGACGCCAAAATGGCGACTCTCAGTGGGAACATCCTCCCCTTCATCTCCAAGATAGTTTACTTAGTCTTTCATGTACTAATTTCAAGTATGTTTTATTATTGAAGGTACCGAATCAATCACACAACACTACTAATGGCTAATATCGCGAGAAAAGTGAACTTCCGATTCATCGCCACCGGGTTCATAATTGAATATGCGCCAAACCAAACTCCGAGCGAGCATACGAAAGCAAGCACTACAAGCAAAGCGCAAAGTGATTCAAGAAGAATAACGGGAGTCATTTCCGTTTCACCTCAACCACAAAAGAGTGATGAAAACTGGACTTTGGTCTTGTCCAAAAAGACAAAAGCAAAGACTTTAAAAAGTCGCAAGGCAAAATTGCTGGTACCAAGAACTGAGGGACCAATCACACGGAGCATAGCAAGAAGAAAACCCGAGCTTGCTCCTCCGGTGATTTATCCTGAACAAGCTGCTCCGCAGTTCTCGTCACAAAATTTTCCAGCTTTGGTTGCCCCAAAGACCAAATGGACAGAAGCACAGAAAGGTAAAGCACTGATGATAGGATCACCGATGCCCGTATCACCTCAAACAAGTTCACCTATAACTGTATCATCTCAATCGGTTAAAAGCACGGGAAGTACACAAGAATCAAACAAGACTCCAATTTCTCCCCTCTTTACAAGCCCTGTCACGTCAACATACTCTCGTTTTACTCCAACAAACAACTTCGGTGAACAAAGTCAAGAGGCCGCGGTATATATGGCGAGACAGTCAAGGAAATAGACCGACTATCGAAGAACGTGTTGATCAAATGGCGGAGGCACAAAGAGTGCTAATGGATGAATGCCGGAATCTCAGAGAAGCTCTGACAACTCTGGCACATAATGTAGCCCAAATAGTGGTTCCACCCATGATGGGAGCAACAAATGGACAAGAAAACCAACCTGAAGGTTCCCGTCCCATAGGGGATAGGATCCCGAGGGTCCGTTCCTGACAAGAGCCATAACACAAGATGATGTAAGACAAGTTGTCGAAGAAGCGGTCGAGAATAGAAAGGGAGCGCGCAAAAAACGGTCGGTCGTTTCAGATACCGAACACCCTACCCAAGAGAGGTAGAGGATGTTCCCATTCCCACCAATTTTAAGCATCCAGATTTTCGTAAATTTAATGGGGAAGGATCACCTGAGAAGAACACACGATGCATTTCATCACCAAAGATGGGAATTTTCCACGATACCTCAATATTGCTTACGCTTATTTGGGTCATCGTTGACAAGTAAAGCTTTCAAGTAGTATTCAAATTTGGCACCAAGGTCCATACGAACATGGGAAGAAATGCAAGATGCTTTCATGTCAAACTTCTTTTCGTCAGAGCGCGATGTTAGCATCACAGAACTAGCTTCAGTACGACAGCGAGAAGGAGAACCAGTCGAAAAATTCATAGACAGATGGAAGACACTGGGGGCATCATGCAGGCAGTTGCCGGAAGAAAAGGAACAAGTCAAAATGTGTCTGAACTCTATGGAAACAGGAATCGCATTTGGACTCACCAGCGCTGATATCGGAACCTTCCGTGATTTGGCTACCAAAGCCCATGCATTGGAACTGATGACTCGTAAGATGCCGGCATTTCATCATGAAACTGTCAGAAGAATACCTGGTAAGACAACTGTCAACACCATCGATCGGGATAAGAAGAATCAAGATGCGCAAAAAGGTTCAAGAGATAAAAGGCCGAAGGAAAAAGAAGGTGGAATCAATCAAGAGATAGATACGGTGGAAAAAAGCTCGAATGCTCGATTCACATGAAGGATTTGAGTTTGATAAAAAGAAGACGTGGTACCTATGATGCAACAATTGTTAAAAGCAGGTACCTTGGAATTACCAGAACCAAAACGTCCTGAAGATATGACGAGGACTCGAGAAAGAAACTTTTGCCGTTATCATCGCCTAGTGGGGCATCCGACAGAAAATTGTTATACGTTAAAATGCATTATACAGCGAATGATAAACAGAGGTGACATAATAACCAGCGGAAGCAAAGAAAAGAATGCAAGGGCAACAGTAAATGTATTGTCAATACAAGAAAGCACGCGGGGGATGAAAAAGGAAAGGTCAACAAGAAATGCAACAATGATTACGTTGCGATCAGGGAAGCAAATAACAAGTCCGGTAAAGCAAAAAGCAGGAATCATAAGGAAAGAAGTGATTGAAAGACAGAGTACTGAAGACAAGAATAGAAATGGAGATGCAGTGACAAAAGTGGCTTATGATGTAGTCAGCCACTTAAAGGGTATACCGGCTCGATTAAGTATTTATGATGCACTCAAATTATCAGAAGAATTTCGTCAAAGTTTGATTCAAGCATTGTCTGATCATGATGTAAGAGAAACTTTACTGGCAGAAATGAAGAATGAAAGGAACAATGAAAAGATGAATTGTCTACCAGTAATATCTTTCTCTGATGATGATTTAATTGGTGAAAAGGAACATAACAGCCATTGATGATAGAAGGATACATTTGTGAGAAGAAGATAAAAAGGATTATGATAGATAATGGGTCCGCATAAAGTAAATCTTTTGCCACTCTCAATGATTACTAAATTGGGTTTTCGTCGTTCGGACTTGCGCCTAGCGGGATGATGATACAAGGTTCAATCAAGATGGACAACGCGCGCACTCGGTAAAATTACGGTGACATTAGAAGTGGGAGAATTAATCACTATTGTTGTATGTCACGTTATAAATGTTGTGACGACATATAACCTTCTCTCTGGGAAGGCCGTGGATACATCAAGACAATATTATACCTTCTACTCTACACCGTTGCTTCAAATCTTGTAAAGATGGGATGCAAGTGTAAAGTAATGGTCGATGCAAAACCCTATACGTAAGTTTGAGTCTTTCTTTCATGGATGCTAGTTATTATAAATGTTTCTCGAAGAAATGAGAAATGATGATGGGAAGAGAATCATAAAAGATGCCAGGATAAATAAAATAAAGAAGAAAGAGCAGAATCTTTCGGTCTCGCAGAGACAAGAAAGAAATTTATTTTGTACCAAAGCGCCGAGACAACCGGGACAACCGCCGTTGACACTATTGTCGATGCAATGTAAAAGTCTTACATCCAATTACACAAGTGCCATTACCCAATATCGAAAGATGTAAGCCATTTGCACCGCTCCAAGAACATTTCAAGTCAAAGCTGCTAAATATCCTGAACCAATAGAGTTTCATGCTGCACCAGAAGTAAAGGATGAAAATATAAGCAATATATATCATGGAGAGTTAGCATCGCAAAATTTGAGAAAATACAGTGCAGCAAGCAAGAAAATCATGAGAAATATGGGTTTTGATTGTGACAAACCCACCGGCTTGAATCATGGGAAAGGAATTCAGATCCCTCTCGGGGTTAATCAGGAAAAGCGAAGAAAATTCCAAGGATTGGGAGTAGAATCAGCAGTAAATATGGTATCATTAACATGACCTCAGCTACTACCAGACACTAAGATAATTGAATATCCTGAAACCGCTCCAAGGCAAATAGAAGACGGGGGGCAACCGACGATAGATGGCCTGCGAGAAATAAATTTGGGAACAACAGAAGAGCCAAGGAACACATTCATCAGCGTTAGCCTTTCAGATCAGGAAACTGAGAAATATGGCCAACTTCTCAAGGAAAATAAAGACGTTTTCGCCTGGACATATGAAGAAATGCCTGGACTGGAACCTTCCGTAGCAATGCATCGATTAAATATTTCTAAAGAAAAGAAACCAGTAAAGCAGGCACAGAGGCGATTTCACCCAGACCTAATTCCGTTAATCGAAAAAGAAGTAAATAAGCTAATAAAGGTTGGGTTCATCAGAGAAGTTAAATATCCCAAATGGATATCAA
Source organism: Magnolia changhungtana (assembly GCA_030180095.1). NCBI lineage: Eukaryota > Viridiplantae > Streptophyta > Magnoliopsida > Magnoliales > Magnoliaceae > Magnolia > Magnolia changhungtana. The sequence continues at coordinate 88,489 of JASAUF010000160.1, forward strand.
ACATTGTTCCTAGGTGAAAAGAAGAACGGACAGATCATAGTATGTATTGACTTCAGAGATCTGAATGAAGCATGTCCAAAAGACGATTTCCCTCTCCCGATAACAGAATTACTAATCGATAGCACTACTCAATATGCTATCATGTCCTTTATGGACGGATATGCAGGATATAATCAAATCAGGATGGCACCTGAAGATGAAGAGGCGACGGCCTTTAACGCCGCTTGGAATTTACTGTTATAAAGTTATGCCTTTCGGTCTCAAAAATGCTGGGGCAACATATCAAAGGGCAATGAAAAATATCTTCCAAGATATGATGCATAAACATGTCGAATGCTATGTTGATGACTTGGTAGTCAGATCCGGAGATCATCAAGAGCACCGCGAACATCTAGCATCGGTCTTCCGACGACTCAGAAAGAAGCAATTAAAGATGAATCCGGCTAAATGTGCATTTGGAGTGTCTTCCGGCAAATTCCTCGGCTTTGTGGTACGGCACAGAGGAATCGAAATTGATCCAGAAAAAGTTAAAGCTATTCAAAATATGCCACCACCAACGACGTTGAAGGAATTAAAAAGCTTACAAGGAAAATTGGCATACATTCGCCGCTTCATTTCGAACCTTGCAGGAAGGTGTCAGCCATTTTCTCGGTTAATGAAGAAAGATACAGAATTTGTATGGGATCAGGCTTGCCAGAATGCCTTTGATTCAATTAAAGAGTTATTAAAAAAACCGTTGTTAATGACCAAAAAGGTAAGCCACTTATCTTATATACATCTGCCGCTACAAATTCTTTGGGTGCTTTGTTGGCACAGGTAAACGAAGTAGGAAAAAGAGACTGCTCTTTATTATCTAAGCCGAACACTAATGGGGGCAGAATCCAATTATTCTCCGATTGAAAAAGAATGTTTGGCATTGGTATTCGCTGTGCAAAAGTTGAGGCATTATTGTCTCTCTCATGATATAACTTTGATCTCAAGAGCAGATCCGATAAAATTCTTGATGACCAGGCCAATGTTATCGGGAAGACTAGCCAAGTGGATGCTGTTATTATCAGAATATACTATTTCGTATAAGCCTGCGAAAGCAGTGAAAGGACAAGCTATGGCAGACTTTCTCGCAGCACATCCTATAGCAGAAAATGAAGAAATCAATGATGAATTCCCAGATGAACAGGTTATGTTGGCTGAATCTCAGAATCTTTGGCAGATGTATTTTGATGGTGCTGCTCGAGTATCGGGAGCGGGGGCAGGAGTGATATTCATTACACCTCAGGGCGATTTATTACCATACTCTTTCACATTGGGTATCGCGTGCACAAACAATGAAGCCGAATATAAAGCTCTTATCATCGGAATGGAAATAGCACAGCAAATGGAAATAAAATCATTGCATATCTTCGGAGATTCTAAATTGATTGTAAATCAATTGACAACAGAATTTGAGGTAAGGAAAGAAGAACTTTTGCCTTATTATCGAAGGCACAAATGCTTGATTTGAACAGCTTCTATTATGTGGAAATTAAACACATACCGCGGTCGGAGAATGCAAAAGCAGATGCTTTAGCCGGTTTTAGCAATGACTTTATCTCCGCACAAACCGAAGTCCTCTTCAGGTAACTATAGAAGAAAGAAGATTCGCCATCTGCAGAAGTTATTGAAGAAACCGTTGAAATGTTGCCTATATCCTGTTTGGAGATAACAATGGATGATTAGCGTGACCTTTGTTGATTATCTCAAATATAATATCTTGCCAGAAGATAATGCACAAAGACAGCAGATTAAGCAGCGATCAGGAAAATTTGTCATATGCAGCGAAGTATTATATAGAAAATCTTATAATGGAATGCTGTTAAGGTGCTTGGACAAGCGAGAAGCAAACCAAATGCTGCGGGAGGCACATTCAGGTGAATGTGGAGCACATCAAGTTGGCCAGAATTTATGCCATAGAGTGCATCGAATGGGTTATTATTGGCCTACTATGTTTAAAGATGCGATAGAATATGCAAAGCGGTGTCATGAATGTCAAATACACGGAGATGTAATACATGTTCCTCCAGAAGAATTACATCAGTCTGTTGCTTCTTGGCCTTTCTCAGCCTGGGGACTCGACGTTATTGGTCCTATAAATCCTCCTTCATCCAAAGGAAAACAATATATTCTGGCAAAGAACATGATTATTTCTCCAAATGGACCAAGAAGCGCCTTGCGTAATGTTAAAGAGAAAGACGTGGTCAATTTCATCCGTCATGCTATAATATACCGTCATGGTATTCCGAAGAAGATCATCACTGATAATGGCACCCCTTTTAAAAATAGAGGCATGGAAAAGTTATGTCAGAAGTTCGGCATCCAACATTCTTTTTCAACACCTTATTATCCTCCAGCCAATGGATTAGCAGAGGCGTTTAACAAAACAATTGTCAAAATAATGAAGAAAAATGTGATGTGCAATAAGCGCGATTGGGATGAAAAGTTACAAGAAGCGTTATGGGCCTACAGAACCACTCATCGACAAAGAACAGGGCAACACCATATTCATTAATCTATGGTATGGAGGCGTTATCCCAATTGAAATACAAGTGGCATCACTCGTGGTGGCAAAAGTGCATCATCTATAAAGATGATGAAAATGCAAAAATAAGGTTGAAAGAATTAGACTTACTCGATGAGAAACGCGTCTTGCGACTCAAGAAACGGCGGTTGCAATCATATCAGGCCGAATATCACCGCATTTGATAAACAAAGTTAAATACCGTTCTTTCAAAAAAGGGGATATGGTGTTAATGTTGAAAAGACCTATAATGGTCACTCACGGACGAGGGGGGCAAGTTCGAGCCTAAATGGGACGGTCCATATGTGGTGAAAGAAGTATACTCCAATGGGGCATATAGGATCACAAATCAAGAAGGACAGGGTATCAGTGTACTTGTCAACGCCTATTTTATCAAAAAATACTATCCCTAAAGATAGAGATGTGGATTTTGACCCAGAATATTATCGGCATAATGATTCTGTATCAAAAGGGGGCAAAGATGAATAAGATCATGTCTATATGCCAACAAAAGAAAAGAAGAAATTCACAAGCATATCAATTATCAAAGCAGCAAATTTGGAAAATATATATATGATCATCATCATCAAATAAGATATTGACAAAGTTATATTGCCTTACAAGGCACAAATTCTTGAAGATTCTCTTGAAGATATTGACAAAGTTATATTGCCTTACAAGGCACAAATTCTTGAAGATTCTCTGAAAAATATTAACAAAGTTATATTGCCTTACAAGGCACAAGTTCTTGAAGATTCTCTTGAAGATATTATCTAAGCTGAGAATTAGATTGCCTTACAAGGCATGGATCTTCTTGAAGATATTTCGGAAATATCTACTATATTTGCAAAAGATGATGATCATATATATATTGCCTTACAAGGCATGGATTTTCTTGAAGATATTATCAAAAGCAAGGATATATCAATATCAATCAAAGAGGCAGTATAGCCAAGCCAAAATCCTAAAAGAGCCAAAATTGAGCAAAATCAAAAAGATCAAGCTCGGGAAAAAAAAAAAAAAAAAAAAAAATGCTCTCAAAGGATCAAGCTCTAAAAGAGCCAGCCAACTATACGTAAGACCCATGAAGATCGCCATTCGGGCAGCGGCGAGGAGTCAGTGGCCCTAAAAAGCCCGCGAAGACCATCGTGCGCACCTATGCGGGTAGCTGACGAAGTCAAGGATTCAAAGCCTAAAAGGCCATAAATCCGCGAAGACTAGTCACCGTAATTCCCATGCCGTCTGTATAGCTTTCAAAGCGCCACGGGAACGGATGAAAATGCCCTCCGTGAATGGGCTCGACCTTGCAGACGAAGAAAACAGGGGCCGCAAGGCGAGCTTTATGCCAACCGTGCGTAAGACCCTCCAGTGTCTAGGGTTTGATTTCGTAGTAACTCGTGAGGAAGGGCTTAAACCTACTCATTGATGGGTGGCGACCCTAGATTTGGTGCCCAAAGGTAGCCTTGCGAGCCCCGCGAACTCAGAGAGTTACCGTGGCCAACCCCGCGCGTAAATCCAACAGTTCACCGTCCCAGTAGCGTCAATGGGCCCTCTCGATGGACCGTGACCGTGAGCTCAAGCGTGAGAAGCCCAAAAGCGAACTCTAGAGAGTTACAGTGGCCATCACATAAGACCCATAAATGCTCCACTACTCACGAGCTTAAACTGTGTGTGTGCGCACGCTCCACTACTCATGAGCATAAACTGCGTGTGGCTAATTGAATTGAAACTTAGTACCGCCAATTTAAATACTCACCTAGAAAATCCCGTACTAACAAAGCATAAAAGGTTTAGAAATTATAAAAATGTGTAATGAAATTATTATATAAAGAGTAAATAAAACTTGACAATATTAATAAAAATATAAATATAATAAAATTATTATATAAATATAATTTGATAATATTAATAAAAAATATAAATATAATGAAATTATCATATAAAGCACAAATATAATTTGATAATTAGTATAAATATCATCAATATGCAAGATAGAAAATACCATCATAAAACATCCCAAAATACTATCATGAGATATATGATAAATTACATCCAAGAAACACGAAAGCAAATATCACATGTTTAAAATTACATGATTCAAAGATCCTCTCAGAATTCCCATTGCTTCGAATATCTGAGCAAATCTTCTTTCAATTTGCTTTGAGCTGCATCATGTCTAGATTTTTCTTCAAAATAAGTCTCGCATGATCAGGAACGCCAGAAGCTTATTCTCCAAAGAAGCAATCATTTCTTTACCTTGAAGTTGTGTGGATTTTTCGACATCAATAGATTGAGCATTCACCCGTATCTTCTCTTCAATATCCTGAATGCTTAAAGCCTGCTCATGATTCTTCTTCTCCAGCTGCAAGATTTCTTCCTTTAAAATTGCAATGCGGTCTTGAATAATCTTGCTTTCATCGACGTGAATCTTTAATTTATCCTGAAGAATTATATGCTCTTGTTCAAGTTTGGAAATTGATGAAGCTGTCAGAAGAGCTTGTTCTTGTGATGAAGCCAACTGCCTTCTACACTCTAAAATCTCAGGAGCAATTGTAATATTCTCTACTGACGCCAAAGAAATTACGGAATCACGAAATTTGAGGAGTGAATCCCGCAAAGGAGATATGTTGATTCTGGCCATCTTAGCAGAGCTTTCCAAAATTTCTATAGCAACATCCAAGTCCAACCATTGATCGGGATTTTCAAGATATGGATTATTGCTAATGAGAGAATGTTTCACCATAAGCATTTTGTGAGCGAGGATATTTGCAAAGGATGATAGTTCGAAGTAGTGGTTACTGAGAATCGAACTAGCCGCACCGCTACGGGGATAAGTTCCTATAGCAAAAGAAGAAGAATATTCAATATATTATTATGAAATATATATAGTCTTGAAGTGAAGATAAGCAATGTATATATATATACATCCTTTGGAACACGACTAATGAAGGAGAAGCTTTGAGCTATGGAAGGACCAAGTCCCACCATATCAGCGAAAGATGGTGCTCTAGCTTCCGTACTAGAATCTCTGGTAGCTGGAGTTGGCAAGTCAGTAGTTTCTGTAGAAAATATGATTTCACGAGCCACTATTCTCTGTACTACCAACGGAACTACAGATGCTCTTGGTGAAGATATCACAAGAGGGCTCGCTGAAGAGATAGCACCTACTTCTGCAACTTGGGCACCTAAAAAGGGAGATGCAATGATTTTAAATAAATATAGTTGTTATAATATAAATTGAGATATATATATATAAATTTTCCTTTACCTGGTGAATACCCATATTCTCCATAATCTAAAGGCTCCTCTTCATCTTCCTCAGCTGCAGGAGATTTAGCAGGAACACTAATGCTAAAAGGAGTCTTAGCAGTTGCAGGGGAAGATTCTATCTCAACTTCTTTCGCAGCTGTTTCCTCTTCTTCGCCAATATCAACTTCACCTTCTTCAAAGTCATCATCTTTATCTTCACCATTATCACTATCTCCGCTATCTTCATCTTGCGAAGATTCAGTTGTACTTGATGATGAAGTTGAACTTTCATCTTCCAAAATTTCTTCGTCAACTTCTTCAACGATAACTTGCTTCCCTTTATAAGAAACGGGTTGGCTGCTCTCCGGTGCAAGCTCTTGGACTATAGGAGAAGCAGAGGCTGGTCGAGTTCCTTCTGGAGGGATAGGGGATGATGATTGCAAACGCGTTCTTGATCTAGTCATCGGAGAAGATGGACTAGGACCAAGGGGCTGTGGAGGAGATGTGGAAGTACCAATATTTGGTCCTTCTTGAACCACTGCAGTCTCTCAGTAGAATTGGAGAAGATGTACCTTCAGCATTATCTGCACTGGTTTGAAGAATCCCGACGAGATTTCTCAAATTCTCTTAAATCTCCGTGGGCAAACCAGCCATCCAAAGTGTTAATGGGCTTGATTTCACGGATGGGATCTTCCAATGATATTTTTCTGCAAATCTCTCCAGGATGAGATGCATGGCTCTTCTCCGGAATATAGCCGATTCCGCTCTCTAAAATTCTGCCCTTCAGCCTGGGTGGATGAAGAAAGATAGAAGAATCTACTGGCAAGCATTTATTGACCAGGTATGATTGGTGATCCCACCATCGCATCCAGCTATATGATGTACGGACTATGCGATCACAACCTGGAATTATGAAGAGGGAGCCAACACAACCATTCAACAATTGTTTCCATATCATGGCCAGATTAAGAGGACCGGTTCCATAACAGCGCATTTTCTCGGTAACCAACCCGAGTCTTGTGGTACGGTTTGATCATAACCAAATTGACGAGCAAAACGACCTGGGTAGTAAGGTTCTCTCCAAAATTTGTCCCTTCCGCAGAGGTAAACTGCATGAGCGAATAGAAAAGAAGAAAGCTCTCTCTGCACGCAGTAAGAGTTTCGTTGTCCACCATGTCTGTGTCTGCAGGATAGCGATAAAGGCGGAACTGAAAGAAGTTTATTTGATCATCATCCCGAATCTTATTTGCAACCCACTCATATGCTCTTCTAGCCATTGCTCTTTGTTGAAAGAACCAGAGTGGAAGATGAGAAGGATGAGAATATGCTTGCTCTGAAACCTCAAAAGTCCAAGGGAAGTAGACTCCAAGCCATCCTGTAAAATAATGCCAAGAAGTATGCGCCGATGAAGTTCCAAGAATTGGGTCTTTTATATGAGTAGCTATTTCTCCAAGAGCCCGGTAGATAGAACATAATACTGGAGGAGCAAGTGAGTATTTATGTCCCTCCGCTAAGGCACCAGCCACAACAAAGACGCTTGGACGAATAGCATCTGCCCATTTAGAGTCAATATGATGAAGCTTTAGCCGATGAGGCCAAGAATGCTGCAAGCTCTCCAAAAGAGCTATATTCTGGCTTTCCTCCTACTGCATTTCGAAGCTTTGTTAGTTCTTTGGATTGGCAAGATATTATATTTGAGATAATCGACAAAAGGCTGACGCCAATCATCTATTGTTACTTCCAGGTAGGATATAGGCAACATTTCAACAGTTTCTTCAATAACATCTGCAGATGGCAGGAATCTTCTTTCTTCTATAGTTACCTGAAGAGGACTTCGGTTTGTGCAGGATAAAGCCGCTGCTAAACTGGCTAAAGCATCTGCTTTTGCATTCTCCAACCGCGGTATATGTTTTATTTCCACATAATAGAATTGTTCAAGCAACTGTTGTGCCTTCCGATAATAAGGCAAGAGTTCCTCTTTCCTTACTTCAAATTCTGTGGTTAACTGATTTACAACCAATTTAGAATCTCCGAAGATATGCAATGATTTTATTTCCATTTGCTGTGCTATTTCCATTCCGATGATAAGAGCTTTATATTCGGCCTCATTGTTTGTGCATGCGATACCCAATGTGAAAGAGTATGGTAATAAATCGCCATGAGGTGTAATGAATATCACTCCTGCCCTCGCTCCCGATATTCGAGCAGCACCATCAAAATACATCTGCCAAAGATTCTGAGATTCAACCAACATAACCTGTTCATCTGGGAATTCATCATTGATTTCTTCATTTTCTGCTATAGGATGTGCTGCGAGAAAATCTGCCATAGCTTGTCCTTTCACTGCTTTCGCAGGCTTATATGAAATAGTATATTCAGATAACAATAGCATCCACTTGGCTAGTCTCCCTGATAGCATTGGCCTGGTCATCAAGAATTTTATCGGATCGCTCTCGAGATCGAGTTATATCATGGGATAGACAATAATGCCTTAACTTCGCATGACTGCCGAATACCAACGCCAAACATTCTTTTTCAATCGGAGAATAATTGGATTCTGCCCCCATCAGTGTTCGGCTCAGATAATAAAGAGCAGTCTCTTTTCCGGCTTCGTTTACCTGTGCCAACAAAGCACCCAAAGAATTTGATAGCGGATGTATATAAAATAAGTGGTTTACCTTTTACTTGGAGTTGTTAACACCTCAACCATTTGTTTTAATAATTCTTTAATTAAATCAAAGGCATTCTGGCAAGCATGATCCCATACGAATTCTGTACCTTTCTTCATTAACCGGGAAAATGGCTGACACCTTCCTACGAGGTTTGAAATAAAACGGCGAATGTATGCCAATTTTCCTTGTAAGCTTTTTAATTCCTTCAGCGTTGTTGGTGGTGGCATATTTTGAATAGCTTTAACTTTTTCTAGATCAATTTCGATTCCTCTATGCCGTACCACAAAGCCGAGGAATTTCTTAGGAAGACACTCCAAATGCACATTTAGCTGGGATTCATCTTTAATTGCTTTTTTCGAGTCGTCGGAAGACCGATGCCAGATGTTCGTGGTGTTCTTGATGATCTCCGGATCTGACTACCAAGTCATCAACATAGCATTCGACATGTTTATGCATCATATCTTGAAAGATATTTTTCATTGCCCTTTGATATGTTGCCCCAGCATTTTTGAGACCGAAAGGCATGACTTTGTAACAGTAAATTCCAAGTGGCGTTCTGAAAGCCGTTGCCTCTTCATCTTCGGGTGCCATCCTGATTTGATTATAGCCTGCATATCCGTCCATGAAGGACATGATAGCATATTGAGTAGTGCTGTCGATTAGTAATTCTGTTATCGGGAGGGGGAAATCGTCTTTTGGACATGCCTCATTTAGATCTCTGAAGTCAATACATACTCTGATCTGTCCGTTCTTCTTTTTTAATAGGGACAATATTTGATATCCATTTGGGATATTTAACTTCTCTGATGAACCCAACTTTATTAGCTTATTTACTTTTTTCGATTAATGGAATCAGTCGGGTGAAATCGCCTTTGTGCTTGCTTGATTGGTTTCTTTTCTTTGGAGATATTTAACCGATGCATTGCTACGGAGGGTTCTAGTCCCGGCATTTCTTCATATGTCCAAGCGAAGACATCTTTATTTTCTTTGAGAAGTTGACCATATTTCTCGAATTCTTGATCTGAAAGGCTGACGCTGATGAACGTGTTCCTTGGTTCTTGTTGTTCCCAAATTTATTTCTCGCAGCCATCTATCGTCGGTTGCCCCGTCTTCTATTTGCTTTGGAGCGGTTTCTAGGATATTCAACTACCTTGGCATCTTTCGTGGCTGAAGTCACATTAACTGATATCGTGTTTACTGCTGATTCTACTCCCAATCCTTGGAATTTTCTTCGCTTTTCTTGATTAATCCCGAGTGGGATTTGAATTCCTTTCCCATTATTCAAGCCGGTGGGTTTGTCACAATCAAAACCCATTTTTTCTCATGATCTTCTTGCTTATTTACCTTGTACTTTCTTAAATTTGCGGTGCTAATTCTCCATGATATTCATTGCTTGCATTTTCACTCTTCTCTTCTGATGCAGCATGGAATTCTATCGGTTCAGGATATTTAGCACTGGCTTTGACTCGAAATGTTCTTGGAGCGGCTGCAAATGGCTTACATCTTTCGATATTGGGTAATGGCACTGTAATTGGACTGTAAAACTTTTAATTGCTTCACATCGACAAAGTGTCAACGGCGGTTGTCCCGGTTGTCTCAGGCGTTTTGGTACAAAATAGAATTTCTTTCTTGCTTCTGCAGACCCGGAAGATTCTGCTCTTTCTTCTTTAACTTTATTTAACCTGGCATCTTTTACGATTCTCTTCTCATAATCATTTCTCATTTCTTCAGAGAAACATTTGTAATAACTAGGCGTCGCAAAGAAAGACTCAGCTTCTGTGTAGGGTTTTGCATCAGCCATTACTTTACACTGCACCCCATCTTTACAGTATTTGAAACATTGGTGTAGAGTAGAAGGTACGATATGATACTGATGTATCCATGGCCTTCCCAAGAGAAGGTTATATGTCGTCACAGCATTTATAACATGACATACAACAGTAGTGATTAATTCCTCTATTTCCAATGTTATTGTGATTTTACCGAGTGCACGTTGCCCATCTTGATTAAACCCTGTATCATCATTCATTTGGGCTGTAAGTCCGATCGGCGAAAACCCAATTTAGTAACCATGGAGAGTGGCAAAGGTTCACCGCAGACCCATTGTCTATCATAATTCGTTTTATCTTCTTTTCGCAAATATACCCTTCTATCATCAAGTGGCTGTTATGTTCCATTTCACCAATTAAATCATCTTCGAGAAAGATATTACTGGTAGACAATTCATCTTTTCAATGTTCCTTTCATTCTTCATTTCACGCCAAAAAAGTTTCTCGACATCGTGGTCGAGATAGTGCTTGAATCAAACTCTTGAATTCTTTGAGACAACTTGAGTGCATCATAAATACTTAATCGTGCCGGTATACCCTTCAAGTGGTGACTACATCATAAGCCACTTTTTTTGTGCATCTCCATTTCTATTCTTGTCTTCGGTGCTCTATCTTTCAATCACTTCTTTCCTTATGATTCCTGTTTTTTGCTTTACCGGACTTGTTACTTGCTTGCCTGATCGCAACGTAATCATTGTTGCATTTCTTGTTGACCTTCCTTTTTTCATTCCCCGCGTGCTTTCTTGTATTGACAATACATTTACTGTTGCCTTTGCATTCTTTTCTTTGCTTCCATCTGGTTATTATGTCACCTCTATTTATCATTCGCTGTATGATACATTTTAACGTATAACAATTTTCCGTCGGGTGCCCTACTAGGCGATGATATTGACAAAAGTTTCTTTCTCGAGTCCTCGTTACATCTTCAGGACGTTTCGGTTCTGGTAATTCCAAGGTACCTGCCTTTAACAATTGTTGCATCATAGGTACCACATCTTCTTTATCGAACTCGAATCCTTCATGAGAATCGAGCATTCTGAGCTTTTTTCCACCGAATCTGTCTCTTGTTTGATTCCAGCCTTCTTTTCCTTCTAGCCTTTTATCTCTTGAACCCCTCACATCTTGATTCTTTTTATCCCGGTCGATGGTATTGACGGTTGTCCTGCCAGGCATTCTTCTGACAGTTTCATGATGAAATGCGGCATCTTCATGAGTCATTAGCTCCAATGCATGGGCTTTGGTAGCCAAATCGCGAAAAGTTCCAATATCAGCGCTAGTGAGTCCGAACGCAATTCCTGTCTCCATAGAGTTCAGACACATTTTGACTTGTTCCTTTTCTTCGGCAATGTTGCCGCACGATGCCCCCAGTGTCTTCCATCTGTCTATGAATTTTTCAACGGGTTCTCCTTCTCGCTGTCGTACTGAAGCTAGTTCTGTGATGCTAACGTCTCGTTCTGACGAGAAGAAGTTCGACATGAAAGCATCTTGCATTTCTTCCCATGTTCGTATGGACCCTGGTGCCAAATTTGAATACCACCTGAAAGCTTTGCTTGTCAACGATGACCCAAATAAGCGTAAGCAATATTGAGGTATCGTGGAAAAATTCCCCATGCTGGTGATGAAATGCATCAGGTGTTCTTCCGGCGATCCTTCCCCATTGAACTTTTGGAAATCTGGGTGTTTGAAGTTGGCTGGAAATGGAACATCCTCTACCTCTCTCGGGTAGGGTGTTCGGTATCTGAAACGACCGGTATTCGCGCGCTCTCTCTCTATTCTAACTGCTTCTTCGACGACTTGTCTTACGTCATCTTGTGTTATAGCTCTTGTTGCTGGAACTGAACCTCGTGATCCTATCCCCTGCGGACGGGAACCTTCAGGCTGGTTCTCTTGTCCATTTGTCGCTCCCATCATGGGTGGAGCCACTATTTGGGCTACATTATGTGCCAGGGTTGTCAAAGCTTCTCTAAGATTCCGGCATTCATCCATTAGCATTCTTTGTGCCTCCGCCATTTGATCAACACGTTCTTCAGTAGTTGGTCTATTTCCTTGACCCGTTTCTGCCATATATACTGCGGCTCCTTGACTGTTTGTCGAAACTGTTTTTGGAGTAGAACGAGAGTATGCCGATATAACAGGACTTATAAAGAGGGGAGAAATTGGAGTCTCATTTGACTCTTGTGTACTTTCTGTGCTTTTAACCGATCGAGGTGATACAGTTATAGGCGAGCTTGTTTGCGGTGATACTTGCATCGGTGATCCTATCATCAGCGCTTTACCTTTTTGTGCTTGTGTCCATTTGGTCTTTGGAGCGACCAAAGCTGGAAAATCCTGCGACGAGAACTGCGAAGCAACTTGTTCAGGATAAATCGCCGGGGGAGCGAGTTCGGGTTTTCTTCTTGCTATGCTCCGTGTAATTGGTCCCTCAGTTCTTGGTGCAAACAATTTTGCCTTGCGACTCTTTAAGGCCTTTGCTTTTGTCCTTTTGGATAAAACCAGAGTCCAGTTCTCTGCAGGAATTGGAGAAGATGTACCTTCAGCATTATCTGTAGCCTGGTTTGAAGAATCCCGACGAGATTTCTCAAATTCTCTTAAATCTCCGTGAGCAAACCAGCCATCCAAAGTGTTAATGGGCTTAATTTCACGGATGGGATCTTCCAATGATATTTTTCTGCAAATCTCTCCAGGATGAGATGCGTGACTCTTCTCCGAAATATAGACGATTCCGCTCTCTAAATCTCTGCCCTTCAGCCTGGGTGGATGAAGAAAGATAGAAGAATCTACTGACAAGCATTTGTTGACTAGGTATGATTGGTGATCCCACCATCGCATCCAGCTATATGATGTACGGACTATGCGATCACAGCCTGAAATTATGAAGAAGGAGCCAACACAGCCATTCAGCAATTGTTTCCATATCATGGTCCAGTTAAGAGGACCAGTTCCATAACAGCGCATTTGTCTGGTAACCAACCCGCAGTCTTGTGGCACAGTTTGATCATAACCAAATTGACGAGCAAAACGACTGGGGTAGTAAGGTTCTCTCCAGAATTCTGTTCCTTCCCGCAGAGGCAAACTGCATGAGCGAATAGAAAAGAAGAAAGCTCTCTCTCGTCGTAAAGAAGAGTTTCGTCGTCCACCATGTCGTGTGTCTGCAGGGATAGCGATAAAGGCGACTGAAAGAAGTTTATTTGATCATCATCCCGAATCTTATTTGCAACCCACTCATATGCTCTTCTAGCCATTGCTCTTTGTTGAAAGAACCAGAGTGGAAGATGAGAAGGATGAGAATATGCTTGCTCTGAAACCTCAAAAGTCCAAGGGAAGTAGACTCCAAGCCATCCTGTAAAATAATGCCAAGAAGTATGCGCCGATGAAGTTCCAAGAATTGGGTCTTTTATATGAGTAGCTATTTCTCCAAGAGCCCGGTAGATAGAACATAATACTGGAGGAGCAAGTGAGTATTTATGTCCCTCCGCTAAGGCACCGACCACTACAACAAAGACGCTTGGACGAATAGCATCTGCCCATTTAGAGCTGGGCAATACGACCAAGCTTAGCCAGTAGGCCAAGAATGCTGCAAGCTCTCCAAAAGAGCTATATTCTGGCTTTCCTCCTACTGCATTTCGAAGCTTTGTTAGTTCTTTGGATTGGCAATCATGAAACCTTCAAAGGAAATAAAGATAAGGAGGTTAATATGCAGGAATGACTAAGAATACAGAAAGGAAGATCGATTATCAGATTGATAAATACCTGAGACCCCTAGAAAAATGGGCCAGCCATTGAAGAGGGGGAATTTTGTGGAAATTGGGAAATTTGCCCATCTCTTTGAATAGTTCTATGGTAGTCTCGGAGATGGAAGGCTTGCGATCCGGAGAAGATACGAAGGCTAATTCTCTGTTGGTGGGAATGAATTCATCATAGAATTTGCCTGTTATTGTGAGACCAGCTATGCGATGAAGGTCCCAAAGAGATATGCTCATTTCGCCGTAAGGAAGATGGAAGGAGTTGGTTGTAGGCGACCAATATTCAAGGAAGCCTTTCAGAACATTGGGTTCCCGATAGAAGTATTTTGAAGTTACTTCTATTGCATCATATAGGCCTATCTTTGCAAGAGTACTTGTGTGTTTCAGCAAAATAGCCTCCGCCCATTCAGAGTAATAGCGACGAGCAATTAGCAGGCCTCTGATGCGGAATTCTGCCTGGCCCCAGAGTTGATCTCGATCTCTGAAACGTTGTCGCACTGTCTCATAAAAATGAGAAGGGAAGAGATCATGAGGACTATGGAAAGGAGTTAAGAATGTCATAGGACGAACTTCTCCGATTCTCTGTCGCGGCTTCTTAGTTTGAATAATTCCTTCAAGAATCCGAGGCTCTCTTGCGGCCCATGATTCGGTATACATCAATCTCTCGCCATAAATACAATCTTTGGATTCACAGTCTAGCATAGACTGATGGCGATATACCTTAATGGGAATGATTGTCATGCCTTCTGCATGAGGGTTGTCAAATTTTATGATACCCTCTACAACTCGCACTGAATCCCACGAGTTCTGAAGCCACTTTTTCTTGTGTTCCTTGATCTTTTCTGCAAAATCCTTCGCCTTATTGCGGCGAGTCTTCTTCGGGCGGGAAGCGAGAGGAGTATCTTCGCATAAAGGTGGTCTCCCACTGTCGGTACGAATGTGGGCCGTGGTCTTGAGCCATTCATCCCAGTCATATTCCCTTCCATATTTTGGCGGGCATTTAATATCTCCCAAGGAGATGGATCTATGAATGGGAGAGGGTAAAGATTTAATGCGATCAGAGAAGTCAAAAGTGGGGAGAACAGGCTCTTTGAAATAAGCCGGATTTCTAGAAGTTGTCTTCGTTCTTTTAGCAGGTGGTTGGTCAGAAGGAGGTGAACTAGAAGGAGACACAAGACGGGCTGTTTGTTTAATACGAGCCATAAAGAAGGACAGACGACAGAGTCAGAAAATGGCTAAGTGTTGGAGAAAAGTTCGAAAATTTTTCTAAGTACAGAGTACTTTGCGCGAGGTCGCGCAAAGTATATGGTTTGCGCGGGAAAGCTCTAAGTTCAGAAGACGTCGCGCAAAGTGAAACAGTTTGCGCGGGGTCGCGCAAAGTGGAGGTTTGCGCGGAATAAAATCGCCGGAGCAGAGTTCTAGCAGAAAAACGATTCGTGAAAATGACTAAGTCCTTGGACTATTTATAGCCGTTATGGCCGAGTACGGCACTCGACCGGAGCTTTGCGCGGGGTCGCGCAAACCTTGAAGAAAAAGAATGGTTTGATCCTTTTCTTTGATTTTCTGAAACAAACAAAGAACGGATCAAGGGGGCATCTGTTGAGGCATAAAATAAGCAAGGAAGTGACAAACGACAAAGATCAAGAAATCACTTTGAAGATGGAAGAAAACAGCTTCAAGATCACTTTGCGCGGGGTCGCGCAAAGTTAAATAGATACACAAGACCGCGCAAAGTGAAACGATTGCGCGGAAGAACGTGAAGACAGTTTGCGCAGGATGAAGGGTTTGCGCGACACCGCGCAAAGTATATTGTTTGCGCATGTCCGCGCAAAGTCTAACATGATGTGATAAAAATGGATGGATGATATTTTTGTCCCACATCGACCAGATCTGAGATTTCCACTGGTGAAAATGTCTATAAATACCCCATTCCTTCTCTAAAAGGGGGTTCGAAGATTTCAGAAGTAAAGCAAAGACGAAAGAGAAGACAGAAGGTGCGGAGTACTGGACTCCCCCGCTTTGCGCGACCTCGCGCAAAGGAGTATTGGACTCCTGGAAGTTTGCGCCGATCAGCGCAGAGCAACTGAAGTCTTTTGTAGTTTGCGCGGACCCGCGCAAAGCATATCGTTTGCGCGGACCCGCGCAAACCTATTGCTTGGCAGTTTTGACAGCAATGGGCTGAAATGCTGTCGGAATGATTGGAGTCCTCAAAGCTTCAAGTTCTTCTTGATCAAGAGAAAGGAAGAATCATCGACGAAGAATCATTTTCCTCCTAAGTTTTAGGAGATGACCAAAATAGCACCGAAATGCTGCCGGAATCTTCGTTCTCTTGAAGACTGTTGATTGACTTGTCTACTTCCTCCTAAGTCATTGGAGATGATTGAGATCATTGCCGTTATGCTGCCGAAAATTATATTTAGCTATAATAATTGATATTTGTAATAAGTTCTTTGTAAGCTATCTTAGAATCAAGGGAAACCAGAGGATGTAAATGAATTCAGAATCAATAAAGTGAGACAGTTGTCTTTATAACTATTTCATTGTTATGTTTGAATAAGATTATTTTCCCAAATCAAATACTTTTGTTTCCTTGTCGAAACAAAAATAAAATTATCATATAAATATAATTTGATAATATTAGTGTAAGTATCATCAATATGCAAGATAGAAAATACTATCATAAAACATCAAAAAAAAAATACTATCATAAGATATATGATGAATTACATCCAAGAAACACGAAAGCAAATATCACATGTTTAAAATTACATGATTCAAAGATCCTCTGTAATTCCCATTGCTTCTGAATATTTGAGCAAATCTTCTTTCAGTTGCGCCTGAGCTGCATCATGTCTAGATTTTTCTTCCAAAATAAGTCTCGCATGATCAGGAACGCCAGCAAGCTTATTCTCCAAAGAAGTAATCACTTCTTTACCTTGAAGTTGTGCGGATTTTTCGACATTAATAGATCGAGCATTCACCCGTATCTTCTCTTCAACATCCTGAATGATTAAAATCTGTTCATGATTCTTCCTCTCCAGCTGCAAGATTTCTTCCTTTAAAATTGCAATGCGGTCTTGAATAGTCTTGCTTTCATCAACATGAATCTTTAATTTATCCTGAAGAATTATATGCTCTTGTTCAAGTTTAGAAATTGATGAAGCTGTCAGAAGAGCTTGTTCTTGTGATGAAGCCAACTGCCTTCTACACTCTAAAATCTCAGGAGCAATTGTAACATTCTCTACCGACGCCAAAGAAATTACGGAATCACGAAATTTGAGGAGTGAATCCCGCAAAGGAGATATGTTAATTCTGGCCATCTTAGCAGAGCTTTCCAAAATTTCTATAGCAACATCCAAATCTAACCATTGATCAGGGTTTCTGAAGATATGGATTATTGCTAACAGAGAATGTTTCACCATAAGCATTTTGTGAGCAGGGATATTTGCAAAGGATGATAGTTCAGAAGTAGTGGTTACAGAATCAGAACTAGCCGCGCCGCTACGGGGATAAGTTCCTATAGCAAAAGAAGAAGAATATTCAATATATTATTATGAAATATATATAGTCTTGAGTGACGATAAGCAGTGTGTATATATACCTGTCACTGGAACACGACTAACAGAAGGAGAAGCTCTTGGAGCTATGGAAGAACCAAGTCCCACCATATCAGCAAAAGATGGTGCTCTAGCTTCCGTACTAGAATCTCTGGTAGCTGGAGTTGGCAAGTCAGTAGTTTCTGTAGAAAATATGATTTCACGAGCCACTACTCTCTGTACTACCAACGGAACTACAGATGCTCTTGGTGAAGATATCACAAGAGGGCTCGCTGAAGAGATAGTACCTACTTCTGCAACTTGGGCACCTAAAAAAGGGAGATGCAATGATTTTAAATAAATAATAGTTGTTATAATATAAATTGAGATATATATATGAAATTTTCCTTTACCTGGTGAATATCCATATTCTCCATAATCTAAAGGCTCCTCTTCATCTTCCTCAGCTGCAGGAGATTTAGCAGGAACATTAATGCTAGAAGGAGTCTTAGCAGTTGCAGGGGAAGATTCTATCTCAACTTCTTTCGCAGCTATTTCCTCTTCTTCGCCAACATCAACTTCACCCTCTTCAAAGTCATCATCTTTATCTTCACTATTATCACTATCTCCGTTATCTTCATCTTGCGAAGATTCAGTTGTACTTGATGATGAAGTTGAACTTTCATCTTCCAAAATTTCTTCGTCAATTTCTTCAACAATAACCTGCTTTCCTTTATAAGAAACGGGTTGGCTGCTCTCCGGTGCAGACTCTTGGACTATAGGGGAAGCAGAGGCTGGTCGAGTTCCTTCTGGAGGGATAGGTGATGATGATTGCAAACGTGTTCTTGATCTAGTCATCGGAGAAGATGGACTAGGACCAAGGGGTTGTAGAGGAGATATCGAAGTACCAATAGCTGGTCCTTCTTGAACCGCTGCAGTCTCTGCAGGAATTGGAGAAGATGTACCTTCAGCATTATCTGCAGCCTGGTTTGAAGAATCCCGACGAGATTTCTCAAATTCTCTCAGATCTCCGTAGGCAAACCAGCCATCCAAAGTGTTAATGGGCTTGATTTCACGGATGGGATCTTCCAATGATATTTTTCTGCAAATCTCTCCAGGATGAGATGCATGGCTCTTCTCCGGAATATAGCCAATTCCACTCTCTAAATTTCTGCCCTTCAGCCTGGGTGGATGAAGAAAGATAGAAGAATCTACTGGCAAGCATTTGTTAACCAGGTATGATTGGTGATCCCACCATCGCATCCAGCTATATGATGTACGGACTATGCGATCACAGCCTGGAATTATGAAGAAGGAGCCAACGCAGCCATTCAGCAATTGTTTCCATATCATGGCCCAGTTAAGAGGACCAGTTCCATAACAGCGCATTTTTCTGGTAACCAACTCGCAGTCTTGTGGCACAGTTTGATCATATCCAAATTGACGAGCAAAACGACTGGGGTAGTAAGGTTCTCTCAAAGTTGTTCCTTCCATGAGAGGCAAAGCGCATGAGCGAATAGAAAAGAAGAAAGCTCTCTCTCTGTGAAGAAGAGTTTCGTCGTCCACCATGTATGTGTCTGCAGGATAGCGATAAAGGCGGGCCGAAAGAAGTTTATCTGATCATCATCCCGAATCTTATTTGCAACCCACTCATATGCTCTTCTAGCCATTGCTCTTTGTTGAAAGAACCAGAGTGGAAGATGAGAAGGATGAGAATATGCTTGCTCTGAAACCTCAAAAGTCCAAGGAAAGTAGACTCCAAGCCATCCTGTAAAATAATGCCAAGAAGTATGCGCCGATGAAGTTCCAAGAATTGGGTCTTTTATATGAGTGGCTATTTCTCCAAGGGCCCGGTAGATAGAACATAATACTGGAGGAGCAAGTGAGTATTTATGTCCCTCCGCTAAGGCACCGGCCACAACAAAGACGCTTAGACGAATAGCATCTGCCCATTTAGAGCTGGGCAATACGACCAAGCTTAGCCAGTAGGCCAAGAATGCTGCAAGCTCTCCAAAAGAGCTATATTCTGGCTTTCCTCCTACTGCATTTCGAAGCTTTGTTAGTTCTTTGGATTGGCAGTCGCGAAACCTTCAAAGGAAATAAAGATAAGGAGGTTAATATGCAGGAATGACTAAGAATACAGAAAGGAAGATCGATTATCAGATTGATAAATACCTGAGACCCCTAGAAAAATGGGCCAGCCATTGAAGAGGGGGAATTTTGTGGAAGTTGGGAAATTTGCCCATCTCTTTGAATAGTTCTATGGTAGTCTCGGAGATGGAAGGCTTGCGGTCCGGAGAAGATACGAAGGCTAATTCTCTGTTGGTAGGAATGAATTCATCATAGAATTTGCTGTTATTGTGAGACCGGACTATGCGATGAAGGTCCCAAAGAGATATGCTCATTTCGCCGTAAGGAAGATGGAAGGAGTTGGTTGTAGGCGACCAATATTCAAGGAAGCCTTTCAGAACATTGGGTTCCCGATAGAAGTATTTTGAAGTTACTTCTATTGCATCATATAGGCCTATCTTTGCAAGAGTACTTGTGTGTTTCAGCAAAATAGCCTCCGCCCATTCAGAGTAATAGCGACGAGCAATTTAGGCCTCGATGCGGAAGTGCACTGGCCCCAGAGTTGATCTCGATCTCGAAACGTTGTCGCCTTTGTCTCATAAAAATGAGAAGGAAAGAGATCATGAGGACTATGGAAAGGAGTTAAGAATGTCATAGGATGAACTTCTCCGATTCTCTGTCGCGGCTTCTTAGTTTGAATAATTCCTTCAAGAATCCGAGGCTCTCTTGCGGCCCAAGATTCGGTATACATCAATCTCTCGCCATGGATACAATCTTTGGATTCACAGTTTAGCATAGACTGATGGCGATATACTTTAATGGGAATGATTGTCATGCCTTCTGCATGAGGGTTGTCAAATTTCATGATACCCTCTACAACTCGCACTGAATCCCACGAGTTCTGAAGCCGCTTTTTCTTGTGTTCCTTGATCTTTTCTGCAAATTCTTTCGCCTTATTGCGGCGAGTCTTCTTCGGGCGGGAAGCAGGAGGAGTATCTTCGCGTAGGGGCGGTCTCCCACTATCAGTACGAATGTGGGCTGTGGTTTTGAGCCATTCATCCCCGTCGTATTCTCTCCCATGTTTTGGAGGGCATTTAATATCTCCCAAGGAGATGGATCTATGAATGGGAGAGGGTAAAGATTTAATGCGATCAGAGAAGTCAAAAGTGGGGAGAACAGGCTCTTTGAAATAAGCTGGATTCTAGAAGTTGTCTTCGTTCTTTTAGCAGGTGGTTGGTCAGAAGGAGGTGAACTAGAAGGAGACACAAGACAGGCTGTTTGTTTAATACGAGCCATAAAGAAAGACAGACGATAGAGTTAGAAAATGGCTAAGTGTTGGAAAAAGTTCGAAATTTTTCTAAGTACAGAGTACTTTGCGCGAGGTCGCGCAAAGTATATGGTTTGCGCGGGAAAGCTCTAAGTTCAGAAGACGTCGCGCAAAGTGAAACAGTTTGCGCGGGGTCGCGCAAAGTGGAAGTTTGCGCGGAATAAAATCGCTGGAGCAGAGTTCTGGTAGAAAAATAATTCGTGAAAATGACTAAGTCGTTGGACTATTTATAGCCGTTATGGCCGAGTACGGCACTCGACCGGAGCTTTGCGCGAGGTCGCGCAAACCCTGAAGAAAAAGAATGGTTTGATCCTTTTCTTTGATTTTCTGAACAAATAAAGAACGGATCAAGGGGGCATCTGTTGAGGCATAAAATAAGCAAGGAAGTGAAAAACGACAAAGATCAAGAAATCACTTTGAAGATGAAGAAAACAGCTTCAAGACGACTTTGCACGGGGTCGCGCAAAGTGAAATAGTTACACAAGACCGCGCAAAGTGAAATGATTGCGCGGGAGAAAGACAGTTTGCGCAGGATGAAGGGTTTGCGCGACACGCAAAAAGTATATCGTTTGCGCGTGTCCGCGCAAAGTCTAACATCATGGTGAAATAAAATGGTTGGATGATATTTTGTCCCACATCGACCAGATCTGAGATTTCTGTTGATGAAAATGTCTATAAATACCCCGTTCCTTCTCTAAAAGGGGGTTCGAAGATTTCAGAAGTGAAGAAAAGACGAAAGAGAAGACAGAAGGTGCAGAGTACCGGACTCCCCCGCTTTGCGCGACCGCGCGCAAAGGAGTATTGGACTCCTGGAAGTTTGCGCCGGTCAGCGCAAGGAAGCAGAGTGCTCACATAGTTTGCGCGGACCCGCGCAAAGTATATCGTTTGCGCGGACCCGCGCAAACCTATTGCTTGGCAGTTTTTAACAGCAATGGGCTGAAATGCTGTCGGAATGATTGGAGTCCTCAAAGCTTCAAGTTCTTCTTGATCAAGAGAAAGGAAGAATCATCGACGAAGAGTCGTATTCCTCCTAAGTTTCAGGAGATGACCAAAATAGCATCGAAATGCTGCCGGAATCTTCGTTCTCTTGAAGACTATTGATCAACTTGTCTATTCCTCCTAAGTCATTGGAGATGATTGAGATCATTAGTTATCTTTGCCGAAAATTATATTTAGCTATAATAATTGACATTTGTAATAAGTTTTTTGTAAGCTATCTTAGAATCAAGGGATACCAGAGGATGTAAATGAATTCAGAATCAATAAAATATGACAGTTGTCTTTATAACTATTTCATTGTTATGTATGAATAAGATTATTTTCCCAAATCAAATACATTTGTTTCCTTGTCGAAACATGCCCCCATCAGTGTTCGGCTTAGATAATAAAGAGCAGTCTCTTTTCCGGCTTCGTTTACCTGTGCCAACAAAGCACCCAAAGAATTTGTAGCGGCAGATGTATATAAGATAAGTGGCTTACCTTTTAATGGAGCTGTTAACACCGGCGGCTGTTTTAATAACTCTTTAATTAAGTCAAAGGCATTTTGACAGGCGTGATCCCATACGAATTCCATATCTTTTTTCATTAACCGTGAAAATGGCTGACACCTTCCTGCAAGGTTCGAAATGAAGTGACGAATATATGCCAATTTTCCTTGTAAGCTTTTTAATTCCTTCAGCGTTGTTGGTGGCGGCATATTTTGAATAGCTTTAACTTTTTCTGGATCAATTTCGATTCCTCTGTGCCGTTCAACAAAGCCGAGGAATTTGCCGGAAGACACTCCAAATGCACATTTAGCCGGATTTATCTTTAATTGCTTCTTTCTAAGTCATTGGAAGACTGATGCTAAATGTTCGCGGTGCTCTTGATGATCTCCGGATCTGACTACCAAGTCATCAACATAACATTCGACATGTTTATGCATCATATCTTGAAAGATATTTTTCATTGCCCTTTGATATGTTGCCCCAGCATTTTTGAGACCGAAAGGCATAACTTTATAACAGTAAATTCCAAGAGGCGTTCTGAAGGCCGTCGCCTCTTCATCTTCAGGCACCATCCTGATTTGATTATAGCCTGCATATCCGTCCATAAAGGACATGATAGCATACTGAGTAGTGCTATCAATTAGTAACTCTGTTATCGGGAGAGGGAAATCATCCTTTGGACAAGCTTCATTCAGATCTCTGAAGTCAATACATACTCTAATCTGTCCATTCTTCTTTTTCACCGGAACAATGTTTGATATCCATTTGGGATATTTAACTTCTCTGATGAACCCAACCTTTATTAATTTATTTACTTCCTTTTCGATTAACGGAATTAGGTCTGGGTGAAATCGCCTTTGTGCTTGCTTTACTGGTTTCTTTTCTTTGGAAATATTTAATCGATGCATTACTACAGAGGGTTCCAGTCCCGGCATTTCTTCATATGTCCAAGCGAGGACATCTTTATTTTCCTTGAGAAGTTGGCCATATTTCTCAGTTTCCTGATCTGAAAGGCTAACGCTGATGAATGTGTTCCTTGGCTCTTCTGTTGTTCCCAAATTTATTTCTCGCAGGCCATCTATCGTTGGTTGCCCCCCGTCTTCTATTTGCCTTGGAGCGGTTTCAGGATATTCAATTACCTTAGTATCTGGTGCAGCTGAGGTCATGTTAGCTGATACTATATTTACTGCTGATTCTGCTCCCAATCCTTGGAATTTTCTTCGCCTTTCCTGATTAACCCCGAGAGGGATCTGAATTCCTTTCCCATGATTCAAGCCGGTGGGTTTGTCACAATCAAAACCCATATTTCTCATGATTTTCTTGCTTGCTGCACTGTATTTCCTCAAATTTTGCGATGCTAACTCTCCATGATATATATTGCTTATATTTTCATCCTTCACTTCGATGCGGCGTGAAACTCTATTGGTTCGGGATATTTAGCAGTGGCTTTGACTTGAAATGTTCTTGGAGCGGTATGCAAATGGCTTACATCTTTCGATATTGGGTAATGGCACCTTGTGTAATTGGATCAGTAAGACTTTTACATTGCACGTCGACAACAAGTGTCAACGGTGGTTGTCCGATTGTCTCAGCGCTTTGGTACAAAATAGAATTTCTTTTTCTCTCTGGACGGAAGATTCTGCTCTTTCTTCTTTAACTTTATTTATCCTGGCATCCTTTACGATTCTCTTCCCATCATCATTTCTCATTTCTTTAGAGAAACATTTATAATAGCTAGCATCCGCAAAGAAAGACTCAGCTTCTGTATAGGGTTTTGCATCAGCCATTACTTTACACTGCACCCCATCTTTACAGTATTTGAAGCACTGGTGTAGAGTAGAAGGTATAATATTGTACTGATGGATCCACGGCCTTCCCAAGAGAAGGTTATATGTCGTCACAGCATTTATAACGTGACATACAACAGTAGTAATTAATTCTCCCACCTCCAATGTTACTGTAATTTTTTCGAGCGCGCGTTGTCCATCTTGATTAAATCCTTGTATCATCATCCCGCTAGGGCGCAAGTCTGAACGACGAAAACCTAATTTAGTAATCATTGAGAGTAGCAAAAGATTTACTGCGGACCCATTATCTATCATAATCCTTTTTATCTTCTACTCACAAATGTATCCTTCTATCATCAATGGCCTGTTATGTTCCTTTTCACCAATTAAATCATTATCAGAGAAAGATATTACTGGTAGACAATTCATTTTTTCATTATTTCTTTCATCCTTCATTTCTGCCAGTAAAGTTTCTCTCACATTGTGATCAGACAGTGCTTGAATCAAACTCTGTCGAAATTCTTCTGACAACTTGAGCGCATTGTAAATACTTAATTGTGCCGGTATACCTTTCAAGTGACTAACTACATCATAAGCCACTTTTGTCACTGCATCTCCATTTCTACTTTTGACCTCAGTATTCTGTCTTTCAGTCACTTCTTTCCTTATGATTCCTGCTTTTTGCTTTACCGGACTTGTTATTTGCTTCCCTGATCGCAACGTAATCATTGTTGCATTTCTTGTCGACTTTTCCTTTTTCATTCCCCGCGTGTTTTCTTGTATTGACAATACATTTACTGTTGCCCTTGCATTCTTTTCTTTGCTTTCGCTGGTTATTATGTCACCTCTATTTATCATTCGCTGTATAATGTATTTTAACGTATAACAGTTTTCCGTCGGATGCCCTACTAGGCGATGATAGCGGCAAAAGTTT
Source organism: Magnolia changhungtana (assembly GCA_030180095.1). Lineage (NCBI taxonomy): Eukaryota > Viridiplantae > Streptophyta > Magnoliopsida > Magnoliales > Magnoliaceae > Magnolia > Magnolia changhungtana. The sequence continues at coordinate 113,677 of JASAUF010000160.1, forward strand.
CTTTCCCGAGTCCTCGTCGCATCTTCAGGGCGTTTTGGTTCTGGTAATTCCAAGGTACCTGCCTTTAACAACTGTTGCATCATAGGCACCACGTCTTCTTTATCAAACTCAAATCCTTCATGTGAATCGAGCATTCTGAGCTTTTTTCCACCGTATCTATCCCTTGATTGATTCCAGCCTTCTTTTCCTTCTGGCCTTTTATCTCTTGAACCTTTTGCGTCTTGATTCTTCTTATCCCGATCGATGGTGTTGACAGTTGTCCTGCCGGGTATTCTTCTGACAGTTTCATGATGAAATGCCTGCATCTTGCGAGTCATCAGTTCCAATGCATGGGCTTTGGTAGCCAAATCACGGAAGGTTCCGATATCAGCGCTGGTGAGTCTAAACGCGATTCCTGTTTCCATAGAGTTCAGACACATTTTGACTTGTTCCTTTTCTTCCGGCAATTGCCTACTTGATGCTCCCAGTGTCTTCCATCTGTCTATGAATTTTTTGACTGGTTCTCCTTCTCGCTGTCGTACTGAAGCTAGTTCTGTGATGCTAACATCGCGCTCTGACGAGAAGAAGTTTGACATGAAAGCATTGTTGAGGCATAAAATAAGCAAGGAAGTGAAGAAAAGAATGATCAAGAAATCAATTTGAAGATGAAAGAAAATAAACTTCAAGACCACTTTGCGCGGAGTCGCGCAAAGTGAAATAATTACACAAAGACCGCGCAAAGTGAAGAGTTTGCGCGGATTGAACAGAGGAGAAGTTTGCGCGAGATTGAGGGTTTGCGCGAGACTGCGCAAAGTATATTGTTTACGCGTGTCTGCGCAAAGTCTATAATGATGCGATAAAAATAGTTGGATGATATTTTTGTCCCACATCGACCAGATCTGAGATTTTCATTGGAGAAAATGTCTATAAATACCCCATTCCTTCTCTAAAAAGGGGTTCAAAGATTTCAGAAGTGAAGCAAAGACAAAAGAGAAGACAGAAGGTGCGGAGGGCTGGACTCTCCCACTTTGCGCGACTACGCGCAAAGGAGTATTGGACTCCTGGAAGATTGCGCCAGTCGGCGCAAAGTAGCTGAGTGCTTTTATGGTTTGCGCGGACCCGCACAAAGCATATCGTTTCTTGTGGACCCGCGCAAACCTATTGATTAGCGATTTTGTACAAGACAATGGGTTGAAATGCTGTCGGAGTGATGGGAGTTCTCAAAGCTTCAAGTTCTTCTTAATCAAGAGAAAGGAAGAGTCATCGACGAAGAGGCGTATTCCTCCTAAGTTTTAGGAGATGATCAAAATAATACCGAAATGCTGTCGGAATCTTCATTCTCTTGAAGATTGTTGATTAACTTGTCTATTCCTCTTAAGTCATTGGAGATGATTGAGATCATTGCTGTTATCCTGCAGAAAATTACATTTAGCTATAATGATTGACATTTGTAATAAGTTCTTTGTAAGCTATCTTAGAATCAAGGGATACCATAGGATGTAAATGAATTCAGAATCAATAAAATGTGACAGTTGTCTTCATAACTATTTCATTGTTATGTTTGAATAAGATTATTTTCCCAAATCAAATACTTTTGTTTCCTTGTCTTACAAGGCATCATATATTGCCTTACAAGGCATCAATCTTCTTGAAGATATTTCGAAAATATCTACTATATTTGCAAATGATGATGATCATATATATATTATTGCCTTACAAGGCACAAATTCTTGAAGATTCCCTTGAAGATATTATCTAAGCTGAGAATTATATTGCCTTACAAGGCATCGATCTTCTTGAAGATATTATCGCCTTACAAGGATATATCAATATCAATCAAAGAGGCAGTATAGCCAAGCCAAAATCCCAAAAGAGCAAAATTGAGCAAAATCAAAAAGATCAAAAAAAAAAAAAAAAAAAAAAAATGCTCTCAAAGGATCAAGCTCTAAAAGAGCCGGCCAACTATACGTAAGACCCATGAAGATCGCCATTCGGGCAATGCGAGGAGTCGGTGGCCCTAAAAGCCCGCGAAGACCATCGTGCGCACTCATGCGGGTGGTAGTGACGAAGTCAAGGATTCAAAGCCTAAAAGGCCATAAATCCGCGAAGACTAGTCACCGTAATTCCCATGCCGTCAGTATAGCTCCGGCGGCATGCACGGGGAACGGATGAAAATGCCCTCCTGTGAATGGGCTCGACCTTGCGCAGAAGAAGAAAACGGGGGCCGCGGTGCGAGCTTTATGCCAACCGTGCGTAAGACCCTCCAGGTCTAGGGTTTGATTTCAGTAGTAACTCGTGAGGAAGGGCTTAAACCTACTCATTGATGGGTGGCGACCCTAGATTTGGTGCCCAAAGGTAGCCTTGCGAGCCCTGCGAACTCTAGAGAGTTACCGTGGCCAACCCTGCGCGTAAATCCAACAGTTCACCGTCCGGTAGCGTCAATGGGCCCCTCTGATGGACCGTGACCGTGAGCTCAAGGCAGTGAGAAGCCCAAAAGCGAACTCTAGAGAGTTACAGTGGCCATCACATAAGACCCATAAATGCTCCACTACTCACGAGCTTAAACTGTGTGTGTGCGCACGCTCCACTACTCATGAGCATAAACTGCGTGTGGCTAATTGAATTGAAACTTAGTACCGCCAATTTAAATACTCACCTAGAAAATCCCGTACTAACAAAGCATAAAAGGTTTAAAAATTGTAAAAAATGTGTAATGAAATTATTATATAAAGAGTGAATAAATTTGACAATATTAATAAAAATAAATATAATAAAATAATTATATAAATATAATGTGATAATATTAATAAAAAATATAAATATAATGAAATTATCATATAAAGATACAAATATAATTTGATAATATTAGTATAAATATCATCAATATGCAAGATAGAAAATACCATCATAAACATCCCAAAATATTATCATGAAATATATGATAAATTACATCCGAGAAAACACGAAAGCAAATATCACATGTTTAAAATTACATGATTCAAAGATCCTCTGTAATTCCCATTGCTTGAATATCCGAGCAAATCTTCTTTCAATTGCTGCTCGAGAAATTTGCATCATGTCTAGATTTTTCTTCAAAAATAAGTCTCGCATGATCAGAACGCATGACAAGCTTATTCTCCAAAGAAGCGATCATTTCTTTACCTTGAAGTTGTGCGTGATTTTTCAACATCAATAGATTGAGCATTCACCGTATCTTCTCTTCAATATCCTGAATGATTAAAGCCTGCTCATGATTCTTCCTCTCCAGCTGCAAGATTTCTTCCTTTAAAATTGCAATGCGGTCTTGAATAGTCTTGCTCTCATCAACATGAATCTTTAATTTATCTTGAAGAATTATATGCTCTTGTTCAAGTTTGGAAATTGATGAAGCTGTCAGAAGAGCTTGTTCTTGTGATGAAGCCAACTGCCTTCTACACTCTAAAATCTCAGGAGCAATTGTAATATTCTCTACTGACGCCAAAGAAATTACGGAATCACGAAATTTGAAGAGTGAATCCCGCAAAGGAGATATGTTGATTCTGGCCATCTTAGCAGAGCTTTCCAAAATTTCTATAGCAACATCCAAATCTAACCACTGATCAGGATTTCTGAAGATATGGATTATTGCTAACAGAGAATGTTTCACCATAAGCATTTTGTGAGCAGGAATCTTTGCAAAGGATGATAGTTCGAAGTAGTGGTTCTGAGAATCGAACTAGCCGCACCGCTACATTTACTGAGGATAAGTTCCTATAGTAAAAGAAGAAGAATATTCAATATATTATTATGAAATATATATAGTCTTGAATGAATATATAATATATATATATATATATATATATATATGTATACTCCTTTGGAACACGACTAACAGAAGGAGAAGCTCTTTGAGCTATGGAAGGACCAAGTCCCACCATATCAGCGAAAGATGGTGCTCTAGCTTCCGTACTGGAATCTCTAGTAGTCGGAGTTGGCAAGTCAGTAGTTTCTATAGGAAATATAATTTCACGAGCCACTACTCTCTGTATTACCAACGGAACTACAGATGCTCTTGGTGAAGATATTACAGAGGGCTCTCTGAAGAGATAGCACCTACTTTACGCAACTTGGGCACCTAAAAAAGGGAGATGCAATGATTTTAAATAAATAATAGTTGTTAACAATATAAATTGAGATATATATATGAAAATTTTCTTTACCGGTGAATATCCATATTCTCCATAATCTAAAGGTTCCTCTTCATCTTCCTCACTTGTAGGAGATTTAGCGGGACATTAATGCTAGAAGGAGTCTTAGCGGTTGCGGGGGAAGATTCTATCTCAACTTCTTTCGCACTATTTCCTCTTCTTCGCCAATATCAACTTCACCTTCTTCAAAGTCATCATCTTTATCTTCGCCATTATCACTATCTCCGCTATCTTCATCCTGCGAAGATTCAGTTGTACTTGATGATGAAGTTGAACTTTCATCTCCCAAAATTTCTTCGTCAACTTCTTCAACGATAACTTGCTTCCCTTTATAAGAGATGGGTTGACTGCTCTCTGGTGCAAGCTCTTGGACTATAGGAGAAGCAGAGGCTGGGCGAGTTCCTTCTGGAGGGATAGGGGATGATGATTGTAAACGCGTTCTTGATCTAGTCATCGGAGAAGATGGACTAGGACCAAGGGGTTGTGGAGAAGATATTGAAGTACCAATAGCTGGTCCTTCCTGAACCACTACAGTCTCTGCAGGGATTGGAGAAGACGTACCTGCAGCATCATCCGCATCCTGATTTGAAGAGTCCCGGCGGGATTTTTCAAATTCTCTTAGATCTCCATGGGCAAACCAGCCATCCAAAGTATTGATGGGCTTGATTTCACGAATGGGTTCTTCCAGTGATATCTTCCTGCAAATTTCTCCGGGATGAGATGCATGGCTCTTCTCGGAATATACCCAATTCCGCTCTCTAAGTTACTGCCCTTCAGACTGGGTGGATGAAGAAAGATAGAAGAATCTACCGGCAAGCATTTATTGACCAGTGTATGATTGATGATCCCACCATCGCATCCACTATATGAAGTATGGACTACACGATCACAACCTGGAATTATGAAGAGGAGCCAAACACTGGCTATTCAACAATTGTTTCCATATCATGGCCCGATTAAGAGGACCGGTTCCATAAATGCGCATTTTTCTTGTAACAACCCGCAGATCTTGAGGTACGGTTTGATCATAACCAAATTGACGAGCAAAAGCGACTAGGATAGTAAGGTTCTCTCCAAAAGTCTGTCCCTCTCGCAAAGGTAAACGCATGAGCGAATAGAAGAAGAAGAAAGCTCTCTCTGTGCAGATAAGTGTTTCGTTGTCCACCATATCTGTGTCTGCGGGATAGCGATAAAGGCGGAACTGAAAGAAGTTTATCTGATCGTCATCCCGAATTTTATTTGCCACCCACTCATATGCTCTTCTAGCCATTGCTCTTTGTTGAAAGAACCAGAGTGGAAGATGAGAAGGATGAGAATATGCTTGCTCGAAAGCCTCAAAAGTCCAAGGGAAATAGACTCCAAGCCATCCTGTAAAATAATGCCAAGAAGTATGCTTGTAGATGAAGTTCCAAGAATTGGGTCTTTTATATGAGTAGCTATTTCTCCAAGGGCCCAGTAGATAGAACACAATCTTGGAGGAGCGAGAGAGTATTTATGCCCTCTCGCTAAGGCACCACCACAACAAAGACACTTGGACGACAAAGACATCGCCCATTTGGAGTGGGCAAAACGACCAAGCTTAGCCAATAAGCCGAAGAATCTTTGCAAGCTCTCCAAAAGAGCTATATTCGGCTTTCCTCTTCTTGCATCCGAAGCTTTGTTAGTTCTTTGGAATGGCGATCATGAAACCTTCAAAGGAAATAAAAAGAGAGATTAATATGCGGGAATGGCTAAGAATAATAAGAAAGAAGGAAGATCAATTATCAGATTGATAAATACCTTAGACCTCTAGAAAAATGGCCGACCATTGAAGAGGGGGAATTTTGTGAAAGTTGGGGAATTTGCCCATCTCTTTGAATAGCTCTATGGTGGTCTCAGAGATGGAAGGCTTGCATGTCTGGAGAAGATACGAAGGCTAATTCTCTGTTGGTAGGAATAAACTCATCGTAGAATTTGCCCGTTATTGTGAGACCAGCTATACGATGAAGGTCCCAAAGAGATATGCTCATTTCGCCATAAGGAAGATGAAAGGAGTTGGTTGTGGGCGACCAATACTCAAGGAAGCCCTTCAGAACATTGGGCTCCCGATAGAAGTATTTTGAGGTTACTTCTATAGCATCATAAAGACCTATCTTTGCAAGAGTGCTCGTATGTTTTAACAAAATAGCTTCCGCCCATTCGAATAATAGCGACGAGCAATTAGCGAGACCTCGATGCGGAATTCATGCGGCCCCGAGTTGATCTCGATCTCGAAGCGCTGTCTCACAGTCTCATAAAAATGAGAAGGAAAGAGATCATGAGGACTATGGGAAGGAGTTAAGAAAATCATGGGATGAACTTCTCCGATCCTCTGTCGTGGCTTTTTTGTTTGAATGATTCCTTCAAGAATTCGGGGCTCTCTTGTGACCCATGACTCGGTATACATCAACCTCTCGCCATGGACACAATCTCTGGATTCACAGTCTAGCATAGACTGATGGCGATACACCTTTATAGGAATGATTGTCATGCCCTCTCGCATGAGGGTTGTCGAACTTCATGACACCTTCAACAACTCGCACCGAATCCCACGAGTTTTGAAGTCGCTTCTTCTTGTGTTCTTTGATTTTTTCAGCAAACTCTTTCGCCTTATTGCGGCGAGTTTTCTTTGAGCGGGAAGCGGGAGGAGTATCTTCTCGGACAGGTGGCCTCTCACTATCGGTACGAATGTGGGCTGTGGTCTTGAGCCATTCATCCCAGTCATATTCCCTTCCATGTTTTGGTGGGCATTTAATATCTCCCAAAGATATGGATCGTGAATAGGAGAAGGTAAAGATTTGATACGGTCAGAAAAGTCAAAGTTGGGAGAACAGGCTCTTTAAAGTAAGCAGGATTTCTAGAAGTTGTCTTCATTCTTTTAGCAGGTGGTTGGTTAGAAGGAGGCGAGTTTGAAGGAGATATAAGACGAGCAGTTTGTTTAATACGAGCCATAAAGAAAGATAGAAGACAAAGTCAGAAAATGGTTAAGTGTTGGGAAAAAAGTTTGGAAATTTTTTAAGTACAGAGTACTTTGCGCGAGGTCGCGCAAAGTATATGGTTTCTTGTGGAAAAAATTCTAAAGTTCGAAAGACGTCGCGCAAAGTGAAAAGCGATTTCTTGTGGTCGCGCAAAGTGGAGGTTTTGGAAAAAATCGCCGAGCGAGTGTCATGAGAGGAAGTTCGTGAAAATGACTAAGTCGTTGGACTATTTATAGGCTTTATGGCCGAGTACGGTACTCGAGTAGGACTTTGCGCGAGGTCGCGCAAACCTTAGAAAAAGGAATACTTTGATCCTTTTCTTTGATTTTCTGAACAAACAAAGAACGGATCAAGGGGGCATCTGTTGAGGCATAAAATAAGCAAGGAAGTGAAGAAAAAAGATCAAGAAATCAATTTGAAGATGAAAGAAAATAAACTTCAAGACCACTTTGCTGGAGGTCGCGCAAAGTGAAAAAGTTACACAAAGACCGCGCAAAGTGAAGAGTTTGCTTGCGGTTGACAGAGGAGAGTTTGCGCGAGATTGAGGGTTTGCGCGAGACCGCGCAAAGTATATTGTTTGCGCGTGTCCGCGCAAAGTCTATAATGCTGCGATAAAAATAGTTGGATGATATTTTTGTCCCACATCGACCAGATCTGAGATTTTCATTGGAGAAAATGTCTATAAATACCCCATTCCTTCTCTAAAAAGGGGTTCGAAGATTTCAGAAGTGAAGAAAAGACAAAAGAGAAGACAGAAGGTGCGGAGTACCGGACTCCCGCGCTTTGCGCGACCGCGCAAAGGAGTATTGGACTCCTGAAACTTTGCGCCAGTCAGCGCAAAGCAGCTGAGTGCTTTTATGGTTTGCGCGGACCCGCGCAAAGCATATCGTTTGCGCGGACCCGCGCAAACCTATTGATTGGCAGTTTTTGACAGCAATGGGCTGAAATGCTGTCGGAATGATTGGAGTCCTCAAAGCTTCAAGTTCTTCTTAATCAAGAGAAAGGAAGAGTCATCAACGAAGAGGCGTATTCCTCCTGAGTTTCAGGAGATGATCAAAATAGTACCGAAATGCTGCCGGAATCTTCATTCTCTTGAAGACTGTTGATTAACTTGTCTATTCCTCCTAAGTCATTGGAGATGATTGAGATCATTCTTTGTTATTTGCCGAAAATTATATTTAGCTATAATAATTGACATTTGTAATAAGTTCTTTGTAAGCTATCTTAGAATCAAGGGATACCAGAGGATGTAAATGAATTCAGAATCAATAAAGTGTGACGGTTGTCTTCATAACTATTTCATTGTTATGTTTGAATAAGATTATTTTCCCAAATCAAATACTTTTGTTTCCTTGTCGAAACAAGCATCTTGCATTTCTTCCCATGTTCGTATGGATCCTGGTGCCAAATTTGAATACCACCTGAAAGCTTTGCTTGTCAATGATGACCCAAATAAGCGTAAGCAATATTGAGGTATCGTGGAAAAATTCCCCATGCTGGTGATGAAATGCATCAGGTGTTCTTCTGGTGATCCTTCCCCATTAAATTTCTGAAAATCTGGATGCTTAAAATTTGCTGGGAATGGAACATCCTCTACCTCTCTTGGGTAGGGTGTTAGAATGTCATCTTGAAAAATGACCGGTATTTGCGCGCTCCCTTTCTATTTGATCGCTTCTTCGACGACTTGTCTTACGTCATCTTGTGTTATGGCTCTTGTCACCGAGGAACGGACCCTCGGGATCCTATCCCAAATGGACGGGAACCTTCGGGTTGGTTCTCTTGTCCATTTGTTGATCCCATCATGGGTGGAGCCACTATTTGGGCTACATTATGTGCCGAGTTGCCAAAGCTTCTCAGGAGAGGCTTAGAGCATTCATCCATTAGCACTCTTTGTGCCTCTGCCATTTGATTAACACGTTCTTCGAAGTTGGTCTATTCCTTGACTGAATCTCGCCATGTATACTGCGGCCCTCTTGTTGTTCATCGAAGATTTATTGGAGTAAAACGAAGTATGTTGACGTAAGGGCTTGTAAAGAGGGGAGAAATTGGAGTCTCGTTTGATTCTTGTGTACTTCCCGTGCTTTTAACCGATTGAGGTGATGAATTGACAATTATAAGAGATTGTTTGAGGTGTGATGGGATATGGGCATCATCGGGGATCATCGATCGGTGCTTTGCCTTTCGTATCTCGTCCATTTGGTCTTGGGCGACCAAGGCTGGAAAATCTTGTGACGAGATGAAAATTGAGAGCCAATTCGGGATAAATCAAACGGAGAGCAAGCTCGGGTTTTCTTCTTGCTATGCTCCGTGTGATTGGTCCCTCGGCTCTTGGTGCAAACAATTTAAACTTTGGATTTTTAAGGTTTTGCTTTCGTCTCTTCTAGACAAGACCAAAGTCCAGTTTTCATCACTCTCTTGTGGTTGAGGTGAAACGGAAAAATGACCATTCCAATTCTTGGAATCACTTTTGACTGCTTGTAGTGCTTGCTTTTAAAGACAAAGCAGCTCGGGAGTTTGATTTGGCGCATATTAAATTACGAACCCGGTGGCAATGAATCGGAAGTTCACTTTTTCGCAATATTAGCCATTAGTAGTGTGTGTGATTGAATTTAGGTACCTTCAAATAATAAAACATATCTCGAAATTAGTACGTGAAAGACTAAGTAAACTATCTTGGAGATGAAGGGAGGATGTTCCCCATCGAAGAGTCGCCATTTTTGGCGTCTAATAGACGCCAAAAATAGTAACAAGAGTCTTACAACTTTCCCATTGTTAATGTTAAATAAGACAATTGTCCCCAGTGAAGAGTCGCCATTTTGTTTCGACAAGGAAACAAATGTATTTGATTTGGGAAAATAATCTTATTCAAACATAACAATGAAATAATTATAAAGACAACGAGTCATATTTATTGATGCCCAAAGTTCATTTACATCTCTCGATATCCCTTGATTCTAAGATAGTTTACAAAGAACTTATTACAAATGTCAAAAATTATTATAGCTAAATATAATTCTCGAGGGACAAAGATAACTCCGGCAATGATCTCAATTATCTCCAATGACTTAGGAGGAAATAGACAAATCGATCAACAAGTCTTCAAGAGAACGAAGATTCCAAAGTGACATTTCGGTACTATTTTGGTCATCTCCTGAAACTTAGGAGGAATACATCTAGAAGCTTGTCGATGATTCTTCCTTTCTCTTGATCAAGAAGAACTTGGAGCTTTTGAGGACTGGATCATTGAAAGACATTCAACTCATTCTTTGTAAAAATCGCCAAGCAATAGGTTTACAAATGGTCCGTGCAAACTATATGCTTTCATCGGGTGAAAGAGCAAACTAAGAAAGCCTTCGTTGCTTTTAAAAATTGGCCAAGCATCAAACTTCAGGGAGTCAATACTCCTTCGTTGATGCGCGTGATTTGGAAAAATTGTGAGTCAATACTCCATACCTTCGAAGAGTTTCTCTTTCGTCTTTGCTTCACTTCTGAAATCTTCTAACCCCTTTTTCGAGAATGAACGGGGTATTTATAGACATTTCCATCAACGAAAATCTCAGATCTGGTCGATGTGGGACAAAATATCATCCAACCATTTTATTTCACCATCATGGACTTTTTGCGCGGACACGATGGATGAACGATATACTTTGCAGATGATGTGATCGCGCAAACCCTCCATCCTAGCAAATGTCTTCATGTTCTCGCGATGATCATTTCACAGTGATGCACTAAAGTGGTTTGAAATGACAAAAAAATTTTTCTTTCATCTTCAAAGTGATTTCTTGATCTTTGTCACTTTTTTTCACTTCCTTGCTTATTTTATGCCTCAACAAACCCAAATTGCAAAATGACGATCTAAGAGTTACAACGTGCTTTTGGGATATCAAACGGTCTCGAATCTAGCCAATTCCAGTCCCACTTGGAAGCTTGTCAAGTTACCATTCCAATGACCTCAAAATAGTTTAAGTTCGACCACTAAAGAGAGAGTTATAAAGGTTATTATTGGACAAGGCGTTGAGGGAAAAATTTAGGACCAACGACAACGATCTCACTTACGGATGCCCAAATGGTCTCGGAATACGATGATTCCATTCAGTAATGAAAGAGCACAAAAGTACCATTCAAATGACCAAAAATTAACTAAATCCTACAGCAAACGAGGTAGTTATGAGCGTCTCTGTTGGATCGCGTTATGCGGAAAGATTAACAATCCAAATTGCAAAATGACGATGGAAGAGTTCCAACGTGCATTTGGGATATCGAACGGTCTCGAAATTAGCCAATTCTAGTCTTATTTAGAAGCTTGTCAAGTTACCATTCCAATGACCTCAAAATAGTCTAAATTCGACCACTGAAGAGAGAGTTATGAAGGTTACTATTGGACAAGGAAATGAATGAAAAATTCAGGACCGATGACTGCAATCCCACTTACGGATGGACAAATAGTCTCGAAATATGAGTATTCCAGTTAGGATTGAAAGAGCACTAAAGTACCTTTCAGATGACCAAAAATTGACCCAATCCGACATCAAACCATGGAGTTATGGGCATCTCTGTTGGATCGCGCAATGCGGAAAGATTAACAATCCAAATTGCAAAATGACGATCGAATAGTTCCAACATGCTTTTGAGATATCGAACGTTCTCAAAATTAGCCAATTTTGATCCCATTTGTAAGCTTGTCAAGTTACAATTCCAATAAGCTCAAAATACTATAAATTCGACCACTTAAGAGAGAGTTATGAAGGTTACTATTGGACAAGGAGATGAAGGAAAAATTCAGGATCGACGAATACGATCCCACTTACGGATGCCCAAATGGTCTCGGAATACGACGATTCCATTCAGGAATGAAAGAGCACTAAAGTACCTTTCATACGACCAAAAAATGACCCAATCCAATAGCAAAAGAGGTAGTTATGAGCATCTCTGTTGGATCGCGCGATGCGAAAAGATTAACAATCCAAATTGCAAAATGACGATGGAAGAGTTCCAACGTGCTTTTGGGATATCGAACGGTCTCAAAATTAGCCAATTCAGCTCTCATTTAAAAGCTTGTCAAGTTACCATTCCAATGACCTCAAAATATTCTAAACTTGACCATTGAAGAGAGGATTATGAAGGTTAATGGACAAGGAAATGAAGGTAAAATTCAGGACCGACGACTGCGATCCCACTTATGTATGGACAAATAGTCTTGGAATACGACTATTCCAGTCAGGATTGAAAGCGCACTAAAGTACCTTTCAGATGACCAAAAATTGACCTAATCTGACATAAAATGATGAAGTTATGGGTGTCTCTGTTGGATCCCGCCATGCAGAAATATTAACAATCCAAATTGTAAAATGACGATCGAAGAGTTCCAACGTGCTTTTGGGATATCGAACGGTCTCGAAACTAGCCAATTCCAGTCTCACTTGGAAGCTTGTCAAGTTACCATTCCAATGATCTCAAAATAGTTTAAGTTTGACCACTAAAGAGAGAGTTATGAAGGTTACTATTGGACAAGGAGAAGAAGGAAAAATCAAAGACCGACGACTACGATCCCACGTACAAATGCTCAAATGGACTCGGAATACGACGATTCCAGTATGGAATGAAAGTGCACTAAAATACCTTTCAGATCACCAAAAATTGACCAATCTGACAATAAACAAGGGAGTTATGAGCATCTCCGTTAGATTGCGCGATGCAGAAAGATTAACAATCAAAATTGTAAAATGACGATAGAAGAGTTCTAACGTACTTTTGGGATATCGAATGGTCTTAAAATTAGCCAATTCTGGTCTCATTTTGAAGCTTGTCAAGTTACCATTCCATTGACCTCAAAATAGTCTAAATTTGAGCACCAAAGAGTGAGTTATGAAGGTCACTATTGGACAAGGAGATGAAGGAAAAATTCAAGATCGACGACTACAATCCCACTTACGGATGCCCAAATGGTCTCAGGATACGACGATTCCATTCAGGAATGAAAGATCACTAAAATACCTTTCATATGACGAAAAATCGACCCAATCTGACAACAAATGAGGTATTAGGAATATCTTTGTTGGATCCCGCGATGCAGAAAGATTAACAATCTAAATTGCAAAATGACGATGAAAGTGTTCAAACGTGCTTTTGGGATATCGAACGGTCTCAAAATTAGCCAATTCTGGTCTCATTTAGAAGCTTGTCAAGTTACCATTCCAATGACCTCAAAATAGTGTAAATTTGACCATTGAAGAGAGAGTTATGAAGGTTACTCTTGGACAAGGAGATGATGGAAAAATTCAGGACCGATGAATACGATCTCACTTACGGATGCCCAAATGGTCTCAGAATATGACGATTCCATTCAGGAATGAAAGAGCACTAAAGTACCTTTCATATGACCAAAAATTGACCCAATTCGACAGTAAATGAGGTAGTTATGAACGTCTCTGTTGGATCGCGCGATGCGGAAAGATTAAGAATCCGAATTGCAAAATGATGATGGAAGAGTTCCAACGTGCTTTTGGGATATCGAACGGTCTCAAAATTAGCCAATTCTGGTCTCATTTTGAAGCTTGTCAAGTTACTATTCCAATGACCTCAAAATAGTGTAAATTTCACCACTGAAGAGAGAGTAATGAAGGTTCTCTTGGACAAGGAGATGAAGGAAAAATTCAGGACCGACGAATACGATTCCACTTACGGATGCCCAAATGGTCTCGGAATACAATGATTCCATTCAGGAATGAAAGAGTACTAAAGTACCTTTCATATGACCAGAAATCGATCCAATTCGACAGCAAACAAGGTAGTTATGAGCATCTCTCTTGGATCACGGGATGCGGAAAGATTAACAATCCAAATTGCAAAATGACAATGGAAGACTTCCAACGTGCTTTTGGGATATTGAACGGTCTCTAAAGTAGCCGATTCTGGTCTCATTTAGAAGCTTGTCAAGTCACCATTCCAATTACCTCAAAATATTCTAAATTCAACCACAGAAGAGAGAGTTATGAAGGTTAATATTAAACAAGGAAATGAAGGAAAAATTCAGGACCGAAGACTGCGATCCCACTTACGAATGCACAAATGGTCTCGGAATACGACTATTCCAATCAGGATTGAAAGAGCACTAAAGTACCTTTCAGATGACCAAAAATTGACCCAATCTGACATCAAACGATGGAGTTATGGGTGTCTCCATTGGATCGCCTGATGCTGAAACATTAACAATCCAAATTGCTAAATGACGATCGAAGAGTTCCAACGTGCTTTTGGGATATCGAACGGTCTCGTAACTAGCCAATTCTGGTCCCACTTGGGAGCTTGTCAAGTTACCATTCCAATGAGCTCAAAATAGTTTAAGTTTGACCACTAAAGAGAGAGTTATGAAGGTTACTATTAGACAAGGAGTTGAAGGAGAAATCCAATACCGACGACTATGATCCCACGTACACATGCCCAAATGGACTCGGAATACAACGATTCTAGTATGGTATGAAAGAGCATTAAAGTTCCTTTTAGATGACCAAAAATCGACCCAATCCGACAGCAAACGAGGGAGTTATGATCATCTCTGTTAGATCCCGCAATGCGAAAAGATTAACAATCCAAATTGCAAAATGACAATGGAAGAGTTCCAACGTGCTTTTGGGATATCGAACGGTCTCAAAATTAGCCATTTCTATTCTCATTTTGAAGCTTGTCAAGTTACCATTCCATTGACCTCAAAATAGTCTAAATTCGACAACTGAAGAGAGAGTTATGAAGGTTACTATTGGACATGGAGATGAAGGAAAAATTCAGGACCGATGACTGTCATCGCACTTACGGAAGCCCAAATGGTCTCGGAATACGATTATTCCAGTCAGGATTGAAAGAGCACTAAAATACCTTTTAGATGACCAAAAATTGACCAAATCAGACATCAAACGATGGAGTAATGGGTGTCTCCATTGGATCCCGCGATGCGGAAAGATTAACAATCCAAATTGCAAAATAACGATCGAAGAGTTCCAACGTGCTTTTGGGATATCGAACGGTCATGAAACTAGCCAATTCTGGTCCCACTTGGAAGCTTGTCAAGTTACCATTCCAATGAGCTCAAAATAGTTTAAGTTCGACCACTTAAGAGAGAGTTATGAAGGTTACTATTGGACACGAAGATGAAGGAGAAATTCAGGACTGACGACTATGATCCCATGTACAGATGCCCAAATGGACTCAGAATACGACGATTCCAGTTAGGAATGAAAGAGAACTAAAGTACTACAAAAAATTGACCGAATCCAATAGAAAATGAGGGAGTTATGAGCATCCCCGTTAGATCGTGCGATGTGGAAAGATTAACAATCCAAATTGTAAAATGATGATCGAAGAGTTCTAACGTGCTTTTGGGATATCGAACGGTGTCGAAATTAGCCAATTCTGGTCTCATTTAGAAGCTTGTCAAGTTACAATTCCAATGACCTCAAAATATTGTAAATTTGACCACTGAAGAGAGAGTTATGAAGGTTACTATTGGATAAGTAAATGATGGAAAAATTCAGGAATGACGACTGCGATCACACTTACGAATGCCCAAATGGTATCGGAATACGACGATTCCAGTCAGGATTGAAAGAGCACTAAAGTACTTTCAGATGACCAAAAAATGACCCAATCCGACATAAAATGAGTGAGTTATGAGCGTCTCCATTAGATCGCATGATTTGTAAAGATTAACAATCTAAATTGCAAAATGACGATCAAAGAGTTCCAATGTGCTTTTGGGATATCGAACGGTCTCGAAACTAGCCAATTTCGGTCCCACTTGGAAGCTTGTCAAGTTACCATTCCAATGAGCTCAAAATGGTTTAAGTTCGACCACTGAAGAGAGAGTTATGAAGGTTACTATTGGACAAGGAGATGAAGGAGAAATCCAAGACCGATGACTACGATCCGATGTACAGATGCCCAAATGGACTCGGAATACGAAGATTCCAGCATGGAATGAAAGAGCACTAAAGTACCTTTCAGATGACCAAAAATCGACCCAATCCGACAGCAAACGAGGAAGTTATGAGCATCTCCATTAGATCGCGTGATGTGGAGAGATTAATAATCAAATTGTAAAATGACGATCGAAGAGTTGCAACGTGCTTTTGGGATATCGAACGTCTTGAAATTAGCCAATTGTGGTCTCATTTAGAAGCTTGTCAAGTTATCGTTCCATTGACCTCAAAATAGTCTAAATTCAACCATTGAAGAGAGAGTTATGAAGGTTACTATTGGAGAACGAGATGAAGGAAAAATTCAGAACCGATGACTGTGATCGCACTTACGGATGCCCAAATGGTCTCGGAATAAAACTATTCTGGTCAGGATTGAAAGACCACTAAAGTACATTTCAAATGAATAAAAATCGACCCAATCTGACATCAAACTATGGAGTTATGAGAGTCTCCGTTGGATTGCTCGATGCGGAAAGATTAACAATCTAAATTGCGAAATGATGATCGAAGAGTTCCAACGTGATTTTGGGATATCGATCTATAATGCCCTGAAATTCGAGGGTCGAGTAGCAAGTCAACCCTCGAGTTCCAGAACATCACTTATGCAACATAGATAATGATGATTAAATGTTGTCTGAGTTAGTGCAATAAACATGAGTGAGATTATACCAAAACAGTAATTCATACTCCAGATCAATTGTATAAAGGCAAGCGGAAGACTGAAACTGTATATATATGTATGTAAAAGAAACAAAACCATCTCAATCTCCAGAGTATGAACCCATCTGAGTCACCATATACATATATCCGTTTGATGAACAAAATGTCAAAAGTACAACTAAAGAAACAAGTCCTGTAAATCTCATCTATCTGGCAGTCTAGTCAAAGCCACCAGAATACTGCATAAATGAGAACTCGTCCTGGTCCTCGTCATAGTCCGGCTCAGCCTCCTGAGTCGTCACCTCATCTGTACCTAAGACAGAGTTTGGTTGGTGTATACAACACCGTCCCGTAATGTGGGAGTGAGTACCTAACTCAGTAGAACAATAAAGCATAAGTTAACATGTTATCAACTCAGTCAAGTAGTAATGATAAAGTAGTACAATCAAACACTCCTAACTACTCTTATTAATGCAAGTATGAGTGCAGTCATGATGCATGCCCTCACCACACACTCCCTCGTGTGACACCATCTTACGTTTGCAGCATGTGCATTCCTCAGTGCTCCACATCTTCCAGGCACATGCAATGCGATGATGAGCATGATTACCGAGTTGTTATTAGTCCATTTCAAACAACAGGATTGAGAAACTAAGGTACCTCCCTTGTATCATTCCCAAACATGATCCATTCTAGGGTTGTCAGTCCTAGATAGTCTCATACGATAATGTGGTTCTAGGGCGCTGCAAAGGCTGTCAGGACTGTTACACACAATGGTTACACCACTCCCCCATCACCTTTTTAACGGTTCATCACTAAATTGATACAGGCCTAGTTCATACTCTATACACTGCGGCAAAACTTGTCGCCTCACCGCAAATTTAGAGTATGCTCAAGGTCATTACAAAGGGCTCGTCACCAATCAGTGTAGCCCGACAGCTCGAATATAGTGTCTCATACCACCATAATTGACTCACGAGTCTAGTTGCTCACTGGTCACTACGGGGAGGCACGCGGCCCTAGCGTAAGCTGACAGCTCGACCACGGTGTCCCATACCACCATGCCCGGCTCATGAGTCTTAGCAGATTGAGGTACCATGGTTAATAGAATTTCACTGGTAAGTTTGGTACCCTAGGTTCAAGCAGTAGCGTCCAAACATGGTGAACATACATTAGACATATCAGGTTGCTTGACGAGCCTGACTAGCTCAAGCGCACAATTAACTGAACGACATGAAGTGCATAAGCACTTCGCGTGCCAACTGAAGTACGACTCGGGTTCGTCAAACACATCTTACGTGGCAAAATGAATCTCAACCACGAACTCAAGTCTGGTACCGATTGTCTAGACTATAATCATAGTCCCAAATGAAATCAATCCTTATTCAGAACATGTGGAGTAAAGCATAATAAACAAAGTAATTCAAGCATGTTAACAAACATGTCATAAAGCATGTTATAAAGCACTACATAAACAGGAATACAAACACATGTATTTCATAAGTAAGCGGTTAAAGTAAATAACCCACATGGAGAAAATCATACACGTCTCTAAGGTAGTTGAGAATCCCATCTTAACACCTACCTAAGGCACCATCATCCAAACACTTACTCTCACAAGCATTTTCACAAACACTTAGAATACACTATTTCAACATACATAGTGTATATTAGCAGAATATGTATTAGGGCGAGTCCTTTCGCCAAGCAAGTATTTTACACATATATAATATGTTCATACAGCAATTAATCATGGCAACCACATTTTCAAAATTTATACGTATACGTTACTTTCTAGAATACACAATTTCAACATACATAGTGTATATTAGCAAAGCATGTATTAGGGTGAGTCCTTTCGCCAAATAAGTATTTTATCCATACATAATATATTCATACCGTAAATAATCATGGCAAACCCATTTCCAAAATTTATACGTATACGGTACTTTCTATAAATACCTAGAATATGTAAAATTCCATATTCTTCATCTCTAATTGAAACGGAAAACAGACAACACTTTGTACATGTACAATTGCATGCAGATCATGAATCTATCATTATCTGACATTGAAAGTGTTGAAAACCATAACCTGTACACCTAAAGTCCTCACCTTTTATCGTAGAATTGTAACGAATCTGATAGGTTTGCTAAACTTCCGTATTAGGTAGTTTGGCCACCTATAGAATGAAGTAGGTTAGCTATTTCATAACCTACAACCATCACAGCTCCAGAACAGATTAGGGTTGGGGTTTCTTACCTAGAAACAAAGTCGGAATCGCAGAGAAAGCGATGAGAATGGGGTGGTGAAGCTTGTGTAGTGGCAGGGAAAGAGGGTAGGAAGAATCCTCCCACAATTCTCTAACTTTCTCTCTCTTTTCTCTCTTCTCACTTAGGGTTTTTCTCAAATTCGTATGGATGGATGAGAGAGGGTTCTAAGGTCCTTATATAGCCTAAAAACACACCGAAATAGACTTATGGTCAAGGTATACTTAGGTTATAACCAAAGTGAGCCTGTCCCGGGTCAACGGAGGACTTCTGGCGAGCCCCCTTGAGCCAAAGGTCGGGCTTAAGCTCACCAACCTTGGATCTAGGTAGAGTTAAGTTTTCGTTTCAGTCGGATTCCTAGATCACGCATGGCGGACCAGTTTCAGTTCAACGGTCGGTGGATCTCGATCTGAAATTCCAAGTACATGGATATATTTATAAAAATTTTCCTGATCCGAGGGTATATTTAGGTCAGATTCTGACGGTCTGGTTGCTTACAAAATGTCCACAAGTAACAAGTCTCAGATTACTATTTGAGATATTTATTTGTAAAGAAAAATAAGCATTCTCACACTCTTCGCTCCGGACTCAAGTGAACAACCGTGGGACACTGTCTGGATTTGATTTCTGAGATGGTTATCAAGCCCAGTGAGGCAGTCCTAAGTCTTTAACTTCGTATTATTTGGACTCTCGATGTGCGGTCTAGACCTGCTACGGAGTTTCAATGTGCTCCTGAGAGCAGTTGGGTAATGAGTTTGATCCTAGATTTTAGGGTAACCTAGCGTCAATGATTCTACAAGTTTTAGGTCTTACAGATAGTATTTAAAGCGATTCGAATGGATTTCATGGCTAATCTAGTTTAGCACTTGTTAACTTTGTCAAAATTTTAAAGGATTTAATCCTAAGTGATTTCTGCCTAAGGTGGGACTCGGGCCATTGCACGGAAATTTTCGAGTTGTTACACGAACGGTCTCGAAACTAGCCAATTCCGGTCCCACTTGGAAGCTTGTCAAGTTACCATACAAATGAGCTCAAAATAGTTTAAGTTTGACCACTAAAGAAAGAGTTATGAAGGTTACTATTGACAAGGAGATGTAGGAAAAATCCAGGACCGACGACTACGATCCCACGTACAGATGCCCAAATGGACTCGGAATATGACGATTCCAGTAGGGAATGAAAGAGCACTAAAGTACCTTTCAGATGATAAAAAATGGACCCAATCCGACAGCAAACGAGGGAGTTATGAGCATCTCCGTTAGATCACGCGATGCGGAAAGATTGACAATCCAAATTGTAAAATGACAATCGAAGAGTTCCAACGTGCTTTTGGGATATCGAACAGTCTCAAAATTAGCCAATTCTGATCCCATTTGGAAGCTTGTCAAGTTACAATTCCATTAAGCTCAAAATAGTCTAAATTCGACCACTCAAGAGAGAGTTATGAAGGTTACTATTGTAAAAGGAGATGAAGGAGAAGTTCACGACCGACGACTACAAACCCACTTACGGATGCCCAAATAATCTCAGAATACGACGATTCCATTCAGGAATGAAAGAGCACGAAAGTACCTTTAATAAGACAAAAATTTGACCCAATTTGACATCAAAGGAGGGAGTTATGAGTGTGTCTATTGGATCCCGTGAAGCAAAAAGATTAACAATCCAAATTGACGATGGAAGAGTTCCAACGGGCTTTTGGGATGTCTAACGGTCTCGAAATTAGCCAATTCTGGTCTCATTTAGAAGCTTATCAAGTTTCCATTCTAATGACCTCAAAATAGTCTAAATTCGATCCCACTTACGGATGCCCAAATGGTCTCGGAATACGATGATTCCAGTCAGGAATGAAAGAGCACTAAAGTACCTTTCAGATGACCAAAAATCGACCAATCCGACATCAAACGAGGTAGTTATGAGCGTCTCCATTGGATTGCGCAATTTTGAAAGATCAACAATCCAAATTGCAAAATGACAATCGAAGAGTTCCAACGTGCTTTTGGGATCCAGAACGGTTTCAAAAATAGCCAATTCTGGCCTCAATTAGAGGCTTGTCAAGTTACCATTCCAATGAGCTCAAAATAGTCTAAATTCGACCATTGAAGAGAGAGTTATGAAGGTTACTATTGGACAAGGAAATGAAGGAAAAATTCAGGACCGACAATAGTGATCACACTAATAGATGCCCAAATGGTCTTAGAATATGACGATTCTAGTCAGGATTGAAAGAGCATTAAAGTACCTTTCTGATGACCAAAAATCAACCCAATCCGACATCAAACGTGTGAGTTATTAGCGTCTCCGTTTGATCGCGCAATTTGGAAAGTTTAACAATCAAAATTGCAAACTAACAATCGAAGAGTTCCAACGTGCTTTTGGGATATCGAACGGTCTCAAAATTAGCCAATTCCGTTCCCATTTGGAAGCTTGTCAAGTTATCATTCCAATGAGCTCAAAATTGTTTAAATTCAACCACTGAAGAGAGAGTTATGAGGTTTATATTGGACCAGGAAATGAAGGAAAAATTCAGGACCGATGACTATGATCCCACTTATGGATGCACAAATGGTCTCGGAATACGACTAATACATTCAGGATTGAAAAAGCACTAAAGTACCTTTTAGATGACTAAAAATTGACCTAATCCAACATCAAACGATGGAGTTATGGGCATCTCCGTTGGATCGCGCGATGCGGAAAGATTAACAATCCAAATTGCAAAATGACGATCGAAGAGTTCCAACGTGCTTTTGGGATATCGAACGGTCTTGAAACTAGCCAATCCCAGTCCCACTTGGAAGCTAGTCAAGTTACCATTCCAATGAGCTCAAAATAGTCTAAGTTCGACGACTAAAGAGAGAGTTATGAAGGTTACTATTGGACAAGGAGATGGAGGAGAAATTCAGGACTGACGACTACAATCCCGTGTACAAATGCCCAAATGGACTCGGATTACGACAATTCTAGTTAGGAATGAAAGAGCGCTAAAGTACCTTTCAGATACCAAAAATCAACCGAATCTGATAGCAAACGAGGGAGTTATGAGCATCTCCGTTAGATCGCACGATGCGGAAAGATTAACAATCCAAATTGTGAAGTGACGATCAAAGAGTTCCAATGTGCTTTTGGGATATTGAACGGTCTTAAAATTACCCAAATCTGATCCCATTTGGAAGCTTGTCAAGTTACAATTCCATTAAGCTCAAAATAGTCTAAATTCGACCACTGAAGAAACAGTTATGAAGGTTATTATTGTACAAGGAGATGAAGGAGAAATTCAGGACCGACGACTACGATCCCACTTATAGATGACCAAATGGTCTCGGAATACAACGATTCCATTTAGGAATGAAAGAGCACTAAAGTACCTTTCATATGACCAAAAATCGACCCAATCCGATAGTAAATGAGGTAGTTATGAGCATCTCTGTTTGATCGTGCTATGGGGAAAGATTAACAATCCAAATTGTAAAATGACGATGGAAGAGTTCCAACGTGCTTTTGGGATATTGAATGGTCTCGAAATTAGCCAAATCTGGTCTCATTTAGAAGCTTGTCAAGTTACCATTCCAACGACCTCAAAATAGTCTAAATTCGACCACTGAAGAGAGAGTTATGAATGTTACTATTGGACAAGGAGATGAAGGAAAAATTTAGGACCGATGAATACGATCCCACTTACGGATGCCCAAATGGTCTCGCAATACGACGATTCCATTCAAGAATGAAAGAGCACTAAAGTACCTTTCATATGACCAAAAATCGACCCAATTCGACAGCAAATGAGGTAGTTATGAGCATCTCTGTTGGATCGTGTGATGCGGAAAGATTAACAATCCAAATTGCAAAATGACGATAAAAGAGTTCCAATGTGCTTTTGGGATGTCGAACGGTCTCAAAATTAGCCAATTCTGGTCTCATTTAGAAGCTTGTCAAGTTACCATTCCATTAACCTCAAAATAGTCTAAATTCGACCACTGAAGAGAGAGTTATGAAGGTTACTATTGGAGAACAAGATGAAGGAAAAATTCAGGACGGATGACTGTGATCGCACTTACAGATACCCAAATGGTCTCGGAATACGACTATTCCAGTCAGGATTGAAAGAGCATTAAAGTACCTTTCAGATGACAAAAAATCGACCCAATCCAACATCAAGCGATGGAATTATAGGCGTCTCCGTTGGATAGCGCGATGCGAAAAGATTAATTATCCAAATTGCAAAATAATGATCGAAGAGTTCCAACGTGCATTCGGTATATCGAACGGTCTCGAAATTAGCCAATTCTGGTCTTATTGAGAAGCTTGTCAAGTTACCATTCCAATGACCTCAAAATATTCTAAAGTCGACCATTAAAGGGAGAGTTATGAAGGTTAATATTGGACCAGGAAATGAAGGAAAAATTTAGGACTGACGACTGCGATCCCACTTACAGATGCACAAATGGTCTCGGAATACGACTATTCCATTCAGGATTGAAAGTGCACTAAAGTACCTTTCAGATGACCAAAATTTGACCCAATCCGACATCAAACGATGGAGTTATGGGCGTCTCCGTTGGATCATGCGATGTGGAAAGATTAACGATCCAAATTGTAAAATGACGACCAAAGAGTTCCAACGTGCTTTTGGGATATCGAACGGTCTCGAAACTAGCCAATTCCGGTCCCACTTGGAAGCTTGTCAAGCTACCATTCCAATGAGCTCAAAATAGTTTAAGTTCAATCACTAAAGAGAGAGTTATGAAGGTTATTATTGGTGTTGAGGCACAAAAAATATTCCATTCCATGGTCAGAGAAGATCGGTTGCGCGGGTCACGGAACCAAGTAGATCCGTTGTGCAGGTCGCGCAAGCAGGAAATCAGTTACGCGGATCGCAGAAGCAAGAAGATCCATGTTTTGACAAGGAAACAAATGTATTTGATTTGGGAAAATTATCTTATTCAAACATAACAATGAAATAGTTATAAAGACAACCGTCATATTTATTAATTCTGAGTTCATTTACATCCTCTGATATCCCTTGATTCTAAGATAGTTTACAAAGAACTTATTACAAATGTCAATTATTATAGCTAAATATAATTTTCGGCAGCATAACGGCAATGATCTCAATCATCTCCAATGGCTTAGGAGGAAATAGACAAATCGATCAACAGTCTTCAAGAGAACGAAGATTCCAGCAGCATTTCGGTACTATTTTGGTCATCTCCTGAAACTTAGGAGGAATACGTCTCTTCGTCGATGATTCTTCCTTTCTCTTGATCAAGAAGAACTTGAAGCTTTTGAGGACTCCAATCATTCCGACAACATTCCAACTCATTGCTGTTAAAAACTGCCAAGCAATAGGTTTGCGCGGGTCCGCGCAAACTATATGCTTTGCGCGGGTCCGCGCAAACTATGAAAGCCTTCTGTTGCTTTACGCTGACCGGCGCAAACTTCCAGGAGTCCAATACTCCTTTGCGCGGTCGCGCAAAGTGCGGAGTCCAATACTCCGCACCTTGTCTTCTCTTTCGTCTTTGCTTCACTTCTGAAATCTTCCAACCCCTTTTTAGAGAAGAAATGGGGTATTTATAGACATTTTCACCAGTGGAAATCTCAGATCTGGTCGATGTGGGACAAAAATATCATCCATCCATTTTTATCGCATCATTATAGACTTTGCGCGGACATGCGCAAATAATATACTTTGCGCGGTGTCGCGCAAACCCTTCATCCTACGCAAACTGTCTTCATGTTCTCCGCGCAATCATTTCACTTTGCGCAGTCTTGTGTAACTATTTCACTTTGCGCGACCCCACGCAAAGTGGTCTTCCTGTTTTCTTTCATCTTCAAAGTGATTTCTTGATCTTTGTCGTTTTTCACTTCCTTGCTTATTTTATGCCTCAACAGATGCCCCCTTGATCCGTTCTTTGTTTGTTCAGAAAATCAAAGAAAAGGATCAAACCATTCTTTTTCTTCAGGGTTTGCGTGACCCCGCGCAAAGCTCCGGTCGAGTACCATACTCGGTCATAAAGCCTATAAATAGTCCAACGACTTAGTCATTTTCACGAACTACCTGCTGCTAGAACTCTGCTCTGGCGATTTGCATCCGCGCAAACCTTCCACTTTGCGCGACCCCGCGCAAACTGTTTAACTTTGCGCGACGTCCTTTGGATTTAGAGATTTCCCGCGCAAACTACATACTTTGCGCGACCTCGTGCAAAGTACTCTGTACTTAACCAATTTTTTCAAAATTTTCCAACACGTAGCCACTTTTCTTCTTTCTTCTTTTCTTACTCTGCCACCTTTCTTTCTTCTTCTGTCCTTTTTCCATGGCTCGCATTAAACAAACAGCCCGTCTTGTGTCTCCTTCTGGTTCACCTTCTGATCAACCTCCTGCTAAGCGGGTAAAGACAACTTCCAGAAATCCCGCTTATTTTAAAGAACCTGTTCTTCCCACCTTTGATTTTTTCGACCCATTAAGTCTTTGCCCTCTCCCATCCACAGATCCATATCATTAGGAGATATTAAATGTCCTCCTAAACATGGTAGAGAATATGACTGGGACGAAAGGTTGAAAACTACAGCCCATATTCGTACCGACAGTGAGAGACCACCTCTCCGAGAAGATACTCCTCCCGCTTCTTGCTCGAAGAAACCTCGCCGCAATAAGGCGAAAGAGTTTGCAGAGAAAATCAAAGATCATAAGAAAAAGCAGCTTCAGAACTCGTGGGACTCAGTGCGAGTCGTTGAAGGAGTCATGAAGTTTGACAACCCTCATGCAGAGGGCATGACAATCATTCCCATCAAGGTATATCGCCATCAGTCTATGCTAGACTGTGAATCCAGAGATTGTGTTCATGGCGAAAGGCTTATGTATACCGAATCATGGGCCTCAAGAGAGCCCCGAATCTTAGAAGGCACTATTCAAGCTCAGAAGCCGCGACAGAACGTAGGAGAAGCTCGTCCCATGATCTTCTTGACTCCCTTCCACAGTCCTCATGATCTCTTTCCTTCTCATTTCTATGAGACAGTGAGACAGCGCTTCAGAGATCGAGAGCAACTCTGGGGCCAGACAGAATTTCGTATTAGGGGCTTGTTAACTGCTCGTCGCTACTATTCTGAATGGGCGGAAGCTATCTTGCTGAAGCATACGAGCACTCTTGCAAAGATAGGCCTTTATGATGCAATAGAAGTAACCTCAAAATACTTCTATCGGGAACCCAATGTTCTAAAAGGCTTCCTTGAATACCGGTCGCCTACAACCAACTCCTTCCATCTTCCTTATGGCGAAATGAGCATATCTCTATGGGACCTTCATCGTATAGCTGGTCTCACAATAACGGGCAAATTCTATGATGAGTTCATTCCGACAAACAGAGAATTGACCTTCATATCTTCTCCAGACCGTAAACCTTCCATCTCCGAAACTACCATGAGAATTTGCATTCAAAGAGATGGGAAAATTTCCCAACTCCCACAAAATTCCCCCTCTACAATGGCTAGCACATTTCTCTAGAGGTCTCAGGTATTTTAACAATCTGATAATTGATCTTTATCTTCATATTCTTGCTACTTAGCCATTTCCACATATTAACCTCCTTCATTTTTCTTTGAAGGTTTCATGATTGCCGCTCGAAAGAATTAACTAATCTTCGAGATGCAATAAGAGGAAAGCCAGAATATAGCCCTTTCGGAGAACTTGCAGCATTTTTGGCTTACTGGCTAAGCTTGGTCGTATTGCCCAGATCCAAGTGGGCAGATGCTGTTCGTCCCACTGTCTTCGTTGTAGCTGGTGCTTTAGCAGAGGGCCATAAATATTCTCTTGCTCCTCCTGTATTATGTTCTATCTACAGGGCCCTTGGAGAAATAGCTACTCATGTAAAAGACCCGACTCTGGGGG
Source organism: Magnolia changhungtana (assembly GCA_030180095.1). Taxonomy (NCBI): domain Eukaryota; kingdom Viridiplantae; phylum Streptophyta; class Magnoliopsida; order Magnoliales; family Magnoliaceae; genus Magnolia; species Magnolia changhungtana. The sequence continues at coordinate 140,629 of JASAUF010000160.1, forward strand.
CTTCATCTGCACATACTTCTTGGCATTATTTTACGGGGTGACTTAGAGTTTATTTCCCTTGGACTTTCGAAGTTTCGGAGCAAGCATATTCGCATCCTTCTCATCTTCCACTTTGGTTCTTTCAGCAAAGAGCAATGGCTAGAAGAGCATATGAGTGGGTTGCAAATAAGATTCGAGATGATGATCAGATAAACTTCTTTCGTTCCGCCTTTATCGCTATACCACAGATTCCATAGACATGGTGGACAACAAGACTCTTCTTGCTTGCAGAGAGAGAGCTTTCTTCTTTTCTATTCGCTCATGCAGTTTACCTCTGCGGGAAGGGACAGAATTCTGGAGAGAACCTTACTACCCCAGTCGTTTTGCTCGTCAATTTGGTTATGATCAAACTGTGCCCCAAGACTGCGGGTTGGTTACCAGAAAAATGCGCTGTTATGGAACTGGTCCTCTTAACTGGGCCATGATATGGAAACATTGTTGAATGGCTGCGTTGGCTCCTTCTTCATAATTTCAGGCTGTGATCGCATAGTCAGGTACATCATATATTGGATGCGATGGTGGGATCACCAATCATACCTGGTCAACAAATGCTTGCCAGTAGATTCTTCTATCTTTCTTCATCCACCCAGGCTGAAGGGTAGAAATTTAGAAAGCGGAATTGGCTATATTCCGGAGAAGAGCCATGCTGTTTCGACAAGGAAACAAAAGTATTTGATTTGGGAAAATAATCTTATTCAAACATAACAATGAAATAGTTATAAAGACAATCGTCACACTTTATTGATTCTGAATTCATTTACATCCTCTGGTATCCCTTGATTCAAAGATAGCTTACAAAGAACTTATTACAAATATCAATTATTATAGCTAAATATAATTTTTGGCAGCATAACGGCAATGATCTCCATCATCTCCAATGACTTAGGAGGAATAAACAAGTTGATCAACAGTCTTCAAGAGAACGAAGATTCCAGCAGCATTTCGGTACTATTTTGATCATCTCCTGAAACTTAGGAGGAATATGACTCTTCGTCGATGATTCTTCCTTTCTCTTGATCAAGAAGAACTTGAAGCTTTGAGGACTCAATCATTAAATGACATTTGCCCATTCATTTGTAAAAAGCGCGCAAACAATAGGTTTGCGCGGGTCACATAAACGATATGCTTTCGCGGTCTCGCGCAAACCATAAAAGCACTCTGTTGCCTTCGCTGACCGGCGCAAACTTCAGAGTCCAATACTCCTTTTGTGGACAAGCAAAGGGGAAGTCAATACTCCGCACCTTCTGTCTTCTCTTTCGTCTTTGCTTCACTTCGAAATCTTGAACCCCTTTTTAGAAGAATGGGGTATTTATAGACAATTTCACCAGTGGAAATCTCTGATCTGGTCGATGTGGGACAAAAATATCATCCAACTATTTTATCGCAGCATTATAGACTTTGCGAGGACACGCGCAAACAATATACTTTGCGCGGTCTCGCGCAAACTCTCCTCTTGTTCAATCCGCGCAAACTCTTCACTTTGCGCGGTCTTGTGTAACTTTTTCACTTTGCGTGACTCCGCGCAAAGTGGTCTTGAAGCTGTTTTCTTTCATCTTCAAAGTGATTTCTTGATCTTTTTTTCTTCTTCACTTCCTTGCTTATTTTGTGCCTCAACAGATGCCCCCTTGATCTGTTCTTTGTTTGTTTCAGGAAATCAAAGAAAAGGATCAAACCATTCTTTTTCTCCAGGATTTGCGCGACCCCGCGCAAAGCTCCACTCGAGTACCGTACTCGGCCATAAAGGCTATAAATAGTTCAGTGACTTGGTCATTTTCATGAACTGCTCTTCTGTAACTCTTGCTCTGGCGATTTTATTCCGTGCAAAGCTTCCACTTTGCGCGACCCCGCGCAAACCGTTTCGCTTTGCGTGACGTCCGCTGAACTTAGAATTTTCTCGCACAAACCATAGACTTTGCGCGACCTCACGCAAAGTATCCTGTACTTAGAGAATTTTCAGCACTTAGACATATTTCTTCTTCCTTCATTTCTTGCTCTTCGACTTATCTTCTTTCCTCTTTCTTTCATTATGGCTCGTATCAAACAGACTTCGCTTCGTCTTGTATCTCCTTCAAACTCACCTCCTTCTGACCAACCACCTGCTAAAAGAATAAAAACAACTTCTAGAAATCCAGCTTACTTTAAAGAACCCGTTCTCCCTACTTTTGACTTTTCCGACCGTATCAAATCTTTACCCTCTCCTATTCACAGATCTATATCTTTGGGAGATATTAAATGCCCGCCAAAACATGGAAGGGAATATGACTGGGATGAGTGGCTCAAGACCACAGCCCACATTCGTACCGACAGTGAGAGACCGCCCCTTTGTGAAGATACTCCTCCTGCTTCTCACTCGAAGAAGACTCGCCGCAATAAGGCGAAAGAGTTCTCAGAGAAAATCAAAGAACATAAGAAAAAGCGACTTCAAAACTCGTGGGATTCGGTGCGAGTTGTAGAAGGTGTCATGAAGTTCGACAACCCTCATGCAGAGGGCATGACAATCATTCCTATAAAGGTGTATCGCCATCAGTCTATGCTAGACTGTGAATCCAGAGATTGTGTCCATGGCGAGAGGTTGATGTATACCGAGTCATGGGCCACAAGAGAGCCCCGGATTCTTGAAGGAATCATTCAAACAAAGAAGCCGCGACAGAGGATCGGAGAAGTTCATCCCATGATTTTCTTAACTCCTTTCCATAGTCCTCATGATCTCTTTCCTTCTCATTTTTATGAGACTGTGCGACAACGCTTCAGAGATCGAGATCAACTCTGGGGCCAGTCAGAATTTCGCATCAAAGGTCTGCTAATTGCTCGTCGTTATTATTCGGAATGGGCGGAAGCTATTTTGCTGAAACATACGAGCACTCTTGCAAAGATAGGCCTTTATGATGCTATAGAAGTAACCTCAAAATACTTCTATCGGGAACCCAATGTTCTGAAGGGCTTCCTTGAGTATTGGTCGCCCACAACCAACTCCTTTCATCTTCCTTACGGCGAAATGAGCATATCTCTTTGGGACCTTCATCGTATAGCTGGTCTCACAATAACGGGCAAATTCTACGATGAATTCATTCCTACCAACAGAGAATTGGCCTTTGTATCTTCTCCGGGATCGCAAGCCCTCCATCTCGAAACTACCATAGAGCTATTCAAAGAGATGGGCAAATTCCCAACTTCCACAAAATTCCCCCTCTTCAATGGTGGCCCATTTTTCTAGAGGTCTAAGGTATTTATCAATCTCGATAATCGGTCTTCCTCTTTGTATTCTTAGCCATTCCTGCATATTAATCTCCTCATTTTTATTTCCTTTGAAGGTTTCGCGACTGCCATTCTAAAGAACTAACAAAACTTCGGGATGCAGTAAGAGGAAAGCCGGAATATAGCTCTTTTGGAGAACTTGCAGCGTTCCTGGCTTATTGGCTAAGCTTGGTCGTTTTGCCCAGCTCCAAATGGGCAGATGCTGTTCGTTCGAGTGTTTTTGTTGTGGCTGGTGCCTTAGCAGAAGGACATAAATACTCTCTCGCTCCTCCAGTATTGTGTTCTATCTACCGGGCCCTTGGAGAAATAGCTACTCATATGAAAGACCCAATTCTTGGAACTTCATCGGCGCATACTTCTTGGCATTATTTTACAGGATGGCTTGGAGTCTATTTCCCTTGGACTTTTGAGGTTTCAGAGCAAGCATATTCTCATCCTTCTCATCTTCCACTCTGGTTCTTTCAACAAAGAGCAATGACTAGAAGAGCATATGAGTGGGTGGTAAATAAAATTCGGGATGACGATCAAATAAACTTCTTTCAATTCCGCCTCTATCGCTATCCCTTAGATACAGATATGGTGGACAATGAAACACTTACTGCAGCAGAGAGAGCTTTCTTCTTCTCTATTCGCTCATGTAGTTTACCTTCTGCGGGAGGGGACGAGAATTTTGGAGAGAACCTTACTACCCCCGGTCGTTTTGCTCGTCAATTTGGTTATGATCAAACCGTGCCTCAAGGCTGCGGGTTTGTTACAAGAAAAATGCTTGTTATTATGGGCTGGTCCTCTTAAGCTGGGCCATGATATGGAAAAACAATTGTTGAATGGGCTGTGTTGGCTCCCTCTTCATAATTCCAGTTGTGATCGTGTAGTCCATACATCATATAGTGGATGCGATGGTGGGATCATCAATCATACTGGTTGCTAAATGCTTGCCGGTAGATTCTTCTATCTTTCTTCATCCACCCAGTGAAGGGCGAAATTTAGAGAGCGGAATCGGGTATATTCGGGAGAAAGAGCATGCATCTCATCCTGGAGAAATTTGCAGGAAAATATCATTGGAAGACCCATCCGTGAAATCAAGCCCATCAATACTTTGGATGGTGGTTTGCCCACGGAGATCTAAGAGAATTTGAAAATCTCGTCGGGACTCTTCAAATCAAGATGCGGATGATCTTTGCAGGTACATCTTCTCCAATTCTGCGAGAGGCTGTAGTGGTTCAAGAAGGACCGGCTATTGGTACTTCACATATCTTCTCCACAACCCCTTGGTCCTAGTCCATCTTCTCCGATGACTAGATCAAGAACGCGTTTGCAATCATCATCCCTATCCCTTCGAAAGAACTTGCCAAACATCTGCTTCCCCTATAGTCCAAGAGCCCATACTGGAGAAGCGACCAACCGTTTCTTATAAAGGGAAGCAAGTTATCGTTGAAGAAGTTGATGAAGAAATTTTGGGAGATGAAAGTTCAACTTCATCATCAAGTACAATTGAATCTTCGCGGAGATGAAGATAGCGGAGATAGTGATAATGGTGAAGATAAAGATGATGACTTTGAAGAAGGTGAAGTTGATATTGGCGAAGAAGAGGAAACAGTGCAAGTGAAGAAGTTGAGATAGAATCTTCCCCTGCAATTGCTAAGACTCCTTCTAGCATTAATGTTCCCTGCTAAATCTCCTGCAGCTGAGGAAGATGAAGAGGAGCCTTTAGATTATGGAGAATATGGGTATTCACCAGGTAAAGGAAAATTTTCATATAAATATTTTGATTTATATTTTAACAACTATTATTTATCTAAAATCATTGCATCTCCCTTTTTAGGTGCCTAAGTTGCAGAAGTAGGTGCTATCTCTTCAGCGAACCCTCTTATGATATCTTCACCAAGAGCACATCGTAGTTAGTTAGTAGTACAGAGAGTAGTGGCTCGTGAAATCATATTTTCTACTGAAACTCTTGATTTGCCAACTCCGGCTACCAGAGAGATTCTAGTCTGAAGCTAGAGCACCATCTTTCGGCCGATATGGTGGGACTTGGTCCTTCCATAGCTCAAAGACTTCTCCTTACATTAGTCGTGTTTCGATGTATATATATATATATGCATTGCTTATCTTCATTCAAGACTATATATATTTCATAATAATATATTGAATATTCTTCTTCTTTTACTATAGGAACTTATCCCCAGTAGCGGTGCGCAGTAGTTCTGATTCTGTAACCACTACTTGAACTATCATCCTTTGCAAAGATTCCTGCTCACAAAATGCTTATGGTGAAACATTCTCTGTTAGCAATAATCCATATCTTGAGAAATCTGATCAGTGGTCGATTTGGATGTTCTATAGAAATTTTGGAAAGCTCTGCTAAGATGGCCAGAATCAACATATCTCCTTTGCGGGATTCACTCTTCAAATTTCGTGATTAGTAATTTCTTTGGCGTCGATAGAGAATATTACAATTGCTCCACGAGATTTTAGAGTGTAGAAGGCGATTGGCTTCATCACAAGAACAAGCTCTTACGATGACTTCATCAATTTCCAAACTTGAACAAGAGCATATAATTCTTGGGATAAATTAAAGATTCATGTTGATGAAAGCAAGACTATTCAAGACCGCATTGCAATTTTAAAGGAAGAAATCTTGCAAATTTGGAGAGGAAGAATCATGAACAGGTTTTAATCATTCGGGATGTTGAAGAGAAGATACGGGTGAATGCTCAATCTATTGATGTTGAAAAATCCGCACAACTTCAAGGTAAAGAAATGATTGCTTCTTTGGAGAATAAGCTTCTTTGGCGTTCGATCATGCGAGACTTATTTTTGAAGAAAAATCTAGACATGATGCAACTCAAAGCAATTGAAAGAAGATTTGCTCGGATATTCAGAAGCAATGGGAATTCTGAGAGGATCTTTGAATCATGTAATTTTAAACATGTGATATTTGCTTTCGTGTTTCTTGGATGTAATTTATCATATATTTCATGATAATATTTTGGGATGTTTTATGATGGTATTTCTATCTTGCATATTGATGATATTTATACTAATAATTATATATCAAATTATATTATATTTATTTTTTTATATGATAATTTCATTATATTTATATTATTTATTAATATTATCAAGTTTTATTTATTCTTTATACAATAATTTCATTACACATTTTTATAATTTCTAAACCTTTTATGCTTTGTTAGTACGGGATTTTCTAGGTGAGTATTTAAATTGGCGGTACTAAGTTTCAATTCAATTAGCCACACGCAGTTTATGCTCATGAGTAGTGGAGCGTGCGCACACACACAGTTTAAGCTCATGAGTAGTGGAGCATTTATGGGTCTTATGTGATGGCCACTGTAACTCTCTAGAGTTCGCTTTTGGGCTTCTCACTGCCTTGAGCTCACGGTCACGGTCCATCGAGAGGGGCCCATTGACGCGCCTTCTGGGACGGTGGCTGTTGGATTTACGCGCGCGAGGGTTGGCCACGGTAACTCTCAGAGTTCGCGGGGCTCGCAAGGCTACCTTTGGGCACCAAATCTAGGGTCGCCGGTCCATCAATGAGTAGGTTTAAGCCCTTCCTCACGAGTTACTACTGAAATCAAACCCTAGACCGGAGGGTCTTACGCACGGTTGGCATAAAGCTCGCGCTGCGGCCCCTGTTTTCTTCGTCTGCAAGGTCGAGCCCATTCACGGGAGGGCATTTTCATCCGTTCCCGTGCATGCGCTGAAGCTAGGAAGCTATGAGACGGCATGGGAATTACGGTGACTAGTCTTCGCGGATTTATGGCCTTTTAGGCTTTGAATCCTTGACTTCGTCGACTACCCGCATGGGTGCGCACGATGGTCTTCGCGGGCTTTTAGGGCCTTGACTCTCATGCATTGCCCGAATGGCGATCTTCATGGGTCTTACGTATAGTTGGCCGGCTCTTTTAGAGCTTGATCCTTTGAGAGCATTTTTTTTTTTCGAGCTTGATCTTTTTGATTTTGCTCAATTTTGGCTCTTTTAGGATTTTGGCTTGGCTATACTGCCTCTTTGATTGATATTGATATATCCTTGCTTTTGATAATATCTTCAAGAAGATCCATGCCTTGTAAGGCAATAATATATATATGATCATCATCATTTGCAAATATAGTAGATATTTCTGAAATATCTTCAAGAAGATCCATGCCTTGTAAGGCAATATAATTCTCAGTTTAGATAATATCTTCAAGAGAATCTTCAAGAATTTGTGCCTTGTAAGGCAATATAACTTTGAGAATTTGTGCCTTGTAAGGCAATAATATAACTTTGAGAATCTCTTCAAGAGAATCTTCAAGAATTTGTGCCTTGTAAGGCAATATAACTTTGTCAATATCTTATTTGATGATGATGACCATATATATATTTTCCAAATTTGCTGCTTTGATAATTGATATGCTTGTGAATTTCTTCTTTTCTTTTGTTGGCATATAGACATGATCTTATTCATCTTTGCCCCCTTTTGATACAGAATCATTATGCCGATAATATTCTGGGTCAAAGTCCACATCTCTATCTTTAGGGATAGTATTTTTTGATAAAACGGGCGTTGACAAGTACACTGATACCCTGTCCTTCTTGATTTGTGATTCTATATGCCCCATTGGAGTATACTTCTTTCACCACATATGGACCGTCCCATTTAGGCTCGAACTTGCCCTTTGTCCGTGAGTGACCATTATAGGTCTTTTCAACATTAACACCATATCCCCTTTTTGAAAGAACGATATTTAACTTGTTTATCAAACGCGGTGATGTTACGGCACGATATGATTGCAACGCATTCTTGATTTAGCCGCAAGACGTTTCTCATCGAGTAAGTCTAATTCTTTCGACCTTATTTTTGCATTTTCATCATCTCGTTATAGATTGATGCCTTGCCACCTCGAGTGATGCCACTTGTATTTCAATTGGGATAAGCGCCTCCATACCATAGATTAATGAATATGGTGTGCCCCCCTGTTCTTGTACGATGAGTGGTTCAGTAGGCCCATAACGCTTCTTGTAACTTTTCATCCCAATCGCTTATTGCACTGTCACCGTTTTCTTCATTATCTTGACAATCGTTTTGTTAAACGCCTCTGCTAATCCATTTCTTTGGAGGATAATAAGGTGTTGAAAAAGAATGTTGGATCGAACTTCTGACATAACTTTTCCATGCCTCTATTTTTAAAAGGGGTGCCATTATCAGTGATGATCTTCTTCGGAATACCATGACGGTATATTATAGCATGACGGATGAAATTGACCACGTCTTTCTCTTTAACATTACGCAAGGCGACTGCTTCGGTCCATTTGGAGAAATAATCATTCTTTGAGAATATCTTGTTTTCCTTTGGATGAAGGAGGATTTATAGGACCAATAACGTCGAGTCCCAGTGAGAAAGGCCAAGAAGCAACGGTGATCGATGTAATTCTTCTGGAGGAATATGTATTACATCTCCGTGTATTTGACATTCATGACATCGCTTTGCATATTCTATCGCATCTTTAAACATAGTAGGCCAATAATAACCCATTCGATGCACTTTATGGCATAAATTCGGCCGACTTGATGTGCTCCACATTCACCGAATGTGCCTCTCATGATCATTTGGTTTGCTTCTTGCTTGTCCAAGCACCTTAACAAACATTCCATTATAAGATTTTCTATATAATACTTATTTGCATATGACAAATTTTCTCGATCGTTGCTTAATATTTGTCTTTGTGCATTATCTTACGGCAAAATATTATATTTGAGATAGTCAACAAAAAGGTGACGCTTCAATCATCCATTTTTATCTCCAAACAGGATATAGGCAACATTTCAACAGTTTCTTGATAACTTCATGAGATGGCGGGAATCTTCTTTCTTCTATAGTTACCGAAGAGGACTTCGGTTTTGTGCAGGATAAAGCATTTGCTAAATGGCTAAAGCATCTGCTTTTGCATTCTCCGAACCGTGGTATGTGTTTAATTTCCACATAATAAAATTGTTCAAGCAATTTGTTGTGCCTTCCGATAATAAGGCAAAAGTTTCTTCTTTCCTTACCTCAAATTTGTTGTCAATTGATTTACAATCAATTTAGAATCTCGAAGATATGTAATGATTTTATTTCCATTTCTTTGTGCTATTTCCATTCGATGATAAGAGCTCGTATTGACTTCATTGTTTGTGCACGCGATACCCAATGTGAAAGAGTATGGTAATAAATCGCCACGAGGCGTAATGAATATCACTCCGCCCCGCTCCCGATACTCGAGCAAACACCATCAAAATACATCGCAAAGAGATCGAGATTCACCAACATAACTGTTCATCCGGGAATTCATCATTGATTTCTTCATTTTTCGCTATAGGATGTCTTTGCGAGAAAGTCTCGCCATAGCTTGTCCTTTTCTTGCTTTCAGCTTATAGGAAATAATAGTATATTCGATAATAATAACATCCACTTGGCTAGTCTTCCGATAACATTGGCCTGGTCATCAAGAATTTTATCGGATCTGCTCTTGAGATCAAAGTTATATCATGGGAGAGACAATAATGCCTCAACTTTTGCACAATGAATACCAATGCCAAACATTCTTTTTCAATCGGAGAATAATTGGATTATGCCCCCATCAAGTGTTCGGCTTAGATAATAAAAAGCGATCTCTTTTAAAACCGTTTACTGTGCCAACAAAGCACCCAAAGAATTTGTAGCGGCAGATGTATATAAGATAAGTGGCTTACCTTTTACTGGAGCTGTTAACACCAGCGGCTGTTTTAATAATTCTTTAATTGAATCAAAGGCATTCTCGGCAAGCTGATCCCATACAAATTCTGTATCTTTCTTCATTAACCGAGAAAATGGTGACACCTTCCTGCAAGGTTGAAATGAAGCGGCGAATATATGCCAATTTTCCTTGTAAGCTTTTTAATTCCTTCAACGTCGTTGGTGGCGGCATATTTTGAATAGCTTTAACTTTTTTCGGATCAATTTCGATTCCTCTGTGCCGTACCACAAAGCCGAGGAATCTGCCGGAAGACACTCCAAATGCACATTTAGCGGATTCATCTTTAATTGCTTCTTTCGAGTCGTCGGAAAGACCGATGCTAGATGTTCGCGGTGCTCTTGATGATCCCCGGATCTGACTACCAAGTCATCAACATAGCATTCAACATGTTTATGCATCATATCTTGAAAGATATTTTTCATTGCCCTTTGATATGTTGCCCCAGCATTTTTGAGACCGAAAGGCATAACTTTATAACAATAAATTCCAAGCGGCGTTAGAAAGCCGTCGCCTCTTCATCTTCGGTGCCATCGATTTGATTATATCTGCATATCCGTCCATAAAGGACATGATAGCATATTGAGTAGTGCTATCGATTAGTAATTACATTATCGGGAGGGAAATCGTCTTTTGGACATGCTTCATTCAGATCTCTGAAGTCAATACATACTCTGATCTGTCCGTTCTTCTTTTTCACCGGAACAATATTTGATATCCATTTAGGATATTTAACTTCTCTGATAAACCCAACCTTTATTAGCTTATTTACTTCTTTTTCGATTAACGGAATTAGTGCGGGTGAAATCGCCTCTGTGCCTGCTTTACTGGTTTCTTTTCTTTAGAAATATTTAATCGATGCATTGCTACGGAAGGTTCCAGTCCAGGCATTTCTTCATATGTCCAGGCGAAAACGTCTTTATTTTCCTTGAGAAGTTGGCCATATTTCTCAGTTTCCTGATCTGAAAGGCTAACTCTGATGAATGTGTTCCTTGGCTCTTCATTGTTCCCAAATTTATTTCTCGCAGCCATCTATCGTCGGTTGCCCCCGTCTTCTATTTGCCTTGGAGCGGTTTCGGGATATTCAATTACCTTAGTATCTGGTGTAGGTGAGGTCATGTTAGCGATATTATATTTTCTTCTTGATTCTGCTCCCAATCCTTGGAATTTTCTTCGCTTTTCTGATTAACCCGAGAGGGATCTGAATTCCTTTTCCATTATTCAAGCCGATGGGTTTGTCACAATCAAAACCCATATTTCTCATGATTTTCTTCTTGCTTGTTGACCTTATTTCCTCAAATTTTGCGATGCTAACTCTCCATGATATATATTGCTTATATTTTCATCCCTCCCTTCTGATGCAGCGTGAAACTCTATTGGTTCGGGATATTTAGCAGCGGCTTTGACTTGAAATGTTCTGGAGAGGTACTGCAAATGGCTTACATCTTTCGATATTGGGTAATGGCACTGTGTAATTGGACTGTAAGACTTTCAGCTGTTCTGTCGACAATAGTGTCAACGGCGGTTGTCCCGGTTGTCTCAGGCGCTTTGGTACAAAATAGAATTTCTTTCTTGCCTCTGCAGACCCAGAAGATTCTGCTCTTTCTTCTTTAACTTTATTTATCCTGGCATCTTTTACGATTCTCTTCCCATCATCATTTCTCATTTCTTCAGAGAAACATTTATAATAGCTAGCATCCGCAAAGAAAGACTCAGCTTCTGTATAGGGTTTTGCATCAGCCATTACTTTACACTGCATCCCATCTTTATCTTCTGATTTGAAAGCAACTTGGTGTAGAGTAGAAGTAGTAGAAGGTATAATATTGTCTTGATGTATCCACGGCCTTCCCAGAGAAGGTTATATGTCGTCAAACATTTATAACGTGACATACAACAATAGTGATTAATTCTCCCACTTCTAATGTCACCGTAATTTTTAGTCAAGTGCGTTGTCCATCTTGATTGAACCCTTGTATCATCATCCGCTTAGGGCGCAAATCTGAACGACGAAAACCCAATTTAGTAATCATTGAGAGTGGCAAAAGATTTATCATGGACCCATTATCTATCATAATCCTTTTTATCTTCTTCTCACAAATGTATCCTTCTATCATCAATGGCTGTTATGTTCCTTTTCACCAATTAAATCATCATCGAGAAAGATATTCTTGGTAGACAATTCATTTTTCATTATGCGTTCTTTCATCCTTCATTTTCACAAGAAAGTTTCTCTCACATTGTGATCAGACAGATGCTTGAATCAAACTCTGTCGAAATTCTTCCGACAACTTGAGCGCATCGTCGTAAATATACTTAATCGTGCAGGTATACCTTTCAAGTGGTGACTACATCATAAGCCACTTTTGTCTTTGCATCTCCATTTCTACTTTTGTCCTCGATTCGTCTTTCAATCACTTCTTTCCTTATGATTCTGTTTTATGCTTCTGGGACTTGTTATTTGCTTCCCTGATCGCAACGTAATCATTGTTGCATTTCTTGTTGACTTTTCCTTTTTCATCCCCCGCGTGTTTTCTTGTATTGACAATACATTTACTGTTGCCCTTGCATTCTTTTCTTTGCTTCATTTGGTTATTATGTCACCTCTATTTATCATTTGTATAATGCATTTTAACGTATAACAATTTTCCGTCGGATGCCCTACTAGGCGATGATAACGTGAAGTTTCTTTCGAGTCCTCGTCGCATCTTCAGGGCGTTTTGGTTCTGGTAATTCCAAGGTACCTGCCTTTAACAATTGTTGCATCATAGGTACCACATCTTCTTTATCGAACTCGAATCCTTCATGTGAATCGAGCATTCTGAGCTTTTTTCCACCGTATTGTCCCTTGCTTGATTCCAACCTTCTTTTCCTTCCGGCCTTTTATCTCTTGAGCCCCGGCATCTTGATTCTTCTTATCCCGATCGATGGTGTTGTGTTGTTCTTACCAGGTATTATTCTTTCTTCTTGATAGTTTCATGATGAAATGCCGGCATTTCTGATTTAAGTCATCAGTTCCAATGCATGGGCTTTGGTAGCCAAATCACGAAAGGTTCCGATATCAGCGCTGGTGAGTCCAAACGCGATTCCTGTTTCCATAGAGTTTAGACACATTTTGACTTGTTCTTTTCTTCGCGATAACTGCCTGCATGATGCCCCAGTGTCTTCCATCCGTCATGAATTTTTTCGACTGCATTTGGTTCTCCTTCTTCATTGTCGACGTCTTTGAAGCTAGTCTACGTGATGCTAACATCGCGCTCGACGACGAGAAGAAGTTTGACATAAAAGCATCTTGCATTTCTTCCCATGTGCGTATGGATCCTGGTGCTAAATTTGAATACCACCTGAAAGCTTTGCTTGTCAACGATGACCCAAATAAGCATAAGCAATATTGAGGTATCGTGGAAAAATTCCCCATGCTGGTGATGAAATGCATCAGGTGTTCTTCTGGTGATCCTTCCCCATTAAATTTCTGAAAATCTGGATGCTTAAAATTGGCTGGGAATGGAACATCCTCTACCTCCCTTGGGTAGGGTGTTCGGTATCTGAAACGACCGGTATTTGCGCGCTCCCTTTCTATTCTGACCGCTTCTTCGACGACTTGTCTTACATCATCTTGTGTTATGGCTCTTTGTTGAGGCATAAAATAAGCAAGGAAGTGAAGAAAAGAATGATCAAGAAATCAGTTTGAAGATGAAAGAAAATAAACTTCAAGACCACTTTGCGCGGAGTCGCGCAAAGTGAAATAATTACACAAAGACCGCGCAAAGTGAAGAGTTTGCGCGGATTGAACAGAGGAGAAGTTTGCGCGAGATTGAGGGTTTGCGCGAGACCGCGCAAAGTATATTGTTTGCGCGTGTCCGCGCAAAGTCTATAATGATGCGATAAAAATAGTTGGATGATATTTTTGTCCCACATCGACCAGATCTGAGATTTTCATTGGAGAAAATGTCTATAAATACCCCATTCCTTCTCTAAAAAGGGGTTCGAAGATTTCAGAAGTGAAGCAAAGACAAAAGAGAAGACAGAAGGTGCGGAGGGCCGGACTCTCCCGCTTTGCGCGACTACGCGCAAAGGAGTATTGGACTCCTGGAAGATTGCGCGAGACCGCGCAAAGCATCTGAGTGCTTTTATGGTTTGCGCGGACCCGCGCAAAGCATATCGTTTGTGCGGACTCGCGCAAACCTATTGATTGGCAGTTTTTGACAGCAATGGGTTGAAATGCTGTCGGAGTGATGGGAGTTCTCAAAGCTTCAAGTTCTTCTTAATCAAGAGAAAGGAAGAGTCATCGACGAAGAGGCGTATTCCTCCTAAGTTTCAGGAGATGATCAAAATAATACCGAAATGCTGCCGGAATCTTCATTCTCTTGAAGACTGTTGATTAACTTGTCTATTCCTCCTAAGTCATTGGAGATGATTGAGATCATTGCTGTTATGCTGCCGAAAATTACATTTAGCTATAATGATTGACATTTGTAATAAGTTCTTTGTAAGCTATCTTAGAATCAAGGGATACCATAGGATGTAAATGAATTCAGAATCAATAAAATGTGATCAGTTGTCTTCATAACTATTTCATTGTTATGTTTGAATAAGATTATTTTCCCAAATCAAATACTTTTGTTTCCTTGTCGAAACAAAATGGCGACTCTGCTGGGGAAAATTATTTTATTTAACATTAACATTGGGAAAGTTGTAAGACTCTCGTCACTATTTTTGGCGTCTATTTGACGCCAAAATGGCGACTCTCAGTGGGAACATCCTCCCCTTCATCTCCGAGATAGCTTACTTAATCTTTCATGTACTAATTTCAAGTATGTTTTATTATTGAAGGTACCTGAATTCAATCACACAACACTACTAATGGCTAATATCGCGAGAAAAGTGAACTTCCGATTCATCGCCACTGGGTTCATAATTGAATATGTGCCAAACCAAACTCTGAGCATATGAAAGCAAGCACTACAAGTAGGCGCAAAGTGATTCAAGATGCAATGGGGAGTCATTTCCGTTTCACCTCAACCACAAGAGAGTGATGAAAACTGGACTTTGGTCTTGTCTAGAAAGACGAAAGCAAAAACATTAAAAAACCACAAAGCGAAATTGTTTGCACTAAGAGCGGAGGGACCAATCACGCGGAGCATAGCAAGAAGAAAACCTGAGCTCGCTCCTCCGGCGATTTATCCTGAACAAGCTGCTACGCAGTTCTCGTCACAAGATTTTCCAGCTTTGGTCGTCCCGAAGACCAAATGGACAGAAGCACAGAAAGGCAAAGCACTGATGATAGGATCCCCGGTGCCCATATCACCACAAACAAGCTCGCCTACAGCTGTATCACCCCAATTGACTAAAAGTACGGGAAGTACACAAGAATCAAATAGGACTCCAATTTCTCCCCTCTTTACAAGCCCTGTTACGTCAACATACTCTCGTTTTACTCCAATAACAACTTCGACGAACAGTCAAGAGGCCGCAGTATACATGGCAGAGACAGGTCAAGGAAATAGACCGACTACTGAAGAACGTGTTGATCAAATGGCGGAGGCACAAAGGGTGCTAATGGATGAATGCCGGAACCTCAGAGAAGCTCTGGCGACTCTGGCACATAATGTAGCCCAAATAGTGGCTCCACCTATGATGGGAACAACAAATGGACAAGAGAACCATCCTGAAGGTTCCCGTCCACAGGGGATAGGATCCCGAGGGTCTGTTCCGGTGACAAGAGCCATAACACAAGATGATGTAAGACAAGTTGTCGAAGAAGCAGTCAGAATAGAAAGGGAGCGCGCAAACACTGGTCGTTTCAGATATCGAACACCATACCCAAGAGAAGTAGAGGATGTTCCATTCCCAGCCAATTTTAAGCATCCAGATTTTCAGAAATTTAATGGGGAAGGATCACCAGAGGAACACCTGATGCATTTCATCACCAGCATGGGAAATTTCTCCACGATACCTCAATATTGCTTACGCTTATTTGGGTCATCGTTAACGAGTAAAGCTTTCAGATGGTATTCAAATTTGGCACCGGGTCATACGAACATGGGAAGAAATGCAAGATGCTTTTATGTCAAACTTCTTTTCGTCAGAACGTGATGTTAGCATCACAGAATTAGCTTCAGTACGGCAACGAGAGGGAGAACCAGTCGAAAAATTCATAGACAGATGGAAGACATTGGGGGCATCATGCAGGCAGTTGCCGGAAGAAAAGGAACAAGTCAAAATGTGCCTAAACTCTATGGAGACAGGAATTGCATTTGGACTCACCAGCGCTGATATCGGAACCTTTCGCGATTTGGCTACCAAAGCCCATGCATTGGAATTGATGACTCGTAAGATGCCAGCATTTCATCATGAACTGTCAGAAGAATACTGGCAGGACAACTCGTCAACACCATCGACCGGGATAAGAAGAATCAAGATGCGAGGGGTTCAAGAGATAAAAGGCCAGAAGGAAAAGAAGGCTGGAATCAAGCAAGGGACAGATACGGTGGAAAAAAGCTCAGAATGCTCGATTCACATGAAGGATTCGAGTTCGATAAAGAAGACGTGGTGCCTATGATGCAACAATTGTTAAAGGCAGGTACCTTGGAATTACCAGAACCAAAACGTCCTGAAGATGCAACGAGGACTCGGGAAAGAAACTTTTGCCGTTATCATCGCCTAGTAGGGCATCCAACGGAAAATTGTTATACGTTAAAATGCATTATACAGCGAATGATAAACAGAGGTGACATAATAACCAGCGGAAGCAAAGAAAAGAATGCAAGGGCAACAATAAATGTACTGTCAATACAAGAAAACACACGGGGAATGAAAAAGGAAAGGTCAACAAGAAATGCAACAATGATCACGTTGCGATCAGGGAAGCAAATAACAAGTCCGGTAAAGCAAAAAACAGGAATCATAAGGAAAGAAGTGCTGAAAGACGAATCGAGGACAAAAGTAGAAGTGGAGATGCAGTGACAAAAGTGGCTTATGATGTAGTTAGTCACTTAAAAGGTATACCGGCACGATTAAGTATTTATGATGCGCTCAAGTTATCAGAAGAATTTCGACAGAGTTTGATTCAAGCACTGTCTGATCACAATGTGAGAGAAACTTTACTGGCAGAAATGAAGGATGAAAGAAATAATGAAAAAATGAATTGTTTACCAGTAATATCTTTCTCTGATGATGATTTAATTGGTGAAAAGGAACATAACAGGCCATTGATGATAGAAGGATACATTTGTGAGAAGAAGATAAAAAAAGAATTATGATAGATAATGGGTCATGATAAATCTTTTGCCACTCTCAATGGTTACTAAATTGGGTTTTTTCGTCGTTCGGACTTGCGCCTAGCGGGATGATGATACAAGGGTTCAATCAAGATGGACAACGCGCACTCGGTAAAATTACGGTGACATTAGAAGTGGGAGAATTAATCACTCTTGTTGTATGTCACGTTATAAATCTTTGTGACGACATATAACCTTCTCTGGGAAGGCCGTGGATACATCAAGTACAATATTATACCTTCTACTCTACACCAGTGCTTCAAAATCATTGTAAAGATGGGATGCAAAGTATAAAGTAATGGTCGATGCAAAACCCTATACTGTAAGTGAGTCTTTCTTTGCGGATGCTAGTTATTATAAATGTTTCTCTCGAAGAAATGGGAAATGATGATGGGAAGAGAATCATAAAAGATGCCAGGATAAATAAAGATAAAGAAGAAAGAAAGCGAGAATCTTCTGGGTCTGCAGAGACAAGAAAGAAATTCTATTTTATACCAAAGCGCCTGAGACAGCCGGGACAACCGCCGTTGACACTGTTGTCAACAGAACAGCTAAAAGTCTTACAGTCCAATTACACAGTGCCATTACCCAATATCGAAAGATGTAAGCCATTTTGCCGCTCGAGAACATTTCAAGTCAAAGCAGTGCTAAATATCTGAACCAATAGAGTTTCACGCTGCATCAGAAGGGAGGGATGAAAATATAAGCAACCTATATCATGGAGAGTTAGCATCGCAAAATTTGAGGAAATACAGTGCAGCAAGCAAGAAAATCATGAGAAATATGGGTTTTGATTGTGACAAACCCACCGGCTTGAATAATGGAAAAGGAATTCAGATTCCTCTCGGGGTTAATCAGAAAAGCGAAGAAAATTCAAGGATTGGGAGCAGAATCAAGATAAATACATGTATCGTTAACATGACCTCACTACACCAGATACTAAGGTAATTGAATATCCCGAAACCGCTCCAAGGCAATTAGAAGACGGGGGGCAACCGACAATAGATGGCCTGCGAGAAATAAATTTGGGAACAGCAGAAGAGCCAAGGAACACATTCATCAGCATTAGCCTTTCAGATCAGGAAACTGAGAAATATGGCCAACTTCTCAAGGAAAATAAGGACGTTTTTGCCTGGACATATGAAGAAATGCCTGGACTGGAACCTTCCGTAGCAATGCATCGATTAAATATTTCTAAAGAAAAGAAACCGGTAAAGCAGGCACAAAGGCGATTTCACCCAGACCTAATTCCGTTAATCGAAAAAGAAGTAAATAAGCTAATAAAGGTTGGGTTTATCAGAGAAGTTAAATATCCCAAATGGATATCAAATATTGTTCCGGTGAAAAAGAAGAACGGACAGATCAGAGTATGTATTGACTTCAGAGATCTGAATGAGGCATGTCCAAAAGACGATTTCCCTCTCCCGATAATGAATTACTAATCGATAGCACTACTCAATAATATGCTATCATGTCCTTTATGGACGGATATGCGAGGATATAATCAAATCAGGATGGGCGCTGAAGATGAAGAGGCGACGGCCTTCAGAACGCCGCTTGGAATTTACTGTTATAAAGTTATGCCTTTTGGTCTCAAAAATGCTGGGGCAACATATCAAAGGGCAATGAAAAATATCTTCCAAGATATGATGCATAAACATGTCGAATGCTATGTTGATGACTTGGTAGTCAGATCTGGAGATCATCAAGAACACCGCGAACATCTAGCATCAGTCTTCCGACGACTCAGAAAGAAGCAATTAAAGATGAATCCGGCTAAATGTGCATTTGGAGTGTCTTCCGGCAAATTCCTCGGCTTTGTGGTACGGCACAGAGGAATTGAAATTGATCCAGAAAAAGTTAAAGCTATTCAAAATATGCCGCCACCAACGACGTTGAAGGAATTAAAAAGCTTACAAGGAAAATTGGCATACATTCGCCGCTTCATTTCGAACCTCGCAGGAAGGTGTCAGCCATTTTCTCGGTTAATGAAGAAAGATACAGAATTCGTATGGGATCAGGCTTGCCAGAATGCCTTTGATTCAATTAAAGAGTTATTAAAACAGCCGCCGGTGTTAACAGCTCCAGTAAAAGGTAAGCCACTTATCTTATATACATCTGCCGCTACAAATTCTTTGGGTGCTTTGTTGGCACAGGTAAACGAAGCCGGAAAAGAGACTGCTCTTTATTATCTAAGCCGAACACTAATTGGGGCAGAATCCAATTATTCTCCGATTGAAAAAGAATGTTTGGCGTTGGTATTCGCTGTGCAAAAGTTAAGGCATTATTGTCTCTCTCATGATATAACTTTAATTTCAAGAGCAGATCCGATAAAATTCTTGATGACCAGGCCAATGTTATCGGGAAGACTAGCCAAGTGGATGCTATTGTTATCAGAATATACTATTTCGTATAAACTGCGAAAGCAGTAAAAGGACAAGCTATGGCAGACTTTCTCGCAGCACATCCTATAGCAGAAAATGAAGAAATCAATGATGAATTCCCAGATGAACAGGTTATGTTGGCTGAATCTCAGAATCTTTGGCAGATGTATTTTGATGGTGCTGCTCGAGTATCGGGAGCGGGGGCAGGAGTGATATTCATTACGCCTCAGGGCGATTTATTACCATACTCTTTCACGTTGGGTATCGCGTGCACAAACAATGAAGCTGAATACAGGGCTCTTATCATCGGAATGGAAATAGCACAGCAAATGGAAATAAAATCATTGCATATCTTTGGAGATTCTAAATTGATTATAAATCAATTGACAACAGAATTTGAGGTAAGGAAAGAAGAACTTTTGCCTTATTATCGGAAGGCACAACAGTTGCTTGAACAATTCAGTTCTGTGGAAATTGAACACATACCACGGTCAGAGAATGCAAAAGCAGATGCTTTAGCCAGTTTAGTAATGGCTTTATCCTGCACAAACCGAAGTCCTCTTCAGGTAACTATAGAAGAAAGAAGATTCCTGCCATCTGCAGAAGTTATCAAAGAAACCGTTGAAATATTGCCTATATCCTGTCTGGAAGTAATAATGGATGATTGGCGTCAGCCTTTTGTTGATTATCTCAAATATAATATCTTGCCAGAAGACAATGTACAAAGACAGCAGATTAAGCAGCGATCGAGCAAATTTGTCATATGCAGCGAAGTATTGTATAGAAAATCTTATAATGGAATGTTGTTGAGGTGCTTGGACAAGCAAGAAGCAAACCAAATAATGCGGGAGGCACATTCAGGTGAATGTGGAGCACATCAAGCTGGCCGGAATTTATGCCATAGAGTGCATCGAATGGGTTATTATTGGCCTACTATGTTTAAAGATGCGATAGAATATGCAAAACGGTGTCATGAATGTCAAATACACGGAGATGTAATACATGTTCCTCCAGAAGAATTACATCAGTCTGTTGCATCTTGGCCTTTCTCAGCCTGGGGACTCGACGTTATTGGTCCTATAAATCCTCCTTCATCCAAAGGAAAACAGTATATTCTGGCAGCAACAGATTATTTCTCCAAATGGACCGAAGCAGTCGCCTTGCGTAATGTTAAAGAGAAAGACGTGGTCAATTTCATCCGTCATGCTATAATATACCGACATGGTATTCCGAAGAAGATCGTCACTGATAATGGCACCCCTTTTAAAAATAGAGGCATGGAAAAGTTATGTCAGAAGTTCGGCATCCAACATTCTTTTTCAACACCTTATTATCCTCCAGCCAATGGACTAGCAGAGGCGTTTAACAAAACAATTGTCAAGATTATGAAGAAAACAGTGACAGGCAATAAGCGCGATTGGGATGAAAAGTTACAAGAAGCGTTATGGGCCTACAGAACCACTCATCGTACAGCAACAGGGGCGACACCATATTCATTAATCTATGGTATGGAGGCAGTTATCCCAATTGAAATACAAGTGGCATCACTCAGAGTGGCAGTGCATCAATCTATAACAGATGATGAAAATGCAAAAATAAGGCTGAAAGAATTAGACTTACTCGATGAGAAACGTCTCGCAGCACAGCAGCGGTTGCAATCATATCAGGCCAGAATATCGACTGCATTTGATAAACAGGTCAAATACCGCTCTTTCAAAAAAGGGGATATGGTGTTAATGTTGAAAAGACCTATAGTGGTCACTCGCCGGACAGGGGGCAAGTTTGAGCCTAAATGGGGTGGTCCATATGTGGTAAAAGAAGTATATTCCAATGGGGCATATAAAATCACAAATCAAGAAGGACAGGATACTGGTGTACTCGTCAACGCCCGTTTCATCAAAAGATACTATCCCTAAAAACAGACGTATGGATTTTGATCCGGAATATTATCAGCATAATGATTCTGTATCAAAAGGGGGCAAAGATGAATAAAATCATGTCTATATGTCAGCAAAAGAAGCTATGAAGAGGAAATTCATAAGCATGTCAATTATTAAGCATCAAAATCCAGAAAATATACCGAAAATATATATGATCATCATCATCACCAAATAAGTATGATAAAGACAAATATCACTATCTTGAAGGTTCTTTTGAAAATTGCCTTACAAGGCACGGATTTTCTTATAAGGGTACAAGGCAAGGATTTTCTTATAAGGGTACAAGGCACGGATTTTCTTATAAGGGTATGACAAAAGCATTATTGCCTTACAAGGCACAAATTCTTGAAGATTCTCTTGAAGATATTATCTAAGCTGAGAATTATATTGCCTTACAAGGCATGGATCTTCTTGAAGATATTTCGGAAATATCTACTATATTTGCAAATGATGATGATCATATATATATATTATTGCCTTACAAGGCACAAATTCTTGAAGATTCTCTTGAAGACATTATCTAAGCTGAGAATTATATTGCCTTACAAGGCATGGATCTTCTTGAAGATATTATCGCCTTACAAGGATATATCAATATCAATCAAAGAGGCAGTATAGCCAAGCCAAAATCCCAAAAGAGCAAAATTGAGCAAAATCAAAAAGATCAAGCTCGGAAAAAAAAAAAAATGCTCTCAAAGGATCAAGCTCTAAAAGAGCCGGCCAACTATACGTAAGACCCATGAAGATCGCCATTCGGGCAGCGGCGAGGAGTCAGTGGCCCTAAAAAGCCCGCGAAGACCATCGTGCGCACCCATGCGGGTAGCTGACGAAGTCAAGGATTCAAAGCCTAAAAGGCCATAAATCCGCGAAGACTAGTCACCGTAATTCCCATGCCGTCTGTATAGCTTCCGGCAGCGCCACGGGGAACGGATGAAAATGCCCTCCTGTGAATGGGCTCGACCTTGCAGACGAAGAAAACAGGGGCCGCAGTGCGAGCTTTATGCCAACCGTGCGTAAGACCCTCCAGGTCTAGGGTTTGATTTCGTAGTAACTCGTGAGGAAGGGCTTAAACCTACTCATTGATGGCTGGCGACCCTAGATTTGGTGCCCAAAGGTAGCCTTGCGAGCCCTGCGAACTCTAGAGAGTTACCGTGGCCAACCCTGCGCGTAAATCCAACAGTTCACCGTCCGGTAGCGTCAATGGGCCCCTCGATGGACCGTGACCGTGAGCTCAAGGCGTGAGAAGCCCAAAAGCGAACTCTAGAGAGTTACAGTGGCCATCACATAAGACCCATAAATGCTCCACTACTCACGAGCTTAAACTGTGTGTGTGCGCACGCTCCACTACTCATGAGCATAAACTGCGTGTGGCTAATTGAATTGAAACTTAGTACCGCCAATTTAAATACTCACCTAGAAAATCCCGTACTAACAAAGCATAAAAGGTTTAAAAATTGTAAAAAAAAAAAATGTGTAATGAAATTATTATATAAAAAGTGAATAAATTTGACAATATTAATAAAAAATATAAATATAATAAAATAATTATATAAATATAATTGATAATATTAATAAAAAATATAAATATAATGAAATTATCATATAAAGCACAAATATAATTTGATAATATTAGTATAAATATCATCAATATGCAAGATAGAAAATACCATCATAAGACATCCCAAAATATTATCATGAAATATATGATAAATTACATCCAGAAAAACGAAAGCAAATATCACATGTTCAAAATTACATGATTCAAAGATCTCTGTAATTCCCATTGCTTGAATATCCGAGCAAATCTTCTTTCAATTGCTTTGAATTTGCATCATGTCTAGATTTTTCTTCAAAAATAAGTCTCGCATGATCAGGAACGCCAGCAAGCTTATTCTCCAAAGAAGCGATCATTTCTTTACCTTGAAGTTGTGCAGATTTTTCAACATCAATAGATTGAGCATTCACCTGTATCTTCTCTTCAATATCCTGAATGATTAAAGCCTGCTCATGATTCTTCCTCTCCAGCTGCAAGATTTCTTCCTTTAAAATTGCAATGCGGTCTTGAATAGTCTTGCTCTCATCAACATGAATCTTTAATTTATCTTGAAGAATTATATGCTCTTGTTCAAGTTTGGAAATTGATGAAGCTGTCAGAAGAGCTTGTTCTTGTGATGAAGCCAACTGCCTTCTACACTCTAAAATCTCAGGAGCAATTGTAATATTCTCTACTGACGCCAAAGAAATTACGGAATCACGAAATTTGAAGAGTGAATCCATGCAAAGGAGATATGTTGATTCGGCCATCTTAGCAGAGCTTTCCAAAATTTCTATAGCAACATCCAAATCGACCTTGATCGGGATTTTCGAAGATATGGATTATTGCTAATGAGAGAATGTTTCACCATAAGCATTTTGTGAGCGGGAATCTTTGCAAAGGATGATAGTTAGAAGTAGTGGTTACTGAATCGAACTAACTAGCCATGCACCGCTACGGGGATAAGTTCCTATAGTAAAAAAAGAAGAATATTCAATATATTATTATGAAATATATATAGTCTTGAATGAAGATAAGCAGCGCATATATATATATATACCTGTCACTGGAACACGACTAACAGAAGGAGAAGCTCTTTGAGCTATGGAAGGACCAAGTCCCACCATATCAGCGAAAGATGGTGCTCTAGCTTCCGTACTGGAATCTCTAGTAGCCGGAGTTGGCAAGTCAGTAGTTTCTGTAGGAAATATAATTTCACGAGCCACTACTCTCTGTATTACCAACGGAACTACAGATGCTCTTGGTGAAGATATTACAGGAGGGCTCGCTGAAGAGATAGTACCTACTTCTGCAACTTGGGCACCTAAAAAAGGGAGATGCAATGATTTTAAATAAATAATAGTTGTCACAATATAAATTGAGATATATATATGAAATTTTTCTTTACCTGGTGAATATCCATATTCTCCATAATCTAAAGGTTCCTCTTCATCTTCCTCAGCTGCAGGAGATTTAGCAGGAACATTAATGCT
Organism: Magnolia changhungtana; assembly: GCA_030180095.1. Taxonomy (NCBI): domain Eukaryota; kingdom Viridiplantae; phylum Streptophyta; class Magnoliopsida; order Magnoliales; family Magnoliaceae; genus Magnolia; species Magnolia changhungtana. The sequence continues at coordinate 165,326 of JASAUF010000160.1, forward strand.
AGAAGGAGTCTTAGCAGTTGCAGGGGAAGATTCTATCTCAACTTCTTTCGCAGCTGTTTCCTCTTCTTCGCCAATATCAACTTCACCTTCTTCAAAGTCATCATCTTTATCTTCGCCATTATCACTATCTCCGCTATCTTCATCCTGCGAAGATTCAGTTGTACTTGATGATGAAGTTGAACTTTCATCTCCCAAAATTTCTTCGTCAACTTCTTCAACGATAACTTGCTTCCCTTTATAAGAGACGGGTTGACTGCTCTCTGGTGCAAGCTCTTGGACTATAGGAGAAGCAGAGGCTGGACGAGTTCCTTCTGGAGGGATAGGGGATGATGATTGTAAACGCGTTCTTGATCTAGTCATCGGAGAAGATGGACTAGGACCAAGGGGTTGTGGAGAAGATATTGAAGTACCAATAGCTGGTCCTTCCTGAACCACTACAGTCTCTGCAGGGATTGGAGAAGACGTACCTGCAGCATCATCCGCATCCTGATTTGAAGAGTCCCGGCGGGATTTTTCAAATTCTCTTAGATCTCCATGGGCAAACCAGCCATCCAAAGTATTGATGGGCTTGATTTCACGAATGGGTTCTTCCAGTGATATCTTCCTGCAAATTTCTCCAGGATGAGACGCGTGGCTCTTCTCCGGAATATACCCGATTCCGCTCTCTAAGTCTCTGCCCTTCAGCCTGGGTGGATGAAGAAAGATAGAAGAATCTACCGGCAAGCATTTAGCAACCAGGTACGATTGATGATCCCACCATCGCATCCAGCTATATGAAGTATGGACTACACGATCACAACCTGGAATTATGAAGAGGGAGCCAACACAGCTATTCAACAACTGTTTCCATATCATGGCCCAGTTAAGAGGACCAGTTCCGTAACAACGCATTTTTTTTGTAACAAGCCCGTAGTCTTGAGGTACGGTTTGATCATAACCGAATTGACGAGCGAAGCGACTAGGATAGTAAGGTTCTCTCCAAAATTCTGTCCCCTCTCGCAAAGGTAAACTACATGAGCGAATAGAGAAGAAGAAAGCTCTCTCTCTGCGAGTAAGTGTTTCATTGTCCACCATATCGTATCTACGGGATAGCGATAGAGGCGGAATTGAAAGAAGTTTATTTGATCGTCGTCCGAATTTTATTTGCCACCCACTCATATGCTCTTCTAGCCATTGCTCTTTGTTGAAAGAACCGAGAGCGGAAGATGAGAGGGATGAGAATATGCTTGCTCTGAAGCCTCAAAAGTCCAAGGAAATAGACTCCAAGCCATCCCTGTAAAATAATGCCAAGAAGTATGCGAGATGAAGTTCCAAGAATTGGGTCTTTTATATGAGTAGCTATTTCTCCAAGGGCCCGGTAGATAGAACACAATACTGGAGGAGCGAGAGAGTATTTATGCCCTTCTGCTAAGGCACCAGCCACAACAAAGACACTTGGACGAACAGCATCTGCCCATTTGGAGCTGGGCAAAACGACCAAGCTTAGCCAATAAGCCAGGAATGCTGCAAGCTCTCCAAAAGAGCTATATTCCGGCTTTCCTCTTACTGCATCCCGAAGCTTTGTTAGTTCTTTGGAATGGCAGTCGCGAAACCTTCAAAGGAAATAAAAATGAGGAGATTAATATGCAGGAATGGCTAAGAATACAAAGAGGAAGACCGATTATCAGATTGATAAATACCTTAGACCTCTAGAAAAATGGGCCAGCCATTGAAGAGGGGGAATTTTGTGGAAGTTGGGGAATTTGCCCATCTCTTTGAATAGCTCTATGGTGGTCTCAGAGATGGAAGGCTTGCGGTCTGGAGAAGATACGAAGGCTAATTCTCTGTTGGTAGGAATAAACTCATCGTAGAATTTGCCCGTTATTGTGAGACCAGCTATACGATGAAGGTCCCAAAGAGATATGCTCATTTCGCCGTAAGGAAGATGAAAGGAGTTGGTTGTGGGCGACCAATACTCAAGGAAGCCCTTCAGAACATTGGGTTCCCGATAGAAGTATTTTGAGGTTACTTCTATAGCATCATAAAGACCTATCTTTGCAAGAGTGCTCGTATGTTTCAGCAAAATAGCTTCCGCCCATTCCGAATAATAGCGACGAGCAATTAGCAGACCTCTGATGCGGAATTCTGTCTGGCCCCAGAGTTGATCTCGATCTCTGAAGCGCTGTCTCACAGTCTCATAAAAATGAGAAGGAAAGAGATCATGAGGACTATGGGAAGGAGTTAAGAAAATCATGGGATGAACTTCTCCGATCCTCTGTCGTGGCTTTTTTGTTTGAATGATTCCTTCAAGAATTCGGGGCTCTCTTGTGACCCATGACTCGGTATACATCAACCTCTCGCCATGGACACAATCTCTGGATTCACAGTCTAGCATAGACTGATGGCGATACACCTTTATAGGAATGATTGTCATGCCCTCTGCATGAGGGTTGTCGAACTTCATGACACCTTCAACAACTCGCACCGAATCCCACGAGTTTTGAAGTCGCTTCTTCTTGTGTTCTTTGATTTTTTCAGCAAACTCTTTCGCCTTATTGCGGCGAGTTTTCTTTGAGCGGGAAGCGGGAGGAGTATCTTCTCGGAAGGTGGCCTCTCACTATCTGTACGAATGTGGGCTGTGGTCTTGAGCCATTCATCCCAGTCATATTCCCTTCCATGTTTTGGTGGGCATTTAATATCTCCCAAAGATATAGATCTGTGAATAGGAGAAGGTAAAGATTTGATACGGTCAGAAAAGTCAAAAGTTGGGAGAACAGGCTCTTTAAAATAAGTGGATTTCTAGAAGTTGTCTTCATTCTTTTAGAGGTGGTTGGTCAGAAGGAGGCGAGTTTGAAGGAGATATAAGACGAGCAGTTTGTTTAATACGAGCCATAAAGAAAGATAGAAGACAAAGTCAGAAAATGGTTAAGTGTTGGAAAAAGTTTGGAAATTTTCTAAGTACAGAGTACTTTGCGCGAGGTCGCGCAAAGTAAATGGTTTGCGCGGAAAAATTCTAAAGTTCAGAAGACGTCGCGCAAAGTGAAACAGTTTGCGCGGGGTCGCGCAAAGTGGAGGTTTGCGCGGAAATAAATCGCCAGAACAGAGTGTCAGCAGAGGGAAGTTCGTGAAAATGACTAAGTCGTTGGACTATTTATAGGCCTTATGGCCGAGTACGGTACTCGAGTAGGACTTTGCGCGAGGTCGCGCAAACCTTGGAAGAAAGGAATAGTTTGATCCTTTTCTTTGATTTTTTGTTGAACAAACAAAGAACGGATCAAGGGGGCATCTGTTGAGGCATAAAATAAGCAAGGAAGTGAAGAAGAAAAAAGACCAAGAAATCACTTTGAAGATGAAAGAAAATAAACTTCAAGACCACTTTGTGGGGTCGCGCAAAGTGAAATAATTACACAAAGACCGCGCAAAGTGAAGAGTTTGCGCGGATTGAACAGAGGAGAAGTTTGCGCGAGATTGAGGGTTTGCGCGAGACCGCGCAAAGTATATTGTTTTGCGCGTGTCCGTAAAAGTCTATAATGATGCGATAAAAATAGTTGGATGATATTTTTGTCCCACATCGACAGATCGAGATTTTCATTGGAGAAAATGTCTATAAATACCCCATTCCTTCTCTAAAAAGGGGTTCGAAGATTTGAAGTGAAGCAAAGACAAAAGAGAAGACGAGAAGTGCGGAGTACTTGGACTCTCCCGCTTTTGCGACTACGCGCAAAGGAGTATTGGACTCCTGGAAGATTGCGCCGAGACCGCAAAGCAAATCCTACTGAGTGCTTTTATGGTTTGCGCGGACCCGCGCAAAGCATATCGTTTGCGCGGACCCGCGCAAACCTATTGATTGGCAGTTTTTGACAGCAATGGGCTGAAATGTTGTCGGAATGATGGGAGTTCTCAAAGCTTCAAGTTCTTCTTAATCAAGAGAAAGGAAGAGTCATCGACGAAGAGGCGTATTCCTCCTAAGTTTCAGGAGATGATCAAAATAATACCGAAATGCTGCCGGAATCTTCATTCTCTTGAAGACTGTTGATTAACTTGTCTATTCCTCTTAAGTCATTGGAGATGATTGAGATCATTCTGTTATCTCGCCGAAAATTACATTTAGCTATAATGATTGACATTTGTAATAAGTTCTTTGTAAGCTATCTTAGAATCAAGGGATACCATAGGATGTAAATGAATTCAGAATCAATAAAATGTGACAGTTGTCTTCATAACTATTTCATTGTTATGTTTGAATAAGATTATTTTCCCAAATCAAATACTTTTGTTTCCTTGTCGAAACACTCTTGTCACCGGAATGGACCCTCGGGATCCTATCCCCTGCGGACGGGAACCTTCAGGATGGTTCTCTTGTCCATTTGTTGCTCCCATCATGGGTGGAGCCACTATTTGGGCTACATTATGTGCCAGAGTTGTCAGAGCTTCTCTGAGGTTCCGGCATTCATCCATTAGCACCCTTTGTGCCTCCGCCATTTGATCAACACGTTCTTCAAGGATTCTCAAAGTCGGTCTATTTCCTTGACTCCTTGACCTCTCATCGCCATGTATCTGCTGGCCTCTTGACTGTTCGTCGAAGTTGTTATTGGAGTAAAACGAGAGTATGTTGACGTAACAGGACTTGTAAAGAGGGGAGGAATTGGAGTCTCGTTTGACTCCTGTGTGTTTCCCGTGCTTTTAACCGATTGAGGTGATACAGGCGAGCTTGTTTGAGGTGACGTAGGCATCGGGGATCCTATCATCAATGCTTTGCCTTTCTGTGCTTCTGTCCATTTGGTCTTTGGGGCGACCAAAACTGGAAAATCTTGTGACGAGAACTGCGGAGCAGTTTGTTCAGGATAAATCGCCGGCGGAGCGAGCTCGGGTTTTCTTCTTGCTATGCTCCGTGTGATTGGTCCTTCAGTTCTTGGTACCAGCAAATTTGCCTTGCGACTCTTTAAGGTTTTTGCTTTTGTCTTTTTGGACAAGATCAAAGTCCAGTTTTCATCACTCTCTTGTGGTTGAGGTGAAACAGAAATGACTCCCGCTGTTACTGGAGTCACTTTACGCCTGCTTGTAGTGCTTGCTTTCGTATGCTCAGGAATTCGGCTTGGCGCATATTCAATTACGAACCCGGTAGCGGTGAATCGGAAGTTCACTTTTCTCGCAATATTAGCCATTAGTAGTGTTGTGTGATTGAATTTAGGTACCTTCAATAATAAAACATTCCTGAAATTAGTACATGAAAGACTAAGTAAACTATCTTGGAGATGAAGGGGAGGATATTCCCACTGAGAGTCGCCATTTTGGCGTCAAATAGACGCCAAAAATAGTGACGAGAGTCTTACAACTTTCCCAATGTTAATGTTAAATAAGATAATATTCCCCAGTGGAGTCGCCATTTTGTTTCGACAAGGAAACAAAAGTATTTGATTTGGGAAAATAATCTTATTCAAACATAACAATGAAATAGTTATAAAGACAATCGTCACACTTTATTGATTCTGAATTCATTTACATCCTCTGGTATCCCTTGATTCAAAGATAGCTTACAAAGAACTTATTACAAATATCAATTATTATAGCTAAATATAATTTTCGGCAGCATAACGGCAATGATCTCCATCATCTCCAATGACTTAGGAGGAATAAACAAGTTGATCAACAATCTTCAAGAGAACGAAGATTCCTAAAGATTTCGGTACTATTTTGATCATCTCCGAAACTTAGGAGGAATATGACTCTTCGTCAATGATTCTTCCTTTCTCTTGATCAAGAAGAACTTGAAGCTTTGAGGACTCCAATCATTCCGACAAAGACATTTTTCACCCATTTCTTTGTAAAAAAGCGCCAAATAATAGGTTTTGTGGTCCATACAAAACGATATATTTTATGCTGCTGCGGCTCGCGCAAACCATAAAAGCACTCTGTTGCCTTGCGCTGACCGGCGCAAACTTCCAGGAGTCCAATACTCCTTTGCGCGCGGTTGAGCAAAGCGGGGGAGTCTGGTACTCCGCACCTTCTGTCTTCTCTCTCGTCTTTGCTTCACTTCTGAAATCTTCGAACCCCTTTTTAGAGAAGGAATGGGGTATTTATAGACAATTTCACCAGTGGAAATCTCTAATCTGGTCGATGTGGGACAAAAATATCATCCAACTATTTTATCGCAGCATTATAGACTTTGCGCGGACACGCGCAAACAATATACTTTGCGCAGTCTCCCGCAAACCCTCAATCTCGCGCAAACTCTCCTCTTGTTCAATCCGCGCAAACTCTTCACTTTGCGCGGTCTTGTGTAACTTTTTCACTTTGCGCGACTCCGCACAAAGTGGTCTTGAAGCTGTTTTTTTTCATCTTCAAAGTGATTTCTTGATCTTTTTTTCTTCTTCACTTCCTTGCTTATTTTGTGCCTCAACACATGCATCTCATCCTGGAGAGATTTGCAGAAGAATATCATTGGAAGATCCCATCCGTGAAATCAAGCCCATTAACACTTTGGATGGCTGGTTTGCCCACGGAGATTTGAGAGAATTTGAGAAATCTCATCGGGATTCTTCAAACCAGGCTGCAGATAATGCTGAAGGTACATCTTCTCCAATTCCTGCAGAGACTGCAGTGATTCAAGAAGGACCGACTATTGGTACTTCCACATCTCCTCCACAGCCCCTTGGTCCTAGTCCATCTTCTCCGATGACTAGATCAAGAACGCGTTTGCAATCATCATCCCCTATCCCTCAGGAAAAATTCGACCGGACCTCTGCTTCCCTATAGTCCAAGAGCTTCACTTGGGAGAGCTTGACCAACCCGTTTCTTATAAAGGGAAGCAAGTTATCGTTGAAGAAGTTGACGAAGAAATTTTGGGAGATGAAAGTTCAACTTCATCATCAAGTACAACTGAATCTTCGCAGGATGAAGATAGCGGAGATAGTGATAATGGCGAAGATAAAGATGATGACTTTGAAGAAGGTGAAGTTGATATTGGCGAAGAAGAGGAAACAGCTGCGAAAGAAGTTGAGATAGGCTAAGACTCCTTCTAGCATTAATGTTCCTGCTAAATCTCCTGCAGCTGAGGAAGATGAAGAAGAGCCTTTAGATTATGGAGAATATGGGTATTCACCAGGTAAATGAAAAATTTTCATATACATATTTTGATTTATATTTTAACAACTATTATTTATCTAAAATCATTGCATCTCCCTTTTTTAGGTGCCCAAGTTGCAGAAGTAGGTGCTATCTCTTCAGCGAGCCCTCTTGTGGTATCTTCACCAAGAGCACTGTAGTTAGTTGGTAGTACAGAGAGTAGTGGCTCGTGAAATCATATTTTCTACAGAAACTACTGACTTGCCAACTCCGGCTACCAGAGATTCTAGTACGGAAGCTAGAGCACCATCTTTCGCTGATATGGTGGGACTTGGTCCTTCCATAGCTCAAAGAGCTTCTCCTTCTGTTAGTCGTGTTCCAGTGACAGGTATATATATATGCACTACTTATCTTCACTCAAGACTATATATATTTCATAATAATATATTGAATGTCCTTCTTCTTTTACTATAGGAACTCATCCCTGCAGTGGTGCGGCTAGTTCTGACTCGGTAGCTACTACTTCTGAACTATCATCCTTTGCAAAGATTCCTGCTCACAAAATGCTTATGGTGAAACATTCTCTATTAGCAATAATCCATATCTTCAGAAATCCTGATCAATGGTCGGATTTGGATGTTGCTATAGAAATTTTGGAAAGCTCTGCTAAGATGGCCAGAATTAACATATCTCCTTTGCGGGATTCACTCCTCAAATTTCATGATTCCGTAATTTCTTTGGCGTCGGTAGAGAATGTTACAATTGCTCCTGAGATTTTAGAGTGTAGAAGGCAGTTGGCTTCATCACAAGAACAAGCTCTTCTGACAGCTTCATCAATTTCTAAACTTGAACAAGAGCATATAATTCTTCAGGATCAATTAAAGATTCATGTTGATGAAAGCAAGACTATTCAAGACCGTATTGCAATTTTAAAGGAAGAAATCTTGCAGCTGGAGAGGAAGAATCATGAACAGGTTTTAAGCATTCAGGATATTGAAGAGAAGATACAGGTGAATGCTCAATCTATTGACGTTGAAAAATCCACACAACTTCAAGGTAAAGAAATGATCGCTTCTTTGGAGAATAAGCTTCTTTGGCGTTCGTTCTGATCATGCAAACTTATTTTTGAAGAAAAATCTAGACATGATGCAAATTTCAGTAGCAATTGAAAGAAGATTTGCTCAGATATTCAGAAGCAATGGGAATTACAGAGGATCTTTGAATCATGTAATTTTAAACATGTGATATTTGTTTTCGTGATTCTTGGATGTAATTTATCATATATCTCATGATAGTATTTTGGGATGTTTTATGATGGTATTTTCTATCTTGCATATTGATGATATTTATACTAGTATTGTCAAATTATATTTATTCTTTATATAATAATTTCATTACACATTTATATTTTTTATTAATATTATCAAGTTATATTTATTCTTTATATAATAATTTCATTACACATTTTTTACAATTTCTAAACCTTTTATGCTTTGTTAGTACGGGATTTTCTAGGTGAGTATTTAAATTGGCGGTACTAAGTTTCAATTCAATTAGCCACACGCAGTTTATGCTCATGAGTAGTGGAGCGTGCGCACACACACAATTTAAGCTCATGAGTAGTGGAGCATTTATGGGTCTTATGTGATGGCCACTGTAACTCTCTAGAGTTCGCTTTTGGACTTCTCATTGCCTTGAGCTCACGGTCACGGTCCATCAGAGGGGCCCATTGACGCTACCGGACGGTGAACTGTTGGATTTACGCGCAGGGTTGGCCACGGTAGCTCTCTAGAGTTCGCAGGGCTCGCAAGGCTACCTTTGGGCACCAAATCTAGGGTCGCTAGTCCATCAATGAGTAGGTGTAAGCCCTTCCTCACGAGTTATTACTGAAATCAAACCCTAGACCTGGAGGGTCTTACGCACGGTTGGCATAAAGCTCGCACTGCGGCCCCTGTTTTCTTCGTCTGCAAGGTCGAGCCCATTCACAGGAGGGCATTTTCATCCGTTCCGTGATCCCATGCCGCTGAAGCTATACGTGACGGCATGGGAATTACGGTGACTAGTCTTTGATTTATGGCCTTTTAGGCTTTGAATCCTTGACTTCGTCGACTACCCGCATGGGTGCGCACGATGGTCTTCGCGGGCTTTTTAGGGCCACTGACTCCTCGCCGCTTGCCCGAATGGCGATCTTCATGGGTCTTACGTATAGTTGGCGGCTCTTTTAGAGCTTGATCCTTTGAGAGCATTTTTTTTTTTTCCGAGCTTGATCTTTTTGATTTTGCTCAATTTTGGCTCTTTTAGGATTTTGGCTTGGCTATACTGCCTCTTTGATTGATATTGATATATCCTTGCTTTTGATAATATCTTCAAGAAAATCCATGCCTTGTAAGGCAATAATATATATATGATCATCATCATTTGCAAATATAGTAGATATTTCTGAAATATCTTCAAGAAGATCCATGCCTTGTAAGGCAATCTAATTCTCAGCTTAGATAATATCTTCAAGAGAATCTTCAAGAATTTGTGCCTTGTAAGGCAATATAACTTTGTCAATATCTTCAAGAGAATCTTCAAGAATTTGTGCCTTGTAAGGCAATATAACTTTGTCAATCTTATTTGATGATGATGATCATATATATATTTTCCAGATTTGCTGCTTTGATAATTGATATGCTTGTGAATTTCTTCTTTACAACTTCTTTTGTTGGCATATAGACATGATCTTATTCATCTTTGCCCCCTTTTGATATATAATCATTATGCCGATAATATTTCGGGTCAAAATCCACATCTCTATCTTTAGGGATAGTATTTTTGATTGAAACAAGCGATTTTGACAAGTACATATGGATCGATACTGAACTTTGTTTGACAAGGAAACAAAGGTATTTAATTTGGGAAATAATCTTATTCAAACATAACAATGAAATAGTTATGAAGACAACTGTCACATTTTATTGATTCTGAATTCATTTACATCCTCTGATATCCCTTGATTCTAAGATAGCTTACAAGGAACTTATTACAAATGTCAATCATTATAGCTAAATGTAATTTTCGGCAGCATAACGGTAATGATCTCAATCATCTCCAATGACTTAGGAGGAATAGACAAGTTAATCAATAGTCTTCAAGAGAATGAAGATTCCGGCAGCATTTCGGTACTATTTTGATCATCTCCTGAAACTTAGGAGGAATACACCTCTTCGTCGATGACTCTTCCTTTCTCTTGATTAAGAAGAACTTGAAGCTTTGAGGACTCCAATCATTCCGAGGACTCGATCATTAAATGACATTTCACCCATTCTTTCAAAAAAAGCGCAAGTAATAGGTTTGCGCGGGTCCGCGCAAACGATATGCTTTGCGCGGGTCCGCTGCAAACCATAAAAAAGCTACTACCTTTGCTTTCTTGTGGCCGTATGTAATCTTCCAGAGTCCAATACTCCTTTGCTGCGTGGTCGCGCAAAAGTGGGAGTCGTACTCCGCACCTTCTGTCTTCTCTTTCGTCTTTGCTTTACTTCTGAAATCTTCGAACCCCTTTTTAGAGAAGGAACGGGGTATTTATAGACATTTTCACCAGTGGAAATCTCGGATCTGGTCGATGTGGGACAAAAATATCATCCAACTGTTTTTATCGCAGCATTATAGACTTTGCGCGGACACGCGCAAACAATATACTTTGCGCGGTCTCGCGCAAACCCTCAGTCTCGCGCAAACTGCCTTCATGTTCTTCCGCGCAATCGTTCCACTTTGCGCGGTCTTGTGTATCTTTTTTACTTTGCGCGACCCCGCGCAAAGTGGTCTTGAAGCTGTTTTCTTTCATCTTCAAAGTGATTTCTTGATCTTTTTTCTTCTTCACTTCCTTGCTTATTTTATGCCTCAACAGATGCCCCCTTGATCCGTTCTTTGTTTGTTCAGAAATCAAAGAAAAGGATCAAACTATTCCTTTTTTCCATGGTTTGCGCGACCTCGCGCAAAGTCCTACTCGAGTACCGTACTCGGCCATAAAGCCTATAAATAGTCCAACGACTTAGTCATTTTCACGAACTTCCCTCTGCTGACACTTGCTCTGGCGATTTTATTCCGCGCAAAGCTTCCACTTTGCGCGACCCCGCGCAAACCGTTTCGCTTTGCGCGACGTCTGCTGAACTTGGAATTTTCTCGCGCAAACCATAGACTTTGCGCGACCTCGCGCAAAGTACCTTGTACTTAGAAAATTTCCAAACTTTTTCCAACACTTAACCATTTCCGACTTTGTCTTCTATCTTTCTTTATGGCTCGTATTAAACAAACGCTTTCGTCTTATATCTCCTTCAAACTCACCTCCTTCTGACCAACCGCCGCTAAAAGAATGAAGACAACTTCTAGAAATCCAGCTTATTTTAAAGAGCCTGTTCTCCCCACTTTTGACTTTTCTGACCGTATCAAATCTTTACCTTCTCCTATTCACAGATCTATATCTTTGGGAGATATAAAATGCCCTCCAAAACATGGAAGGGAATATGACTGGGATGAGTGGCTCAAGACCACAGCCCACATTCGTACCGATAGTGAGAGACCGCCCCTTCGTGAAGATACTCCTCCTGCTTCTCACTCGAAGAAGACTCGCCGCAATAAGGCGAAAGAGTTCGCAGAGAAAATCAAAGAACATAAGAAAAAGCGGCTTCAGAACTCGTGGGACTCAGTGCGAGTCGTTGAAGGAGTCATGAAGTTTGACAACCCTCATTCAGAGGGCATGACCATCATTCCCATCAAGGTATATCGCCATCAGTCTATGCTAGACTGTGAATCCAGAGATTGTGTTCATGGCGAAAGACTTATGTATACCGAATCATGGGCCTCAAGAGAGCCCCGCATCTTAGAAGGCACTATTCAAGCTCAGAAGCCGCGACAGATCGTAAGAGAAGCTCGTCCCATGATTTTCTTGACTCCTTCCCACAGTCCTCATGATCTCTTTCCTTCTCATTTCTATGAGACAGTGAGACAGCGCTTCAGAGATCGAGAGCAACTCTGGGGCCAGACAGAATTTCGTATTAGGGGCTTGTTAACTGCTCGTCGCTACTATTCTGAATGGGCCGAAGCTATCTTCTTGAAGCATACGAGCACTCTTGCAAAAATAGGCCTTTATGATGCAATAGAAGTAACCTCAAAATACTTCTATCGGGAGCCCAATGTTCTAAAAGGCTTCCTTGAATACTGGTCGCCTACAACCAACTCCTTTCATCTTCCTTATGGTGAAATGAGCATATCTCTATGGGACCTTCATCGTATAGCTGGTCTCACAATAACAGGCAAATTCTATGATGAGTTCATTCCGACAAACAGAGAATTGGCCTTCGTATCTTCTCCAGACCGCAAACCTTCCATCTCTGAATCTACCATAGAGCTGTTCAAAGAGATGGGAAAATTTCCCAACTCCCACAAAATTCCCCCTCTTCAATGGCTGGCCCATTTTTCTAGGGGTCTCAGGTATTTATCAATCTGATAATTGATCTTTATCTTCATATTCTTGCTACTTGGCCGTTTCCACATATTAACCTCCTTAATTTTTTTCTTTGAAGGTTTCGTGACTGTCACTCGAAAGAATTAACTAATCTTCGAGATGCAATAAGAGGAAAGCCAGAATACAGCCCTTTCGGAGAACTTGCAGCATTCTTGGCTTACTGGCTAAGCTTGGTCGTATTGCCCAGCTCCAAGTGGGCAGATGCTGTTCGTCCCACTGTCTTTGTTGTAGCTGGCGCTTTAGCGGAAGGACATAAATACTCCCTTGCTCCTCCAGTATTATGTTCTATCTACCGGGCCCTTGGAGAAATAGCTACTCATGTAAAAGACCCAATTCTTGGAACTTCATCGGCGCATACTTCTTGGCATTATTTTACAGGATGGCTTGGAGTCTACTTCCCTTGGACTTTTGAGGTTTCAGAGCAAGCATATTCTCATCCTTCTCATCTTCCACTCTGGTTTTTTCAACAAAGAGCAATGGCTAGAAGAGCATATGAGTGGGTTGCAAATAAGATTCGGGATGATGATCAGATAAACTTCTTTCAATTCCGCCTTTATCGCTATCCTGCAGACACAGATATGGTGGACGACGAAACCCTTACTGCAGCAGAGAGAGCTTTCTTCTTTTCTATTCGTTCATGCAGTTTACCTCTCTGCGGAAGGGAATGAGATTTTGGAGAGAACCTTACTACTACCCCGGTCGTTTTGCTCGTCAATTTGGTTATGATCAAAGCTGTGCCCCAAGCTGCGGGTTGGTTACCGAGAAAAATCTTGTTGTTGTTATGGAACTGGTCCTCTTAACTGGGCCATGATATGGAAACAATTCTTTGAATAGCTGTGTCGGCTCCTCCTTCATAATTCCAGGCTGTGATCGCATAGTCCGTACATCATATAGCTGGATGCGATGGTGGGATCATCAATCATACCTGGTCAATAAATGCCTGCCAGTAGACTCTTCTATCTTTCTTCATCCACCCAGGCTGAAGGGCAGAAATTTAGAGAGCGGAATTGGCTATATTCCGGAGAAGAGCCATGCATCTCATCCAGGAGAGATTTGCAGAAAGATATCATTAGAAGATCCCATCCGTGAAATCAAGCCCATCAACACTTTGGATGGCTGGTTTGCCCACGGAGTTCTGAGAGAATTTGAGAAATCTCGTCGGGATTCTTCAAACCAGGCTGCAGATAATGCTGAAGGTACATCTTCTCCAATTCCCGATGAGACTGCAGTGGTTCAAGAAGGACCGGCTATTGGTATTTCCACATCTCCTTCACAGCCCCTTGGTCCTAGTCCATCTTCTCCGATGACTAGATCAAGAACACGTTTGCAATCATCATCACCTATCCCTCCAGAAGGAACTCGACCAGCCTCTGCTTCCCCTATAGTCCAAGAGCTTGCACCGGAGAGCAGTCAACCCGTTTCTTATAAAGGGAAGCAAGTTATCGTTGAAGAAGTTGACGAAGAAATTTTGGGAGATGAAAGTTCAACTTCATCATCAAGTACAACTGAATCTTCGCAGGATGAAGATAGCGGAGATAGTGATAATGGCGAAGATAAAGATGATGACTTTGAAGAAGGTGAAGTTGATATTGGCGAAGAAGAGGAAACAGCTGCGAAAGAAGTTGAGATAGAATCTTCCCCTGCAACTGCTAAGACTCCTTCTAGCATTAATGTTCCTGCTAAATCTCCTGCAGCTGAGGAAGACGAAGAGGAGCCTTTAGATTATGGAGAATATGGATATTCACCAGGTAAAGGAAAATTTCATATATATATCTCAATTTATATTATAATAACTATTTATTTATTTAAAATTATTGCATCTCCCGTTTTTAGGTGCCCAAGTTGCAGAAGTAGGTACTATCTCTTCAGCGAGCCCTCTTGTGATATCTTCACCAAGAGCATCTATAGTTCCGTTGGTAGTACAGAGAGTAGTGGCTCGTGAAATCATATTTTCTACAGAAACTACTGACTTGCCAACTCCAGCTACCAGAGATTCCAGTACGGAAGCTAGAGCACCATCTTTCGCTGATATGGTGGGACTTGGTCCTTCCATAGCTCCAAGAGCTTCTCCTTCTGTTAGTCGTATTCCAGTGACAGGTATATATATATATATATGCGCTGCTTATCTTCATTCAAGACTATATATATTTCATAATAATATATTGAATATTCTTCTTCTTTTATTATAGGAACTTATCCCTGCAGCGGTGCGGCTAGTTCTGATTCTGTAACCACTGCTTCGGAACTATCATCCTTTGCGAAGATTCCTGCTCACAAAATGCTTATGGTGAAACATTCTCTGTTAGCAATAATCCATATCTTCAGAAATCCTGATCAGTGGGCGGATTTGGATGTTGCTATAGAAATTTTGGAAAGCTCTGCTAAGATGGCCAGAATCAACATATCTCCTTTGCGGGATTCACTCCTCAAATTTCGTGATTCCGTAATTTCTTTGGCGTCGGTAGAGAATATTACAATTGCTCTGAGATTTTAGAGTGTAGAAGGCGATTGGCTTCATCACAAGAACAAGCTCTTCGACGGCTTCATCAATTTCCAAACTTGAACAAGAGCATATAATTCTTCAGGATAAATTAAAGATTCATGTTGATGAAAGCAAGATTATTCAAGACCGCATTGCAATTTTAAAGGAAGAAATCTTGTAATCTGGAGAGGAAGAATCATGAAGCAGTTTTAATCATTCAGGATGTTGAAGAGAAGATACGGGTGAATGCTCAATCTATTGACGTCGAAAAATCTGCACAACTTCAAGGTAAAGAAATGATCGCTTCTTTGGAGAATAAGCTTGCTGGCATTCCTGATCATGCGAGACTTATTTTTGAAGAAAAATCTAGACATGATGCAGCTCAGGCGCAATTGAAAGAAGATTTGCTCAGATATTCAGAAGCAATGGGAATTACAGAGGACCTTTGAATCATGTAATTTTAAACATGTGATATTTGCTTTTGTGTTTCTTGGATGTAATTTATCATATATCTCATGATAATATTTTGGGATGTTTTATGATGGTATTTTCTATCTTGCATATTGATGATATTTATACTAATATTATCAAATTATATTTATATGATAATTTATTATATTTATATTTTTTTAATTTTTATTAATATTATCAAGTTTTATTTACTCTTTATATAATAATTTCATTACATCCTTTTTTACAATTTCTAAACCTTTTATGCTTTGTTAGTACGGGATTTTCTAGGTGAGTATTTAAATTGGCGGTACTAAGTTTCAATTCAATTAGCCACACACAGTTTATGCTCATGAGTAGTGGAGCGTGCGCACACACACAGTTTAAGCTCGTGAGTAGTGGAGCATTTATGGGTCTTATGTGATGGCCACTGTAACTCTCTAGAGTTCGCTTTTGGGCTTCTCACTGCCTTGAGCTCACGGTCACGGTCCATCAGAGGGGCCCATTGACGCTACCGGACGGTGAACTGTTGGATTTACGCGCGGGGGTTGGCCACGGTAACTCTCTAGAGTTCGCAGGGCTCGCAAGGCTACCTTTGGGCACCAAATCTAGGGTCGCCAGTCCATCAATGAGTAGGTTTAAGCCCTTCCTCACGAGTTACTACTGAAATCAAACCCTAGACCTGGAGGGTCTTACGCACGGTTGGCATAAAGCTCGCACCGCGGCCCCTGTTTTCTTCGTCGCAAGGTCGAGCCCATTCACAGGAGGGCATTTTCATCCGTTCCCCGTATGCGGCTGCCGGAAGCTATACAGACGGCATGGGAATTACGGTGACTAGTCTTCGCGGATTTATGGCCTTTTAGGCTTTGAATCCTTGACTTCGTCAGCTACCCGCATGGGTGCGCACGATGGTCTTCGCGGGCTTTTTAGGGCCACTGACTCCTCGCCGCTGCCCGAATGGCGATCTTCATGGGTCTTACGTATAGTTGGCCGGCTCTTTTAGAGCTTAATCCTTTGAGAGCATTTTTTTTTTTCGAGCTTGATCTTTTTGATTTTGCTCAATTTTGCTCTTTTGGGATTTTGGCTTGGCTATACTGCCTCTTTGATTGATTTGATATATCCTTGTAAGGCGATAATATCTTCAAGAAGATCCATGCCTTGTAAGGCAATATAATTCTCAACTTAGATAATATCTTCAAGAGAATCTTCAAGAATTTGTGCCTTGTAAGGCAATAATATATATGATCATCATCATTTGCAAATATAGTAGATATTTCCGCAATATCTTCAAGAAGATCCATGCCTTGTAAGGCAATATAATTCTTAGCTTAGATAGTATCTTCAAGAGAATCTTCAAGAATTTGTGCCTTGTAAGGCAATATAACTTTGAGAATCTTTTCAAGAGAATCTTCAAGATAGTGATATTTGTCTTTATCATACTTATTTAGTGATGATGATGATCATATATATTTTCGGTATATTTTCCGGATTTTGATGCTTAATAATTGACATGCTTATGAATTTCCTCTTCATAGCTTCTTTTGCTGACATATAGACATGATTTTATTCATCTTTGCCCCCTTTTGATACAGAATCATTATGCTGATAATATTCCGGATCAAAATCCCATCGTCTATTTTAGGGATAGTATCTTTTGATGAAAGCAGGCGTTGACGAGTACACCAGTATCCTGTCCTTCTTGATTTGTGATTTTATATGCCCCATTGGAATATACTTCTTTTACCACATATGGACCACCCCATTTAGGCTCAAACTTGCCCCCTGTCCGGCGAGTGACCACTATAGGTCTTTTCAACATTAACACCATATCCCCTTTTTTGAAAGAGCGGTATTTGACCTGTTTATCAAAGGCAGCCGATATCTCTGGCCTGATATGATTGCAATCGTTGCTGAGCTGCAAGACGTTTCTCATCGAGTAAGTCTAATTCTTTCAGCCTTATTTTTGCATTTTCTTCATTTGTTATAGACTGGTGTACTGCCACTCTGAGTGATGCCACTTGTATTTCAATTGGGATAACTGCCTCCATACCATAGATTAATGAATATGGTGTCGCCCCTGTTGCTGTACGATGAGTGGTTCTGTAGGCCCATAACGCTTCTTGTAACTTTTCATCCCAATCGCGCTTATTGCCTGTCACTGTTTTCTTCATTATTTTGACAATCGTTTTGTTACGCTCTCGCTAATCCATTGGTGGAGGATAATAAGGTGTTGAAAAAGAATGTTGGATGCCGAACTTCTAACATAACTTTTCCATGCCTCTATTTTTAAAAGGGGTGCCATTATCAGTGATGATCTTCTTCGGAATACCATGACGGTATATTATAGCATGACGGATGAAATTGACCACGTCTTTCTCTTTAACATTACGCAAGGCGACTGCTTCGGTCCATTTGGAGAAATAATCTGTTGCTGCCAGAATATACTGTTTTCCTTTAGACGAAGGAGGATTTATGGGACCAATTACGTCGAGTCCCCAAGCTGAGAAAGGCCAAGAAGCATGAGATGATGTAATTCTCCGGAGGAACATGTATTATATCTCCGTGTATTTGACATTCATGACATCGCTTTGCATATTCTATCGCATCTTTAAACATAGTAGGCCAATAATAACCCATTCGATGCACTCTATGGCATAAATTCCGGCCAGCTTGATGTGCTCCACATTCACCCGAATGTGCCTCCCGCAGCATTTGGTTTGCTTCTTGCTTATCCAAGCATCTTAACAGCATTCCATTATAAGATTTTCTATATAATACTTCGCTGCATATGACAAATTTTCCTGATCGCTGCTTAATCTGCTGTCTTTGTGCATTATCTTCTGGCAAGATATTATATTTGAGATAGTCAACAAAAGGCTGCCGCCAATCATCCATTGTTATCTCCAAACAGGATATAGGCAACATTTCAACGGTTTCTTCGATAACCTCTGCAAATGGCAGGAATCTTCTTTCTTCTATAGTTACCTGAAGAGGACTTCGGTTTGTGCAGGATAAAGCCGCTGCTAAACTGGCTAAAGCATCTGCTTTTGCATTCTCTGACCGTGGTATGTGTTCAATTTCCACAGAACCGAATTGTTCAAGCAACTGTTGTGCCTTCCGATAATAAGGCAAAAGTTCTTCTTTCCTTACCTCAAATTCTGTTGTCAATTGATTTATAATCAATTTAGAATCTCAAAGATATGCAATGATTTTATTTCCATTTCTTTGTGCTATTTCCATTCCGATGATAAGAGCCACGTATTGACTTCATTGTTTGTGCACGCGATACCCAACGTGAAAGAGTATGGTAATAAATCGCCCGAGGCGTAATGAATATCACTCCCGCTCTCCCGATACTCGAGCAGCACCATCAAAATACATCGCAAAGATTTGAGATTCAGCCAACATAACCTGTTCATCTGGGAATTCATCATTGATTTCTTCATTTTCTGCTATAGGATGTGCTGCGAGAAAGTCCGCCATAGCTTGTCCTTTTACTGCTTTCGCAGGCTTATACGAAATAGTATATTCTGATAACAATAGCATCCACTTGGCTAGTCTTCCCGATAACATTGGCCTGGTCATCAAGAATTTTATCGGATCTGCTCTTGAGATCAAAGTTATATCATGAGAGAGACAATAATGTCTCAACTTTTGCACAGCGAATACCAATGCCAAACATTCTTTTTCAATCGGAGAATAATTGGATTCTGCCCCCATTAGTGTTCGGCTTAAATAATAGAGAGCAGTCTCTTTTCGGCTTCATTTACCTGTGCCAACAAAGCACCCAAAGAATTTGTAGCGGCAGAGATGTATATAAGATAAGTGGCTTACCTTTTTCTGATTTTAACACCGTGGTAATTTGTTTTAATAATTCTTTAATTGAATCAAAGGCATTCGGCAAGCCTGATCCCATACAAATTCTCAGTATCTTTCTTCATTAACCGAGAAAATGGTTGACACCTTCGCAAGGTTGAAATGAAGCGACGAATATATGCCAATTTTCCTTGTAAGCTTTTTAATTCCTTCAACGTCGTTGGTGGCGGCATATTTTGAATAGCTTTAACTTTTTAGGATCAATTTCGATTCCTCATGTGCCGTACCACAAAGCCGAGGAATTTGCCGAAGACACTCCAAATGCACATTTAGCCGGATTCATCTTTAATTGCTTCTTTTCGAGTCGTTGGAAGGCGATGCTAGATGTTTAGCGGTGTTCTTGATGATCTCCGGATCTGACTACCAAGTCATCAACATAGCATTCGACATGTTTATGCATCATATCTTGGAAGATATTTTTCATTGCTCTTTGATATGTTGCCCAAAGCATTTTTGAGACCAAAAGGCATAACTTTATAACAATAAATTCCAAGCGGCGTTCTGAAGGCCGTCGCCTCTTCATCTTCGGGCGCCATCCTGATTTGATTATATCTGCATATCCGTCCATAAAGGACATGATAGTATATTGAGTAGTGCTATCGATTAGTAATTTGTTATCGGAGAGGGAAATCGTCTTTTGGACATGCCTCATTCAGATCTCTGAAGTCAATACATACTCGATCGTCCGTAGTTCTTCTTTTCACCATAGGAACAATATTTGATATCCATTTGGGATATTTAACTTTCTCGATAAACCCAACCTTTATTAGCTTATTTACTTCTTTTTCGATTAACGGAATCAGTGCAGGTGAAATCGCTTTGTGCTTTGTGCACTTTACTGGTTTCTTTTCTTTAGAAATATTTAATCGATGCATTGCTACGGAAGGTTCCGGCCAGGCATTTCTTCATATGTCCAGGCAAAACGTCCTTATTTTCCTTGAGAAGTTGGCCATATTTCTCAGTTTCCTGATCTGAAAGGCTAATGCTGATGAATGTGTTCCTTGGCTCTTCTGCTGTTCCCAAATTTATTTCTCGCAAGCCATCTATTGTCGGTTGCCCCCGTCTTCTAATTGCCTTGGAGCGGTTTCAGGATATTCAATTACCTTAGTATCGGTGTAGTCAAGTCATGTTAAGCGATATCATATTTTTTCTTGATTCTGCTCCCAATCCTTGGAATTTTCTTCGCTTTTCCTGGTTAACCCCGAGAGGGATCTGAATTCCTTTCCCATGATTCAAGCCGGTGGGTTTGTCACAATCAAAACCCATATTTCTCATGATTTTCTTGCTTCTTTGACCTTTGTATTTCCTCAAATTTTGCGATGCTAACTCTCCATGATATATATTGCTTATATTTTCATCTTTCACTTCTTGTGCAGCGTGAAACTCTATGGGTTCAGGATATTTAGCACTGGCTTTGACTTGAAATGTTCTTGGAGCGGCTGCAAATGGCTTACATCTTTCGATATTGGGTAATGGCACTGTGTAATTGGACTGTAAGACTTTCAGCTGTTCTGTCGACAATAGTGTCAACGGCGGTTGTCCCGGTTGTCTCAGACGCTTTGGTATAAAATAGAATTTCTTTCTTGTCTCTGCAGACCCAGAAGATTCTGCTCTTTCTTCTTTGTCTTTATTTATCCTGGCATTCTTTATGATTCTTTTCCCATCATCATTTCCCATTTCTTCAGAGAAACATTTATAATAACTAGCATCCGCAAAGAAAGACTCAGCTTCTGTGTAGGGTTTTGCATCAGCCATTACTTTATACTGCATCCCATCTTTACAGTATTTGAAGCACTGGTGTAGAGTAGAAGGTATAATATTGTACTGATGTATCCACGGCCTTCCCAGGAGAAGGTTATATGTCGTCACAGCATTTATAACGTGACATACAACAGTAGTGATTAATTCTCCCACTTCTAATGTCACCGTAATTTTACCGAGTGCGCGTTGTCCATCTTGATTGAACCCTTGTATCATCATCCCGCTAGGGCGCAAGTCTGAACGACGAAAACCCAATTTAGTAACCATTGAGAGTGGCAAAAGATTTACTGCGGACCCATTATCTATCATAATTCTTTTTATCTTCTTCTCACAAATGTATCCTTCTATCATCAATGGCCTGTTATGTTCCTTTTCACCAATTAAATCATCATCAGAGAAAGATATTACTGGTAGACAATTCATTTTTTCATTATTTCTTTCATCCTTCATTTCTGCAGTAAAGTTTCTCTCACATTGTGATCAGACAGTGCTTGAATCAAACTCTGTCGAAATTCTTCTGACAACTTGAGCGCATCGTAAATACTTAATCGTGCCGGTATACCCTTCAAGTGACTAACTACATCATAAGCCACTTTTGTCACTGCATCTCCATTTCTACTTTTGTCCTCAGTATTCTGTCTTTCAGTCACTTCTTTCCTTATGATTCCTTTTTTTGCTTTCTGGGACTTGTTATTTGCTTCCCTGATCACAACGTGATCATTGTTGCATTTCTTGTTGACCTTTCCTTTTTCATTCCCGTGTGTTTTCTTGTATTGACAGTACATTTACTGTTGCCCTTGCATTCTTTTCTTTGCTTCCGCTGGTTATTATGTCACCTCTGTTTATCATTCGCTGTATAATGCATTTTAACGTATAACAATTTTCCGTTGGATGCCCTACTAGGCGATGATAACGGCAAAAGTTTCTTTCCCGAGTCCTCGTTGCATCTTCAGGGCGTTTTGGTTCTGGTAATTCTAAGGTACCTGCCTTTAGCAATTGTTGCATCATAGGCACCACGTCTTCTTTATCGAACTCGAATCCTTCATGTGAATCGAGCATTCTGAGCTTTTTTCCACCGTATCTGTCCCTTGCTTGATTCCAGCCTTCTTTTCCTTCTGGCCTTTTATCTCTTGAACCCCTCGCATCTTGATTCTTCTTATCCCGGTCGATGGTGTTGACAGTTGTCCTGCCAGGTATTCTTCTGACAGTCTCATGATGAAATGCTGGCATCTTACGAGTCATCAATTCCAGTGCATGGGCTTTGGTAGCCAGATCGCGAAAGGTTCCGATATCAGCGCTGGTGAGTCCAAATGCAATTCCTGTCTCCATAGAGTTCAGACACATTTTGACTTGTTCCTTTTCTTCCGGTAACTGCCTGCATGATGCCCCCAGTGTCTTCCATCTGTCTATGAATTTTTCGACTGGTTCTCCCTCTCGTTGCCGTACTGAAGCTAATTCCGTGATGCTAACATCACGCTCTGACGAAAAGAAGTTTGACATAAAAGCATCTTGCATTTCTTCCCATGTTCGTATGGACCCTGGTGCCAAATTTGAATACCATCTGAAAGCTTTACTCGTTAATGATGACCCAAATAAGCGTAAGCAATATTGAGGTATCGTGGAGAAATTCCCCATACTGGTGATGAAATGCATCAGGTGTTCTTCTGGTGATCCTTCCCCATTAAATTTCTGAAAATCTGGATGCTTAAAATTGGCTGGGAATGGAACATCCTCTACCTCTCTTGGATAGGGTGTTCGGTATCTGAAACGACCGGTGTTTGCGCGCTCCCTTTCTATTCTGACCGCTTCTTCGACAACTTGTCTTACGTCATCTTGTGTTATGGCTCTTGTCATCGGAACGGATCCTCGAGATCCTATTCCCTGTGGACGGGAACCTTCAGGTTGGTTCTCTTGTCCATTTGTTGCTCCCATCATGGGCGGAGCCACTATTTGGGCTACATTATGTGCCAGAGTTGCCAGAGCTTCTCTGAGGTTCCGGCATTCATCCATCAGCACTCTTTGTGCTTCCGCCATCTGATCAACACGTTCTTCAATAGTCGGTCTATTTTTCCTTGACCTGTCTCGCCATATATACCGCGGCCTCTTATTTGTTTCACCGAAGTTTGTTATTGGAGTAAAACGAGAGTATGTTGACGTAACAGGGGCTTGTAAAGAGGGGAGAAATTGGGTCTGTTTGATTCTTGTGTACTTCCCGTACTTTTAACCGATTGTGGTGATACTGAGCGAGCTTGAGCTTGTTTGACGTAGGCATCGGAGATCTTATCATCAGTGCTTTACCTTTCTGTGCTTTTGTCCATTTAGTCTTCTTGGGGCGATCAAAGCTGGAAAATCTTGTGACGAAAACTGCGTAGCAGTTTGTTCAGGATAAATTGCCGGAGGAGCGAGCTCGGGTTTTCTTCTTGCTATACTCCGTGTAATTGGTCCCTCAGTTCTTGGTACCAGCAATTTTGCCTTGCGACTCTTTAAGGTCTTTGCTTTTGTCCTTTTGGACAAGACCAAGGTCCAGTTTTCATCACTCTCTTGTGGTTGAGGTGAAACGGAAATGACTCTGTTATTCTTGGAATCATTTTACGCGCGCTTGTATCTTGCTTGCTTTGCTTTCGTACGTTCAGGAGTTTGATTTGGCGCATATTCAATTATGAACCCAGTGTCGATAAATCGGAAGTTCACTTTTCTCGCGATATTAGCCATTAGCAGTGTTGTGTGATTGAATTCAGGTACCTTCAATAATAAAACATGCTTGAAATTAGTACATGAAAGACTAAGTAAACTATCTTGGAGATGAAGGGGAGGATGTTCCCACTGAGAGTCGCCATTTTGGCGTCAAATAAACGCCAAAAATAGTGATGAGAGTCTTACAACTTTCCTAATGTTAATGTTAAATAAGATAATTTTTCCCCAGTGGAGTCGCCATTTTGTTTCGACAAGGAAACAAAGGTATTTAATTTGGGAAATAATCTTATTCAAACATAACAATGAAATAGTTATGAAGACAACTGTCACATTTTATTGATTCTGAATTCATTTACATCCTCTGATATCCCTTGATTCTAAGATAGCTTACAAGGAACTTATTACAAATGTCAATCATTATAGCTAAATGTAATTTTCGGCAGCATAACGGTAATGATCTCAATCATCTCCAATGACTTAGGAGGAATAGACAAGTTAATCAATAGTCTTCAAGAGAATGAAGATTCCGGCAGCATTTCGGTACTATTTTGATCATCTCCTGAAACTTAGGAGGAATACACCTCTTCGTCGATGACTCTTCCTTTCTCTTGATTAAGAAGAACTTGAAGCTTTGAGGACTCCAATCATTCCGAGGACTCCGATCATTCCGACATTTGATTTCCCATTCTTTGTAAAAAAGCTCAATAATAGGTTTGCTTGGGTCCTAAGCAGAACGATATGCTTTGCGCGGGGTCCGCGCAAACCATAAAAGTACTCAGCTGCTTTGCGCTGACCGGCGCAATCTTCCAGGAGTCCAATACTCCTTTGCGCGCGGTCGCGCAAAGCGGGGGAGTCCAGTACTCCG
Source organism: Magnolia changhungtana (assembly GCA_030180095.1). Taxonomy (NCBI): domain Eukaryota; kingdom Viridiplantae; phylum Streptophyta; class Magnoliopsida; order Magnoliales; family Magnoliaceae; genus Magnolia; species Magnolia changhungtana. The sequence goes on from JASAUF010000160.1 coordinate 190,004, forward strand.
CACCTTCTGTCTTCTCTTTCGTCTTTGCTTTACTTCTGAAATCTTCGAACCCCTTTTTAGAGAAGGAATGGGGTATTTATAGACATTTTCTCCAATGAAAATCTCAGATCTGGTCGATGTGGGACAAAAATATCATCCAACTGTTTTTATCGCAACATTATAGACTTTTTGCGCGGACACGCGTAAATAATATATATACTTTGCGCGGTCTCGCGCAAACCCTCGATCTCGCATAAACCGCCTTCATGTTCTTCACACAATCGTTCCACTTCACTGCGCGGTCTTGTGTATCTTTTTTACTTTGCGCGACCCCGCGCAAAGTGGTCTTGAAGCTGTTTTCTTTCATCTTCAAAGTGATTTCTTGATCTTTTTTCTTTTTTACTTCCTTGCTTATTTTATGCCTCAACACCTGTCCTTCTTGATTTGTGATTCTATATGCCCCATTGGAGTATACTTCTTTCACCACATATGGACCGTCCCATTTAGGCTCGAACTTGCCCCCTGTCCGGCGAGTGACCATTATAGGTCTTTTCAACATTAACACCATATCCCCTTTTTTGAAAGAACGGTATTTAACCTGTTTATCAAATGCAAATCAATCGATATTATTCGGCGATATGATTGCAACTGGCTTGAGCAGCAAGACGTTTCTCATCGAGTAAGTCTAATTAATTTTTTCACCTTATTTTTACATTTTCATCATCTCGTTATAGGATCGATGCACGCTACTATTCCGAGTGATGCCACTTGTATTTCAATTGGGATAACTGCCTCCATACCATAGATTAATGAATATGGTGTCGCCCCTGTTGCTGTACGATGGGTGGTTCTGTAGGCCCATAACGCTTCTTGTAACTTTTCATCCCAATCGCGCTTATTGCCTGTCACCGTTTTCTTCATTATTTTGACAATTGTTTTGTTAAACGCCTCTGCTAATCCATTGGCTGGAGGATAATAAGGTGTTGAAAAAGAATGTTGGATGCCAAACTTCTGACATAACTTTTCCATGCCTCTATTTTTAAAAGGGGTGCCATTATCAGTGATGATCTTCTTCGGAATACCATGACGGTATATTATAGCATGACGGATGAAATTGACCACGTCTTTCTCTTTAACATTACGCAAGGCGACTGCTTCGGTCCATTTGGAGAAATAATCTGTTGCTGCCAGAATATACTGTTTTCCTTTAGACGAAGGGGGATTTATGGGACCAATTACGTCGAGTCCCCAAGCTGAGAAAGGCCAAGAAGCAATAGACTGATGTAATTCTTCCGGAGGAACATGTATTATATCTCCGTGTATTTGGCATTCATGACATCGCTTTGCATATTCTATCGCATCTTTAAACATAGTAGGCCAATAATAACCCATTCGATGCACTTTATGGCATAAATTCCGGCCAGCTTGATGTGCTCCACATTCACCCGAATGTACCTCTCGCAGCATTTGATTTGCTTCTTGTTTATCCAAGCACCTTAACAGCATTCCGTTATAAGATTTTCTATATAATACTTCATTTGCATATGACAAATTTTCTTTGATCAGCCTTCGCTTAATCTACTGTCTATGTGCATTATCTTCTGGCAAGATATTATATTTGAGATAGTCAACAAAAGGCTGACGCCAATCATTCATTGTTACCTCCAAACAAGATATAGGCAACATTTCAACGGTTTCTTCAATAACTTCTGCAGATGGCAGGAATCTTCTTTCTTCTATAGTTACCTGAAGAGGACTTCGGTTTGTGCAGGATAAAGCCGCTGCTAAACTGGCTAAAGCATCTGCTTTTGCATTCTCCGACCTCGGTATGTGTTTAATCTCCACATAATAGAACTGTTCAAGCAACTGTTGTGCCTTCCGATAATAAGGCAAAAGTTCCTCTTTCCTTACTTCAAATTCTGTGGTTAATTGATTTACAATCAATTTAGAATCTCCGAAGATATGCAATGATTTTACTTCCATTTGCTGTGCTATTTCCATTTCGATGATAAGAGCTCTGTATTCAGCTTCATTATTTGTGCACGCGATACCCAATGTGAAAGAGTATGGTAATAAATCGCCCGAGGTGTAATGAATATCACTCACCGACTCCTCGATACTCGAGCGCACCATCAAAATACATCGCCAAAGATTTCGAGATTCACCAACATAACTGTTCATCGGGAATTCATCATTGATTTCTTCATTTTTCTGCTATAGGATGTCTTTGCGAGAAAGTCCGCCATAGCTTGTCCTTTCACTGCTTTCGCAGGCTTATACGAAATAGTATATTCTGATAACAACAGCATCCACTTGGCTAGTCTTCCCGATAACATTGGCCTGGTCATTAAGAATTTTATCGGATCTGCTCTTGAGATCAAAGTTATATCATGAGAGAGACAATAATGCCTCAACTTTTGCACAGCGAATACCAACGCCAAACATTCTTTTTCAATCGGAGAATAATTGGATTCTGCCCCCATCAGTGTTCGGCTTAGATAATAAAGAGCAGTCTCTTTTCCGGCTTCATTTACCTGTGCCAACAAAGCACCCAAAGAATTTGTAGCGGCAGATGTATATAAGATAAGTGGCTTACCTTTCACTGGAGCTGTTAACACCGGCGGCTGTTTTAATAACTCTTTAATTGAATCAAAGGCATTCTGGCAAGTATGATCCCATACGAATTCTGTATCTTTCTTCATTAACCGGGAAAATGGCTGACACCTTCCTGCGAGGTTCGAAATGAAACGGCGAATGTATGCCAATTTTCCTTGTAAGCTTTTTAATTCCTTCAGCGTTGTTGGTGGCGGCATATTTTGAATAGCTTTAACTTTTTCTGGATCAATTTCGATTCCTCTGTGCCGTACAACAAAGCCGAGGAATTTTTTGAGGAAGACACTCTAAATGCACATTTAGCCGGATTCATCTTTAATTGCTTCTTTCTGAGTCGTCGGAAGACTGATGCTAAATGTTCGCGGTGCTCCTGATGATCTCCGGATCTGACTACCAAGTCATCAACATAGCATTCGACATGTTTATGCATCATATCTTGAAAGATATTTTTCATTGCCCTTTGATATGTTGCCCCAAAGATTTTTGAGACCGAAAGGCATAACTTTATAACATAAATTCCAAGCGGCGTTCGAAGGCCGTCGCCTCTTCATCTTCGGGTGCCATCCATCGATTTGATTTGATTATAACTGCATATCCGTCCATAAAGGACATGATAGCATCTTGAGTAGTGCTATCAATTAGTAATTTCATTATCGGGAGAGGGAAATCGTCTTTTGGACATGCTTCATTCAGATCTCTCAAGAAGTCAATACATACTCGATCGTCAGTTCTTTTTTTAGAACAATATTTGATATCCATTTGGGATATTTAACTTCTCCGATGAACCCAACCTTTATTAGCTTATTTACTTTTTTTCGATTAACGGAATTAGGTCCGGGTGAAATCGCCTTTGTGCTTGCTTTACTGGTTTCTTTTCTTTGGAAATATTTAGTCGATGCATTGCTACAGAGGGTTCAGTCCAGTCCGCATTTCTTCATATGTCCAAGCGAAAACATCTTTATTCTCCTTGAGAAGTTGGCCATATTTCTCGGTTTCTCGATCGAAAGGCTAAGCCGATGAATGTGTTCCTTGGCTCTTCTTGTTGTTCCCTAAATTTATTTCTCGCAGCCATCTATCGTTGGTTGCCCCCGTCTTCTATTTGCCTTGGAGCGGTTTCGGGATATTCAATTACCTTAGTATCCTGGTGTAGCCGAGGTCATGTTAGCGATGATACTATATTTTATTGATTCGCTCCCAATCCTTGGAATTTTCTTCGCTTTTCTCCGATTAACCCCGAGAGGGATTGAATTCCTTTCCCATGATTCAAGCCGGTGGGTTTGTCATAATCAAAACCCATATTTCTCATGATTTTCTTGCTTTTTCTTCAGATTTCCTCAAATTTTGCGATGCTAACTCTCCATGATATATATTGCTTATATTTTCATCTTTCACTTCTTGTGCAGCGTGAAACTCTATGGGTTCAGGATATTTAGCACTGGCTTTGACTTGAAATGTTCTTGGAGCGGCTGCAAATGGCTTACATCTTTCGATATTGGGTAATGGCATTGTGTAATTAATTGTAAGACTTTCACATTGCTCGTCGACAATAGTGTCAACGGCGGTTGTCCCGGTTGTCTCAGGCGCTTTGGTACAAAATAGAATTTCTTTCTTGCTTCTGCAGACCTAGAAGATTCTGCTCTTTCTTCTTTAACTTTATTTATCCTGGCATCTTTTACGATTCTCTTCCCATCATCATTTCTCATTTCTTCAGAGAAACATTTATAATAGCTAGCATCCGCAAAGAAAGACTAAACTTCCGTATAGGGTTTTGCATCAGCCATTACTTTACACTGCATCCCATCTTTACAATAGATTTGAAACGATGTAGAGTAGAAGGTATAATATTGTCTTGATGTATCCACGGCCTTCCCAAGAGAAGGTTATATGTCACAAACATTTATAACGTGACATACAATAATAGTGATTAATTCTCCCACTTCTAATGTCACCGTAATTTTACCGAGTGCGCGTTGTCCATCTTGATTGAACCCTTGTATCATCATCCCGCTTAGAAGCAAGTCTGAACGACGAAAACCCAACTTAGTAATCATTGAGAGTGGCAAAAGATTTACTGCGGACCCATTATCTATCATAATCCTTTTTATCTTCTTTTCACAAATGTATCCTTCTATCATCAATGGCCTATTATGTTCCTTTTCGCCAATTAAATCATCATCAGAGAAAGATATTACTGGTAGACAATTCATCTTTTCACTGTTCCTTTCATTCTTCATTTCTGCCAGTAAAGTTTCTCTTACATCATGATCAGACAATGCTTGAATCAAACTTTGACGAAATTCTTCTGATAATTTGAGTGCATCATAAATACTTAATCGAGCCGGTATACCCTTTAAGTGGCTGACTACATCATAAGCCACTTTTGTCACTGCATCTCCATTTCTATTCTTGTCTTCAGTACTCTGTCTTTCAATCACTTCTTTCCTTATGATTCGCTTTTTGCTTTCCGGGACTTGTTATTTGCTTCCCGATCGCAACGTAATCATTGTTGCATTTCTTGTTGACCTTTCCTTTTTCATCCCCGCGTGTTTTCTTGTATTGACAATACATTTATTGTTGCCCTTGCATTCTTTTCTTTGCTTCCATTTGGTTATTATGTCACCTCTATTTATCATTCGCTGTATAATGCATTTTAACGTATAACAATTTTTCCGTCGAATGCCCCACTAGGCGATGATAACGGCAAAAGTTTCTTTCTCGAGTCCTCGTCATATCTTCAGGACGTTTTGGTTCTGGTAATTCCAAGGTACCTGCTTTTAACAATTGTTGCATCATAGGTACCACATCTTCTTTATCAAACTCGAATCCTTCATGTGAATCGAGCATTCTGAGCTTTTTTCCACCGTATCTATCTCTTGATTGATTCCAGCCTTCTTTTCCTTCTGGCCTTTTATCTCTTGAGCCTCTGGCATCTTGATTCTTCTTATCCCGATCGATGGTGTTGACAGTTGTCCTGCCAGGTATTCTTCTGACAGTTTCATGATGAAATGCCGGCATCTTGCGAGTCATCAGTTCCAATGCATGGGCTTTGGTAGCCAAATCACGAAAGGTTCCGATATCGTATTTGGTGAGTCCAAACGCGATTCTGTTTCCATAGAGTTCGAGACACATTTTGACTTGTTCCTTTTTCTTCCCAAGAATCGCGCGCATGCATGCATGCCCCAGTGTCTTCCATCCTGTCTATGAATTTTTCGATTGGTTCTCCTTCTACATTTGCCGTCTTGAAGCTAATTACGTGATGCTAACATCGCGCTCGACGAAAAGAAGTTTGACATGAAAGCATCTTGCATTTCTTCCCATGTTCGTATGGACCACGGTGCCAAATTTGAATACCACCTGAAAGCTTTACTTGTCAACGATGACCCAAATAAGCGTAAGCAATATTGAGGTATCGTGGAAAAATTCCCCATGCTGGTGATGAAATGCATCAGGTGTTCCTCTGGTGATCCTTCCCCATTAAATTTCTGAAAATCTGGGTGCTTAAAATTGGCTGGGAATGGAACATCCTCTACCTCTCTTGGGTAGGGTGTTCGGTATCTGAAACGACCGGTATTTGCACGCTCCCTTTCTATTTTGACCGCTTCTTCGACGACTTGTCTTACGTCATCTTGTGTTATAGCTCTTGTCACTGGAACGGACCCTCGGGATCCTATCCCCTGTGGACGGGAACCTTCAGGTTGGTTCTCTTGTCCATTTGTTGCTCCCATCATGGGTGGAGCCACTATTTGGGCTACATTATGTGCCAGAGTTGTCAGAGCTTCTCTGAGATTCCGGCATTCATCCATTAGCACTCTTTGTGCCTCCGCCATTTGATCAACACGTTCTTCAGTAGTTGGTCTATTTCCTTGACCTGTCTCTGCCATGTATACCGCGGCCTCTTAACTGTTCGTCGAAGCTGTTATTGGAGTATAACGAGAGTATGTTGACGTAATAGGGCTTGTAAAGAGGAGAGAAATTGGAGTCTTGTTTGATTCTTGTGTACTTCCGTGCTTTTAATCGATTGAGGTGATACAGCTATAGGCGAGCTTGTTTGAGGTGAAGTAGGCATCGGGGATCCTATCATCAGTGCTTTGCCTTTCTGTGCTTCTGTCCATTTGGTCTTCGGGGCGACCAAAGCTGGAAAATCTTGTGACGAGAACTGCGTAGCAGTTTGTTCAGGATAAATCGCCGGAGGAGCGAGCTCGGGTTTTCTTCTTGCTATGCTCCGTGTGATTGGTCCCTCAGCTCTTGGTGCAAACAATTTCGCTTTGCTGTTTTTTAAGGTTTTTGCTTTCGTCTTTCTAGACAAGACCAAAGTCCAGTTATCATCACTTTCTTGTGGTGGAGGTGAAACGGAAATGACTCCTACTGTTACTTGAGTCAATTTGCGCCTGCTTGTAGTGCTTGCTTCCATATGCTCAGGAGTTCGGCTTGGCGCATATTCAATTACGAACCCGGTAGCGGTGAATCGGAAGTTCACTTTTCTTGCAATATTAGCCATTAGTAGTATTGTGTGATTGAATTTAGGTACCTTCAATAATAAAACATACCTGAAATTAGTACATGAAAGACTAAGCAAACTATCTTGGAGATGAAGGGGAGGATGTTCCCACTGAGAGTCGCCATTTTGGCGTCTAATAGACGCCAAAAATAATGACGAGAATCTTACAACTTTTCCAATGTTAATGTTAAATAAGACAATGTTCCCCAGCAGAGTCGCCATTTTGTTTCGACAAGGAAACAAAAGTATTTGATTTGGGAAAATTATCTTATTCAAACATAACAATGAAATAGTTATAAAGACAACCGTCATATTTATTAATTCTGAGTTCGTTTACATCCTTTGATATCCCTTGATTCTAAGATAGTTTACAAAGAACTTATTACAAATGTCAATTATTATAGCTAAATATAATTTTCGGCAGCATAACGGCAATGATCTCAATCATCTCCAATGACTTAGGAGGAAATAGACAAATCGATCAACAGTCTTCAAGAGAACGAAGATTCCAGCAGCATTTCGGTACTATTTTGGTCATCTCCTGAAACTTAGGAGGAATACGTCTCTTCGTCGATGATTCTTCCTTTCTCTTGATCAAGAAGAACTTGAAGCTTTTGAGGACTCCAATCATTCCGACAGCATTCCAACTCATTGCTGTTAAAAACTGCCAAGCAATAGGTTTGCGCGGGTCCGCGCAAACTATATGCTTTGCGCGGGTCCGCGCAAACTATGAAAGCCTTCTGTTGCTTTACGCTGACCGGCGCAAACTTCCAGGAGTCCAATACTCCTTTGCGCGCGGTCGCGCAAAGTGCAGGAGTCCAATACTCCGCACCTTCTGTCTTCTCTTTCGTCTTTGCTTCACTTCTGAAATCTTCCAACCCCTTTTTAGAGAAGAAATGGGGTATTTATAGACATTTTCACCAGTGGAAATCTCAGATCTGGTCGATGTGGGACAAAAATATCATCCATCCATTTTTATCGCATCATTATAGACTTTGCGCGGACACGCGCAAACAATATACTTTGCGCGGTGTCGCGCAAACCCTTCATCCTGCGCAAACTGTCTTCATGTTCTCCGCGCAATCATTTCACTTTGCGCAGTCTTGTGTAACTATTTCACTTTGCGCGACCCCGCGCAAAGTGGTCTTGAAGCTGTTTTCTTTCATCTTCAAAGTGATTTCTTGATCTTTGTCGTTTTTCACTTCCTTGCTTATTTTATGCCTCAACAATCCATTACACGGGTTGGGGAATCAAGATGTCCATTACGCGGGTCACGTAAGCAAGAAGTCAGTTGCACAGATCGCGCAATCAAGGAATGTACTAACACAAGAATTGAGGATTGGCACGTGTGTGCGGCCTATAAATACCCCGCTCCTCCTCTCATTTGGTTGGTTGGACAATTTTGGGAAACTGGAGCGGAGCAACTGAAGGTAGAGAGTAGAGGCGAAGAGCAGTTGCGCGGACTGCACAACAAGAAGAGCAGTTGTGCGGACCGCGTAACGAAGTTATCGGTTGCGTAGACCGCGCAATAAGGATACCAGTTACGCGGATCGCACAACCAGTGTATCGGTTGCACGGGTCACAGAACTTGATCAATTCAGCAATTCCTCCTAAGTGTTGGGAGATGACTGAAGAAGCTGTCAGAGTGCTGCCGAAATTTTTGTCTCCAAGAAGATTAGCTGATCAATTCAGCAATTCCTCCTAAGTATCTAGGAGATGATCGAAATAGCGCCGGAGTACTGCCAAAATTCTATCTCATTGGAGATTAGCTGATCAAGTCAGCAATTCCTCCTAAGTATCTAGGAGATGACCGAAATAGCGTCGGAATGCTACCGAAATTTCCATAAAACTATCTTGTCTACTTTGACTGATTATACTTTATTTTCAGAATCAAGGGAATCAGAGGATGTAAATGAACTCAGATAAATGTGATCAATGTTCTCTTATTCATTCTTTGTTATCATTGAATAAATCCCCCAAATCAAACTCATTTGTTTTCTTGTCGAAACAAAATGGCGACTCTGCTGGGGACTTATTATTCGATGGTAACTTAAAAGATAGTTAGAGAACATTTATCACTTTTTGGCGTCTGTATGGACGCCAAATAGTGACTCTCAGCGGGAACATCCTCCCCTTCATCTCTAAAAGTAAAGTACAATTTTATTTAAATAAAATAACTAACATTTTGTTATAAATGACAGGTATACAGTAACGACCTTTCTCCCGACTAACGTGGTTGTCTACTCTCATCCAACGGATTTCCACAAAAGAAAGCATCAGAGAAGATTAAATCAATTGTGATCAAGGACAGACAATGTCAGGGCTCAAACTGTCAAGTATGGATAATAGGTCAATCATGTGAAATGTTATGAGGCGCGGTTTTACCTCATTCAATTCATCCTCAAAAAGAAAATTTGCCAGCAAATGTTGATCAGTCTGCATCAGATGAGCATATTACTGAAGAAATCCCCAACTTTCCAATAGCAGCCACCGTGAGCAATAGTAAACCTTAAGGAAAACCTTCTTATGAGAAGTCAGTTCGACTAAATCATACGCTGCCCGCCGACAAGTAGGTGAATTAATTAATGAATTAACGAATTCGTTAGCCAATAGAGAATTTAGAGGGCATCGCCACAACTTTCTAGAATAGAAGAGAAAAGAGTTAAGAGCAAGTAGAAAGCGTTATAGAAAGCAAAGTCTACTATGGTCAAGAACAGTGAATTTTGCGTAATGAACAGAACAATCTCTATTTCGCCAATAGCTCAAGAAGATGAGGGAAGATGGAGGATAGTAATATCCAAAAGTCAAAAAGTTCGATCTGCTTCTGCAAGAAGCATCATTTCGCCAACTACTGGGTCAATTATGTGAAGTGTCGTGAGACATAGCCCTGCTTCGGTCATACAATCATCTCATTCGAGAAAAATGGAAAGGCCCGTCACTCCAAAAGGTCTTTCGATACCATCAACTATAACCGCAAACACATCTTCCACAGAATCATTGCGAGTTCAAAAAAACAAAGGGAAGACGACCGTAACCAGCGAATGTTTACTCACAGCACCTCTTGCGAAAGATTTTACGCAAACTCATGCATTAAGAATGCTACGATTCGAGTCAGTTAGTCCTTCAAAGTGACGGTATGCTGGTTTCAAATCAAATGATAGTTCATCCTCTTTAACAGCGTCAGTAGCACGACGCTCGTTTTCTCCCTCAATATCAAGAGATCAAAGTATGAAGAAACAGAAAGCTCATCGACAGATATTAATCAGCCTGATCAGTTTTCACTAGATGAACATGCGGCTGAAGAAGTCCCTAATATTCTGACGGTGATTGTTGTGAACAACACTGAGCCACAAGTAGAAAGGCCATAACCGCAAGCGGTCAGATTTCAAGAGCCAATGCCTAATGTTACTCAGAATATCACACAGGAAGAAATCCGGCAGATGGTTATCGAATCTATTCACCTAGAGAATGAGCGAAGTCAGAATAAGAAATTTCAATATCAGACGTCGTATCCTTGTGAAATAGAAGAAATACCATTTCCCACTGACTTCAAACACCCAGACTTTTAAAAATTCAACGGGAACAGATCCCCAAAAGAACATATGATGCATTTCATAGCAAAGATGGAAAATTTCTCTAGAATTCATCAATATTGTATGCAATTATTCGGATCTTCTCTGACAGGAAGAGCTTTCAGATGGTATTCATGTTTAATCCCAGGATCTATTCATACCTGGGAACAGATGCAGGATGCTTTTATGTCAAACTTTTTCTCTCAGGACAAAGAAATTAGTTTGACCGAATTGGCCTCTATTTGCCAAGAAGAAAATGAACCAGTTGAAGAATTCATCAGTCGATGGAAGGACTTGGCAGCATTATGTCAACATCCTCTGCGGGAATCGGAACAAGTAGAACTATGTTTAGAAGGCATGAGACCAGAACTGGCATGCCACCTGATTAGTAAAGATTGGAAAACATTTCATAATTTTGCTACGAAGGCTTATGCTCTTGAAAAGATGATGGAAAAGTGTCTGCTTTTCAGTCAAAATCAGCCCACATCACTCAAAAAGAAGAAACTAATGAAGATTATCAGAATGTTGAAAAAGACAGCGATGAAGAAGATAGAAATGGTCGTGCAGTTATAATGACATATAAGAGGTCCAGGCAAAATAAAGATCATATGAAGTATTCGTTTGCAAGAAAAGATATACTTCCTATGTTGAATCAATTGTTGGCTATGAAGAGTATTGAATTACCTCGGCCAAGACACATCGAAGAAATCAAAAATACCGGAGGAATGGATTATTGCCATTATCACCGTAAATTTGGACATCATACGGAAGATTGTAATTTCCTCAAGAAAAAGCTACAGACAATGATCGATAAGGGAGAAGTTGCTATGGAAAGAGCATGACAAAAAGAGGAAAATGGAGAAAAATGACAGAAATTCGATAAAGAAAATTCTAGGGGCATCCGCGTTAAAAGACGATAACATGGTTCGTATGGTAAATCGTCAATAATTGACAAGATCGAGCTGTCATAGCCTAAATATTCAAAAAGAAAAGAAGTAAGTGAGGCAAAAGATGTAAAGCCGTGATAAAAAGTATATTCATTGCTAATATGCATTGCAATAACTGCCAGTTCAGGAAATGACCGCTATTTTGATTTCGAAAGGTATTGGTATAATACTTCCAAAATCAAAAGGGGGCAAGACAGGTAAATAAAAAAATAAATAAACTATGAAATATATTTCTCATCTTTTGTGTATTTGAATGAAATACAGGCTTTCAAGCATATTAAGTCACCGCCAAAGCAAGACAGGTAAGTAAAGAAGTAAGTGAGAAATGTGAAATATATTTCTCACCATAGAATGCATTTATTTTGTATATGAATAAAATACAGGCTTTCAAGCATATCAAATCATCGCCAAATGCGAAGCACCAATAACAATCACCCAAAGGAAAAGTCAATCACCAAAATTAACAACTATCGCTGTCATCATCAATCGCCAAAATGGATTATCATTGCCAAAATTGATTCTCAGGGCATATCAGCAATGACGAAGTATCAATTATTGATTCTCAGGGCATATCAGCAACGACGAAGTATCAATTATTGATTCTCAGAACATTATCAGCAGCGGTGAAATATCAACCATGGATTCACCATTCATGGCAATAAAAATAAGAAATAAGCAGTGGAATAAACCTACATGGTCAACCACACAAATTTTACGACAGCGATGACAGCTCATCATTTAAGGCAGCTTAGCCAAGCCTATATGGCCAACTATGCTTAAGGCCTATCATTTAAAAAAAAAAGCCTGAAATTGGCTAGCCCGAAAATCGGCGGTAAACTATATTGCTCCTTGAGCCCATAGCTCGAAATCGGCAGTAAAATATATTGCTCCTTGAGCCCATAGCCTGAAATCGGAGGTAAACTATATTGCTCCTTGAGCCCATTGCTCGAAATCGGCGATAAACGATCTTCCTCTTTGAGCCCAGTGTCAAGTCCAGTTCAATCGTCTGGTCGAGTCAAGTCCAGTCAAGACAGGACAAGTTCAGTCTTGTCCAGTCAAGGTATGGTCAGTCAAAGTGCACTAGCATCGTTGCTCAAAAGCATTAAATATGCTCAAAAGTATCAAATATACTCAAAAGCATCAACTACGTGTAGCATTCAAAATACTGCAGATGCACATTTTAATTTAGATATGTTTAAATATACAATTGCCTGATGAAATTTTAAATGTTGAAAAGAAAAATATATGTAAAAATGCATTTCTCTTGAATCAGGTTCAAATTGCAGCAATAGTAAATGCCTTCAAGATATGGACGATTATCTATTCAAAAGTTCAAAATCTTCAAGATCATCTATTAGTCTTCCATTGTAATATATTTGTTCCGCTGACAAGAGCCGTAAGGTCTTTTTATCTCTTGCATTCTTGATATAAAGAAATATTATTGCGAAAGATTCTCAAAGGCAGCAAAGAATGAATTAGCAAAGAAACATCATTCTCTCCTGGACAATATAAGGATTTAGGTATATTCTTTGGATCCGTTAAAGGAGCCGCAAAGATTATCTATCCTTCAAGGGTATCAACAAGCTTCACATCAAAAATATTATCTTCTGAAGAAATCTTTATGTGAAGATTGACAGGGAAAGGGGGCAAGATCTATGTCTTCAAAGTAATCTACGCCTTGGTCTTTCTGATAATCTTTTATGCACGATGAAGGAATTCATAAACCGAGGACTATGAAGTATGATTCAATGTGAACGTTCAAAAATTGCTTCTATATTAAAGCTCAGTTATATGCCGATATCGTAACTTCTCACTATCCTAGTAATGATATCGCAAGACTCCAAGTACCAGATCTGATGAAGATAAAGAATAAACAGAATCATCATCCGTAACTTCTATATCCTTTGAAAAGCTGATAAGTGAAAATTGAGAGAAGTCTTGTCTATTTTTTTTAGAATCAGAAAGATCCCAGGAAAAGTTTATGAAGAAATGCTAAAGAGCACAAGCTAGAAAAGACTCGACAAAGGACTCAGCAGTTGAACCTTTGGAGTTAGAAATGATGTTTCCAAAAGTGCGATATAATGAGCAAAAGAATGCAATGCGAAGCACGATGACAGAGCGAATATCACAATCAGCCTAAAAAAGAGAAGAGTAGTTTTCAATATAAATTATAAAAAAAATAAAAAATCATCAATGCTTATTAAGGCTAAATTGAAAGATCTATGATGTCTTGAGATACTAATTTCGATTAATTTGGAAGGAAAGATCATCATTTGAAAGATCAGATTATGCAGATCATGAATAAAAGAAATAACAAGATCGTTGCAGAATTGAAAGAAAAAGTCGCTGGAGTTAATCAAAAAGATCGTTGTAGAATTAAAAGAAAGAATCGCTGGAGTTGATCAAAGAGACTGTTGCAGTTGAAAGATAGTTCTCTGATAAAGTTGCTCAAAGACAAAGTCATCACAGCTGTTGCAGAGATGTGTTTCGATAAAAAGAGAACTTCATTTTCTCTAGTGAAACATCCGCTCGACACTATTGGCTGGGAGCATTCAAGTCTTCCGGTCGAGCGCAATCATCAAGTCTTCTAGTTGAGCACAATCATCAAGTCTTCCAGTCGAATGCAATCATCAAGTCTTCCAGTCAAACGCAATCATCAAGTCTTCCATTCGAGCAGAGATCATTCAAATCTTTTGTTCAAGCGCCATCGTTCAAATCTTCTGTTCGAACGTAATCAATCAAGTCTCCCGTTTGAACGTGATCAATCAAGTCTTCTATTTGAACGTGATCAATCAAGTCTTCCTTTTAAATGATCATTCCAGTCTTCTGTTCGAGCGCCATCATTCAAATCTTCCGTTCGGGTGCGATTGTTCAAGTCTTTTGATCGAGCACAGTCGTTCAAGTCTTACGTGCGACCACGATCATTCCAATCTTCAGTCAAATATGAGCATTAAAGTCTTCCTGTCAAATGATCATCCAGTCTTCCATGCAAGCATGATCATCTAGTCATTCTTCAGTTGTAAGTCATTCAAGCTTCTTCAGGCAGGGGAAGATCGATCCTCCATTTGATCTCAGGAATCAATCAAAGAAGGATCGAGGGGGCATCTGTTGAGGCACAAAAAATATTCCATTCCATGGTCAGAGAAGATCGGTTGCGCGGGTCGCAGAACTAAGCAGATCGGTTACGCGGGTCGCAGAACCAAGCAGATCCGTTGCACGGGTCGCGTAAGCAGGAAGTCAGTTGCGCGGATCGCAGAAGCAAGAAGATCCGTTACGCGGGTTGGGGAATCAAGATGTCTGTTGCGCGGGTCGCGTAAGCAAGAAGTCAGTTGCGCGGATTGCACAATCAAGGAATCTACTGACACAAGAATTGAGGATTGGCACGTGTGTGGGGCTATAAATACCCCGCTCCTCCTCTCATTTGGTTGGTTGGACGATTTTGGAAAACTGGAGCGGAGCAACTGAAGGTAGAGAGCAGAGGCGAAGAGCAGTTGCGCGGACCGCGCAACAAGAAGAGCAGTTGTGCAGACCGTGCAACGAAGTTATCGATTGCGCGGACCGCGCAACAAGGATACCAGTTACGTGGATCACGTAACCAGTGTATCGATTACGCAGGTCACAGAACTTGATCAATTCAGCAATTCCTCCTAAGTGTTGGGAGATGACTGAAGAAGCTATCAGAGTGCTGCCGAAATTTCTGTCTCCAAGAAGATTAGCTGATCAATTCAGCAATTCCTCCTAAGTATCTAGGAGATGATCAAAATAGTACCAGAGTACTGCCAAAATTCTATCTCATTGGAGATTAGCTGATCAATTCAGCAATTCCTCCTAAGTATCTAGGAGATGACTGAAATAGCGTCGGAATGCTACCGAAATTTCCATAAGACTATCTTATCTACTTTGACTGATTGTACTTTGTTTTCAGAATCAAGGGAATCAGAGGATGTAAATGAACTCAGATAAATGTGATCAATGTTCTCTCATTCATTCTTTGTTATCATTGAATAAATCCCCCAAATCAACTCATTTGTTTTCTTGTCAAAACAATTGGACAAGGAGATGAAGGAGAAATCCTGAATCCAGGACCGACGACTACTGTAACGCCCTGAAATTTGAGGGTCGAGTAGCAACTCAACTCTCGAGTTCCAAAACATCACTTATGCAACATAGATAATGATGATTAAATGTTGTCTGTGTTAGTGCAATAAACATGAGTGAGATTATACCAAAACAGTAATTCATACTCCAGATCAATTGTATAAAGGCAAGCGGAAGACTGAAACTGTATATACTTGTATGTAAAAGAAAAAAACCATCTCAATCTTCAGAGTATGAACCCAACTAAGTTACCATATACATGTATTTGTTTTATGATCAAAATGTCAAAAGTATAACTAGAGAAGTAAGCCCTGTAAGTCCCGTCGATCCAGGTAGTGTAGGCAAAGCCACCAGAATACTGCATATACGAGAACTCGTCCTGGTCCTCGTCGTAGTCCGGCTCAGCCTCCTAAGTCGTCACCTCATCTGCACCTGAGACAGAGTCTAGTTAGTGTTTACAACACCGTCCCGTAACGTGGGAGTGAGTAGCTAACTCAGTGGAACAATAAAGCATAGGTTAACATGTTATCAATTCAGTTAAGCAGTAATGATAAAGCAGTACAATCGAACAATCCTAACTACTCTTATTAATGCAAGTATGAAATGCAGTCATGATGCATGCCCTCACCGACATACACCCTCATGCGACACCATCTTACGTTCGCGGCATGTGTTCATTCCTCAGTGCTCCACATCTTCTAGGCACATGCAGTGCAATGATGAGCATGATTACCAAGTTGTTATTAGTCCATTTCAAACAGCAGGATTGGGAAACTAAGGTACCTCCCTTGTATCATTCCCAAACATGATCCATTCTAGAGTCGTCAAACCTAGATAATCTCATACGATAATGTGGTTCTAGGGCACTGCAAAGGCTGCCAGGGCTGTTACATGCAATCGTTACACCACTTCCTCATCACCTTTTTAACGGTTCATACTAAATTGATACAGGCCTAGTTCATACTCTATACACCGCGGCAAAACTCGTCGCCTCACCGCAAATTCAGGGTATGCTCGAAGTCACTACAAAGGGCTGCCAGGGCTGTTAAACGCAATCATTGCACCACTCCCTCATCACCTTATCAATGTAGGCCGACAGCACGAATATAGTGTCCCATACCACCATAATCGGCTCACGAGTCTGGTTGCTCAATGGACACTACGGGGAGGCTCGGGCTGACGCACTCGCAATACCATGAAACCCCAGCGTAGGACAGCTCAACCACGATGTCCCATACCACCATGCCCGGCTCATGAGTCTTAGCGGATCGAGGTATCATGGTTAACGGGATTTCACTGGTAAGTTTGGTACCCTGGGTTCAAGCAGTAGCGTCCAAACATGGTGAATATACATTAGACATATCGAGTTACTTGATGAGCCTGACTAGCTCAAGCGCACAATCAACTGAACGGCATGAAGTGCATAAGCATTTCACGTGGCCTAACCACTGTCGCCAACGGAAGTACGACTCGGGTTCGTCAAACACATCCTACGTGGCGAAATGAATCTCAACCACGAACTCGAGTCTGGTACCAATTGTCTAGACTATAATTATAGTCCCAATTGCAATCAATCCTTATTCAGAGCATGTGGAGTAAAGCATAATAAACAAAGTAATTCAAGCATGTTAACAAACATGTCATAAAGCATGTTACAAAGCACAATGTAAACAAGAAATACAAACACATATATTTCATAGTAAGCGATTAAATTGAACAACCATCATGGAGGAAATCATATACGTTTCTAAGGTAGTTGAGAATCCCATCTCAACACCTACCTGAAGCATGATTATCTAAGCACTTACTCTTACAAGCATTTTCACAAATACTTAGAATATACTATTTTAATATACATAGTGTATATTAGCAAAAACATGTACTAGGGCAAACCCTCTCACCAAGTAAGTGTTATACACATATATAATATGTTCATACAGCAAATAATCATGGCAAACACATTTCCAAAATTTATACGTATACGGTACTTTCTACAATACTAGGAATACAGTATATTCAACATAGTGATCGTATAACCAAAAAGTGAAACAGACAGCACTTTGTACATGTGCAATTACATATAAATCATGAATCTATCATTATCTGACATTGAAAGCATTGAAAACCATAACTTATAAACCTAAAGTCCGCACCTTACGCCATAGAAGCGTAAAGAACGCGATTGATTTGCTAAGCTTTCGTATACGGCTATTCGGCAACCTAAAGAGTGAAATAGGTTAGCTATTTCATCACGTACAACTATCAAAACCCCAAATCAGTTTAGGGTTAGGGTTTCTTACCTAGAAACGAAGCTGAAAATCGTCGGAAAAGCGATGAGAAGTGAGTGGTGAAGCTTGTGTAGCGGCAGGGAAAAAAGGTAGGAAGAATCCTCCCACAACTCTCTCACTCTCTCTCTCTCTCTCTCTTCTCTCCTAGAGTTTTTTTTCAAATTCGTATGGCTGAATGAGAGAGGGTTTTAAGGTCTTTATATAGCCTAAAACTACACCAAAATAGACCTAAGGTCAAGGTATACTTAGGTTATATCCAATGTGGGCCAGTTTCAGCTCAACAGAGGACTTCTGGCGGGCCCCCTTAAGCCAAAGGTCGGACTTAAGCTCACCAATACTGGATCTAAGTACCATTAAGTTTTTGTTCCAGTAGGGTTTCCAGATCACAAATGGCGGACCAGTTTCAGTTCAACGGTCAGTGGATCTCGATCTGAAATTTCAAGTACGTGGATATGTTTGGGCAAATATCCCTGATCCAAGGGTGTAATCTGGTCTGATTCTGACGGTCAGGTTGCTCAATACTAAACTGCAAGCGTCACATGCCAGATTTCATAAATCCTTATTTATTTTGGAATTATTTTCATGTTTCTCACACTCCTCGCTCCAGACTCAAGCGAATAGCCGTGGGACACTATCTGAATTTGATCTCCAAGATGGTTGTCAAGCCCAGCGAGGCGGTCCTAAATCTATAACCTCGTATCATTTGGACTTTTGATTTGCGGTCCAGATTTGATACGGAGTTTCAATGTGCTCCCGAGAGCTGTCGGGTAATGAGTTTAATCCTAGATTTTAGGGTAACCTAGCGTCAATGATTCTACAAGTTTTGGGTCTTGCAGATCATATTTAAAGTGATTCAAATGAATTTCATGGCTAATCTAGTTTAGCACTTCGTTAACTTTGTCAAATTTCTAAAGGATTTGATCCTAAGCGATTTCTGCCTGAGGTGGTACTCGGGCCATTGTACGGAATTTTTTGAGTCGTTACAACTACGATCCCACGTACAAATGCCCAAATAGACTCGGAATATGACAATTCTAGTATGGAATGAAAGAGCACTAAAGTACCTTTCAGAACACCAAAACTCAACCCAATCTGACAACAAACGAGGGAGTTATGAGCATCTCCGTTAGATCACGCGATGCAGAAAGATTAACAATCCAAATTGCAAAATGAGGATGGAAGAGTTCCAACGTGCTTTTAGGATATCAAACGGTCTCAAAATTAGCCAATTCTGATCCCATTTGGAAGCTTGTCAAGTTATAATTCCATTAAGCTTAAAATTGTCTAAATTCGAACACTAAAGAGAGAGTTATGAAGGTTACAATTGGACAAGGAGATGAAGGAAAAATTCAGGATCGATGACTGTGATCGCACTTACGGATGCCCAAATGGTCTCAGAATACGACTATTCTGGTCATGATTGAAAGAGCACTAAAGTACCTTTCAGATGACCAAAAATCGACCCAATCCGACATCAAACGATGGAGTTATGGGCATCTCCGTTGGATCGTGCGATGCGAAAAGATTAACAATCCAAATTGTAAAATGATGATCTAAGAGTTACAACATGCTTTTGGGATATCTAACGGTCTCGAATCTAGCCAATTCTGGTCCCACTTAGAAGCTTGTCAAGTTACCATTCCATTGAGCTCAAAATAGTTTAAGTTCAACCACTAAAGAGAGAGTTATGAAGGTGTTTCGACAAGGAAACAAAAGTATTTGATTTGGGAAAATTATCTTATTCAAACATAACAATTGGACAATTATAAAGACAATCATCACACTTTATTGATTCTAAATTCATTTTACATCCTCTGATGTCCCTTGATTCTAAGATAGTTTACAAAAGAATTCATTGTATGTTATGACTATCATAATCAGATATGAATTTTGACAGTATAACGGCCATGATCTTAGTCCTCTCCAATGACTTAGGAGGAATAGACAAGTCAATCAATAGTCTTCAAGAGAACAAAGATTCCGGCAGCATTTCGGTGCTATTTCGGTTATCTCTTGAAACTTAGGAGGAATACGTCTCTTTGTCCATAACTCTTCCTTTTCTCCCAAATAAGAAGAACTTGAAGATCTGAAGACTCAAACCATTCTGACAGCATAACAGCCCATTGTTGCTACAGACTGTCCAGTAGTCGGTTTGCGCGGGTCCGCGCAAACAATATGCTTTGCGGGTCCGCGCAAACCATAAGAAACATCCGCGCTTTGCGCGGATCGGCGCAAACTTCCAGAGTCCAATACTCCTTTGCGCATGGTCAGCGCAAAGTGCAGGAGTCCAATACTCCGCACCTTCTGTCTTCTCTTTCGTCTTTTCTTCACTTCTGAAATCTTCCAACCCCTTTTGAGAGAAGGAACGGGGTATTTATAGACATTTTCACCAGTGGAAATCTCAAATCTGGTCGATGTGGGACAAAAATATCATCCAACGATTTTTATCGCATCATCATAGACTTTGCGCGGACACGCGCAAACGATATGCTTTGCGCGGTCTCGCGCAAACCCTCAATCCCACGCAAACTGTTTTCTGCGCAAACTCTTCACTTTGCGCGGTCTGCTGAATTGATTCCCTTTGCGCGATCCCGCGCAAAGTGGCTTTGAAACTGATTTCTTTTGATCTTTCTAACTTATTTCTTGATCTTTCTTGTCTTTATTTTGCTTATCTTTATGCCTCAACAGATGCCCCCTTGATCCGTTCTTTGTTTTATAGAAAATCAAAGAAAAGGATCAAATCATTCCTTTTTACAAGGTTTGCGCGACCCCGCGCAAAGCTATGGTCGAGTACCATACTCGGTCATAAAGCCTATAAATAGTCCAATCACTTAGTCATTTTCACGAACTGTTTCTCTGCTAGAACTCCGCTCCGGCGATTTTATTCCGCGCAAACTTCTGACTTTGCGCGACCTCGCGCAAAGCGTCTCACTTTGCGCGACTTCCTCTCGAACTTGAGATTTTTCGCAGCAAACCCTTATACTTTGCGCGACTCGCGCAAAGTACCCTGCACTTAGAAAATTTTCAACACTTAGTCATTTTTCTTCTTTCTTCATTTCCTACTTTGTCACCTATCTTTCTTCCTCTATCTTTCCTCATGGCTCGTATCAAACAAACAGCCCGTCTTGTGTCTCCTTCTGATTCACCCTCTGATCAACCTCCTGCTAAGCGGACAAAGACAACTTCCAGAAATCCCGCTTATTTTAAAGAACCTGTTCTTCCCACCTTTGATTTTTCCGACCGCATTAAGTCTTTACCCTCTCCCATCCACAGATCCATATCATTAGGAGATATTAAATGTCCTCCTAAACATGGTAGAGAATATGACTGGGACGAATGGTTGAAATCCACAGCTCACATTCGTACCGATAGTGAGAGACCACCTCTCCGAGAAGATACTCCTCCTGCTTCTCGTCCGAAGAAAACTCGCCACAATAAGGCGAAAGAGTTTGCAGAAAAGATCAAGGAACACAAGAAAAAGCGGCTTCAGAACTCGTGGGACTCAGTACGAGTGGTTGAAGGAGTCATGAAGTTTGACAACCCTCATGCAGAGGGTATGACAATCATTCCTATCAAGGTATATCGCCATCAGTCTATGCTAGACTGTGAATCTAGAGATTGTGTCCATGGCGAAAGGCTGATGTATACCGAATCATGGGCCTCAAGAGAGCCCCGAATCTTAGAAGGAACTATTCAAGCTCAGAAGCCGCGACAGAACGTAGGAGAAGCTCGTCCCATGATCTTCTTGACTCCCTTCCATAGTCCTCATGATCTCTTTCCTTCTCATTTCTATGAGACGGTGCGACAGCGCTTCAGAGATCGAGAGCAACTCTGGGGCCAGGCAGAATTTCGCATTAGGGGCTTGTTAACTGCCCGTCGCTATTATTCTGAATGGGCGGAAGCTATCTTGCTGAAGCATACGAGCACTCTTGCAAAGATAGGCCTTTACGATGCAATAGAAGTAACCTCAAAATACTTCTATCGGGAACCCAATGTTCTAAAAGGCTTCCTTGAATATTGGTCGCCTACAACCAACTCCTTCCATTTTCCTTATGGCGAAATGAGCCTATCTCTTTGGGACCTTCATCGTATAAATTTGGTCTCACAATAATAAGCAAATTCTATGATGAATTCATTCCTACCAACAGAGAATTAGCCTTTGTTATCTTCCGGACCGCAAGCCTTCCATCTTTGAGACTACCATAGAGCTATTCAAAGAAATGGGCAAATTTCCCAACTTCCACAAAATTCCCCCTCTACAATGGCTGGCTCATTTCTCTAGAGGTCTCAGGTATTTACCAATTTGATCATTATTTTCTTCTTTATATTCTTATTATTTCGCCATCCCCATATATTAACCTCCTTCATTTTCTTTGAAGGTTTCGTGACTGCCGCTCGAAAGAATTGACTAAGCTCCGAGATACAATAAGAGGAAAACCAGAATATAGCTCTTTTGGAGAACTTGCAGCATTCTTGGCTTACTGGCTAAGCTTGGTTGTATTGCCCAGCTCCAAGTGGGCAGATGTTGTTCGTCCTACTGTCTTTGTTGTAGCTGGCGCTTTAGCAGAGGGTCATAAATATTCTCTTGCTCCTCCTGTATTATGTTCTATCTACAGGGCCCTTGGAGAAATAGCTACCCATGTAAAAGACCCGACTCTGGGAGCTTCATCTGCGCATACTTCTTGGCATTATTTTACAGGGTGGCTTGGAGTTTATTTCCCTTGGACCTTTGAGGTCTCGGAGCAAGCATATTCTCATCCTTCTCATCTTCCACTCTGGTTCTTTCAGCAAAGAGCAATGGCTAGAAGAGCATATGAGTGGGTTGCAAATAAGATTCGAGATGATGATCAGATAAACTTCTTTCAGTTCCGCCTTTACCGCTATACCGCAGACACAGACATGGTGGACAACGAAACTCTTACTGCAGCAGAGAGAGCTTTCTTCTTTTCTATTCGCTCATGCAGTTTGCCTCTGCGGGAAGGGACAGAATTCTGGAGAGAACCTTACTACCCCAGTCGTTTTGCTCGTCAATTTGGTTATGATCAAACTGTGCCACAAGACTGCGGGTTGGTTACCAGACAAATGCGCTGTTATGGAACTGGTCCTCTTAACTGGGCCATGATATGGAAACAATTGCTGAATGGCTGCGTTGGCTCTTTTTTCATAATTCCAGGTTGTGATCGCATAGTCCGTACATCATATAGCTGGATGCGATGGTGGGATCACCAATCATACCTGGTTAATAAATGTTTGCCAGTAGATTCTTCTATCTTTCTTCATCCACCCAGGCTGAAGGGCAGAAATTTAGAGAGCGGAATTGGCTATATTCCGGAGAAGAGCCATGCATCTCATCCTGGAGAGATTTGCAGAAAGATATCATTGGAAGATCCCATCCGTGAAATCAAGCCCATCAACACTTTGGATGGCTGGTTTGCCCACGGAGATCTGAGAGAATTTGAGAAATCTCGTCGGGATTCTTCAAACCAGGCTGCAGATAATGCTGAAGGTACATCTTCTCCAATTCCTGCAGAGACTGCAGTGGTTCAAGAAGGACCGGCTATTGGTACTTCCACATCTCCTCCACAGCCCCTTGGTCCTAGTCCATCTTCTCCGATGACTAGATCAAGAACGCGTTTGCAATCATCATCCCCTATCCCTCCGAAAAGAACTCGACCGACCTCTCTGCTTCCCTATAGTCCAAGACTCAGGAGAGCAAACCAACCCGTTTCTTATAAAGGGAAGCAAGTTATCGTTGAAGAAGTTGACGAAGAAATTTTGGGAGATGAAAGTTCAACTTCATCATCAAGTACAACTGAATCTTCGCAAGATGAAGATAGCGGAGATAGTGATAATGGTGAAGATAAAGATGATGACTTTGAAGAAGGTGAAGTTGATATTGGCGAAGAAGAGGAAACAATTTGTGAAAGAAGTTGAGATAGAATCTTCTCCTGCAATCGCTAAGACTCCTTCTAGCATTAATGTTCCTGCTAAATCTCCTGCAGCTGAGGAAGATGAAGAGGAGCCTTTAGATTATGGAGAATATGGGTATTCACCAGGTAAAGAAAATTTTCATATACATATCTCAATTTATATTATAACAACTATTATTTATTTAAAATCATTGCATCTCCCTTTTTTAGGTGCCCAAGTTGCAGAAATAGGTGCTATCTCTTCAGTGAGCCCTCTTGCGGTATCTTCACCAAGAGCACCTGTAATTCCATTGGTAGTACAGAGAGTAGTGGCTCGTGAAATTATATTTCCTACAGAAACTACTGACTTGCCAACTCCGGCTACCAGAGATTCTAGTACAGAAGCTAGAGCACCATCTTTTGCTGATATGGTGGGACTTGGTCCTTCCATAGCTCAAAGAGCTTCTCCTTCTGTTAGTCGTGTTCCAGTGACAGGTATATATATATGCACTGCTTATCTTCACTCAAGACTATATATATTTCATAATAATATATTGAATATCCTTCTTCTTTTACTATAGGAACTTATCCCCGTAGCGGTGCGGCTAGTTCTGATTCTCTAACCACTACTTCTGAACTATCATCCTTTGCGAATATTCCTGCTCACAAAATGCTTATGGTGAAACATTCTCTATTAGCAATAATCCATATCTTCGAGAAATCCCGATCAATGGTTGGACTTGGATGTTGCTATAGAAATTTTGGAAAGCTCGCTAAGATGGCCGAATAACATATCTCCTTTGCGGGATTCACTCCTCAAATTTCGTGATTCCGTAATTTCTTTGGCGTCGGTAGAGAATGTTACAATTGCTCCCGAGATTTTAGAGTGTAGAAGGCGGTTGGCTTCATCACAAGAACAAGCTCTTCGACAAATGACTTCATCAATTTCTAAACTTGAACAAGAGCATATAATTCTTCAGATCAATTAAAGATTCATGTTGATGAAAGCAAGACTATTCAAGACCGCATTGCAATTTTAAAGGAAGAAATCTCTCAATTTGGAGAGGAAGAATCATGAACAGTTTTAATCATTCAGATGTTGAAGAGAAGATACGGGTGAATGCTCAATCTATTGATGTCGAAAAATCCGCACAACTTCAAGGTAAAGAAATGATCGCTTCTTTGGAGAATAAGCTTGTCATGGCGTTCTCGATCATGCGAGACTTATTTTTGAAGAAAAATCTAGACATGATGCAAACTCAAAGCAATTGAAAGAAGATTTGCTCAGATATTCAGAAGCAATGGGAATTACAGAGGATCTTTGAATCATGTAATTTTAAACATGTGATATTTGCTTTCGTGTTTCTTGAATGTAATTTATCATATATCTCATGATAGTATTTTGGGATGTTTATGATGGTATTTTTTATCTTGCATATTGATGATACTTATACTAATATTATCAAATTATATTTATATATTTTATATTTATATTTTTATTATATTTATATTTTTTATTAATATTATCAAGTTTTATTTATTCTTTATATAATAATTTCATTACATTTTTTTTTTACAATTTCTAAACCTTTTATGCTTTGTTAGTATGGGATTTTCTAGGTGAGTATTTAAATTGGCGGTACTAAGTTTCAATTCAATTAGCCACACGCAGTTTATGCTCATGAGTAGTGGAGCGTGCGCACACACACAGTTTAAGCTCATGAGTAGTGGAGCATTTATGGGTCTTATGTGATGGCCACTGTAACTCTCTAGAGTTCGCTTTTGGGCTTCTCACTGCCTTGAGCTCACGGTCACGGTCCATCAGAGGGGCCCATTGACGCTACCGGACGGTGAACTGTTGGATTTACGCGCAGGGTTGGCCACGGTAACTCTCTAGAGTTCGCAGGCTGCTGCAAGGCTACCTTTGGGCACCAAATCTAGGGTCGCCAGTCCATCAATGAGTAGGTTTAAGCCCTTCCTCACGAGTTACTACTGAAATCAAACCCTAGACCTGGAGGGTCTTACGCACGGTTGGCATAAAGCTCGCACTGCGGCCCCTGTTTTCTTCGTCTGCAAGGTCGAGCCCATTCACAGGAGGGCATTTTCATCCGTTCCCCCGTGCGCCGCTCAGAAGCTATACAGACGGCATGGGAATTACGGTGACTAGTCTTCGCGGATTTATGGCCTTTTAGGCTTTGAATCCTTGACTTCGTCAGCTACCCGCATGGGTGCGCACGATGGTCTTCGCGGGCTTTTTAGGGCCACTGACTCCTCGCCGCTGCCCGAATGGCGATCTTCATGGGTCTTACGTATAGTTGGCCGGCTCTTTTAGAGCTTGATCCTTTGAGAGCATTTTTTTTTCCGAGCTTGATCTTTTTGATTTGGCTCAATTTGGCTCTTTTAGGATTTGGCTTGGCTATACTGCCTCTTTGATTGATATTGATACATCCTTGCTCTTAATTATATCTTCAAGAAGGTCCGTGCCTTGTAAGGCAATAATATTTATCTTCAATCTTCAAGAAGATCCTATGCCTTGTAAGGCCATAATATTTATGATCATCATCATTTGCCAATATAGTATATATTTCCGGAATATCTTCAAGAAGATCGGCAATAATTTTTATACTTTTGATAGTATCTTCAAAGAAATTCCTTGTCTTGTAAGGCAATAATGCTTTGTCATATCCTTGCAAGAAAATCCGTGCCTTGTAAGGCAATTTTCAAGAGAATCTTCAAGATAATGATATTGCCTTTATCATACTTAATTGGTGATGATGATGATCATATATATATTTTCCAGATTTTGACGCTTGATAATTGACATGCTTGTGAATTTCCTCTCTCCTTTGTTTGACATATAGACATGATTTTATTCATCTTTGCCCCCTTTTGATACGGAATCATCATGCTGATAATATTCTGGATCAAAATCCATACGTCTATTTTAGGGATAGTATCTTTTGATGAAACGGGCGTTGACGAGTACACCGATACCCTGTCCTTCTTGATTTGTGATTCTATATGCCCCATTGGAATATACTTCTTTTACCACATATGGACCGTCCCATTTAGGCTCGAACTTGCCCCCTGTCCGGCGAGTGACCACTATAGGTCTTTTCAACATTAACACCATATCCCCTTTTTTGAAAGAGCGGTATTTAACCTGTTTATCAAAGGCAGCCGATATTCTGGCCTGATATGACTGCAACCGCTGCTGAGCTGCAAGACGTTTCTCATCAAGCAGATCTAATTCTTTCAGCCTTATTTTTGCATTTTCATCATCTGTTATAGACTGATGTACTGCTATTCGGAGTGATGCCACCTGCATTTCAATCGGGATAACTGCCTCCATACCATAGATTAATGAATACGGTGTCGCCCCTGTTGCTGTACGATGAGTGGTTCTGTAGGCCCATAATGCTTCTTGTAACTTTTCATCCCAATCGCGCTTATTGCCTGTCACTGTTTTCTTCATAATCTTGACAATTGTTTTGTTAAACGCCTCTGCTAGTCCATTGGCTGGAGGATAGTAAGGGGTTGAAAAAGAATGTTGGATACCGAACTTCTGACATAACTTTTCCATGCCTCTATTTTTAAAAGGGGTGCCATTATCAGTGATGATCTTCTTCGGAATACCATGACGGTATATTATAGCATGACGGATGAAATTGACCACGTCTTTCTCTTTAACATTACGCAAGGCGACTGCTTCGGTCCATTTGGAGAAATAATCTGTTGCTGCCAGAATATACTGTTTTCCTTTGGATGAAGGAGGATTTATAGGACCAATAACGTCGAGTCCCCAGGCTGAGAAAGGCCAAGAAGCAACAGACTGATGTAATTCTTCTGGAGGAACATGTATTACATCTCCGTGTATTTGACATTCATGACACCGCTTTGCATATTCTATCGCATCTTTAAACATAGTAGGCCAATAATAACCCATTCGATGCACTCTATGGCATAAATTCTGGCCAGCTTGATGTGCTCCACATTCACCGAATGTGCCCCGCAAAGATTTGGTTTGCTTCTTGCTTGTCCAAGCACCTTAACAGCATTCCATTATAAGATTTTCTATATAATACTTCGCTGCATATGATAAATTTTCCTGATCGCTGCTTAATCTGCTGTCTTTGTGTATTATCTTCTGGCAAAATATTATATTTGAGATAATCAACAAAAGGCTGACGCCAATCATTCATTGTTACCTCCAGACAGGATATAGGCAACATTTCAACGGTTTCTTTGATAACTTCTGCAGAGATGGCAGGAATCTTCTTTCTTCTATAGTTACCGAAGAGGACTTCGGTTTGTGCAGATAAAAGCATCGCTAAACTGGCTAAAGCATCTGCCTTTGCATTCTCCGACCGTGGTATGTGTTTAATTTCCACAGAACAGAATTGTTCAAGCAACTGTTGTGCCTTCCGATAATAAGGCAAAAGTTCTTCTTTCCTTACCTCAAATTCTGTCGTCAATTGATTTACAATCAATTTAGAATCTCGAAGATATGCAATGATTTTATTTCCATTTCTTTGTGCTATTTCCATTCCGATGATAAGAGCCTTGTATTCACTTCATTGTTTGTGCACGCGATACCCAACGTGAAAGAGTATGGTAATAAATCGCCCGAGGCGTAATGAATATCACCCGCCCCCGCTCCCGATACTCGAGCAAAGACCATCAAAATACATCCGCCAAAGATTCGAGATACCAACATAACTGTTCATCCGGGAATTCATCATTGATTTCTTCATTTTCTCGCTATAGGATGTCTTTCATGAGAAAGTCTGCCATAGCTTGTCCTTTCACTGCTTTCGCAGCTTATATGAAATAGTATATTCTGATAACAACAGCATCCACTTGGCTAGTCTTCCCGATAACATTGGCCTGGTCATCAAGAATTTTATCGGATCTGCTCTTGAGATCAGAGTTATATCATGGGAGAGACAATAATGCCTTAACTTTTGCACAGCGAATACCAACGCCAAACATTCTTTTTCAATCAGAGAATAATTGGATTCTGCCCCCATCAGTGTTCGGCTTAGATAATAAAGAGCGATTTTTCTTTTCCGGCCGTTTACTGTACAACAAAGCACCCAAAGAATTTGTAATGCAGATGTATATAAGATAAGTGGCTTACCTTTTACATCGAGTGTTAACACCGGTGGTGGTTGTTTTAATAACTCTTTAATTGAATCAAAGGCATTCTCGCAAGCTTTGATCCCATACAAATTCTCGTATCTTTCTTCATTAACCGAGAAAATGGTTGACACCTTCCTGCGAGGTTCGAAATGAAACGGCGAATGTATGCCAATTTTCCTTGTAAACTTTTTAATTCCTTCAACGTCGTTGGTGGCGGCATATTCTGAATAGCCTTAATCTTTTTCGGATCAATCTCGATCCTCTCGTGCATACAACAAAACCAAGGAATTTGCCAGAAGAGACTCCGAATGCACACTTAGCCGGGTTCATCTTTAATTGCTTCTTTCGAGTCTTCGGAAGACTGATGCCAAATGTTCGCGGTGTTCTTGATGATCTTCAGATCTGACCACCAAATCATCAACATAGCATTCAACATGTTTATGCATCATATCTTGAAAGATATTCTTCATTGCTCTTTGATATGTTGCCCCAGCATTTTTAAGACCGAAAGGCATAACTTTATAACAATAAATTCCAAGCGGCGTTCTGAAGGCCGTCGCCTCTTCGTCTTCAGGCGCCATCCTGATTTGATTATAGCCTGCATATCCGTCCATAAAGGACATGATAGCATACTGAGTAGTACTATCAATTAGTAATTCTGTTATCGGGAGAGGGAAGTCGTCCTTTGGACATGCCTCATTCAGATCTCTAAAGTCAATACATACTCTAATCTGTCCGTTCTTCTTTTCATAGGAACAATGTTTGATATCCATTTGGGATATTTAACTTCTCTGATGAACCCAACCTTTATTAATTTATTTACTTCCTTTTCGATTAACGGAATTAGGTCTGGGTGAAATCGCCTTTGTGCTTGCTTTACTGGTTTCTTTTCTTTGGAAATATTTAATCGATGCATTGCTACGGAGGGTTCTAGTCCCGGCATTTCTTCATATGTCCAGGCGAAAACATCTTTATTTGCTTTGAGAAGTTGGCCATATTTCTCAGTTTCCTGATCTGAGAGGCTAACGCTGATGAATGTGTTCCTTGGCTCTTCTGCTGTTCCCAAATTTATTTCTCGCAGGCCATCTATCGTCGGTTGCCCCCCGTCTTCTATTTGCCTTGGAACGGTTTCAGGATATTCAACTACCTTAGCATCTGGTGTAATTGAAGTCATGTTAACTGATATTATATTTACTGTTGATTCTGCTCCCAATCCTTGGAATTTTCTTTGCTTTTCCTGATTAATCCCGAGAGGGATCTGAATTCCCTTCCCATGATTCAAGCCGGTGGGTTTGTCACAATCAAAACTCATATTTCTCATGATTTTCTTACTTGTTGCACTGTATTTCTTCAAATTCTGCGGTGCTAACTCTCCATGATATATATTGCTTATATTTTCATCCTTCACTTCTGATGCAGCGTGAAACTCTATTGGTTCAGGATATTTAGCACTGGCTTTGACTTGAAATGTTCTTGGAGCGGCTGCGAATGGCTTACATCTTTCGATATTGGGTAATGGCACTGTGTAATTGGATAAGACTTAAGACTTCACGTTTCGTCGACAATAGTGTCAACGGTTTGTCCCGTTGTCTCAGCGCTTTGGTACAAAATAGAACTTTTTTTTGCTTCTGAGCACACCCATAAGATTCTGCTCTTTCTTCTTTAACTTTATTTATCCTGGCATCTTTTACGATTCTCTTCCCATCATCATTTCTCATTTCTTCAGAGAAACATTTATAATAGCTAGCATCTGCAAAGAAAGACTCAGCTTCTGTATAGGGTTTTGCATCAGCCATTACTTTACACTGCATCCCATCTTTACAGTATTTGAAGCACTGGTGTAGAGTAGAAGGTATAATATTGTACTGATGTATCCACGGCCTTCCCAAGAGAAGTGTTTCGACAAGGAAACAAAAGTATTTGATTTGGGAAAATAATCTTATTCAAACATAACAATCAAATAATTATGAAGACAACTGTCACATTTTATTGATTCTGAATTCATTTACATCCTCTGGTATCCCTTGATTCTAAGATAGCTTACAAAGAACCTATTACAAATGTAATTTTTACATAACGACAATGATCTCAATCATCTCCAATGACTTAGGAGGAATGGACAAGTTTTATCAATAGTTTCAAGAGAATGAAGATTCCAAAGACATTTTTCGGTACTATTTTGATCTCCCGAAACTTAGGAGGAATACGCCTCTTCGTGATGACTTTGAGAACTCCCATCATTGAAGATTCGACGCTTCAGAATTTCACCATCATTCCGACAAAGAAGCCCATTCTTTGCTTAAAATCGCTAATCAATAGGTTTGCGCGGATCCGTGCAAACGATATGCTTTGCGCGGATCCGCGCAAACCATAAAAGCACTCTTTGCTTTTACTGCTGAGGCGGGGCGCAATCTTCCAGAGTCCAATACTCCTTTGCGTGTCGCGCAATAAAGCGGGGGAGTCCAAGACTCGCACCTTCTTCTTCTCTTTTCTCTTTGCTTCACTTCTGAAATCTTCGAACCCCTTTTTAGAGAAGGAATGGGGTATTTATAGACATTTTCTCCAATGAAAATCTCAGATCTGGTCGATGTGGGACAAAAATATCATCCAACTACTTTTATCGCACTATTATAGACTTTGCGCGGACACGCGCAAACAATATACTTTGCGCGGTCTCGCGCAAACCCTCAATCTCGCGCAAACTTCTCCTCTGTTCAATCCGCGCAAACTCTTCACTCTGCGCGATTTTGTGTGATTATTCACTTTGCGCGACCACAAAAAAGTCTTCTGTCGTTTTTTTCATCTTCAAAGTGGTTTCTTGATCTTTTTTTCTTCTTCTTCCTTGCTTATTTTATGCCTCAACAGATGCCCCCTTGATCCGTTCTTTGTTTATTTCAGAAAATCAAAGAAAAGGATCAAACTATTCTTTTTCTTCAAGGTTTGCATGACCAGAAAGTCTCACTCGAGTACCGTACTCGGCCATAAAGGCTATAAATAGTCCAACGATTTAGTCATTTTCACGAACTTCCCTCTCGCCGACACTTGCTCTGGCGATTTTATTTCCCGCAAAGCTTCCACTTTTACGCGACCACAAGAAACCGTTTTACTTTGCGACATCTCTTCGAACTTAGAATTTTCTCACAAGCAAACCATAGACTTTGCGCGACTACAAGAAAGTAGCACTGTACTTAGAAAATTTCCAAACTTTTTCCCAACACTTAACCATTTCCGACTTTGTCTTCTATCTTCTTTATGGCTCGTATTAAAACAACCGCTTTCGTCTTATATCTCCTTCAAACTCACCTCCTTCGACCAACCCACCGCTAAAAGAATGAAGACAACTTCTAGAAATCCACTTATTTTAAAGAGCCCGTTCTCCCCACTTTTGACTTTTCCGACCGTATCAAATCTTTACCTCTCCTATTCACAGATCTATATCTTTGGGAGATATTAAATGCCCACCAAAACATGGAAGGGAATATGACTGGGATGAATGGCTCAAGACCACAACCCACATTCGCACCGATAGTGAGAGGCCACCCGTCCGAGAAGATACTCCTCCCGCTTCCCGCCTAAAGAAAACTCGCCGCAATAAGGCGAAAGATTTATTTGAAAAAATCAAAGAACACAAGAAGAAGCGACTTCAAAACTCGTGGGATTCGGTGCGAGTTGTTGAAGGAGTCATGAAGTTCGACAACCCTCATACAGAGGGTATGACAATCATTCCTATAAAGGTGTATCGCCATCAGTCTATGCTAGACTGTGAATCCAGAGATTGTATCCATGGCGAGAGGTTGATGTATACTGAGTCATGGGTCACAAGAGAGCCCCGGATCCTTGAAGGAATCATTCAGACAAAGAAGCCGCGACAGAGGATCGGAGAAGTTCATCCCATGATTTTCTTAACTCCTTCCCATAGTCCTCATGATCTCTTTCCTTCTCATTTTTATGAGACTGTGAGACAGCGCTTCAGAGATCGAGATCAACTCTGGGGCCCGACAGAATTTCGCATCAGAGGTCTGCTAATTGCTCGTCGCTATTATTCGGAATGGGCGGAAGCTATTTTGCTGAAACATACGAGCACTCTTGCAAAGATAGGTCTTTATGATGCTATAGAAGTAACCTCAAAATACTTCTATTGGGAACCCAATGTTCTCAAGGGCTTCCTTGAGTATTGGTCACCCACAACCAACTCCTTTCATCTTCCTTACGGCGAAATGAGCATATCTCTTTGGGACCTTCATCGTATAGCTGGTCTCACAATAACGGGCAAATTCTACGATGAATTCATTCCTACCAACAGAGAATTGGCCTTTGTATCTTCTCCGGATCGCAAGCCCTCCATATCTGAAACTACCATAGAGCTATTCAAAGAGATGGGCAAATTCCCCAACTTCCACAAAATTCCCCCTCTTCAATGGCTGGCCCATTTTTCTAGAGGTCTAAGGTATTTATCAATCTGATAATCAATTTTCCTCTTTGTATTCTTAGCCATTCCTGCATATTAATCTCCTCATTTTTATTTCCTTTGAAGGTTTCACGACTGCCATTCCAAAGAACTAACAAAGCTTCGGGATGCAGTAAGAGGAAAGCCGGAATATAGCTCTTTTGGAGAGCTTGCAGCATTCCTGGCTTATTGGCTAAGCTTGGTCGTTTTGCCTAGCTCCAAATGGGCAGATGTCGTTTCGTCCGAGTGTCTTTGTTGTGGTGGTGCCTTAGCGAAGGACATAAATACTCTCTCGCTCCTCCAAGTATTGTGTTCTATCTACAGGGCCCTTGGAGAAATAGCTACTCATATAAAAGACCCCATTCTTGGAACTTCATCTACGCATACTTCTTGGCATTATTTTTACAGGATGGCTTGGAGTCTATTTCCCTTGGACTTTTGAGGCTTGAGCAAGCATATTCTCATCCCTCTCATCTTCCTCTGGTTCTTTCAACAAAGAGCAATGGCTAGAAGAGCATATGAGTGGGTGGCAAATAAAATTCGGACGATGATGATCAAATAAACTTCTTTCAATTCCGCCTCTATCGCTATCCCGATTGATACGATATGGTGGACAATGAAACACTTACTGCAGCAGAGAGAGCTTTCTTCTTCTCTATTCGCTCATGTAGTTTACCTTTGCGAGAGGGGACAGAATTTTGGAGAGAACCTTACTATCCCGTCGCTTCGCTCGTCAATTGGTTATGATCAAACCGTACCTCAAGACTGCGGGCTTGTTACAAGAAAAATGCGCTGTTACGGAACTGGTCCTCTTAACTGGGCCATGATATGGAAACAGTTGTTGAATGGCTGTGTTGGCTCCCTCTTCATAATTCCAGGTTGTGATCGTGTAGTCCATACTTCATATAGCTGGATGCGATGGTGGGATCATCAATCATACCTGGTTGCTAAATGCTTGCCGGTAGATTCTTCTATCTTTCTTCATCCACCCAGGCTGAAGGGCAGAAACTTAGAGAGCGGAATCGGGTATATTCCGGAGAAGAGCCACGCGTCTCATCCTGGAGAAATTTGCAGGAAGATATCACTGGAAGAACCCATTCGTGAAATCAAGCCCATCAATACTTTGGATGGCTGGTTTGCCCATGGAGATCTAAGAGAATTTGAAAAATCCCGTCGGGACTCTTCAAATCAAGATGCGGATGATGCTGCAGGTACATCTTCTCCAATCCCTACAGAGACTGTAGTGGTTCAAGAAGGACCAGCTATTGGTATTTCAATATCTTCTCCGCAACCCCTTGGTCCTAGTCCATCTTCTCCGATGACTAGATCAAGAACGCGTTTACAATCATCATCCCCTATCCCTCCAGAAGGAACTCGTCCAGCCTCTGCTTCTCCTATAGTCCAAGAACTTGCACCGGAGAGCAAGCCAACCCGTTTCTTATAAAGGGAAGCAGGTTATCGTTGAAGAAGTTGACGAAGAAATTTTGGAAGATGAAAGTTCAACTTCATCATCAAGTACAACCGAATCTTCGCAAGATGAAGATAGCGGAGATAGTGATAATGGTGAAGATAAAGATGATGACTTTGAAGAAGGTGAAGTTGATATTGGCGAAGAAGAGGAAACAAATTGCGAAAGAAGTTGAGATAGAATCTTCCCCGCAACCGCTAAGACTCCTTCTAGCATTAATGTTCCTGCTAAATCTCCTGCAAGCTGAGGAAGATGAAGAGGAGCCTTTAGATTATGGAGAATATGGATATTCACAGGTAAAGGAAAATTTCATATATATATCTCAATTTATATTATAACAGCTATTATTTATTTAAAATCATTGCATCTCCCTTTTTTAGGTGCCCAAGTTGCAGAAGTAGGTACTATCTCTTCAGCGAGCCCTCCTGTAATATCTTCACCAAGAGCATCTGTAGTTCCATTGGTAATACAGAGAGTAGTGGCTCGTGAAATTATATTTCCTACAGAAACTACTGACTTGCCAACTCCGGCTACTAGAGATTCCAGTACAGAAGCTAGAGCACCATCTTTCGCTGATATGGTGGGACTTGGTCCTTCCATAGCTCCAAGAGCTTCTCCTTCCGTTAGTCGTGTTCCAAAGGGTGTATATATATATGCATTGCTTATCTTCATTCAAGACTATATATATTTCATAATAATATATTGAATATTCTTCTTTTTTACTATAGGAACTTATCCCGTAGCGGTGCGGCTAGTTCTGATTCTGTAACCACTACTTGAACTATCATCCTTTGCAAAGATTCCGCTCACAAAATGCTTATGGTGAAACATTCTCTGTTAGCAATAATCCATATCTTCAGAAATCCTGATCAGTGGTCAGATTTGGATGTTGCTATAGAAATTTTGGAAAGCTCTGCTAAGATGGCCAGAATCAACATATCTCCTTTACGGGATTCACTCCTCAAATTTCGTGATTCCGTAATTTCTTCAAGGCGTCAGTAGAGAATATTACAATTGCTCCTGAGATTTTAGAGTGTAGAAGGCGATTGGCTTCATCACAAGAACAAGCTCTTCGACAAACTTCATCAATTTCCAAACTTGAACAAGAGCATATAATTCTTCAGATAAATTAAAGATTCATGTTGATGAAAGCAAGACTATTCAAGACCGCATTGCAATTTTAAAGGAAGAAATCTCTCACCTGGAGAGGAAGAATCATGAACAGTTTTAATCATTCAGATATTGAAGAGAAAAAAATACGGTGAATGCTCAATCTATTGATGTTGAAAAATCCGCACAACTTCAAGGTAAAGAAATGATCGCTTCTTTGGAGAATAAGCTTCTTGCGTTCTGATCATGCGAGACTTATTTTTGAAGAAAAATCTAGACATGATGCAAACTCAAAGCAATTGAAAGAAGATTTGCTCAGATATTGAAGCAATGGGAATTACAGAGGATCTTTGAATCATGTAATTTTAAACATGTGATATTTGCTTTGTGTTTCTTGGATGTAATTTATCACATATTTCATGATAATATTTTGGGATGTTTTATGATGGTATTTTCTATCTTGCATATTGATGATATTTATACTAATATTATCAATTATATTTGTGCTTTATATGATAATTTCATTATATTTATATTTTTTATTAATATTATCAAATTATATTTATATAATAATTTTATTATATTTATATTTTTATTAATATTGTCAAGTTTTATTTACTCTTTATATAATAATTTCATTACACATTTTTTTTTACAATTTTTAAACCTTTTATGCTTTGTTAGTACGGGATTTTCTAGGTGAGTATTTAAATTGGCGGTACTAAGTTTCAATTCAATTAGCCACACGCAGTTTATGCTCATGAGTAGTGGAGCGTGCGCACACACAGTTTAAGCTCATGAGTAGTGGAGCATTTATGGGTCTTATGTGATGGCCACTGTAACTCTCTAGAGTTCGCTTTTGGGCTTCTCACTGCCTTGAGCTCACGGTCACGGTCCATCAGAGGGGCCCATTGACGCTACCGGACGGTGAACTGTTGGATTTACGCGCAGGGTTGGCCACGGTAATCTCTCAGAGTTCGCAGGCTCGCAAGGCTACCTTTGGGCACCAAATCTAGGGTCGCCATCCATCAATGAGTAGGTTTAAGCCCTTCCTCACGAGTTACTACGAAATCAAACCCTAGACTGGAGGGTCTTACGCACGGTTGGCATAAAGCTCGCACCGCGGCTGCCTTTTTTTCTTCGTCCGCAAGGTCGAGCCCATTCACAGGAGGGCATTTTCATCCGTTCCCGTATGCTGCCGGAAGCTATACAGACGGCATGGGAATTACGGTGACTAGTCTTCGCGGATTTATGGCCTTTTAGGCTTTGAATCCTTGACTTCGTCAGCTACCCGCATGGGTGCGCACGATGGTCTTCGCGGGCTTTTTAGGGCCACCGACTCTCTCGCCACGCCCGAATGGCGATCTTCATGGGTCTTACGTATAGTTGGCCGGCTTTTTAGAGCTTGATCCTTGAGAGCATTTTTTTTTTTTTTTTTTTTTTTTTTTCGAGCTTGATCTTTTTGATTTTGCTCAATTTTGGCTCTTTTAGGATTTTGGCTTGGCTATACTGCCTCTTTGATTGATATTGATATATCCTTGCTTTTGATAATATCTTCAAGAAAATCCATGCCTTGTAAGGCAATAATATATATATATGATCATCATCATTTGCAAATATAGTAGATATTTCCGAAATATCTTCAAGAAGATCCATGCCTTGTAAGGCAATATAATTCTCAGCTTAGATAATATCTTCAAGAGAATCTTCAAAAATTTGTGCCTTGTAAGGCAATATAACTGATTTGTCAATATCTTATAATAAGAGAATCTTCAAGAATTTGTGCCTTGTAAGGCAAATATAACTTCAAGAGAATCTTCAAGATAATGATGTCTTTGTCTTTATCATACTTATTTGATGATGATGATCATATATATTTTCCATAGATTTTTGCTTTGATAATTGATATGCTTGTGAATTTCTTCTTTATAGCTTCTTTTGTTGGCATATAGACATGATCTTATTCATCTTTGCCCCCTTTTGATACAGAATCATTATGCCGATAATATTCTGGGTCAAAATCCACATCTCTATCTTTAGGGATAGTATTTTTGATAAACAAGCGTTGACAAGTACACCGATACCCCGTCCTTCTTGATTTGTGATTCTATATGCCCCATTGGAGTATACTTCTTTCACCACATATGGACCGTCCCATTTAGGCTCGAACTTGCCCCCGTCCCGTGAGTGACCATTATAGGTCTTTTCAACATTAACACCATATCCCCTTTTTTGAAAGAACGGTATTTAACCTGTTTATCAAATGCACCGATATTCGGCTCGATATGATCAGAACCGCCATTTCCAGCCGCAAGACGTTTCTCATCGAGTAAGTCTAATTCTTTCAAATTTTATTTTTGCATTTTCATCATCGTTATAGATCGATGCACCGCCACTATTCGAGTGATGCCACTTGTATTTCAATTGGGATAATCGCCTCCATACCATAGATTAATGAATATGGTGTCGCCCCCATTGTTCTTTGTACGATGAGTGGTTCTCAGAGGCCCATAACGCTTCTTGTAACTTTTCATCCCAATCGCGCTTATTGCCTCACCCTTTTTTTTCTTCATTATTTTTACAATTGTTTTGTTAAACGCCTCTGCTAATCCATTGGCCGGAGGATAATAAGGTGTTGAAAAAGAATGTTGGATGCCGAACTTCTGACATAACTTTTCCATGCCTCTATTTTTAAAAGGGGTGCCATTATCAGTGATGATCTTCTTCGGAATACCATGACGGTATATTATAGCATGACGGATGAAATTGACCACGTCTTTTTCTTTAACATTACGCAAGGCGACTGCTTCGGTCCATTTGGAGAAATAATCTCTTTGCTAGAATATACTGTTTTCCTTTAGACGAAGGGGGATTTATGGGACCAATAACGTCGAGTCCCAGGCTGAGAAAGGCCAAGAAGCAACAGACTGATGTAATTCTTCTGGAGGAACATGTATTACATCTCCGTGTATTTGACATTCATGACACCGCTTTGCATATTCTATCGCATCTTTAAACATAGTAGGCCAATAATAACCCATTCGATGCACTCTATGGCATAAATTCGGCTGACTTGATGTGCTCCACATTCACCCGAATGTGCCTCCCGCAGATTATTTGGTTTGCTTTTGCTTGTCCAAGCACCTTAACAACATTCCATTATAAGATTTTCTATATAATACTTCGCACGCATATGACAAATTTTCGATCATTGCTTAATCATTGTCTTTGTGCATTATCTTCTCGGCAAGATATTATATTTGAGATAATCAACAAAAGGTTGACGCCTAATCATCCATTGTTATCTCCAAACAGGATATAGGCAACATTTCAACGGTTTCTTCAATAACTTCCGCAGATGGCAGGAATCTTCTTTCTTCTATAGTTACCTGAAGAGGACTTCGGTTTGTGCAGGATAAAGCCGTCACGCTAAACTGGCTAAAGCATCTGCTTTTGCATTCTCCGACCGCGGTATGTGTTTAATTTCCACATAATAGAATTGTTCAAGCAACTGTTGTGCCTTCCGATAATAAGGCAAAAGTTCTCTTTCCTTACCTCAAATTCTGTTGTCAATTGATTTACAATCAATTTAGAATCTCCGAAGATATGTAATGATTTTACTTCCATTTGCTGTGCTATTTCCATTCCGATGATAAGAGCTCTGTATTCAGCTTCATTGTTTGTGCACGCGATACCCAATGTGAAAGAGTATGGTAATAAATCGCCCTGAGGTGTAATGAATATCACTCCTGCCCCCGCTCCCGATACTCGAGCAGCACCATCAAAATACATCTGCCAAAGATTCTGAGATTCAGCTAACATAACCTGTTCATCTGGGAATTCATCATTGATTTCTTCATTCTCTGCTATAGGATGTGCTGCGAGAAAGTCTGCCATAGCTTGTCCTTTCACTGCTTTCGCAGGTTTATACGAAATAGTATATTCTGATAACAATAGCATCCACTTGGCTAGTCTTCCCGATAACATTGGCCTGGTCATCAAGAATTTTATCGGATCTGCTCTCGAGATCAGAGTTATATCATGAGAGAGACAATAATGCCTTAACTTTTGCACAGCGA
Organism: Magnolia changhungtana; assembly: GCA_030180095.1. NCBI lineage: Eukaryota > Viridiplantae > Streptophyta > Magnoliopsida > Magnoliales > Magnoliaceae > Magnolia > Magnolia changhungtana. The sequence continues at coordinate 230,154 of JASAUF010000160.1, forward strand.
ATACTAATGCCAAACATTCTTTTTCAATCGAAGAATAATTGGATTCTGCCCCCATCAGTGTTCGGCTCAGATAATAAAGAGCAGTCTCTTTTCCGGCTTCGTTTACCTGTGCCAACAAAGCACCCAAAGAATTTGTAGCGGCAGATGTATATAAAATAAGTGGCTTACCTTTTATTGGAGTTGTTAACACCGGCTGTTTTAATAATTCTTTAATTGAATCGAAGGCATTCTGGCAAGCCTGATCCCATATAAATTCTGTATCTTTCTTCATTAACCGAGAAAATGGCTGACACCTTCCTGCAAGGTTCGAAATGAAGCGACGAATGTATGCCAATTTTCCTTGTAAGCTTTTTAATTCCTTCAACGTCGTTGGTGGCGGCATATTTTGAATAGCTTTAACTTTTTCTGGATCAATTTCGATTCCTCTGTGCCGTACAACAAAGCCGAGGAATTTGCTGGAAGACACTCCAAATGCACATTTAGCGGATTCATCTTTAATTGCTTTTTTGAGTCGTCGGAAGACTGATGCTAAATGTTCGCGGTGCTCTTGATGATCTCCGGATCTGACTACCAAGTCATCAACATAGCATTCGACATGTTTATGCATCATATCTTGAAAGATATTTTTCATTGCCCTTTGATATGTTGCCCCAGCATTTTTGAGACCGAAAGGCATAACTTTATAACAGTAAATTCCAAGCGGCGTTCTGAAAGCCGTTGCCTCTTCATCTTCAGGTGCCATCCTGATTTGATTATAGCTTGCATATCCGTCCATAAAGGACATGATAGCATATTGAGTAGTGCTATCGATTAGTAATTCGTTATCGGGAGAGGGAAATCGTCTTTTGGACATGCCTCATTCAGATCTCTCAAGTCAATACATACTCGATCTGTCCGTTCTTCTTTTTCACCGAACAATATTTGATATCCATTTGGGATATTTAACTTCTCTGATGAACCCAACCTTTATTAGCTTATTTACTTCTTTTTCGATTAATGGAATCAGGTCTGGGTGAAATCGCCTTTGTGCTTGCTTGACTGGTTTCTTTTCTTTGGAAATATTTAATCGATGCATTGCTACGGAGGGTTCCAGTCCCGGCATTTCTTCATGTCCAGCGAAAACGTCTTTATTTTCCTTGAGAAGTTGGCCATATTTCTCAAATTTTGATCCGAAAGGCTAATGCCGATGAATGTGTTCCTTGGCTCTTCTTCATTGTTCCCAAATTTATTTCTCGCAGCCATCTATCGTCGGTTGCCCCCGTCTTCTAATTGCCTTGGAGCGGTTTCGTGGATATTCAATTACCTTAGTATCTGGTGTAGCCGAGGTCATATTAATCGATACATCATATTTATCGCCGATTCTCGCTCCCAATCCTTGAATTTTCTTCGCTTTTCTGATTAACCCCGAGAGGGATCTAAATTCCTTTCCCATGATTCAAGCCGGTGGGTTTGTCACAATTAAAACCCATATTTCTCATGATTTTCTTGCTTGTTGCACTGTATTTCCTCAAATTTTGTGATGCTAACTCTCCATGATATATATTGCTTATATTTTCATCCTCCTTCTTCGATGCAACATGTGAAACTCTATTGGTTCAGATATTTAGCACTAGCTTTGACTTGAAATGTTCTCGGAGCGGCCGCAAATGGCTTACATCTTTCGATATTGGGTAATGGCACTGTAATTGGATCAGTAAGACTTTAGTGTTTCGTTGACAATAGTGTCAACGGCGGTTGTCCCGTTGTCTCAGCGCTTTGGTACAAAATAGAATTTCTTTCTTGTCTCTCGCAGTCCTAAGATTCTCGCTTCTTTCTTCTTTATCTTTATTTATCCTGGCATCTTTTATGATTCTCTTCCCATCATCATTTCCCATTTCTTCGAGAAACATTTATAATAACTAGCATCCGCAAAGAAAGACTCAAACTTTCAGATAGGGTTTTGCATCACCATTACTTTATTGCATCCCATCTTTACAAGATTTGAAGCATGGTGTAGAGTAGAAGGTATAATATTGTATCTTGATGTATCCACGGCCTTCCCAAGAGAAGGTTATATGTCGTCACAAAGATTTATAACGTGACATACAACAGGAGTGATTAATTCTCCCACTTCTAATGTCACCGTAATTTTACCGAGTGCGCGTTGTCCATCTTGATTGAACCCTTGTATCATCATCCCGCTAGGGCGCAAGTCTGAACGACGAAAACCCAATTTAGTAATCATTGAGAGTGGCAAAAGATTCATCATGCGGACCCATTATCTATCATAATTCTTTTTATCTTCTTCTCACAAATATATCCTTCTATCATCAATGGCCTGTTATGTTCCTTTTCACCAATTAAATCATCATCGAGAAAGATATTATTGGTAAACAATTCATCTTTTCATTATTTCTTTCATTCTTCATTTTCACAAGAAAGTTTCTCTCACATTGTGATCGACATGATGCTTGAATCAAACTCTGTCGAAATTCTTCTGACAACTTGAGCGCATCGTAAATACTTAACCGTGCCGGTATACCTTTCAAGTGGCTGACTACATCATAAGCCACTCTTGTCACTGCATCTCCATTTCTACTTTTATCCTCAGTATTCTGTCTTTCAGTTACTTCTTTCCTTATGATTTCTGCTTTTTGCTTTACCGGACTTGTTATTTGCTTCCCTGATCGCAACGTAATCATTGTTGCACTTCTTGTCAACTTTTCCTTTTTCAGTCCCCGCTTGTTTTCTTGTATTGACAATACATTTGCTGTTGCCCTTGCATTCTTTTCTTTGCTTCCACTGGTTATTATGTCACCTCTGTTTATCATCCGCTGTATGATGCATTTTAACGTATAACAATTTTCCGTCGGATGCCCTACTAGGCGATGATAACGGCAGAAGTTTCTTTCCCGAGTCCTTGTCGCATCTTCAGGACGTTTTGGTTCTGGTAATTCCAAGGTACCTATCTTTAGTAATTGTTGCATCATAGGCACCACGTCTTCTTTATCAAACTCAAATCATTCATGTGAATCGAGCATTCTAAGCTTTTTTCCACCATATCTATCCTTGTTTGATTCCAGCCTTCTTTTCCTTCTGGCCTTTTATCTCTTGAACCCCTCGCATCTTGATTCTTCTTATCCCGGTCGATGGTGTTGACAGTTGTCCTGCCAGGTATTCTTCTGACAGTCTCATGATGAAATGCTGGCATCTTACGAGTCATCAATTCCAGTGCATGGGCTTTGGTAGCCAGATTACGAAAGGTTCCGATATCAGCGCTGGTGAGTCCAAACGCGATTCCTGTTTCCATAGAGTTCAGACACATTTTGACTTGTTCCTTTTCTTCCGGTAACTGCCTGCATGATGCCCCCAGTGTCTTCCATCTGTCTATGAATTTTTCGACTGGTTCTCCTCTCGTCGTCGTACCGAAGCTAATTCCGTGATGCTAACATCGCGCTCCGACGAAAAGAAGTTTGACATGAAAGCATCTTGCATTTCTTCCCATGTCGTATGGACCCGGTGCTAAATTTGAATACCACCGAAAGCTTTGCTTGTCAACGATGACCCAAATAAGCGTAAGCAATATTGAGGTATCGTGGAAAAATTCCCCATCTTTGGTGATGAAATGCATCGTGTTCTTCTCTGGTGATCCTTCCCCATTAAATTTTTGAAAACTGGATGCTTAAAATTGGTGGGAATGGAACATCCTCTACCTCTCTGGGTAGGGTGTTCAGTATCTGAAACGACCGGTGTTTGCGCGCTCCCTTTCTATTCTGACCGCTTCTTCGACAACTTGTCTTACATCATCTTGTGTTATGGCTCTTGTCACCGGAACGGATCCTCGGATCCTATCCCCTGTGGACGGGAACCTTCAGGTTGGTTCTCTTGTCCATTTGTTGCTCCCATCATGGGTGGAGCCACTATTTGGGCTACATTATGTGCCGAGTTGTCGAGCTTCTCGAGGTTCCGGCATTCATCCATTAGCACTCTTTGTGCCTCCGCCATTTGATCAACACGTTCTTCAAGAGTCGGTCTATTTCTTGACTGTCTCTCGCCATGTATACCGCGGCCTCGACTGTTCGTCGAAGTTGTTATTGGAGTAAAACGAGAGTATGTTGACGTAACAGACTTGTAAAGAGGGGAGAAATTGGAGTCTCGTTTGATTCTTGTGTGTACTTCCGTGCTTTTAACCGATTGAGGTGATACAGTTGTAGGCGAGCTTGTTTGTGGTGATGTGGGCACGGGATCCTATCATCGTGCTTTGCCTTGCCTTTTGTGCTTCGTCCATTTGGTCTTGGGGCGACCAAAGCCGGAAAATCTTGTGACGAGAACTGCGTAGCAACTTGTTCAGGATAAATCGCCGGAGGAGCGAGCTCGGGTTTTCTTCTTGTTATGCTCCGCGTGATTGGTCCTTCAGCTCTTGGTGCAAACAATTTTGCTTTGCGGTTTTTTAAGGTTTTTGCTTTCGTCTTTAGACAAGACCAAAGTCCGTTTTCATCACTCTCTTGTGGTTGAGGTGAAACGGAAATGACTCCCACGCATTCTTGGAATCACTTTTGCGCCGCTTGTAGTGCTTGCTTTTGTATGCTCAGAGTTTGGTTTGGCGCATATTCAATTATGAACCCAAGTGGCGATGAATCGGAAGTTCACTTTTCTCGCGATATTAGCCATTAGTAGTGTTGTGTGATTGAATTTCAGTACCTTCAATAATAAAACATACTTGAAATTAGTACATGAAAGACTAAGTAAACTATCTTGGAGATGAAGGGAGGATGTTCCCACCTGAGAGTCGCCATTTTGGCGTCAAATAGACGCTAAAAATAGTGACGAGAGTCTTACAACTTTCCCAATGTTAATGTTAAATAAGATAATTTTCCCTAGCAGAGTCGCCATTTTGTTTCGACAAGGAAACAAAAGTATTTGATTTGGGAAAATAATCTTATTCAAACATAACAATGAAATAATTATGAAGACAATCATCACATTTTATTGATTCTGAATTCATTTACATCCTCTGGTATCCTTGATTCTAAGATAGCTTACAAAGAACTTATTACAAATGTAATTATTATAGCTAAATATAATTTTCTAAAAGATAACGACAATGATCTCAATCATCTCCAATGACTTAGGAGGAATAGACAAGTTTTATCAATAGTCTTCAAGAGAATGAAGATTCCAAGAACAGATTTTGGTACTATTTTGATCATCTCCCGAAACTTAGGAGGAATATCCTCTCTTCGATGATTCTTCCTTTCTCTTGATCAAGAAGAACTTGAAGCTTTGAGGACTCCAATCATTCCGACAACATTTCAAAGCCCATTCTTGTAAAAATCGCGCAATCAATAGGTTTGCGCGGTCGCACAAGAACGATATGCTTTTGCGCGGGTCCGCGCAAACCATAAAAGCCTTTCGTTGCTTTACGACCGGCGCAAATCTTCCAGAGTCCAATACTCCTTGCGCTGCTGATCGCGCAAAGTGGGAGTCCAATACTCCGCACCTTCTTCTTTCTCTTTGCTTCACTTCGAAATCTTGAACCCCTTTTTAGAGAAGGAATGGGGTATTTATAGACATTTTCTCCAATGAAAATCTGAGATCCGGTCGATGTGGGACAAAAAAATCATCATCCATTTTTATACTTTTATCGCACTATTATAGACTTTGCGCGGACATGCACGCAAAAACAATATACTGCGCGGTCTCGCGCTAAAAACCCTCAATCTCGCGCAAACTTCTCTCTGTTCAATCGCGCAAATCCTCTTCACTTCACTTTGCGCGGTTTTGTGTGATTATTCACTTTTTGACCACGCAGAAAGTGGTCTTGAACTTGCTATTTTTCTTTCATCTTCAAAGTGGTTTCTTGATCTTTTTCTTCTTCTCTTCCTTGCTTATTTTATGCCTCAACAAGAAGGTTATATGTCGTCACAGCATTTATAACGTGACATACAACAGTAGTACTTAATTCTCCCACCTCCAATGTTACTGTAATTTTTCCGAGCGCGCGTTGTCCATCTTGATTAAATCCTTGTATCATCATTCAGCAATAGGCAAGTCCAATGTCGAAATCTCGAAAACCCAATTTAGTAATCATGGAGAGTGGCGAAGAAGATTCACGCTTGAACCCATTATCTATCATAATCCTTTTTATCTTCTTCTCACAAATGTATCCTTCTATCATCAATGGCCTGTTATGTTCCTTTTCACCAATTAAATCATCATCAGAGAAAGATATTTCTTGGTAGACAATTCATTTTTTTTATTATTTCTTTCATCTTTCATTTACACAATAAAGTTTCTCTCACATTGTGATCGACAGTGTTTGAATCAAAACTCATCGAAATTCTTCTGACAACTTGAGTGCATCGTAAATACTTAATCATGCCGGTATACCCTTCAAGTGACTAACTACATCATAAGCCACTTTTGTTACTACATCTCCATTTCTACTTTTGTCCTCAGTATTCTGTCTTTCAGTCACTTCCTTCCTTATGATTCTTGCTTTTTGCTTTACCGGACTTGTTATTTGCTTCCCTGATCGCAACGTAATCATTGTTGCATTTCTTGTTGACCTTTCCTTTTTCATTCCCCGCGTGTTTTCTTGTATTGACAATACATTTACTGTTACCCTTGCATTCTTTTCTTTGCTTCCGCTGGTTATTATGTCACCTCTATTTATCATTCGCTGTATAATGCATTTTAATGTATAACAATTTTCCGTCGGATGCCCCACTAGGCGATGATAACGGCAAAAGTTTCTTTCTCGAGTCCTAGTCGCATCTTCAGGGCGTTTTGGTTCTGGTAATTCCAAGGTACCTGCCTTTAACAATTGTTGCATCATAGGCACCACGTCTTCTTTATCAAACTCAAATCCTTCATGTGAATCGAGCATTCTGAGCTTTTTTCCACCGTATCTATCCCTCGATTGATTCCAACCTTCTTTTCCTTCCGGCCTTTTATCTCTTGATCCTTTTGCCTCTTGATTCTTCTTATCCCGATCGATAGTGTTGACAGTTGTTCTGCCAGGTATTCTTCTGACAGTTTCATGATGAAATGCCGGCATCTTGCGAGTCATCAGTTCCAATGCATGGGCTTTGGTAGCCAAATCACGAAAGGTTCCGATATCAGCGCTGGTGAGTCCAAAAGTGATTCCTGTTTCCATAGAATTCAAACACATTTTGACTTGTTCCTTTTCTTCTGGCAACTGCCTGCATGATGCCCCCAGCGTCTTTCACCTGTCTATGAATTTTTCGACTGGTTCTCCTTCTCGTTGTCGCATCTTGAAGCTAGTTCGTGATGCTAACATAACATCCGTTCGACGAAAAGAAGTTTGACATGAAAGCATCTTGCATTTCTTCCCATGTTCGTATGGACCACGGTGCCAAATTTGAATACCACCGAAAGCTTTACTTGTCAATGATGCCCAAATAAGCGTAAGCAATATTGAGGTATCGTGGAAAAATTCCCCATCTTTGGTGATGAAATGCATCGGTGTTCCTCTCGGTGATCCTTCCCCATTAAATTTCGAAAATCTGGATGCTTAAAATTTAAAATTATGGGAATGGAACATCCTCTACCTCTCTTGGGGTAGGGTGTTCGGTATATCGAAACGCACCGGTATTTTGCGCTCCCTTTCTATTTCGATTGCTTCTTCGATGACTTGTCTTACATCATCTTGTGTTATAGCTCTTGTCAGGAACGGACCCTCGGGATCCTATCCCCTGGACGGGAACCTTGGTTGGTTCTCTTGTCCATTTGTTGCTCCCATCATGGGTGGAGCCACTATTTGGGCTACATTACATTATGTGCCGAGTTGCAGAGCTTCTTCGAGGTTCAAGCATTCATCCATTAGCACTCTTTGTGCCTCCGCCATTTGATTAACACGTTCTTCAAGAGTTGGTCTATTTCCTTGACTGTCTCTCGCCATATATCTGCTGGCCTCTTGATTTGTTCATCGAAGTCATTATTGGAGTAAAACGAGAGTATGTTGACGTAACGGGGCTTGTAAAGAGGGGAGAAATTGGAGTCTCATTTGATTCTTGTGTACTTCCGTGCTTTTAACCGATTGAGGTGAGTGTCTGAAGCGAGCTTGTTTGAGGTGATATGGGCATCGAGAGATCTATCATCAGTGCTTTGCCTTTCTGTGCTTCTGTCCATTTGGTCTTCGGGGCGACCAAAGCTGAAAAATCTTGTGACGAGAACTGCGGAGCAGCTTGTTCAGGATAAATCACCGGAGGAGCAAGCTCGGGTTTTCTTCTTGCTATGCTTCGTGTAATTGGTCCCTCGGTTTAGTACAAACAATTTTTTGCCTTCTATGACTCTTTAAGGTTTTTGCTTTTGTCTTTTTGGACGAGACCAAAGTCCAGTTTTCATCACTCTCTTGTGGTTGAGGTGAAACGGAAATGACTCCCGCTGTTACTGGAATCACTTTGCGCCTGCTTGTAGTGCTTGCTTTCGTACGCTCAGGAGTTTGGTTTAGCGCATATTCAATTATGAACCCGGTGGCGATGAATCGGAAGTTCACTTTTCTCGTGATATTAGCCATTAGTAGTGTTGTGTGATTGAATTGGTACCTTCAATAATAAAAACATACTTGAAATTAGTACATGAAAGACTAAGTAAACTATCTTGGAGATGAAGGGAGGATGTTTAACCTTGAGAGTCACCATTTTGGCGTCAAATAGACGCTAAAAAATGACGAGAGTCTTACAACTTTCCCAATGTTAATGTTAAATAAGATAATTGTCCCAATCAGAGGACGCCATTTTGTTTCGACAAGGAAACAAAAGTATTTGATTTGGGAAAATTATCTTATTCAAACATAACAATGGACAATTATAAAGACAATCATCACACTTTATTGATTGAATTCATTTTACATCCTCTCGATATCCCTTGATTCTAAGATAGTTTACAAAGAATTCATTACAAAATGTTCAATTATCATAATCGGATATGAATTTTGACAAGATAACGGCCATGATCTTAATCATCTCCAATGACTTAGGAGGAATAGACAAGTCAATCAATAGTCTTCAAGAGAACAAAGATTCCCAGTGACATTTCGGTGCTATTTGTATCATCTCCTGAAACTTAGGAGGAATACGTCTCTTCGTCCATAACTCTTCCTTTTCTTCCCGAATAAGAAGAACTTGAAGATTGAAGACTCAAATCATTCGACAAAGATTAAATCATTCATGACCCATTGTTGCTATGGTAATCATTCCAATGATCGGTTTGCGCTGGTCCCAGAAATTCACGATATGATTTTGCTGGTCCGCGCAAACCATAAGAACACCCTGCTGCCTTGCGCGGACTGGCGCAAACTTCCAGGAGTCCAATACTCTTTGCGCATGGTCGCGCAAAGTGCAGGAGTCCAATACTCCGCACCTTCTTCTCTCTCTTTCGCCTTTTCTTCACTTTGAAATCTTCCAACCCCTTTTGAGAGAAGGAACGGGGTATTTATAGACATTTTCACCAAGTGGAAATCTCAAATCAGTCGATGTGGGACAAAAATATCATCCAATGATTTTTATCGCATCATCATAGACTTTCTTTGCGCGGACATCAAGAACGATATGCTTTCATGCGCGGTCTCGCGCAAACCCTCAATCCCAATCTTCTCTTTTTCCTTTTCTGCGCAAACTCTTCACTTTGCACGGTCTGCTGAATTAATTCCCTTTGCGCGATCCCGCGCAAAGTGGTCTTGAAACTGATTTCTTTTGATCTTTCTAACTTATTTCTTGATCTTTCTTGTCTTTATTTTGCTTATCTTTATGCCTCAACAGAAGGTTACTATTGGACAAGGATATGAAGGAAAATTTTAGGACCGACGACTACGATCTCACTTACGGATGCCCAAAAGGTCTTGGAATACGACGATTCCATTCAGGAATGAAAGTGCACTAAAGTACCATTCAAATGACCAAAAATCGACCCAATCCGATAGCAAACGAGGTAGTTATGAGTGTCTCTATTGGATCATGCTATGCAGAAAGATTAATAATCCAAATTGCAAAATGGCGATGGAAGAGTTCCAACGTGCATTTGGGATATCGAACAGTCTCAAAATTTGCCAATTCTAGTCTTATTTAGAAGCTTGTCAAGTTACCATTCCAATGTCCTCAAAATAGTCTAAATTCGACCACTAAAGAGAGAGTTATGAAGGTTACTATTGGACAAAGAAATGAAGGAAAAATTAAGGACCGATGACTGCGATCCTACTTACGGATGGACAAATAGTCTCGGAATACGACTATTCCAGTCAAGATTGAAAGAGCACTAAAGTACCTTTCAGATGACCAAAAATTGACCCAATCCGACATCCAACGATGGAGTTATGGGCGTCTCCGTTGGATCTCGCGATGCCAAAAGATTAACAATCTGAATTACAAAATGACGATCGAATAGTTCCAACATACTTTTGAGATATCGAACGTTCTCAAAATTAGCCAATTCTGATCCCATTTGGAAGGTGTCAAGTTACAATTCCATTAAGCTCAAAATAGTATAAATTCGACCACTGAAGAGAGAGTTATGAATGTTACTATTGGACAAGGAGATGAAGGAAAAATTCAGTACTGACATATATGATTGTTTCGACAAGGAAACAAAAGTATTTGATTTAGGAAAATTATCTTATTCAAACATAACAATTAGACAATTATAAAGACAATCATCATACTTTATTGATTCTGAATTCATTTACATCCTCTGGTATCCCTTGATTCTAAGATAGCTTACAAAGAACTCATTACAAATGTCAATTATTATAGCTAAATATAATTTTCGGTAGCATAACGGCAATGATCTCAATCATCTCCGATGACTTAGGAGGAATAGACAAGTTGATCAACAGTCTTCAAGAGAACGAAGATTCTGACAGCATTTCGGTGCTATTTTGGTCATCTCCTGAAACTTAGGAGGAATACGACTCTTCGTCGATGATTCTTCCTTTCTCTTGATCAAGAAGAACTTGAAGCTTTGAGGACTCCAATCATTCCGAAAAGACATTTGACCCATTCTTTGTTAAAAACTGCCAAGCAATAGGTTTGCGCGGGTCCGCGCAAAATGATATGCTTTCTTGTGGTCGCGCAAACTATATGAGCACTCTGCTTCCTTACTTGACCGGCGCAAACTTCAGAGTCAATACTCCTTTTGCGCTGTCGCGCAAAAAGTGTGAGTCAATACTCCGCACCTTCTGTCTTCTCTTTTGTCTTTTCTTCACTTCTGAAATCTTCGAACCCCTTTTTAAAGAAGGAACGGGGTATTTATAGACATTTTCACCAGTGGAAATCTCAAATCTGGTCGATGTGGGACAAAAATATCATCCAATGATTTTTATCGCATCATTATAGACTTTGCGCGGACACACGCAAACGATATGCTTTGCGCGGTCTCGCGCAAACCCTTCATCCAACGCAAACTGTCTTCATGTTCTCCGTGCAATCATTTCACTTTGTGCGGTCTTGTGTAACTATTTCACTTTGCGCGACCCCGCGCAAAGTGGTCTTGAAGCTGTTTTCTTTCATCTTCAAAGTGATTTCTTGATCTTTGTCGTTTTTCACTTCCTTGCTTATTTTATGCCTCAACAGATGCCCCCTTGATCCGTTCTTTGTTTGTTCAGAAAATCAAAGAAAAGGATCAAACCATTCTTTTTTCTTCAGGGTTTGCGCGACCCCGCGCAAAGCTCCGGTCGAGTACCATACTCGGTCATAAAGCCTATAAATAGTCCAACGACTTAGTCATTTTCACGAACTACCTGCTGCTAGAACTCTGCTCTGGCGATTTGCATCCGCGCAAACCTTCCACTTTGCGCGACCGCAAAAACCGTTTAACTTTGTGCGACGTCCTTTGAATTTAGAGATTTTCCACAAGCAAACCTACATACTTTGCGCGACCTCGCGCAAAGTACTCGTACTTAACCAATTTTTTCAAAATTTTTCAACACTTAGCCACTTTTTTCTTTCTTCTTTTCTTCTTCTGTCACCTTTCTTTCTTCTTTCCTTTTTCATGGCTCGTATTAAACAAACAGTCCGTCTTGTGTCTCCTTCTGGTTCACCTTCTGATCAAACCTCCTGCTAAGCGGTAAAGACAACTTCCAGGAATCCCGCTTATTTCAAAGAACCTGTTCTTCCCACCTTTGATTTTTCCGACCGCATTAAGTCTTTACCCTCTCCCATTCACAGATCCATATCTTTAGGAGATATTAAATGTCCTCCTAAACATGGTAGAGAATATGACTGGGACGAATGGTTGAAAACTACAGCTCATATTCATACCGACAGTGAGAGACCACCTCTCCGAGAAGATACTCCTCCTGCTTCTCGCTCGAAGAAACCTCGCCGCAATAAGGCGAAAGAGTTTGCAGAGAAAATCAAAGAACATAAGAAAAAGTGGCTTCAGAACTCGTGGGACTCAGTGCGAGTCGTTGAAGGAGTCATGAAGTTTGACAACCCTCATGCAGAGGGCATGACAATCATTCCCATCAAGGTATATCGCCATCAGTCTATGCTAGACTGTGAATCGAAGATTGTGTTCATGGCGAAAGGCTTATGTATACCGAATCATGGGCCTCAAGAGAGCCCCGAATCTTAGAAGGAACTATTCAAGCTCAGAAGCCGCGACAGAACGTAGGAGAAGCTCGTCCCATGATCTTCTTGACTCCCTTCCATAGTCCTCATGATCTCTTTCCTTCTCATTTCTATGAGACGGTGCGACAGCGCTTCAGAGATCGAGAGCAACTCGGGGCAGTGCAATTTCGCATTAGGGGCTTGTTAACTTCCCGTCGCTATTATTCGAATGGGCGGAAGCTATCTTCTTAGAAGCATACGAGCACTCTTGCAAAGATAGGCCTTTATGATGCAATAGAAGTAACCTCAAAATACTTCTATCGGGAACCCAATGTTCTAAAAGGCTTCCTTGAATATTGGTCGCCTACAACCAACTCCTTCCATCTTCCTTATGGTGAAATGAGCATATCTCTTTGGGACCTTCATCGTATAGTTGGTCTCACAATAACAGCAAATTCTATGATGAGTTCATTCTTACCAACAAAGAGAATTGGCCTTCGTATCTTCTCCAGACCGTAAACCTTCCATCTCCGAAACTACCATAGAGCTGTTCAAAGAGATGGGCAAATTTCCCAATTTCCACAAAATTCCCCCTCTTCAATGGCTGGCCCATTTTTCTAGAGGTCTCAGGTATTTTAACAATTTGATAATTGATCTTTATCTTCATATTCTTGCTACTTAACCATTTCCACATATTAACCTCCTTCATTTTTCTTTGAAGGTTTTCATTGACTGCCGCTCGAAAGAATTAACTAAGCTTCGAGATGCAATAAGAGGAAAACGAGAATATAGCCTCTTTTGGAGAACTTGCGGCATTCTTGGCTTATTGGCTAAAGCTTGGTTGTATTGCCCACTCCAAGTGGGCGATGATCTTTTTGTTCCCACTTGTCTTTGTTGTAGTTGGTGCTTTAGCGAGAGGGTCATAAATATTCTTGCTCCTCTCTGTATTATGTTCTATCTACAGGGCCCTTGGAGAAATAGCTACCCATGTAAAAGACCCGACTCTGGGAGCTTCATCTGCGCATACTTCTTGGCATTATTTTACAGGGTGGCTTGGAGTTTATTTCCCTTGGACTTTGAGGTTGGAGCAAGCATATTCTCATCCTTCTCATCTTCCACTCTGGTTCTTTCAGCAAAGAGCAATGGCTAGAAGAGCATATGAGTGGGTTGCAAATAAGATTCGAGATGATGATCAGATAAACTTCTTTCAGTTCCGCCTTTATCGCTATACCGCAGACACAGACATGGTGGACAACGAAACTCTTATTGCATAGCGAGAGAGAGCTTTCTTCTTTTCTATTCGCTCATGCAGTTTACCTCTGCGGGAAGGGACGAATTCGAGAGAACCTTACTACCCTAGTCGTTTTGCTCGTCAATTTGGTTATGATCAAAGCGTGCCACAAGGCTGCGGGTTGGTTACGAGAAAAATGCGTTTGTTATGGAGCGGTCCTCTTAACTGGGCCATGATATGGAAACAATTGCTGAATGGCTGCGTTGGCTCCCTCTTCATAATTCCAGGCTGTGATCGCATAGTCCGTACATCATATAGCTGGATGCGATGGTGGGATCACCAATCATACCTGGTCAATAAATGCTTGCCAGTAGATTCTTCTATCTTTCTTCATCCACCCAGGCTGAAGGGCAGAAATTTAGAGAGCGGAATTGGCTATATTCCGGAGAAGAGCCATGCATCTCATCCTGGAGAGATTTGCAGAAAGATATCATTGGAAGATCCCATCCGTGAAATCAAGCCCATTAACACTTTGGATGGCTGGTTTGCCCACGGAGATTTGAGAGAATTTGAGAAATCTCGTCGGGATTCTTCACCACCAGTGCAGTGAGATAATCTTTGAAGGTACATCTTCTCCAATTCTCTCTGAGAGAGCTGATGGTTCAAGAAGGACCGGCTATTGGTACTTCCACATCTCCTCCACAGCCCCTTGGTCCTAGTCCATCTTCTCCGATGACTAGATCAAGAACGCGTTTGCAATCATCATCCCCTATCCCTCAGGAAAGAACTCGACTAACCTCTGCTTTCCCTATAGTCCAAGAGCTTGCACTGGGAGAGCAACCAACCCGTTTCTTATAAAGGGAAGCAAGTTATCGTTGAAGAAGTTGACGAAGAAATTTTGGGAGATGAAAGTTCAACTTCATCATCAAGTACAACTGAATCTTCGCAAGATGAAGATAGCGGAGATAGTGATAATAAAGATAAAGATGATGACTTTGAAGAAGGTGAAGTTGATATTGGCGAAGAAGAGGAAAAACATTTGCGAAAGAAGTTGAGATAGAATCCTCTCCGCAAGCAATGCTAAGACTCCTTCTAGCATTAATGTTCTGCTAAATCTCCTGCAAGGTGAGGAAGATGAAGAGGAGCCTTTAGATTATGGAGAATATGGGTATTCACTAGGTAAAGAAAATTTTCATATACATATCTTAATTTATATTATAACAACTATTATTTATTTAAAATCATTGCATCTCCCTTTTTAGGTGCTCAAGTTGTAGAAATAGGTGCTATCTCTTAGTGAGCCTCTTGTGGTATCTTCACCAAGAGCACACTGTAGTTCCGTTGGTAGTACAGAGAGTAGTGGCTCGTGAAATCATATTTTCTACGAAACTACTTGACTTGCCAACTCGGCTACCAGAGAGATTCAAGTACGGAGAGCTAGAGCACCATCTTTGGCCGATATGGTGGGACTTGGTCCTTCCATAGCTCAAAGAGCTTCTCCTTGTTAGTCGTGTTCCATGTGAAGTGGTATATATATATACACGCTTTATCTTCACTCAAGACTATATATATTTCATAATAATATATTGAATATCCTTCTTCTTTTACTATAGGAACTTATCCCTACAATGGATGGTAGTGCGGCTAGTTCGATTCGGTAACCACTACTACTTGAACTATCATCCTTTGCAAATATTCCTGCTCACAAAATGCTTATGGTGAAACATTCTCATTAGCAATAATCCATATCTTGAAATCCCGATCAATGGTTGGACTTGGATGTTGCTATAGAAATTTTGGAAAGCTCTGCTAAGATGGCGAGAATCAACATATCTCCTTTCGGGATTCACTCCTCAAATTTCGTGATTAGTAATTTCTTTGGCGTCGGTAGAGAATGTTACAATTGCTCACGAGATTTTAGAGTGTAGAAGGCGATTGGCTTCATCACAAGAACAAGCTCTTCTTGACTTCATCAATTTCTAAACTTGAACAAGAGCATATAATTCTTCGGGATAAATTAAAGATTCATGTTGATGAAAGCAAGACTATTCAAGACCGCATTGCAATTTTAAAGGAAGAAATCTCTCAATTTGGAGAGGAAGAATCATGAACAGTTTTAATCATTCAGGATGTTGAAGAGAAGATACGGGTGAATGCTCAATCTATTGATGTCGAAAAATCCGCACAACTTCAAGGTAAAGAAATGATCGCTTCTTTGGAGAATAAGCTTGCTGGCGTTCCTGATCATTCGAGACTTATTTTTGAAGAAAAATCTAGACATGATGCTCTCGGGCAGCAATTGAAAGAAGATTTCGAGATATTCAGAAGCAATGGGAATTACGAGAGGATCTTTGAATCATGTAATTTTAAACATGTGATATTTGCTTTCGTGTTTCTTGGATGTAATTTATCATATATCTCATGATAGTATTTTGGGATGTTTTATGATGGTATTTTCTATCTTGCATATTGATGATACTTATACTAATATTATCAAATTATATTTATATGATAATTTTATTATATTTATATTTTTTATTAATTATCAAGTTTTATTTATTCTTTATATATAATTTTATTATATTTTTATTTTTATTAATATTTATTATTTATATAATAATTTCATTACACACATTTTTTACAATTTCTAAACCTTTTATGCTTTGTTAGTACGGGATTTTCTAGGTGAGTATTTAAATTGGCGGTACTAAGTTTCAATTCAATTAGCCACACGCAGTTTATGCTCATGAGTAGTGGAGCGTGCGCACACACACAGTTTAAGCTCGTGAGTAGTGGAGCATTTATGGGTCTTATGTGATGGCCACTGTAACTCTCTAGAGTTCGCTTTTGGGCTTCTCACTGCCTTGAGCTCACGGTCACGATCCATCAGAGGGGCCCATTGGCGCTTCTGGGACGGTGAACTGTTGGATTTACGCGTAGGGTTGGCCACGGTAACTCTCACAGTTCGCGGAGGCTCGCAAGGCTACCTTTGGGCACCAAATCTAGGGTCGCCAGTCCATCAATGAGTAGGTTTAAGCCCTTCCTCACGAGTTACTACGAAATCAAACCCTAGACCTGGAGGGTCTTACGCACGGTTGGCATAAAGCTCAGCTTTGCGGCCCCTGTTTTCTTCGTCTGCAAGGTCGAGCCCATTCACGGGGAGGGCATTTTCATCCGTTCCCGTATGGATGCCTTGCAGGAAGCTATACAGACGGCATGGGAATTACGGTGACTAGTCTTCGCGGATTTATGGCCTTTTAGGCTTTGAATCCTTGACTTCGTCAGCTACCCGCATGGGTGCGCACGATGGTCTTCGCGGGCTTTTTAGGCCACGACTCTCCCGCCATTGCCCGAATGGCGATCTTCATGGGTCTTACGTATAGTTGGCGGCTCTTTTAGAGCTTGATCCTTTGAGAGCATTTTTTTTTTTTCCCGAGCTTGATCTTTTTGATTTTGCTCAATTTTGGCTCTTTTAGGATTTTGGCTTGGCTATCTTTGCCTCTTTGATTGATATTGATATATCCTTGCTTTTGATATAATCCTTGCTTTTGAAAATCCATCTCTTGTAAGGCAATAATATATATATGATCATCATCATTTGCAAATATAGTAGATATTTCCGAAATATCTTCAAGAAGATCCATGCCTTGTAAGGCAATATAATTCTCAGCTTAGATAATATCTTCAAGAGAATCTTCAAGAATTTGTGCCTTGTAAGGCAATAATATATATATGATCATCATCATTTGCAAATATAGTAGATATTTCCGAAATATCTTCAAGAAGATCCATGCCTTGTAAGGCAATATAATTCTCAGCTTAGATAATATCTTCAAGAGAATCTTCAAGAATTTGTGCCTTGTAAGGCAATATAACTTTGTCAATATCTTCAAGAGAATCTTCAAGAATTTGTGCCTTGTAAGGCAATATAACTTTGTCAATCTTATTTGATGATGATGATCAAATATATATTTTCAGATTTTTTGCTTTGATAATTGATATGCTTGTGAATTTCTTCTTTATAGCTTCTTTTGTTGCCATATAGACATGATCTTATTCATCTTTGCCCCCTTTTGATACAGAATCATTATGCCGATAATATTCTGGGTCAAAATCCACATCTCTATCTTTAGGGATAGTATTTTTTGATGAAACGGGCATTGACAAGTACACTGATACCCTGTCCTTCTTGATTTGTGATTCTATATGCCCCATTGGAGTATACTTCCGATAAAATTGAAACTTAGTACCGCCAATTTAAATACTCACCTAGAAAATCCCGTACTAACAAAGCATAAAAGGTTTAGAAATTGTAAAAAATGTGTAATGAAATTATTATATAAAGAATAAATAAAACTTGATAATATTAATAAAAAATATAAATATAATAAAATTATCATATAAATATAATTTGATAATATTAGTATAAGTATCATCAATATGCAAGATAGAAAATACCATCATAAAACATCCCAAAATACTATCATGAGATATATGATAAATTACATCCAAGAAACACGAAAGCAAATATCACATGTTTAAAATTACATGATTCAAAGATCCTAATCAGAATTCCCATTGCTTTGAAATTCGAGCAAATCTTCTTTCAATGTATTTCGCATCATGTCTAGATTTTTCTTATCCCGATCGATAAATGATTGTTACTAACAGCATTCATTCTTGACGATTTCATGATGAAATGCGGCATCTTGCGAGTCATCGGTTCAATGCATGGGCTTTGGTAGCCAAATCACGAAAGGTTCGATGAATCGGTATTTGGTGAGTCCAAACGCGATTCTGTTTCCATAGAATGAGACACATTTTGACTTGTTCCTTTTCTTCGGCAAGCATGCATGCATGATGATGTCTTCCACCTGTTTATGAATTTTTCGATTGGTTCTCCTTCTCGTTTACTCGTTTCGAAGCTATTTTTTTTTTGTTATGCTAACATCGCGTTTCGACGAAAAGAAGTTTGACATGAAAGCATCTTGCATTTCTTCCCATGTTCGTATGGATCTTGGTGCCAAATTTGAATACCACCTGAAAGCTTTGCTTGTCAATGATGACCCAAATAAGCGTAAGCAATATTGAGGTATCGTGGAAAAATTCCCCATGCTGGTGATGAAATGAGGTGTTCCTCTGGTGATCCTTCCCCATTAAATTTCTGAAAATCTGGATGCTTAAAATTGGCTGGAAATGGAACATCCTCTACCTCTCTTGGGTAGGGTGTTCGGTATCATCTGAAAAAGCCGCGAACGGTATTTGTGCGCTCCTTTCTATGATTTGCTTCTTCGATGACTTGTCTTACGTCATCTTGTGTTATAGCATCTCTGTCACCGGAACGGACCCTCGGGATCCTATCCCTGCGGACGGGAACCTTGAGTTGGTTCTCTTGTCCATTTGTTGTTCCCATCATGGGTGGAGCCACTATTTGGGCTACATTATGTGCCAGAGTTTGCGAGCTTCTCTGAGGCTCCGGCATTCTTCCATTAGCACTCTTTGTGCCTCCGCCATTTGATTAACACGTTCTTGAGTTGGTCTATTTCCTTGACTGTCTCTCGCCATGTATCATTGCGGCCTCTCGATTTGTTCATGAAATTTGTTATTGGAGTAAAACGAGAGTATGTTGGAATAACGGGGCTTTAAAGAGGGGAGAAATTGAGTCTCGTTTGATTCTTGTGTACTTCCCGTGCTTTTAACCGATTGAGGTGATCTGATTATAAGCGAGCTTGTTTGAGGTGATATGGGCATCGGGGATCCTATCATCGGTGCTTTGCCTTTTTTCGTATGTCCATTTGGTCTTGGGGTGACCAAATTTGGAAA
This sequence comes from Magnolia changhungtana, assembly GCA_030180095.1. Taxonomy (NCBI): domain Eukaryota; kingdom Viridiplantae; phylum Streptophyta; class Magnoliopsida; order Magnoliales; family Magnoliaceae; genus Magnolia; species Magnolia changhungtana. The sequence continues at coordinate 249,756 of JASAUF010000160.1, forward strand.
ATCTCTTGTGCGAGAATTGCGGAGCGGCTTGTTGGATAAATTGCGGTTTTAGGAGGAGCAAGCTCGGGTTTTCTTCTTGCTTATGCTTGTGTGATTGGTCCCTCAACTCTTGGTGCAAACAAGCAACTTTTTTAAGGTTTTTGCTTTTCGTCTTTTAGACAAGACCAAAGTATTTTCATCACTCTCTTGTGGTTGAGGTGAAACGGAAATGACTCATATTCTTGAATCACTTTTTGCACGCTTGTAGTGCTTTTTAAATACGCTCATGTTTTGACAAGGAAACAAAAGTATTTGATTTGGGAAAATAATCTTATTCAAACATAACAATGAAATAGTTATGAAGACAACTGTCACATTTTATTGATTCTGAATTCATTTACATCCTATGGTATCCCTTGATTCTAAGATAGCTTACAAAGAACTTATTACAAATGTCAATCATTATAGCTAAATGTAATTTTCGGCAGCATAACAGCAATGATCTCAATCATCTCTAATGACTTAGGAGGAATAGACAAGTTAATCAACAGTCTTGAGAGAATGAAGATTAAATGACATTTCGGTATTATTTTGATCATCTCCTGAAACTTAGGAGGAATACGCCTCTTCGTCGATGACTCTTCCTTTCTCTTGATTAAGAAGAACTTGAAGCTTTGAGAACTCCCATCATTCCGACAATGACATTTCAACCCATTCTTTGTCAAAAATCGCAATCAATAGGTTTGCTGTGGTCCGCGCAAACGATATGCTTTCTTTGTGGTCCGCGCAAACCATAAAAGCACTCTGCTGCTTTGCGCGGGCTGGCGCAATCTTCCAGGAGTCCAATACTCCTTTGCGCGTAGTCGTCAAAGAGGGAGAGTCCGGCCCTCCGCACCTTCTGTCTTCTCTTTTGTCTTTGCTTCACTTCTGAAATCTTCGAACCCCTTTTTAGAGAAGGAATGGGGTATTTATAGACATTTTCTCCAATGAAAATCTCAGATCTGGTCGATGTGGGACAAAAATATCATCCAACTATTTTTATCGCATCATTATAGACTTTGCGCGGACACGCGCAAACAATATACTTTGCGCGGTCTCGCGCAAACCCTCAATCTCGCGCAAACTTCTCCTCTGTTCAATCCGCGCAAACTCTTCACTTTGCGCGGTCTTGTGTAATTATTTCACTTTGCGCGACTCCGCGCAAAGTGGTCTTGAAGTTTATTTTCTTTCATCTTCAAACTGATTTCTTGATCATTCTTTTCTTCACTTCCTTGCTTATTTTATGCCTCAACAGATGCCCCCTTGATCCGTTCTTTGTTTGTTCAGAAAATCAAAGAAAAGGATCAAAGTATTCCTTTCTTCCAAGGTTTGCGCGACCTCGCGCAAAGTCCTACTCGAGTACCGTACTCGGCCATAAAGCCTATAAATAGTCCAACGACTTAGTCATTTTCACGAACTTCCCTCTGCTGACACTCTGTTCTGGCGATTTATTTCCGCGCAAACCTCCACTTTGCGCGACCCCGCGCAAACTGTTTCACTTTGCGCGACGTCTTCTGAACTTTAGAATTTTTCCGCGCAAACCATATACTTTGCGCGACCTCGCGCAAAGTACTCTGTACTTAGAAAATTTCCAAACTTTTTCCCAACACTTAACCATTTTCTGACTTTGTCTTCTATCTTTCTTTATGGCTCGTATTAAACAAACTGCTCGTCTTATATCTCCTTCAAACTCGCCTCCTTCTGACCAACCACCTGCTAAAAGAATGAAGACAACTTCTAGAAATCCTGCTTACTTTAAAGAGCCTGTTCTCCCAACTTTTGACTTTTCTGACCGTATCAAATCTTTACCTTCTCCTATTCACAGATGTATATCTTTGGGAGATATTAAATGCCCGCCAAAACATGGAAGGGAATATGACTGGGATGAATGGCTCAAGACCACAGCCCACATTCGTACCGATAGTGAGAGGCCACCTGTCCGAGAAGATACTCCTCCCGCTTCCCGCTCAAAGAAAACTCGCCGCAATAAGGCGAAAGAGTTTGCTGAAAAAATCAAAGAACACAAGAAGAAGCGACTTCAAAACTCGTGGGATTCGGTGCGAGTTGTCGAAGGTGTCATGAAGTTCGACAACCCTCATGCAGAGGGCATGACAATCATTCCTATAAAGGTGTATCGCCATCAGTCTATGCTAGACTGTGAATCCAGAGATTGTGTCCATGGCGAGAGGTTGATGTATACCGAGTCATGGGTCACAAGAGAGCCCCGAATTCTTGAAGGAATCATTCAAACAAAAAAGCCACGACAGAGGATCGTAAGAGAAGTTCATCCCATGATTTTCTTAACTCCTTCCCATAGTCCTCATGATCTCTTTCCTTCTCATTTTATGAGACCGTGAGACAAGCGCTTGAGAGATCGAGATCAACTCGGGGCCGAGACAATTCGCATCGAGGGGCTTGTTAATTGCTCGTCGCTATTATTCGAATGGGCGGAAGCTATTTTTCTGAAACATACGAGCACTCTTGCAAAGATAGGTCTTTATGATGCTATAGAAGTAACCTCAAAATACTTCTATCGGGAGCCCAATGTTCTGAAGGGCTTCCTTGAGTATTGGTCGCCCACAACCAACTCCTTTCATCTTCCTTACGGCGAAATGAGCATATCTCTTTGGGACCTTCACCGTATAGCTGGTCTCACAATAACGGGCAAATTCTATGATGAGTTTATTCCTACCAACAGAGAATTAGCCTTCGTATCTTCTCCAGACCGCAAGCCTTCCATCTCTGAGACCACCATAGAGCTATTCAAAGAGATGGGCAAATTCCCCAACTTCCACAAAATTCCCCCTCTTCAATGGCTGGCCCATTTTTCTAGAGGTCTAAGGTATTTATCAATCTGATAATTGGTCTTCCTCTTTGTATTCTTAGCCATTCCCGCATATTAATCTCCTCATTTTTATTTCCTTTGAAGGTTTCGCGACTGCCATTCCAAAGAACTAACAAAGCTTCGGGATGCAGTAAGAGGAAAGCCGGAATATAGCTCTTTTGGAGAGCTTGCAGCATTCCTGGCTTATTGGCTAAGCTTGGTCGTTTTGCCTAGCTCCAAATGGGCAGATGCTGTTCGTCCAAGTGTCTTTGTTGTGGTGGTGCCTTTAGAGAAGGGCATAAATACTCTCTCGCTCCTCCAGTATTGTGTTCTATCTACCGGGCCCTTGGAGAAATAGCTACTCATATAAAAGACCCAATTCTTGGAACTTCATCGGCGCATACTTCTTGGCATTATTTTACAGGATGGCTTGGAGTCTATTTCCCTTGGACTTTTGAGGCTTGAGCAAGCATATTCTCATCCTCTCATCTTCCGCTCTGGTTCTTTCAACAAAGAGCAATGGCTAGAAGAGCATATGAGTGGGTGGCAAATAAAATTCGGGACGACGATCAAATAAACTTCTTTCAATTCCGCCTCTATCGCTATCCCGTAGATACGAGATATGGTGGACAATGAAACACTTACTGCAGGAGAGAGAGCTTTCTTCTTCTCTATTCGCTCATGTAGTTTACCTTTGCGAGAGGGAACAGAATTTTGGAGAGAACCTTACTATCCCAGTCGCTTCGCTCGTCAATTGGTTATGATCAAACCGTACCTCAAGGCTGCGGGCTTGTTACAAGAAAAATCTTATTTGTTATGGGCTGGTCCTCTTAACTGGGCCATGATATGGAAACAGTTGTTGAATAGTTGTGTTGGCTCCCTCTTCATAATTCCAGGTTGTGATCGTGTAGTCCATACTTCATATAGCTGGATGCGATGGTGGGATCATCAATCATACCTGGTTGCTAAATGCTTGCCGGTAGATTCTTCTATCTTTCTTCATCCACCCAGGCTGAAGGGCAGAGACTTAGAGAACAGAATCGGGTATATTCCGGAGAAGAGCCACCGCTCATCTCATCCTGGAGAAATTTGCAGGAAGATATCACTGGAAGAACCCATTCGTGAAATCAAGCCCATCAATACTTTGGATGGCTGGTTTGCCCATGGAGATCTAAGAGAATTTGAAAAATCCCGTCGGGACTCTTCAAATCAGGATGCGGATGATGCTGCAGGTACATCTTCTCCAATCCCTTGAGAGATTGTAGTGGTTCAAGAAGGACCGGCTATTGGTACTTCAATATCTTCTCCATGACCCCTTGGTCCTAGTCCATCTTCTCCGATGACTAGATCAAGAACGCGTTTACAATCATCATCCCCTATCCCTCCGAAGGAACTCGTTGACCTCTGCTTCTCCTATAGTCCAAGAGCTTGCACAGGAGAGAGAGCGATCAACCCGTCTCTTATAAAGGGAAGCAAGTTATCGTTGAAGAAGTTGACGAAGAAATTTTGGGAGATGAAAGTTCAACTTCATCATCAAGTACAACTGAATCTTCGCAGGATGAAGATAGCGGAGATAGTGATAATGGCGAAGATAAAGATGATGACTTTGAAGAAGGTGAAGTTGATATTGGCGAAGAAGAGGAAATAGCTGCGAAAGAAGTTGAGATAGAATCTTCCCACCTATTTGTTAAGACTCCTTCTAGCATTAATGTTCCTGCTAAATCTCCTGCAGCTGAGGAAGATGAAGAGGAACCTTTAGATTATGGAGAATATGGATATTCACCAGGTAAAGAAAAATTTCATATATATATCTCAATTTATATTGTGACAACTATTATTTATTTAAAATCATTGCATCTCCCTTTTTTAGGTGCCCAAGTTGCAGAAGTAGGTACTATCTCTTCAGCGAGCCCTCCTGTAATATCTTCACCAAGAGCATCGTAGTTCCGTTGGTAATAGAGAGTAGTGGCTCGTGAAATTATATTTCCTACAGAAACTACTGACTTGCCAACTCCGGCTACTAGAGATTCCAGTACGGAAGCTAGAGCACCATCTTTCGCTGATATGGTGGGACTTGGTCCTTCCATAGCTCAAAGAGCTTCTCTTCATTAGTCGTGTTCGTGTTAGGTATATATATATATATATATTGCTTATCTTCATTCAAGACTATATATATTTCATAATAATATATTGAATATTCTTCTTCTTTTACTATAGGAACTTATCCCCCGTAGCGGTGCGGCTAGTTCGATTCAGTAACCACTACTTGAACTATCATCCTTTGCAAAGATTCCCGCTCACAAAATGCTTATGGTGAAACATTCTCTGTTAGCAATAATCCATATCTTGAGAAAATCCCGATCGGTGGTGGATTTGGATGTTGCTATAGAAATTTTGGAAAGCTCTGCTAAGATGGCAGAATCAACATATCTCCTTTGCGGGATTCACTCTTCAAATTTCGTGATTAGTAATTTTTTAGCGTCGGTAGAGAATATTACAATTGCTCACGAGATTTTAGAGTGTAGAAGGCAATTGGCTTCATCACAAGAACAAGCTCTTCTGACAGCTTCATCAATTTCCAAACTTGAACAAGAGCATATAATTCTTCAAGATAAATTAAAGATTCATGTTGATGAAAGCAAGACTATTCAAGACCGCATTGCAATTTTAAAGGAAGAAATCTTTGTAAATTTGGAGAGGAAGAATCATGAGCGGGCTTTAATCATTCAGGATATTGAAGAGAAGATACAGGTGAATGCTCAATCTATTGATGTTGAAAAATCTGCACAACTTCAAGGTAAAGAAATGATCGCTTCTTTGGAGAATAAGCTTGCTGGCGTTCCTGATCATGCGAGACTTATTTTGAAGAAAAATCTAGACATGATGCGGCTCAGTCGCAATTGAAAGAAGATTTGCTCAGATATTGAAGCAATGGGAATTCTGAGAGGATCTTTGAATCATGTAATTTTGAACATGTGATATTTGCTTTCGTGTTTCTTGGATGTAATTTATCATATATTTCATGATAATATTTTGGGATGTCTTATGATGGTATTTTCTATCTTGCATATTGATGATATTTATACTAATATTATCAAATTATATTTGTGCTTTATATGATAATTTCATTATATTTATATTTTTTATTAATATTATCACATTATATTTATATAATTATTTTATTATATTTATATTTTTTATTAATATTGTCAAATTTATTCACTCTTTATATAATAATTTCATTACACGCATTTTTTACAATTTTTAAACCTTTTATGCTTTGTTAGTACGGGATTTTCTAGGTGAGTATTTAAATTGGCGGTACTAAGTTTCAATTCAATTAGCCACACGCAGTTTATGCTCATGAGTAGTGGAGCGTGCGCACACACACAGTTTAAGCTCGTGAGTAGTGGAGCATTTATGGGTCTTATGTGATGGCCACTGTAACTCTCTAGAGTTCGCTTTTGGGCTTCTCACTGCCTTGAGCTCACGGTCACGGTCCATCAGAGGGGCCCATTGACGCTACCGGACGGTGAACTGTTGGATTTACGCGCGGGGTTGGCCACGGTAACTCTCTCAGAGTTCGCGGGCCTCGCAAGGCTACCTTTGGGCACCAAATCTAGGGTCGCCGGTCCATCAATGAGTAGGTTTAAGCCCTTCCTCATGAGTTACTACGAAATCAAACCCTAGACCTGGAGGGTCTTACGCACGGTTGGCATAAAGCTCGCACTTGCGCGGCCCTGTTTTCTTCGTCGCAAGGTCGAGCCCATTCACAGGAGGGCATTTTCATCCGTTCCCCGCATGCTGCTGTAAGAAGCTATACGAGACGGCATGGGAATTACGGTGACTAGTCTTCGCGGATTTATGGCCTTTTAGGCTTTGAATCCTTGACGTCGACTACCCGCATGAGTGCGCACGATGGTCTTCGCGGGCTTTTTAGGGCCACTGACTCCTCGCCGCTGCCCGAATGGCGATCTTCATGGGTCTTACGTATAGTTGGCCGGCTCTTTTAGAGCTTGATCCTTTGAGAGCATTTTTTTTTTTTCCGAGCTTGATCTTTTTGATTTTGCTCAATTTTGCTCTTTTGGGATTTTGGCTTGGCTATACTGCCTCTTTGATTGATATTGATATATCCTTGTAAGGCGATAATATCTTCAAGAAGATCGATGCCTTGTAAGGCAATATAATTCTCAGCTTAGATAATATCTTCAAGGGAATCTTCAAGAATTTGTGCCTTGTAAGGCAATAATATATATATGATCATCATCATTTGCAAATATAGTAGATATTTCCGAAATATCTTCAAGAAGATTGATGCCTTGTAAGGCAATATAATTCTCAGCTTAGATAATATCTTCAAGGGAATCTTCAAGAATTTGTGCCTTGTAAGGCAATAATGCTTTTGTCATACCCTTATAAGAAAATCCGTGCCTTGTACCCTTATAAGAAAATCCTTGCCTTGTAACCTTATAAGAAAATCCGTGCCTTGTAAGGCAATTTTCAAAAGAACCTTCAAGATAGTGATATTTGTCTTTATCATACTTATTTGGTGATGATGATGATCATATATATTTTCGGTATATTTTCTGGATTTTGATGCTTAATAATTGACATGCTTATGAATTTCCTCTTCATAGCTTCTTTTGCTGACATATAGACATGATTTTATTCATCTTTGCCCCCTTTTGATACAGAATCATTATGCTGATAATATTCCGGATCAAAAATCCATATGTCTATTTTTAGGGATAGTATCTTTTGATGAAACGGGCGTTGACGAGTACACCAGTTATCCTGTCCTTCTTGATTTGTGATTTTATATGCCCCATTGGAATATACTTTTTTACCACATATGGACCACCCCATTTAGGCTCAAACTTGCCCCCTGTCCGGCGAGTGACCACTATAGGTCTTTTCAACATTAACACCATATCCCCTTTTTTGAAAGAGCGGTATTTGACCTGTTTATCAAATGCAGTCGATATTCTGGCCTGATATGATTGCAACCATTCTTTGTCGTGTCGCTTGAGGCGTTTCTCATCGAGTAAGTCTAATTCTTTTAGCCTTATTTTTACATTTTCATCATCTGTTATAGATTGATGCACTGCCACTCTGAGTGACGCCACTTGTATTTCAATTGGGATAACTGCCTCCATACCATAGATTAATGAATATGGTGTCGCCCCTGTTCTTTGTACGATGAGTGGTTCTGTAGGCCCATAACGCTTCTTGTAACTTTTCATCCCAATCGCGCTTATTGCACATCCTTTGTTTTCTTCATAATCTTGACAATTGTTTTGTTAAACGCCTCGCTAGTCCATTGGCTGGAGGATAATAAGGTGTTGAAAAAGAATGTTGGATGCCGAACTTCTGACATAGCTTTTCCATGCCTCTATTTTTAAAAGGGGTGCCATTATCAGTGACGATCTTCTTCGGAATACCATGTCGGTATATTATAGCATGACGAATGAAATTGACTACGTCTTTCTCTTTAACATTACGCAAGGCGACTACTTCGGTCCATTTGGAGAAATAATCTGTTGCTGCCAGAATATATTGTTTTCCTTTGGATGAAGGAGGATTTATAGGACCAATAACGTCGAGTCCCCAGGCTGAGAAAGGCCAAGATGCAACAGACTGATGTAATTCTTCTGGAGGAACATGTATTACATCTCCGTGTATTTGACATTCATGACACCGTTTTGCATATTCTATCGCATCTTTAAACATAGTAGGCCAATAATAACCCATTCGATGCACTCTATGGCATAAATTCCGGCCAGCTTGATGTGCTCCACATTCACCTGAATGTGCCTCCCGCATTATTTGGTTTGCTTCTTGTTTGTCCAAGCACCTCAACAACATTCCATTATAAGATTTTCTATACAATACTTCGCTGCATATGACAAATTTGCTCGATCATTTGCTTAATCTATTTGTCTTTGTACATTATCTTCGGCAAGATATTATATTTGAGATAATCAACAAAAGGCTGACGTAATCATCCATTATTACTTCCAGACAGGATATAGGCAATATTTCAACGGTTTCTTTGATAACTTCTGCAGATGGCAGGAATCTTCTTTCTTCTATAGTTACTTGAAGAGGACTTCGGTTTGTGCAGGATAAAGCCGCTGCTAAACTGGCTAAAGCATCTGCTTTTGCATTCTCTGACCGTGGTATGTGTTCAATTTCCACAGAACTGAATTGTTCAAGCAACTGTTGTGCCTTCAGATAATAAGGCAAAAGTTCTTCTTTCCTTACCTCAAATTGTTGTCAATTGATTTATAATCAATTTAGAATCTCAAAGATATGCAATGATTTTATTTCCATTTCTTTGTGCTATTTCCATTAGATGATAAGAGCTACGTATTGACTTCATTGTTTTGTGCACGCGATACCCAACGTGAAAGAGTATGGTAATAAATAGCCCGAGGCGTAATGAATATCACTCCTGCCCCGCTCCGATACTCGAGCGACACCATCAAAATACATCGCCAAGGATTCGAGATTGACCAACATAACTGTTCATCGGGAATTCATCATTTATTTCTTCATTTTACGTTATAGGATGTCTTTGCGAGAAAGTCGCCATAGCTTGTCCTTTTTCTTGCTTTCGCAGCTTATAGGAAAATAGTATATTCGATAACAACAAACATCCACTTGGCTAGTCTTCCGATAACATTGGCCTGGTCATCAAGAATTTTATCGGATCTGCTCTTGAAATTAAAGTTATATCATGAGAGAGACAATAATGCCTTAACTTTTGCACTGCAAATGAATACCAACGCCAAACATTCTTTTTCAATCGGAGAATAATTGGATTCTGCCCCAATTAGTGTTCGGCTTAGATAATAAAGAGCAGTCTCTTTTCCGGCTTCGTTTACCTGTGCCAATAAAGCACCCAAAGAATTTGTAGCGGCAGATGTATATAAGATAAGTGGCTTACCTTTTACTGGAGTTGTTAACACCGGTGATTGTTTTAATAACTCTTTAATTGAATCAAAGGCATTCTGGCAAGCCTGATCCCATACGAATTCTGTATCTTTCTTCATTAACCGAGAAAATGGCTGACACCTTCCTGCGAGGTTCGAAATGAAGCGGCGAATGTATGCCAATTTTCCTTGTAAGCTTTTTAATTCCTTCAACGTCGTTGGTGGCGGCATATTTTGAATAGCTTTAACTTTTTCCGGATCAATTTCAATTCCTCTGTGCCGTACTACAAAGCCGAGGAATTTACCGGAAGACACTCCAAATGCACATTTAGCCGGATTCATCTTTAATTGCTTCTTTCTGAGTCGTCGGAAGACTGATGCTAGATGTTCGCGGTGTTCTTGATGATCTCCGGATCTGACTACCAAGTCATCAACATAGCATTCGACATGTTTATGCATCATATCTTGGAAGATATTTTTCATTGCCCTTTGATATGTTGCCCTGACATTTTGAGACCAAAAGGCATAACTTTATAACAGTAAATTCCAAGCGGCGTTCTGAAGGCCGTCGCCTCTTCATCTTCAGGCGCCATCCTGATTTGATTATATCCTGCATATCCGTCCATAAAGGACATGATAGCATATTGAGTAGTGCTATCGATTAGTAATTCTGTTATCGGGAGAGGGAAATCGTCTTTTGGACATGCCTCATTCAGATCTCTGAAGTCAATACACACTCTGATCTGTCCGTTCTTCTTTTCACCGGAACAATATTTGATATCCATTTGGGATATTTAACTTCTCTGATAAACCCAACCTTTATTAGCTTATTTACTTCTTTTTCGATTAACGGAATTAGGTCTGGGTGAAATCGCCTTTGTGCCTGCTTTACCGGTTTCTTTTCTTTAGAAATATTTAATCGATGCATTGCTACGGAAGGTTCCAGCCCAGGCATTTCTTCATATGTCCAGGCAAAAACGTCCTTATTTTCCTTGAGAAGTTGGCCATATTTCTCGGTTTTCATGATCTGAAAGGCTAATGCTGATGAATGTGTTCCTTGGCTCTTCATTGTTCCCAAATTTATTTCTCGCAAGCCATCTATTGTCGGTTGCCCCGTCTTCTAATTGCCTTGGAGCGGTTTCGGGATATTCAATTACCTTAGTATCGGTGTGGTGAGGTTGTATTAAGCGATATCTTGTATTCTCTCTTGATTCTGCTCCCAATCCTTGGAATTTTCTTCGCTTTTTTCGATTAACCCCGAGAGGAATCTGAATTCCTTTTCCATTATTCAAGCCGGTGGGTTTGTCACAATCAAAACCCATATTTCTCATGATTTTCTTGCTTGCTGCACTGTATTTCCTCAAATTTTGCGATGCTAACTCTCCATGATATAGGTTGCTTATATTTTCATCCCTCCCTTCTGATGCAGCGTGAAACTCTATTGGTTCAGGATATTTAGCACTGGCTTTGACTTGAAATGTTCTCGGAGCGGCTGCAAATGGCTTACATCTTTCGATATTGGGTAATGGCACTGTGTAATTGGACTGTAAGACTTTTAGCTGTTCTGTTGACAACAGTGTCAACGGCGGTTGTCCATTTGTCTCAGCGCTTTGGTATAAAATAGAATTTCTTTCTTTCTCTCTGCAGACCCAGAAGATTCTGCTCTTTCTTCTTTATCTTTATTTATCCTGGCATCTTTTATGATTCTCTTCCCATCATCATTTCCCATTTCTTCAGAGAAACATTTATAATAACTAGCATCCGCAAAGAAAGACTCAGCTTCCGTATAGGGTTTGCATCAGCCATTACTTTATATTGCATCCCATCTTTACTGATATTTGAAGCACTTGGTGTAGAGTAGAAGGTATAATATTGTCTTGATGTATCCACGGCCTTCCCAGGAGAAGGTTATATGTAGATCACTGACATTTATAACGTGACATACAACTTGATAGTGATTAATTCTCCCACTTCTAATGTCACCGTAATTTTACCGAGTGCGCGTTGTCCATCTTGATTGAACCCTTGTATCATCCCATTTGGTGGGCGCAAGTCTGAACGACGAAAACCCAATTTAGTAACCATTGAGAGTGGCAAAAGATTTACTGCGGACCCATTATCTATCATAATTCTTTTTATCTTCTTCTCACAAATGTATCCTTCTATCATCAATGGCCTGTTATGTTCCTTTTCACCAATTAAATCATCATCAGAGAAAGATATTACTGGTAAACAATTCATTTTTTCATTATTTCTTTCATCCTTCATTTCTGCCAGTAAAGTTTCTCTCACATTGTGATCAGACAGTGCTTGAATCAAACTCTGTCGAAATTCTTCTGATAACTTGAGCGCATCATAAATACTTAATCGTGCCGGTATACCTTTTAAGTGACTAACTACATCATAAGCCACTTTTGTCACTGCATCTCCACTTCTACTTTTGTCCTCGGTATTCTGTCTTTCAGTCACTTCTTTCCTTATGATTCCTGCTTTTTTGCTTTACCGGACTTGTTATTTGCTTCCCTGATCGCAACGTGATCATTGTTGCATTTCTTGTTGACCTTTCCTTTTTCATTCCCCGTGTGTTTTCTTGTATTGACAGTACATTTATTGTTGCCCTTGCATTCTTTTCTTTGCTTCCGCTGGTTATTATGTCACCTCTGTTTATCATTCGCTGTATAATGCATTTTAACGTATAACAATTTTCCGTTGGATGCCCTACTAGGCGATGATAACGGCAAAAGTTTCTTTCCCGAGTCCTCGTTGCATCTTCAGGACGTTTTGGTTCTGGTAATTCCAAGGTACCTGCCTTTAACAATTGTTGCATCATAGGCACCACGTCTTCTTTATCGAACTCGAATCCTTCATGTGAATCGAGCATTCTGAGCTTTTTCCACCGTATCGTCCCTTGCTTGATTCCGACCTTCTTTTCCTTCGGCCTTTTATCTCTTGAACCCCTCGCATCTTGATTCTTCTTATCTCGGTCGATGGTGTTGTGACGGTTGTCTGCCAGGTATTCTTCGACGGTCTCATGATGAAATGCGGCATCTTACGAGTCATCAATTCCAATGCATGGGCTTTGGTAGCCGGATCGCGAAAGGTTCCGATATCGTATTTGGTGAGTCCAAATGCAATTCTGTCTCCATAGAGTTTAGGCACATTTTGACTTGTTCCTTTTCTTCCTAAGAATCGCCCGCATGATGCCCCCAATGTCTTCCATCCGTCATGAATTTTTATTTGGTTCTCCTCTCGTTGCCGTACTGAAGCTAATTCTGTGACTAACATCACGTTCGACGAAAAGAAGTTTGACATAAAAGCATCTTGCATTTCTTCCCATGTTCGTATAGACCCTGGTGCCAAATTTGAATACCATCTGAAAGCTTTACTCGTTAACGATGACCCAAATAAGCGTAAGCAATATTGAGGTATCGTGGAGAAATTTCCCATGCTGGTGATGAAATGCATCAGTGTTCCTCGATGATCCTTCCCCATTAAATTTCGAAAAATCGGATGCTTAAAATTGGCTGGGAATGGAACATCCTCTACTTCTCTTGGGTATGGTGTTCGATATCTGAAACGACCAGTGTTTGCGCGCTCCCTTTCTATTCTGACTGCTTCTTCGACAACTTGTCTTACATCATCTTGTGTTATGGCTCTTGTCACCGGAACAGACCCTCGGGATCCTATCCCCTGTGGACGGGAACCTTCAGGATGGTTCTCTTGTCCATTTGTTGTTCCCATCATAGGTGGAGCCACTATTTGGGCTACGTTATGTGCCGAGTCGCGAGCTTCTCTGAGGTTCCGGCATTCATCCATTAGCACCCTTTGTGCCTCCGCCATTTGATCAACACGTTCTTCGATGAGTCGGTCTATTTCCTTGACTGTCTACGCCATGTATATCTGCGGCCTCTTATTTGTTCGTCGAAGTTGTTATTGGAGTAAAGCGAGAGTATGTTGACGTAACAGGGCTTGTAAAGAGGGGAGAAATTGGAGTCCTATTTGATTCTTGTGTACTTCCCGTACTTTTAGTCAATTGGGTGATCTGCTGTGGCGAGCTTGTTTGTGGTGATATGGGCACCGGGGATCCTATCATCAGTGCTTTGCCTTTCTGTGCTTCTGTCCATTTGGTCTTCGGGACGACCAAAGCTGGAAAATCTTGTGACGAGAACTGCGTAGCAGCTTGTTCAGGATAAATCGCCGGAGGAGCGAGCTCAGGTTTTCTTCTTGCTATGCTCCGCGTGATTGGTCCCTCAGCTCTTAGTGCAAACAATTTCGCTTTGTGGTTTTTTAATGTTTTTGCTTTCGTCTTTCTAGACAAGACCAAAGTCCAGTTTTCATCACTCTCTTGTGGTTGAGGTGAAACGGAAATGACTCCCGCTGTTACTGGAATCACTTTGCGCCTGCTTGTAGTGCTTGCTTTCGTACGCTCAGGAGTTTGGTTTGGCACATATTCAATTATGAACCCAGTGGCGATGAATCGGAAGTTCACTTTTCTCGCGATATTAGCCATTAGTAGTGTTGTGTGATTGAATTCAGGCACCTTCAATAATAAAACATACTTGAAATTAGTACATGAAAGATTAAGTAAGCTATCTCGGAGATGAAGGGGAGGATGTTCCCACTGAGAGTCGCCATTTTGGCGTCAAATAGACGCCAAAAATAGTGACGAGAGTCTTACAACTTTCCCAATGTTAATGTTAAATAAAATAATTTCCCCAGCAGAGTCGCCATTTTGTTTCGACAAGGAAACAAAAGTATTTGATTTGGGAAAATAATCTTATTCAAACATAACAATGAAATAGTTATGAAGACAACTGTCACATTTTATTGATTCTGAATTCATTTACATCCTATGGTATCCCTTGATTCTAAGATAGCTTACAAAGAACTTATTACAAATGTCAATCATTATAGCTAAATGTAATTTTCGGCAGCATAACAGCAATGATCTCAATCATCTCCAATGACTTAGGAGGAATAGACAAGTTAATCAACAGTCTTCAAGAGAATGAAGATTTCGGCAGCATTTCGGTATTATTTTGATCATCTCCTGAAACTTAGGAGGAATACGCCTCTTCGTCGATGACTCTTCCTTTCTCTTGATTAAGAAGAACTTGAAGCTTTGAGAACTCCCATCACTCGAAAAGATTTCAACCCATTCTTTGTCCAAAAGCGCGCAATCAATAGGTTTGCGCGGGTCAGCGCAAACGATATGCTGCTATGCGGGTCCGCGCAAACCATAAAAAAAGCACTCGATGCTTTTTGCGCGGTCTCGCGCAATCTTCCAGAGTAATACTCCTTTGCGCGTAGTCGCGCAAAGCGGAGAGTCCGCCCTCCGCACCTTCTGTCTTCTCTTTTGTCTTTGCTTCACTACGAAATCTTCGAACCCCTTTTAGAGAAGGAATGGGGTATTTATAGACATTTTCTCCAATGAAAATCTCAGATCTGGTCGATGTGGGACAAAAATGTCATCCAACTATTTTTATCGCATCATTATAGACTTTGCGCGGACACGCGTAAACAATATACTTTGCGCGGTCTCGCTCAAACCCTCAATCTCGCGCAAACTTCTCCTCTGTTCAATCCGCGCAAACTCTTCACTTTGCGCGGTCTTTGTGTAATTATTTCACTTTGCGCGACTCCGCGCAAAGTGGTCTTGAAGTTTATTTTCTTTCATCTTCAAATTGATTTCTTTATCATTCTTTTCTTCACTTCCTTGCTTATTTTATGCCTCAACAGCTCAGGAGTTTGGTTTGGCGCATATTCAATTATGAACCCGGTGGCGATGAATCGGAAGTTCACTTTTCTCGCGATATTAGCCATTAGTAGTGTTGTGTGATTGAATTCAGGTACCTTCAATAATAAAACATACTTGAAATTAGTACATGAAAGACTAAGTAAACTATCTTGGAGATGAAGGGGAGGATGTTCCCACTGAGAGTCGCCATTTTGGCGTCAAATAGACGCCAAAAATAGTGACGAGAGTCTTACAACTTTCCCAATGTTAATGTTAAATAAGATAATTTTTCCCAGCAGAGTCGCCATTTTGTTTCGATAAGGAAACAAAAGTATTTGATTTAGGAAAATTATCTTATTCAAACATAACAATTAGACAATTATAAAGACAATCATCATACTTTATTGATTCTGAATTCATTTACATCTTCTGGTATCCCTTGATTCTAAGATAGCTTATAAAGAACTCATTACAAATGTCAATTATTATAACTAAATATAATTTTCGGTAGCATAACGGCAATGATCTCAATCATCTCCAATGACTTAGGAGGAATAGACAAGTTGATCAACAGTCTTCAAGAGAACGAAGATTCCGGCAGCATTTCGGTGCTATTTTGGTCATCTCCTGAAACTTAGGAGGAATACGACTCTTCGTCGATGATTCTTCCTTTCTCTTGATCAAGAAGAACTTGAAGCTTTGAGGACTCCAATCATTCCGAAAAGACATTTGACCCATCTTTGTTAAAAGCGCAAGCAATAGGTTTACGCGGGTCCGCGCAAACGATATGCTTTGCGGTCCGCGCAAACTATATGAGCACTCTGCTTCCTTGCGCTGACCGGCGCAAACTTCCAGGAGTCCAATACTCCTTTGCGCGGTCGCGCAAAGCGCAGGAGTCCGGTACTCCGCACCTTCTGTCTTCTCTTTTGTCTTTTCTTCACTTCTGAAATCTTCGAACCCCTTTTTAGAGAAGGAACGGGGTATTTATAGACATTTTCACCAGTGGAAATCTCAAATCTGGTCGATGTGGGACAAAAATATCATCCAACGATTTTTATCACATCATCATAGACTTTGCGCGGACACGTGCAAACGATATGCTTTGCGCGGTCTCGCGCAAACCCTTCATCCTGCGCAAACTGTCTTCATGTTCTCCGCGCAATCATTTCACTTTGCGCAGTCTTGTGTAACTATTTCACTTTGCGCGACCACATGAAAGTGGTCTTGAAGCTGTTTTCTTTCATCTTCAAAGTGATTTCTTGATCTTTGTCGTTTTTCACTTCCTTGCTTATTTTATGCCTCAACAGATGCCCCCTTGATCCGTTCTTTGTTTGTTCAGAAAATCAAAGAAAAGGATCAAATCATTCTTTTTCTTCAGGATTTGTGCGACCCCGCGCAAAGCTCCGGTCGAGTTACCATACTCGGTCATAAAGCCTATAAATAGTCCAACGACTTAGTCATTTTCACGAACTACCTGCTGCTAGAACTCTGCTCTGGCGATTTGCATCCGCGCAAACCTTCCACTTTGCGCGACCCCGCGCAAACTGTTTAACTTTGCGCGACGTCCTTTGGATTTAGAGATTTCCCGCGCAAACTACATACTTTGCGCGACCTCGCGCAAAGTACTCTGTACTTAACCAATTTTTTCAAAATTTTTCAACACTTAGCCACTTTTCTTCTTCTGTCCTTTTTCCATAGCTCGTATTAAACAAACAGCCCGTCTTGTGTCTCCTTCTGGTTCACCTTCTGATCAACCTCCTGCTAAGCGGGTAAAGACAACTTCCAGGAATCCCGCTTATTTCAAAGAACCTGTTCTTCCCACCTTTGATTTTTCCGACCGCATTAAGTCTTTACCCTCTCCCATCCACAGATCCATATCTTTAGGAGATATTAAATGTCCTCCTAAACATGGTAGAGAATATGACTGGGACGAATGGTTGAAAACTACAGCTCATATTCGTACCGACAGTGAGAGACCACCTCTCCGAGAAGATACTCCTCCCGCTTCTCGCTCGAAGAAACCTCGCCGCAATAAGGCGAAAGAGTTTGCAGAGAAAATCAAAGAACATAAGAAAAAGCGGCTTCAGAACTCATGAGACTCAGTGCGAGTCATTGAAGGAGTCATGAAGTTTGACAACCCTCATGCAGAGGGCATGACAATCATTCCCATCAAGGTCTATCGCCATCAGTCTATGCTAGATTGTGAATCCAGAGATTGTGTTCATGGCGAAAGGCTTATGTATACCGAATCATGGGCCTCAAGAGAGCCCCGAATCTTAGAAGGAACTATTCAAGCTCAGAAGCCGCGACAGAACGTAGGAGAAGCTCGTCCCATGATCTTCTTGACTCCCTTCCATAGTCCTCATGATCTCTTTCCTTCTCATTTCTATGAGACAAGACGACGGTCGCGTGGCTTCGAGTAGATCGAGAGCAACTCTGGGGCCAGGCAGAATTTCGCATTAGGGGCTTGTTAACTGCCCGTCGCTATTATTCTGAATGGGCGGAAGCTATCTTGCTGAAGCATACGAGCACTCTTGCAAAGATAGGCCTTTATGATGCAATAGAAGTAACCTCAAAATACTTCTATCGGGAACCCAATGTTCTAAAAGGCTTCCTTGAATATTGGTCGCCTACAACCAACTCCTTCCATTTTCCTTACGGCGAAATGAGCCTATCTCTTTGGGACCTTCATCGTATAGCTGGTCTCACAATAACAGGCAAATTCTATGATGAATTCATTCCTACCAACAGAGAATTAGCCTTTGTATCTTCCCCGGACCGCAAGCCTTCCATCTCTGAGACTACCATAGAGCTATTCAAAGAAATGGGCAAATTTCCCAACTTCCACAAAATTCCCCCTCTACAATGGCTGGCTCATTTCTCTAGAGGTCTCAGGTATTTACCAATTTGATCATTATTTCTTCTTTATATTCTTATTATTTCGCCATTCCCGTATATTAACCTCCTTCATTTTCTTTGAAGGTTTCGTGACTGCCGCTCGAAAGAATTGACTAAGCTCCGAGATACAATAAGAGGAAAACCAGAATATAGCTCTTTTGGAGAACTTGCAGCATTCTTGGCTTACTGGCTAAGCTTGGTTGTATTGCCCAGCTCCAAGTGGGCAGATGCTGTTCGTCCTACTGTCTTTGTTGTAGCTGGCGCTTTAGCAGAGGGTCATAAATATTCTCTTGCTCCTCCTGTATTATGTTCTATCTACAGGGCCCTTGGAGAAATAGCTACCCATGTAAAAGACCCGACTCTGGGAGCTTCATCTGCGCATACTTCTTGGCATTATTTTACAGGGTGGCTTGGAGTTTATTTCCCTTGGACCTTTGAGGTCTCGGAGCAAGCATATTCTCATCCTTCTCATCTTCCTCTCTGGTTCTTTCAACAAAGAGCAATGGCTAGAAGGGCGTATGAGTGGGTTGCAAATAAGATTCGAGATGATGATCAGATAAACTTCTTTCAGTTCCGCCTTTACCGCTATACCGCAGACACAGACATGGTGGACAACGAAACTCTTACTGCAGCAGAGAGAGCTTTCTTCTTTTCTATTCGCTCATGCAGTTTGCCTCTGCGGGAAGGGACAGAATTCTGGAGAGAACCTTACTACCCTAGTCGTTTTGCTCGTCAATTTGGTTATGATCAAACTGTGCCACAAGACTGCGGGTTGGTTACCAGACAAATGCGCTATTATGGAACTGGCCCTCTTAACTGGGCCATGATATGGAAACAATTGCTGAATGGCTGCGTTGGCTCTTTTTTCATAATTCCAGGTTGTGATCGCATAGTCCGTACATCATATAGCTGGATGCGATGGTGGGATCACCAATCATACCTAGTTAATAAATGTTTGCCAGTAGATTCTTCTATCTTTCTTCATCCACCCAGGCTGAAGGGCAGAAATTTAGAGAGCGGAATCGGCTATATTCCGGAGAAGAGCCATGCATCTCATCCTGGAGAGATTTGCAGAAAGATATCATTGGAAGACCCCATCCCTGAAATCAAGCCCATCAATACTTTGGATGGTTGGTTTGCCCATGGAGATTTGAGAGAATTTGAGAAATCTCGTCGGGATTTTTCACACCAAACTGTAGATAATGCTGAAGGTACATCTTCTCCAATTCCTGCGGAGACTGCAGCGGTTCGAGAAGGACCGGCTATTGGTACCTCCACATCTCCTCCACAGCCCCTTGATCCTAGTCCATCTTCTCCGATGACTAGATCAAGAACGCGTTTGCAATCATCATCCCCTATCCCTCCAGAAAGAATTCGACCAGCCTCTGCTTCCCCTATAGTCCAAGAGCCTGTATCGGAGAGCAGCCAACCCGTTTCTTATAAAGGGAAGCAAGTTATCGTTGAAGAAGTTGACGAAGAAATTTTGGGAGATGAAAGTTCAACTTCATCATCAAGTACAACTGAATCTTCGCAAGATGAAGATAGCGGAGATAGCGATAATGATAAAGATGATGACTTTGAAGAAGGTGAAGTTGATATTGGCGAAGAAGAGGAAACAGCTGCGAAAGAAGTTGAGATAAAATCCTCTCCTGCAACTGCTAAGACTCCTTCTAGCATTAATGTTCCTGCTAAATCTCCTGCAGCTGAGGAAGATGAAGAGGAGCCTTTAGATTATGGAGAATATGGGTATTCACCAGGTAAAAGAAAATTTTCATATACATATCTTGATTTATATTATAACAACTATTATTTATTTAAAATCATTGCATCTCCCTTTTTAGGTGCTCAAGTTGCAGAAATAGGTGCTATCTCTTCAGTGAGCCCTCTCGTGGTATCTTCACCACGAGCACCTGTAGTTCCGTTGGTAGTACAGAGAGTAGTGGCTCGTGAAATCATATTTTCTGCAGAAACTACTGACTTGCCAACTCCGGCTACCAGAGATTCCAGTACGGAGACTAGAGCACCATCTTTCGCTGATATGGTGGGACTTGGTCCTTCCGTAGCTCAAAGAGCTTCTCCTTCTGTTAGTCGTGTTCCAGTGACAGGTATATATATATGCACTACTCATCTTCACTCAAGACTATATATATTTCATAATAATATATTGAATGTCCTTCTTCTTTTACTATAGGAACTCATCCCTGCAGTGGTGCGGCTAGTTCTGATTCGGTAGCCACTACTTCTGAACTATCATCCTTTGCAAAGATTCCTGCTCACAAAATGCTTATGGTGAAACATTCTCTATTAGCAATAATCCATATCTTCAGAAATCCTGATCAATGGTCGGATTTGGATGTTGCTATAGAAATTTTGGAAAGCTCTGCTAAGATGGCCAGAATCAACATATCTCCTTTGCGGGATTCACTCCTCAAATTTCGTGATTCCGTAATTTCTTTGGCGTCGGTAGAGAATGTTACAATTGCTCCTGAGATTTTAGAGTGTAGAAGGCAGTTGACTTTATCACAAGAACAAGCCCTTCTGACAGCTTCATCAATTTCTAAACTTGAACAAGAGCATATAATTCTTCAGGATAAATTAAAGATTCATGTTGATGAAAGCAAGACTATTCAAGACCGCATTGTAATTTTAAAGGAAGAAATCTCTCAGCTGGAGAGGAAGAACCATGAACAGGTTTTAATCATTCAGGATGTTGAAGAGAAGATACGGGTGAATGCTCAATCTATTGATGTCGAAAAATCCGCACAACTTCAGGGTAAAGAAATGATCGCTTCTTTGGAGAATAAGCTTGCTGGCGTTCCTGATCATGCGAGACTTATTTTTGAAGAAAAATCTAGACATGATGCAGCTCAGGCGCAATTGAAAGAAGATTTGCTCAGATATTCAGAAGCAATGGGAATTACAGAGGATCTTTGAATCATGTAATTTTAAACATGTGATATTTGCTTTCGTGTTTCTTGGATGTAATTTATCATATATCTCATGATAGTATTTTGGGATGTTTTATGATGGTATTTTCTATCTTGCATATTGATGATACTTATACTAATATTATCAAATTATATTTATATGATAATTTTATTATATTTATATTTTTTATTAATATTATCAAGTTTTATTTATTCTTTATATAATAATTTCATTACACATTTATATTTTTTATTAATATTATCAAGTTATATTTATTCTTTATATAATAATTTCATTACACATTTTTTACAATTTCTAAACCTTTTATGCTTTGTTAGTACGGGATTTTCTAGGTGAGTATTTAAATTGGCGGTACTAAGTTTCAATTCAATTAGCCACACGCAGTTTATGCTCATGAGTAGTGGAGCGTGCGCGCACACACAGTTTAAGCTCGTGAGTAGTGGAGCATTTATGGGTCTTATGTGATGGCCTTGTAACTCTCTAGAGTTCGCTTTTGGGCTTCTCACACGCCTTGAGCTCACGGTCACGATCCATCGAGGGGCCCATTGACGCTTCTAGGACGGTGGCAGAGTTGTTGGATTTACGCGTAGGGTTGGCCACGGTAACTCTGAGTTCTCAGAGAGTTCGGGGCATCGCAAGGCTACCTTTGGGCACCAAATCTAGGGTCGCCGGTCCATCAATGAGTAGGTTTAAGCCCTTCCTCACGAGTTACTACTACTGCGAAATCAAACCCTAGACCGGAGGTCTTACGCACGGTTGACATAAAGCTCGCGCCGCGGCATTTTGTTTTTCTTCGTCTGCAAGGTCGAGCCCATTCACAGGAGGGCATTTTCATCCGTTCCCGTGGCATATGCCAAGAAGCTATACAGACGGCATGGGAATTACAGTGACTAGTCTTCGAGGATTTATGGCCTTTTAGGCTTTGAATCCTTGACTTCGTCAGCTACCCGCATGGGTGCGCACGATGGTCTTCGCGGGCTTTTTAGGGCCACTGACTCCTCGCCGCTGCCCGAATGGCGATCTTCATGGGTCTTACGTATAGTTGGCCGGATCTTTTAGAGCTTGATCCTTTGAGAGCATTTTTTTCCCTGTTGCTGTACGATGGGTGGTTCTGTAGGCCCATAATGCTTCTTGTAACTTTTCATCCCAATCGCGCTTATTGCCTGTCACTGTTTTCTTCATAATCTTGACAATTGTTTTGTTAAACGCCTCTGCTAGTCCATTGGCTGGAGGATAGTAAGGGGTTGAAAAAGAATGTTGGATACCGAACTTCTGACATAACTTTTCCATGCCTCTATTTTTAAAAGGGGTGCCATTATCAGTGATGATCTTCTTCGGAATACCATGACGATATATTATAGCATGACGGATGAAATTGACCACGTCTTTCTCTTTAACATTACGCAAGGCGACTGCTTCGGTCCATTTGGAGAAATAATCTGTTGCTGCCAGAATATACTGTTTTCCTTTGGATGAAGGAGGATTTATAGGACCAATAACATCGAGTCCCCAGGCTGAGAAAGGCCAAGAAGCAACAGACTGATGTAATTCTTCTGGAGGAACATGTATTACATCTCTGTGTATTTGACATTCATGACACCGCTTTGCATATTCTATCGCATCTTTAAACATAGCAGGCCAATAATAACCCATTCGATGCACTCTATGGCATAAATTTCGGCCAGCTTGATGTGCTCCACATTCACCCGAATGTACCTCCCGCAGCATTTGGTTTGCTTCTCGCTTGTCCAAGCACCTTAACAGCATTCCATTATAAGATTTTCTATATAATACTTCGCATATGACAAATTTTCCTGATCGCTGCTTAATCTGCTGTCTTTGTGCATTATCTTCTGGCAAGATATTATATTTGAGATAGTCAACAAAAGGCTGACGCCAATCATTCATTGTTACTTCCAGACAGGATATAGGCAACATTTCAACGGTTTCTTTGATAATTTCTGCAGATGGCAGGAATCTTCTTTCTTCTATAGTTACCTGAAGAGGACTTCGGTTTGTGCAGGATAAAGCCGCTGCTAAACTGGCTAAAGCATCTGCCTTTGCATTCTCCGACCGTGGTATGTGTTTAATTTCCACAGAACAGAATTGTTCAAGCAACTGTTGTGCCTTCCGATAATAAGGTAAAAGTTCTTCTTTCCTTACCTCAAATTCTGTTATCAATTGATTTACAATGAATTTAGAATCTCCGAAGATATGCAATGATTTTATTTCCATTTGCTGTGCTATTTCCATTCCGATGATAAGAGCTCGTATTGACTTCATTGTTTGTGCACGCGATACCCAACGTGAAAGAGTATGGTAATAAATCGCCCCGAGGGGTAATGAATATCACTCCCGCCCCGCCCGATACTCGAGCAAAGACCATCAAAATACATCCGCAAAGATTCTCGAGATTCACCAACATAACTGTTCATCCGGGAATTCATCATTGATTTCTTCATTTTCTGCTATAGGATGTGCTGCGAGAAAGTCTGCCATAGCTTGTCCTTTCACTGCTTTCGCAGGATTATATGAAATAGTATATTCTGATAACAATAGCATCCACTTGGCTAGTCTTCCCGATAACATTGGCCTGGTCATCAAGAATTTTATCGGATCTGCTCTTGAGATCAGAGTTATATCATGGGAGAGACAATAATGCCTCAACTTTTGCAATGAATACCAACGCCAAACATTCTTTTCAATCGGAGAATAATTGGATTCGCCCCCATCAGTGTTCGACTTAAATAATAAAAGCGATCTCTTTCCGGCCGTTTACATTGTGCCAACAAAGCACCTAAAGAATTTAGTAGCGGAGATGTATATAAGATAAGTGGCTTACCTTTTTTCGGTGAGCTGTTAACACCGGTAATTTGTTTTAATAACTCTTTAATTGAATCAAAGGCATTAGCAAGCTTTGATCCCATACAAATTTTGTATCTTTCTTCATTAACCGAGAAAATGGCTGACACCTTCCTGCGAGGTTCGAAATGAAGCGGCGAATGTATGCCAATTTTCCTTGTAAGCTTTTTAATTCCTTCAACGTCGTTGGTGGCGGCATATTTTGAATAGCTTTAACTTTTTCTGGATCAATTTCGATTCCTCTGTGCCGTACCACAAAGCCGAGGAATTTACCGGAAGACACTCTAAATGCACATTTAGCCGGATTCATCTTTAATTGCTTCTTTCTGAGTCGTCGGAAGACTGATGCTAAATGTTCGCGGTGCTCTTGATGATCTCCTGATCTGACTACCAAGTCATCAACATAGCATTCGACATGTTTATGCATCATATCTTGAAAGATATTTTTCATTGCCCTTTGATATGTTGCCCCAGCATTTTTGAGACCAAAAGGCATAACTTTATAACAGTAAATTCCAAGCGGTGTTCTGAAGGCCGTCGCCTCTTCATCTTCAGGTGCCATCCTGATTTGATTATAGCCTGCATATCCGTCCATAAAGGACATGATAGCATACTGAGTAGTGCTATCAATTAGTAATTCTGTTATCGGGAGAGGGAAATCGTCTTTTGGACATGCTTCATTCAGATCTCTGAAGTCAATACATACTCTGATCTGTCCGTTCTTCTTTTTCACCGGAACAATGTTTGATATCCATTTGGGATATTTAACTTCTCTGATGAACCCAACCTTTATTAGCTTATTTACTTCTTTTTCGATTAACGGAATTAGATCTGGGTGAAATCGCCTTTGTGCCTGCTTTACCGGTTTCTTTTCTTTAGAAATATTTAATCGATGCATTGCTACGGAAGGTTCCAGTCCAGGCATTTCTTCATATGTCCAGGCGAAAACGTCTTTATTTTCCTTGAGAAGTTGGCCATATTTCTCGGTTTCACGATCCGGAAAGGCTAACGCTGATGAATGTGTTCCTTGGCTCTTCTGCTGTTCCCAAATTTATTTCTCGCAGGCCATCTATCGTCGGTTGCCCCCCGTCTTCTAATTGCCTTGGAGCGGTTTCAGGATATTCAATTACCTTAGTATCTGGTGTAGCTGAGGTCATGTTAACTGATACTATATTTACTGCTGATTCTGCTCCCAATCCTTGGAATTTTCTTCGCTTTTCCTGATTAACCCCGAGAGGGATCTGAATTCCTTTCCCATGATTCAAGCCGGTGGGTTTGTCACAATCAAAACCCATATTTCTCATGATTTTCTTGCTTGCTGCACTGTATTTCCTCAAATTTTGCGATGCTAACTCTCCATGATATATATTGCTTATATTTTCATCCTTCACTTCTGGTGCAGCGTGAAACTCTATGGGTTCAGGATATTTAGCACTGGCTTTGACTTGAAATGTTCTTGGAGCGGCTGCAAATGGCTTACATCTTTCGACATTGGGTAATGGCACTGTGTAATTGGACTGCAAGACTTTCAGCTGTTCTGTCGACAATAGTGTCAACGGCGGTTGTCCCGGTTGTCTCAGGCGCTTTGGTACAAAATAGAATTTCTTTCTTGCTTCTGCAGACCCAGAAGATTCTGCTCTTTCTTCTTTAACTTTATTTATCCTGGCATCTTTTACGATTCTCTTCCCATCATCATTTCTCATTTCTTCAGAGAAACATTTATAATAGCTAGCATCTGCAAAGAAAGACTCAGCTTCTGTATAGGGTTTTGCATCAGCCATTACTTTACACTGCATCCCATCTTTACAGTATTTGAAACACTGGTGTAGAGTAAAAGGTATAATATTGTACTGATGTATCCACGGCCTTCCCAAGAGAAGGTTATATGTCGTCACAACATTTATAACGTGACATACAACAGTAGTAATTAATTCTCCCACCTCCAATGTTACTGTAATTTTTTCGAGCGCGCGTTGCCCATCTTGATTAAATCCTTGTATCATCATTCCGCTGGGGCGCAAGTCTGATCGGCGAAAACCCAATTTAGTAATCATGGAGAGTGGCAGAAGATTCACTGCAGACCCATTATCTATCATAATCCTTTTTATCTTCTTCTCACAAATGTATCCTTCTATCATCAATGGCCTGTTATGTTCCTTTTCACCAATTAAATCATCATCAGAGAAAGATATTACTAGTAGGCAATTCATTTTTTTATTATTTCTTGCATCCTTCATTTCTGCCAGTAAAGTTTCTCTCACATTGTGATCAGACAGTGCTTGAATCAAACTCTGTCGAAATTCTTCTGACAACTTGAGCGCATCGTAAATACTTAATCGTGCCGGTATACCCTTCAAGTGACTAACTACATCATAAGCCACTTTTGTTACTGCATCTCCATTTCTACTTTTGTCCTCAGTATTCTGTCTTTCAGTCACTTCCTTCCTTATGATTCTTGCTTTTTGCTTTACCGGACTTGTTATTTGCTTCCCTGATCGCAACGTAATCATTGTTGCATTTCTTGTTGACCTTTCCTTTTTCATTCCCCGCGTGTTTTCTTGTATTGACAATACATTTACCGTTACCCTTGCATTCTTTTCTTTGCTTCCCTTGGTTATTATGTCACCTCTATTTATCATTCATTTGTATAATGCATTTTAACGTAAAACAGTTTTCCGTCGGATGCCCTACTAGGCGATGATAGCGGCAAAAGTTTCTTTCCCGAGTCCTTGTCGCATCTTCAGGGCGTTTTGGTTCTGGTAATTCCAAGGTACCTGCCTTTAACAATTGTTGCATCATAGGCACCACGTCTTCTTTATCAAACTCAAATCCTTCATGTGAATCGAGCATTCTGAGCCTTTTTCCACCGTATCTATCCCTCAATTGATTCCAACCTTCTTTTCCTTCCGGCCTTTTATCTCCTGAGCCTTTTGCGTCTTGATTCTTCTTATCCCGATCGATAGTGTTGACAGTTGTTCTGTCAGGCATTCTTCTGACAGTTTCATGATGAAATGCCGGCATCTTGCGAGTCATCAGTTCCAATGCATGGGCTTTGGTAGCCAAATCACGAAAGGTTCCGATATCAGCACTGGTGAGTCCAAACGCGATTCCGGTTTCCATAGAATTCAGACCCATTTTGACTTGTTCCTTTTCTTCCGGAAGCGCCGCATGATGCCCCCAGTGTCTTCCATCCGTCATGAATTTTTCGATTTGGTTCTCCTTCTCGTTGTCGTACTGAAGCTAGTTATGTGATGCTAACATCGCGTTCTGACGAAAAGAAGTTTGACATGAAAGCATCTTGCATTTCTTCCCATGTTCGTATGGATCCTGGTGCCAAATTTGAATACCACCTGAAAGCTTTGCTTGTCAATGATGACCCAAATAAGCGTAAGCAATATTGAGGTATCGTGGAAAAATTACCCATGCTGGTGATGAAATGCATCAGGTGTTCCTCTGGTGATCCTTCCCCATTAAATTTCTGAAAATCTGGATGCTTAAAATTGGTTGGAAATGGAACATCCTCTACCTCTCTTGGGTAGGGTGTTCGGTATCTGAAACGACCGGTATTTGTGCGCTCCCTTTCTATTCTGACTGCTTCTTCGACGACTTGTCTTACGTCATCTTGTGTTATAGCTCTTGTCACCGGAACGGACCCTCGGGATCCTATCCCCTGCGGACGGGAACCTTCAGGTTGGTTCTCTTGTCCATTAGTTGTTCCCATCATGGGTGGAGCCACTATTTGGGCTACATTATGTGCCAGAGTTGCTAGAGCTTCTCTGAGGCTCCGGCATTCATCCATTAGCACTCTTTGTGCCTCCGCCATTTGATTAACACGTTCTTCAGTAGTTGGTCTATTTCCTTGACCTGTCTCTGCCATGTATACTGCGGCCTCTTGACTGTTCATCGAAGCTGTTATTGGAGTAAAACGAGAGTATGTTGACGTAACAGGGCTTGTAAAGAGGGGAGAAATTGGAGTCTCGTTTGATTCTTGTGTACTTCCCGTGCTTTTAACCGATTGAGGTGATACAGTTATAGGCGAGCTTGTTTGAGGTGATGTGGGCATCGGGGATCCTATCATCAGTGCTTTGCCTTTCTGTGCTTCTGTCCATTTGGTCTTCGGGGCGACCAAAGCTGGAAAATCTTGTGACGAGAACTGCGGAGCAGCTTGTTCAGGATAAATCGCCGGAGGAGCAAGCTCGGGTTTTCTTCTTGCTATGCTCCGTGTGATTGGTCCCTCAGCTCTTGGTGCAAACAATTTCGCTTTGCGGTTTTTTAAGGTTTTTGCTTTCGTCTTTCTAGACAAGACCAAAGTCCAGTTTTCATCACTCTCTTGTGGTTGAGGTGAAACGGAAATGACTCCTGCTGTTACTGGAATCACTTTGCGCCTGCTTGTAGTGCTTGCTTTCGTACGCTCAGGAGTTTGGTTTGGCGCATATTCAATTATGAACCCGGTGGCGATGAATCGGAAGTTCACTTTTCTCGCGATATTAGCCATTAGTAGTGTTGTGTGATTGAATTCAGGTACCTTCAATAATAAAACATACTTGAAATTAGTACATGAAAGACTAAGTAAACTATCTTGGAGATGAAGGGGAGGATGTTCCCACTGAGAGTCGCCATTTTGGCGTCAAATAGACGCCAAAAATAGTGACGAGAGTCTTACAACTTTCCCAATGTTAATGTTAAATAAGATAATTTCCCCAGCAGAGTCGCCATTTTGTTTCGACAAGGAAACAAAAGTATTTGATTTAGGAAAATTATCTTATTCAAACATAACAATTAGACAATTATAAAGACAATCATCATACTTTATTGATTCTGAATTCATTTACATCCTCTGGTATCCCTTGATTCTAAGATAGCTTACAAAGAACTCATTACAAATGTCAATTATTATAGCTAAATATAATTTTCGGCAGCATAACGGCAATGATCTCAATCATCTCCAATGACTTAGGAGGAATAGACAAGTTGATCAACAGTCTTCAAGAGAACGAAGATTCCGGCAGCATTTCGGTGCTATTTTGGTCATCTCCTGAAACTTAGGAGGAATACGACTCTTCGTCGATGATTCTTCCTTTCTCTTGATCAAGAAGAACTTGAAGCTTTGAGGACTCCAATCATTCCGACAGCATTTCAGTCCATTGCTGTTAAAAACTGCCAAGCAATAGGTTTGCGCGGGTCCGCGCAAACGATATGCTTTGCGCGGGTCCGCGCAAACTATATGAGCACTCTGCTTCCTTGCGCTGACCGGCGCAAACTTCCAGGAGTCCAATACTCCTTTGCGCGCGGTCGCGCAAAGCGCAGGAGTCCGGTACTCCGCACCTTCTGTCTTCTCTTTTGTCTTTTCTTCACTTCTGAAATCTTCGAACCCCTTTTTAGAGAAGGAACGGGGTATTTATAGACATTTTCACCAGTGGAAATCTCAAATCTGGTCGATGTGGGACAAAAATATCATCCAACGATTTTTATCGCATCATCATAGACTTTGCGCGGACACGCGCAAACGATATGCTTTGCGCGGTCTCGCGCAAACCCTTCATCCTGCGCAAACTGTCTTCATGTTCTCCGCGCAATCATTTCACTTTGCGCGGTCTTGTGTAACTATTTCACTTTGCGCGACCCCGCGCAAAGTGGTCTTGAAGCTGTTTTCTTTCATCTTCAAAGTGATTTCTTGATCTTTGTCGTTTTTCACTTCCTTGCTTATTTTATGCCTCAACAATGATCCCACTTACGGATGCCCAAATGGTCTCAGAATATGACGAATCCATTCAAAAATGAAAGAGCACTAAAGTACCTTTCATATGACCAAAAATTGACCCAATCCGATAACAAACGAGGTAGTTATGAGCGTCTCTGTTGGACCACGTGATGCGGAAAGATTAACAATCCAAATTGCAAAATGACGATGAAAGAGTTCCAACGTGCTTTTGGGATATCGAACGGTCTCGAGATTAGCCAATTCAACTCTCATTTAGAAGCTTGTCAAGTTACCATTCCAGTGACCTCAAAATATTTTAAACTCGACGAATGAAGAGAGGGTTATGAAGGTTAATATTGGACAGGAAATGAAGGAAAATTCAGGACTGATGATTGCGATCCCACTTACGTATGGACAAATAGTTTCAGAATATGACTATTCCAGTCAGGATTGAAAGAGCACTAAAGTACCTTTCAGATGACCAAAAATCAACCCAATCCGACATCAAACTATGGAGTTATGTGCGTCTCCGTTGGATCACGCGATGCGGAAAGATTAACAATTGAAATTGTAAAATGACGATCGAAGAGTTCCAACGTGCTTTTGGGATATCGAATGGTCTCGAAACTAGCCAATTCTGGTCCCACTTGGAAGCTTGTCAAGTTATCATTCCAATAAGCTCAAAATAGTTTAAGTTCAACCACTAAAGAGAGAGTTATGAAGGTTACTATTGGACAAGGAGATGAAGGAAAAATCCAAGACCGACGACTACGATCCCACGTACAGATGCTCAAATGGACTTGGAATACAATGATTAGAGTATGGAATGAAAGAGCACTAAAGTACCTTTCAGATCATCAAAAATTGACCCAATCTGACAACAAACGAGGGAGTTATGAGCATCTCTGTTAGATTGCGCAATGCGGAAAAATTAACAATCAAAATTGCAAAATGACAATGGAAGTGTTCCAACGTGCTTTTGGGATATCGAACGGTCTCGAAATTAGCCAATTCTGGTCTTATTTTGAAGCTTGTCAAGTTACCATTCTAGTGACCTCAAAATAGTCTAAATTCAAGCACTGAAGAGAGAGTTATGAAGGTTACTATTGGACAAGGAGATGAAGGAAAAATTCAGGACCGACAACTACGATCCCACTTACGGATGCCAAAATGGTCTCGGAATACGACGATTCCATTCAGGAATGAAAGAGCACTAAAGTACCTTTCATATGACGAAAAATCGACCCAATTCGATAGCAAATGAGGTATTTATGCACATCTCTGTTGGATCGCGCGATGCGGAAAGATTAACAATCCAAATTGCAAAATGACGATGGAAGAGTTCCAACGTGCTTTTGGGATATCGAACGGTCTCGAGATTAGCCAATTCAGCTCTCATTTAGAAGCTTGTCAAGTTACCATTCCAATGACCTCAAAATAGTGTAAATTTGACCATTGAAGAGAGTTATGAATGTTACTCTTGGACAAGGAGATGATGGAAAAATTCAGGACCGATGAATACGATCCCACTTACGGATGCCGAAATGGTCTCGGAATACGACGATTCCATTCAGGAATGAAAGAGAAGTAAAGTACCTTTCATATGACCAAAAATTGACCCAATCCGATAGCAAACGAGGTAGTTATGAGCGTCTCTGTTGGATTGCGCGATGTGGAAAGATTAACAATCCAATTTTCAAAATGATGATGGAAGAGTTCCAACATGCTTTTGGGATATCGAACGGTCTCAAAATTAGCCAATTCTATTCTCATTTAGAAGCTTGTCAAGTTACTATTCTAATGACCTCAAAATAATGTAAATTCGACCACTGAAGAGAGAGTTATGAAGGTTACTCTTGGATAAGGAGATGAAGGAAAAATTCAGGACCGACGAATATGATCCCACTTACGGATGCCCAAATGGTCTCGGAATATGACGATTCCAATTAGGAGTGAAAGAGCACTAAAGTACCTTTCATATGACCAAAAATTGACCCAATCCGACAACAAACGAGGTAGTTATGAGTGTCTCTATTGGATCGTGGGATGCGGAAAGATTAACAATCCAAATTGTAAAATGACGATGGAAGACTTCCAACGTGCTTTTGGGATATCGAACTGTCTCAAAATTAGCCAATTCTGGTCTCCTTTAGAAACTTGTCAAGTTACCATTCCAATGACCTCAAAATATTTTAAA
Organism: Magnolia changhungtana; assembly: GCA_030180095.1. Lineage (NCBI taxonomy): Eukaryota > Viridiplantae > Streptophyta > Magnoliopsida > Magnoliales > Magnoliaceae > Magnolia > Magnolia changhungtana. The sequence continues at coordinate 281,877 of JASAUF010000160.1, forward strand.
TTCGACCACTGAAGAGAGACTTATGAAGGTTAATATTGGACAAGGAAATGAAGGAAAAATTCAATACCGATGATTGTGATCCCACTTACGGATGCCCAAATGGTCTCAGAATATGACTATTCCAGTCAGGATTGAAAGAGCACTAAAGTACCTTTCAGACGACCAAAAATTGACCCAATCCGACATCAAACGATGGAGTTATGGGCATCTCCATTGGATTGCGCGATGCGAAAATATTAACAATCCAAATTGCTAAATGACGATCGAAGAGTTCCAACATGCTTTTGGGATATCGAACAGTCTCGAAACAAGACAATTCCGGTCCCACTTGGAAGCTTGTCAAGTTACCGTTCCAATGAGCTCAAAATAGTTTAAGTTCGACCACTAAAGAGAGAGTTATGAAGGTTACTATTAGACAAGGAGATGAAGGAGAAATCCAGGACCGACGACTACGATCCCATGTACAGATGCCCAAATGGACTCAGAATATGACGATTCCAGTATAGAATGAAAGAGCGCTAAAGTACCTTTCAGATGACCAAAATCGACCCAATCCCACAGAAAATGAGGGAGTTATGAGCATCTCCGTTAGATCGCGCAATGCAAAAAGATTAACAATCCAAATTGTAAAATGACGATGGTAGAGTTCTAATGTGCTTTTGGGATATCGAACGGTCTCGAAATTAGCCAATTCTGGCTCATTTTGAAGCTTGTCAAGTTACCATTCCATTGACCTCAATATAGTCTAAATTCGACCACTTAAGAGAGAGTTATGAAGGTTACTAGTGGACATGGAGATGAAGGAGAAATTCAGGACCGATGACTGTGATCACACTTATGGATGCCCAAATGGTCTCGGAATACGACTATTCCAGTCAGGATTGAAAGAGCACTAAAGTACCTTTCAGATGACCAAAAATCGACCCAATCCAATATCAAACTATGGAGTTATGGGCGTCTCCATTGGATTGCGCGATGCGAAAAGATTAACAATCAAAATTGTAAAATGACGATCGAAGAGTTCCAACGTGCTTTTTGGATATCAAACAGTCTCGAATCTAGCCAATTCCGGTCCCACTTGGAAGCTTGTCAAGTTACCATTCCAATAAGCTCAAAATAGTTTAAGTTCAACCACTTAAGAGAGAGTTATGAAGGTTACTATTGGACAAGGAGATGAAGGAGAAATTCAGGACCGACGACTATGATCCCATGTACAGATGCCCAAATGGACTCGGAATACGACCATTCCAATAAGGAATGAAAGAGCACTAAAGTACCTTTCAGATACCAAAAATTAACCAAATCTGTTAGCAAATGAGGGAGTTATGAGCATCTACGTTAGATCGCGCGATGCGGAAAGATTAACAATTCAAATTGTAAAATGACGATCGAAGAGTTCCAAGGTGCTTTTGGGATATCGAACATCTCGAAATTAGCCAATTGTGGTCTCATTTAAAAGCTTGTCAAGTTACCATTCCATTGACCTCAAAATAGTCTAAATTCGATCACTAAAGAGAGAGTTATGAAGGTTACCATTGGAGAACAAGATGAAGGAAAAATTCAGGACCGATGACTGTGATTGCACTTATGGATGCCCAAATGGTCTCAGAATACGACTATTCCAGTCAGGATTGAAAGAGCACTAAAGTACCTTTCAGATGACCAAAAATCGACCCAATCTAACATCAAATGATGGAATTATGGGCGTCTCCGTTGGATCGCGCGATGCGGAAAGTTTCACAATCCAATTGCAAAATGACGGTCAAAGAGTTCCAACATGCTTTTGGGATATTGAACGGTCTCAAAACTGGCCAATTCCGGTCCCAGTTGGAAGCTTGTCAAGTTATGATTCCAATGAGCTCAAGATAGTTTAAGTTCGACCATTAAAGAGAGAGTTATGAAGGTTACTATTGGACTAGGAGATGAAGGAAAAATTCAGGACCGATGACTGTGATCACACTTACGGGTGCGCAAATGGTCTCGGAATATGACTATTCCAGTCAGGATTGAAAGAGCACTAAACTACCTTTCAGATGACCAAAAATTGACCCAATCCAACATCAAACAATGGAATTATGGGCGTCTCTGTTGGATCGCCCGATGCAGAAATATTAACAATCCAAATTGCAAAATGACGATCTAAGAGTTCCAACGTGCTTTTGGGATATCGAACGGTCTCGAAACTAGCCAATTCTGGTCCCACTTGGAAGCTTGTCAAGTTACCATTCCAATGAGCTCAAAATAGTTTAAGTTCGACCACTAAAGAGAGAGTTATGAAGGTTACTATTGGACAAGGAGATGTAGGAGAAATCCAGGACCGTCGACTACAATTCCACGTACAGATGCCCAAATGGACTTAGAATACGACGATTCTAGTAAGGAATGAAAGAGCACTAAAGTACCTTTCATATGACCAAAAATTAACCCAATTCGACAGCAGATGAGGGAGTTATGAGCATCTCCATTAGATCATGCGATGCGTAAAGATTAAGAATCCAAATTGTTAAATGTTAATCGAAGAGTTCCAACGTGCTTTTGGGATATCGAACAGTCTCAAAATTAGCCAATTCTGATCCCATTTAGAAGCTTGTCAAATTATAATTCCATTAAGCTCAAAATAGTCTAAATTTGTCCACTGAAGAGAGAATTATGAAGGTTACTATTGTAATAGGAGATGAAGGAGAAGTTCAGGACCGACGACTACAATCCCACTTACGGATGCCCAAATGGTCTCGGAATACCACGATTCCATTTAGGAATGAAAGAGCACTAAAGTACCTTTCATAAGACCAAAAGTCGACCTAATCCGACAGAAAAGGAGGGAGTTATGAGCGTCTCTATTGGATCCCGCGATGCGAAAAGATTAACAATCCAAATTACAAACTGACGATGGAAGAGTTCCAACGTGCGTTTGGGATATCGAACGGTCTCGAAATTAGCCAATTCTTGTCTCATTCAGAAGCTTGTCAAGTTACCATTCAAATGACCGCAAAATATTCTAAATTCGACCACTGAAGAGAGAGTTATGAAGGTTAATATTGGACAAGTAAATGAAAGAAAAATTCAGGACCGATGACTGCGATCCCACTTATGGATGAACAAATGATCTCAGAATACGACTATTCCAATCAGGATTGAAAGAGCACTAAAGTACCTTTTAAATGACCAAAAATTGACCCAATCTGACATCAAACGATGGAGTTATGGGCATCTCCGTTGGATCGCGCGATGCGGAAAGATTAACAATCGAACTTGCAAAATGATGATCGAAGAGTTCCAACGTGCTTTTGGGATATCTAATGGTCTTGAAACTAGCCAATTCCAGTCCGACTTGGAAGCTTGTCAAGTTACCATTCCAATGAGCTCAAAATAGTTTAAGTTCGATAACTAAAGAGAGAGTTATGAAGGTTACTATTGGACAAGGAGATGAAGGAGAAATCCCGGACTAACGACTACAATCCCACATACAGATGCCCAAATGGACTCAGAATACGATGATTCTAATATGGAATGAAAGAGCACTAAAGTACCTTTTAGATGACCAAAAATTGACCCAATCCGACAGCAAACGAGGGAGTTATCAACATCTCCGTTAGATCGCACGATGTGGAAAGATTAACAATCCAAATTGTAAAATGATGATCGAAGAGTTCCAACGTGCTTTTGGGATATCGAACGGTGTCGAAATTAGCCAATTCTGGTCTCATTTAGAAGCTTGTCAAGTTACCATTCCAATGACCTCAAAATATTCTAAATTCGACCACTGAAGAGAGACTTATGAAGGTTACTATTGGACAAGGAAATGAATGAAAAATTTAGGACCGACGACTGCGATCACACTTACGGCTGCCCAACTGGTAGCAGAATACAACGATTCTAGTCAGGATTAAAAGAGCACTAAAGTACCTTTCAGATGTCCTAAAATTTGAACCAATCCGACATAAAATGAGTGAGTTATGAGCATGTCCGTTGGATCGCTTGATGCGGAAAGATTAACCATCCAAATTACAAAATGACGATCGAAGAATTCCAACCTGCTTTTGGGATATCGAATGGTCTCAAAACTAGCCAATTCCGGTCCCACTTGGAAGCTTGTCAAGTTACCATTCCAATGAGCTCAAAATAGTTTAAGTTCGACCACTAAAGAGAGAGTTATGATGGTTACTATTGGACAAGGAGATGGAGGAGAAATCCAGGACTGATGACAACAATCCCATGTATAGAAGCCCAAATGGACTCGGAATACGACAATTCTAGTATGGAATGAAAGAGCATTAAAGTACCTTTCAGATAACCAAAAATTGACCCAATCCTACAGTAAATGAGGGAGTTATCAGCATCTCCATTAGATCGCGTGATGCGGAAAGATTAACAATCTAAATTGTTAAATGATGATCGAAGAGTTCCAACGTGCTTTTCGGATATCGAACGGTCTCGAAATTAGCCAATTCCAGTCTCATTTAGAAGCTTGTAAGTTACCATTCCATTGAACTCAAAATAGTCTAAATTCGACCACTGAAGAGAGAGTTATGAAGGTTACTATTGGACAAGGAGATCAAGGAAAAATTCAGGACAGATGACTGTGATCACACTTACAAATGCCCAAATGGTCTCGGAATACGACTATTCCAGTCAGGATTGAAAGAGCACCAAAGTACCTTTCAGATGGCCAATAATCGACCCAATCCGACATCAAACGATGGAGTTATGGGCGTCTCCCTTGGATCGCAATTAACAATCTAAATTATAAAATGACGATAGAAGAGTTCCAACGTGTTTTTGGGATATCGAACGGTCACAAAACTAGACAATTCTGGTCCCACTTGGAAGCTTGACAAGTTACCATTCCAATGAGCTCAAAATAGTTTAAGTTCGACCACTAAAGAGAGAGTTATGAAGGTTACTATTGCACAGGAGATGAAGGAGAATTTCAGGACCAACGACTACGATCCCACGTACAGATGCCCAAATGGACTCAGAATACGATGATTCTAGTAAGGAATGAAAGAGCACTAAAGTACCTTTCAAATGACCAAAAATCGACCCAATCCGACCGCAAACGAGGGAGTTATGAGCATCTCCGTTAGATCACGCGATGCAGAAAGATTAACAATCCAAATTGTAAAATTGTCACGCCCCAAATTCGAAAATCGAATTCACTGGAATCCCGATCGCCGAATCCGTTGCCGACAGCCTCTGTTGTGTCCTATTCTTGGCTCCTAGTGTCGATACGCCAGATTCCAATCCTGGGATCCTATAAGGAGGATTTTCCAATGTACATTTAACTCATAATAAGCATAACCACAAGATTACCCAATTCACAAAGGCAACATCATCATCACATATCCACTAATATGATCATTTGTGTACAATATTGAAAGGGAAATACATGAATTGAAAATCAAGCTCTAGAAGACCACTGCACGCTCCAAGCTCAACGCTACTATAACCTAACATCACCTGCACGCATCTATCGTGCATATGCTTATAGAAAGCTTAGAGGGTGGTGTAAGTATGTGCACAAGGTAAGTGTCAAGTATTCAATGCAATGTCATATTTATATAATACCGAAAATACTGGTAATCCATAAATGGTACAATATCGGAACAAGCTGAGATACTGACAAGATCATGAATTATCAGAGTAAACAGAAATACTGACAAGATCATAACTCATACGATAACAGAGTAAGCGGAAATACAGATAAGTCCATGAGTCAAGCAATATCAGAATATGCGATACAGAACAATTATGCAAATGAGGAGTCATAAAGAGCTAAATATCATATGCCAAGGATGTGATGCAATATACAAATCTTGTTAGTTTGTCTAGGCCATATAAGTGCAGAAACATAGCGACCCAAAATGTCATATGCCTACGGATGTAATGCAATATGCGATACGAATGAAATAACCATGCTAGAGTGTGAAGTCGAGATGATAGTACGTAGTATCGCAGGCTACGGGATCCACCAAAGGGACTTCTATTCAAACCAGTCCCATACCTAAATTTGGATAGTCAGACTCAATGTGGTAAACTCCTGATCTAAGGTTAGTCGCGTGCCCAACCGAAATCCTTGCCATAACGAAGGTACACAACAATTAGTTGCGCACCACCAGCCTGAGTGGACAATAAATGAATAAATGATTGAGCATACAATTCCTACTCAATAAGTTAACATATCAATACGGTTCCTCTCTGGGAAATCACTGGGGTCTATTACACTCTAAACCAGATTGCTGCCCCATCACGTGCAACAAGGTGAGTGGAAGAGACTCACTATCCACCTACTAATATCGGGCCCGGCTCGTCGATAGTGAACCCATTCCTCGAGCCGGTCAGACTTAGCCTAGCATTACCCCCTCCTCTACGGCAGGTAAGGCCGCACCCCCTTCCAACCGACCACGACACAGTCGGAGATGCGGCCTAACGGTATACGACCCTCATGCCCTCATGCATTCACTCTGTCTAAATGTTGGAGCAACCTCTTGAACCAAGAGGGTTCTGGGACTTTCACCCAAGGATATCTATAGCACCTATATAGAACAGATTTTTGGTGTCCCATCTGGCCATCCACAATATGCCTGTGGAGGCTACAGCCCTGATGTCGCTAGGGCGTACGGTAATCATGTCACATAAATGCGAGATGCATGAGTTACACAATGCAATCATGTATAAATCCTATGCATACCGTGCGCTCATGTGGAGCAACTCCGCTTATCAGGGAGCCCCATGAATAACCTGCCCTATGGCATATGCGATGGTTAATCACATCTCATAACAAACATGCAGTGATGTGTATGTATTATGATGCTATGCTATCACATACTCATAATCGGTATCAATAACTGGCATCAACAATCGGCTTCAACAATGTGGACATCTAACTAACATTGCCCCAAGGAATGGCCCACATAGGCCAAAAACATGATGGGCTGACAGCCTCACACAAAGGCCTAATATACAACACAGTGAGCCTTGCCCAACGACCACAAATACATCACAATGGGCCTCAACTACAGGTCGCATATACATCATATAGGTCTTGGCAATCAGCCTTGGCAATCAAAATTGGCCTCAACAATCAAAATTGGAATTGGAGTAGGCCTCCATAATCGGAATCAGTCACGGCAATCAGAATCGTCAATCGGCCACGACAATCGGAATCGATCGGTAATCAGAGTCGGCAAATCGGTCACGTCGATTGGAATCGGCAATCGGTCATGACAATCAGAATTGGTAATCGGTCATGACAATCAGAATTGATCGATAATCGGAATCGGCAATTCGATCATGTCAATCAAAAATCGGCAATCGGTCATGATAATCAGCCTCATCGCTAATCGACAATCGACCACGACAATCGAGATCGGTCAATAATCGGAATCGGCAAATTGGTCACGTCAATCGGAATCAGCAATCGGTCATGATATAATCGGTAATCGGCCACGATAATTGAAATCGGTCAATAATCAAAATCGGCAAATTGATCATGTCAATCGGAATCGGCAATCGGCTACGACAATCGAAATCGATCGATAATCGAAATCAACAAATCGGTCACGTCAATCGGAATCGGCAATCAGCCACGACAATCAGAATTGGTCAATAATCAGAATCGAAAAATTGGTCACGTCAATCGGAATCGGCAATTAGTCATGATAAAGGAAATCGATCGATAATCAGAATCGGCAAATCGGTCACATCAATCGGAACCGGTAATCAGCAGATAAATAAAACGGGGTCCATAGATGATCAGCCGATCAACTATGGTATAAAGATCAGCACTCGGTCGTGGTTATATCAAATCCGATAACACGTATCCATCCGTCTACGATGAATGAGGCCCACTTATTTGGGTTAACCCATTGAGGGAATGATGAGAATGGGCCTAACAACGACTAAGGGAAGGTCACAATGTGGACATTCAACCATCATTGCCCATTAATGTGGACATTTAACCAACATTGTTCCCAAGGAGTGGCTACATAGAGCCAAACATAAAGTGGGCCCATGGCCTCACGCAAGAGCCTGATACACATCACTATGGGTCGCGTCACATGAACCTCGAATACCTCGAATGGGCCACGTTCTATGGGCCCTGAATACATTACAATGGGCCATAGCCCATGGGCTTAAAACACACAATAGGTGGGCCCTACACATGGGCTTAATACAATTAAGTGGGCCTCATACCTAGGCCTCCAATATATCTCAGTGGGTCTCAACCCATGGGCCCCAAATACATCATGTTGGGCCTTGACCCATGGGCCCCAAATACATCATATTGGGTCGTGTTCATAGGCCTCAAATACACAATAAGTGGGCCCTACACATGGGCCTAATATATATCACAGGTGGGCCCTACACATGCGTCTCATATGCATTAAATGGGCCACGTATCTAAGCCTCGAACACATCAAATGGGCCACGCGTCATGGGCCTAATACATATCACAATGGGCCACAACCCGTGGGCCCTATACACATCATAGTGGGTCTCAACCCACGGTCCTTTATACATCACAATGGGTCTCAACCCATGGGCCCTAATACATCACAATGGGCCTAATCACATGGTCCTCATGTATGTCAAGGTGGCCTCAACAATGGGCCTCATACACATGACGATGGGCCTCAATAACGGGCCCTCATGCACATCATGGTGGGCCTCAATAATAGGCCCCCATACACATCAAGGTGGGCCTCAACAGATGGCCACAAATGAATCAAGATGGGCTTAATCACATGGGTCTCATATATGATTATATATCAAGGTGGGCCTAATCACATGGACCATATATATATCAAATGGGCCATACCACTTGGGCCCCATGCATATCAAATGGGTCACACCCAAATACAAGAGGTGATAATGATTTCTACCATTAAAATTCTCAAGGCCCACTCTAACATTTATTTTCTACCCAATCTGGCCATAGGGTCACACGGACCTGGATTAAGAGGAAACAAATTTCCTAATGATCTAAAACTTATGTAAATTAGAAAAGGTTTCAATGGCAAACACTCAATCCCCACTACTTTTTCCCATGTGGTCCACTTGATCCTAGATCTGCCTCATTTTTAGTCTCAAGCTTACCAAATGGTTGGACGATTTGGATGCAACACATGCATCAAGGGTGGGATCCACATGAGCTATGGATCTGACTCATTCTTTAGCTCATGCCACAAAATGAGCTCTCAAAATGGTTGAACGGTTGGTTGTAGCACATGCATCTTGGTGGTTCCAAATAGATGGACGGCGTGGAAGGACACATACATCATTGGGGTCCCACCGTCCAGTGATGTGGACGGTGCGGACAGAACACATGCACCATAGTGGGTTCCACCATCCAACGCTGTGGGCGGTGGGATAAAACATGCACATGACAGTGGGCTCCACCGTCTGCTTAGACGGTGTGAATGAAATACATACATCACCGTGGGTCCCATGTGGGGCTCACCATAATGTTTCTATGCCATCTAACCCGTTCACAAGGTCACGCATACCTGGATGAAGAGTAAAAACAAATTTCATATTGATTCCAAAACTTCTGTAACCCAGAAAAAAGGGTTTCAACGGTTGACGTTCAATCCACACCGCTCCCTATGATGTGGGCCACCTGAGCTTCAGATCAGGCTGATTTTGAGGGGGCCCATTGTCTAAATGGGGCCCACCAAATGAACGGTGTGGATACTCAACATACATCATGGTGGGGCTCACGACTGGGACAGTGGGTCCCTGGTCGTCCACCAACACCCAGGATGCCTGCGCGTCCCCTCTCTTTGACAGTAGCAGCAGCAATGCTGCTGTTGTTGGCTTGATTTTTTTTATAAAAAAAAAATCTAGAATTTTTGGGGTTTTTCCTACGCGGGGCCCGCTCCAAGTGAATCTAACCCAGCCATTGCGTCCCATGGCTCAAGACAAGCTAAACAAGCCCAATATTGAGTATTTTTCGGTGTATAGAAATGTCAGGGAAGATTTCAATGGTAAAAACCACCATTTGCTATGCTATGGCCCATCAGAAAGTCGGATTGGCGTCATTTTTCGACTCAACGCCTAAAATGAGTCAGGGAATGAGATGAACCATGTGGATTTAATCAATACATTAAGGTGGGGCTTACATGAGCAACCTGCCCAAAAGCTTATAAATCAAGCTGACATTTCTATTTCCTTACACGTCTAGCGTCCCTAGATGCTGGACGGTTTGGCATAACACATGCTCACGGTGGGCCCTACTCAGGTGGGCCACCAAATGATGAATGGTGTGGGTACAATACATATATAAAGTGGGCCCCACCTATAGATGGCTTGGATAAAATACATGGCTCATGGTGGGGTCCATCCGGGTGGGCCACATGGCCACATCATCACACACAACCAATAATAAAATGAACGAGAGAGGGAAAGAGAGAGAAAGAGATAGAGAGAGAAAGAAACACCCACTTTAGATCTTTTTGTTCTTTTTCTTCCATCAATGCATGCTAGAGATCCAATGGATGAACTTCAACGGTTGAGATCGACTTAGGACGGTGGAGATGGGAGATAGGAAGTGGACCATACTAGCTTCTCCCCCATGGAAGCCATGGACGTGGGTTGCTTAGAGAAAATGAGGGAGAGAGATTGTTGTAAGAGAGAGAGGAGTGGTGAGGTGGAGTGATGGGATGAGAGTGATGATGAGTGATGGAGTGTGTAAGAGATGGGATAGAAAGGTTGACTTTAGGGTTGCTTGGAGATGGGTGAAAGTTGATGTGTACTTGACATGAGGTGTGATTGATGTGTACTTTGATTGATTGATGGGATTGATTTGACATTTGGTAGAGATTCTCTTGTGCGGCATTTTTTCTCGTACTGAGCGTGAGCGTACCTCTCCTGGCCAGGGTATCGCCTCGGCGCGCGAGACACGGCATCGGAACCGTGGTGACGGCGCGGTTGCACTGGTACAAGTCTCAAGTTGAGTCGACTCGGGTTGATGGCGTGTAACTCAAGGTCATGCGTAAACATCAGATAAAGGTCGAAGGTTGCCAAAATTCGACCGGGAAGACTGCGGAAGCCTATGGAATGGTACGGTCTAGGATAAGGGGATTACAAAAATGATGATTGAAGAGTTCCAATGTGGTTTTGGGATATCAAACTGTCTCAAAATTAGCCAATTCTGATCCCATTTGGAAGCTTGTCAAGTTACAATTCCATTAAGCTCAAAATAGTCTAAATTCGACCACTAAAGAGAGAGTTATGAAGGCTACTATTGTACAAGGAGATGAAGGAGAAATTAAGGACCGACGACTACGATCCCACTTATGGACACCTAAATGGTCTCGGAATATGACATTCCATTAAGGAATGAAAGAGCACTAAAGTACCTTTCATATGACCAAAAATTGACCCAATCTGACAGCAAACGAGGGAGTTATGATCATCTCTGTTGGATCGCGTGATACGGAAAGATTAACAATCCAAATTGTAAAATGACGATCGAAAAGTTCCAACGTGCTTTCGGGATAGCGAACGGTCTCAAAATCAGCCAATTCTGATCCCATTTGGAAGCTTGTTAAGTAACAATTCCATTAAGCTCAAAATAGTCTAAATTCGACCACTGAAGAGAGAGTTATGATGGTGTCTATTGTAAAAGGAGATGAAGGAGAAGTTCAAGACCGACGACTACAATCCCACTTACGGATGCCCAAAAGTTCTTGGAATATGATGATTCCATTCAGGAATGAAAGAGCACTAAAGTACGTTTCAGATGACCAAAAATTGACCCAATCCGATAGCAAATGAGGGAGTTATGAGCGTCTCTGTTGGATCCAGCAATGCAAAAAGATTAACAATCTAAATTGCAAACTGACGATGGAAGAGTTCCAACGTGCTTTTGGGATGTCGAATGGTCTCGAAATTCATTTAGAAGCTTGTTAAGTTTCCATTCCAATGACCTCAAAATAGTCTAAATTCGACCACTGAAGAGAGAGTTATGAATGTTACTATTGGACAAGTAGATGAAGGAAAATTTCAAGACCGATGATTGCGATCCCACTTACGGATGTCAAAATGGTCTCGGAATATGATGATTCTAGTCAGGATTGAAAGAGCACTAAAGTACCTTTTAGATGACCAAAAATTGACCCAATCCGACTGCAAACGAGGGAGTTATGAGCATCTCCGTTAGATCACGCGATGTGGAATGATTAAGAATCCAAATTGTAAAATGACGATCGAAGAGTTCCAATGTTCTTTTGGGATATCGAGCGGTCACGACATTAGCCGATTCTAATCCCATTTGGAAGCTTGTCAAGTTACAATTCCATTAAGCTCAAAATAGTCTAAATTTGACCACTAAAGAGAGAGTTATGAAGGTTACAATTGTACAAGGAGTTGAAGGAGAAATTCAGGACCGACGACTACGATCCCACTTACGGATGCCCAAATGGTCTAAGAATACGACGATTCCATTCAGGATTGAAAGAGCACTAAAGTACCTTTCATATGACCAAAAATTGACCCAATCCGATAGCAAACGAGGGAGTTATGAGCGTCTCTGTTGAATCGCGCGATGTGGAAAGATAAATAATCCAAATTGCAAAATAACGATGGAAGAGTTCTAACGTGCTTTTGGGATATCAAAGGGTCTCGAAATTAGCCAATTCTAGTCTCATTTAGAAGCTTGTCAAGTTACCATTCCAACGACCTCAAAATAGTCTAAATTCGACGACTAAAGAGAGAGTTATGAAGGTTACTATTAGACAAGGAGATGAAGGAAAAATTCAAGACCAACGACAGCAATCCCACTTACGGATGCCCAAATTGTCTCGGAATACTATGATTCCATTCAGGAATGAAAGAGCACTAAAGTTCCTTCCAGATGACCAAAAATCAACCCAATCTGACATCAAATGAGGTAGTTATGAGCTCTCCATTGGATCCAGCAATTTGGAAAGATTAACAATCCAAATTGCAAAATGAAGATCGAAGAGTTCCAACGTGCTTTTGCGATACCGAATGGTCTCGAAATTAGCCATTTCTGACCTCAATTAGAAGTTTGTCAAGTTACCATTCCAATGAGCTCAAAATAGTCTAAATTCGACCACTGAAGAGAGAGATATGAAGGTTACTATTGGACTATATAATGAAGGAAAAATTCAGAAATGACGAATGTGATCGCACTAACGGATACCCACATGGTCTTGGAATATGACGATTCCAGTCAGGATTGAAAGAGCACTAAAGTACCTTTTGGATGACCAAATCAACCCAATCTGACATCAAACGTGTGAGTTATGAGCATCTCCATTTGATCGCACAATTTAGAAAGATTAACAATCAAAATAGCAAAATGACAATCGAAGAGTTCCAATGTGTGTTTTGACAAGGAAACAAAAGTATTTGATTTGGGAAGATTATCTTATTCAAACATAACAATGAAATAGTTATAAAGACAACCGTCATATTTATTAATTCTGAGTTCATTTACATCCTCTGATATCCCTTGATTCTAAGATAGTTTACAAAGAACTTATTACAAATGTCAATTATTATAGCTAAATATAATTTTTGGCAGCATAACGGCAATGATCTCAATCATCTCCAATGACTTAGGAGGAAATAGACAAATCGATCAACAGTCTTCAAGAGAACGAAGATTCCAGCAGCATTTCGGTACTATTTTGGTCATCTCCTGAAACTTAGGAGGAATACGTCTCTTCGTCGATGATTCTTCCTTTCTCTTGATCAAGAAGAACTTGAAGCTTTTGAGGACTCAATCATTCCGACAAAGACATTCAACTCATTCTTTGTTAAAAAGCGCCAAACAATAGGTTTGCGCGGTCGCGCAAACTATATGCTTTCTTGTGGTCCGCGCAAACTATAAGCCACTCTGTTGCTTTTTGCCGACCGTATGCAAACTTTCAGGAGTCCAATACTCCTTTGCCCGCGGTCGCGCAAAGTGCAGGAGTCCAATACTCCGCACCTTCTGTCTTCTCTTTCGTCTTTGCTTCACTTCTGAAATCTTTGAACCCCTTTTTAGAGAAGGAACGGGGTATTTATAGACATTTCCATCAACGGAAATCTCAGATCTGGTTGATGTGGGATAAAATATCATCCAACCATTTTTATTGCATCATCATAGACTTTGCGCGGACATGCGCAAACGATATTCTTTGCGTGGTCACGCGCAAACCTTCAATCTCGCGCAAAACGTCTTCTTTCCTTAACCCGCGCAATCCTTACACTTTGCGCGGTCCTGCACAAGCATTTCTCTTTGCGCGACTCCGCGCAAAGTGGTCTTCAAGTTGTTTCTTTGATGTTTAAAACTGATTTCTTGATCTTTCTCATCTTTACTTTCTTGCTTTATTTTATGCCTCAACAGATGCCCCCTTGATCCGTTCTTTGTTTTTTTAGAGAATCAAAGAAAAGGATCAAATCAGTCCTTTTGATACGGTTTGCGCGACCTCGCGCAAAGATCCGGTCGAGTTCCATACTCGGTCTGAAACACTATAAATAGTCCAACGACTTAGTCTTTTTCACGAACTGCTCTCTGCTGACACTCTGCTCTGGCGATTTGCTTCCGCGCAAACCTCCACTTTGCGCGACCCCGCGCAAACTGTTTCACTTTGCGCGACATCTTCTGAACTTAGAGCTTTCCCGCGCAAACCATATACTTTGCGCGACCTCGCGCAAAGTACTCTGTACTTTAGAAAAATTTTCAAACTTTTTCCAATCACTTAGCCATTTTCTAACTCTGTCGTCTGTCTTTCTTTATGGCTCGTATTAAACAAACAGCTCGTCTTGTGTCTCCTTCAGACTCGCCTACTTCTGACCAACCACCTGCTAAAAGAACGAAGACAACTTCTAGAAATCCAGCTTATTTCAAAGAGCTTGTTCTCCCCACTTTTGACTTTCTGATCGCATTAAATCTTTACCCTCCCCCATTCATAGATCCATCTATTTGGGAGATATTAAATGCCCTCCAAAACATGGGAGAGAATACGACTGGGATGAATGGCTCAAAACCACAGCCCACATTCGTACTGATAGTGGGAGACCGCCTCTACGCGAAGATACTCCTCCTGCTTCCGCCCCGAAGAAGACTCGCCGCAATAAGGCGAAGGAATTTGCAGAAAAGATCAAGGAACACAAGAAAAAGCGGCTTCAGAACTCGTGGGATTCAGTGCGAGTTGTAGAGGGTATCATGAAATTTGACAACCCTCATGCAGAAGGCATGACAATCATTCCCATTAAGGTATATCGCCATCAGTCTATGCTAGACTGTGAATCCAAAGATTGTATCCATGGCGAGAGATTGATGTATACCGAATCATGGGCCGCAAGAGAGCCTCGGATTCTTGAAGGAATTATTCAAACTAAGAAGCCGCGACAGAGAATTGGAGAAGTTCATCCTATGACATTCTTAACTCCTTTCCATAGTCCTCATGATCTCTTTCCTTCTCATTTTTATGAGACAGTGCGACAACGCTTCAGAGATCGAGATCAACTCTGGGGCCAGGCAGAATTCCGCATCAGAGGCCTGCTAATTGCTCGTCGCTATTACTCTGAATGGGCGGAGGCTATTTTGCTGAAACATACAAGTACTCTTGCAAAGATAGGCCTATATGATGCAATAGAAGTAACTTCAAAATACTTCTATCGGGAACCCAATGTTCTGAAAGGCTTCCTTGAATATTGGTCGCCTACAACCAACTCCTTCCATCTTCCTTATGGCGAAATGAGCATATCTCTTTGGGACCTTCATCGCATAGCTGGTCTCACAATAACAGGCAAATTCTATGATGAATTCATTCCTACCAACAGAGAATTAGCCTTTGTATCTTCTCCGGACCGCAAGCCTTCCATCTCCGAGACTACCATAGAACTATTCAAAGAGATGGGCAAATTTCCCAATTTCCACAAAATTCCCCCTCTTCAATGGCTGGCCCATTTTTCTAGGGGTCTCAGGTATTTATCAATCTGATAATCGATCTTCCTTTCTGTATTCTTAGTTATTCCTGCATATTAACCTCCTCATCTTTATTTCCTTTGAAGGTTTCGCGACTGCCAATCCAAAGAACTAACAAAGCTTCGAAATGCAGTAGGAGGAAAGCCAGAATATAGCTCTTTTGGAGAGCTTACAGCATTCTTGGCCTACTGTTTAAGCTTGGTCGTATTGCCCAGCTCTAAATGGGCAGATGCTATTCGTCCAAGCGTCTTTGTTGTGGCCGGTGCCTTAGCGGAGGGACATAAATACTCACTTGCTCCTCCAGTATTATGTTCTATCTACCGGGCCCTTGGAGAAATAGCTACTCATATAAAAGACCCAATTCTTGGAACTTCATCGGCGCATACTTCTTGGCATTATTTTACAGGATGGCTTGGAGTCTACTTCCCTTGGACTTTCGAAGTTTTGAGCAAGCATATTCGCATCCTTCTCATCTTCCACTCTGGTTCTTTCAACAAAGAGCAATGGCTAGAAGAGCATATGAGTGGGTTGCAAATAAGATTCGGGATGATGATCAGATAAACTTCTTTCAGTTCCGCCTTTATCGCTATCCTGCAGACACAGACATGGTGGACGACGAAACTCTTACTGCAGCAGAGAGAGCTTTCTTCTTTTCTATTCGCTCATGCAGTTTGCCTCTGCGGGAAGGGACAGAATTCTGGAGAGAACCTTACTACCCCAGTCGTTTTGCTCGTCAATTTGGTTATGATCAAACTGTGCCACAAGACTGCGGGTTGGTTACCAGACAAATGCGCTGTTATGGAACTGGTCCTCTTAACTGGGCCATGATATGGAAACAATTCTTTGAATGGCTGTGTTGGCTCCTTCTTCATAATTTCAGGTTGTGATCGCATAGTTCGTACATCATATAGCTGGATGCGATGGTGGGATCACCAATCATACCTGGTCAACAAATGCTTGCCAGTAGATTCTTCTATCTTTCTTCATCCACCCAGGCTGAAGGGCAGAAATTTAGAAAGCGGAATCGGCTACATTCCGGAGAAGAGCCATGCATCTCATCCTGGAGAGATTTGCAGAAAGATATCATTGGAGGATCCCATCCGTGAAATCAAGCCCATCAACACTTTGGATGGCTGGTTTGCTCACGGAGATTTAAGAGAATTTGAGAAATCTCGTCGGGATTCTTCAAACCAGGCTGAGATAATCTTTGAAGGTACATCTTCTCCAATTCTAGAGACTGCTATAGTGGTTCAAGAAGGACCGGCTATTGGTACTTCCACATCTCCTTCCTAACCCCTTGGTCCTAGTCCATCTTCTCCGATGACTAGATCAAGAACACGTTTGCAATCATCATCACCTATCCCTCCAGAAGGAACTCGACCAGCCTCTGCTTCCCCTATAGTCCAAGAGCCTGCACCGGAGAGCAGCCAACCCGTTTCTTATAAAGGAAAGCAGGTTATTGTTGAAGAAGTTGACGAAGAAATTTTGGAAGATGAAAGTTCAACTTCATCATCAAGTACAACTGAATCTTCGCAAGATGAAGATAGCGGAGATAGTGATAATGGTGAAGATAAAGATGATGACTTTGAAGAGGGTGAAGTTGATGTTGGCGAAGAAGAGGAAATAGCTGCGAAAGAAGTTGAGATAGAATCTTCCCCTGCAACTGCTAAGACTCCTTCTAGCATTAATGTTCCTGCTAAATCTCCTGCAGCTGAGGAAGATGAAGAGGAGCCTTTAGATTATGGAGAATATGGATATTCACCAGGTAAAGGAAAATTTCATATATATATCTCAATTTATATTATAACAACTATTATTTATTTAAAATCATTGCATCTCCCTTTTTTAGGTGCCCAAGTTGCAGAAGTAGGTACTATCTCTTCAGCGAGCCCTCTTGTGATATCTTCACCAAGAGCATCTGTAGTTCCATTGGTAGTACAGAGAGTAGTGGCTCGTGAAATCATATTTTCTACAGAAACTACTGACTTGCCAACTCCAGCTACCAGAGATTCTAGTACGGAAGCTAGAGCACCATCTTTCGCTGATATGGTGGGACTTGGTCCTTCCATAGCTCAAAGAGCTTCTCCTTCTGTTAGTCGTGTTCCAGTGACAGGTATATATATGCACTGCCTATTGTCACTTAAGGCTATATATATTTCATAATAATATATTGAATATCCTTTTCTTTTACTATAGGAACTTATCCCCGTAGCGGTGCGGCTAGTTCTGATTCTGTAACCACTACTTCTGAACTATCATCCTTTGCAAATATTCCTGCTCACAAAATGCTTATGGTGAAACATTCTCTGTTAGCAATAATCCATATCTTGAGAAATCCGATCAATGGGTCGGATTTGGATGTTGCTATAGAAATTTTGGAAAGCTCTGCTAAGATGGCGAAATTAACATATCTCCTTTGCGGGATTCACTCCTCAAATTTCGTGATTCGTAATTTCTTTGGCGCGTCAGAGAATGTTACAATTGCTCTGAGATTTTAGAGTGTAGAAGGCGAGTTGGCTTCATCACAAGAACAAGCTCTTCGATGACTTCATCAATTTCTAAACTTGAACAAGAGCATATAATTCTTCGAGGATCAATTAAAGATTCATGTTGATGAAAGCAAGACTATTCAAGACCGCATTGCAATTTTAAAGGAAGAAATCTTTAATTTGGAGAGGAAGAACCATGAACAGATTTTAATCATTCAGGATATTGAAGAGAAGATACAGGTGAATGCTCAATCTATTGATGTTGAAAAATCCACACAACTTCAAGGTAAAGAAATGATCGCTTCTTTGGAGAATAAGCTTGCTGGCGTTCCTGATCATGCGAGACTTATTTTTGAAGAAAAATCTAGACATGATGCAGCTCAGGCGCAATTGAAAGAAGATTTGCTTAGATATTCAGAAGCAATGGGAATTACAGAGGATCTTTGAATCATGTAATTTTAAACATGTGATATTTGCTTTCGTGTTTCTTGGATGTAATTTATCATATATCTCATGATAGTATTTTGGGATGTTTTATGATGGTATTTTCTATCTTGCATATTGATGATATTTATACTAATATTATCAAATTATATTTATATGATAATTTCATTATATTTATATTTTTTATTAATATTGATTATATTTATATTTATATTTATATTTTTTTTATAATATTAAAATATTTATTCTTTATATAATAATTTCATTACACATTTTTTACAATTTCTAAACCTTTTATGCTTTGTTAGTACGGGATTTTCTAGGTGAGTATTTAAATTGGCGGTACTAAGTTTCAATTCAATTAGCCACACGCAGTTTATGCTCATGAGTAGTGGAGCGTGCGCACACACACAGTTTAAGCTCATGAGTAGTGGAGCATTTATGGGTCTTATGTGATGGCCACTGTAACTCTCTAGAGTTCACTTTTGGGCTTCTCACTGCCTTGAGCTCACGGTCACGGTCCATCAGAGGGCCCATTGACGCTACCGGACGGTGAAGCTGTTGGATTTACGCGGGGTTGGCCACGGTAACTCTCTAGAGTTCGCAGGCTCGCAAGGCTACCTTTGGGCACCAAATCTAGGGTCGCCAGTCCATCAATGAGTAGGTTTAAGCCCTTCCTCACGAGTTACTACTGAAATCAAACCCTAGACCTGGAGGGTCTTACGCACGGTTGGCATAAAGCTCGCACTGCGGCCCCTGTTTTCTTCGTCTGCAAGGTCGAGCCCATTCACAGGAGGGCATTTTCATCCGTTCCCCGTGGCGCTGCCGGAAGCTATACAGACGGCATGGGAATTACGGTGACTAGTCTTCGCGGATTTATGGCCTTTTAGGCTTTGAATCCTTGACTTCGTCAGCTACCCGCATGGGTGCGCACGATGGTCTTCGCGGGCTTTTTAGGGCCACTGACTCCTCGCCGCTGCCCGAATGGCGATCTTCATGGGTCTTACGTATAGTTGGCCGGCTCTTTTAGAGCTTGATCCTTTGAGAGCATTTTTTTTTTTTCGAGCTTGATCTTTTTTGATTTTGCTCAATTTTGGCTCTTTTAGGATTTTGGCTTGGCTATACTGCCTCTTTGATTGATATTGATATATCCTTGCTTTTGATAATATCTTCAAGAAAATCCATGCCTTGTAAGGCAATAATATATATATGATCATCATCATTTGCAAATATAGTAGATATTTCCGAAATATCTTCAAGAAGATCCATGCCTTGTAAGGCAATCTAATTCTTAGCTTAGATAATATCTTCAAGAGAATCTTCAAGAATTTGTGCCTTGTAAGGCAATATAATTTTTTGAAGATCAATATCTTTCAAGAGAATCTTCAAGAATTTGTGCCTTGTAAGGCAATAATATAACTTGTCAATATCTTCAAGAGAATCTTCAAGAATTTGTGCCTTGTAAGGCAATATAACTTTGTCAATCTTATTTGATGATGATGATCATATATATATTTTCAGATTTCTTTGCTTTGATAATTGATATGCTTGTGAATTTCTTCTTTATAGCTTCTTTTGTTGGCATATAGACATGATCTTATTCATCTTTGCCCCCTTTTGAAATCATTATCGATAATATTCTCGGTCAAAATCCACATCTCTATCTTTAGGGATAGTATTTTTGATAAACGGGCATTGACAAACACCTTGATACCCTGTCCTTCTTGATTTGTGATTCTATATGCCCCATTGGAGTATACTTCTTTCACCACATATGGACCGTCCCATTTAGGCTCTCGAACTTGCCCCCTGTCCCGTGAGTGACCATTATAGGTCTTTTCAACATTAACACCATATCCCCTTTTTGAAAGAACGGTATTTAACCTTTTGTTTATCAAATCAAATGGTGATATTCGGCACGATATGATTGCAACCGCCTTGAGCCGCAAGACGTTTCTCATCGAGTAAGTCTAATTCTTTGACCTTATTTTTGCATTTTCATCATCTGTTATAGATCGGTGCACCGCCACCCCGAGTGATGCCACTTGTATTTCAATTGGGATAAGCGCCTCCATACCATAGATTAATGAATATGGTGTCGCCCTGTTCTTTGTACGATGGGTGGTTCTGAGGCCCATAACGCTTCTTGTAACTTTTCATCCCAATCGCGCTTATTGCACTGTCACCGTTTTCTTCATTATTTTGACAATCGTTTTGTTAAACGCCTCGGCTAATCCATTGGCTGGAGGATAATAAGGTGTTGAAAAAGAATGTTGGATATCGAACTTCTGACATAACTTTTCCATGCCTCTATTTTTAAAAGGGGTGCCATTATCGTGATGATCTTCTTGAATACCATGACGGTATATTATAGCATGACGGATGAAATTGACCACGTCTTTCTCTTTAACATTACGCAAGGCGATCGCTTGGTCCATTTGGAGAAATAATCATTCTTTGCCAGAATATCTTGTTTTCCTTTAGATGAAGGGGGATTTATGGGACCAATTAACGTCGAGTCCCAAGTGAAAAGGCCAAGAATCAACAGATCGATGTAATTTTCCGGAGGAATATGTATTATATCTCCATGTATTTGACATTCATGACATCGCGCTTTTTGCATATTCTATCGCATCTTTAAACATAGTAGGCCAATAATAACCCATTCGATGCACTTTATGGCATAAATTCGGCCGACTTGATGTGCTCCACATTCACCGAATGTACCTCTCGTAGACATTTGGTTTGCTTCTCGCTTGTCCAAGCACCTTAATGACATTCCATTATAAGATTTTCTATATAATACTTATTTGCATATGACAAATTTTCTGATCGCATTGCTTCTATTGTCTTTGTGCATTATCTTTTAGCAAGATATTATATTTGAGATAGTCAACAAAAGGCTGACGCCAGTCATCCATTGTTATCTCCAAACAGGATATAGGCAACATTTCAACGGTTTCTTCAATAACTTCTGCAGATGGCAGGAATCTTCTTTCTTCTATAGTTACCTGAAGAGGACTTCGGTTTGTGCAGGATAAAGCCGTTGCTAAATCAAGCTAAAGCATCTGCTTTTGCATTCTCCGACCGCGGTATGTGTTTAATTTCACATAATAGAACTGTTCAAGCAATCAAGTGTTGTGCCTTAGATAATAAGGCAAAAGTTCCTCTTTCCTTACTTCAAATTCTGTTATTAATTGATTTACAATCAATTTAGAATCTCGAAGATATGCAATGATTTTATTTCCATTTTTGTGCTATTTCCATTAGATGATAAGAGCTTTTATTCGGCTTCATTGTTTGTGCACGCGATACCCAATGTGAAAGAGTATGGTAATAAATCGCCCGAGGTGTAATGAATATCACTCCGCCCCGCTCCCGATACTCGAGCAAAGACACCATCAAAATACATCGCAAAGATTCGAGATTCACCAACATAACTGTTCATCGGGAATTCATCATTGATTTCTTCATTTTCTCGCTATAGGATGTCTTTGCGAGAAAGTCTCGCCATAGCTTGTCCTTTTCATCGCTTTCGCAGGCTTATACGAAATAGTATATTCTGATAACAACAACATCCACTTGGCTAGTCTTCCGATAACATTGGCCTGGTCATCAAGAATTTTATCGGATCTGCTCTTGAGATCAAAGTTATATCATGAGAGAGACAATAATGCCTCAACTTTTGCACAGCGAATACCAACGCCAAACATTCTTTTTCAATCGGAGAATAATTGGATTCTGCCCCCATCAGTGTTCGGCTTAGATAATAAAGAGCAGTCTCTTTTCCCGGCTTCATTTACTGTGCCAACAAAGCACCCAAAGAATTTGTGGCAGATGTATATAAGATAAGTAGCTTACCTTTTACTGGAGCTGTTAACACCATTTGTTTTAATAACTCTTTAATTGAATTAAAGGCATTCTGGCAAGCATGATCCCATACAAATTCTGTATCTTTCTTCATTAACCGGGAAAATGGCTGACACCTTCCTGCGAGGTTCGAAATGAAACGGCGAATATATACCAATTTTCCTTGTAAGCTTTTTAATTCCTTCAGCGTTGCTGGTGGCGGCATATTTTGAATAGCTTTAACTTTTTCTGGATCAATTTCGATTCCTCGTGCCGTATACAACAAAGCCGAGGAATTTCTAGGAAGAAGACACTCCAAATGCACATTTAGCGGATTCATCTTTAATTGCTTCTTTCTGAGTCGTCGGAAGACCGATGCTAAATGTTCGCGGTGCTCTTGATGATCTCCGGATCTGACTACCAAGTCATCAATATAGCATTCGACATGTTTATGCATCATATCTTGAAAGATATTTTTCATTGCCCTTTGATATGTTGCCCCAGCATTTTTGAGACCGAAAGGCATAACTTTATAACAGTAAATTCCAAGCGGCGTTCTGAAAGCCGTTGCCTCTTCATCTTCGGGTGCCATCCTGATTTGATTATAGCCTGCATATCCGTCCATAAAGGACATGATAGCATACTGAGTAGTGCTATCAATTAGTAATTCCGTTATCGGGGGAGGGAAATCGTCTTTTGGACATGTTTCATTCAGATCTCTGAAGTCAATACATACTCTGATCTGTTCGTTCTTCTTTTTTACCAAAACAATATTTGATATCCATTTAGGATATTTAACTTCTCTGATGAACCCAACCTTTATCAGCTTATTTACTTCTTTTTCGATTAACGAAATTAGGTCTGGCTGAAATCGCCTTTGTGCTTGCTTTACTGGTTTCTTTTCTTTGGAAATATTTAGTCGATGCATTGCTACAGAGGGTTCCAGTCCCGGCATTTCTTCATATGTCCAAGCGAAAACATCTTTATTTTCCTTGAGAAGTTGGCCATATTTCTCAGTTTCCTGATCTGAAAGGCTAACGCTGATGAATGTGTTCCTTGGCTCTTCTGTTGTTCCTAAATTTATTTCTCGCAGGCCATCTATCGTTGGTTGCCCCCCGTCTTCTATTTGCCTTGGAGCGGTTTCAGGATATTCAATTACCTTAGTATCGGTGTAATTTGAGGTCATATTAGTGATACTATATTTACTGCTGATTCTGCTCCCAATCCTTGGAATTTTCTTCGCTTTTCCTGATTAACCCCGAGAGGGATCTGAATTCCTTTCCCATGATTCAAGCCGGTGGGTTTGTCACAATCAAAACCCATATTTCTCATGATTTTCTTGCTTGCTGCACTGTATTTCCTCAAATTTTACGATGCTAACTCTCCATGATATATATTGCTTATATTTTCATCCTTCACTTCTGATGCAGCGTGAAACTCTATTGGTTCAGGATATTTAGCACTGGCTTTGACTTGAAATGTTCTTGGAGCAACTGCAAATGGCTTACATCTTTCGATATTGGGTAATGGCACTTGTGTAATTGGATTGTAAGACTTTCAAATTGTTCTGTCGACAATAGTGTCAACGGTGGTTGTCTGGTTGTCTCAGCGCTTTGGAACAAAATAGAATTTCTTTCTTCTTCTACAGACCCGGAAGATTCTGCTCTTTCTTCTTTAACTTTATTTATCCTGGCGTCTTTTACAATTCTATTCCCATCATCATTTCTCATTTCTTCAGAGAAACATTTATAATAGCTAGCATCCGCAAAGAAAGACTCATCTTCTGTATAGGGTTTTGCATCAGCCATTACTTTACACTGCACCCCATCTTTACAGTATTTAAAGCACTGGTGTAGAGTAGAAAGTATAATATTGTACTGATGTATCCACGGCCTTCCCAAGAGAAGTTATATGTCGTCAAAGCATTTATAACGTGACATACAATAGTAGTGATTAATTCTCCCACTTCTAATGTCACCGTAATTTTACCGAGTGCACGTTGTCCATCTTGATTGAATCCTTGTATCATCATCCCGCTAGGGCGCAAGTCTGAACGACGAAAACCCAACTTAGTAATCATTGAGAGTGGCAAAAGATTTACTGCGGACCCATTATCTATCATAATCCTTTTTATCTTCTTTTCACAAATGTATCCTTCTATCATCAATGGCCTGTTATGTTCCTTTTCGCCAATTAAATCATCATCAGAGAAAGATATTACTGGTAGACAATTCATCTTTTCACTGTTCCTTTCATTCTTCATTTCTGCCAGTAAAGTTTCTCTTACATCATGATCAGACAATGCTTGAATCAAACTTTGACGAAATTCTTCTGATAATTTGAGTGCATCATAAATACTTAATCGAGCCGGTATACCCTTTAAGTGGCTGACTACATCATAAGCCACTTTTGTCACTGCATCTCCATTTCTATTCTTGTCTTCAGTACTCTGTCTTTCAATCACTTCTTTCCTTATGATTCCTGCTTTTTGATTTACCAGACTTGTTATTTGCTTCCCTGATCGCTAACGTAATCATTGTTGCATTTCTTGTTGACCTTTTTTCTTTTTCATCCCCCGCGTGCTTTCTTGTATTGACAATACATTTACTGTTGCCCTTGCATTCTTTTCTTTGCTTCCGCTGGTTATTATGTCACCTCTGTTTATCATTCGCTGTATAATGCATTTTAACGTATAACAATTTTCTGTCGGATGCCCCACTAGGCGATGATAACGGCAAAAGTTTCTTTCTCGAGTCCTCGTCATATCTTCAGGACGTTTTGGTTCTGGTAATTCCAAGGTACCTGCTTTTAACAATTGTTGCATCATAGGTACCACATCTTCTTTATCTAACTCAAATCCTTCATGTGAATCGAGCATTCTGAGCTTTTTTCCATCGTATCTATCTCTTGATTGATTCCAGCCTTCTTTTCCTTCTGGCCTTTTATCTCTTGAACCTTTTGCGTCTTGATTCTTCTTATCCCGATCGATGGTGTTGACAGTTGTCCTACCAGGTATTCTTCTGACAATTTCATGATGAAATGCGGGCATCTTACGAGTCATCAGTTCCAATGCATGGGCTTTGGTAGCCAAATCACGGAAGGTTCCGATATCAGCGCTGGTGAGTCCAAACGCGATTCCTGTTTCCATAGAGTTCAGACACATTTTGACTTGTTCCTTTTCTTCTTCCAAGCAATGCACGCATGATGCCCCGAGTGTCTTCCATCCATCATGAATTTTTGATTTGGTTCTCCTTCTCGTTTGTAAAATCTTGAAGCTAATTCTGTGATGCTAACATCGCGCTCTGACGAAAAGAAGTTTGACATAAAAGCATCTTGCATTTCTTCCCATGTTCGTATGGACCCTGGTGCCAAATTTGAATACCATCTGAAAGCTTTACTCGTTAACGATGACCCAAATAAGCGTAAGCAATATTGAGGTATCGTGGAGAAATTTCCCATGCTGGTGATGAAATGCATCAGGTGTTCTTCCGGTGATCCTTCCCCATTAAATTTCTGAAAATCTGGATGCTTAAAATTGGCTGGGAATGGAACATCCTCTACCTCTCTTGGGTAGGGTGTTCGGTATCTGAAACGACCAGTGTTTGCGCGCTCCCTTTCTATTCTGACCGCTTCTTCGACAACTTGTCTTACATCATCTTGTGTTATGGCTCTTGTCACCGGAACGGACCCTCGGGATCCTATCCCCTGCGGACGGGAACCTTCAGGTTGGTTGTCTTGTCCATTTGTTGCTCCCATCATGGGTGGAGCTACTATTTGGGCTACATTATGTGCCAGAGTTGTCAGAGCTTCTCTGAGATTTCGACATTCATCCATTAGCACTCTTTGTGCCTCCGCCATTTGATCAACACGTTCTTCAGTAGTCGGTCTATTTCCTTGACCTGTCTCTGCCATATATATCTGTGGCCTCTTGATTGTTCGTGAAGAAGCTGTTATTGGAGTAAAACGAGAGTATGTTGACGTAACAGGGCTTGTAAAGAGGGGAGAAATTGGAGTTTCGTTTGATTCCTGTGTACTTCCCGTGCTTTTAATCGATTGAGGTGATACAGCTATAGGCGAGCTTGTTTGAGGTGAAGTAGGCATTGGGGATCCTATCATCAGTGCTTTGCCTTTCTGTGCTTCTGTCCATTTGGTCCTTGGGGCGATCAAAGCTGGAAAATCTTGTGACGAGAATTGCGTAACAGTTTGTTCAGGATAAATCGCCGGAGGAGCGAGCTCGGGTTTTCTTCTTGCTATGCTCCGTGTAATTGGTCCCTCAGTTCTTGGTACCAGCAATTTTGCCTTGCGACTCTTTAAGGTCTTTGCTTTTATCTTTTTGGACAAGACCAAAGTCCAGTTTTCATCACTCTCTTGTGGTTGAGGTGAAATGGAAATGACTCTCATTCTTGGAATCACTTTGCGCTTTGCTTGTAGTGCTTGCTTTAAATGTACGCTCGGGAGTTTGGTTTGTATGAACCCGGTGGCGATGAATCGGAAGTTCACTTTTCTCGCGATATTAGCCATTAGTAGTGTTGTGTGATTGAATTCAAGTACCTTCAATAATAAAACATACTTGAAATTAGTACATGAAAGACTAAGTAAACTATCTTGGAGATTGCGAGAGTCGCCATTTTGGCGTCAAATAGATGCCAAAAATAGTGACGAGAGTCTTACAACTTTCCCAATGTTAATGTTAAATAAGATAATTGTCCCCAGCAGAGTCACCATTTTGTTTCGACAAGGAAACAAAAGTATTTGATTTGGGAAGATTATCTTATTCAAACATAACAATGAAATAGTTATAAAGACAACCGTCTGTTGAGGCATAAAAATAAGCAAGAGAGTGAAGACAAGAAAAATCAAGGAATAAGAAAGAACAAGAAAAAAAAATAGTTTCAAGATCACTTTGCGCGGGATCGCGCAAAGTGAAACCAGACCGCGCAAAGTGAAAGGTTTGCGCGGATTAAAAGAAGACAGTTTGCGCGAGATTGAAGGTTTGTGCGAGATCGCGCAAAGCATATCGTTTGCGCGTGTCCGCGCAAAGTGTATGATGGTGCGATAAAAATGGTTGAATGATGTTTTTTGTCCCACATCGACCAGATCAGAGATTTTCACTGATGAAATTGTCTATAAATACCCCATTCCTTCTCTAAAAGAAGGGTTCGAAGATTTTTGAAGTGAAGGAAAGACGAAGAGAAGAGAAGAAGGTGCGGAGTATTGGACTCTCACTCGCACTTTGTGCGATCACGCGCAAAGGAGTATTGGACTCTGAAGTTTTGCGCGGTCGCGCAAGCAGCACAAATGAAGGTGTATTTATGGTTTGCGGACGCACAAAAAAGCTTATAGTTTTGCGGACCGCGCAAACCTATTCTTAGCGATTTTTACAACAAATGTGGAAATCTTTGTTGGAATGATTCGAGTCTTCGGATCTTCAAGTTCTTCTTGTTCAAGAAAGGAAGAGTCATCGATGAAGAGACGTATTCCTCCTAAGTTTCGAGGAGATGACCAAAATAGCATTGAAATTTCTTGGAATCTTCGTGCTCTTGAAGACTGTTTATTGACTTGTCTATTCCTCCTAAGTCATAGGAGATGATTGACATCATTGCCGTTATGCTGCCGAAATTATATTTAGCTATAATAATTGACATTTGTAATGAGTTCTTTGTAAGCTATCTTAGAATCAAGGGATACCAGAGGATGTAAATGAATTCAGAATCAATAAAGTGTGATGATTGTCTTTGTAATTATTTCATTGTTATGTTTAAATAAGATGACTCTCCCAAATCAAATACATTTGTTTCCTTGTCGAAACAAAATGGCGACTCTGCTGGGGACATTATCTTATTTAACACTAACATTGGGAAAGTTGCAAGACTCTCGTCACTATTTTTTGGCGTCTATTAGACGCCAAAATGGCGACTCTCAGTGGGAACATCCTCCCCTTCATCTCCAAGGTAGTTTACTTAGTCTTTCACGTACTAATTTCAGATATGTTTTGTTATTGAAGGTACTCAAATTCAATCACACACACAACTTGCTAATGGCTAACACTGTGAGAAAGGTGAACTTCCGATTCATCGCTACTGGGTTTGTAATTGAGTATGCGCCAAGCGAAATTCCTGAGCATACAAAAGCAAGCACTTCAAGCGGGTGCAATGTGATTCAAGTGACAGCGGGAGTCATTTCCGTTTCACCTCAACTACAAGAAAATGATGAAAACTGGACTCTGGTTTTATCCAAAAGGACAAAAGCAAAGGCCTTAAAGAGTCGCAAGGCAAAATTGTTTGCACCAAGAACTGAGGGACCAATTACACGGAGCATAGCAAGAAGAAAACCCGAACTCGCTCCCCCGGCGATTTATCCTGAACAAGTTGCTTCGCAGTTCTCGTCGCAGGATTTTCCAGCTTTGGTCGCTCCAAAGACCAAATGGACACAAGCACAAAAAGGTAAAGCGCTGATGATAGGATCACCGATGCAAGTATCACCGCAAACAAGCTCGCCTATAACTGTATCACCTCGATCGGTTAAAAGCACAGAAAGTACACAAGAGTCAAATGAGACTCCAATTTCTCCCCTCTTTATAAGTCCTGTTATATCGGCATACTCTCGTTCTACTCCAAAAACAGTTTCGACAAACAGTCAAGGAGCCGCAGTATATATGGCAGAAACGGGTCAAGGAAATAGACCAACTACTGAAGAACGTGTTGATCAAATGGCGGAGGCACAAAGAATGCTAATGGATGAATGCCGGAATCTCAGAGAAGCTTTGACAACCCTGGCACATAATGTAGCCCAAATAGTGGCTCCACCCATGATGGGAGCGACAAATGGACAAGAGAACCAGCCTGAAGGTTCCCGTCCGCAGGGGATAGGATCACGAGGTTCAGTTCCAGCAACAAGAGCTATAACACAAGATGACGTAAGACAAGTCGTCGAAGAAGCAGTTAGAATAGAGAGAGAGCGCGCGAATACCGGTCGTTTCAGATACCGAACACCCTACCCGAGAGAGGTAGAGGATGTTCCATTTCCAGCCAATTTCAAACACCCAGATTTCCAAAAGTTCAATGGGGAAGGATCGTCGGAAGAACACGATGCATTTCATCACAGCATGGGGAATTTTTCCACGATACCTCAATATTGCTTACGCTTATTTGGGTCATCATTGACAAGCAAAGCTTTCAGGTGGTATTCAAATTTGGCACCAGGGTCCATACGAACATGGGAAGAAATGCAAGATGCTTTCATGTCGAACTTCTTCTCGTCAGAACGTGACGTTAGCATCACAGAACTAGCCTCAGTACGACGCAAGAAGGAGAACCAGTCGAAAAATTCATAGACAGATGGAAGACACTGGGGGCATCGTGCAGGCAGTTGCCGGAAGAAAAGGAACAAGTCAAAATGTGTCTGAACTCTATGGAGACAGGAATTGCGTTCGGACTCACTAGCGCTGATATTGGAACTTTTCGCGATTTGGCTACCAAAGCCCATGCATTGGAGCTAATGACTCGCAAGATGCCGGCATTTCATCATGAAACTGTCAGAAGAATGCTGGCAGGACAACCGTCAATACCATCGACCGGGATAAAAAGAATCAAGATGTGAGGGGTTCAAGAGATAAAAGGCCAGAAGGAAAAGAAGGCTGGAATCAAACAAGAGACAGATTCGGTGGAAAAAAGCTCAGAATGCTCGATTCTCATGAAGGATTCGAGTTCGATAAAGAAGATGTGGTACCTATGATGCAACAATTGTTAAAAGCAGGTACCTTGGAATTACGAACCGAAACGTCCTGAAGATGTAACGAGGACTCGAGAAAGAAACTTTTGTCAATATCATCGCCTAGTAGGGCACCCGACGGAAAATTGTTATACGTTAAAATGTATCATACAGCGAATGATAAATAGAGGTGACATAATAACCAGCGGAAGCAAAGAAAAGAATGCAAAGGCAACAGTAAATGTATTGTCAATACAAGAAAGCACGCGGGGAATGAAAAAAGGAAGGTCAACAAGAAATGCAACAATGATTACGTTGCGATCAGGCAAGCAAGTAACAAGTCCAGTAAAGCAAAAAACAGGAATCATAAGGAAAGAAGTGATTGAAAGACAGAGCACTGAAGACAAGAATAGAAATGGAGATGCAGTGACAAAAGTGGCTTATGATGTAGTCAGCCACTTGAAGGGTATACCAGCACGATTAAGTATTTATGATGCACTCAAGTTGTCTGAAGAATTCCGGCAGAGTTTGATTCAAGCACTATCTGACCACGATGTCAGAGAAACTTTACTGGCAGAAATGAAGAATGAAAGGAACAATGAAAAGATGAATTGTCTACCAGTAATATCTTTTCTCGAAGATGATTTAATTGGTGAAATGGAACATAACGAGGCCATTGATGATAGAAGGGTATATTTGTGAAAAGAAGATAAAACGAATTATGATAGACAATGGGTCTGCGGTGAACCTTTTTGCCACTCTCCATGGTTACTAAATTGGGTTTTCGCCGATCAGACTTACGCCCCAGCGGAATGATGATACTGAGGGTTTAATCAAGATGGGCAACGTGCACTCGGTAAAATCACGGTAACATTGGAAATAGAGGAATTAATCACTCTTGTTGTATGTCATGTTATAAATCTTTGTGACGACATATAACCTTCTCTTGGGAAGGCCATGGATACATCAAGTATCATATCGTACCTTCTACTCTACACCAATGTTTCAAATCTTTGTAAAGATGGGGTGCGGTGTAAAGTAATGGGTCGATGCAAAACCCTACACGAAAAGTGAGTCTTTCTTTGCGAGACGCCTTGATTATTACAAATGTTTCTCTCGAAGAAATGAGAAATGATTATGAGAAGAGAATCGTAAAAGATGCCAGGTTAAATAAAGTTAAAGAAGAAAAAGCGAGAATCTTAGGGTGCTGAGAAGCAAGAAAGAAATTCTATTTTGTACCAAAGCGCTGAGACAACCGGGACAACCGCCGTTGACACTGTTGTCGACGAGCATTGAAAGTTTTACAGTCCAATTACAGTGCCATTACCCAATATCGAAAGATGTAAGCCATTTGCAGCCGCTCCAAGAACATTTCGAGTCAAAGCCAGTGCTAAATATCCTGAACCGATAGAATTCCATGCTGCATCAGAAGAGAAGAGTGAAAATGCAAGCAATGAATATCATGGAGAATTAGCATGAGAATTTAAGAAAGTACGAGTGCAATAAGCAAGAAGATCATGAGAAACATGGGTTTTGATTGTGACAAACCCACCGGCTTGAATAATGGGAAAGGAATTCAAATCCCACTCGGGGTTAATCAAGAAAAGCGAAGAAAATTCCAAGGATTGGGAGTAGAATCAGCAGTAAACACGATATCAGTTAATGTGACTTCAGCCACGAAAGATACTAAGATAGTTGAATATCCTGAAATCGCTCCAAAGCAAATAGAAGACGGGGGGCAACCGACGATAGATGGCTTGCGAGAAATAAATTTGGGAACAACAGAAGAGCCAAGGAACACATTCATCAGCATCAGTCTTTCAGATCAAGAATTTGAGAAATATGATCAACTTCTCAAAGAAAATAAAGATGTCTTCGCTTGGACATATGAAGAAATGCCGGGACTGGAACCCTCCGTAGCGATGCATCGGTTAAATATCTCCAAAGAAAAGAAACCAGTCAAGCAAGCACAAAGGCGATTTCACCCAGACCTGATTCCATTAATCGAAAAAGAAGTAAATAAGCTAATAAAGGTTGGGTTCATCAGAGAAGTTAAATATCCCAAATGGATATCAAATATTGTCCGGTAAAAAAAGAAGAACGGACAGATCGAGTATGTATTGATTTGAGAGATCTGAATGAGGCATGTCCAAAAGACGATTTCCCCCTCCCGATAATGAGAATTACTAATCGACAGCACTACTCAATATGCTATCATGTCCTTCATGGACGGATATGCAGGCTATAATCAAATCAGGATGGCACCCGAAGATGAAGAGGCAACGGCTTTCAGAACGCCACTTGGAATTTACTGTTACAAAGTCATGCCTTTCGGTCTCAAAAATGCTGGGGCAACATATCAAAGGGCAATGAAAAATATCTTTCAAGATATGATGCATAAACATGTCGAATGCTATGTTGATGACTTGGTAGTCAGATCCGGAGATCATCAAGAACACCGCGAACATCTGGCATCGGTCTTCCGACGACTCAGAAAGAAGCAATTAAAGATGAATCCGGCTAAATGTGCATTTGGAGTGTCTTCTGGCAAATTCCTCGGCTTTGTGGTACGGCATAGAGGAATCGAAATTGATCCAGAAAAAGTTAAAGCTATTCAAAATATGCCACCACCAACAACACTGAAGGAATTAAAAAGCTTACAAGGAAAATTGGCATACATTCGCCGTTTTATTTCAAACCTCGCAGGAAGGTGTCAGCCATTTTCTCGGTTAATGAAGAAAGATACAGAATTCGTATGGGATCATGCTTGCCAGAATGCCTTTGATTCAATTAAAGAATTATTAAAACATACCGCCGGTGTTAACAGCTCCAGTAAAAGGTAAGCCACTTATTTTATATACATCTGCATTACGCAAATTCTTTGGGTGCTTTGTTGCACAGTAAACAAGGGAAAAAGAGCGCTCTTTATTATCGAGCCGAACAACGATGGGGCGAGAATCCAATTATTCTCGATTGAAAAAGAATGTTTGGCGTTGGTATTATTTGTGCAAAAGTTAAGGCATTATTGTCTATCCCATGATATAACTCGATCTCGAGAAGCAGATCCAGATAAAATTCTTGATGACCAGGCCAATGCTTATCGGGAGACTAGCCAAGTGGATGCTATTGTTATCGAATATACTATTTCATATAAACTGCGAAAGCGATGAAAGGACAAGCTATGGCGAGATTTTCAAGACACATCCTATAGCGAGAAAATGAAGAAATCAATGATGAATTCCCGGATGAACGAGGTTATGTTGGTTGAATCTCGAGAATCTTTGGCAGATGTATTTTGATGGTCTTTGCTCGAATATCGGGAGCGGGGGGGAGTGATATTCATTACACCTCGGGCGATTTATTACCATACTCTTTCACATTGGGTATCGCATGCACAAACAATGAGGCCGAATATAAAGCTCTTATCATCGGAATGGAAATAGCACTGACAAATGGAAATAAAATCATTGCATATCTTCGGAGATTCTAAATTGGTTGTAAATCAGTTAACCACGAGAATTTGAAGTAAGGAAAGAGGAACTCTTGCCTTATTATCGGAAAAGGCACTGTGATTGCTTGAACAATTCTATTATGTAGAAATAAAACACATACCGCGGTTGGAGAATACAAAAGCAGATGCTTTAGCCAGTTTAGCAGCGGCTTTATCCTGCACAAACCGAAGTCCTCTTCAGGTAACTATAGAAGAAAGAAGATTCCTGCCATCTGCAGATGTTATCGAAGAAACTGTTGAAATGTTGCCTATATCCTGCCTGGAAGTAACAATAGATGATTGGCGTCAGCCTTTTGTCGATTATCTCAAATATAATATCTTGCCAGAAGACAATATACAAAGACAGCAGATTAAGCAGCGATCAGGAAAATTTGTCATATGCAGCGAAGTATTATATAGAAAATCTTATAATGGAATGCTGTTAAGGTGCTTGGACAAGCAAGAAGCAAACCAAATGCTGCGAGAAGCACATTCAGGTGAATGCGGAGCACATCAAGCTGGCCGGAATTTATGCCATAGAGTGCATCGAATGGGTTATTACTGGCCTACTATGTTTAAAGATGCAATAGAATATGCAAAGCGATGTCATGAATGTCAAATACACGGAGATATAATACATGTTCCTCCGGAAGAATTACATCAGTCTGTTGCCTCTTGGCCTTTCTCAGCTTGGGGACTCGACGTTATTGGTCCCATAAATCCCCCTTCATCTAAAGGAAAACAGTATATTCTAGCAGCAACAGATTATTTCTCCAAATGGACCGAAGCAGTCGCCTTGCGTAATGTTAAAGAGAAAGACGTGGTCAATTTCATCCGTCATGCTATAATATACCGTCATGGTATTCCGAAGAAAATCATCACTGATAATGGCACCCCTTTTAAAAATAGAGGCATGGAAAAGTTATGTCGGAAGTTCGGCATCCAACATTCTTTTTCAACACCTTATTATCCTCCAGCAAATGGATTAGCAGAGGCGTTTAACAAAACAATTGTCAAGATTATGAAGAAAACAGTGACAGGCAATAAGCGTGATTGGGACGAAAAGTTACAAGAAGCATTATGGGCCTACAGAACCACTCATCGTATAGCAACAGGGGCGACACCGTATTCATTAATCTATGGTATGGAGGCAGTTATCCCAATTGAAATACAAGTGGCATCACTCAGAGTGGCAGTGCACATCAATCTATAACGGATGATGAAAATGCAAAAATAAGGCTGAAAGAATTAGATTTGCTTGATGAGAAACGTCTTGCGGCTCGGCGGATTGCTTGATCATATCGAGGCGAATATCGGTGCCTTTGATAAACAGGTCAAATATCGTTCTTTCAAAAAGGGGATATGGTGTTAATGTTGAAAAGACCTATAGTGGTCACACTCATAGGACAGGGGGCAAGTTCGAGCCTAAATGGGACGGTCCATATGTGGTAAAAAAGTATATTCCAATGGGGCATATAGAATCACAAATCAAGAAGGACAGGTATTGGTGTACTCGTCAATGCCCGCTTCATCAAAAGATACTATCCTTAAAGATAGGATATGGATTTTGACCCAAAATATTATCGGCATAATGATTCTGTATCAAAAGGGGCAAAAAAGATGAATAAAATCATGTCTATATGTCAACAAAAGAAGCTATGAAGAAGAAACTCACAAGCATGTCAATTATCAAGCATCAAAATCTGAAAAATATATATATCATCATCATCACCAAATAAGTATGATAAAGACAATATCATTATCTTGAAGATTCTCTTGAAGAGATTGACAAAGTTATATTGCCTTACAAGGCACAAATTCTCAAAAGTTATATTGCCTTACAAGGCACAAAGTTATATTTACAAGGCACAAATTCTTGAAGATTCTCTTGAAGATATTATCTAAGCTCAAAGTTATATTGCCTTACAAGGCATGGATCTTCTTGAAGATATTTGGAAATATCTACTATATTTGCAAATGATGATGATCATATATATATTATTGCCTTACAAGGCATGGATCTTCTTGAAGATATTCTTACAAGGAAGCTATATTTCAAGGCACAAATGATGATGATATATGAGAATTATATTGCCTTACAAGGCATGGATCTTCTTGAAGATATTATCGCCTTACAAGGATATATCAATATCAATCAAAGAGGCAGTATAGCCAAGCCAAAATCCCAAAAGAGCAAAATTGAGCAAAATCAAAAAGATCAAGCTCAAAAAAAAAAAAAAAATGCTCTCAAAGGATCAAGCTCTAAAAAAGAGCCGGCCAACTATACGTAAGACCCATGAAGATCGCCATTCGGGCAGCGGCGAGGAGTCAGTGGCCCTAAAAAGCCCGCGAAGACCATCGTGCGCACCCATGCGGGTAGCTGATGAAGTCAAGGATTCAAAGCCTAAAAGGCCATAAATCCGCGAAGACTAGTCACCGTAATTCCCATGCCGTCTGTATAGCTTCCGGCAGCGTCACGGGGAACGGATGAAAATGCCCTCCCGTGAATGGGCTCGACCTTGCAGACGAAGAAAACAGGGGCCGCGGTGCGAGCTTTGTGCCAACCGTGCGTAAGACCCTCCAGTCTAGGGTTTGATTTCAGTAGTAACTCGTGAGGAAGGGCTTAAACCTACTCATTGATGGGTGGCGACCCTAGATTTGGTGCCCAAAGGTAGCCTTGCGAGAGCCTGCGAACTCTAGAGAGTTACCGTGGCCAACCCTGCGCGTAAATCCAACAGTTCACCGTCCGGTAGCGTCAATGGGCCCCTCTGATGGACCGTGACCGTGAGCTCAAGGCAGTGAGAAGCCCAAAAGCGAACTCTAGAGAGTTACAGTGGCCATCACATAAGACCCATAAATGCTCCACTACTCACGAGCTTAAACTGTGTGTGTGCGCACGCTCCACTACTCATGAGCATAAACTGCGTGTGGCTAATTGAATTGAAACTTAGTACCGCCAATTTAAATACTCACCTAGAAAATCCCGTACTAACAAAGCATAAAAGGTTTAGAAATTATAAAAATGTGTAATGAAATTATTATATAAAGAATAAATAAAACTTGATAATATTAATAAAAAATATAATATATATAAATATAATAAAATTATCATATAAATATAATTTAATAATATTAGTATAAGTATCATCAATATGCAAGATAGAAAATACCATCATAAAACATCCCAAAATACTATCATGAGATAAATGATAAATTACATCGAGAAACACAAAAGCAAATATCACATGTTTAAAATTACATGATTCAAAGATTCTCTGTGATCCCCATTGCTTCGAATATCGAGCAAATCTTCTTTTAATTTACTGAGTGCATTTGCATTATGTCGAGATTTTTCTTCAAGAATAAGTTTTTGATCAGGAGAACGCCAATGAAGCTTGTTCTCCAAAGAAACAACCATTTCTTTATTCGAAGTTGTGTGATTTTTCAATATCAATAGATTTGGCATTCACTCGCATCTTCTCTTCAACCTCTTGAATGATTAAGGCTTGCTCATGATTCTTTCTCTCCAGCTGAGAGATTTCTTCCTTCAGAGCTGCAATGCGATCTTGGATAGTTATGCTTTCATCAACATGAATCTTTAATTGATCTTGAAGAATCATACGTTCTTGTTCAAATTTGGAAATTGAAGAAGTCATTAAAGAGACTTGTTCTTGAGAAAGAGCCAATGACTTTCTATATTCTAAAATTTCAGGCGCAATTGTGATATTTTCCACTGAAGCTAAAGAAATTACAGAATCACGAAACTTGAAGAGTGAATCCCGTAAGGGAGATATGTCAATTCTGGCCATCTGGCGAGAACTCTCCAAAATCTCTATGGCAACGTCCAAATCCGACCTTGATCGGGATTCTTGAAGATATGGATTATTGCTAATAAGGAATGCTTCACCATAAGCATCTTATGAAGCTGGTATCTTCGCAAAAGATGATAATTCAAAAGCGGTGGCCACAGAATCGGAACTAGCCGCACCACTACAAGAAGGAGTTCCTATAGCAAAAGGAGAAGGATATTCAAAATATTATTGTGAAATAAATTTGAAGAAAGGAAAATCAGCGCATATATATATATATATACCTGTCATTGGGATACGGCTAAGAGAAGGAGAAGCTCCCTGAGTTATGGAAGGACCAAGTCCCACCATATCAGCAAAAGAGGGTGCTCTGGCTTCCGTACTAGAATCCCTAGTAGCCGGAGTTGGCAAATCAGTAGTTTCTGTAGAAAATATAATTTCACGAGCAACTACTCTTGGTACTACCAACGGAGCTACAGATGCTCTCGGTGAAGATATTACAAGAGGGGCCACTGGAGAGATGACACCTGTTTCTGCAACTTGGGCACCTAAAAAGGGAGATAAAATAATTTTAAATAAATAGTTGTTAAAATATAAAATAATATATATATGCATGAAAATTGAAATTTCTTTACCTGGAGAATACCCATATTCCCCATAATCTAAGGGCTCTTCTTCATCTTCCTCTGCTACAGGAGATTTAACAGGAACATTAATGCTGGAAGGAGTCTTAATAACAACAGGGGAAGACTCCATTTCAACTTCTTTTTGCAATCTGCTCCCTCTCCTTCGCCAATGTCGACTTCACCTTCTTCGAAGTCGTCATCTTTATCTTCACCACTATCGCTACCCTTGCTGTCTTCGTATGGCGAGGATTCAGTTGTATCCGATGAAGAAGTTGAACTTTCATCGTCCAAAATTTCTTCATCAACCTCTTCAACAACAACCTGCTTCCCTTTGTAAGAAAACAGGCTGGCTCTCTCATATGGGCTCTTGAACTGAAGGGGAAGCAGATGCTTGGCCGATCTTTTCCGAAGGGATAGGAGACGATGATTGCAAACGTGTTCTTGATCTAGTCATCGGAGAAGATGGACTAGGACCAATGGGTTGCGGAGAAGATATTGAAGTACCAATAGTTGGTCCCTCTTGAGCCGCCACGGTCTCTGCAGGAATGGGAGAAGATGTACCTGCAGCATCATCCACACCTTGATTTGAAGAGTCCCGACGAAATTTTTCAAATTCTCTTAGATCTCCGTGGGCAAACCAACCATCCAAAGTATTGATGGGCTTGATTTCACGAATGGGTTCTTCCAGTGATATCTTCCTGCAAATTTCTCCTGGATGAGACGCGTGGCTCTTCTCTGGAATATACCCGATTCCGCTCTCTAAGTTTCTGCCCTTCAGCCTTGGTGGATGAAGAAAGATAGAAGAATCTACTGGCAAGCATTTATCAACCAGGTACGATTGGTGATCCCACCATCGCATCCAGCTATATGAAGTGTGGACTACACGGTCACAACTGGAATTATGAAGAGGAGCCAACACAACCATTCAACAACTGTTTCCATATCATGGCCCAGTTGAGAGGACCAGTTCCGTAGCAGCGCATTTTTCTTGTAACAAGCCCGCAGTCTTGAGGAACGGTTTGATCGTAACCGAATTGACGAGCAAAGCGACTCGGGTAGTAAGGTTCTCTCCAGTCTGTCCCTTCCCGCAAAGGTAAACTGCACGAGCGAATAGAGAAGAAGAAAGCTCTCTCTGCTGCAGTAAGTGTTTCGTTGTCCACCATATCTGTGTCTACGGGATAGCGATAGAGGCGGAATTGAAAGAAGTTTATTTGATCGTCGTCTCGAATTTTATTTGCCACCCATTCATATGCTCTCCTAGCCATTGCTCTTTGTTGAAAGAACCAGAGCGGAAGATGAGAGGGATGAGAATATGCTTGCTCTGAAGCCTCGAAAGTCCAAGGAAATAGACTCCAAGCCATCCCTGTAAAATAATGCCAGGAAGTGTGCCGATGAAGTTCCAAGAATGGGGTCTTTTATATGAGTAGCTATTTCTCCAAGGGCCCGGTAGATAGAACATAGTACTGGAGGAGCAAGAGAGTATTTATGTCCTTCTGCTAAGGCACCGGCCACAACAAAGACACTCGGACGAATAGCATCTGCCCATTTAGAGCTGGGCAAAACGACTAAGCTTAGCCAATAGGCCAGAAACGCTGCCAGCTCTCCAAAAGAGCTATATTCCGGCTTTCCTCTTACCGCATCCCGAAGCTTTGTCAGTTCTTTGGAATTGCAGTCGCGAAACCTTCAAAGGAAATAAAAATGAAGAGGTTAATATGCATAAATGACTGAAGAATACAAAGAGGAAGATCAATTATCAGAATGATAAATACCTTAAACCCCTAGAAAAATGGGCCAGCCATTGAAGAGGGGGAATTTTGTGGAAATTGGGGAATTTGCCCATCTCCTTGAATAGCTCTATGGTAGTCTCGGATATGGAGGGCTTGCGATCCGGAAAAGACACAAAGGCTAATTCTCTGTTGGTAGGAATGAATTCATCGTAGAATTTCCCCGTTATTGTGAGACCAGCTATACGATGAAGGTCCCAAAGAGATATGCTCATTTCGCCGTAAGGAAGATGAAAGGAGTTGGTTGTGGGTGACCAATACTCAAGGAAGCCTTTCAGAACATTGGGCTCCCGATAGAAGTATTTTGAGGTTACTTCTATGGCATCATAAAGGCCTATCTTTGCAAGAGTGCTCGTGTGTTTCAGCAAAATAGCTTCCGCCCATTCGAATAATAACGACGAGCAATTAGCGAGACCTCGATGCGAAATTCTGACTGGCCCCGAGTTGATCTCGATCTCTCGAAGCGTTGACGCATTGTCTCATAAAAATGAGAAGGAAAGAGATCATGAGGACTATGGAAAGGAGTTAGGAAAATCATGGGGTGAACTTCTCCGATCCTCTGTCGCGGCTTCTTCTTCGTTTGAATGATTCCTTCAAGAATCCAGGGGCTCTCTTGTGGCCCATGATTCGGTGTACATCGACCTTTCGCCATGAACACAATCTCTA
This sequence comes from Magnolia changhungtana, assembly GCA_030180095.1. Lineage (NCBI taxonomy): Eukaryota > Viridiplantae > Streptophyta > Magnoliopsida > Magnoliales > Magnoliaceae > Magnolia > Magnolia changhungtana. Next base: position 322,693 of record JASAUF010000160.1, read on the forward strand.
GGTTCACGATCAAAGCATAGGCGATGGCGATACACCTTTATGGGAATGATGGTCATACCCTCTCGCATGAGGGTTGTCGAACTTCATGACCCTTCTTCAACGACTGCATCTTGAATCCCACGAGTTCGAAGTCGTTTCTTCTTATGTTCTTTAATTTTTTTCTTCAAATTCCTTCGCCTTGTTGTGGCGAGTCTTCTTCGGGCGGGAAGCGGGAGGAGTATCTTCGCGTAAAGGCGGTCTCTCACTGTCAGTACGAATGTGGGTTGTGGTCTTGAGCCATTCATCCCAGTCGTATTCTCTCCCATGTTTTGGAGGGCATTTAATATCTCCCAAAGAGATGGATCTATGAATAGGAGAGGGTAAAGATTTAATACGATCAGAGAAATCGAAAGTAGGAAGAACGGGTTCTTTAAAGTAATGGGTTTCTAGAAGTTGTTTTCATTCTTTTAGCGGGAGGTTGGTCGAAGAAGGTGAGTTTGAAGGAGATGCAAGAGGCAAGTTGTCTGTTTGATACGAGCCATAATGAAAAAAAAGAAAGAAGAAATGTTTAAAGTGTTGAAAATTTTCTAAGTTCGAAAAATTTTCTAAGTACGGGGCACTTTGCTTGAGGTCGCGCAAAGTCTAGGAGTTTCTTGCGGAAAATCTCAAAGTTCGGAAGTCGCGCAAAGCTAAAACGGTTGCATGTGGTCGCATGCAAAGTTGGAGGTTTGCGCGGAATGAAATCGCCAGAGCAAAGTTTCAGCAGAGGACAGTTCGTGAAAATGACTAAGTTGTCGGACTATTTATAGGCTTTATGGCCGAGTACGGTACTCGAGTGGGACTTTGCGCGAGATCGCGCAAACCCTGGAGAAAAGAAGTGTTTGATCCTTTTCTTTGATTTTCTGAACAAACAAAGAACGGATCAAGGGGGCATCTGTTGAGGCATAAAAATAAGCAAGAGAGTGAAGACAAGAAAAATCAAGGAATAAGAAAGAACAAGAAAAAAATAGTTTCAAGATCACTTTGCGCGGGATCGCGCAAAGAGAAAAAACAATACCAAGCTAAAGTGAAAGGTTTGCGCGGATTAAAAGAAGACAGTTTGCGCGAGATTGAAGGTTTGTGCGAGATCGCGCAAAGCATATCGTTTGCGCGTGTCCGCGCAAAGTGTATGATGGTGCGATAAAAATGGTTGAATGATGTTTTTTGTCCCACATCGACCAGATCAGAGATTTTCACTGATGAAATTGTCTATAAATACCCCATTCCTTCTCTAAAGAAGGGTTCGAAGATTTCGGAAGTGAAGGAAAGACGAAAGAGAAGATAGAAGGTGCGGAGTATTGGACTCCTGCACTCTGTGCGATCACGCGCAAAGGAGTATTGGACTCTGGAAGTTTTGTGCCATCAGCAGCAAAGCAATGAGTGTATTTATGGTTTGCGCGGACCGCGCAAACATATAGTTCTTGTGGACCCGCGCAAACCCTATTCTTAGCGAGTTTTTTACAACAATGTGTGGAAATCTTTGTTGGAATGGATTCGAGTCTTTAGATCTTCAAGTTCTTCTTGTTCAAGAAAGAAGAGTCATCGATGAAGAGACGTATTCCTCCTAAGTTTCGAGGAGATGACCAAAATAGCATTGAAATCTTCTTAGGAATCTTCGTGCTCTTGAAGACATTTGTTTATTGACTTGTCTATTCCTCCTAAGTCATAGGAGATGATTGACATCATTCCGTTATCTTTGCCGAAATTATATTTAGCTATAATAATTGACATTTGTAATGAGTTCTTTGTAAGCTATCTTAGAATCAAGGGATACCAGAGGATGTAAATGAATTCAGAATCAATAAAGTGTGATGATTGTCTTTGTAATTATTTCATTGTTATGTTTAAATAAGATGACTCTCCCAAATCAAATACATTTGTTTCCTTGTCGAAACACCGTCATATTTATTAATTCTGAGTTCATTTGCATCCTCTGATATCCCTTGATTCTAAGATAGTTTACAAAGAACTTATTACAAATGTCAATTATTATAGCTAAATATAATTTTCGGCAATGAAAGATAATGAGCAATGATCTCAATCATCTCCAATGACTTAGGAGGAAAGACATAGACAAATCGATCAAGAGTCTTCAAGAGAACGAAGATTGAAAAATGATTTCGAAGAGTTTATGCTTTTGGTCATCTCCTCTCAAAATTAGGAAATTTGGTCTCAGGAGCTTGAATACCTTCTTCAATTCGTCGATGATTCTTCCTTTCTCTTGATCAAGAAGAACTTGAAGCTTTTGAGGACTCAATCATTGAAAACATTCCAACTCGATTCATTGCGAAACGCGATGCTCAAATGGTCTTGAATATTATGATTCCGTCGCAAACTATAAGAGCTCTAAGTTGCTTTTGATGACCAAAAATTGAGCAAACTTCAGAGTCAATACTCCAAACGCGCGGTCGCAAGCAAAGTGCAGGAGTCCAATACTCGCACCATATTTCTTCTCGATTTCTCTTCAAATCTTTGCAAAATGACGACTTCACTTCCAAATCTTCGAACCCCTTTTTTAGAGAGAGTCTCAAAATTATGTATTTATAGACATTTCCAAACGAAAATCTCAAGTTCCATTCGATGAGCTGGGAAAAATATAAATCCAACCATTTTTAGAGATCATCAAGGTTACTATTGGACAAGGAGATGAAGGAAAATTCATGACCGACGATGATCCACTTACGGATCACGCGCAAACCTTCAATCTCAGAATAAACCGTCTTCTTTCCTTAGGAATGAAAGAGCACTATCCTTACCTTTCGCGATGACCAAAAGCATTTCTCTTTTTGCGCGACATCAAACGAGGGAAAGTGGTCTTCAAGTTGTTTCTTTGATGTTTAAAACTGATTTCTTGATCTTTCTCATCTTTACTTTCTTGCTTTATTTTATGCCTCAACAATGTGCTTTTGGGATATTGAACGGTCTTCAAATTAGCCAATTCCGATCCCATTTGGAAGCTTCTCAAGTTAACATTCTAATAAGCTTATAATAATTTAAATTCGGCCACTAAAGAGAGAGTTATGAAGGTTACTATTGGACAAGGAGATGAAGGAGAAATTCAGGACCGACGAGTACGATCACACTTACGGATGCCCAAATAGTCTCGGAATACGATGATTCCAGTCAGGAATAAAAGAGCACTAAAGTACCTTTCATATGACCGAAAATTGACCCCATCCGACAGCAAACGAGGGAGTTATGAGCGTCTCTATTAGATCACGTGATGCGGAAAGATTAACAATCCAAATTACAAAATGACGATGGAAGAGTTCCAACATACTTTTGGGATATCGAACGGTCTCGAAATTAGACAATTCGGGTCTCATTTAGAATCTTGTCAAGCTTCCATTCCAATGGCCTCAAAATAGTCTAAATTCGACCACTGAAGAGAGAGTTATGAAGGTTACTATTGGACATGGAGATGAAGGAAAAATTCAAGACCGACGACTGTGATCCCACTTACGAATGCCCAAATGGTCTCAAAATACGATGATTCCAATCAAGAATGAAAGAGCACTAAAGTACCTTTCAGATAACCAAAAATTGACCCAATCTGACATCAAACGAGGTAGTTATGAGCGTATCCATTGGATCACGCGATTTAGAAAGATTAACAATCCAAATTGCAAAATAAGAATCGAAGAGTTCCAACGTAATTTTTGGGATACCGAACGGTCTCAAAATTAGAAACTTGTCAAGTAACCATTCCAATGAGCTTAAAAAAGTCTAAATACGACCACTGAAGAGAGAGTTATGAAGGTTACTATTGGACAAGGAAATGAAGGAAAAATTCAGGACCGACGACTGTGATCGCACTAACGGATGCCCAAATGGTCACGGAATACAACGATTCTAGTCAGGATTGAAAGAGCACTAAAGTACCTTTCAGATGACCAAAAATCAACCCAATCCGACATCAAACATGTGAGTTATGAACCTCTCCGTTTGATCGTGCGATTTTGAAAGATTAACAATCGAAATTGCAAAACGACAATCAAAGAGTTCCAACATGCTTTTGGGATATCGAACGCTCTCAAAATTAGCCAATTTTGTTCCCATTTGCAAGCTTATCAAGTTATCATTCCAATGAGCTCAAAATAGTTTAAATTCAACCACTGAAGAGAGAGTTATGAGGGTTACTATTAGACAAGGAGATGAAGGAAAATTCAGGAACGATGATTGCGATCCCACTTACGGATGCCTAAATGATCTTAGAATACGACAATTTTGGTCAGGAATGAAAGAGCATTAAAGTACCTTTCAGATGACCAAAAATCTACCCAATTTGACATCAAACGTCGGAGTTATGAGTGTCTCCATTGGATTGCACTATTTAAAACGAGTAACAATCCAAATTGCAAAATGACGATCGTAGAGTTCCAACATACTTTTAGGATATCGAACGGTCTCGAAAATAGCCAATTCCGGTCACATTTGGGATCTTGTCAAGTTACCATTCCAATAAGCTCAAGATAAATTAAATTCAACCACTAAAGAGAGAGTTATGAAGGTTACAATTGGACAAGGAGATGAAGGAGAAATTCAGGACTGACGAGTACGATCCCACTTACGGATGCCTAAATGGTCTCGGAATACGACAATTCCATTAAGGAATGAAAGAGCGCTAAAGCACATTTCAGATGACCAAAAATTGACCCAATCCGACATCAAACGAGGGAGTTATGAGCGTCTCCGTTGGGTCACGCGATGCGGAAAGATTGACAATCCAACTTGTAAAATGACGATAGAAGAGTTCCAACGTGCTTTTGAGATATGAACGATCTCGAAATTAGCCAATTCTGCTCCCATTTGAAAACTTGTCAAGTTACCATTCCATTGACCTCAAAATATTCTAAATTCGACCCCGAAGAGAGAGTTATGAAGGTTACTATTGGACAAGAGAGAAGGAAAAATTGAATCGAATCGATCTGTGATCCCACCTACAGATGCACAAATGGTCTCAGAATATGACTATTTCAGTGAGGAATTAAAGAGCACTAAAGTACCTTTCAGATGACCAAAAATTGACCCTATCCAACATCAAATGATGGAGTTATGGGTGTCTCCATTGTATCGCGCGATGCAGAAAGATTCACAATCCAAATTGCAAAATGGCGATCGAAGAGTTCCAACGTGCTTTTAGGATATCGAACGATCTTGAAACAAGCCTATTCCAGTCCCACTTGGAAGCTTGTTAAGTTACCATTCCAATGAGCTCAAAATGGTTTACGTTAAGATTGGACAAGGAGATGAATGAGAAATTGGACAAGGAGATGAAACAACTGATGACGATCCCACTTACGGATGCCCAAATGGTCTCGAAATATGACGATTCCAGTCAGGAATGAAAGAGCACTAAAGTACCTTTCAAATGACCAAAAATTGACCCAATCCGATAGCAAATGAGGGAGTTATGAGCATCACCATTAGTTTACGCGATGCAGAAAGATTAACAATCCAAATTGTAAAATGACGATCGAAGAATTCCAACTTGCTTTTAGGATATCAAACGGTCACGAAATTAGCCAATTTTGATTCCATTTGGAAGCTTGTCACGACTACGATCCCACTTACGGAGACCCAAATGGTCTCAAAATATGACGATTCCACTCAGGAATGAAAGAGCACTAAAGTACCTTTCATATGACCAAAAATCAACCCAATCCAACAACAAACGAGGGAGTTATGAGTGTCTCTATTGGATCGCGCGATGCGGATAGATTAACAATACAAAATGCAAAATGACGATGGAAGAGTTCCAACATGCTTTTGAGAATTCAAACGGTCTCAAAATTAGCCAATTCTAGTCTCATTTAGAAGCTTGTCAAGTTTCCATTCCAATGACCTCAAAATAGTCTAAATTCGAGCACTAAAGAGAGAGTTATGATGGTTACTATTGGACAAGGAGATGAAGGAAAATTTTAAAACCGACAACTGCGATCACACTTATGGATGCCCAAATGGTCTTGGAATATGATGATTCCAGTTAAGAATGAAAGAGCACTAAAGTACCTTTCAGATGACCAAAAATTGACCCATTCCGACATCTAACGAGATATTTATGAGCGTCTCTGTAGGATCGTGCGATATGGAAAGATTAACAATCCAAATTGCAAAATGACAATCGAAGAGTTCCAACGTGCTTTTGGGATATCGAACGGTCTTAAAATTAGCCAATTCTGGCCTCAATTAGAAGCTTGTCAAGTTGCCATTCCAATGTGCTTAAAATAGTCTAAATTCGACCACTGAAGAGAGAGTTATGAAGGTTACTATTAGACAAGGAAATGAAGGAAAAATTCAGGATCGACGACTGTGTTCGCACTAACGGATGCCCAAATGGTCCCGGAATACGACGATTCCAGTCAGGATTGAAAGAGCACTAAAGTACCTTTCAGATGACAAAAAGTCAACCCAATCAAACATCAAACGTTTGAGTTATGAGCGTCTCCGTTTGATTGCGCAATTTGGAAAGATTAACAATCAAAATTGCAAAATGACAATCGAAGAGTTCCAACGTGCTTTTGGGATATCGAACGGTCTCGAAATTAGCCAATTCTGGTCCCATTTAGAAGCTTGTCAAGTTACCATTCCTATAAGCTTAAAATAATTTAAATTCGACCACTAAAGAGAGAGTTATGAAGGTTACTATTGGACAAAGAGATGAAGGAGAAATCCAGGACCGACGACTACGATCCCACGTACAGCTGCCCAAATGGACTCAGAATATGACGATTCCAATATGGAATGTAAGAGCACTAAAGTACCTTTCGGATGACCAAAAATCGACCCAATCAAATAGTAAAAGAGGGAGTTATGAGCATCTCCGTTAGATCGCGCGATGCGGAAAGATTAACAATCCAAATTGCAAAATGACGATCGAAGAGTTCCAACATGCTTTTAGGATATCGAATGGTCTCAAAATTAGCCAATTTTGATTCCATTTGGAAGCTTGTCATGACTATGATCCCACTTACAAGAGAGAGATGTTATGAAGGTTAATATTGGACAAGGAGATGAAGGAAAAATTCCAAATGGTCCAAATGGTCTCGAGAATATGACGATTCCAATATGGAATGAAAGAGCACTAAAGTACCTTTCAGATGACCAAAAATTGACCCAATCAGATAGTAAAAGAGGGAGTTATGAGCATCTCCGTTAGATCGCGCGATGCGGAAAGATTAACAATCCAAATTGCAAAATGATGATCGAAGAGTTCCAACATGCTTTTAGGATATCGAACAGACTCCAAATTAGTCAATTCCAGTCCCATTTGGAAGCTTGTCAAGTTACCATTCCATTGAGCTTAAAATAGTTCTAGTTAGACCACTAAAGACAGAGTTAAGAAGGTTACTACTGGACAAGGAGATGAAGGAAAATTTTCAGATGGACTGCTGTGATCCCACTTACGGATGCCCAAATCGTCTCGAAATATGATGATTCCATCAAGATTGAAAGAGCACAAAAGTACCTTTTAGATGACCAAAAATTGACCCAATTCGACATCAAACAATGGAGTTATGAGCGTCTACGTTGGATCGCACAATTTGAAAGATTAACAATCCAAAGTGCAAAATGACGATTGAAGAGTTCCAATGTGCTTTTGGGATGCTGAACGGTCTCAGAATTAGCTAATTCAAGTCCCATTTGGATGCTTGTCAAGTTACAATTCCAATAAGCTCAAAATAGTATAAATTCGACCACTGAAGAGCGAGTTATGAAGGTTACTATTGGACATGGAGAAGAAAGAAAAATTTAGGATCGACAACTGCGATCCCACTTACGGATGCCCAAATAATCTCGAAATATGACGATTCCACTCAGGATTGAAAGAGAACTAAAGTACCTTTCAGATAACCAAAAGTTGACCCAATCCAACAGCAAATGAGCGAGTTACGAGCGTCTACGTTAGATCAGGCGACGTGAAAAGATTAACAATCCAAATTGCAAAATGACGATCGAAGAGTTCCAACGTGCTTTTGGGATATCGAACGGTCTCGAAATTAGCCAATTCTGGTCTCATTTAGAAGCTTGTCAAGTTACCATTCCAATGAGCTCAAAATAGTCTAAATTCGACCACTGAAGAGAGAGTTATGAAGGTTACTATTGGACATGGAAATAAAGTAAAAATTCAGGACCCACGACTGTGATCTCACTTACGGATGCTTAAATGGTCTCGGAATATGATGATTCCAGTCAGGATTGAAAGAGCCCTAAAGTACCTTTCAGATGACCAAAAATTGACCCAATCCAACATCAAACAAGTGAGTTATGAGCGTCTCCGTTGCATCGCACAATTTGGAAAGATTAACAATCAAAATTGAAAAATGACAATCGAAGAGTACCAACGTGCATTTGGGATACCGAACGGTCTCGAAATTAGCCAATTCTGGTCCCATTAGGAAGCTTGTTAAGTTATCATTCCAATGAGCTCAAAATAGTTTAAATTTAACCACTGAAGAGGGAGAGTTATTAGGGTTACTATTGGACAAGGAGAAGAAGGAAAAATTCAGGTTCGACGACTGCGATCCCACTTACGGTTGCCCAAATGGTCTCGGAATACGATGATTCTAGTTAGGAATGAAAGAGTACTAAAATACCTTTCAGATGACGAAAATTTGACCCAATTCGACATCAAATGAGGGAGTTATGAGAGTCTTTATTGGATCGTGTGATGCGGAAAGATTAACGATCCAAATTGCAAAATGATGATCAAAGAGTTCCAACGTGCTTTTGGGATATCGAACAGTCTTGAAATTAGCTAATTTGGGTTTCATTTAAAAGCTTGTCAAGTTGTCATTGCAATGACCTCAAAATATTCTATGTTTGACCACTGAAGAGAGAGTTACGAAGGTTACTATTGGACAAGGAAATGAAGGAAAACTTCAAGACCGACGACTGCGATCCCACTTACGATGCCCAAATGGTCTCAGAATACGACGATTCCAGTCAGGATTGAAAGAGGACTAAAGTACCGTTCAGATGACCAAAAATCAACCCAATCCGACAACGAACGATGGAGTTATGAGCGTTTCCATTGGATCACGCGATGCAGAAAGATTAACAATCCAAATTGCAAAATGACGATGGAAGAGTTCCAACGTGCTTTTGGGATGTCGAATGGTCTCGAAATTCATTTAGAAGCTTGTCAAGTTTCCATTCCAATGACCTCAAAATAGTCTAAATTCGACCACTGAAGAGAGAGTTATGAATGTTACTATTGGACAAGTAGATGAAGGAAAAATTCAAGACCGATGACTGCGATCCCACTTACGGATGTCAAAATGGTCTCAGAATACGATGATTCTAGTCAGGATTGAAAGAGCACTAAAGTACCTTTTAGATGACCAAAAACGACCCAATCCGACCGCAAACGAGGGAGTTATGAGCATCTCCGTTAGATCACGTGATGCGGAATGATTAAGAATCCAAATTGTAAAATGACGATCGAAGAGTTCCAATGTTCTTTTGGGATATCGAGCGGTCACGACATTAGCCGATTCTAATCCCATTTGGAAGCTTGTCAAGTTACAATTCCATTAAGCTCAAAATAGTCTAAATTCGACCACTAAAGAGAGAGTTATGAAGGTTACAATTGTACAAGGAGTTGAAGGAGAAATTCAGGACCGACGACGACAATCCCACTTACGGATGCCCAAATGGTCTCAGAATACGACGATTCCATTCAGGATTGAAAGAGCACTAAAGTACCTTTCATATGACCAAAAATCGACCAAATCCGATAGCAAATGAGGGAGTTATGAGCGTCTCTGTTGGATCTCGCGATGTGGAAAGATAAATAATCCAAATTGCAAAATAACGATGGAAGAGTTCTAACGTGCTTTTGGGATATCAAAGGGTCTCGAAATTAGCCAATTCTAGTCTCATTTAGAAGCTTGTCAAGTTACCATTCCAACGACCTCAAAATAGTCTAAATTTGACCACTAAAGAGAGAGTTATGAAGGTTACTATTAGACAAGGAGATGAAGGAAAAATTCAAGACCAACGACAGCAATCCCACTTACGGATGCCCAAATTGTCTCGGAATACTATGATTCCAGTCAGGAATGAAAGAGCACTAAAGTTCCTTCCAGATGACCAAAAATCAACCCAATCTGACATCAAATGAGGTAGTTATGAGCTCTCCATTGGATCCAGCAATTTGGAAAGATTAACAATCCAAATTGCAAAATGAAGATCGAAAAGTTCCAACATGCTTTTGCGATACCGAATGGTCTCGAAATTAGCCATTTCTGACCTCAATTAGAAGTTTGTCAAGTTACCATTCCAATGAGCTCAAAATAGTCTAAATTCGACCACTGAAGAGAGAGATATGAAGGTTACTATTGGACTATATAATGAAGGAAAAATTCAGAAATGACGAATGTGATCGCACTAACGGATACCCACATGGTCTTGGAATATGACGATTCCAGTCAGGATTGAAAGAGCACTAGAGTACCTTTTGGATGACCAAATCAACCCAATCCGACATCGAACGTGTGAGTTATGAGCGTCTCCATTTGATCGCACAATTTAGAAAGATTAACAATCAAAATAGCAAAATGACAATCAAAGAGTTCCAATGTGCTTTTGGGATATTGAACGGTCTTCAAATTAGCCAATTCTGATCCCATTTGGTAGCTTCTCAAGTTACCATTCCAATAAGCTTAAAATAATTTAAATTTGGCCACTAAAGAGAGAGTTATGAAGGTTACTATTGGACAAGGAGATGAAGGAGAAATTTAGGACCGACGAGTACGATCACACTTACGGATGCCCAAATAGTCTCGGAATACGATGATTCCAGTCAGGAATAAAAGAGCACTAAAGTACCTTTCATATGATCGAAAATTGACCCCATCCGACAGCAAACGAGGGAGTTATGAGCGTCTCTATTGGATCGCGCGATGCGGAAAGATTAACAATCCAAATTGCAAAATGACGATGGAAGAGTTCCAACATACTTTTGGGATATCGAACGGTCTCGAAATTAGACAATTCGGGTCTCATTTAGAAGCTTGTCAAGCTTCCATTCCAATGGCCTCAAAATAGTCTAAATTCGACCACTGAAGAGAGAGTTATGAAGGTTACTATTGGACATGGAGATGAAGGAAAAATTCAAGACCGACGACTGTGATCCCACTTACGAATGCCCAAATGGTCTCAAAATACGATGATTCCAGTCAAGAATGAAAGAGCACTAAAGTACCTTTCAGATAACCAAAAATTGACCCAATCTGACATCAAACGAGGTAGTTATGAGCGTATCCGTTGGATCACGCGATTTAGAAAGATTAACAATCCAAATTGCAAAATAAGAATCGAAGAGTTCCAACGTAATTTTTGGGATACCGAACGGTCTCAAAATTAGAAACTTGTCAAGTAACCATTCCAATGAGCTTAAAAAAGTCTAAATACGACCACTGAAGAGAGAGTTATGAAGGTTACTATTGGACAAGGAAATGAAGGAAAAATTCAGGGCCGACGACTGTGATCGCACTAACGGATGCCCAAATGGTCACGGAATACAACGATTCTAGTCAGGATTGAAAGAGCACTAAAGTACCTTTCAAATGACAAAAAATCAACCCAATCCGACATCAAACATGTGAGTTATGAACCTCTCCGTTTGATCGCGCGATTTTGAAAGATTAACAATCGAAATTGCAAAACGACAATCAAAGAGTTCCAACATGCTTTTGGGATATCGAACGCTCTCAAAATTAGCCAATTTTGTTCCCATTTGCAAGCTTGTCAAGTTATCATTCCAATGAGCTCAAAATAGTTTAAATTCAACCACTGAAGAGAGAGTTATGAGGGTTACTATTAGACAAGGAGATGAAGGAAAATTCAGGAACGATGATTGCGATCCCACTTACGGATGCCTAAATGATCTCAGAATATGACAATTTTGGTCAGGAATGAAAGAGCACTAAAGTACCTTTCAGATGACAAAAAATCTACCCAATTTGACATCAAACGTCGGAGTTATGAGTGTCTCCATTGGATTGCACTATTTGAAACGAGTAACAATCCAAATTGCAAAATGACGATCGTAGAGTTCCAACATACTTTTAGGATATCGAACGGTCTCGAAAATAGCCAATTCCGGTCACATTTGGGATCTTGTCAAGTTACCATTCCAATAAGCTCAAAATAAATTAAATTCAACCACTAAAGAGAGAGTTATGAAGGTTACAATTGGACAAGGAGATGAATGAGAAATTCAGGACTGACGAGTACGATCCCACTTACGGATGCCTAAATGGTCTCGGAATACGACAATTCCATTAAGGAATGAAAGAGCGCTAAAGCACATTTCAGATGACCAAAAATTGACCCAATCCGACAGCAAACGAGGGAGTTATGAGCGTCTCCGTTGGGTCACGCGATGCGGAAAGATTGACAATCCAACTTGTAAAATGACGATAGGAGAGATCCAACGTGCTTTTGGGATATCGAACGATCTCGAAATTAGCCAATTCTGGTCTCATTTAGAAGCTTGTCAAGTTACCATTCCATTGACCTCAAAATAGTCTAAATTCGACCACTGAAGAGAGAGTTATGAAGGTTACTATTGGAGAAGGAAAAATTCTGAATCGATGACTGTGATTGCACTTACGGATCCCCAGATGGTCTCAGAATATGACTATTCCAGTCAGGATTCAAAGAGCACTAAAGTACCTTTCAGATGACCAAAAATTGACCCTATCCAACATCAAATGATGGAGTTATGGGTGTCTCCATTGTATCGCGCGATGCAGAAAGATTCACAATCCAAATTGCAAAATGGCGATCGAAGAGTTCCAACGTGCTTTTAGGATATCGAACGATCTTGAAACAAGCCTATTCCAGTCCCACTTGGAAGCTTGTTAAGTTACCATTCCAATGAGCTCAAAATGGTTTACGTTAAGATTGGACAAGGAGATGAATGAGAAATTCAGGATCAACAACTACGATCCCACTTACGGATGCCCAAATGGTCTCGGAATATGACGATTCCAGTCAGGAATGAAAGAGCACTAAAGTACCTTTCAAATGACCAAAAATTGACCCAATCCGACAGCAAATGAGGGAGTTATGAGCATCACCATTAGTTTACGAGATGCAGAAAGATTAACAATCCAAATTGTAAAATGACGATCGAAGAATTCCAACTTGCTTTTAGGATATCGAACGGTCACGAAATTAGCCAATTTTGATTCCATTTGGAAGCTTGTCACGACTACGATCCCACTTACGGAGGCCCAAATGGTCTCAGAATATGACGATTCCACTCAGGAATGAAAGAGCACTAAAGTACCTTTCATATGACCAAAAATCAACCCAATCCAACAACAAACGAGGGAGTTATGAGTGTCTCTATTGGATCGCGCGATGCGGATAGATTAACAATACAAAATGCAAAATGACGATGGAAGAGTTCCAACATGCTTTTGAGAATTCAAACGGTCTCAAAATTAGCCAATTCTAGTCTCATTTAGAAGCTTGTCAAGTTTCCATTCCAATGACCTCAAAATAGTCTAAATTCGAGCACTAAAGAGAGAGTTATGATGGTTACTATTGGACAAGGAGATGAAGGAAAATTTTAAAACCGACAACTGCGATCACACTTATGGATGCCCAAATGGTCTTGGAATATGATGATTCCAGTTAAGAATGAAAGAGCACTAAAGTACCTTTCAGATGACCAAAAATTGACCCATTCCGACATCTAACGAGATATTTATGAGCGTCTCTGTAGGATCGTGCGATATGGAAAGATTAACAATCCAAATTGCAAAATGACAATCGAAGAGTTCCAACGTGCTTTTGAGATATCGAACGGTCTTAAAATTAGCCAATTCTGGCCTCAATTAGAAGCTTGTCAAGTTACCATTCCAATGTGCTTAAAATAGTCTAAATTCGACCACTGAAGAGAGAGTTATGAAGGTTACTATTGGACAAGGAAATGAAGGAAAATTTCAGGACCGACAATTGTGTTCGCACTAACGGATGCCCAAATGGTCTCGGAATACGACGATTCCAGTCAGGATTGAAAGAACACTAAAGTACCTTTCAGATGACAAAAAGTCAACCCAATCAAACATCAAACGTTTGAGTTATGAGCGTCTCCGTTTGATTGCACAATTTAGAAAGATTAACAATCAAAATTGCAAAATGACAATCGAAGAGTTCCAACGTGCTTTTGGGATATCGAACGGTCTCGAAATTAGCCAATTCCGGTCCCATTTAGAAGCTTGTCAAGTTACCATTGCAATAAGCTTAAAATAATTTAAATTCGACCACTAAAGAGAGAGTTATGAAGGTTACTATTGGACAAAGAGATGAAGGAGAAATCCAGGACCGACGACTACGATCCCACATACAGCTGCCCAAATGGACTCGGAATACGACGATTCCAATATGGAATGTAAGAGCACTAAAGTACCTTTTGGATGACCAAAAATTGACCCAATCAGATAGTAAAAGAGGGAGTTATGAGCATCTCCGTTAGATCGCGCGATGCGGAAAGATTAACAATCCAAATTGCAAAATGACGATCGAAGAGTTCCAACATGCTTTTAGGATATCGAATGGTCACAAAATTAGCCAATTTTGATTCCATTTGGAAGCTTGTCATGACTATGATCCCACTTACGGAGTCCCAAATGGTCTCAGAATATGACGATTCCAATATGGAATGAAAGAGCACTAAAGTACCTTTCAGATGACCAAAAATTGACCCAATCAGATAGTAAAAGAGGGAGTTATGAGCATCTCCGTTAGATCGCGCGATGCGGAAAGATTAACAATCCAAATTGCAAAATGATGATCGAAGAGTTCCAACATGCTTTTAGGATATCGAACAGACTCCAAATTAGTCAATTCCAGTCCCATTTGGAAGCTTGTCAAGTTACCATTCCATTGAGCTTAAAATAGTTCTAGTTAGACCACTAAAGACAGAGTTAAGAAGGTTACTACTGGACAAGGAGATGAAGGAAAATTTTCAGATGGACTGCTGTGATCCCACTTACGGATGCCCAAATCGTCTCGAAATACGATGATTCCATCAGGATTGAAAGAGCACAAAAGTACCTTTTAGATAACCAAAAATTGACCCAATTCGACATCAAACAATAGAGTTATGAGCGTCTACTTTGGATCACGCAATTTGAAAGATTAACAATCCAAAGTGCAAAATGACGATTGAAGAGTTCCAATGTGCTTTTGGGATGTTGAACGGTCTCAGAATTAGCTAATTCAAGTCCCATTTGGATGCTTGTCAAGTTACAATTCCAATAAGCTCAAAATAGTATAAATTCGACCACTGAAGAGCGAGTTATGAAGGTTACTATTGGACATGGAGAAGAAGGAAAAATTTAGGATCGACAACTGCGATCCCACTTACGGATGCCCAAATAATCTCGAAATATGACGATTCCACTCAGGATTGAAAGAGAACTAAAGTACCTTTCAGATAACCAAAAGTTGACCCAATCCAACAGCAAATGAGCGAGTTACGAGCGTTTACGTTAGATCAGGCGACGTGAAAAGATTAACAATCCAAATTGCAAAATGACGATCGAAGAGTTCCAACGTGCTTTTGGGATATCGAACGGTCTCAAAATTAGCCAATTCTGGTCTCATTTAGAAGCTTGTCAAGTTACCATTCCAATGAGCTCAAAATAGTCTAAATTCGACCACTGAAGAGAGAGTTATGAAGGTTACTATTGGACATGGAAATAAAGTAAAAATTCAGGACCCACGACTGTGATCGCACTTACGGATGCTTAAATGGTCTCGGAATATGATGATTCCAGTCAGGATTGAAAGAGCCCTAAAGTACCTTTCAGATGACCAAAAATTGACCCAATCCAAGATCAAACAAGTGAGTTATGAGCGTCTCCGTTGCATCGCGCAATTTGGAAAGATTAACAATCAAAATTGAAAAATGACAATCGAAGAGTACCAACGTGCATTTGGGATACCGAACGGTCTCGAAATTAGCCAATTCTGGTCCCATTAGGAAGCTTGTTAAGTTATCATTCCAATGAGCTCAAAACAGTTTAAATTCAACCACTAAAGAGAGAGAGTTATTAGGGTTACTATTGGACAAGGAGAAGAAGGAAAAATTCAGGTTCGACGACTGCGATCCCACTTACGGTTGCCCAAATGGTCTCGGAATACGATGATTCTAGTTAGGAATGAAAGAGTACTAAAATATCTTTCAGATGACGAAAATTTGACCCAATTCGACATCAAATGAGGGAGTTATGAGCGTCTTTATTGGATCATATGATGCGGAAAGATTAACAATCCAAATTGCAAAATGATGATCGAAGAGTTCCAACGTGCTTTTGGGATATCAAACAGTCTCGAAATTAGCCAATTTGGGTTTCATTTAAAAGCTTGTCAAGTTGTCATTGCAATGACCTCAAAATATTTTATGTTTGACCACTGAAGAGAGAGTTACGAAGGTTACTATTGGACAAGGAAATGAAGGAAAACTTCACGACCGATGACTGCAATCCCACTTACGATGTCCAAATGGTCTCAGAATACGACGATTCCAGTCAGGATTGAAAGAGGATTAAAGTACCGTTCAGATGTCCAAAAATCAACCCAATCCGACAACGAACGATAGAGTTATGAGCGTTTCCGTTGGATCACACGATGCAGAAAGATTAACAATCCAAATTGCAAAATGACAATCAAAGAGTTCCAACGTGCTTTTGGGATATCGAATGGTCTCGAAATTAGCCAATTCCAGTCCCATTTGGAAGATTGTCAAGTTACCA
This sequence comes from Magnolia changhungtana, assembly GCA_030180095.1. Classification (NCBI taxonomy): domain Eukaryota; kingdom Viridiplantae; phylum Streptophyta; class Magnoliopsida; order Magnoliales; family Magnoliaceae; genus Magnolia; species Magnolia changhungtana. The sequence continues at coordinate 339,492 of JASAUF010000160.1, forward strand.
TTCTAATGAGCTCAAAATAGTTTAAGTTCGACCACTAAAGAGAGAGTTATGAATGTTACTACTAGACATGGAGATGAAGAAGAAATTCAGGACCGACGACTATGATTCCACTTACGAATGCCCAAATGGTCTCGGAATACAACGATTCCAGTAAGGAATGAAAGAGCACTAAAGTACCTTTTAGACGACCAAAAATTCACCCAATCCGATAGTAAACGAGGGAGTTATGAATGTCTCTATTGGATCGCACGATGCGGAAAGATTAATAATCCAAACTGTAAAATGACGATCGAAGAGTTCCAACGTGCTTTTAGGATATCGAATGGTCTCGAAATTGGCCAATTCCGGTCCCATTTGGAAGCTTGTCAAGTTACCATTCCAATGAGCTCAAAATAGTTTAAATTCGATGACTAAAGAGATAGTTATGAAGGTTACTATTGGACAAGGAGATGAATGAGAAATTTAGGACCGACAACTACGATCCCACTTACGGATGCCCAAATAGTCTCAGAATATGATGATTACAGTCAGGAAAGAAAGAGCACTAAAGTACCTTTCAGTTGACCAAAAATTGACCCATTCCGACATCAAACAACGGAGTTATGAGCGTCTCTATTGGATCGCGCGATGCGGAAAAATAAACAATCCAAATTGCAAAATGACAATCGAAGAGTTCCAACGTGCTTTTGGGATATCGAACGGTCTCGAAATTAGCCAATTCCAGTCTCATTTAAAAGTTTGTCAAGTCACCATTGCAATGACCTCAAAATAATCTAAGTTTGACCACTGAAGAGAAGTTACGAAGGTTACTATTGGATAAGAAAATGAAGGAAAAATTCAGGACCGACGACTGCGATCCCACTTGCGGATGCCCAAATGGTCTCAGAATACGACGATTCCAGTCAGGATTGAAAGAGCACTAAAGTACCATTCAGATGACTAAAAATTGTCCCAATCCAACATCAAATGATGGAGTTGACACTGTCTCTATTGGATCCCGCGATGCAAAAGGTTTAACAATCCAAATTGTAAAATCACGATCGAAGAGTACTAACATGCTTTTGGGATATTGAATGGTCTCAAAATTAGCCAATTTCAGTCCCATTTGGAAGATTATCGAGTTACCGTTCCAACGAGCTCAAAATAGTTTAAGTTCGACCACTAAAGAGAGAGTTATGAAGGTTACTATTGGACATGAAGATGAAGTAGAAATTCAGGACCGACGATTATGATCCCACGTACGGATGCCCAAATGGGCTCGGAATATGTGATTCTAGTATGGAATGAAAGAGCACTAAAGTACCTTTTAGATGACCAAAAATCGACCCAATCCGACAACAAACGAGGGAGTTATGAGTGTCTCCGTTGGATCGTGCGATGCGAAAAGATTAATAATCCAAACTGCAAAATGACGATCGAAAAGTTCCAACGTGCTTTTGGGATATCAAAAGGTCTCAAAATTAGCCAATTCTAGTCTCATTTTGAAGCTTGTCAAGTTACCATTCCAATGACCTTAAAATTGTTTAAATTCAACCACTGAAGAGAGAGTTATGAAGGTTACTATTGGACAAGGAGATGAAGGAGAAATTCAGGACCGACGACTACGATCCCACTTACAGATGCCCAAATGGTCTCGGAATATGACGATTCCAGTCAGGAATGAAAGAGCACTAAAGTACCTTTCAGTTGACCAAAAATCGACCCAATCCGACATCAAACGACGAAGTTATGACTGTCTCCATTGGATCACGCGATGCGGAAAGATAAATAATCTAAATTACAAAATGACGATCAAAGAGTTCCAACATGGTTTGGGGATATCGAACGGTCTCGAAATTAGCCAATTCTAGTCTCATTTAAAAGCTTGTCAAGTTACCATTCCAATGACCTCAAAATTGTTTAAATTCGACCACTGAAGCGAGAGTTATGAAGGTTACTATTGGACAAGGAGATGAAGGAAAAATTCAGGACCGACGACTACGATCCCACTTACGGATGCCCAAATGGTCTCGAAATACGATAATTCCAGTCAGGAATGAAAGAGTACTAAAGAACCTTTCAGATGACCAAAAATTGACCTAATCTGACAATAAACGAAGGAATTATGAGCGTCTCCGTTGGATCGTGCGATGCGGAAAGATTAACAATCCAAATTGCAAAATGATGACCGAAGAGTTCCAACGTGCTTTTGGGATATCGAATGGTCTCGAAATTAGCCAATTTCGGTCCCATTTGGAAGATTGCCAAGTTACCATTCCAATGAGCTCAAAATAGTTTAAGTTCAACCACTAAAGAGAGAGTTATGAAGGTTACTATTAGACATGGAGATGAAGAAGAAATTCAGGGCCGACGACTATGATCCCACCTACGGATGTCCAAGTGGTCTCGAAATGCGATGATTCCAATAAAGAATGAAAGAGCACTAAAGTACCTTTCAGATGACCAGAAATCGACCCAAACCGACAGCAAACGAGGGAGTTATTAGTGTCTCCGTTGGATCGTGCGACGCAGAAAGATTAATAATCCAAACTGCAAAATGATGATTAAAGAGTTCCAACGTGCTTTTAGGATATCGAACGGTCTCAAAATTAGCCAATTCTGGTCTCATTTAGAAGCTTGTCACGTTACCATTCCAATGACCTTAAAATAGCCTAAATTTGACCACTAAAGAGAGAGTTATGAAGGTTACTATTGGACAAGGAGATGAAGGAGAAATTCAGGACCAACGACTACGATCCCACTTACGGATGCCGAAATGGTCTCGGAATATGATGATTCCAGTTAGGAATGAAAGAGCACTAAAGTACCTTTCAGATGACCAAAAATTGACCCAATTCGACATCAAATGAGGGAGTTGTGAGCGTCTCTGTTGGATCGGGCGATGCGAAAAGATTAACAATCTAAATTTCAAAATGACAATCGAAGAGTTCCAACGTGCTTTTAGGATATCGAACGGTCTCGAAATTTGCCAATTTCGGTCTTATTTGGAAGCTTGTCAAGTTACCATTCCAATGAGCTTAAAATAGTTTACATTCAACGACTAAAGAGAGAGTTATGAAGTTACTATTGGACAAATTGATAAATGAGAAATTCAGGACCGACGACTACGATCCCACTTACAGATGCCCAAATGGTCTTAGAATATGACGATTCCAGTTAGGAATGAGAGAGCACTAAAGTACCTTTCAGATGACCCAAAATCGACCCAATCTGACAACCAACAAGGGAGTTATGAGAGTCTCCGTTGGATCATGCGATGCGGAAAGATTAACAATCCAAATTGTAAAATGACGATCAAAGAGTTCCAACATGCTTTTGGGATATCAAAGGGTCTCGAAATTAGCCAATTCTGGTCTCATTTAGAAGCTTGTCAAGTTACCATTGCAATGACCTCAAAATATTCTAAGTTTGACCACTGAAGAGAAAGTTATGAAGTTTACTATTGGACAAGGAAATGATGGAAAAATTCAGGACCGACGACAACAATCCCACTTACGGATGCCCAAATGGTCCCGAAATATGACGATTCCAATCAGGATTGAAAGAGCACTAAAGTACCATTCAGATGACCAAAAATTGACCTAATCTGACATCAAATGATGGAGTTATGAGCATCTCCGTTGGATCACTCGAAGTGAAAAGATTAACAATCCAAATTGCAAAATGATGACCGAAGAGTTTAACGTGCTTTTGGGATATCGAATGGTCTCATAATTAGCCAATTCCGGTCCCATTTGGAAGATTGTCAAGTTTCAATTTCAATGAGCTCAAAATAGTTTAAGTTCGACCACTAAAGAAAGAGTTATGAAGGTTACTATTGGACATGGAGATGAAGAAGAAATTCAGGACCGACGACTATGATCCCACTTACAGATGCCCAAGTGGTCTCGGAATACGACAATTCTAGTTAGGAATGAAAGATCACTAATGTACCTTTCAGATGACCAAAAATAAACCCAATTGACAGTAAACGAGGGAGTTATGAGTGTCTCCGTTGGATCGCGCGATGCGAAAAGATTAATAATCCAAACTGCAAAATGACGATTGAAGAGTTCCGATGTGCTTTTGGGATATCGAACGGTCTCGAAATTAGCCAATTCTGGTCTCATTTAGAAGCTTGTCAAGTTACCATTCCAATGAGCTCAAAATAGTCTAAATTCGACCACTGAAGAGAGAGTTATGAAGGTTACTATTGGACAAGGAGATGAAGGAGAAATTCAGGACCGACGACTACGATCCCACTTACGGATGCCCAAATGGCCTTAGAATACGACGATGTTTCCCTTCCAATGAGCTCAAAATAGTTTAAATTCGACGAGTAAAGAGAGAGTTATGAAGGTTACTATTGGACAAGGCGATGAATTAGAAACTCAAGACCGATGACTAGGATCCCACTTACGGATGCCCAAATGGTCTTGGAATATGAAGATTCCAGTTACGAATGAAAGAGCACTAAAGTACCTATCAGGTGACCAAAAATTGACCCAATTCGACATTAAATGAGGGAGTTATGAGCGTCTCCATTGGATCATGTGATGCAAAAAGATTAACAATCAAAATTGTAAAATGACAATCAAAGAGTTCCAACGTGCTTCTATGATATCGACCAATCTTGAAATTAGCCAATTCCGGTCCCATTTGATAGCTTGTCAAGTTACCATTCCAATGACCTCAAAATAGTTTAAATTCGATGACTAAAGAGAGAGTTATGAAGGTTACTATTGGACAAGGAGATGAATGAGAAATTCAAGACCGACGACTATGATCCCACTTACGAATGCCCAAATGGTCTCAGAATATGACGATTCTAGTCAGGAATGAAAGAGCACTAAAGTACCTTTCAGATGACCAAAAATCGACCCAATCTGACAACAAACAAGGAAGTTATAAGCATCTCCATTGGATCGCGCGATGTGGAAAGATTAACAATTAAAATTGCAAAATGACGATTGAAGATTCCAACATGATTTTGGGATATCGAACGGTCTTGAAATTAGCCAATTCTAGTCTCATTTAGAAGCTTGTCATGTTACCATTGCAATGACCTCAAAATATTCTAAGTTTGACCTCTGTAGAGAGAGTTATGAAGGTTACTATTGAATAAGGAAATGAAGGAAAAGTTAAGAACCGACGACTGCGATCCCACTTACAGATGACCAAATGGTCTCAGAATATGATGATTCCAGTCAGGATTCAAAGAGTACTAAAGTATCATTCAGATGACCAAAAATTGACCCAATCCGACATAAAACGATGGAGTTATGAGCGTCTCCATTGTATCACTGTTTCGACAAGGAAACAAAAGTATTTGATTTGGGAAATAATCTTATTCAAATATAACAATGAAATAATTATAAAGACAACCATCACACTTTATTGATTCTGAATTCATTTACATCCTCGGATATCCCTTGATTCTAAGATAGCTTACAAAGAGCTTATCACAAATATCAATTATTATAGCTAAATATAATTTTTATAAAGATAACAAGCAATGATCTCAATCATCTCCAATGACTTAGGAGGAAATAGACAAATCAATCAACAATCTTCAAGAGAACGAAGATTAAATGACATTTCGGTACTATTTTGATCTTCTCCTGAAACTTAGGAGAATATGACTCTTCGTCGATGATTCTTCCTTTCTCTTGATCAAGAAGAACTTGAAGCTTTGAGGACTCAATCATTCCGAAAATGACATTTCAATCCATTCTTTGTTAAAAAAATCAGCAGCAATAGGTTTGCGTGGTCCGCAAACGATATACTTTGCGGGTCGCGCGCAAACCATAAAAGCACTCTGTTTGCTTTGCTGTGGTGGCGCAAACTTCAGGAGTCCAATACTCCTTTGCGCGTGGTCGCTTAAAAGCGGGAAGTCGATACTCCGCACCTTCTGTCTTCTCTTTCGCCTTTTCTTCACTTCGAAATCTTCCAACCCCTTTTTAGAAGAAGGAACGGGGTATTTATAGACATTTTCACCAGTGAAAATCTCGGATCTGGTCGATGTGGGACAAAAATATCATCCAACTGTTTTTATCGCAGCATTATAGACTTTGCGCGGACACGCGCAAACAATATACTTTGCGCGGTCTCGCGCAAACCCTCAGTCTCGCGCAAACTGCCTTCATGTTCTTCCGCGCAATCGTTCCACTTTGCGCGGTCTTGTGTATCTTTTTTACTTTGCGCGACCGCGCAGAAAGTGGTCTTGAAGCTGTTTTCTTTCATCTTCAAAGTGATTTCTTGATCTTTTTTCTTCTTCACTTCCTTGCTTATTTTATGCCTCAACAGATGCCCCCTTGATCCGTTCTTTGTTTGTTCAGAAATCAAAGAAAAGGATCAAACTATTCCTTTTTTCCATGGTTTGCGCGACCTCGCGCAAAGTCCTACTCGAGTACCGTACTCGGCCATAAAGCCTATAAATAGTCCAACGACTTAGTCATTTTCACGAACTTCCCTCTGCTGACACTTGCTCTGGCGATTTTATTCCGCGCAAAGCTTCCACTTTGCGCGACCCCGCGCAAACCGTTTCGCTTTGCGCGACGTCTGCTGAACTTGGAATTTTCTCGCGCAAACCATAGACTTTGCGCGACCTCGCGCAAAGTACCTTGTACTTAGAAAATTTCCAAACTTTTTTCCCAACACTTAACCATTTCCTGACTTTGTCTTCTATCTTTCTTTATGGCTCGTATTAAACAAACTGCTCGTCTTATATCTCCTTCAAACTCACCTCCTTCTGACCAACCGCCTGCTAAAAGAATGAAGACAACTTCTAGAAATCCAGCTTATTTTAAAGAGCTTTTTCTCCCCACTTTTGACTTTTTTCGACCGTATCAAATCTTTACCTTCTCCTATTCACAGATCTATATCTTTGGGAGATATTAAATGCCCACCAAAACATGGAAGGGAATATGAGTGGGATGAATGGCTCAAGACCACGGCCCACATTCGCACCGATAGTGAGAGAGGCCACCTGTCGAGAAGATACTCCTCCCGCTTCCCACCCAAAGAAAACTCGCTGCAATAAGGCGAAAGAATTTGCTGAAAAAATCAAAGAACACAAGAAGAAGCGACTTCAAAACTCGTGGGATTCGGTGCGAGTTGTTGAAGGAGTCATGAAGTTCGACAACCCTCATGCAGAGGGCATGACAATCATTCCTATAAAGGTGTATCGCCATCAGTCTATGCTAGACTGTGAATCCAGAGATTGTGTCCATGGCGAAAGGTTGATGTATACCGAGTCATGGGTCACAAGAGAACCCCGGATTCTTGAAGGAATCATTCAGACAAAGAAGCCGCGACAGAGGATCGGAGAAGTTCATCCCATGATTTTCTTAACTCCTTCCCATAGTCCTCATGATCTCTTTCCTTCTCATTTTTATGAGACTGTGAGACAGCGCTTCAGAGATCGGGATCAACTCTGGGGCCAGACAGAATTCCGCATCAGAGGTCTGCTAATTGCTCGTCGCTATTATTCGGAATGGGCGGAAGCTATTTTGCTGAAACATACGAGCACTCTTGCAAAGATAGGTCTTTATGATGCTATAGAAGTAACCTCAAAATACTTCTATCGGGAACCCAATGTTCTGAAGGGCTTCCTTGAGTATTGGTCACCCACAACCAACTCCTTTCATCTTCCTTACGGTGAAATGAGCATATCTCTTTGGGACCTTCATCGTATAGCTGGTCTCACAATAACGGGCAAATTCTACGATGAATTCATTCCTACCAACAGAGAGAATTGGCCTTTGTATCTTCTCGGATCGCAAGCCCTCCATATCCGAAACTACCATAGAGCTATTCAAAGAGATGGGCAAATTCCCCAACTTCCACAAAATTCCCCCTCTTCAATGGCTGGCCCATTTTTCTAGGGGTCTCAGGTATTTATCAATCTGATAATCGATCTTCCTTTCTGTATTCTTAGCCATTCCTGCATATTAATCTCCTCATTTTTATTTCCTTTGAAGGTTTCGCGACTGCCATTCCAAAGAACTAACAAAGCTTCGGGATGCAGTAAGAGGAAAGCCGGAATATAGCTCTTTTGGAGAGCTTGCAGCATTCCTGGCTTATTGGCTAAGCTTGGTCGTTTTGCCTAGCTCCAAATGGGCAGATGCTGTTCGTCCGAGTGTCTTTGTTGTGGCTGGTGCCTTGGCAGAAGGACATAAATACTCTCTCGCTCCTCCAGTATTGTGTTCTATCTACAGGGCCCTTGGAGAAATAGCTACTCATATAAAAGACCCCATTCTTGGAACTTCATCGAGCGCATACTTCTTGGCATTATTTTACAGGATGGCTTGGAGTCTATTTCCCTTGGACTTTTGAGGCTTTAGAGCAAGCATATTCTCATCCCTCTCATCTTCCGCTCTGGTTCTTTCAACAAAGAGCAATGGCTAGAAGAGCATATGAGTGGGTGGCAAATAAAATTCGGGATGACGATCAAATAAACTTCTTTCAATTCCGCCTCTATCGCTATCCCGTTGATACAGATATGGTGGACAATGAAACACTCTTACTTGTGAGAGAGAGCTTTCTTCTTCTCTATTCGCTCATGTAGTTTACCTTTGCATGAGGGACGAGAATTTTGGAGAGAACCTTACTATCCCGGTCGCCGCTCGTCAATTCGGTTATGATCAAACCGTACCTCAAGCTGCGGGCTTGTTACAAGAAAAATGCTTATTTGTTATGGGCTGGTCCTCTTAAGTGGGCCATGATATGGAAACAATTGTTGAATAGGCCTGTGTTGGCTCCCTCTTCATAATTCCAGGTTGTGATCGTGTAGTCCATACTTCATATAGCTGGATGCGATGGTGGGATCATCAATCGTACCTGGTTGCTAAATGCTTGCCGGTAGATTCTTCTATCTTTCTTCACCCACCCAGGCTGAAGGGCAGAGACTTAGAGAGCGGAATTGGGTATATTCCGGAGAAGAGCCACGCGTCTCATCCTGGAGAGATTTGCAGGAAGATATCACTGGAAGAACCCATCCGTGAAATCAAGCCCATCAACACTTTGGATGGCTGGTTTGCCCACGGAGTTCTGAGAGAATTTGAGAAATCTCGTCGGGATTCTTCAAATCAAGATGCGGATGATGCTGCAGGTACGTCTTCTCCAATCCTTGCAAAGACTGTAGCGGTTCAAGAAGGACCGGCTATTGGTACTTCCACATCTCCTTCCATGGCCCCTTGGTCCTAGTCCATCTTCTCCGATGACTAGATCAAGAACGCGTTTACAATCATCATCCCCTATCCCTCGGAAGGAACTCGTCCAGCCTCTGCTTCTCCTATAGTCCAAGAACTTGCACCAGGAGAGCAGTCGACCCATTTCTTATAAAGGGAAGCAAGTTATCGTTGAAGAAGTTGACGAAGAAATTTTGGGAGATGAAAGTTCAACTTCATCATCAAGTACAACCGAATCTTCGCAGGATGAAGATAGCGGAGATAGTGATAATGGCGAAGATAAAGATGATGACTTTGAAGAAGAGAAGTTGATATTGGCGAAGAAGAGGAAAGCAATTTGCGAAAGAAGTTGAGATAGAATCTTCCCCCTATAGCAATCTGCTAAGACTCCTTCTAGCATTAATGTTCTGCTAAATCTCCTGCTGGTGAGGAAGATGAAGAGGAGCCTTTAGATTATGGAGAATATGGATATTCACAGGTAAAGGAAAATTTCATATATATATATATATCTCAATTTATATTGTAACAACTATTATTTATTTAAAATCATTGCATCTCCCTTTTTTAGGTGCCCAAGTTGCAGAAGTAGGTACTATCTCTTGTGAGCCCTCTTGTAATATCTTCACCAAGAGCATCGTAGTTCCATTGGTAGTATGAGAGAATAGTGGCTCGTGAAATTATATTTCCTACAGAAACTACTGACTTGCCAACTCCGGCTACTAGAGATTCCAGTACGGAAGCTAGAGCACCATCTTTCGCTGATATGGTGGGACTTGGTCCTTCCATAGCTCAAAGAGCTTCTCCTTCTGTTAGTCGTGTTCCAGTGACAGGTATATATATATGCATTGCTTATCTTCATTCAAGACTATATATATATATATTTCATAATAATATATTGAATATTCTTCTTTCCTTTTTTTATAGGAACTTATCCCCACAGTAGCGGTGCGGCTAGTTCGATTCTCAGTAACCACTACTACGAACTATCATCCTTTGCAAAGATTCACGCTCACAAAATGCTTATGGTGAAACATTCTCTGTTAGCAATAATCCATATCTTGAGAAATCGATCGGTGGTCGGATTTGGATGTTCTTATAGAAATTTTGGAAAGCTCTGCTAAGATGGCAGAATCAACATATCTCCTTTGCGGGATTCACTCCTCAAATTTCGTGATTAGTAATTTCTTTGGCGTCGGTAGAGAATATTACAATTGCTCACGAGATTTTAGAGTGTAGAAAGCGATTGGCTTCATCACAAGAACAAGCTCTTCGATGACTTCATCAATTTCCAAACTTGAACAAGAGCATATAATTCTTGAGGATAAATTAAAGATTCATGTTGATGAAAGCAAGACTATTCAAGACCGCATTGCAATTTTAAAGGAAGAAATCTTGCAATTTGGAGAGGAAGAATCATGAGCAAGCTTTAATCATTCGGGATATTGAAGAGAAAACGGGTGAATGCTCAATCTATTGATGTTGAAAAATCGCACAACTTCAAGGTAAAGAAATGATTGCTTCTTTGGAGAATAAACTTCTTTGGCGTTCTGATCATGCGAGACTTATTTTTGAAGAAAAATCTAGACATGATGACTCAAGCGCAATTGAAAGAAGATTTGCTCAGATATTGAAGCAATGGGAATTACAGAAGATCTTTGAATCATGTAATTTTAAACATGTGATATTTGCTTTCATGTTTCTTGGATGTAATTTATCATATATTTCATGATAATATTTTGGGATGTTTTATGATGGTATATATTTTCTATCTTGCATATTGATGATATTTATACTAATATTATATTATATTATATATTTATATATATATAATTTTATTATATTTATTTTTTTACTTTTATTAATATTATCAAGTTATATTTATTCTTTATATAATAATTTTCATTACACATTTTTATAATTTCTAAACCTTTTATGCTTTGTTAGTAAGGGATTTTCTAGGTGAGTATTTAGATTGGCGGTACTAAGTTTCAATTCAATTAGCCACACACAGTTTATGCTCATGAGTAGTGGAGCGTGCGCACACACACGATTTAAGCTCGTGAGTAGTGGAGCATTTATGGGTCTTATGTGATGGCCTTTGTAACTCTCTAGAGTTCACTTTTGGGCTTCTCACGCCTTGAGCTCACGGTCACGGTCCATCGAGGGGCCCATTGGCCTCCGGACGGTGGCTTGTTGGATTTACGCGCGGGGTTGGCCACGGTAACTCTCAGAGTTCGCAGGCTCGCAAGGCTACCTTTGGGCACCAAATCTAGGGTCGCAGTCCATCAATGAGTAGGTTTAAGCCCTTCCTCACGAGTTACTACGAAATCAAACCCTAGACACGGAGGGTCTTACGCACGGTTGGCATAAAGCTCGCTGCTGCGGCCCCTGTTTTCTTCGTCTGCAAGGTCGAGCCCATTCACGAGGAGGGCATTTTCATCCGTTCCCGTGGCCTGCTAGGAAGCTATACGAGACGGCATGGGAATTACGGTGACTAGTCTTCGCGGATTTATGGCCTTTTAGGCTTTGAATCCTTGACTTCGTCGACTACCCGCATGGGTGCGCACGATGGTCTTCGCGGGCTTTTAGGGCCTTCTACTCCTCGCCGCTGCCCGAATGGCGATCTTCATGGGTCTTACGTATAGTTGGCCGGCTCTTTTAGAGCTTGATCCTTTGAGAGCATTTTTTTTTTCCCGAGCTTGATCTTTTTGATTTTGCTCAATTTTGGCTCTTTTAGGATTTTGGCTTGGCTATACTGCCTCTTTGATTGATATTGATATATCCTTGCTTTTGATAATATCTTCAAGAAGATCCATGCCTTGTAAGGCAATAATATATATATGATCATCATCATTTGCAAATATAGCAGATATTTCCGAAATATCTTCAAGAAGATCCATGCCTTATAGGGCAATATAATTTTGAGCTTAGATAATATCTTCAAGAGAATCTTCAAGAATTTGTGCCTTGTAAGGCAATATAACTTTGAGAATTTGTGCCTTGTAAGGCAATATTATAACTTTGTCAATCTCTTCAAGAGAATCTTCAAGATAATGATATTGTCTTTATCATACTTATTTGGTGATGATGATGACCATATATATTTTCCGGATTTTGATGTTTGATAATTGACATGCTTGTGAGTTTCTTCTTCATAGCTTCTTTTGTTGACATATAGACATGATTTTATTCATCTTTGCCCCCTTTTGATACAGAATCATTATGCCGATAATATTTTGGGTCAAAATCCAGATACCTATCTTTAAGGATAGTATCTTTTGATGAAGCGGGCATTGACGAGCACACCAATACCCTGTCCTTCTTGATTTGTGATTCTATATGCCCCATTGGAATATACTTCTTTTACCACATATGGACCGTCCCATTTAGGCTCGAACTTGCCCCCTGTCCGGCGAGTGACCACTATAGGTCTTTTCAACATTAACACCATATCCCCTTTTTGAAAGAGCGATATTTGACTTGTTTATCAAAAGGCGACCGATATTACGGCTTTGATATGATTGCAACCATTCTTCTTACTGCCGCAAGACGTTTCTCATCAAGCAAATCTAATTCTTTCAGCCTTATTTTTGCGTTTTCATCATCTGTTATAGATTGATGTACTGCTATTCGGAGTGATGCCACCTGCATTTCAATTGGGATAACTGCCTCCATGCCATAGACTAATGAATACGGTGTTGCCCCTATTGCTGTACGATGAGTGGTTCTGTAGGCCCATAACGCTTCTTGTAACTTTTCATCCCAATCGCGCTTATTTCCTGTCACCGTTTTCTTCATTATCTTGACAATTGTTTTGTTAAACGCCTCTGCTAATCCATTGGCCGGAGGATAATAAGGTGTTGAAAAAGAATGTTGGATGCCGAACTTCTGACATAACTTTTCCATGCCCCTATTTTTAAAAGGGGTGCCATTATCAGTGATGATCTTCTTCGGAATACCATGACGGTATATTATAGCATGACGGATGAAATTGACCACGTCTTTCTCTTTAACATTACGCAAGCACTGCTTCGGTCCACTTGGAGAAATAATCCGTTCTTTGCCGAATATCTTGTTTTCCTTTAGATGAAGGAGGATTTATAGGACCAATAACGTCGAGTCCCAGTGAAAAAGGCCAAGAAGCAATGATGATGTAATTCTTCCAGAGGAATATGTATTATATCTCCGTGTATTTGACATTCATGACACCGCTTTGCATATTCTATCGCATCTTTAAACATAGTAGGCCAATAATAACCCATTCGATGCACTCTATGGCATAAATTTCGGCCAGCTTGATGTGCTCCACATTCACCTGAATGTGCCTCCCACGGCATTTGGTTTGCTTCTTGCTTGTCCAAGCACCTTAACAGCATTCCATTATAAGATTTTCTATATAATACTTATTTGCATATGACAAATTTTCTGATCGCCGCTTAATCATTTGTCTTTGTACATTGTCTTACGGCAAAATATTATATTTGAGATAATCAACAAAGGTGACGCCAATCATTCATTGTTACTTCCAGACAGGATATAGGCAACATTTCAACGGTTTCTTCGATAACCTCTCGCAGATGGCGGGAATCTTCTTTCTTCTATTACATGAAGAGGACTTCGGTTTGTGCGAGGATAAAGCATTGCTAAACTGGCTAAAGCATCTGCTTTTGCATTTTTCGACCGCGGTATGTGTTTAATTTCCACATAATAGAACTGTTCAAGCAACTGTTGTGCCTTCCGATAATAGGGCAGGAGTTCTTCTTTCCTTACTTCAAACTCTGTTGTCAATTGATTTACAATTAATTTAGAATCTCAGAAGATATGCAATGATTTTATTTCCATTTTTGGGCTATTTCCATTCCGATGATAAGAGCTCGTATTGACTTCATTATTTGTGCATACGATACCCAACGTGAAAGAATATGGTAATAAATCGCCACGAGGGGTAATGAATATCACTCTCCGCCCCGCTCCCGATACTGAAAGCGACACCATCAAAATACATCGCCAAAGATTCGGGATTGGTAGTCATAACTGTTCATCCGGGAATTCATCATTGATTTCTTCATTTTTACGCTATAGGATCTCTGTTGCCGGAAGTCTGCCATTGCCATAGCTTGTCCTTTCACTGCTTTCGCCGGCTTATAAGAAATAGTATATTCTGATAACAATAACATCCACTTGGCTAGTCTTCCCGATAACATTGGCCTGGTCATCAAGAATTTTATCGGATCTGCTCTCGAGATCAGAGTTATATCATGGGATAGACAATAATGCCTCAACTTTTGCACAGCGAATACCAATGCCAAACATTCTTTTTCAATCGAAGAATAATTGGATTCTGCCCCCATCAGTGTTCGGCTTAGATAATAAAAAGCGGTCTCTTTTAAAACCGTTTACTGTGCCAACAAAGCACCCAAAGAATTTGTAGCGGCGAGATGTATATAAAATAAGTGGCTTACCTTTTCTTGAGTGTTAACAGGTAATTTGTTTTAATAATTCTTTAATTGAATTGAAAGCATTAAGCAAGCTGATCCCATACAAATTCGTATCTTTCTTCATTAATCGAGAAAATGGCTGACACCTTCCTGTGAGGTTGAAATGAAGCGACGAATGTATGCCAATTTTCCTTGTAAGCTTTTTAATTCCTTCAATGTCGTTGGTGGCGGCATATTTTGAATAGCTTTAACTTTTACGGATCAATTTCGATTCCTCTATGCCGTACCACAAAGCGAGGAATTTCTTGGGAAGACACTCCAAATGCACATTTAGCCGGATTCATCTTTAATTGCTTCTTTCTGAGTCGTCGGAAGACTGATGCTAGATGTTCACGGTGCTCTTGATGATCTCCGGATCTGACTACCAAGTCATCAACATAGCATTCGACATGTTTATGCATCATATCTTGGAAGATATTTTTCATTGCCCTTTGATATGTTGCCCCAGCATTTTTGAGACCAAAAGGCATGACTTTGTAACAGTAAATTCCAAGCGGCGTTCTGAAAGCCGTCGCCTCTTCATCTTCAGGTGCCATCCTGATTTGATTATATCCTGCATATCCGTCCATAAAGGACATGATAGCATATTGAGTAGTACTATCGATTAGTAATTACATTGTTACGAGAGGAAATCATCTTTTGGACATGCTTCATTTAGATCTCTGAAATCAATGCATACTCTGATCTGCCCATTCTTCTTTTTTACTGGAACAATGTTTGATATCCACCTGGGATATTTAACTTCTCTGATGAACCCAACCTTTATTAATTTATTCACTTCTTTTTCAATTAATGGAATCAGGTCTGGGTGAAATCGCCTTTGTGCTTGCTTGACTGGTTTCTTTTCTTTGGAGATATTTAACCGATGCATTGCTACGGAAGGTTCCAGTCCAGGCATTTCTTCATATGTCCAGGCGAAAACGTCTTTATTTTCCTTGAGAAGTTGACCATATTTCTCAAATTCTACGATCTGAAAGGCTAATTTGATGAATGTGTTCCTTGGCTCTTCTGTTGTTCCCAAATTTATTTCTTGCAGGCCATCTATCGTCGGTTGCCCCCCGTCTTCTATTTGCCTTGGAGCGGTTTCAGGATATTCAATTACCTTATTATCTGGTGTAGGTGAGGTCATGTTAGCTGATACCATATTTACTGCTGATTCTGCTCCCAATCCTTGGAATTTTCTTCGCTTTTCCTGATTAATCCCGAGAGGGATCTGAATTCCTTTCCCATGATTCAAGCCGGCGGGTTTGTCACAATCAAAACCCATATTTCTCATGATCTTCTTGCTTGCTGCACTGTATTTTCTCAAATTTTGCGATGCTAACTCTCCATGATATATATTGCTTATATTTTCATCCTTTACTTCTGGTGCAGCGTGGAACTCTATTGGTTCAGGATATTAGCGGCTTTGACTTGAAATGTTCTTGGAGCGAATGCAAATGGCTTACATCTTTCGATATTGGGTAATGGCATTGTGTAATTAGACTGCAAGACTTTCATTTGCATTACGTTGACAATAGTGTGTTACGGCGGTTGTCCGGTTGTCTTAGGCGCTTTGGTACAAAATAGAATTTCTTTCTTGCCTCTGCAGACCAGAAGATCTCGCTCTTTCTTCTTTAGCTTTATTTACCCTGGCATCTTTTACGATTCTCTTCCCATCATCATTTTCATTTCTTCAGAGAAACATTTATAATAGCTAGCATCCGCAAAGAAAGACTCACTTACGTATAGGGTTTTGCATCGACCATTACTTTATCTTGCACCCCATTTTCTGATATTTGAAGCATTGATGTAGAGTAGAAGGTATAATATTGTCTTGATGTATCCACGGCCTTCCCAGAGAAGGTTATATATGTCATCAAACATTTATAACGTGACATACAATGATAGTGATTAATTCTCCCACCTTCTAATGTCACCGTAATTTTACCGAGAGTGCGCGTTGTCCATCTTGATTGAACCCTTGTATCATCATCATCAGCTAGAGGCGCAAGTCGAACGACGAAAACCCAATTTAGTAATCATTGAGAGTGGCAAAAGATTTCTTTGCGGACCCATTATCTATCATGATCCTTTTTATCTTCTTCTCACAAATGTATCCTTCTATCATCAATGGCCTGTTATGTTCCTTTTCACCAATTAAATCATCATCGGAGAAAGATATTCTTGGTAGACAATTCATTTTCCATCATTTCTTTCATCTTCATTTACGCACAAGTAAAGTTTCTCTCACATTGTGATCAGGCAGTGCTTGAATCAAACTCTGTCGAAATTCTTCGACAACTTGAGTGCATCATAAATACTTAATCGTGCGGTATACCCTTTCAAGTGGTGACTACATCATAAGCCACTTTTGTCTTTGCATCTCCATTTCTACTTTTGTCCTAATATTCGTCTTTCGGTCACTTCTTTCCTTATGATTCTGCTTTTTGCTTTCTGGGACTTGTTATTTGCTTTCCCGATCGTAACGTAATCATTGTTGCATTTCTTATCGACTTTTTCTCTTTCATTCCCCGAGTATTCTCTTGTATTGTCAATACATTTACTGTCGCCCTTGCATTCTTTTCTTTGCTTCCACTGGTTATTATGTCACCTCTGTTTATCATTCGCTGTATGATGCATTTTAACGTATAACAATTTTCCGTCGGATGTCCCACTAGGCGATGATAACGGCAGAAGTTTCTTTCCCGAGTCCTCGTCGCATCTTCAGGGCGTTTTGGTTCTGGTAATTCCAAGGTACCTGCTTTTAACAATTGTTGCATCATAGGTACCACATCTTCTTTATCAAACTCGAATCCTTCATGTGAATCGAGCATTCTGAGCTTTTTTCCACCGTATCTATCTCTTGATTGATTCCAGCCTTCTTTTCCTTCTGGCCTTTTATCTCTTGAGCCTCTGGCATCTTGATTCTTCTTATCCCGATCGATGGTGTTGACAGTTGTCCTGCCAGGTATTCTTCTGACAGTTTCATGATGAAATGCCGGCATCTTGCGAGTCATCAGTTCCAATGCATGGGCTTTGGTAGCCAAATCACGAAAGGTTCGATATCGGTATTTGGTGAGTCCAAACGCGATTCTGTTTCCATAGAGTTCAGACACATTTTGACTTGTTCCTTTTCTTAAGCAATTGCGCATGATGCCCCAGTGTCTTCCATCGTCATGAATTTTTCGATTTGGTTCTCCTTCTCGCTGTCGTACTGAAGCTAGTTCTGTGATGCTAACATCGCGCTCTGACGAAAAGAAGTTTGACATGAAAGCATCTTGCATTTCTTCCCATGTTCGTATGGACCCTGGTGCCAAATTTGAATACCACCTGAAAGCTTTGCTTGTCAACGATGACCCAAATAAGCGTAAGCAATATTGAGGTATCGTGGAAAAATTCCCCATGCTGGTGATGAAATGCATCAGGTGTTCTTCTGGTGATCCTTCCCCATTAAATTTCTGAAAATCTGGATGCTTAAAATTGGCTGGGAATGGAACATCCTCTACCTCTCTTGGGTAGGGTGTTCGGTATCTGAAACGACCAGTGTTTGCGCGCTCCCTTTCTATTCTGACCGCTTCTTCGACAACTTGTCTTACATCATCTTGTGTTATGGCTCTTGTCACCGGAACGGACCCTCGGGATCCTATCCCCTGCGGACGGGAACCTTCAGGTTGGTTCTCTTGTCCATTTGTTGCTCCCATCATGGGCGGAGCCACTATTTGGGCTACATTATGTGCCAGAGTTGCCAGAGCTTCTCTGAGGTTCTGGCATTCATCCATTAGCACTCTTTGTGCTTCCGCCATCGATCAACACGTTCTTCAGTAGTCGGTCTATTTCCTTGACCTGTCTCTGCCATATATACCGCGGCCTCTTGACTGTTCACCGAAGCTATTATTGGAGTAAAACGAGAGTATGTTGACGTAACAGGGCTTGTAAAGAGGGGAGAAATTGGAGTCTTGTTTGATTCTTGTGTACTTCCCGTACTTTTAACCGATTGAGGTGTGATTATAGGCGAGCTTGTTTGAGGTGACGTAGGCATCGGGGATCCTATCATCAGTGCTTTGCCTTTCTGTGCTTCTGTCCATTTGGTCTTTGGGGCGACCAAATCTGGAAAATCTTGTGACGAAGCTGCGTGCGTAGCTTTTTGTTGAGATAAATTGCCGGAGGAGCGAGTTCGGGTTTTCTTCTTGCTATACTCCGTGTAATTGGTCCCTCAGTTCTTGGTACCAACAATTTTGCCTTGCGACTCTTTAAGGTCTTTGCCTTTGTCTTTTTGGACAAGACCAAAGTCCAGTTTTCATCACTCTCTTGTGGTTGAGGTGAAACAGAAATGACTCCACATTCTTGGAGTCACTTTACGCCTTGCTTGTATTGCTTGCTTTCGTATGCTCAGGAATTCGGCTGCAGCGCATATTCAATTACGAACCCGGTAGCGATGAATCGGAGGTTCACTTTTCTCATAGTGTTAGCCATTAGTGTTGTGTGATTGAATTTGAGTACCTTCAATAATAAAACATTCACGAAATTAGTACATGAAAGACTAAGTAAACTATCTTGGAGATGAAGGGAGGATGTTCCCACTGAGAGTCGCCATTTTGGCGTCAAATAGACGCCAAAAATAGTGACGAGAGTCTTACAATTTTCCCAATGTTAATGTTAAATAAGATAATTTTCCCCAGAGAGTCGCCATTTTGTTTCGACAAGGAAACAAAAGTATTTGATTTGGGAAAATAATCTTATTCAAGCATAACAATGAAATAGTTATAAAGACAACCGTCACACTTTATTGATTCTGAATTCATTTACATCCTCTGATATCCCTTGATTCTAAGATAGCTTACAAAGAACTCATCACAAATATTAATTATTATAGCTAAATATAATTTTCGGCAGCATAACGGCAATGATCTCAGTCATCTCCAATGACTTAGGAGGAAATAGACAAGTCGATCAACAATCTTCAAGAGAACGAAGATTCCGGCAGCATTTCGGTACTATTTTGATCTTCTCCTGAAACTTAGGAGGAATATGACTCTTCGTCGATGATTCTTCCTTTCTCTTGATCAAGAAGAACTTGAAGCTTTGAGGAGTCCAATCATTCCGACAGCATTTCAATCCATTCTTTGTTAAAAAGCGCAAGCAATAGGTTGCGCGTGGTCCGTAAAAACGATATACTTTGCGCGGGTCCGCGCAAACCATAAGAGCACTCTGCTGCTTTGCGCGGGCTGGCGCAAACTTTCAGGAGTCCAATACTCCTTTGCGCGCGGTCGCGCAAAGCGGGGAAGTCCAGTACTCCGCACCTTCTGTCTTCTCTTTCGCCTTTTCTTCACTTCTGAAATCTTCCAACCCCTTTTTAGAGAAGGAATGGGGTATTTATAGACATTTTCTCCAATGAAAATCTCAGATCTGGTCGATGTGGGACAAAAATATCATCCAACTATTTTTATCGCAAGCATTATAGACTTTTTGCGGACGGACACGCGCAAACAATATACTTGCGGTCTGCGCGGTCTCGCGCAAACCCTCAATCTCGCGCAAACTCTCTCTTCATGTTCTTCCGCGCAATCTTTCACTTTGCGCGGTTGTGTATCTTAACTTTTCACTTTTTTGCGCGACCCCGTGCAAAGTGGTCTTGAAGCTGTTTTCTTTCATCTTCAAAGTGATTTCTTGATCTTTTTTCTTCTTCACTTCCTTGCTTATTTTATGCCTCAACAATCACGCAATGCAGAAAGATTAACAATCCAAATTGTAAAATGACGAACGAAGAGTTCCAACGAGCTTTTGGGATATCGAATGGTCTTGAAATTAGCCAATTCCGGTCCCATTTGGAAGATTGTCAAGTTACCATTCCCATGAGCTAAAATAGTTTAAGTTCGACCACTAAAGAGAGAGTTATGAAGTTTACTATTGGACATGGAGATGAAGAAGAAATTCAGGACCGACGACTATGATCCCACTTGCGGATTCCCAACTGGTCTTAGAATACAACGATTCTAGTAAGGAATGAAAGAGCACTAAAGTACCTTTTAGATGACCAAAAATCAACCCAATCCAACAGCAAACGAGGAAGTTATGAGTGTCTCCGTTGGATCGCGCGATGCGGAAAGATTAATAATCCAAACTGCAAAATGACGATCGAAGAGTTACAACATCCTTTTGGGATATCGAATGGTCACGAAATTAGACAATTCTGGTTTCATTTAGAAGCTTGTCAAGTTACCATTCCAATGACCTCAAAATAGTCTAAATACGACCATTGAAGAGAGATTTATGAAGGTTACTATTGGACAAGGAGATGAAAGAGAAATTCAGGACCGACGACTACGATCCCACTTACTGATGCCCAAATGGTCTCAGAATTGGACGATTCCAGTTAGGAATGAAAGAGCACTAAAGTACCATTCAGATTACCAAAAATCGACCTAAACTGACAAAAAATGAGGGAGTAATGAGCGTCTCCGTTGGATCGCGCTATACGGAAAGATTAACAATCCAAATTTTAAAAGGATGATCGAAGAGTTCCAACGTGCTTTTGGGATATCGAACGGTCTCGAAATTAGCCAATTCTGTCTCATTTAAAAGTTTGTCAAGTTACCATTCCAATGACCTCAACATATTTATGTTTGACCACTAAAGAGAGAGTTATGAAGTTTACTATTGGACAACGAAATGAAGGAAAAATTCAGGACCGACTACTGTGATCCCACTTACGGATGCCCAAATGGTCTTGGAATATGATGATTCCAGTCAGGATTGAAAGGGCACTAAAGTACCTTTCAGATGACCAAAAATCTACCCAATCCGACATCAAACGATGGAGTTATGAGCGTCTCCGTTTGATTGCGCGATGCGGAAATATTAGCAATCGAAATTGCAAAATGACGATTGAAGAGTTCCAACGTGCTTTTGGGATATCGAATGGTCTCGAAATTAGCCAATTTTGGTCCCATTTTGAAGATTGTCAAGTTACCATTCCAATGAACTCAATATAGTTTAAGTTCGACCACTAAAGAGAGTGTTATGAAGGTTACTATTGGACAAGGAGATGGAGAAGAAATTCAGGACCCACGACTATGATCCCACTTACGGATGCCCAAATGGTCTTGGAATACGACGATTCTAGTAAGAAATGAAAGAGCACTAAAGTACCTTTAAGATGACCAAAAATCGACCCAATCCGACAACAAATGAGGGAGTTATGAGCTTCTCCATTGGATTGGGCGTTACGAAAAGATTAATATTTCAAACTGTAAAATGACGAACGAAGAGTTCCAACGTGCTTTTGGGATATCGAACGGTCTCAAAATTAGCCAATTCTGGTCTCATTTAGAAGCTTGTCAAGTTACCATTCCAATGAGCTCAAAATAGTCTAAATTTGACCATTGAAGAGAGAGTTATGAAGGTTATTATTGGACAAGGAGATGAAGGAGAAATTTAAGACCGATGGCTACGATCCCACTTACGGATGCCCAAATGGTCTCAAAATACGACGATGTTTCGAATAAGAAACAAATGCATTTGATTTGGGGAAATTATTTTATTCGAATGTAACAAGGAGAATATATAAAACAATAATCGTATTATTTATTCGGAGTTTATCTACATCCCTTCCATAGCCCTTGATTCCAAGATTGATCATTTGAAATACCCAAATTGTAATTAACAAAGTTTATATGTTGAATCTTGAATCCAACAGCATTTCAACAGTTTCTTCAGTCATCTCCTAGGATTTGGGTGGAATGTTGACTTGATCAATCAATCTCTCTTTTAAGCTTGTCCTTTGTGCAAAGGAGAGAGCCTGAAGTAATGAAGACTGAACTTGAATGCTTTCAGAAATTCTGGTAGCACTTTGGCCCCTATTTTGAACTGGCCACAAAATGACCTGGTTGTACAACCCGCGCAACCGATTTGTCGGTTGCGCAGTCAGTGCAACTGATGAGTGGGTTACGTGGCTCGTGCAACTGACCCCTCCTGCTCCTCACCTTCGGTCTTCTTTCAGAGCTCTGCTCTTCTTCCAAAATTTGAGTGGGGTATTTATAGGCTTGCACACGTGCCAACCCTCGATCTTTGTGCCATGAGGCCCACTTTTCATCAGATCTGGCCATTAATCTCAATCACTCTCTGCTCTGATTGCGCTACCCGCGTAACAGAAAAGTCGGTTGGGGGATCCGCACAACGTGCAATCAGTTACGTGATCCGCACAAAGATGACATTTGTCACCAACTTTTTAGCCTATCTGCGCCATCTACGCAACTATTTCAATTAGTTGTGAATGTTCACGAATAACTACTAGTCAGATGATGAACAAGAATCGCTAAACAAGTCACTGAGTTCTTTCTCACTTCTTTATTCCATGTTTGATCTCTGACCTCCAATCTTTCTTCATATATCTCCTGATCTTTAATCTTTCTCCATTATTTTTATGCTCCAACAGATGCCCCCTTAATCCGTTCTTTGTTCTTCTGGATCAAAGAATCAGGATCGATTTTCTGAAACAAACCCTGCATTCCTTCAGGTCATTGCGCGACCCGCACTACCGACACCCAAGTTTGGTACTCGACCCAAACTTCTATAAATAGCTCATCAGACTTCCTTTCTTCACTTTCTCATTTTACAGTCAAACTCTATTTCTCTGGTTTTTTCCTCGGTGCAACCAGCATATGTTGTGCGACCCACGCAACGTTTTTTTTATTCGCGCAAGCACTTTGGCCATCGTGCTACCCGCTCAACCTTGAACCCATTGTGCGACCTACGCAACCGTCGCCTTTGGGTAACTTCCTAGACTTAGCCAAATTTCCTGATTTCTCTAACATGGCCCACACCAAAAGAACTTTTATTACTATCAATCCTCCCTCCGACCAACCTTCTTACCAAGAATTGCCAAACCCTGAACTCTTCCAAATTGCGACATCTCAAGCAACAGAATCACCATCATCTCCAGCTCAACCGTCTCGCAAACGATTTAAAACGACCTCTATGCATCCCACCTATATAAAAGAACCAGTACTCCCTACTTTTGATTTTACCCAACACATCATGACACTACCCTCTCCCATTCATAGAGCGATTGCACTGGGAGAACTAAAATATCCTCCAAAGCATGGTAGGGAGTATGATTGGGATGAATGGCTGAAAACGACGGCGCATCATTAAACGATCAGCCAGAAGCCACCAACTAAAGAAGATACTCCTCCCCCTTTTAGACCAAAGAAGATTAGTAGAAACAGAGCCTAGAAGTTTCAAGAGAAGATTAAAGAATATAACAGGAAGAAACTCCACAATTCCTAGGAATCTGTTCGCGCAATTCAGGGTGTCATAAAAATTGACAACCCCTATAAGCAGGGCATTGTAGTAATTCCCGTCAATATCCACCGCCATCACTCCATGCTGATCTGCAAGCCCAAGGAACATCTAACCACAGAGAGATTGTCCAACATGAAGTCTTGGTCGTTCAAAGAACCCAGAATATTAGAAGGTATCCTGCGACAGCTGAAACCAAGACAGCAGATTGGCGGCATTCATTCCATGATCTTTCTTGTCCCTTCTTATGACCTTCATAGCCTATATCCCACCTGCTTCTACGAAACGCTCCAACAACGTTTCAGCCATCGCTACCTCATCTGGAGCCCAGAGGAATTCAAAACGAGAGGTCTTCTGACTCCTCGCAATTACTATTCTGAATGGGCTACCACAATTTTGGCAAAACATATGGACACTTTATCGAAGATCGACATTCTCACTGCAATTGAAGAAACGTCGCAACCCTTTTATAAAGAATCTTCTATTTTGAAACCTTTCCTCAACTACTGGTGCCCTTCCACGAATTCTTTTCATCTCCCCGAAGGTGAAATGAGCATCACACTTTGGGACATTCACAGGATTACTGGTTTGCCAATAACCAAAAAATTCTTTGATGAATTTGTCCCCACCAATGAGGAACTTGCTTTCGTCTCTTCACCTAATCGCATCCCCTCTATTTCGGAGTCGACCACCGAACTTTTTAGAGAAATGTCTAAATTCCCCAACATCCACAAGATTCGTCATATGCAATGGCTGGCCCACTTCAGCAGAGCTCTCAAGTAATTTTCCTTCTTCTTCAATCTCCTTCCACTGCAGTTTGATATATATATATATATAACCTCGATTTCATTTACTTACCTCTTTTTTTCTTCCATGTTTAACGGCAACCATTCACGAGGGCTTGAACGTCTTAGGAAGGGTATGAAAAATCGTGCCGAGTATTTTGTCTATGGGGAGCTTGCAACATTTATTTAAAATGAAACGGCGAATGTACGCCAGCTTTCCTTGGAAACTTTTCAATTCTTTTAATGTCTTTGGTGGCGGCATATTTTGAATGACTTTAACTTTCCCTGGATCGATCTCAATACCCTTGTGTCAGACCACAAAACTGAGAAATTTACCTGAAGACACCCGAATGCACATTTAGCTGGATTCATCTTTAGTTGTTTCTTTCTGAGTCGATGAAAAACCGCTGCCAGGTGTTCACGATGCTCCTGATGATCTTTTGACCTGACTACCAAGTCATCACATAACACTCAACATGCTTGTGCATCATGTCCTGGAAGATATTCTGCATTGCCCTTTGATACGTCACTCTGATGTTTTTAAGGCCGAACGACATAACTTTATAACAATAAATCTCAGCGGCGTCCTAAATGCCGTCGCTTCTTCATCTTCAGGTGCCATCCGAATTTGATTATACCCTGCATAGCCATCCATGAAGGACATAATAGCAAACTAGGTCGTACTGTCAATCAGTAATTCAGTGATCGAGAGAGGAAAATCATCTTTCGAATAGGCTTCGTTCATATCTCTAAAGTCAATACACACCCTGATTTGTCCGTTTTTCTTCTTCGCTGGGACAATATTTGATATCCACTTGGGACACTTGACCTCCCTGATAAACCCGACGTTTATCAACTTACTGACTTCTTCTTCTATCAGGGGAACTAAGTCTGGATGAAATCGTCTTTGCGCTTACTTAACCGGGTTTTTCTCTTTAGAGATATTTAATCAGTGCAGTGCTACGAAAGGTTCTAAGCTTGGCATCTCTGCATAGGTCCAGGCGAAGACATCTTTATTTTCTTTGAGGAGCTGAACATATTCCTCAGACTTTTGCTCAGAAAGTATTGCACTAACGAATGTGTTCCTTAGCTCTTTTTCAGTACCCAGGTTTATCTCGCGCAAACTGTCTATTGTTAGCTGTCCCCGTCTTTTGTTTGCTTTAGAGCCATTTTAGGATGCTCAACTGTTTGAGGACCCTCTTCTGATAATCGTTCGGTTGTAACCATATTCACCAATGACTCTACCCACTGTCCTTGAAATTTCCTTCACCTTTCTTAACCGACCCCAATAGGAATTTGAATTCCTCTCCCATGATTCAAGCCGATGGGTTCTTTGTAATTAAAAGCTATGTTTTTCATGATTTTCTTGCTTGTCGGGCTATATTTTTTGAGATCTTACGGTGTTAGCATATGGCGGTACACATTATACTCAGTCTCTTCTTCAACATTTATTTCCACTACGGCGTAAAATTTTATTGGTTCCGGATGCTTCGCAATAGCCTTGACTTGAAATCTTCCTGGAGCGGCCGAAAATGGCCTATTCCTTTCAATATACGGCAATGGCACTGTATAATTGGACTGCAAAATTTTCAACTGTTCGGGTGATAATAGGGTTAGCGGCAGTTGCCCTAGTTGTCTCAGATGTTTCGACACAAAATAGAATTTCTTCTTTGCTTCTGCAGTTCTGGATGATTTTGTCTTTTCTGTTTCTTCTTTAATCATATTTATTTGAATGTCCTTAGGACTTTGCTTTCATCATTCTTTCTTTCTTCCTCAGCAAACCCTTTATAATAACTGACATCCGCAAAGAAGGATTGGGCCTCTGTATATGGCCTTGCATCAACCATTACCTTATACTGTATTCTATCTTTACAGTATTTGAAGCATTGATGCATAGTAGAGGGTACAATGTTGTACTGATGTATCCATGACCTTCTGTTTCGACAAGAAAACAAATGTGTTTGATTTGGTGGATTTATTCAATGGTAACAAAGAAAGAACAAGAGAACATTGATCACATTTATTCGAGTTCATTTACATCTTCTGATTCCCTTGATTCTGAAAACAAAGTACAATAAGTCAAAGTAGACAAGATAGTCTAAAATTTGATGAAGAAGATTCGACGCTATTTTGGTCATCTCCAGATAGATACTTAGGAGGAA
Source organism: Magnolia changhungtana (assembly GCA_030180095.1). Classification (NCBI taxonomy): domain Eukaryota; kingdom Viridiplantae; phylum Streptophyta; class Magnoliopsida; order Magnoliales; family Magnoliaceae; genus Magnolia; species Magnolia changhungtana. The sequence continues at coordinate 366,389 of JASAUF010000160.1, forward strand.
TTTTTGAATCGATCATATCAATCTCCAAGGAGATAGAAATTTCAAAACATTCATAGGCTATTTGAAGGTCATCTCCTAGGTACTTAGGAGGAATTGCTGATTTGATCAGCCAGTCTTCAATGAGATGGAGCATCCTTCTGGTCATTTTTCCTTAAAATATGAAGCAGCCCGTTGAAGTGTGTGTTTCGACAAGGAAACAAAAGTATTTGATTTGGGAAAATAATCTTATTCAAACATAACAATGAAATAATTATAAAGACAATCATCACACTTTATTGATTTGAATTCATTTACATCCTCTCGGTATCCCTTGATTCTAAGATAGCTTACAAAGAACTTATTACAAATATCAATTATTATAGCTAAATATAATTTTCGGCAGCATAACGGCAATGATCTCAATCATCTCCAATGACTTAGGAGGAAATAGACAAGTCAATCAACAGTCTTCAAGAGAACGAAGATTAAAGTAGCATTTCGGTACTATTTTGGTCATCTCCTAAAACTTAGGAGGAAAATATGACTCTTCGTCGATGATTCTTCCTTTCTCTTGATCAAGAAGAACTTGAAGCTTTGAGGACTCCAATCATTCCGACATTTTTCCATTCATTTCATTTAAAAAAGCGCCAAGCAATAGGTTTTGCTGGCAAGGATATGCATGCATGGTCCGCGCAGAACGATATGCTTTCTTGTGGTCCGCGCAAACTATAAAACCTTCTTGCTTTGCTATGACGTGGCGCAAACTTCAGAGTCCAATACTCCTTTGCGCGAGGTTGCGCAAAGTGCAGGAGTCCAATACTCCGCACCTTCTGTCTTCTCTTTCGTCTTTGCTTCACTTCTGAAATCTTCGAACCCCTTTTTAGAGAAGGAATGGGGTATTTATAGACATTTTCACCAGTGAAAATCTCAGATCTGGTCGATGTGGGACAAAAATATCATCCATCCATTTTTATCACATCATGTTAGACTTTGCGCGGACACGCGCAAACAATATACTTTGCGCGGTGTCGCGCAAACCCTTCATCCTGCGCAAACTGTCTTCACGTTCTTCCGCGCAATCGTTTCACTTTGCGCGGTCTTGTGTATCTATTTCACTTTGCGCGACCCCGCGCAAAGTGGTCTTGAAGCTGTTTTCTTCCATCTTCAAAGTGATTTCTTGATCTTTGTCGTTTGTCACTTCCTTGCTTATTTTATGCCTCAACAGATGCCCCCTTGATCCGTTCTTTGTTTGTTTCAGAAAATCAAAGAAAAGGATCAAACCATTCTTTTTCTTCAAGGTTTGCGCGACCCCGCGCAAAGCTCGGCCGAAAGTCCGTACTCGTACTGGCCATAAGGCTATAAATAGTCCAACGACTTAGTCATTTTCACGAATCATTTTTTCTGCTAGAACTCTGCTCCGGCGATTTTATTCCGCGCAAACCACCACTTTGCGCGACCACGCAGAATCGTTTCACTTTGCGCGACGTCTTCGAACTTAGAGCTTTCCCGCAAAAACCATATACTTTGCGCGACCTCGCGCAGAAAGTACTCTGTACTTAGAAAAATTTTCGAACTTTTCTCCAACACTTAGCCATTTTCTGACTCTGTCGTCTCATCCTTCTTTATGGCTCGTATTAAACAAACAGCCCATCTTGTGTCTCCTTCTAGTTCACCTCCTTCTGACCAACCACCTGCTAAAAGAACGAAGACAACTTCTAGAAATCCGGCTTATTTCAAAGAGCCTGTTCTCCCCACTTTTGACTTATCTGATCGCATTAAATCTTTACCCTCTCCCATTCATAGATCCATCTCCTTGGGAGATATTAAATGCCCTCCAAAACATGGGAGAGAATACGACTGGGATGAATGGCTCAAAACCACAGCCCACATTCGTACTGATAGTGGGAGACCACCTCTACGCGAAGATACTCCTCCCGCTTCCCGCCCGAAGAAGACTCGCCGCAATAAGGCGAAGGATTTTTGCGAGAAAAGATCAAGGAACACAAGAAAAAGCGGCTTCAGAACTCGTGGGATTCAGTGCGAGTTGTAGAGGGTATCATGAAATTTGACAACCCTCATGCAGAAGGCATGACAATCATTCCCATTAAGGTATATCGCCATCAGTCTATGCTAGACTGTGAATCCAAAGATTGTATTCATGGCGAGAGATTGATGTATACCGAATCATGGGCCGCAAGAGAGCCTCGGATTCTTGAAGGAATTATTCAAACTAAGAAGCCGCGACAGAGAATCGGAGAAGTTCGTCCTATGACATTCTTAACTCCTTTCCATAGTCCTCATGATCTCTTCCCTTCTCATTTTTATGAGACAGTGCGACAACGTTTCAGAGATCGAGATCAACTCGGGGCCAGGCAGAATTTCGCATCAGAGGCCTGCTAATTGCTCGTCGCTATTACTCTCGAATGGGCGGAGGCTATTTTACTGAAACACACAAGTACTCTTGCAAAGATAGGCCTATATGATGCAATAGAAGTAACTTCAAAATACTTCTATCGGGAACCCAATGTTCTGAAAGGCTTCCTTGAATATTGGTCGCCTACAACCAACTCCTTCCATCTTCCTTATGGTGAAATGAGCATATCTCTTTGGGACCTTCATCGCATAGCTGGTCTCACAATAACGGGGAAATTCTATGATGAATTCATTCCCACCAACAGAGAATTAGCCTTTGTATCTTCTCCGGATCGCAAGCCTTCCATCTCCGAGACTACCATAGAACTATTCAAAGAGATGGGCAAATTTCCCAATTTCCACAAAATTCCCCCTCTTCAATGGCTGGCCCATTTTTCTAGGGGTCTCAGGTATTTATCAATCTGATAATCGATCTTCCTTTCTGTATTCTTAGTCATTCTTGCATATTAACCTCCTTATCTTTATTTCCTTTGAAGGTTTCGCGACTGCCAATCCAAAGAACTAACAAAGCTTCGAAATGCAGTAGGAGGAAAGCCAGAATATAGCTCTTTTGGAGAGCTTGCAGCATTCTTGGCCTACTGGCTAAGCTTGGTCGTATTGCCCAGCTCTAAATGGGCAGATGCTATTCGTCAAGCCGTCTTTGTTGTGGCCGGTGCCTTAGCGGAGGGACATAAATACTCACTTGCTCCTCCAGTATTATGTTCTATCTACCGGGCCCTTGGAGAAATAGCTACTCATATAAAAGACCCAATTCTTGGAACTTCATCGGCGCATACTTCTTGGCATTATTTTACAGGATGGCTTGGAGTCTACTTCCCTTGGACTTTTGAGGTTTCAGAGCAAGCATATTCTCATCCTTCTCATCTTCCACTCTGGTTCTTTCAACAAAGAGCAATGGCTAGAAGAGCATATGAGTGGGTTGCAAATAAGATTCGGGATGATGATCAGATAAACTTCTTTCAGTTCCGCCTTTATCGCTATCCTGCAGACACAGACATGGTGGACAACGAAACTCTTACTGCAGCAGAGAGAGCTTTCTTCTTTTCTATTCGCTCATGCAGTTTGCCTCTGCGAGAAGGGACATGAATTGGAGAGAACCTTACTACCCCAGTCGTTTTGCTCGTCAATTTGGTTATGATCAAACTGTGCCACAAGGCTGCGGGTTGGTTACGGACAAATGCTATTTGTTATGGAACCGGTCCTCTTAATCGGGCCATGATATGGAAACAATTCTTTGAATGGTCGTGTTGGCTCCTTCTTCATAATTCAGTTGTGATCGCATAGTCCGTACATCATATAGTTGGATGCGATGGTGGGATCACCAATCATACTGGTCAATAAATGCTTGCCGATGAGATTCTTCTATCTTTCTTCATCCACCCAGTGAAGGGCGAGAAATTTAGAGAGCGGAATTGGCTATATTCCGGAGAAGAGCCATGCATCTCATCCTGGAGAGATTTGCAGAAAAATATCATTGGAAGATCCCATCCGTGAAATCAAGCCCATTAACACTTTGGATGGCTGGTTTGCCCACGGAGATTTAAGAGAATTTGAGAAATCTCGTCGGGATTCTTCAAACCAGGCTTGAGATAATGCTTGAAGGTACATCTTCTCCAATTCCTGCAGAGACTGAGTGGTTCAAGAAGGACCGGCTATTGGTACTTCCACATCTCCTCATGAGCCCCTTGGTCTAGTTCATCTTCTCCGATGACTAGATCAAGAACGCGTTTGCAATCATCATCCCCTATCCCTCGGAAGGAACGTCGACCCTCTGCTTCTCCTATAGTCCAAGAGCTTGCAGGAGAGCGACCAACCCGTTTCTTATAAAGGGAAGCAAGTTATCGTTGAAGAAGTTGTGAAGAAATTTTGGAAGATGAAAGTTCAACTTCATCATCAAGTACAACCGAATCTTCGCAAGATGAAGATAGCGGAGATAGTGATAATGGTGAAGATAAAGATGATGACTTTGAAGAGGTGAAGTTGATATTGGCGAAAGAGAGAGAAATAGCTTGAAAGAAGTTGAGATAGAATCTTCCCCCTGCAATTGCTAAGACTCCTTCTAGCATTAATGTTTCTGCTAAATCTCCCTGGTGAGGAAGATGAAGAGGAGCCTTTAGATTATGGAGAATATGGATATTCACCAGGTAAAGGAAAATTTATATATATATCTCAATTTATATTATAACAACTATTATTTATTTAAAATCATTGCATCTCCTTTTTTAGGTGCCCAAGTTGCAGAAGTAGGTACTATCTCTTCAGCGAGCCCTCTTGTGATATCTTCACCAAGAGCATCTGTAGTTCCGTTGGTAGTACAGAGAGTAGTGGCTCGCGAAATCATATTTTCTACAGAAACTACTGACTTGCCAACTCAAGCTACCAGAGATTCTAGTACGGAAGCTAGAGCACCATCTTTCGCCGATATGGTGGGACTTGGTCCTTCCATAGCTCAAGAGCTTCTCCTTCTGTTAGTCGTGTTCCAAAGGCATATATATATATACACTTGCTTCACTCAAGACTATATATATTTCATAATAATATATTGAATATTCTTCTTCTTTTGCTATAGGAACTTATCCCCAGTAGCGGTGCGGCTAGTTCGATTCAGTAACCACTACTTACGAACTATCATCCTTTGCAAAATATCACGCTCACAAAATGCTTATGGTGAAACATTCTCTGTTAGCAATAATCCATATCTTGAAACCCTGATCAATGGTTGGACTTGGATGTTGCTATAGAAATTTTGGAAAGCTCTGCTAAGATGGCGAATCAACATATCTCCTTTGCGGGATTCACTCCTCAAATTTCGTGATTAGTAATTTCTTTAGCGTCGGTAGAGAATGTTACAATTGCTCCGAGATTTTAGAGTGTAGAAAGCGATTGGCTTCATCACAAGAACAAGCTCTCTCGATGACTTCATCAATTTCTAAACTTGAACAAGAGCATATAATTCTTGGGATAAATTAAAGATTCATGTTGATGAAAGCAAGACTATTCAAGACCGCATTGCAATTTTAAAGGAAGAAATCTTCTTAAATTTGGAGAGGAAGAATCATGAACAGTTTTAATCATTCAGGATATTGAAGAGAAGATACAGGTGAATGCTCAATCTATTGATGTCGAAAAATCCGCACAACTTCAAGGTAAAGAAATGATTGCTTCTTTGGAGAATAAGCTTGCTGGCGTTCCTGATCATGCGAGACTTATTTTTGAAGAAAAATCTAGACATGATGCAGCTCAGGCGCAATTGAAAGAAGATTTGCTCAGATATTCAGAAGCAATGGGAATTACAGAGGATCTTTGAATCATGTAATTTTAAACATGTGATATTTGCTTTCGTGTTTCTTGGATGTAATTTATCATATATCTCATGATAGTATTTTGGGATGTTTTATGATGGTATTTTCTATCTTGCATATTGATGATACTTATACTAATATTATCCAATTATATTTGTGCTTTATATGATAATTTCATTATATTTATATTTTTTATTAATATTATCAAATTATATTTATATAATAATTTTATTATATTTATATATTTTTTAATATTGTCAAGTTTTATTTACTCTTTATATAATAATTTCATTACACATTTTTTATAATTTCTAAACCTTTTATGCTTTGTTAGTACGGGATTTTCTAGGTGAGTATTTAAATTGGCGGTACTAAGTTTCAATTCAATTAGCCACACGCAGTTTATGCTCATGAGTAGTGGAGCGTGCGCACACACACAGTTTAAGCTCGTGAGTAGTGGAGCATTTATGGGTCTTATGTGATGGCCCTTTGTAACTCTCTAGAGTTCGCTTTTGGGCTTCTCACTGCCTTGAGCTCACGGTCACGGTCCATCAGAGGGGCCCATTGACGCTACCGGACGGTGAACTGTTGGATTTTTACGTGCAGGGTTGGCCACGGTAACTCTCTCAGAGTTCGCAGGCTCGCAAGGCTACCTTTGGGCACCAAATCTAGGGTCGCCAGTCCATCAATGAGTAGGTTTAAGCCCCTTCCTCACGAGTTACTACGAAATCAAACCCTAGACTGGAGGGTCTTACGCACGGTTGGCATAAAGCTCGCCTTGCGGCCCCTGTTTTCTTCGTCGCAAGGTCGAGCCCATTCACAGGAGGGCATTTTCATCCGTTCCCCGTGGCGCGGAAGCTATACAGACGGCATGGGAATTACGGTGACTAGTCTTCGCGGATTTATGGCCTTTTAGGCTTTGAATCCTTGACTTCGTCAGCTACCCGCATAGGTGCGCACGATGGTCTTCGCGGGCTTTTTAGGGCCACTGACTCCTCGCCGCTGCCCGAATGGCGATCTTCATGGGTCTTACGTATAGTTGGCCGGCTCTTTTAGAGCTTGATCCTTTGAGAGCATTTTTTTTTTTCCCGAGCTTGATCTTTTTGATTTTGCTCAATTTTGGCTCTTTTAGGATTTTGGCTTGGCTATACTGCCTCTTTGATTGATATTGATATATCCTTGCTTTTGATAATATCTTCAAGAAAATCCATGCCTTGTAAGGCAATATATATATATGATCATCATCATTTGCAAATATAGCAGATATTTCGAAATATCTTCAAGAAGATCCATGCCTTGTAAGGCAATATAATTCGAGCTTAGATAATATCTTCAAGAGAATCTTCAAGAATTTGTGCCTTGTAAGGCAATATAACTTTCAAGAGAATCTTCAAGAATTTGTGCCTTTCAATATAACTTTTTAATTTGTCTTGTAAGGAATAACTTTGAATTTGTGCCTTGTAAGGCAATATAACTTTGTCAATATCTTCAAGAGAATCTTCAAGAATTTGTGCCTTGTAAGGCAATATAACTTTGTCAATATCTTATTTGATGATGATGATCATATATATATTTTCCAGATTTGCTGCTTTGATAATTGATATGCTTGTGAATTTCTTCTTTTCTTTTGTTGGCATATAGACATGATCTTATTCATCTTTGCCCCCTTTTGATACAGAATCATTATGCCGATAATATTCTGGGTCAAAATCCACATCTCTATCTTTAGGGATAGTATTTTTTGATAAAACGGGCGTTGACAAGTACACTGATACCCTGTCCTTCTTGATTTGTGATCCTATATGCCCCATTGGAGTATACTTCTTTCACCACATATGGACCGTCCCATTTAGGCTCGAACTTGCCCCCCTGTCCGTGAGTGACCATTATAGGTCTTTTCAACATTAACACCATATCCCCTTTTTGAAAGAACGGATTTAAACTTTGTTTATCAAATGCGGTGATGTTACGGCTCGATATGATTGCAACCATTCTTTGAGTTGCAAGACGTTTCTCATCGAGTAAGTCTAATTCTTTGACCTTATTTTTGCATTTTCATCATCTGTTATAGATTGTGCACCGCCACCACGAGTGATGCCACTTGTATTTCAATTGGGATAAGCGCCTCCATACCATAGATTAATGAATATGGTGTTGCCCCTTCATTCTTTGTACGATGAGTGGTTCTCAGTAGGCCCATAACGCTTCTTGTAACTTTTCATCCCAATCACGCTTATTGCCTGTCACCGTTTTCTTCATTATTTTGACAATTGTTTTGTTAAACGCCTCGCTAATCCATTGGTGGAGGATAATAAGGTGTTGAAAAAGAATGTTGGATGCCGAACTTCGACATAACTTTTCCATGCCTCTATTTTTAAAAGGGGTGCCATTATCGGTGATGATCTTCTTGAATACCATGACGGTATATTATAGCATGACGGATGAAATTGACCACGTCTTTCTCTTTAACATTACGCAAGGCTGATCGCTTCGGTCCATTTGGAGAAATAATCTGTTCTTTGCGAGATATATCTTGTTTTCCTTTGGATGAAGGAGGATTTATAGGACCAATAACGTCGAGTCCCAGTGAGAAAGGCCAAGACGCAACAGACTGATGTAATTCTTCTGGAGGAACATGTATTACATCTCCGTGTATTTGACATTCATGACACCGTTTTGCATATTCTATCGCATCTTTAAACATAGTAGGCCAATAATAACCCATTCGATGCACTCTATGGCATAAATTTCGGCCCGACTTGATGTGCTCCACATTCACCTGAATGTGCCTCCGCATGACATTTGGTTTGCTTCTTGCTTGTCCAAGCACCTTATGACATTCCATTATAAGATTTTCTATATAATACTTATTTTGCATATGACAAATTTTCCGATCACGCTTAATCACTGTCTTTGTGCATTATCTTCTGGCAAGATATTATATTTGAGATAGTCAACAAAAGGCTGTCGCCAGTCATCCATTGTTATCTCTAAACAGGATATAGGCAACATTTCAACGGTTTCTTCAATAACTTCCGCAGATGGCAGGAATCTTCTTTCTTCTATAGTTACCTGAAGAGGACTTCGGTTTGTGCAGGATAAAGCTACTGCTAAACTGGCTAAAGCATCAGCTTTTGCATTTTTCGACCGCGGTATGTGTTTAATTTCCACATAATAGAACTGTTCAAGCAACTGTTGTGCCTTCCGATAATAAGGCAAAAGTTCCTCTTTCCTTACCTCAAATTCTGTTGTCAATTGATTTACAATCAACTTAGAATCTCCGAAAATATGCAATGATTTTATTTTCATTTGCTGTGCTATTTCCATTAGATGATAAGAGCTTTATATTCGGCTTCATTGTTTGTGCACGCGATACCCAATGTGAAAGAGTATGGTAATAAATCGCCCTGAGGTGTAATGAATATCACTCCTGCCCCCGCTCCCGATACTCAAGCAGCACCATCAAAATACATCTGCCAAAGATTCTGAGATTCAGCCAACATAACTGTTCATCTGGGAATTCATCATTGATTTCTTCATTTTCTGCTATAGGATGTGCTGCGAGAAAGTCCGCCATAGCTTGTCCTTTTTTCTCGCTTTTCGCAGCTTATACGAAATAGTATATTCTGATAATAACAGCATCCACTTGGCTAGTCTTCCCGATAACATTGGCCTGGTCATCAAGAATTTTATCGGATCTGCTCTTGAGATCAAAGTTATATCATGAGAGAGACAATAATGCCTCAACTTTTGCACAGCGAATACCAATGCCAAACATTCTTTTTCAATCGGAGAATAATTGGATTCTGCCCCCATTAGTGTTCGGCTTAGATAATAAAGAGCAGTCTCTTTTCCGGCTTCGTTTACCTGTGCCAACAAAGCACCCAAAGAATTTGTAGCGGCAGATGTATATAAGATAAGTGGCTTACCTTTCTTGGAGTGTTAACACTGCGGTAATTTGTTTTAATAACTCTTTAATTGAATCAAAGGCATTCTAGCAAGCCTGATCCCATACAAATTCTGTATCTTTCTTCATTAACCGAGAAAATGGTGACACCTTCCTGCAAGGTTCGAAATGAAGCGGCGAATGTATGCCAATTTTCCTTGTAAGCTTTTTAATTCCTTCAACGTCGTTGGTGGCGGCATATTTTGAATAGCTTTAACTTTTTCTGGATCAATTTCGATTCCTCTGTGCCGTACCACAAAGCCGAGGAATTTGCCGGAAGACACTCCAAATGCACATTTAGCCGGATTCATCTTTAATTGCTTCTTTCTAAGTCGTCGGAAGACTGATGTTAGATGTTTGCGGTGCTCTTGATGATCTCTGGATCTGACTACCAAGTCATCAACATAGCATTCGACATGTTTATGCATCATATCTTGGAAGATATTTTTCATTGCCCTTTGATATGTTGCCCCAGCATTTTTGAGACCGAAAGGCATAACTTTATAACAGTAAATTCCAAGCGGCGTTCTGAAGGCCGTCGCCTCTTCATCTTCAGGTGCCATCCTGATTTGATTATATCCTGCATATCCGTCCATAAAGGACATGATAGCATATTGAGTAGTGCTATCAATTAGTAATCTACATTATCGGGAGGGAAATCGTCTTTTGGACATGCTTCATTCAGATCTCTGAAGTCAATACATACTCTGATCTGTCCGTTCTTCTTTTTCACCGGAACAATGTTTGATATCCATTTGGGATATTTAACTTCTCTGATGAACCCAACCTTTATTAGCTTATTTACTTCTTTTTCGATTAACGGAATTAGATCTGGGTGAAATCGCCTTTGTGCTTGCTTTCTTTTGGTTTCTTTTCTTTAGAAATATTTAATCGATGCATTGCTACGGAAGGTTCAGTCCAAGCATTTCTTCATATGTCAGCGAAAACATCTTTATTTTCCTTGAGAAGTTGGCCATATTTCTCAGTTTCATGATCCGAAAAAGGCTAACGCTGATGAATGTGTTCCTTGGCTCTTCTACTGTTCCCAAATTTATTTCTCGCAGGCCATCTATCGTCGGTTGCCCCCGTCTTCTAATTACCTTGGAGCGGTTTCAGGATATTCAATTATCTTAGTATCTGGTGTAGCTGAGGTCATGTTAGCTGATACCATATTTATCTTGATTCTGCTCCCAATCCTTGGAATTTTCTTCGCTTTTCTTGATTAACCCCAGAGGGGATCTGAATTCCTTTCCCATGATTCAAGCGGTGGGTTTGTCACAATCAAAACCCATATTTTTCATGATTTTCTTGCTTCTGCATTGTATTTTCTCAAATTTTGCGATGCTAACTCTCCATGATATATATTGCTTATATTTTCATCCTTTACTTACGTGCAAAGCATGAAACTCTATTGGTTGGGATATTTAGCATCGGCTTTGACTTGAAATGTTCTTGGAGCGGCCGCAAATGGTTTACATCTTTCGATATTGGGTAATGGCACTTGTGTAATTGGATCAGTAAGACTTTCACATTTGTCATTCGTCGACAATAGTGTCAACGGCGGTTGTCCCGGTTGTCTCAAAGCGCTTTGGTACAAAATAGAATTTCTTTCTTGCTCTCAGACCCGAGAAGATTCTCTCTTTTTCTTCTTTATTTATCCTGGCATCTTTTATGATTCTCTTCCCATCATCATTTCTCATTTCTTGAGAGAAACATTTATAATAACTAGCATCCGCAAAGAAAGACTAAACTTACGATAGGGTTTTGCATCGACCATTACTTTACACCGCATCCCATCTTTGAGATTTGAAGCAACTTGGTGTAGAGTAGAAGGTATAATATTGTATTGATGTATCCACGGCCTTCCCAGAGAGAAGGTTATATGTCGTCACAAAGCATTTATAACGTGACATACAACAGTAGTGATTAATTCTCCCACTTCTAATGTCACCGTAATTTTACCGAGTGCGCGTTGTCCATCTTGATTGAACCCTTGTATCATCATCCCGCTAGGCGCAAGTCGAACGACGAAAACCCAATTTAGTAATCATTGAGAGTGCAAAAAAGATTTACTGCGGACCCATTATCTATCATAATCCTTTTTATCTTCTTCTCACAAATATATCCTTCTATCATCAGTGGCCTGTTATGTTCCTTTTCACCAATTAAATCATCATCAGAGAAAGATATTACTGGTAGACAATTCATCTTTTCATTATTTCCTTTCATTCTTCATTTCTGCCAGAAAGTTTCTCTTACATCATGATCAGACAATGCTTGAATCAAACTTTGACGAAATTCTTCTGATAATTTGAGCGCATCGTAAATACTTAATCGTGCCGGTATACCCTTCAAGTGACTGACTACATCATAAGCCACTTTTGTTACTGCATCTCCATTTCTATTCTTGTCTTCGATGATTGTCTTTCAATCACTTCTTTCCTTATGATTCCTGCTTTTTGCTTTACGGGACTTGTTATTTGCTTCCCTGATCGCAACATAATCATTGTTGCATTTCTTGTTGACCTTTCCTTTTTCATCCCCCGCGTGCTTTCTTGTATTGACAATACATTTACTGTTGCCCTTGCATTCTTTTCTTTGCTTCCGCTGGTTATTATGTCACCTCTGTTTATCATTCGCTGTATAATGCATTTTAACGTATAACAATTTTCTGTCGGATGCCCCACTAAGCGATGATAACGGCAAAAGTTTCTTTCTCGAGTCCTCGTCATATCTTCAGGACGTTTTGGTTCTGGTAATTCCAAGGTACCTGCTTTTAACAATTGTTGCATCATAGGTACCACATCTTCTTTATCAAACTCAAATCCTTCATGTGAATCGAGCATTCTGAGCTTTTTTCCACCGTATCTATCTCTTGATTGATTCCAGCCTTCTTTTCCTTCTGGCCTTTTATCTCTTGAACCTTTTGCGTCTTGATCCTTCTTATCCCGATCGATGGTGTTGACAGTTGTCTTACCAGGTATTCTTCTGACAGTTTCATGATGAAATGCCGGCATCTTACGAGTCATCAGTTCCAATGCATGGGCTTTGGTAGCCAAATCACGGAAGGTTCCGATATCAGCGCTGGTGAGTCCAAATGCGATTCCTGTTTCCATAGAGTTCAGACACATTTTGACTTGTTCCTTTTCTTAAGAATCGCTGCCGCATGATGCCCCAGTGTCTTCCATCCGTCTATGAATTTTTCGATTTGGTTCTCCTTCATTTGCCGTCTTGAAGCTAATTCGTGATGCTAACATCGCTCGACGAAAAGAAGTTTGACATAAAAGCATCTTGCATTTCTTCCCATGTTCGTATGGACCCTGGTGTCAAATTTGAATACCATCTGAAAGCTTTACTCGTTAATGATGACCCAAATAAGCGTAAGCAATATTGAGGTATCGTGGAGAAATTTCCCATGCTGGTGATGAAATGCATCAGGTGTTCTTCCGGTGATCCTTCCCCATTAAATTTCTGAAAATCTGGATGCTTAAAATTGGCTGGGAATGGAACATCCTCTACCTCTCTTGGGTAGGGTGTTCGGTATCTGAAACGACCAGTGTTTGCGCGCTCCCTTTCTATTCTGACTGCTTCTTCGACAACTTGTCTTACATCATCTTGTGTTATGGCTCTTGTCATCGGAACGGACCCTCGGGATCCTATCCCCTGCGGACGGGAACCTTCAGGTTGGTTCTCTTGTCCATTTGTTGCTCCCATCATGGGTGGAGCCACTATTTGGGCTACATTATGTGCCAGAGTTGTCAGAGCTTCTCTGAGATTCCGGCATTCATCCATTAGCACTCTTTGTGCCTCCGCCATTTGATCAACACGTTCTTCAATAGTCGGTCTATTTCCTTGACTGTCTCTGCATATATACACCGCGGCCTCTTGACTGTTCACCGAAGCTGTTATTGGAGTAAAACGAGAGTATGTTGACGTAACAGGGCTTGTAAAGAGGGGAGAAATTGGAGTCCTGTTTGATTCTTGTGTACTTCCCGTACTTTTAACCGATTGTGGTGATACAGGCGAGCTTGTTTGAGGTGACGTAGGCATCGGGGATCCTATCATCAGTGCTTTACCTTTCTGTGCTTCTGTCCATTTGGTCCTCGGGGCGATCAAAGCTGGAAAATCTTGTGACGAGAACTGCGTAGGTTTGTTAGGATAAATCGCCGGAGGAGCGAGCTCGGGTTTTCTTCTTGCTATACTCCGTGTAATTGGTCCCTCAGTTCTTGGTACCAGCAATTTTGCCTTGCGACTCTTTAAGGTCTTTGCTTTTGTCTTTTTGGACAAGACCAAAGTCCAGTTTTCATCACTCTCTTGTGGTTGAGGTGAAACGGAAATGACTCCTGTTGTTACTGGAATCACTTTGCGCCTGCTTATAGTGCTTGCTTTCGTACGCTCAGGAGTTTGGTTTGGCGCATATTCAATTATGAACCCGGTGGCGATGAATCGGAAGTTCACTTTTCTCGCGATATTAGCCATTAGTAGTGTTGTGTGATTGAATTCAGGTACCTTCAATAATAAAACATACTTGAAATTAGTACATGAAAGACTAAGTAAACTATCTTGGAGATGAAGGGGAGGATGTTCCCACTGAGAGTCGCCATTTTGGCGTCAAATAGACGCCAAAAATAGTGACGAGAGTCTTACAACTTTCACAATGTTAATGTTAAATAAGATAATCTCCCCAGCAGAGTCGCCATTTTGTTTCGACAAGGAAACAAAAGTATTTGATTTGGGAAAATAATCTTATTCAAACATAACAATGAAATAGTTATGAAGACAACTGTCACACTTTATTGATTCTGAATTCATTTACATCCTCTGGTTTCCCTTGATTCTAAGATAGCTTACAAAGAACTTATTACAAATATCAATTATTATAGCTAAATATAATTTTCGGCAGCATAACGACAATGATCTCAATCATCTCCAATGACTTAGGAGGAAATAGACAAGTCAATCAACAGTCTTCAAGAGAACGAAGATTCCGGCAGCATTTCGGTGCTATTTTGGTCATCTCCTAAAACTTAGGAGGAAAATGATTCTTCGTCGATGATTCTTCCTTTCTCTTGATCAAGAAGAACTTGAAGCTTTGAGGACTCCAATCATTCCGACAGCATTTCAGCCCATTGCTGTCAAAACTGCCAAGCAATAGGTTTGCGCGGGTCCGCGCAAACGATATGCTTTGCGCGGGTCCGCGCAAACTACAAAAGCCTTCAGTTGCTCTGCGCTGATCGGCGCAAACTTCCAGGAGTCCAATACTCCTTTGCGCGAGGTCGCGCAAAGTGCAGGAGTCCAATACTCCGCACCTTCTGTCTTCTCTTTCGTCTTTGCTTTACTTCTGAAATCTTCGAACCCCTTTTTAGAGAAGGAATGGGGTATTTATAGACATTTTCACCAGTGGAAATCTCAGATCTGGTCGATGTGGGACAAAAATATCATCCATCCATTTTTATCACATCATGTTAGACTTTGCGCGGACACGCGTAAATAATATACTTTGCGCGGTGTCGCACAAACCCTTCATCCTGCGCAAACTGTTTTCACGTTCTTCCGCGTAATCGTTTCACTTTGCGCGGTCTTGTGTATCTATTTCACTTTGCGCGACCCCGCGCAAAGTGATCTTGAAGCTGTTTTCTTCCATCTTCAAAGTGATTTCTTGATCTTTGTCGTTTGTCACTTCCTTGCTTATTTTATGCCTCAACAGTGTGGCCAGGCCCTGAGCAAATCAAGCCGATCACGCTAAACGGGCCTAAAAAGTCTCCCAGAATGTAAGATCACGAGGTTGTCACTGTTTGTTTAGCCCAAAACTTTATGTGCAGCATTAGAACCACAAATTAGCCGTACACGTCAAATTTCAGCTCCTGAATCCTTGTAGAAATGGCCAAAATGACAAATCAGACCCTGAGATCGTGATTTGGGGCCCGCCTGATATCTGGATATGCTTCAAACTCGGTCTCAACGCATTAAATACAATGGGCAAGTGAATGGATGGAGCGGATTTCTCACGAACATCACGTTGAGACCACATGTACATCGTACGTACATAAAGTCCAAGTGCACGAGCCGTGCACCGAATTTTCCAAAGTCGGTCAACGCCTACTGACCGACATCTTCTTCTCAAACTCAAAAACACTACAGCGTCTTTTGCTGTCCGTCTGTAATTTTCTCGATGTGGCCTGATCGTCATTCAAATCATAGATCTGGCCCGTCCATTATTTTCAGAGGGGAGATTTAACCCTTGCCTAGGTGGCATTAAGAAACCATGCAAGCAATTGCAGAATCTTAACCGTTAAATGTGAAATAAACGGCGAAGTGAGCAACCTTGTGGGCCGTGTTGATCTCTCTTCAGAAGGACTCCTTTCCAGATGGTTTTTTTCCCTGAAATCAATGGACGGAGTGGATTTCCCATGTATCTTCAATAAGTGGGTCGCCACATATCACAGAGTCGACGTACGTCAACTCTGTCTCAAAACAAAGCTTCCGTCCGTTGGTTATGGGCCACACTCGTGCAGGGAATGACGGATCTGAGTCGTCTATTAGATAGAGGGCGAAAAACCAATCGAAACCATGCTAAGCTTTGGCGACCATGCTCATCCATATGATTGTTATGGCGATCGTAAACGGACCGTTGAACTTCTATTGCAGCTTGATTATCTTGGTGGGCCACATCATCGGTTGATCAATACCAGCCTTTCACGGTCGAAACTCTGAGAGGAAGACATTGGACGGTGTAGATCTCTCAAAAGATGGACGTACTGGGGCCTGCCAGCAACACAGCAAACTTTTCTTCACGTACGCATGGCTGAATTTCCGCCTGGTTGTGCGGTCCGCACAACTGAAGACTTCTTCCGTGGCTCACGCAACTGCATCGCTCCCTTGCGCCGTACGCGCAACAACAGTCTTCCCTTACGCTGCCCGTGCAACCGTAAAACTTTTTTGCACGGTCTGCGCAACTGCCAAGCTCTCTCTCTCCTCACTCCTCCATTTCTTGGTCCACCAAATGATTCAACCCCTCCACTGAATCAGGGAGGGGTATTTATAGGCCCCACCACTCTGTACCACCCATCCCTTCACATATAGACGTTTTTCTTTCCTTAAACCATGGTGACCACCAACTTCCCTCTTACCTTTCTCCTTTCAAAGGACATCTTTGCACCCATTTTTACCAAACTATCCTTTCCAATACTTTTTTACCAACATACCTAAACTACCCCTGGACTTGGAATTGTACCAAAAATACCTAAACTACCCCTGGACATGGAAATTACCAAAATACCTAAACTACCCCTGGACAAGGAATTTTACCAAAATACCCCTGACATGAATTTTTACCAAAATACTCCCGACATGGATTTTTACTGAAATACCCCCGACATGGATTTTTACTGAAATAACCCCGAACATGAAAATTACCGAAATACCCCCGAACATGGAAATTACCAAAATACCCTCGGACATGAAAATTACCAAAATACCCCAGGACATAGAAATTACCAAAATATCCCTGGACATGGAAATTACCAAAATATCCCTGGACATGGAAATTACAAAATAGCCCTGGACATGAAAATTACCAAAATACCCCCGAACATGGAAATTACCAAAATACCTTGGACATGAAAATTACCAAAATACACCCGAACATGAAAATTGCCAAAATACCCCCAGACATGGAATTCTCTGACTACTGTAATGAGATATTTTTTGTGCCTCAACAGATGCCCCCTCGATCCTTCTTTGATTGATTCCTGAAATCAAATGGAGGATCGATCTTCCTCCGCCTGAAGAATCTTGAATGAACTGCAACTGAAGAATGACTGGATGATCATGCTTGCATGGAAGACTGGATGATCATCTTTGACCAGAAAATCAAATGATTGCGTTCGATCAGAAAACTGGAATGCTCACGCTCGACCGGAAGATTTAAATGCTCATATTTGACTAGAAGACTGGAATGCTCATATTTAACTAGAAGTTTTGAATGCTCGCGCTCGAATGGAAGATTTAAATGATCCCTGCTCGAACGGAAGATTTGAATGATTGTGCTCGACCGGAAGACTTGATGATTATGCTCGACCGGAAGACTTGATGATTGCGCTTGAACAGAAGATTTGAATGATTGTGCACGACCGGAAGACTTGATGATTGTGCTCTACCGGAAGACTTGATGATTGTGCTTGAACAGAAGATTTGAATGATGGCGCTTGCACTGAAGACTTGATTGATTGTGCTCGAATGGAAGACTTGATTGATCACATTCAAACGGAGGACTTGACTGATTGCGCTCGAACAGAAGATTTGAATGATGACGCTCGAACAGAAGATTTGAATGATGGTGCTTGAACAGAAGACTGGAATGCCCCTAGCCAATACTATCGAGCAGATGTTTCACTAGAGAAGATGAGATTCTATTTCGTCGAAACTCATCTCTGCAACAGTTGTGACGACTTTGTCTTTGAGCAACTTGACCAGAGAGCTATCTTTCAACATCGCTGCGGCTGCAACGGTCTCTTTGATCAACTCCAGCGATTCTTTCCTTTAATTCTGCAACGGTCTCTTTGATCAACATCAGCGACTTTTTCCTTTAATTCTGCAACGGTCTCTTTGATCAACTCCGTTGCTCCTGCCGCAACAACTTTTCGATTATTTCCTTTATTCATGATCTGCATAATCCAAGCTTTTCGAATGATAATCTTTCCTGCCAAATTAATCAGAATTAGTATCTCATTACATTATAATTCTTTCAATTTAGCCTTAAGAAGCATTGATAGATTTTGAAATATGTATTGAAAACTTCTCTTCTCTTTTAGGTTGATTGTGATATTCGCTCTGTCATCGTGCTTCGCATTGCATTCTTTTGCTCATTATATCGCACTTTTGGAAACATCATTTCCAGCTCCAAAGGTTCAATCGTTGAGTCTTTTGTCGAGTCTTTTCTAGTTTGTGTTCCTTAGCATTTCTTCATAGACTTTTCCTGGGATCTTTGCTGATTCTGAAAAATAGACAAGACTTCTTTCAATTTTCACTTATTAGCTTTTCAAAGGACATAGAAGTTACTGATGATGATTCTGTTTGTTCTTTGTCTCCATTAGATCTGGTACTTGGAATCTTGCGATATAATTATTCATAATACTCAGCATATGAATTCCTTCGCCTCGTATAAGAAATCATCAGAAAGACCAAGGCATAGATTATTCTGAAGACATAGATCCTGCCCTCTTTCCCAGTCAATGTTGCATAAAGATTTCTTCAGAAGATAATATTTCTGAAGTAAAGCTTGCTGATACTCCTGAAGGATGGATAATCTTTACTGCTCCTTTAACGAATTCAAAGAATATATTCGAATCCTTTACGGCTTTCGTCAATATATTAATTGATCTTGAAGGCTTGAACTTTTGAGTATAGAATTGCCAATATCTTGAAGGCATTTGTTGTTGATGCAATTCGAACCTGATTCATGAGAAACACATCTTTGCATATATACTTTTTACTCAACATTTAAAATTTTCATCAGGCAATTGCATATTTGAGCGTATCTAAATTGAAATATGTATTTACAGCATTTTGAATGCTAAACTTAGTTTATGCTTTTGAGCAATGGTTCTAGTGCACTTTGACTGACCATACTTTAACTAGATAAGGCTGACTGACCATACTTTAATTGGACGAGACTGACCTTGACTTGACTGAACTTGACTCAGACTTGACTAGTCTAGATTGAACTAGATTGGACTGAACTGAACTGGACTGAACTAGACTGTATTTAAACCTTTTATGCTTTGTTAGTGCAGGATTCTATATGTGAGTATTTAGATTGGCGGTGCTAAGTTTCAATTTCGGCTAGCCACATACAGTTTAGGCTCATGAGTAGTGGAGCGCGCGTACACACAGTTTAAGCTCTTGAGTAGTGGAGCACTTGTTGGTCTTATGTGATGGTCTCTGTAACTCTCTAGAGTTCTCTTGGACTTTTCACTGCCTTGAGTTAACAGGCCACGGTCCATCAGAGGGGCCCAGTGACGCTATCGGGGGGTGAACTGTTGATTTTACACACAGGGTTGGCTACGGTAACTCTCTAGAGTTCGCAGGGCTCGCAAGGCTACCTTTGGGCACCAAATGTAGGGTCGCCAGTCCATCAATGAGTAGGTTTAATCCCTTCCTCATGAGTTACTACTGAAATTAAACCGTAGATCTGGAGGGTCTTATGCATGGTTGGCCTAAAAACTCATATTGCGGCCCCTATTTTCTTCGTCTACAAGGTCGAGCCCATTCATGGGAGGACACTTTCATCCGTTCCCCATGGCGCTGCCGGAAAGCTACCAGACGGCATGGGAGTTATGGTGACTAGTCTTCGCGGATTAATGGCTTTTAGGTTCTGAATCCTTGACTTCGTCAGCTGCCAGCATGGGTGCGCATGATGGTCTTAGCGGGCTTTTTAGGGCCACTGACTCCTCGCCGCTACTCAAATGGAGATCTTGATAGGTCTTATGTGTAGTTGGCTCGCCCTTTTAGAGCTTGATCCTTTGAGAGCTTGATCCTTTGAGGATTTGATCCTTTTAGAGCTTGATCCTTTTGATTATTTATTTATTTTTTTATTAATTTTTTTTAGAGCTTTTAACTCTTTCTTAGAGCTTTAATCTTTTTGATTTGGCTCTTTTAGGATTTGGCTTGGCTAGACTACCTCTTTGACTGAGATTGATATATCCTTGCTTTTGATAGTATCTTTAAGAAGATCCGTGCCTTGTAAGGCAATAATAATTGTGATCATTGTCATTGCCAGCATAATAGACGTTTCCGACTGAGGTTGATATGTCTTTGTTTTTTATAATATCTTCAAGAGGATCCATGCCTTGTAAGGCAATATATCAATCTTGTTAATATCTTCAAGAGAATCTTCAAGACTCATTTGGTGATGACGATGATCACTTTCTTTTCAGAATACTTGCTAATATAGTTGATATGCTCGTGAATTTCTTCTTTATAGATTCTTTCGACGACATAAGGACATGATCTTATTCCTTCTTGCCCCCTTTTGATATAGAATCATTATGCTAATAATATTCTGGATCAAAATCAGTAGCTTCTTTAGGAATAGTATCTTTTGATGAAGCGAGCATTGACCGATATGCTGATACCTTACCCATCTTGATTTGTAACTCTGTACGCCCCATTGGAGTATACTTCTTTTATTATATACGGCTCGTCCCATTTAGGCTCGAACTTGCCCCCTGTTCGGCGGGTGACCACTATAGGTCTTTTCAACATTACCACCATATCCCCTGTTTTTTGAAAGATTGGTGTTTAACTTGCTTATAAAAAAGCAGCCGATATCCTGGCCTGATATGATTGCAATCGCTGCTGAGCTGCTAGATATT
The DNA here is from genome assembly GCA_030180095.1 of Magnolia changhungtana. NCBI lineage: Eukaryota > Viridiplantae > Streptophyta > Magnoliopsida > Magnoliales > Magnoliaceae > Magnolia > Magnolia changhungtana. Next base: position 387,424 of record JASAUF010000160.1, read on the forward strand.
TCTCATCAAGCAGATCTAACTCTTTCAGCCTCATTTTTACATTTTCATCATCTGTTATGGACTGATGTACCACTACTCTGAGCGATGCCACTTGCATTTCAATTAGGATGACTGCCTTCATGCCATAGATTAGTGAATATGGTGTTTCCCCTGTTGTTGTGCGATAAGTAGTTCTGTATTCCCATAATGCTTCTTGCAACTGTTCATCCTAATCATGTTTATTACCTGTCACCGTCTTCTTTAGTATTTTGACGATCGTTTTATTGAACGCCTCTGCTAGTCCATTGGTCGGGGCTAGTAAGGTGTTGAAAACGAATGTCGAATGTTGAACTTCTGACACAACTTTTTCATGCCTTGGCGGAAATTTTCTTCGGCGTTGGCGATAATCGTCAATGCTTAACAGCAGTCATCAACGCTTGGTAGCGATCACCAACACTTGATAGTGATCATTAACACTTGGCAGCGATCATCAATGCTTATTACTTTTGGCGATGACTTGATATGCTTAAAAGCCTGTTTTGCTTTGGCAATTACTTGATATACTTGACAGTGCTAATCTTGGCGATAATCATCGACGACAATGACTTGATATGCTTGAAAGCCTGTTTTGCTTTGACAATGACTTGATATGCTTGAAAGCTTTTGCTCAAGATTAGCTTTGCCCCCAGTCTCGAACTGATCAGGCCTGTATACTTTTATTTCTTCTTTCATGTCGTACACCTTAATAATTTCGCCTTTATCAATCGTCTTCTATAACTTGTTCTTCAAGCCATTCACTTTTCTTTCTTCATCAATTGTGTTTCCTAAGTTTCTCCTGAATTCGAAGTCAATCGAAAAATTGTGCTTTAATTCATTCGCATAAGGGAGAGTACATAACCTTGTCTTTTACAATCCTTTTGCTCCTCCAATTGTTGGTGACAATAGTCAATGCTTGATAGGAATCATCAATGCTTTTCATTTGTCTCAACTTTAATCTGCAAAATTGATATAAGCAATTATTATAAATAATTATCATCTCGGGGAATCAACGATTACCTCACTTGGGATTCTGAGATCTCAGCATTCTGAGACTTTGCCGGCATTTTGAGACTTTGCTGGCATTTTGAGACTGCTTATCTTGGCTTACTTTTGCCCCAACTTCGACTTTTGATTTGGATGCATCAAAGTTGTAGTTTATCTTCAAGGATAACGTATTTTGTATGCCCTTGTCTGCCCCCTGAATAATTATGTTGTAAATCTTCTGAGTCAACACGCTGCGAATCTTCTGAGTCAACATGTTGTCTTGTTTTCTTCTTGCCCGTTCTTCTTTGTTTAGCCGTGACAATTCGACTTTCTCTGCAACTAGCAATCATAAGGAGTATGCCGTCTTCTTCAAATGCATATTTCATTTAGTCGTCAAATTGTCTGAACCCTTTCTATACTTTCTTATTTGTAAAATCGTCGATGCTCTCTTTAGCAGAATTTCAACTTTTTACCTTTGACCATCCTTCGTTTTGCTTTCTTTCTTTGACAGTATCTACTGCTACTCTTTTAAAACCTTAAAGTAGCTGATTCATATGAGAGTTTGAGCAACTTCACTTTGACCCTTCGCAAATTGCAATTTTAACTTGATCTTTACTCTGTCAAGTGGTGATGATGCCCCCAGGGTTCTCTCTTGACCGATGAATTTGTTAATTCACTAACTGATTCATCTACTTATTGGCGAGCAACGTCTAATTCAATCAAACTAACTTTTCATCTGAGGATTTTCCTCAGGGTTCATTGTTGTTCACGGTAGTCGTTCGAATGTACTATTATCCGTTCTTGGCAGGATGATATTCTTTTCACCCAATCTCAGACGTCGTCATCAGCTTGATCGAATCATCATTGTCCCTGGCATTGTCTGTTTTTTTATCGCAACTGATTTGATCCTCTTTGACACTTTTTGATGGAAATCTATTAGATGTCAAGTAGACAACTATGTTAGTCGGGAGAAGATCGTTGCGGCATTCCTGTCATTAAGAACAGAATGTTAGTTATTTTATTTAAATAAAATTGTACTTTGCTTTTAGAGATGAAGGGGAGGATGATCCCACTGAGAGTCGCCATTTTGGCGTCTATACAGACGCTAAAAAGTGATAAATGTTCTCTGAATATTTTCTAAATTACCATCGAATAATATTGTCCCAGTGGAGTCTCCATTTTGATTTGGGGGATTTATTCAATGGTAACAAAGAAAGAACAAGAGAACATTGATCACATTTATTCGAGTTCATTTACATCCTCTGATTCCCTTGATTCTGAAAACAAAGTACAATTAGTCAAAGTAGACAAGATAGTCTTATGGAAATTTCAGCAGCATTCCGATGCTATTTTGGTCATCTCCTAGATACTTAGGAGAAATTGCTGAATCGATCAGCTAATCTCCAAGGAGATAGAAATTTCGGCAGCATAACGACGCTATTTCAGTCATCTCCTAGGTACTTAGGAGGAATTGCTGATTTGATCAGCCAGTCTTCAATGAGATGGAGTATCCTTCTGGTCATTTTTCCTCGAAATATGAAGTAGCCCGTTGAAGTGTGGCCAGGCCCTGAGCAAATCAAGCCGATCACGCTAAACGGGCCTAAAAAGTCTCCCAGAATGTAAGATCACGAGGTTGTCACCGTCCGTTCAGCCCAAAACTTTATGTGCAGTATTAGAACCACAAATTAGCCGTACACGTCAAATTTCAGCTCCTGAATCCTTGTAGAAATGGCCAAACTGATAAATCAGCCCCTGAGATCGTGATTTAGGGCCCGCCTGATATCTAGATATGCTTCAAACTCGGTCTCAACGCGTTAAATACAGTCGGCAAGTGAATGGACAGAGCGGATTTCCCACAAACATCACGTTGAGACCACATGTACATCGCATGTACATGAAGTCCAAGTGCACGAGCCGTGCACGGGATTTTCCAAAGTCGGTCAGCGCGTGCTGACCGACATCTTCTTCTCAAACTCAAAAACACTATAACATCTTTTGCTGTCCGTCTGTAATTTTCTCGGTGTGGCCTGATCGTCGTTCAAATCATAGATCTGGCCCGTCCATTATTCTCAGAAGGGAGATTTAACCTTTGCCTAGGTGGCATTTTGAAACCATGCAAGCAATTACAGAATCTTAACCGTTAAATGTGAAATGAACGGCGAAGTGAGCAACCTTGTGGGCCGTGTTGATCTCTCTTCAGAAGGACTCCTTTCTAGATGGTTTTTTGCCCTGAAATCAATGGACGGAGTGGATTTCCACATATCACAGAGTCGACGTACATCTACTCTGTCTCAAAACAAAGCTTCCATCCGTTGGTTATGGGCCACACTCGTGCAGGGAATGACGAATCTGAGTCGTCTATCAGATAGAGGGAGAAAAACCAATCGAAACCATGCTAAGGTTTGGCAATCATGCTCATCCATATGATTGTTATGGCGATCGTAAACGGACCGTTGAACTTCCATTGCAGCTTGATTATCTTGGTGGGCCACATCATCGGTTGATCAAAACCATCCTTTCACGGTCGAAACTCTGAGAGGAAGACATTGGACGGCGTGGATCTCTCAAAAGATGGACGTACTGGGCCCTACCAGCAACACAGTAAATTTTTTCTTCACATACGCATGGCTGAATTTCCGCCTGGTTGCGCGATCCACGCAACTACAGACTTCCTTGCGCGGCTTGAGCAACTGTGTCGCTCCCTTGTGCCGTCTGCGCAACAACAGTCTTCCCTTGCGCTGCCCACGCAACCGTCAAACTTTCTTGCGCGGTCCGCAAAACTGCCAACTCTGTTGCGCGATCCGGGCAACTGCCAAGCTCTCTCTCCTCACTCCTCCATTTCTTGTTCCACCAAATGATCCAACCCCTCTACTGAATCAGGGAGGGGTATTTAGTCAACACTACCTATCCCTGCACATATGGACGTTTCCCTTTCCTTAAACCATGGTGACCACCAACTTCCCTCTTAAATGGTGGTGTACCACCTTTCTCCTTTCAAAGGACATCTTTGCACCCATTTTTACCAAACTACCCTTTCCAATACTTTTTTACCAACATACCTAAACTACCCCTGGACTTGGAATTTTACCAAAATACCTAAACTACCCCTGGACATGGAAATTACCAAAATACCTAAACTACCCCTGGACAAGGAATTTTACCAAAATACCCCTGACATGGATTTTTACCAAAATACCCCTGACATGGATTTTTACTGAAATACCCCCGACATGGATTTTTACTGAAATACCCCGGACATGGAAATTACCGAAATGCCCCCGGACATGGAAATTACCAAAATGCCCCTAGACATGAAAATTACCAAAATACCCCCAGACATGGAAATTACCAAAATACCCCCGGACATGAAAATTACCAAAATATCCCTTGGACATGGAAATTACCAAAATACCCTTGGACATGGAAATTACCAAAATACCTTCGGACATGGAAATTGCCAAAATACCCCGAGACATGGAATTCTCTGACTACTGCAATGAGATATTTTTTGTGCCTTAACACCTTCCTAGAAGAAGATTGAATGTCGTCACTGCATTTATAACATGACATATGACATCAGTAGTCAACTCTCCTATTTCCAGCGTCACTGTAATCTTACCAAATGCGCGTTGCCCATCTTGATTGAAGCCCTGTATCATCATTCCACTAGGGCGTAGATTAGAATGTCGATAACCCAGTTTACTCAACATCGAGAGCGGTAAGAGATTCACTGCAGACCCATTATCTATCATAATCAGCTTGACCTTCTTCCCACGAATATGGCCTTCTATCATTAGCAGCCTGTTATGCTTTACCTCGCTGATCAAATCGTCATCAGAGAAGGAAACGACTGGTAGGTAGTTTCCCTGTTCATCGTGCTCTTCACATTCCATCTCTGCCAGTAAAGTCTCTCTGACATCATGATCAGACAATGCTTGAACTAAGCTCTGTCGAAATTTCTCTAATAACTTAAGTGCGTCATAGACGCTTAGTTGAGCTGGTATGCCCTTAAAGTGACTTACTACATCATAAGTCACCTTCGTCATCTCATTCTTCTTTTCTTTCTCATCATCATCGCCCTGCCTATCGACGATTTCCTTTCTTGTAATCCCTGCTTTCTGGTTCACGGGACTTGTTATCTTCTTTCCTGATCGTAACGTAATCACTGCTACCTTCTTCGTCGTCTTACGGTCCTCTTTTTCTTTCATTTCTCGGATCATGAACGCATTCACTGTTGCCATTGTACCCCTTTCCTTTTCTTTTTCAATTACTATTTCACCTCTATCTATCATCCATTGTATTATACACTTCAATGTATAACAATTCTCTGTCGGATGTCCCACCAGGCGATGGTAGCAGCAAAAATCTCTTTCTCTAGTTTTTGTCACATCCTCGGGGCGCTTGGGTTCTGGTAATTCGATCGTGCCGGCCTTTATCAATTGGTTCATCATAGAAATGACATCTTCCTTGTCGAACGTGAACCCCTCGTGAGAATTGAGCATCCTAGGCCTCTTTCCACTATATCTATTTCTTGATTGGTTCCATTATTCTTTTCGTTCTGGTCTCTTTTCCCTTGAGTCCCTTGTATCTTTACTTCTCTTATCGTGATCGACAATATTTATGGCCATCCTACTAGGCATCATCCTAGCTGCCTAATGGTGAAATGCTGGCATCTTACGGGTCATCAATTCCAAAGCATGAGCCTTGGTGGCCAGGTCACGGAAAGTTCTGATGTCGGTGCCGGTGAGTCCAAATGCAATTCCTGTCTTCATAAAATTTAGACACATTTTGACTTGTTCTTTTTCTTTTGGCAGCTATCTGCATGATGCTCCTAATGTCTTCCATCTATCTATAAACTTTTCCACTGGTTCACTTTCTCTCTGCCACACGGAAGCCAATTCCGTAATACTGACATCTCGTTCTGAAGAGAAGAAGTTTGACATAAAGGCATCCTGCATTTGCTCCCAAGTACATATCGACCCTGGAGTCAGGCTGGAATACTATCGGAATGCTTTTTGCATCATTGACGACTCGAACAATCGTAACCAATACTACGGTATCATAGAAAAAATCTCCCATGCTAGTAATGACGTGCATTAAGTGCTCTTCTGGCGATCCTTCCCCATTAAACTTCTGAAAATTTGGATGCTTGAAGTTGGCTAGAAACGAGATATCTTCTACCTCCCTTAGATACGGTGTTCAGTACCTGAAACAGCCAGTATTTTCACGATCTCTTTCTATTCTGACAGCTTCTTCGATGACTTGTCTTACGTCATCTTGTGTTATGGTTCTTGCGGCTAGAACATACCCTCTTGATCCTACTCCTTGTGGTTGAGAGCCTTTAGGCTGATTTTCTTGTCCATTCATTGTGCCCACATCGGGGGAATCGCTATCTGAGCTACATTATGTGCAAGGGTCTCTAAGGCTTCTTTGAGGTGTCTGCATTCTTCCATTAATGCTCTTTGTGTTTTTGCTACCTCATCGATGCGATCTTCTGTAGTTGGCCTACTTTCCTCGTTTGTCTTAGCCATACACACTGCAGCTTCTCCACTCTTTGACGAAGCTGTAGTTAGAGTGGGGCGAGAGTATGTTGACATGTTAGGGCTTACGAAGAGAGAAGAGGATGGAGTCTCATTTGACTTCTCTATACTTCCGGAGCTATTAATCGATTGAGGCGATACGGTCATTGGTGAGCCCGTTTGGGGTGATACTGATACAGGTGAACCTGCCATTAATGTTTTACCTTTTTATTCTCTCATCCATCTGACCCTTGGGGTGATCAAAGCAGGAAAGTCACGTGATTTTAACTGCGGAACTACTCGCTCAGGATAGATTGCAGGAGGAGCAAGTTTAAGATTTCTTTTAGCTACATTGTGCGTTATAGGTCCTTTAACTCTTGGCGAAGACAGATTCATTCGAAGACTCTTTGTATTTCGTTCTCTCGTTCTGCGAGACATCACGACAGTCCAGCCCTTATCTCCTTTCGACGATTGAGGCAAAGCAAATACGACCCCGGTTGTCGCTCAAGTCTGGTTGTTCTCACTTGTAAGAAGTCGAGTCGTGCATTCCGGGTGTTGGTTCAGTGCGTATTCTATCATGAACCCGGTCGGAGTGAAACAGAAGCTCACTTTTCTCATGAAAGTTGCCATTAGTTGTAATTTGTAGTTGGATTCAGAAACCTTCAGTTACAAAATGTAATGAAAATTAGTATTTGGAAAGTGAATAATCTATCTTAGAGATGAAGAGGGGGATGTTCCAACTAAGAGTCGCCATTTCGGCATCAGAAGACGCCAAATTACAATGAAAATTCTATAATACTCTCGATGTTGTTATCAAAATAAAATAATACTTCCCCAGCAGAGTCGCCATTTTTTTTCGAACAAGAAACAAATGCAGTTGATTTGGAAAATTATTTTATTCAAATATAATAAAGAGAATATATAAAACAATCATCATATTATTAATTTTGAGTTTATCTACATCCCTTCCATCGCCCTTGATTCCAAGATAATCATTTGAAATACACAAATTGTAATTAACAAAGCTTATATGTTGAATCTTGAATCCGGTAGCATTTCGACAGTTGCTTCAGTCATCTCCTAGGACTTAGGATGAATGTTGAATTGATCAATCAATCTCTCTTTTAAGCTTGTCCTTTGTGCAAAGGAGAGAGCCTAAAGTAATGAAGATTGAACTTGAATGCTTTCAGCAAATCCGGTAGCACTTTGACCCTTATTTTGAATTAGCAACAAAGTGACCTGTTTGCGCAACATGTGCAGCGCAACTAATGAGTGGGTTGCACGGCTCATGCAACTGACCCCTCCTTCTGCTCTTCACCTTCGGTCTTCTTTCAAAGCTCTGCCCTTCTTCCAAAATTTCTCTCTCTCAAATGAGAGGGGGAGTGGGGTATTTATAGGCTTCCACACGTGCTAACCCTCTATCTTTGTGCCATGGGGCCCACTTTGCCATTAATCTCAATCAATCTCTGCTCCTGATTGTGCTACCTGCGGAACAGAAAAGTCGGTTGGGCGATCCGCGCAACGTGCAATTGGTTGTGTGATTCGCGCAAAGATGACATTTGTCACCAACTTTTTAGCCTATATGTGCCATCTGCGCAACTATTTCAATTAGTTGTGCCGTTCGCACAACCACTACTGGTTGCGTGACCCACGCAACCACCAAACAAGTCACTGAGTTCTTTCTCACTTCTTTACTCCATTTTTTATCTCTGACCTCCAACCTTTCTTCATATATCTCCTGATCTTTAATCTTTCTCCATTATTTTTATGCTCCAATAGACGATTCCAGTCAGGAATGAAGGAGCACTAAAGTACGTTTCAAATGACCAAAACTTAACCCAATCCGACAACAAATGAGGGAGTTATGAGCGTCACCATTGGATCGCGCGATTTGGAAAGAATAACAATCCAAATTGCAAAATGACGACTGAAAAGTTCTAACTTGGTTTTAGGATATCGAACGGTCTCAAAATTAGCCAATTCCGGTACCATTTGGAAGCTTGTCAAGTTACCATTCCATTGAGCTCAAAATAGTTTAAATTCGACCACTAAAGAGAGAGTTATGAAGGTTACTACTGGACAAGGAGATGAAGGAGAAATTCAGGACTGACGACTATGATCCCACTTACGGATGCCCAAATGGTCTCGGAATACGATGATTCTAGTAAGGAATGAAAAAGCACTAAAGTACCTTTCAGATGACAAAAAATGACGTAATCTGACAGCAAATGAGGGAGTTATGAGCATCTCCGTTAGATCACGCGATGCGGAAAGATTAACAATCCGAATTGCAAAATGACGATCGAAGAGTTCCAACATGCTTTTGGGATATCGAACGGTCTCAAAATTAGCCAATTCTCATCTCATTTAGAAGCTTGTCAAGTTTCCATTCCAATGACCTCAAAATATTTAAAATTTGACCACTGAAGAGAGAGTTATGAAGGTTAATATTGGACCAGGAAATGAAGGAAAAATTTAGCACCGACGACTGCGATCCCACTTATAGATGCCCAAATGGTCTTGGAATACGAGGATTCCAGTCAGGAATGAAAGAGCACTAAAGTACCTTTTAGATGACCAAAAATTGACCCAATCTGACATCAAATGACGGACTTATGAACGCCTCCGTTGGATCACGCGATGCGAACAGATTAACAATCCAAATTGTAAAATGACGATCGAAGAGTTCCAACATGCTTTTGGGAAATTGAACGGTCTTAAAATTAGCTAATTCTGGTCTCATTTAAAAGCTTGTTAAGTTACCATTCCAATGACCTCAAAATAGTCTAAATTCGACCTCTGAAGAGAGAGTTATGAAGGTTACCATTGGACAAGAAGATGAAGGAAAATTTCAGGACCGACGACTGTGATCCCACTTACGGATGCCCAAATGGTCTCGGAATACGATGATTCCAGTCACGATTGAAAGAGCACTAAAGTACCTTTCAGATGACCAAAAATTGAACCTATCCGACATCAAACAAGGGTGTTATAAGCGTCTCCATTAGATCACCCGATTTGGAAAGATTAACAATCCAAATTGCAAAATGATGATTGAAAGAGTTCTAACGTGCTTTTGGGATATCGAACGGTCCCAGAATTAGCGAATTCTAGTCCCATTTGGATGCTTGTCAAGTTATAATTCCATTAAGCTCAAAATAGTCTAAATTAGACCACTGAACAGAGAGTTATGAAGGTTACTATTGGACAAGGAGAAGAAGGAAAAATTTAGGACCGATGACTGCAATCCCACTTACGGATGCCCATATGATCTCGGAATACGACGATTCCAGTCAGGAATGAAAGAGCACTAAAGTACCTTTCACATGACCAAAAATCGACCCAATCAGACATAAAATGACTGAGTTATGAGCGTCTCTGTTGGATCGCATGATGCGGAAAGAGTAACAATCCAAATTGCTCAATGATGATCGAAGAGTTCCAACGTGCTTTTGGGATATCGAATGGTCTGGAAATTAGCCAATTCTGGTCTTATTTAGAAGCTTTTCAAGTTACCATTCCAATGACCTCAAAATTGTCTAACTTTAACCACTGAAGAGAGAGTTATGAAGGTTACTATGGGACAAGAAGATGAAGAAAAAATTCAGGACCGATGACTGTGATCTCACTTACGGATGCCCAAATGGTCTTGTAATACGATGATTCCAGTCAGGATAGAAAGAGCACTAAAGTACCTTTTAGATGACCATAAATCGACCCAATCCAACATCAAACGAGGGAGTTATGAGTGTCTCCATTAGATAGCGCGATTTGGAAAGAGTAACAATCCAAATTGCAAAATGACGATCGAAGAGTTCCAACGTGCTTTTGGGATATCGAACGGTCTTGAAATTAGCCAATTCTGGTCTCATTTAGAAGCTTGTCAAGTTACCATTCCAATGACCTCAAAATTTTCTAACTTTGACCACTGAAGAGAGAGTTATGAAGGTTACTATTGGACAAGGAGAGGAAGGAAAAATTCATGACCGATGATTGTGATCTCACTTACGGATGCCCAAATGGTCTCGTAATACGACGATTCCAGTCAGGATAGAAAGAGCACTAAAGTACCTTTTAGATGACCATAAATCGACCCAATCTGACATCAAACGAGGGAGTTATGAGCGTCTCCATTAGATAGCGCGATTTGGAAAGAGTAATAATCAAAATTGTAAAATGACGATCGAAGACTTCCAACATGCTTTTGGGATATTGAACGGTCTCGAAATTAGCCAATTACGGTCCCATTTGGATGCTTTTCAAGTTACCATTCCAATGAGCTCAAATAGTTTAAATTTGACCACTAAAGAGAGAGTTATGAAGGTTACTATTGGACAAGGAGATGAAGGAGAAATTCAAGACCGTCGACTATGATCCCACTTACGGATGCCCAAAGGGTCTCGGAAGACGACAATTTTAGTTAGGAATGAAAGAGCACCAAAGTACCTTTTAGATCACCAAAAAATGACCCAATTCGACAGCAAATGAGGGAGTTATGAGCGTCTCCATTGGATCATGAGATGTGGAAAGACTAACAATCCAAATTTTAAAATGACAATTGAAGAGTTCCAACGCGCTTTGGGGATATTGAATGGTCTCAAAATTAGCCAATTCTGATCTCATTTAGAAGCTTGTCAAGTTACCATTCCAATGAGCTCAAAATAGTTTAAATTCAACCACTAAAGAGAGAGTTATGAAGGTTACTATTGGACAAGGAGATGAAGGAAAAATTCAGGATCGATGACTGTGATCCCACTTACGGATGCCCAAATGGTCTCGGAATACAACGATTCCAGTCAGGATCGAAAGAGCACTAAAGTACCTTTTAGATGACCACAAATCGACCCAAACTAACATCAAAATAGGGAGTTATGAGCGTCTCCATTAGATAGCACAATTTAGAAAGAGTAACAATCCAAATTATAAAATGATGATCGAAGAGTTCCAACATGCTTTTGGGATATCGAACGGTCTCGAAATTAGCCAATTCCAGTTCCATTTGGAAGCTTTTAAAGTTACCATTCCAATGAGCTCAAAATAGTTTAAATTCGACTACTAAAGAGAGAGTTATGAAGGTTACTATTGGACAAGGAGATGAAGGAGAAATTCAGGACCGTCAACTACAATCCCACTTTCGGATGCCCAAAGGGTCTCAAAAGACGACTATTTTAGTCAGGAATGAAAGAATTCTAAAGTACCTTTCATATTACCAAAAATCAACCCAATCCGACAGCAAATGAGGGAGTTAGGAGTGTCTCCATTGGATAGTGCGATGTAGAAAGACTAACAATCCAAATTTTAAAATGATGATCGAAGAGTTCCAATGTGCTTTTGGGATATTAAACGGTGTCGAAATTAGCCAATTCTGGTCTCATTTAGAAGCTTGTCAAGTTACCATTCCAATGAGCCCAAAATAGTATAAATTTGACCACTAAAGAGGGAGTTATGGAGGTTACTATTGGACAAGGAGATGAAGGAGAAATTCAGGACCGACGACTACGATCCCACTTACAGATACCTAAATGGTTTCAGAATACGATGATTCCAGTCAGGAATGAAGGAGCACTAAAGTACCTTTCAGATGACCAAAAATCGACCCAATCCGACAGTAAACGAGAGAGTTATGAGCATCTCCATTGGATCATGCGATGTGGAAAGACTAATAATCCAAATTTCAAAATGACAATCGAAGAGTTCCAACGTGCTTTGGGGATATTGAACGGTCTTAAAATTAGACAATTCTGGTCTCATTTAGAAGCTTGTCAAGTTACCATTCCAATGACCTCAAAATAGTTTAAATTCGACCACTAAAGAGAGAGTTCTGAAGGTTACTATTGGACAAGGAGATGAAGGAAAAATTCAGGATCGATGACTGTGATCCCACTTACGGATGCCTAAATGGTCTCGGAATACGACGATTCCAGTCAGGATTGAAAGAGCATTGAAGTACATTTTAGATGACCATAAATTGAACCAATCCGACATCAAACGAGGGAGTTATGAGCGTCTCCATTAGATCGCACAATTTGGAAAGAGTAACAATCCAAATTGCAAAATAACGATCGAAGAGTTCCAACATGCTTTTAGGATATCGAACCGTATTGAAATTAGCTAATTCTGGTCCCTAGGTTTTCAAGTTACCATTCCAATGAGCTCAAAATAGTTTAAATTTGACCATTAAAGAGAGAGTTATGAAGGTTACTATTGGACAAGGAGATGGAGGAGAAATTCAGGACCGTCGACTACGATCCCACTTACGGATACCCAAAGGGTCTCGAAAGAGGACGATTTTAGTCAGGAATGAAAGAGCACTAAAGTACCTTTCAGATGACCAAAAATTGACCCAATCCGACAACAAACGAGAGAGTTATGAGTGTCTCCATTGGATTGCGAAATGTGGAAAGACTAACAATCCAAATTTCAAAATGACGATCGAAGAGTTCCAACGTACTTTCTGGATGTTGAACGGTCCCGAAATTAGCCAATTCTGGTCTCATTTAGAAGCTTGTCAAGTTACCATTCCAATGAGCTCAAAATAGTTTAAATTCGACCACTAAAGAGAGAGTTATGAAGGTTACTATTGGACAAGGAGATGAAGGAGAAATTCAGGACCGACCACTACGATCTCACTTACGGATGCCCAAATAGTTTCGGAATACGACGATTCTAGTCAGGAATGAAAGAGCACTAAAGTACGTTTCAGATGACCAAAAATCGACCCAATCCGACATCGAACGATAGAGTTACGAGCATCTCTGTTGGATAGCGCGATGCAAAAAGATTAACAATCTAAATTGCTAAATGACGATCGAAGAGTTCCAACGTGCTTTTGGGATATCGAACGGTCTCGAAGTTAGCCAATTCTAGTCTCATTTAGAAGCTTGTCAAGTTACCATTCCAATGACCTAAATTGTCCAACTTCGACCACTGAAGAGAGAGTTATGAAGGTTACTATTGGACAAGGTGATGAAGGAAAAATTTAGGACCGACGACTGTGATCCCACTTACGAATGCCCAAATGGTCTCGGAATACGACGATTCCAGTTAGGATAGAAAGAGCACTAAAGTACCTTTCAGATGACCAAAAATTGACCCAATCCAACATCAAACGAGGGAGTTACGAGCGTCTCCATTGGATCGCGCGATTTGGCAAGTTTAACAATCCAAATTGCAAAATGACGATCGAAGAGTTCCAACGTGCTTATGGGATATTGACTGGTCTCGAAATTAGCCAATTCTAGTCCCATTTTGAAGCTTTTCAAGTTACCATTCCAATGAGCTCAAAATAGTTTAAATTCGACCACTAACGAGAGAGTTATGAAGCTTACTATTAGACAAGGAGATGAAGGAGAAATTTAGGACAAATGAGTACGATCCCACGTACGGATGATCAAATGGTCTAGGAATACAATGATTCCAGTAAGGAATGAAAGAGCACTAAAGTACCTTTCAGATGAACAAAAATTGACCCAATCCAACAGCAAACGAGGGAGTTATGAGCGTCTCTATTAGATTGCGCGATGTGGAAAGACTAACAATCTAAATTTTAAAATGACGATCGAAGAGTTCCAACGTGCTTTTGGGATATTGAACGGTCTCGAAATTATCCGATTGTTGTCTCATTTAGAAGCTTGTCAAGTTACGATTCCAATGAGCTCAAAATAGTTTAAATTCAACCACTAAAGAGAGAGTTATGAAGGTTACTATTGGACAAGGAGATGAAGGAGAAATTCAGAACCGACGACTATGATCCTATTTAAGAATGCCCAAATGGTCTCGGGATACAACGATTCTAATTAGGAATATAAGAGCACTAAAGTACATGTCAGATGACCAAAAATTGACCCAATCCGACATCAAACGATAGAGTTATGAGTGTCTCCATTGGATAGCGTGATGTGGAAAGATTAACAATCTAAATTATAGAATGACGATCGAAGAGTTCCAACGTGCTTTTGGGATATCGAACGGTCTCGAAATTAGCCAATTTTGGTCTCATTTAGAAGCTTGTCCACTTACTATTCCAATGACCTCAAAATTGTTTAACTTCGACCACTAAAGAGAGAGTTATGAAGGTTACTATTGGACAAGGAGATGAAGGAAAAATTCAGGACCGACGATTGTGATCCCACTTAAGGTTGCCCAAATGGTCTCAGAATACGATGATTCTAGTCAGGATAAAAAGAGCAGTAAACTTCCTTTCAGATGACCATAAATCAACCCAATCCGACATCAAACTAGGGAGTTATGAGCGTCTCCATTGGATCGCGTTATTTGGAAAGATTAACAATCCAATTTGCAAAATATCATCAAAGAGTTCCAATGTGCTTTTGGGATATCGACTGGTCTCAAAATTAGCCAATTCCGGTCCCATTTGGAAGCTTTTCAAGTTACGATTCTAATGATCTCAAAATAGTTTAAATTCGACCACTAAAGAGGGAGTTATGGAGGTTACTATTGGACAAGGAGATGAAGGAGAAATTCAGGGCTGACGACCACGATCCCACTTACAGAGGCCCAAATGGTTTTAGAATACGATGATTCCAGTCAGGAATCAAAGAGCACTAAAGTACCTTTCAGATGACCAAAAATTGACCCAATCCGACAACAAATGAGGGAGTTATGAGCGTCTTCATTGGATCACGCTATGTGGAAAGACTAACAATCCAAATTTCAAAATGACGATCGAAGAGTTCCAACTTGCTTTGGGGATATTGAACGGTCTCAAAATTAGCCAATTCTGGTCTCATTTAGAAGTTTGTCAAGTTACCATTCCAATTAGCTCAAAATAGTTTAAATTCGACCACTAAAGAGAGAGTTATGAAGGTTATTATTGGACAAGGAATTGAAGAAAAAATTTAGGACTGACGACTATGATCCCACTTACGGATGCCTAAATGGTCTCGAAATACGACGATTCTAGTTAGGATAGAAAGATCACTAATGTACCTTTAAGGTGACCATAAATCGACCCAATCCGACATCAAATGAGGGAGTTATGAGCATCTCCATTGGATCGCGCTATTTAGAAAGAGTAACAATCCAAATTGCTCAATGACGATCGAAGAGTTCCAACGTGCTTTTGGGATATCGAACGGTCTCGAAATTAGCCAATTTTGGTCTTATTTAAGCTTTTCAAGTTACCATTCCAATGACCTCAAAATTGTCTAACTTCGACCACTAAAGAGAGATGTATTAAGGTTACTATAGGACAAGGAGATGAAGGAAAAATTCAGTACCGACGACTGTGATCCCATTTATGGGTGTCCAAATAGTCTCGGAATACGACGATTCCAGTCAGGATAGGAAGAACAGTAAAGTACCTTTCATATGACCATAAATCGACCCAATCCGACAGTAAACGAGGGAGTTATGAGCTTCTCCATTGGATCGCGTGATGTGGAAAGACTAACAATCCAAATTTCAAAATGATGATCGAAGAGTTCCAACGTGCTTTTGTGATATTGAACGGTCTCAAAATTAGCCAATTCTGGTATCATTTAGAAGCTTGTCAAGTTACCATTCTAATGAGCTCAAAAATAGTTTAAAGTCGACTACTATAGGGAGAGTTATGAAGGTTACTACTGAACAAGGAGATGAAGGAGGAATTCAGGATTGATGACTATAATCCCACTTACAGATGCCCAAATGGTCTCGGAATACGACGATTCTAGTCAGGAATGAAAGAGCACTAAATTACCTTTCAGATGACCATAAATCGACCCAATTCGACAACAAACGAGGGAGTTATGAGCTTCTCCATTGGATCGTGCAATGTGGAAAGACTAACAATCTAAATTTCAAAATGACGATCGAAGAGTTCCAACGTGCTTTTGTGATATTGAATGGTCTCAAAATTAGCCAATTCTAGTCTCATTTAGAAGCTTGTCAAGTTACAATTCCAATGAGCTCAAAATAGTTTAAATTCGACCACTATAGGGAGAGTTATGAAGGTTACTACTGGACAAGGAGATGAAGGAGAAATTCAGGACCGACGACTACGATCCCACTTACGGATGCCCAAATGGTCTCAGAATACGACGATTCTAGTCAGGAATGAAAGAGCACTAAAGTACCTTTCAGATGAGCAAAAATCAACCCAATCTGACATCAGATGATAGAGTTACTAGCGTCTCCATTGGATAGTGCGATGCGGAAATTTTAACAATCCAAATTGCGAAATGACGATCGAAGAGTTCCAACGTACTTTTGGGATATCGAACGGTCTCGAAATTAGCCAATTCTGGTCACATTTAGAAGGAGTTAATTTTAACAATCCAAATTATGAAATGACGATCGAAGAGTTCCAACGATCCCACTTTTGGGATTCGGTCGGGATAGGAAGAGCATTAAAGTACCTTTTAAATGACCAAAAATCAACCCAATCCAATATTAAACGATAGAGTTATGAGTGTCACATTCCGGAAAGAAGCCAAATTGCAAAATGATCGAAGAGTTACCATTCTAATTGACCTCAAATTGTAGTTAACTTCCAATGACCCAAAATTGTCTTGAGAAGAGAGTTATGAAGGTTACTATTGGACAAGGAGATGAAGGAAAAATTTAGGACCGACGACTGTGATCCCACTTATGAATGCCCAAAGGGTCTCGGAATATGACGATTCCAGTCAGGATAGGAAGAGCACCAAAGTACCTTTCTAATGACCATAAATCAATCCATTCCGACATCAAATGAGTTATGAGCATCTCCATTCGATCGCGCGATGTGGAATGACTAACAATCCAAATTTCAGAATGACGATCGAAGAGTTCCAACGTGCTTTTGGGATATTGAACAGTCTCGAAATTAGCCAATTATGGTCACATTTAGATGCTTGTCAAGTTACCAATCTAATGAGCTTAAAATAGTTTAAATTCAACCACTAAAGAGAGAGTTATAAAGGTTACTATTGAACAAGGAGATGAAGGAGAAATTCAGGACCGACGACTAGGATCCCACTTACAGATGCCCAAATGGACTCGGAATACGATGATTCCAGTCAGGAAAGAAAGAACACTAAAGTACCTTTCAGATGAGCAAAGTTGACCCAATCTGATAGCAAACGAGGGAGTTATGAGCGTCTCCTTTGGATCGCGCGATGTGGAAAGACTAACAATCCAAATTTCAAAATGATGATCAAAGAGTTCCAACGTGCTTTGGGGATATTGATGGACTAGAAGTTAGCCAATTCTGGTATCGTTTACATTCTTGTCAAGTTACCATTCCAATGAGCTCAAAATAGTTTAAATTCAACCACTAAAGAGAGAGTTATGCAGGTTACTATTGGACAAGGAGATGAAGGAGAAATTCAGGACCGACGACTACGATCGCACTTACGGATGCCGAAATGGTCTCAGAATACGACGATTCTAGTCAAGAATGAAGGAGCACTAAAGTACGTTTCAGATGACCAAAAATTGACCCAATCTGACATCAAATGATAGAGTTATGAGTGTCTCCATTGGATAGTGCGATGCGAAAAGATTAACAATCCAAATTACAAAATGATGATCGAAGAGTTCCAACGTGCTTTTGGGATATCGAACGGTCTCGAAATTAGCCAATTCTGATCTCATTTAGAAGCTTGTCAAGTTACCATTCCAATGACCTCAAAATTGTCTAACTTTGACCACTGAACATAAAGTTAATAAGGTTACTATAGGACAAGGAGATGAAGGAAAAATTCAGGACCGACGACTGTGATCCCACTTACGGCTGCCCACAGAGTCTCAGAATACGATGATTCCAGTTAGAATAGGAAGAGCACTAAAGTATCTTTCTAATTACCATAAATCAATCCATTCTGACATCAAATGAGGGGGTTATGAGCGTCTCTATTCAATCGCGCGATGTGGAAAGACTAACAATCCAAATTAAAAAATGACGATCGAAGAGTTCCAATGTACTTTTGGGATATTGAACGGTCTCAAAATTAGCCAATTCTGGTCTCATTTAAATGCTTGTCAAGTTACCATTCCAATGAGCTCAAAATAGTTTAAATTCAACCACTAAAGAGAGAGTTATGAAGGTTACTATAGAACTAGGAGATGAAGGAGAATTCAGGACCGACGACTATGATCCCACTTACGGATGCCCAAATGGACTTGGAATACGACGATTCTAGTTAGGAAAGAAAGAGCACTAAAGTACCTTTTAGATGACCAAAAATTGATCCAATCCGATGGCAAACGAGGGAGTTATGAGAGTCTCCCTTGGATCGCGTGATGTGGAAGGACTAACAATCCAAATTTCAAGATGACGATTGAAGAGTTCCAATGTGCTTTTGGGATATTGAACGGTCTCAAAATTAGCCAATTCTGGTCTCATTTAGAAGCTTGTCAAGTTACCATTCCAATTACCTCAAAATAGTCTAAATTCGACCACTGAAGAGAGAGTTATGAAGGTTACTATTGGACAAGGAGATGAAGGAGAAATTCAAGACCGACAACAACGATCCCACTTACGGATGCCCAAATGGTCTCAGAATACGACGATGTTTCCCTTCTAACGAGCTCAAAATAGTTTAAATTCTACCAGTAAAGAGGGAGTTATGATGTTACTATTGGACAAGGAGATGAAGCAGAAATTCAGGACCGACTTCTACGATCCCACTTACGGATGCCCAAATGGTCTCGGAATATGACGATTCTCGTTATAGAATGAAAGAGCACTAAAGTACCTTTCATATGACCAAAAATCGACCCAATCCGAATGCAAATGAGGGAGTTATGAGCATCTCCATTGGATCGCCCAATCTAGAAAGACTAACAATCAGAATTTCAAAATGACGATCGAAGAGTTCCAACGTGCTTCGGGGATATTGAACAGTCTCGAAATTATCCAATTCTAGTCTCATTTGGAAGCATGTCAAGTTACCATTCCAATGAGCTCAAAATAGTTTAAATTTGACCACTAAAGAGAGAGTTATGAAGGTTGCTATTGGACAAGGAGATGAAGGAAAAATTCAGGACCGACGACTGTGATCCCACTTACGGATGCCCAAATGGTCTCGGAATACGACGATTCCAGTTAGGAAAGAAAGAGCACTAAAGTATCTTTTAGATGACCATAAATTGACCCAATCCGACATCAAATGAGGGAGTTATGAGTGTCTCCATTGGATTTTGCGATGTGGAAAGACTAACAATCCAAATTTCAAAATGATGATCAAAGAGTTCCGATGTGCCTTTGGGGTATTAAACAGTCTCGAAATTAGCCAATTCTGGTCTCATTTAGAAGCTTGTCAAGTTACCATTTCAACGACCTCAAAATTGTCTAACTTCGACCACTGAAGAGAGAATTATTAAGGTTACTATAGGACAAGGAGATGAAGGAAAAATTCAGGACTGACGACTGTGATCGAACTTACGGCTGCCCAAATAGTCTCAGAATACGACGATTCCAGTCAAGATAGGAAGAGCACCAAAGTACCTTTATAATGACCATAAATCAATCCATTCCGACATCAAATGAGGGAGTTATGAGCATCTTCATTCAATCGCGCGATGTGGAATGACTAACAATCCAAATTTCAGAATGACGATCGAAGAGTTCCAACGTGCTTTTGGGATATTGAACGATCTCGAAATTAGCCAATTCTGGTCACATTTAGATGCTTGTCAAATTACCATTCCAATGAGCTTAAAATAGTTTAAATTCAACCACTAAAGAGAGAGTTATAAAGGTTACTATTGAACAAGGAGATGAAGGAGAAATTCAGGACCGACGACTAGGATCCCACTTACGGTGCCCAAATGGACTCGGAATACGATGATTCCAGTCAGGAAAGAAAGAACACTAAAGTACCTTCAGATGAGCAAAGATTGACCCAATCCAACAGCAAATGAGGGAGTTATGAGCGTCTCCTTTGGATCGCGCGATGTGGAAAGACTAACAATCCAAATTTCAAAATGACGATCGAAGAGTTCCAACGTGCTGTGGGGATATTGAACGATCTAGAAATTAGCCAATTCTGGTCTCATTTACATGCTTGTCAAGTTACCATTCCAATGAACTTAAAATAGTTTAAATTCAACCACTAAAGAGAGAGTTATGAAGGTTACTATTGGACAAGGAGATGAAGGAGAAATTCAGGACCAACGACTACAATTGCACTTACGGATGCCGAAATGGTCTCAGAATACGATGATTCTAGTCAGGAATGAAGGAGCACTAAAGTACGTTTCAAATGACCAAAAATTGACCCAATCCAACTTCAAACGATAGAGTTATGAGCGTCTCCATTAGATAGTGCGATGCAAAAAGTTTAACAATCCAAATTACAAAATGACGATCTAAGAGTTCCAACGTGCTTTTGGGATATTGAACGGTCTCGAAATTAGCCAATTCTGGTCTCATTTAGAAGCTTGTCAAGTTACCATTCCAATGACCTCAAAATTGTCTAACTTTGACCACTGAACATAGAGTTAATAAGGTTACTATAGGACAAGGAGATGAAGGAAAAATTCAGGACCGACGACTGTGATCCCACTATGGCTGCCCAAAGAGTCTCGGAATACAATGATTCCAGTTAGAATAGGAAGAGCACTAAAGTATCTGTAACATTCCGGATTTTTGTCAATCTGGAATTAGACGTCCTTAGGCAATGGGTCGATCCTAACACCTTATTAACTTATCAGAACTCAATCCCAAAGTCTAAAATGCTTTTGAACCCATTTCCTTCACAAATCCCACCCTTCACCACCTTGATCATTCAATTTTTCTAAGTACTTTCACCCTAGACACTATCTTAAACTAGCTAAGTAGTATAACTTGGATCACTTTATATACAAACTACAAAGGACTAAGTACCACCTCAGACAGAAATCTTATAGGACTAAATCCTTTAGAAATGAGACAAAGTAACTAAGTGCTAAACTAGATTAGCTATGAAATCCATTTGATCCACTTTAAATACGATCTACAAGACTCAAAACTTGTAGAATCATTGACGCTAGGTTACCCTAAAATCTAGGATCAAACTCATTACCCGACTGCTCTCGGGAGTACGTTGAAACTCCGTATCAAATTTAGACCGCACATTGGAAGTTCGAATAATACCAAGTTAAGGAATTAGGGCCGCTACGCTAGGCTTGACAACCATCTCAGAAATTAAATCCAGACAGTGTCCCACAGCTATTCACTTGAGTCCAGAGCGTGAGAGGGTGAGAACACTTGTTTTCTTTACAAAATAAATATCTCAAATAGTAATCTGAGACTTGTTACTTGCGGGCAGTATTAAGTAACCTGACCGTCAGAATCTGACCAAATACACCCTCGGATTAGGAAAATTTTCATAAACATATCCATGTACTCGGAATCTCCGATCGAGATCCACTGACCGTTGAACTGAAACTGGTCCGCCACGTACGATTTGGAAAGTCGACTGGAACAAAAACTTAACTCCACCTAGATCCAATGTCTGTGAGGTTAAGTCCAACCTTTAGCTCAAGGGGGGCCGCCAAAAGTCCTCCGTTGAGCTGAAACTAACCCACTTTGGTTATAACCTAAGTATACCTTGACCTTAGGTCTATTTTGGTGAAGTTTTAGGCTATATAAGGACCTTAAACCCTCTCTCATTTCAACCATACGAATTTGAGAGAAACCCTAGAGAGAGAAGAGAGAAAAGAGAGAAAGTGAGAGAGATGTGGGAGATTCTTCCTGCCATGCTTCCCTGCTGCTATTAGTACTTAACCACTCCATTCCAATCACTTTTTCAGCGATTCTGGCGTCATTTCTAGGTAAGAAACACTAACCCTAATTTTTTTTGGGGTTTTGACAGTTGTAGGTTATGAAATAGCTAACTTATTTCATTCTATAGGTTGTCAAACTGCCGAATACGGAAGCTTAGCAAACCTATCGACTCCGTTACGATTTTACGACAAAAGGTGCAGACTTTAGTTGTATAGGTTATGGTTTCTAACGCTTTCAATGTCAGATAATGATAGATTCATGATCTGCATGCAATTGCACATGTACAAAGTGCCGACTGCTTTCCGTTTCGGTTAAATACGAAGAATATGGAATTTTGTGTATTCTAGGTATTTGTAGAAAGTACCGTACACGTATAAATTTTAGAAATGTGTTTGTCATGATTATTTGCTGTATGAACATATTATATGTGTATAACACTTACTTGGCGAGAGGGTTCGCCCTAATACATGTTTTTGCTAATATACGTTATGTATGTTAAAAGAGTATATTCTAAGTGTTTGTGAAAATGACTGAATGAGTTTTGAATTTGCATTCATGCTCACCATGATTGATTGTCATGGATACATGATTGTTGTATTGGCGATACCCCCTTTGATGAAAGGATTTGCCATAAATCACGCCACGGCCACTATACGCTATATATGTTAAAATGTGTGGCCCAAGTGTTTGTGGAAATGACTGAATGAATATGGAACTTGGATTCCTGCTTGCCATGATTATCCGTCGTGGGTGCACGTGTGTTACCTATGGGGTAGCTCTCTAGTGAAAGGATTTGGCCAAATACCTATGTGATTAACATACGTCAGGTATGTTGATGTATGTAATCTAAAATGTTTGTTGGAATGTCTGTGTGAGTAGTAGTTAGTAAATTGTAATGTATAAGGGTGTTAAGATAGGATCCTCAACTACCTTAGTAATGTGTATGATTTCCTCCATGTCGTTTGTTTAGTTTAACCACTTATGAAATATATGTGTTTGTATTTCCTGTTTATATTGTGCTTTATAACATGCTTTATAAAAATGCTTGAATTACTTTGTTTATTCTGCTTTACTTTACATACTTCTGGTAATGGATTGATTGTGTTTGGGGCTATGATTATAGTCCAGGCAATCGGTAATTGAATTCGTGGCTGAGATTCATTTGTCACGTGGGATGCGTTCGACGAACCCAAGTTGTACTTCGGTTGGCGATAGTGGTTGGCCACACGAAGTGCTTATGTGCTTCATATCGTGCACTCGAGCTAGCCAAGCTCGTCAAGCAACCCGATCTGTCTTATGTATGTTCACCATATTTGGACGCCTCTGCTTGAACCTAGGGTACCAAACTTACCAGTGAAATCCCGTTAACCATGATACCTTGATCCGCTAAGACTCATGAGCTAGGCATGGTGGTATGGGACACCATGGTCGAGCTGTTGGCCTACACTGGGGCCATGTGCCTCCCCGTAGTGACCAGTGAGCAACCAGCCTCGTGAGCCGATTATGGTGGTATGGGACACTATATTCATGCTGTCGGCCTACATTGATAAGGTGATGGGGGAGTGGTGTAACCTTTGTGCGTAACAGCCTTGACAGCCCTTTATAGTGACCTCGAGTATACTCTGAATTTACGGTGAGGCGACGAGTTTTGCTGCGGTGTATAGAGTATGAACTAGGCCTGTATCTGTATAGTGATGAATCGTTAAAGAGGTGATGGGGGAGTGGTATAACCTTTGTGTGTAACAGCCTTGACAACCTTTGCAGTGACCTAGAAACACACTATCATATGAGATTAACTAGGACTGACGACCCTAGATTGGATCATGTTTGGGAATGATACAAGGGAGGTATCTTAGTTTCCCAATATTGCTATTTGAAATGGACTAATAACAACTCGGTAATCATGCTCATCATGCATTGCATGTGCCTGGAAGATTGCATGTGCCTGGAAGATGTGGAGCACTGAGGAATGCAAGCATGCTGCGAACGTAAGATAGTGTCACACGAGGGAGTGTGTGGTGAGGGCATACATCATGAATGCATTCATACTTGCATTAATAAGAGTAGTTAGGAGTGTTTGATTATACTGCTTTATCATTACTGCTTGACTGTTTTGATAACATATTAACATATGCTTTATTGTTCCACTGAGTTGATCACTCACTCCCACGTTACGGGACGGTGTTCCGAACACCCACCAGACTTTGTCTGATTGCAGATGGCGACGCTACTCCTGAGGCGGAGCCGGACCTTTATGATGACAACGCTGCTTGTTCGTGTATGCTGTAGGCTGACACTTCAAGTAAGCCGTGTCTTGATCGACGGGGTTATGGGGATGTTGACTAGAGGACCTTACACATTTGGTATATTTTAGAATTGTACTTGTAATTATTTAACTTGGTAACGTTATCACACTCTGGAGACTCACCATAGTTTATATATTTTATATATCTATCATAGTCTTCCGCTTGCAAATTTAACTTTCTCTAGAGTATGATATGCTGTTTCGGTATAATCCCATTCATGTTTCAATGCTCTTATCATAATCATCATTATCTGTGTTGCATATGTGATGCGTTAGAACTCGGGAGCTGAGCTTTGCTCGACCCCCGATTTTCAAGGCGTTACAAGATGGTATCAGAGCATGATTTGGATTAAACCGGGCCTGGGTTATGGTAACATGATGCACTCTGACGCACTCTGACTTAGGAGGGAGCGACAGAATGTAGAAACCGACTTAAGATTTTCCAAATTTGCCGAACGATGAAACCGACAGCTGAGATTGGGCCCGTACACACCTATGATCATGCGAAACGATCCCGAATCACTTCTAGGCCGTCAGTCGACGGGTTTGAGTCATTCCCTAGAAACGAATGCCCTTAGGTTGTGGGTCAACCATAACGCCTTACACTTCATCTCAAAGCCTAAAACCCCTTTATTCCAATTCCTTCAAATTCTCTTCGTTCACCACCTTATTCTTTAACTTTTTCTAAGTCCTTTCATACTAGACATAAATTCTAACGTATAAATGATGAAGAATAATACTTAAACAAAAATTTACTATAAATAGTAAATATATGTAGAAATTAGACTTTTGACCATTCAAATTATGGAATCTCATGAGATAAATGGGTTAGTCGGATAGATTAGCATCTCCTACCCCAAAATCATATCCTACACATCACCTAAAATCATTTCGGTTTACAAATTGGCCCCGATACGGCTCAAAACGGAGTCGGGGGCCAAATGAGGCATCTCCGGGGGGATCCAGGGTGGTACCCAGGGTTTTTTGGGGCCTGGGGGGCAGGAGGGTCTCGCCCATAGGGTGATCCCTCGTGATCTGGACCGTTGATCGGCGAGGCCCTCGCTCGGTCAGCGAGGCCTAGCCGAATTTTCGGTTGGGCCGGGCCCGCGGCTTGGGCCGATCGAGTTTGGGGGTTGTGGGATCCCCCTGATGTGTGTCCTGTCCATCGAAATCCCCCCCCCCCCATGGCATACTTCCTTCACAAACCACCCCTCCAAGCTCTCTTTCTCTTTGAAACTTCTGATTTTTGGCAAAAATCGCCCCTCCAATCACCCATTCCACTGTTTTCTGTTAAAACCTACACCCCTCCATCGTTCACAGCAACACCTACCCTCTACCCTTTTCGTTTTTCCTCCCACACCCCCACATTTGAAACTCAAAACCGTGTAAGCTCTCTAACCCATTTTAACTCTTCCTTTTCTTTCTTTAATCCTTATCTTTTGGAGCCTTTACAATCCCTGTTGAGGTTCAAACTCGTGGAGAACCAAAAACTCTAGCCCCTACTGCCCCTGATCCTCATTTTTCATGGCTCTATTCGAGCTTGAACGGTCATTTTCTTGGAGGCTTAATCATCCATACTGTTGTCTTGTAGTTTGCATGGGTTACCGTCTTTGGATGTTTTTGTTTTCATGTTGATGGGTGTAGTAGTTGGTAGAATGTTTTAGATGTTTGAGGACGTTTAGGGCCCGTTCGGACAAATTGCATTAGGTGAGTTTAAGGTGGATAGAATTGTAAAGGTAACAATAAATGTATGTGTAAGGTATGGTCCCTAGATTGGGTGTATCCCATGGTTTCCGATACTATGTTTGGAATGTATGCAGTTAAACGTAAATCCTGTATTTTCCTTTCAAATTACACTTAGAAATTCATTATCCTAAGATTTGGAAATCCCATCTCACACTTTCCAACACAAGACTCATTTTTTCAAAGCCTATACCATTACATTTTATCCCCACCCACCCTCCTACCAAATATGCTATTTCCAAATCCCGAGGTGGGATTAGTAATACAGTCTCATTTACTACAACTTAAGACCACTGGCCAAATAGTGTTGAAGTGATAAAGTCCCTTGATATACCTTAACCTACCACACTCTGACAGCTTAAGCTTTTAGAGTTAATGATTGTTTGACAAATAGGCCCTTGGAGTTTTGGACTTAGAGTGGTGCTCCTAGATTTTGACAGACCTAACCGTGTAGGAAATCTAACAAATTTGTAATGTAAACCTTAGGACCCTCTTAGTTGGAATAAGCATATGTGAGATGCTCGAGCGTAGTTAAATTTAAGTCCGTACAACTCAGTTCCAATTAGACAACTTTGACCCTAAGTGATAAAACCCTTCCTTGAATTAGAAATGGTATGAAATCATCTAGTGTATGAGAATAGACTTTGGACTACTCCTAAATTAAGACTAGACTACCGGTTACATTAAAGAAGGTCAGAGACTGATAGATGTAGTTAGGTCAAATTAATACACCTCTTTGATCTGGGTGGCGCAGCGAAAGCATGGTGGACCCTATGTCACTGGCCCAGGATCGAAACTATGCTCGTTGAATAAGAACATTATAGAAGCCTGTTCTACTATGAGAAACCATTTTAGGATGATCTAGTAAGATTTGATTCACCATTTCCTTGGACATAGATAATAGCGAGGACTCTCTTAGACTAAGACTTAAAGGGCAACCTTAGAAATAGACAATTTGAGCCTTTCAATGATGGACATTCCCTACATTTGTAGAGTGATCAGTCTACGGAGATACTGAAATATAAACTGCGAAGCATTCGTGGCTTGACCCAATTCTCAATCCTGGGCGACTACCAATGGACTCACTGCTTGACCGAGCAGAAGACCAGGATCCACCAGGATTCGGAAGGAATACGATGAGCTTTCTACCCTGGCCCAGTAGATGATCGATATATCGGGATCAAGCCCACTATAACCGTCTCTCCGTGTTGGTCAAACAATGAAATAACTATCTTACTCTAACTAGTTGGGAATCATCGTCAAGACTCCAAATAGGTAAAGAAATAAATTATAGCAAACCATCAGGGTATGAGAAATGGATAAAGAAATAAGTTTTAAGGGGGGTTGATTGAAATGAACCAGGCTAGTATATACCCTACCACGCGTAGAAACTCGAAATCAAGAAAACTTAGGCAAAAGAAATAATTAAATCTTTCCTTATTACCCTCAGGCAATTTTGGGGATGAAATTTTGTTTTAAGGGGGGTATATTGTAACATCCCAGATTTTTTTCAATCCAGAATTAGACGTCCTTAGGCAATGGGTCGATCCTAATACCTTATTAGCTTATTAGAACTCAATCCCAAAGTCTAAAACGCTTTTGAACCCATTTCCTTCACAAATCCCACCCTTCACCACCTTGATCATTTAATTTTTCTAAGTACTTTCACCCTAGACACTATCTTAAACTAGCTAAGTAGTATAACTTATATCACTTTATATACAAAATATAAAGGACTAAGTACCACCTCAGACAGAAATCTTATAGGACTAAATCCTTTAGAAATGAGACAAAGTAACTAAGTGCTAAACTAGATTAGCTACGAAATCCATTTGATCCACTTTAAATACGATCTGCAAGACTCAAAACTTGTAGAATCATTGACGCTAGGTTACCCTAAAATCTAGGATCAAACTCATTACCCGACTGCTCTCGGGAGCATGTTGAAAATCCGTATCAGATCTAGACCACACGTCGGAAGTCCGAATAATACCAAGTTAAGGAATTAGGACCGCTACGCTGGGCTTGACAACCACCTCAAAAATATAATCCAGACAGTGTCCCACGACTGTTCGCTTGAGTCCGGAGCGTGAGAGGGTGAGAACACTTGTTTTCTTTACAAAATAAATATCTCAAATAGTAATATGAGACTTGTTACTTGCGGGTCAGTATTAAGTAACCTGACCATCAGAATCCGACCCAAATACACCCTCGGATCAGGAAAATTTTTATAAACATATCCATGTACTCGGAATCTCCGATCGAGATCCACTGATCGTTGAACTGAAACTGGTCCGCCACGTGCGATCTGGAAAGTCGATTGGAACGAAAACTTAACTCCACCTAGATCCAATGTCTATGAGCTTAAGTCCGACCTTTGGCTCAAGGGGGGCCACCAGAAGTCCTCCGTTGAGCTGAAACTAACCCACTTTGGTTATAACCTAAGTATACCTTGACCTTAGGTCTATT
This sequence comes from Magnolia changhungtana, assembly GCA_030180095.1. Taxonomy (NCBI): domain Eukaryota; kingdom Viridiplantae; phylum Streptophyta; class Magnoliopsida; order Magnoliales; family Magnoliaceae; genus Magnolia; species Magnolia changhungtana. The sequence goes on from JASAUF010000160.1 coordinate 416,156, forward strand.
TCGGTGAAGTTTTAGGTTATATAAGAACCTTAAACCCTCTCTCATTTTAGCCATACGAATTTGAGAGAAACCTTAGAGAGAGAAGAGAGAAAAGAGAGAGAAAGTGAGAGAGATGTGGGAGATTCTTCCTGCCTTGCTTCCCTGCAGCTATTAGTGCTTAACCACTCCATTCCAATCACTTTCCCGGTGATTCCGGCGTCATTTTTAGGTAAGAAACCCTAACCCTAATCTGTTTTGGGGTTTTGACAGTTGTAGGTTATGAAATAGCTAACCATTTTCATTCTATAGGTTGCCAAATTGCCGAATACGGAAGCTTAGCAAACCTATCGACTCCGTTACGATTCTATGACAAAAGGTGCAGACTTTAGGTGTATAGGTTATGGTTTTCAATGCTTTCAATGTCATATAATGATAGATTCATGATTTGCATGCAATTGCACATGTACAAAGTGCCGACTGTTTTCCATTTCGGTTAAATACGAAGAATATGGAATTTTGTGTATTCTAGGTATTTGTAGAAAGTACCGTATACATATAAATTTTGAAAATGTGTTTGCCATGATTATTTGCTGTATGAACATATTATATATGTATATAACACTTGCTTGGTGAGAGGGTTCGCCCTAATACATGTTTTTGCCAATATACGTTATGTATGTTAAAAGAGTGTATTCTAAGTGTTTGTGAAAATGACTAAATGAGTTTTGAATTCACATTCGTGCTCGCCATGACTGATTGTCATGGATACATGATTGTTGTATTGGCGATACCCCCTTTGACGAAAGGATTTGCCCTAAATCACGCCACGACCACTATACGCTATATATGTTAAAATGTGTGGCCCAAGTGTTTGTGGAAATGACTTAATGAATATGGAACTTGGATTCCTGCTTGCCATGACTATCCGTCGTGGGTGCACGCGTGTTATCCATGGGGCAGCTCCCTAGTGAAAGGATTTGGCCAAATACCTATGTGATCAACATACGTCAGGTATGTTGATGTATGCAATCTAAAATGTTTGTTGGAATGTCTGTGTGAGTAGTAGTTAGTAAATTATAATGTATAAGGGTTTTGAGATAGGATCCTTAACTACCTTAGTAATGTGTATGATTTCCTCCATGTTGTTTGTTTAGTTTAACCACTTATGAAATATATGTGTTTGTATTTCTTGTTTATATTGTGCTTTATAACATGCTTTATAACATGCTTGAATTACTTTGTTTATTCTGCTTTACTTTACATGCTTCTGGTAATGGATTGATTGTGTTTGGGGCTATGATTATAGTCCAGGCAATCGGTAATTGAATTCGTGGCTGAGATTCATTTGTCATGTGGGATGCGTTCAACGAACCCGAGTCGTACTTCGGTTGGCGATAGTGGTTGGCCACACGAAGTGCTTATGCGCTTCATATCGTGCGCTCGAGCTAGCCGAGCTCGTCAAGCAACCCGATCTGTCTTATGTATGTTCACCATGTTTGGATGCCTCTGCTTAAACCTAGGGTACCAAACTTACCAGTGAAATCCCGTTAACCATGGTACCTCGACCCGCTAAGGCTCATGAGCCGGGCATGGTGGTATTGGACACCGTGGTCGAGCTGTCGGCCTACGCTGGGGCCATGTGCCTCCCCATAGTGACCAGTGAGCAACCAGCCTCGTGAGCCGATTATGGTGGTATGGGACACAATATTCGTGTTGTCGGCCTACATTGATAAGGTGATGGGGGAGTGGTGTAACCTTATGCGTAACAGCCCTGACAGCCCTTTGTAGTGACCTCGAGTATACTCTGAATTTGCGGTGAGGCGACTAGTTTTACCGTGGTGTATAGAGTATGAACTAGGCCTGTATCTGTATAGTGATGAATCGTTAAAGAGGTGATGGGGGAGTGGTGTAACCTTTGTGCGTAATAACCCTAACAGCCTTTGCAGCGACCTAGAAACACACTATCATATGAGATTAACTAGGACTGACGACCCTAGATTGGATCATGTTTGGGAATGATACAAGGGAGGTACCTTAGTTTCCCAATACTGCTGTTTGAAATGGACTAATAATAACTCGGTAATCACGCTCATCATGCATTGCATGTGCCTGAAAGATGTGGAGCACTGAGGAATGCAAGCATGCCACGAACGTAAGATGGTATCGCACGAGGGAGTGTGTGGTGAGGGCATACATCATGAATGCATTCATTCTTGCATTAATAAGAGTAGTTAGGAGTGTTTGATTATATTACTTTATCATTACTGCTTGACTGTTTTGATAACATGTTAACCTATGCTTTATTGTTTCACTGAGTTGATCACTCACTCCCACGTTACGGGACGATGTTCCGAACACCCACCAGACTTTGTCTGATTGCAGATGGCGATGTTAATCCTGTGGCGGAACCGGACCTTTATGATGACAATGCTGCTTGTTCGTGTATGCTGTAGGCAGACGGCTTCAAGTGAGCCGTGTCTTGATCGACGGGGTTATAGGGATGTTGACTAGAGGACCTTACACACTTGGTATATTTTAGAATTGTACTTGTAATTATTTAACCTGGTAATGTTATCACACTCTGGAGACTCACCACAGTTTATATATTTTATATATCTATCATAGTCTTCCGCTTGCAAATTTAACTGTCTCTGGAGTATGATATGCTGTTTCAGTATAATCTCATTCATGTTTTAATGCTCTCATCATAATCATCATTATCTGTGTGGCATATGTGATGCGTTGGAACTCGAGAGCTGAGCTTTGCTCGACCCCCGATTTTCAGGGCGTTACAGTATCTTTCTATGACCATAAATCAATCCATTCCGACATCAAATGAGGGAGTTATGAGCGTCTCTATTCGATCGTGCGATGTGGAAAGACTAACAATCCTAATTTCAAAATGACGATCGAAGAGTTCCAACGTGCTTTTGGGATATTGAACGGTCTCAAAATTAGCCAATTTTAGTCTCATTTAAATGCTTGTCAAGTTACCATTCCAATGAGCTCAAAATAGTTTCAATTCAACCACTAAAGAGAGAGTTATGAAGGTTACTATTGAACTAGGAGATGAATGAGAAATTCAGGACCGACGACTACGATCCCACTTACGGATGCCCAAATGGACTCGGAATATGACGATTCTAGTCAGGAAAGAAAGAGCACTAAAGTACCTTTCAGATGACCAAAAATCGACCCAATCCGACGGCAAACGAGGGAGTTATGAGAGTCTCCCTTAGATCGCGTGATTTGAAGGACTAACAATCCAAATTTCAAGATGACGATAGAAGAGTTCCAACATGCTTTTGGGATATTTAACGGTCTCGAAATTAGCCAATTCTGGTCTCATTTAGAATCTTGTCAAGTTACCATTCCAATGACCTCAAAATAGTCTAAATTCGACCACTGAAGAGAGTTATGAAGGTAACTATTGGACAAGGAGATGAAGGAGAAATTCAGGACCGACGACTATGATCCCACTTACGGATGCCCAAATGGTCTCATAATACGACGATGTTTCCCTTCCAATGAGCTCAAAATAGTTTAAATTCTACCAGTAAAGAGGGAGTTATGATGGTTACTATTGGACAAGGAGATGAAGCAGAAATTCGGGACCGACTTCTACGATCCCACTTACGGATGCCCAAATGGTCACGGAATACGACGATTCTCGTCATAGAATGAAAGAGCACTAAAGTACCTTTCATATGACCAAAAATCGACCCAATCCGAATGCAAATGAGGGAGTTATGAGCATCTCCATTGGATCACGTAATCTGGAAAGACTAACAATCAGAATTTCAAAATGACGATCGAAGAGTTCAAACGTGCTTTGGGGATATTGAACGGTCTCAAAATTATCCAATTCTGGTCTCATTTGGAAGCATGTCAAGTTGTCATTCTAATGAGCTCAAAATAGTTTAAATTTGACCACTAAAGAGAGAGTTATGAAGGTTACTATTGGACAAGGAAATGAAGGAAAATTTAGGACCGACGACTGTGATCTCACTTTCGGATGCCCAAATGGTCTCGGAATACGACGATTCCAGTCAGGATAGAAAGAGCACTAAAGTACCTTTTAGATGACCATAAATTGACCCAATTTGACATCAAACAAGGGAGTTATAAGTGTCTCCATTGGATTTTGTGATGTGGAAACACTAACAATGCAAATTTCAAAATGACGATCTAAGAGTTCCGACGTGCCTTTGGGGTGTTGGAGCATAAAAATGATAATCATGAAAAAGGAAAGATTGGCATTCAAGGGAAAATACTGGAGGAAGACAAGATTGCGTGGGTCGCACAACCGAGAAGTCACTTGCGCGGATCGCGCAACCAAGTGATGTAGTTGCGCGGGTCGCGCAACTAATTGATACAATGGTGCAAGTCCCACAGCAGAGACAATAGTTGCGCGGGTCGCAGAATAAGAGTAACAGTTGCGCGAGTCACGGAACAAGGGTGACAGTTGCACGGATCGCGCAATCAAGAAGTAAGTTACGCTGATCGCACAATCAACGAAGACCACTGACACGTGTGAAGGACCTATAAATACCCCACTCTCCCTCTCATTTGGGAGATTAAAATAATTCAGAAACTGAAGCAGAGCAACTGAAGGTAGAAGAGAGAGAGAATGATCAGTTGCGCGGACCGCGCAAAGTGCGATATCAGTTGCGCAGACCGCGCAACCAGAATATCCTTTACGCGAACCGCGCAACCACATTACCAGTTGTGCGGGTCGCGCAAAAGGTCACTTAACTAGCTTGGTGCAGGAGTTTTGCTGAGTCTTCAAATCTTCTTTGAAAGGAGAGATCAGTTGATTAATTCAACATTCCTCCTAAGTATTGGGAGATGACTGAAGAAGCTAATGGAGTGCTGCCAGAATTTCTATCTCCAAGAAGATTAACTGATCAATTCAGTAATTCCTCCTAAGTATTGGGAGATGACCGAAATAGCGCCGAAGTGCTGCTAAAACTTATGTTGAATCATAACAATTGCACTTAGAACAAATCTTCAATCTTGAGTGATCTATCTTAGAATCAAGGGATATAGAGAGGATGTAAATGAATTCAGTATCAGTAAAGATATGATGATTTTCTTTATACTTTTCCATTATTATGCTTAAATAAGATAATACCCCAAATAAAATAAATACTTTTGTTTCCTTGTCGAAACAAAATGGCGACTCTGCTGGGGACATCTTATCTTATTTAACATTAACATTACGGAAAGTTGTAAGACTCTTATCACTTTTTGGCGTCTCTTAGATGCCAAAATGGCGACTCTCAGTGGGAACATCCTCCCCTTCATCTCTAAGATAGTTTACTTAATCCCTCGCATACTAACATCATGTATGTTTCATTACTGAAGGTACCCGAATTCAATTACATAATACTATTGATGGATAACGTTGCGAGAAAAGTGAACTTCCGCTTCATCCCCACTGGGTTTGTAGTCGAATACGTGCTAAGCCGAACTCACAAGCATACGAATGCATGCACCACAAGCAGACGCAAAGTGACTCACGTAACAGCGGGAGTCATTTCCATCTCACCTCAACCACAGGAAAGTGACGGGGACTAGACTATGGTCTTGTCTAGGAAGACAAAAGCAAAGAACTTAAAGAGCCGCAAGGCAAACTTATCCCTACCAAGTGCTGAGGGACCAATCACGTGCAGTATAACAAGAAGAAAACCCGAACTCGCTCCTCCTGTGATATACCCCGAGCGAACAGTTCTACAGTCGCGCGATTTTCTGGCTCTGGTCGCCCCGAGGACCAAATGGACAGAAGAACAGAAAGGTAATATGCTGATGATAAGATCACCAATGCCTGTATCACCCCTGACAAGTTCGCCCATAATTGTATCGCCCCGATCGATCAACAGCATGGGAAGCGAGCAAAGGTCAAACGAGACTCCGATCTCTCCTCTCTTTATAAGCCCTATTACGTCCACGTACTCTCATCTTACTCTAACAACGGCCTCGACAAACGGTAAAGAAGCTACAGTGTACATGGTAGGGACGGGTCAAGAAAACAGGCCAACTACTGAAGAATGTGTTGACCAAATGGCAAAGACGCAAAGAGCGCTAATGGACGAGTGCTGGAACCTCCGAGAAGCTCTGGCAACTCTGGCGCATAACGTAGCCCAGATAGCTGCTCCACCTATGATGGGAGCGACAAATGGACAGGGGAGCCAACCTGAAGGTTCCCGTCCACAGGGGATAGGATCACGAGGGTCCGTTCCAACAACAAGATCTATAACACAGGATGACGTAAGGTAAGTCATCGAAGAAGCAGTTAGAATAGAGAGAGAGCACACGAATACCGGCCATTTCAGATACCGAACGCCGTACCCAAGAGACGCCGTACCCAAGAGAAGTAGAAGATGTCCCTTTTCGGGCTAATTTCAAGCATCCAGACTTTCAGAAGTTTAACGGAGAAGGGTCACCTGAAGAGCACTTGATGCACTTCATTACCAGCATGGGGAATTTCTCCACGATACCTCAATATTGCTTACGATTATTCGGATCATCATTGACAAGTAAAGCTTTTCGATGGTATTCGAATTTAGCTCCAGGATCTATACGCACATGGGAGGAAATGCAAGATGCCTTCATGTCAAATTTCTTCTCGTCAGAGCGCGATGTTAGCATCACGGAATTAGCTTCAGTACGACAGCGAGAAGGAGAACCAGTCGAAAAGTTCATAGACAGATGGAAGACACTGGGGGCATCGTGTAGACAGTTACCGGAAGAAAAGGAACAGGTCAAGATGTGTTTGAACTCTATGAAAATAGGAATAGTGTTCGGACTCACCAGCGCCGATGTCAGAACCTTTCGCGATTTGGCTACCAAAGCCCATGCGTTGGAATTAATGACTCGTAGGATGCCAGCATTTCATCATGAAACCGTCAAGAGGATACCCGGCAGAATAACCGTTAATACCATCGATCGTGATAAGAAAAATCAAGATGCGAGGGGCTCAAGAGACAAAAGATCGGAAGGAAAAGAAGGCTGGAATCAATCAAGGGATAGATACGGTGAAAAAAGGCTTAGAATGCTCGATTCTCATGAAGGATTTGAATTCGAAAAAGAAGATGTAGTTCCTATGATGCAGCAGTTGTTAAAAGTTGGTACCCTGAAATTACCAGAGCCCAAGCACCCTGAAGATGTGATGAAGACCCGGGAAAGAAACTTTTGCTGTTATTATCGCCTAGTGGGACATCCGACGGAGAATTAATATACGTTGAAGTGCATCATACAACAAATGATAAATAGGGGCGAAATAATAACCAGTGAAAGCAGAGAAAAGAGTATGAGGGCGACAGTAAACGTACTTTCAGTCCAGGAAAAGGCCCAATAAATAAAAGGGAAAGAAAATTGAAAATCAATAAAAAAAATGCAGCAATGATTACGTTGCGATCAGGGAAACGAGTAACGAGTCTGGCGAAGTAAAAAGCAGGAATTGCGATGAAAGAAGTTACTGAAAGACAGAACAGTGAGGATGGAAGTAAAATCAGGAACAGAACGACGAAAGTGGCTTATGACGTAGTTAGCCACTTGAAGGGTATACTGGCACGTCTATGATGCACTCAAGTTATCAGAAGAGTTTCATCAGAGTTTGATCCATGCGCTATCTGATCACAATGTGAGAGAAGCTTTATTGATAGAAATGAAACAAGAAAGACACAATGAGCAGGCAAATTGTCTACCAGTAATCTCATTCTCTGATGATGATTTAATTGGCGAAGTGGAACATAACAGACCACTAATGATAGAAGGGTATATTTGTGAAAAGAAAATAAAATGGATCATGATAGACAATGGGTCCACAGTGAATCTTTTGCCACTCTCCATGATTACCAAATTGCGCTATCGCCGTTCTGATTTGCACCCCAGCGGAATGATGATACAGGGGTTCAATCAAGATGGGTAACGGGCGCTCAGAAAAATTACAGTGACATTGGAAGTGGGAGAATTAATTACTAGTGTTGTATGTCACGTTATAAATGTTGTGACAACGTATACCTTCTCTTGGGAAGGTCGTGGATACATCAATACAGTATTGTACCCTCTACTCTACATCAATGTTTCAAATACTGTAAGGACGAAATGCAGTACAAGGTGATGGCTGACACAAAACCATATACGGAAGCTGAGTCTTTCTTCGCGGACGCCAGCTATTATAAAGGCTTCTTCGAAGAGGTGGAAAATAATGATGAAAAGAAAGTCTTAAAAGATGTCCGAATAAACAATGTTAGAGAAGAAAGGGCGGAATCTTCTGGGACTGCAGAAGCAAGAAAGAAATTCTATTTTGTACCAAGTTGCTCGAGACAACACAAGGACAATTACGCGTTGATATTGTTATCTACAGAACAGTTGAAAATCTTATAGTCCAATTATACGATGCCCTTACCCAATATTTAAAGGTGTAAGCCATTGACAGTCGCTCTAGGGAGATTTCAAGTCAGGGCTAGTACTAAATATCCTGAGTTGATAGAATTCCATGCCGCAGTGAAAACAAAGGATGAGATCACAAGCAATGTATATCACGGAGAGTTAACACCACAAAATTTAAAAAAATACAGTGCAGTAAGCAAGAAAATCATGAGAAATATGGGTTCTGATTGTAACAAACCCACCGGACTGAATCATGGGAAAGGAATTCAAATCCCTCTTGGGGTTGACCAGGAAAAGCGGAGAAAATTCCAGGGACTAGGAGCAGAGTCATCAGTGAATATGGTATCAGTAAATATGACTTCGGCCGCACAAATACTAGAACAAGATCCTAAAGTAGTCGAGTATCCTGAAACAGCTCCAAAATAAATAAAAGACAGGGGGCAACCGACAATAGATGGCTTGCGAGAAATAAATTTGGGAACAGAGGAAGAGCCAAGGAATACATTCATTAGTGTCAGTATTTTTGAACAGGAATTCGAGAAATATGGCCAACTTCTCAAAGAAAATAAGGACTTCTTCGCCTGGACATATGAAGAGATGCCGGGACTAGAACCCTCCGTAGCAATGCATCGATTAAACATCTCCAAAGAAAAGAAACCAGTAAAGCAAGCACAAAGGCGATTTCATCGAGACCTGATTCCGTTAATCGAAGAGGAGGTAAACAAACTGATAAAGGTTGGATTCATCAGGGAGGTTAAATATCCCAAGTGGATATCAAATATCGTTCCTGTAAAAAAGAAGAATGGGCAGATCAGAGTATGTATTGAATTCAGAGATCTGAACGAAGCATGTCCAAAGGATGACTTCCCTCTCCCGATAATAGAGTTATTAATCGATAGTACTACTCAGTATGCTATTATGTCCTTTATGGATGGTTATGCAGGTTATAATCAAATCAGGATGGCGCCTGAAATGAAGAGGCAACGACATTCAGAACACCGCTCGGGATTTACTGTTACAAAGTTATGCCTTTTGGTCTTAAAAATGTCGGGGCAACATATCAAAGGGTGATGAAAAATATCTTTCAAGATATGATACATAAACATGTTGAATGCTACGTTGACGACCTGGTGGTTAGGTCAGGCGATCATCAAGAACACCGTGAACATTTGGCAGCAGTCTTCCGTCGACTCAGAAAGAAATAATTAAAGATGAACCTAGTTAAATGTGCGTTCGAGGTATCTTCGGGCAAATTTCTCGGCTTCGTTGTACGGCATAGAGGCATCGAGATTGATCCAGGAAAAATTAAGGCTATTCAAAATATGCCACCACCAACAACACTAAAGGAATTGAAAAGCTTACAAGGAAAACTGGCGTACATTCGCCGTTTCATTTCAAATTTCGCAGGAAGGTGTTAGCCATTTTCTCAATTAATGAATGTTGAGGCATAAAGATAAGCAAAATAAAGACAAGAAAGATCAAGAAATAAGTTAGAAAGATCAAAAGAAATCAGTTTCAAGACCACTTTGCGCGGGATCGCGCAAAGGGAATTAATTCAGCAGACCGCGCAAAGTGAAGAGTTTGCGCAGAAGACAGTTTCCATGGGATTGAGGGTTTGCGTGAGACCGCGCAAAGCATATCGTTTGCGCGTGTCCGCGCAAAGTCTATGATGATGCGATAAAAATCGTTGGATGATATTTTTGTCCCACATCGACCAGATTTGAGATTTCCACTGGTGAAAATGTCTATAAATACCCCGTTCCTTCTCTCAAAAGGGGTTGGAAGATTTCAGAAGTGAAGAAAAGACGAAAGAGAAGACAGAAGGTGCGGAGTATTGGACTCCTGCACTTTGCGCGACCATGCGCAAAGGAGTATTGGACTCCTGGAAGTTTGCGCCAGTCCGCGCAAGGCAGCAGGGTGTTCTTATGGTTTGCGCGGACCCACGCAAAGCATATCGTTTGCGGATTGACCGCGCAAACCGATCGCCTGGATGACATGTCTTGTAGCAACAATGGGCTGTTATGCTGAATGGTTTGAGTCTTCAGATCTTCAAGTTCTTCTTATTCGGGAGAAAAGGAAGAGTTATGGACGAAGAGACGTATTCCTCCTAAGTTTCAGGAGATAACCGAAATAGCACCGAAATGCTGCCGGAATCTTTGTTCTCTTGAAGACTATTGATTGACTTGTCTATTCCTCCTAAGTCATTGGAGAGGACTAAGATCATGGCCGTTATACTGTCAAAATTCATATCTGATTATGATAGTCGTAACATACAATGAATTCTTTTGTAAACTATCTTAGAATCAAGGGATATCAGAGGATGTAAAATGAATTCAGAATCAATAAAGTGTGATGATTGTCTTTATAATTGTCCAATTGTTATGTTTGAATAAGATAATTTTCCCAAATCAAATACTTTTGTTTCCTTGTCGAAACAAAATGGCGACTCTGCTGGGGACAATTATCTTATTTAACATTAACATTGGGAAAGTTGTAAGACTCTCGTCACTATTTTTGGCGTCTATTTGACGCCAAAATGGCGACTCTCAGTGGGAACATCCTCCCCTTCATCTCCAAGATAGTTTACTTAGTCTTTCATGTACTAATTTCAAGTATGTTTTATTATTGAAGGTACCTGAATTCAATCACACAACACTACTAATGGCTAATATCGCGAGAAAAGTGAACTTCCGATTCATCGCCACCGGGTTCATAATTGAATATGCGCAAACCAAACTCCTGAGCGTATTAAAGCAAGCACTACAAGCAAAGCAAAGTGATTCCAGTAATAGCATGGAGTCATTTCCGTTTCACCTCAACCACAAGAGAGTGATGAAAACTGGACTTTGGTCTCGTCCAAAAAGACAAAAGCAAAAACCTTAAAGAGTCGCAAGGTAAAATTGCTTGTACCAAGAACTGAGGGACCAATTACACGAAGCATAGCAAGAAGAAAACCCGAGCTTGCTCCTCCGGCGATTTATCCTGAACAAGCTGCTCCGCAATTCTCGTCACAAGATTTTTCAGCCTTGGTCGTCCCGAAGACCAAATGGACAGAAGCACAGAAAGACAAAGCACTGATGATAGGATCTCCGATGCCCATATCACCTCAAACAAGCTCGCCTATAACTGTATCACCTCAATCAGTTAAAAGCACGGGAAGTACACAAGAATCAAACGAGACTCCAATTTCTCCCCTCTTTACAAGCCCTGTTACGTCAACATACTCTCGTTTTACTCCAATAATGCTTCGATGAACAAATCAAGAGGCCGTAAAGATACATGGAGAGACAGTCAAGGAAATAGACCAACTACTGAAGAACGTGTTAATCAAATGGCGGAGGCACAAAGAGTGCTAATGGATGAATGCCGGAGCCTCAGAGAAGCTCTGGCAACTCTGGCACATAATGTAGCCCAAATAGTAGCTCCACCCATGATGGGAGCAACAAATGGACAAGAGAACCAACTTGAAGGTTCCCGTCCGCAGGAGATAGGATCCCGAGGGTCCGTTCCGGTGACAAGAGCTATAACACAAGATGACGTAAGACAAGTCGTCGAAGAAGCAGTCAGAATAGAAAGGGAGCGCACAAATACCGGTCGTTTCAGATACCGAACACCCTACCCAAGAGAGGTAGAGGATGTTCCATTCCCAGCCAATTTTAAGCATCCAGATTTTCAGAAATTTAATGGGGAAGGATCACCAGAGGAACACCTGATGCATTTCATCACCAGCATGGGGAATTTTTCCACGATACCTCAATATTGCTTACGCTTATTTGGGTCATCATTGACAAGTAAAGCTTTCAGGTGGTATTCAAATTTGGCACCAGGGTCCATACGAACATGGGAAGAAATGCAAGATGCTTTCATGTCAAACTTCTTTTCGTCAGAACGCGATGTTAGCATAACAGAACTAGCTTCAGTACGACAACGAGAAGGAGAACCAAGTCGAAAAATTCATATACAGTGGAAGACACCGGGGGGCATCATGCAAGCAGTTGCCGAAGAAAAGGAACAAGTCAAAATGTGTCTCGAATTCTATGGAAACAGAATCGCGTTTGGACTCACCAAATACCGATATCGGAACCTTTCTGATTTGGCTACCAAAGCCCATGCATTGGAACCGATGACTCGCAAGATGCCGCATTTCATCATGAAACTGTCAGAAGAATACCTGGCAGAACAACTGTCAACACTATCGATCGGGATAAGAAGAATCAAGACGCAAAAGGCTCAAGAGATAAAAGGCCGGAAGGAAAAGAAGGTTGGAATCAATCGAGGGATAGATACGGTGGAAAAAGCTCAGAATGCTCGATTCACATGAAGGATTTGAGTTTGATAAAGAAGACGTGGTGCCTATGATGCAACAATTGTTAAAGGTGTACCTTGGAATTACGTAACCAAAATGCCCTGAAGATGCGACGAGGACTCGAGAAAGAAACTTTTGCCGTTATCATCGCCTAGTGGGGCATCCGACGGAAAATTGTTATACGTTAAAATGCATTATACAGCGAATGATAAATAGAGGTGACATAATAACCAGCGGAAGCAAAGAAAAGAATGTAAGGGTAACAGTAAATGTATTGTCAATACAAGAAAACACGCGGGGAATGAAAAAGGAAAGGTCGACAAGAAATGCAACAATGATTACGCTATGCGATCGGAAGCAAATAACAAGTCCGGTAAAGCAAAAAGCAAGAATCATAAGGAAGGAAGTGACTGAAAGACAGAATACTGAGGACAAAAGTAGAAATGGAGATGCAGTAACAAAAGTGGCTTATGATGTAGTTAGTCACTTGAAGGGTATACCGGCACGATTAAGTATTTACGATGCGCTCAAGTTATCAGAAGAATTTCGACGAGTTTGATTCAAGCACTGTCGATCACAATGTGAGAGAAACTTTCTTATCGCGTAAATGAAGGATGAAAGAAATAATAAAAAATGAATTGTCTACCAGTAATATCTTTCTCTGATGATGATTTAATTGGTGAAAAGGAACATAACAGGCCATTGATGATAGAAGGATACATTTGTAAGAAGAAGATAAAAAGGATTATGATAGATAATGGGTCTGCAGTGAATCTTTTGCCACTCTCCATGATTACTAAATTGGGTTTTCGCCTTTTAGACTTGCGCCCCAGCGGAATGATGATACAAGGATTTAATCAAGATGGACAACGCGCGCTCGGAAAAATTACAGTAACATTGGAGGTGGGAGAATTAATTACTACTGTTGTATGTCACGTTATAAATGCTGTGACGACATATAACCTTCTCTTGGGAAGGCCGTGGATACATCAGTACAATATTATACCTTCTACTCTACACCAGTGTTTCAAATACTGTAAAGATGGGATGCAGTGTAAAGTAATGGCTGATGCAAAACCCTATACAGAAGCTGAGTCTTTCTTTGCAGATGCTAGCTATTATAAATGTTTCTCTGAAGAAATGAGAAATGATGATGGGAAGAGAATCGTAAAAGATGCCAGGATAAATAAAGTTAAAGAAGAAAGAGCAGAATCTTCTGGGTCTGCAGAAGCAAGAAAAAAGTTCTATTTTGTACCAAAGCGCCTGAGACAACCGGGACAACCACCGTTGACACTATTGTCGACAGAACAGCTGAAAGTCTTACAGTCCAATTACACAGTGCCATTACCCAATATCGAAAGATGTAAGCCATTCGCAGCCGCTCCAAGAACATTTCAAGTCAAAGCCAGTGCTAAATATCCTGAACCAATAGAGTTTCACGCTGCATCAGAAGTGAAGGATGAAAATATAAGCAATATATATCATGGAGAGTTAGCACCGTAGAATTTGAAGAAATACAGTGCAACAAGTAAGAAAATCATGAGAAATATGGGTTTTGATTGTGACAAACCCACCGGCTTGAATCATGGGAAGGGAATTCAGATCCCTCTCGGGATTAATCAGGAAAAGCGAAGAAAATTCCAAGGATTGGGAGCAGAATCAGCAGTAAATATAATATCAGTTAACATGACTTCAGCTACACCAGATACTAAGGTAGTTGAATATCCTGAAACCGCTCCAAGGCAAATAGAAGACGGGGGGCAACCGACGATAGATGGCCTGCGAGAAATAAATTTGGGAACAGCAGAAGAGCCAAGGAACACATTCATCAGCGTTAGCCTTTCAGATCAGGAAACTGAGAAATATGGCCAACTTCTCAAAGCAAATAAAGATGTCTTCGCTTGGACATATGAAGAAATGCCAGGACTGGAACCCTCTGTAGCAATGCATCGATTAAATATTTCCAAAGAAAAGAAACCAGTAAAGCAAGCACAAAGGCGATTTCACCCAGACCTAATTCCGTTAATCGAAAAGGAAGTAAATAAATTAATAAAGGTTGGGTTCATCAGAGAAGTTAAGTATCCCAAATGGATATCAAACATTGTTCCGGTGAAAAAGAAGAACGAACAGATTAGAGTATATATTGACTTTAGAGATCTGAATGAGGCATGTCCAAAGGACGACTTCCCTCTCCTGATAACAGAATTATTAATTGATAGTACTACTCAGTATGCTATCATGTCCTTTATGGACGGATATGCAGGCTATAATCAAATCAGGATGGCGCCTGAAGATGAAGAGGCGACGGCCTTCAGAACGCCGCTTGGAATTTACTGTTATAAAGTTATGCCTTTCGGTCTTAAAAATGCTGGGGCAACATATCAAAGAGCAATGAAGAATATCTTTCAAGATATGATGCATAAACATGTTGAATGCTATGTTGATGATTTGGTGGTCAGATCTGAAGATCATCAAGAACACCGCGAACATTTAGCATCAGTCTTCCGAAGACTCAGAAAGAAGCAATTAAAGATGAACCGGCTAAGTGTGCATTTGAGAGTCTCTTTCTGGAAAATTCCTCGGTTTTGTTGTACGACACAGAGGGATCGAGATTGATCCAGAAAAGATTAAGGCTATTAAGAATATGCCGCCACCAACGACGTTGAAGGAATTAAAAAGTTTACAAGGAAAATTGGCATACATTCGCCGTTTCATTTCGAACCTCGCAGGAAGGTGTCAGCCATTTTCTCGGTTAATGAAGAAAGATACAGAATTTGTATGGGATCAGGCTTGCCAGAATGCCTTTGATTCAATTAAAGAGTTATTAAAACAGCCACCGGTGTTAACAACTCCAGTAAAAGGTAAGCCACTTATCTTATATACATCTACCGCTACAAATTCTTTGGGTGCTTTTGTTGGCACAGTGTAAAAGCGAAGTTTTAAAAAAATCGCTCTTTATTATCTAAGCCGAACACTGATGGGGGCAGAATCCAATTATTCTCCGATTGAAAAAGAATGTTTGGCGTTGGTATTCGCTGTGCAAAAGTTAAGGCATTATTGTCTCTCCCATGATATAACTCTGATCTCAAGAGCAGATCCGATAAAATTCTTGATGACCAGGCCAATGTTATCGGGAAGACTAGCCAAGTGGATGCTGTTGTTATCAGAATATACTATTTCATATAAGCCTGCGAAAGCAGTGAAAGGACAAGCTATGGCAGACTTTCTCGCAGCACATCCTATAGCAGAAAATGAAGAAATCAATGATGAATTCCCAGATGAACAGGTTATGTTGGCTGAATCTCAGAATCTTTGGCAGATGTATTTTGATGGTGCTGCTCGAGTATCGGGAGCGGGGGCAGGAGTGATATTCATTACGCCTCAGGGCGATTTATTACCATACTCTTTCACGTTGGGTATCGCGTGCACAAACAATGAAGCTGAATACAGGGCTCTTATCATCGGAATGGAAATAGCACAGCAAATGGAAATAAAATCATTGCATATCTTCGGAGATTCTAAATTGATTGTAAATCAATTGACAACAGAATTTGAAGTAAGGAAAGAAGAACTTTTGCCTTATTATCTAAGGCACAATGATTGCTTGAACAATTTTGTTATGTGGAAATTAAACACATACCACGGTCGGAGAATGCAAAGCAGATGCTTTTAGCTTGATTTAGTAAATGGCTTTATCCTGCACAAACCAAGTCCTCTTAGGTAACTATAGAAGAAAGAAGATTCCTGCCATCTGCAGAAGTTATCAAAGAAACCGTTGAAATGTTGCCTATATCCTGTCTGGAGGTAACAATGAATGATTGGCGTCAGCCTTTTGTTGATTATCTCAAATATAATATTTTGCCAGAAGATAATACACAAAGACAGCAGATTAAGCAGCGATTAGGAAAATTTATCATATGCAGCGAAGTATTATATAGAAAATCTTATAATGGAATGCTGTTAAGGTGCTTGGACAAGCAAGAAGCAAACCAAATGTCAAGGGAGGCACATTCAGTGAATGTGGAGCACATCAAGCGGGCCGAATTTATGCCATAGAGTGCATCGAATGGGTTATTATTGGCCTACTATGTTTAAAGATGCGATAGAATATGCAAAGCGGTGTCATGAATGTCAAATACACGGAGATGTAATACATGTTCCTCCAGAAGAATTACATCAGTCTGTTGCTTCTTGGCCTTTCTCAGCCTGGGGACTCGACGTTATTGGTCTTATAAATCCTCCTTCATCCAAAGGAAAACAATATATTCTGGCAGCAACAGATTATTTCTCCAAATGGACCGAAGCAGTCGCCTTGCGTAATGTTAAAGAGAAAGACGTGGTCAATTTCATCCGTCATGCTATAATATACCGTCATGGTATTCCGAAGAAGATCATCACTGATAATGGCACCCCTTTTAAAAATAGAGGCATAGAAAAGTTATGTCAGAAGTTCGGTATCCAACATTCTTTTTCAACCCGTTACTATCCTCCACCAATGGACTAGCAGAGAGGCGTTTAACAAAACAATTGTCAAGATTATGAAGAAAACAAAGGATGTGCAATAAGCGCGATTGGGATGAAAAGTTACAAGAAGCATTATGGGCCTACGAACCACTCATCGTACAAAGAAACAGGGGCGACACCGTATTCATTAATCTATGGTATGGAGGCAGTTATCCCGATTGAAATGCAGGTGGCATCACTCCGAATAGCAGTACATCAGTCTATAACAGATGATGAAAATGCAAAAATAAGGCTGAAAGAATTAGATCTGCTTGATGAGAAACGTCTTTAATTTCAAGAGCGGACGGTTGCTGATCATATCAAAGCCGTAATATCGGCCGCCTTTGATAAACAAAGTTAAATACCGCTCTTTCAAAAAAGGGGATATGGTGTTAATGTTGAAAAGACCTATAGTGGTCACTCAGGACCAGGGGCAAGTTCGAGCCTAAATGGGACGGTCCATATGTGGTAAAAGAAGTATATTCCAATGGGGCATATAGAATCACAAATCAAGAAGGACAGGGTATCAGTATACTCGTCAACACCCGTTTCATCAAAAGATACTATCCCTAAAATAGACGTATGGATTTTGACCCGAGAATATTATCGCATGATGATTCGTATCAAAAGGGGGCAAAGATGAATAAAATCATGTCTATATGTCAAACAAAAGAGAGAGGAAATTCACAAGCATGTCAATTATCAAGCGTCAAAATCTGGAAAATATATATATGATCATCATCATCACCAATTAAGTATGATAAAGGCAATATCATTATCTTGAAGATTCTCTTGAAAATTGCCTTACAAGGCATGGATTTTCTTGCAAGGATATGACGAAAGCATTATTGCCTTACAAGACAAGGAATTTCTTTGAAGATACTATCAAAAGTATAAAAATTATGCATCGATCTTCTCGAAGATATTCCGGAAATATATACTATATTGGCAAATGATGATGATCATAAATATTATGGCCTTACAAGGCATAGGATCTTCTTGAAGATTGAAGATAAATATTATTGCCTTACAAGGCACGGACCTTCTTGAAGATATAATTAAGAGCAAGGATGTATCAATATCAATCAAAGAGGCAGTATAGCCAAGCCAAATCCTAAAAGAGCCAAATTGAGCCAAATCAAAAGATCAAGCTCGAAAAAAAAAATGCTCTCAAAGGATCAAGCTCTAAAAGAGCCGGCCAACTATACGTAAGACCCATGAAGATCGCCATTCGGGTAGCGGCGAGGAGTCAGTGGCCCTAAAAAGCCCGCGAGGACCATGCGGGTAGCTGACGAAGTCAAGGATTCAAAGTCTAAAAAGGCCATAAATCCGCGAAGACTAGTCACCGTAATTCCCATGCCGTCTGTATAGCTTCTGGCAGCGCCACGGGGAACGGATGAAAATGCCCTCCCGTGAATGGGCTCGACCTTGCAGACGAAGAAAACAGGGGCCGCAGTGCGAGCTTTATGCCAACCATGCGTAAGACCCTCCAGGTCTAGGGTTTGATTTCAGTAGTAACTCGTGAGGAAGGGCTTAAACCTACTCATTGATGGACTGGCGACCCTAGATTTGGTGCCCAAAGGTAGCCTTGCGAGCCCTGCGAACTCTAGAGAGTTACCGTGGCCAACCCTGTGCGTAAATCCAACAGTTCACCGTCCGGTAGCGTCAATGGGCCCCTCTGATGGACCGTGACCGTGAGCTCAAGGCAGTGAGAAGCCCAAAAGCGAACTCTAGAGAGTTACAGTGGCCATCACATAAGACCCATAAATGCTCCACTACTCACGAGCTTAAACTGTGTGTGTGCGCACGCTCCACTACTCATGAGCATAAACTGCGTGTGGCTAATTGAATTGAAACTTAGTACCGCCAATTTAAATACTCACCTAGAAAATCCCATACTAACAAAGCATAAAAGGTTTAGTAAAAAATGTAAATATAATGAAATTATTATATAAAGAATAAAATATAACTTGATAATATTAGTAAAAAATGTAAATATAATGAAATTATCATATAAAGTATAAACATAATTGAATAATGTTAGTATAAATATCATCAATATGCAAGATAGAAAATACCATCATAAACGTCCCAAAATACTATCATGAGATATATGATAAATTACATCCAAGAAACACGAAAGCAAATATCACATGTTTAAAATTACATGATTCAAAGATCCTCTGTAATCCCCATTGCTTCTGAATATCTGAGCAAATCTTCTTTTAATTGCGCCTGAGCTGCATCATGTCTAGATTTTTCTTCAAAAATAAGTCTCGCATGATCAGGAACGCCAACAAGCTTATTCTCCAAAGAAGCGATCATTTCTTTACCCTGAAGTTGTGCGGATTTTTCGACATCAATAGATTGAGCATTCACCCGTATCTTCTCTTCAACATCCTGAATGATTAAAACTGATTCATGGTTCTTCCTCTCCAGCTGAGAGATTTCTTCCTTTAAAATTGCAATGCGGTCTTGAATAGTCTTGCTTTCATCAACATGAATCTTTAATTTATCCTGAAGAATTATATGCTCTTGTTCAAGTTTAGAAATTGATGAAGCTGTCAGAAGGGCTTGTTCTTGTGATGAAGCCAACTGCCTTCTACACTCTAAAATCTCAGGAGCAATTGTAACATTCTCTACCGACGCCAAAGAAATTACGGAATCACGAAATTTGAGGAGTGAATCCCGCAAAGGAGATATGTTGATTCTGGCCATCTTAGCAGAGCTTTCCAAAATTTCTATAGCAACATCCAAATCCGACCATTGATCAGGATTTCTGAAGATATGGATTATTGCTAATAGAGAATGTTTCACCATAAGCATTTTGTGAGCAGGAATCTTTGCAAAGGATGATAGTTCAGAAGTAGTGGCTACCGAATCAGAACTAGCCGCACCACTGCAGGGATGAGTTCCTATAGTAAAAGAAGAAGGACATTCAATATATTATTATGAAATATATATAGTCTTGAGTGAAGATGAGTAGTGCATATATATATACCTGTCACTGGAACACGACTAACAGAAGGAGAAGCTCTTTGAGCTATGGAAGGACCAAGTCCCACCATATCAGCGAAAGATGGTGCTCTAGTCTCCGTACTGGAATCTCTGGTAGCCGGAGTTGGCAAGTCAGTAGTTTCTGTAGAAAATATGATTTCACGAGCCACTACTCTCTGTACTACCAACGGAACTACAGGTGCTCGTGGTGAAGATACCACGAGAGGGCTCACTGAAGAGATAGCACCTACTTCTGCAACTTGGACACCTAAAAAAGGGAGATACAATGATTATAAATAAATAATAGTTGTTAAAATATAAATTAAGAGATGTATATGGAAAATTTTCTTTACCTGGTGAATATCCATATTCTCCATAATCTAAAGGCTCCTCTTCATCTTCCTCAGCTGCAGGAGATTTAGCAGGAACACTAATGCTAAAAGGAGTCTTAGCAGTTACAGGGGAAGATTCCATCTCAACTTCTTTCGCAGCTGTTTCCTCTTCTTCGCCAATATCGACTTCACCTTCTTCAAAGTCATCATCTTTATCTTCACCATTATCACTATCTCCGCTATCTTCATCTTGCGAAGATTCGGTTGTACTTGATGATGAAGTTGAACTTTCATCTTCCAAAATTTCTTCGTCAGCTTCCTCAACGATAACCTGCTTCCCTTTATAAGAAACGGGTTGGCTGCTCTCTGGTGCAAGTTCTTGGACTATAGGGGAAGCAGATGCTGGTCGAGTTCTTTCTGGAGGGATAGGGGATGATGATTGCAAACGCGTTCTTGATCTAGTCATCGGAGAAGATGGACTAGGACCAAGGGGCTGTGGAGGAGATGTGGAAGTACCAATAGCCGGTCCTTCTTGAACCGCTGCAGTCTCCGCAGGAATTGGAGAAGATGTACCTTCGGCATTATCTACAGCTTGGTGTGAAAAATCCCGACGAGATTTCTCAAATTCTCTCAAATCTCCGTGGGCAAACCAACCATCCAAAGTATTGATGGGCTTGATTTCACGGATGGGGTCTTCCAATGATATCTTTCTGCAAATCTCTCCAGGATGAGATGCATGGCTCTTCTCCGGAATATAGCCGATTCCGCTCTCTAAATTTCTGCCCTTCAGCCTGGGTGGATGAAGAAAGATAGAAGAATCTACTGGCAAACATTTATTAACCAGGTATGATTGGTGATCCCACCATCGCATCCAGCTATATGATGTACGGACTATGCGATCACAACCTGGAATTATGAAAAAAGAGCCAACGCAGCCATTCAGCAATTGTTTCCATATCATGGCCCAGTTAAGAGGACCAGTTCCATAACAGCGCATTTGTCTGGTAACCAACCCGCAGTCTTGTGGCACAGTTTGATCATAACCAAATTGACGAGCAAAACGATTGGGGTAGTAAGGTTCTCTCCAGAATTCTGTCCCTTCCCGCAGAGGCAAACTGCATGAGCGAATAGAAAAGAAGAAAGCTCTCTCTGCTGCAGTAAGAGTTTCGTTGTCCACCATGTCTGTGTCTGCGGTATAGCGGTAAAGGCGGAACTGAAAGAAGTTTATCTGATCATCATCTCGAATCTTATTTGCAACCCACTCATACGCCCTTCTAGCCATTGCTCTTTGTTGAAAGAACCAGAGAGGAAGATGAGAAGGATGAGAATATGCTTGCTCCGAGACCTCAAAGGTCCAAGGGAAATAAACTCCAAGCCACCCTGTAAAATAATGCCAAGAAGTATGCGCAGATGAAGCTCCAAGAAGTCGGGTCTTTTACATGGGTAGCTATTTCTCCAAGGGCCCTGTAGATAGAACATAATACAGAGGAGCAAGAGAATATTTATGACCCTCTGCTAAAGCGCCAGCCTACAACAAAGACAGTAGGACGAACAACATCTGCCCACTTGGAGCTGGGCAATACAACCAAGCTTAGCCAGTAAGCCAAGAATGCTGCAAGTTCTCCAAAAGAGCTATATTCGGCTTTTTCCTCTTATTGTATCTCGGAGCTTAGTCAATTCTTTCGAGCAAGAGCATCACGAAACCTTCAAAGAAAAAAATGAAGGAGGTTAATATATAGAATGGCGAAATAATAAGAATATAAAGAAGAAAATAATGATCAAATTGGTAAATACCTGAGACCTCTAGAGAAATGAGCCAGCCATTGTAGAGGGGGAATTTTGTGGAAGTTGGGAAATTTGCCCATTTCTTTGAATAGCTCTATGGTAGTCTCAGAGATGGAAGGCTTGCGGTCCGGGGAAGATACAAAGGCTAATTCTCTGTTGGTAGGAATGAATTCATCATAGAATTTGCCTGTTATTGTGAGACCAACTATACGATGAAGGTCCCAAAGAGATAGGCTCATTTCGCCATAAGGAAAATGGAAGGAGTTGGTTGTAGGCGATCAATATTCAAGGAAGCCTTTTAGAACATTGGGTTCCCGATAGAAGTATTTTGAGGTTACTTCTATTGCATCGTAAAGGCCTATCTTTACAAGAGTGCTCGTATGCTTCAGCAAGATAGCTTCCGCCCATTCAGAATAATAGCGACGGGCAGTTAACAAGCCCCTAATGCGAAATTCGCCGGCCCCGAGTTGCTCTCGATCTCTGAAGCGCTGTCGCACCGTCTCATAGAAATGAGAAGGAAAGAGATCATGAGGACTATGGAAGGGAGTCAAGAAGATCATGGGACGAGCTTCTCCTACGTTCGTCGTCGCGCTTCTGAGCTTGAATAGTTCCTTCTAAGATTTGGGGCTCTCTTGAGGCCCATGATTCGGTATACATCAGCCTTTCGCCATGGACACAATCTCTAGATTCACAGTCTAGCATAGACTGATGGCGATATACCTTGATAGGAATGATTGTCATACCCTCTGCATGAGGGTTGTCAAACTTCATGACTCCTTCAACCACTCGTACTGAGTCCCACGAGTTCTGAAGCCGCTTTTTCTTGTGTTCCTTGATCTTTTCTGCAAACTCTTTCGCCTTATTGTGGCGAGTTTTCTTCGGACGAGAAGCAGGAGTATCTTCTCGGAGAGGTGGTCTCTCACTATCGGTACGAATATGAGCTGTGGATTTCAACCATTCGTCCCAGTCATATTCTCTACCATGTTTAGGAGGACATTTAATATCTCCTAATGATATGGATCTGTGGATGGGAGAGGGTAAAGACTTAATACGGTCGGAAAAATCAAAGGTGGGAAGAACAGGTTCTTTAAAATAAGCGGGATTTCGGAAGTTGTCTTTGACATGCCTTAGCAGAGGTTGATCGAGGGTGAAAGAAGGAGACACAAGAAGGCCAAGCTTTGTTTGTTTGATACGAGCCATGAGGAAAGATAGAGGAAGAAAGATAGGTGACAAAGTAGGAAATGAAGAAAGAAGAAAAATGACTAAGTGTTGAAAATCTAAGTGGTGGTACTTTGCGCGAGGTCGCGCAAAGTATAAGGGTTTGCACGGAAAATCTCAAGTTAGGAAGTCGCGCAAAGTGAGACGCTTTGCGCGAGGTCGCGCAAAGTCAGAAGTTTGCGCGGAATAAAATCGCCGGAGCAGAAAAACAGTTCGTGAAAATGACTAAGTGATTGGACTATTTATAGGCTTTATGACCGAGTATGGTACTCGACCATAGCTTTACGTGGGGTCGCGCAAACCTTGTAAAAAGGAATGATTTGATCCTTTTCTTTGATTTTCTATAAAACAAAGAACGGATCAAGGGGGCATCTGTTGAGGCATAAAGATAAGCAAAATAAAGACAAGAAAGATCAAGAAATAAGTTAGAAAGATCAAAAGAAATCAGTTTCAAGACCACTTTGCGCGGGATCGCGCAAAGGGAATTAATTCAGCAGACCGCGCAAAGTGAAGAGTTTGTAGAAGAAAGTTTGCGCGGGATTGAGGGTTTGCGCGAGACGCGCAAAGCATATCGTTTTTTCGCGTGTCCGCGCAAAGTCTATAATGATGCGATAAAAATAGTTGGATGATATTTTTATCCCACATCGACGTGATCATTTGAGATTTCCACTGGTGAAAATGTCTATAAATACCCCGTTCCTTCTCTCAAAAGGGGTTGAAAGATTTCAGAAGTGAAGAAAAGACGAAAGAGAAGACAGAAGGTGCGGAGTATTGGACTCCTGCACTTTGTGCGACCATGCGCAAAGGAGTATTGGACTCCTGGAAGTTTCGCCGATCCCAAGCAAAAAAGGGTGTTCTTATGGTTTGCGCGGACCGGACCCATGAAGCATATCATTTGTGCTATTGTTGAAGCATAAAATAAGCAATGAAGTGAAGAAAAGAATGATCAAGAAATCAGTTTGAAGATGAAAGAAAATAAACTTCAAAGACCACTTTGCGCGGAGTCGCGCAAAGTGAAATAATTACACAAGACCGCGCAAAGTGAAGAGTTTGTGCGGATTGAACAGAGGAGAAGTTTTGCGCGAGATTGAGGGTTTGCGCGAGACCGCGCAAAGTATATTGTTTGCGCGTGTCCGCGCAAAGTCTGTAATGATACGATAAAAATAGTTGGATGATATTTTTGTCCCACATCGACCAGATCTGAGATTTTCATTGGAGAAAATGTTTATAAATACCCCATTCCTTCTCTAAAAAGGGGTTCGAAGATTTCAGAAGTGAAGCAAAGAAAAGAGAAAGAAGGTGCGGAGGGATCGGACTCTCCGCTTTGCGTGACCGCGCGCGCAAAGGAGTATTGGACTCTGGAAGATTGCGCCGGTCGGAGGCAAAGCAAAGAGCGCTTTTATGGTTTCTTGAACCGCAAGAAAGCATATATCGTTTGCGCGGACCCGCGCAAACCTATTGATTGGCAGTTTTTGACAGCAATGGGTTGAAATGCTGTCGGAGTGATGGGAGTTCTCAAAGCTTCAAGTTCTTCTTAATCAAGAGAAAGGAAGAGTCATCGACGAAGAGGCGTATTCCTCCTAAGTTTCAGGAGATGATTAAAATAGTACCGAAATGCTGCCGGAATTTTCATTCTCTTGAAGACTGTTGATTAACTTGTCTATTCCTCCTAAGTCATTGGAGATGATTGAGATCATCATTTGTTATTTGAAAATTACATTTAGCTATAATGATTGACATTTGTAATAAGTTCTTTGTAAGCTATCTTAGAATCAAGGGATACCATAGGATGTAAATGAATTCAGAATCAATAAAATGTGATGATTGTCTTTATAATTATTTCATTGTTATGTTTGAATAAGATTATTTTCCCAAATCAAATACTTTTGTTTCCTTGTCGAAACAAAATGGCGACTCTGCTGGGGAAAATTATTTTATTTAACATTAACATTGGGAAAGTTGTAAGACTCTCGTCACTATTTTTGGCGTCTATTTGACGCCAAAATGGCGACTCTCAGTGGGAACATCCTCCCCTTCATCTCCGAGATAGCTTACTTAATCTTTCATGTACTAATTTCTAGTATGTGTTATTATTGAAGGTACCTGAATTCAATCACACAACACTACTAATGGCTAATATCGCGAGAAAAGTGAACTTCCGATTCATTGCCACTGGGTTCATAATTGAATATGTGCCAAACCAAACTCCTGAGCGTACTGAAAGCAAGCACTACAAGTAAGGCGCAAAGTGATTCCAGATGAATAAATGGAGTCATTTCCGTTTCACCTCAACCACAAGAGAGTGATGAAAATCGGACTTTGGTCTTGTCTAGAAAGACAAAAGCAAAAACATTAAAAACCACAAAGCAAAATTGTTTGCACTAAGAGCGAGGGACCAATCACGCGAGCATAGCAAGAAAAACCCGAGCTCGCTCCTCCGGCAATTTATCTGAACAAGTTGCTACGCGATTCTCGTCACAAGATTTTCCGGCTTTGGTCGCCTCCGAAGACCAAATGGACGAAGCACGTGAAAAGGCAAAGCACCGATGATAGGATCCCGATGCCCATATCACCACAAACAAGCTCGCTATCAATCAGTATCACCCCAATTGGCTAAAAGTACGAAGTACACAAGAATCAAACGAGACTCCAATTTCTCCCCTCTTTACAAGCCCTGTTACGTCAACATACTCTCGTTTTACTCCAATAACAACTTCGACGACGGTCAAGAGGCCGCAGTATACATGGCGAGACAGTCAAGGAAATAGACCGACTCGAAGAACGTGTTGATCAAATGGCGGAGGCACAAAGTGCTAATGGATGAATGCCGGAACCTCAGAGAAGCTCTGGCAACTCTGGCACATAATGTAGCCCAAATAGTGGCTCCACCCATGATGGGAGCAACAAATGGACAAGAGAACCAACCCGAAGGTTCCCGTCCGGGGATAGGATCCCGAGGGTCCGTTCCGTGTGACAAGAGCCATAACACAAGATGATGTAAGACAAGTTGTCGAAGAAGAAGCGATCGAGAATAGAAAGGGAGCGCGCAAACACCGGTCGTTTCGGATATCGAACACCCTACCCAAGAGAGGTAGAGGATGTTCCATTCCCACCAATTTTAAGCATCCGATTTTCGTAAATTTAATGGGGAAGGATCACCAGAGGAACACGATGCATTTCATCACCAAAGATGGGAAATTTTCCACGATACCTCAATATTGCTTACGCTTATTTGGGTCATCGTTGACAAGTAAAGCTTTCGGTGGTATTCAAATTTGGCACCAGGGTCCATACGAACATGGGAAGAAATGCAAGATGCTTTATGTCAAACTTCTTTTCGTCGAACGTGATGTTAGCATCACGTAACTAGCTTCAAGATGACAGAACGAGAGGAGAACCGGTCGAAAAATTCATAGACGGATGGAAGACATGGGGGCATCATGCAGGTGCGATTCTTGGGAAGAAAAGGAACAAGTCAAAATGTGCCTAAACTCTATGGAGACAGAATTGCATTTGGACTCACCAAATACGATATCGGAACCTTTCGCGATTTGGCTACCAAAGCCCATGCATGGAATTGATGACTCGTAAGATGCCGGCATTTCATCATGAAACTTTCAGAAGAATACCCGGCAGGACAACCACAACACCATCGACCGGGATAAGAAGAATCAAGATGCGAGGGGTTCAAGAGATAAAAGGCCAGAAGGAAAAGAAGGCTGGAATCAAGCAAGGGACAGATACGGTGGAAAAAAGCTCAAAATGCTCGATTCACATGAAGGATTCGAGTTCGATAAAGAAGACGTGGTGCCTATGATGCAACAATTGTTAAAGCGGTACCTTGGAATTACCAGAACCAAAACGTCCTGAAGATGCAACGAGGACTCGGGAAAGAAACTTTTGCCGTTATCATCGCCTAGTAGGGCATCCGACGGAAAATTGTTATACGTTAAAATGCATTATACAGCGAATGATAAACAGAGGTGACATAATAACCAGCGGAAGCAAAGAAAAGAATGCAAGGGCAACAATAAATGTACTGTCAATACAAGAAAACACACGGGAATGAAAAAGGAAAGGTCAACAAGAAATGCAACAATGATTACGTTGCGATCGGGAAGCTAACAAGTCCCAGAAAGCAAAAAACAGAATCATAAGGAAAGAAGTGACTGAAAGACAGAATACTGAGGACAAAAGAAGAAATGGAGATGCAGTGACAAAAGTGGCTTATGATGTAGTTAGTCACTTAAAAGGTATACCGGCACGATTAAGTATTTATGATGCGCTCAAGTTATCAGAAGAATTTCGACAGAGTTTGATTCAAGCCCTGTCTGATCACAATGTGAGAGAAACTTTACTGGCAGAAATGAAGGATGAAAGAAATAATGAAAAAATGAATTGTTTACCAGTAATATCTTTCTCTGATGATGATTTAATTGGTGAAAAGGAACATAACAGGCCATTGATGATAGAAGGATACATTTGTGAGAAGAAGATAAAAAGGATTATGATAGATAATGGGTCCGCAGTAAATCTTTTGCCACTCTCAATGATTACTAAATTGGGTTTTCGTCGTTCAGACTTGCGCCCCAGTGGGATGATGATACAAGGGTTCAATCAAGATGGACAACGCGCACTCGGTAAAATTACGGTGACATTAGAAGTGGGAGAATTAATCACTACTGTTGTATGTCACGTTATAAATGCTGTAACGACATATAACCTTCTCTTGGGAAGGCCGTGGATACATCAGTATAATATTATACCTTCTACTCTACACCAGTGCTTCAAATACTGTAAAGATGGGATGCAGTATAAAGTAATGGCTGATGCAAAACCCTATACAGAAGCTGAGTCTTTCTTTGCGGATGCTAGTTATTATAAATGTTTCTCTGAAGAAATGGGAAATGATGATGGGAAGAGAATCATAAAAGATGCCAGGATAAATAAAGATAAAGAAGAAAGAGCAGAATCTTCTGGGTCTGCAGAGACAAGAAAGAAATTCTATTTTATACCAAAGCGCCTGAGACAGCCGGGACAACCGCCGTTGACATTGTTGTCAACAGAACAGCTAAAAGTCTTACAGTCCAATTACACAGTGCCATTACCAAATATCGAAAGATGTAAGCCATTTGCAGCCGCTCCGAGAACATTTCAAGTCAAAGCCAGTGCTAAATATCCTGAACCAATAGAGTTTCACGCGCATCGAAGGGAGGGATGAAAATATAAGCAACATATATCATGGAGAGTTAGCATCACAAAATTTGAGGAAATACAGTGCAGCAAGCAAGAAAATCATGAGAAATATGGGTTTTGATTGTGACAAACCCACCGGCTTGAATAATGGAAAAGGAATTCAGATCCCTCTCGGGGTTAATCAGGAAAAGCGAAGAAAATTCCAAGGATTGGGAGCAGAATCAGCAGTAAATACAGTATCAGTTAACATGACTTCAACTACACCAGATACTAAGGTAATTGAATATCCTGAAACCGCTCCAAGGCAATTAGAAGACGGGGGGCAACCGACGATAGATGGCCTGCGAGAAATAAATTTGGGAACAGCAGAAGAGCCAAGGAACACATTCATCAGCATTAGCCTTTCAGATCAGGAAACTGAGAAATATGGCCAACTTCTCAAGGAAAATAAAGACGTTTTCGCCTGGACATATGAAGAAATGCCTGGACTGGAACCTTCCGTAGCAATGCATCGATTAAATATTTCTAAAGAAAAGAAACCAAGAAAGACAGGCACAAAGGCGATTTCACCCAGACCTAATTCCGTTAATCGAAAAAGAAGTAAATAAGCTAATAAAGGTTGGGTTTATCAGAGAAGTTAAATATCCCAAATGGATATCAAATATTGTTCCGGTGAAAAAGAAGAACGGACAGATCAGAGTATGTATTGACTTCAGAGATCTGAATGAGGCATGTCCAAAAGACGATTTCCCTCTCCCGATAACAGAATTACTAATCGATAGCACTACTCAATATGCTATCATGTCCTTTATGGACGGATATGCAGGATATAATCAAATCAGGATGGCGCCTGAAGATGAAGAGGCGACGGCCTTCAGAACGCCGCTTGGAATTTACTGTTATAAAGTTATGCCTTTTGGTCTCAAAAATGCTGGGGCAACATATCAAAGGGCAATGAAAAATATCTTTCAAGATATGATGCATAAACATGTCGAATGCTATGTTGATGACTTGGTAGTCAGATCCGGAGATCATCAAGAGCACCGCGAACATCTAGCATCAGTTCTTCCGACGACTCGAAAGAAGCAATTAAAGATGAATCCGGCTAAATGTGCATTTGGAGTGTGTCTTCAAGCAAATTCCTCGCTTTTTGTGGTAGCACAGAGGAATCGAAATTGATCCAGAAAAAGTTAAAGCTATTCAAAATATGCCGCCACCAACGACGCTGAAGGAATTAAAAAGCTTACAAGGAAAATTGGCATACATTCGCCGTTTCATTTCAAACCTCGCAGGAAGGTGTCAGCCATTTTCCCGGTTAATGAAGAAAGATACAGAATTCGTATGGGATCATACTTGCCAGAATGCCTTTGATTCAATTAAAGAGTTATTAAAACAAATTACTTGTTAACACTCCAAGAAAGGTAAGCCACTTATCTTATATACATCTGCCGCTACAAATTCTTTGGGTGCTTTGTTGGCACAGGTAAAAACGGAAAAGAGACTCGCTCTTTATTATCTAAGCCGAACACGATGGGGCGTAATCCAATTATTCTCCGATTGAAAAAGAATGTTTGGCGTTGGTATTCGCTGTGCAAAAGTTAAGGCATTATTGTCTCTCTCATGATATAACTTTAATTTCAAGAGCAGATCCGATAAAATTCTTGATGACCAGGCCAATGTTATCGGGAAGACTAGCCAAGTGGATGCTATTGTTATCAGAATATACTATTTCTATAAGCCTGCTGAAAGCAAAGCAAGAAAGGACAAGCTATGGCAGACTTTCTCGCAGACATCCTATAGCAGAAAATGAAGAAATCAATGATGAATTCCCAGATGAACAGGTTATGTTGGCTGAATCTCAGAATCTTTGGCAGATGTATTTTGATGGTGCTGCTCGAGTATCGGGAGCGGGGGCAGGAGTGATATTCATTACACCTCGGGCGATTTATTACCATACTCTTTCACGTTGGGTATCGCATGCACAAACAATGAAGTCAATACGAATAGAGCTCTTATCATCGGAATGGAAATAGCACAAACAAATGGAAATAAAATCATTGCATATCTTTGGAGATTCTAAATTGATTATAAATCAATTGACAAATGTAATTTGAGGTAAGGAAAGAAGAACTTTGCCTTATTATCTAAGGCACAACATGATTGCTTGAACAATTTATTATGTGGAAATTAAACACATACGCTGGTCGGAGAATGCAAAAGCAGATGCTTTAGCTTAGATTTAAAATGGCTTTATCCTGCACAAACCGAAGTCCTCTTCAGGTAACTATAGAAGAAAGAAGATTCCTGCCATCTGCAGAAGTTATTGAAGAAACCGTTGAAATGTTGCCTATATCCTGTCTGGAGGTAACAATGGATGATAGCGCCACCTTTTGTTGATTATCTCAAATATAATATCTTGCAGAAGATAATGTACAAAGACAGCAGATTAAGCAGCGATCAGGAAAATTTGTCATATGCAGCGAAGTATTATATAGAAAATCTTATAATGGAATGCTGTTAAGGTGCTTGGACAAGCAAGAAGCAAACCAAATGCTGCGGGAGGCACATTCAGGTGAATGTGGAGCACATCAAGCTGGCCAGAATTTATGCCATAGAGTGCATCGAATGGGTTATTATTGGCCTACTATGTTTAAAGATGCGATAGAATATGCAAAGCGGTGTCATGAATGTCAAATACACGGAGATGTAATACATGTTCCTCCAGAAGAATTACATCAGTCTGTTGCTTCTTGGCCTTTCTCACTGGGACTCGACGTTATTGGTCCTATAAATCCTCCTTCATCAAAGGAAAACAATATATTCTCAAGCAAAGAACAGATTATTTCTCCAAATGGACCAAGCAAGTCGCTTTGCGTAATGTTAAAGAGAAAGACGTGGTCAATTTCATCCGTCATGCTATAATAATATACCGTCATGGTATTCAAGAAGATCGTCATCGATAATGGCACCCCTTTTAAAAATAGAGGCATGGAAAAGTTATGTCGAAGTTCGAGCATCCAACATTCTTTTTCAACACCTTATTATCCTCCACCAATGGATTAGCAGAGAGGCGTTTAACAAAACAATTGTCAAGATAATGAAGAAAACAAAGTGATGTGCAATAAGCGCGATTGGGATGAAAAGTTACAAGAAGCATTATGGGCCTACGTAACCACTCATCGACAAACAATGGGGGCTTACACCATATTCATTAATCTATGGTATGGAGGCGTTATCCCAATTGAAATACAAGTGGCATCACTCGAGTAGCAAAGTGCATCAATCTATAACAGATGATGAAAATGCAAAAATAAGGCTGAAAGAATTAGACTTACTCGATGAGAAACGTCTTGCAAAGACAAAATATGGCGGTTGCAATCATATCAAAGCCGAATATCACCGCATTTGATAAACAAAGTCAAATACCGCTTCTTTCAAAAAAGGGGATATGGTGTTAATGTTGAAAAGACCTATAGTGGTCACTCACGGACGGGGGCAAGTTCGAGCCTAAATGGGGTGGTCCATATGTGGTAAAAGAAGTATATTCCAATGGGGCATATAAAATCACAAATCAAGAAGGACAGGGTATGGTGTACTTGTCAACGCCCGCGTTTCATCAAAAGATACTATCCCTAAAGATAGAGATATGGATTTTGACCCTAATATTATCGGCATAATGATTCTCGATCAAAAGGGGGCAAAGATGAATAAAATCATGTCTATATGTCAACAAAAGAAGCTATGAAGAAGAAATTCACAAGCATGTCAATTATTAAGCATCAAAATCGAAAATATACCGGAAAAATATATATGATCATCATCATCACCAAATAAGTATGATAAAGACAAATATCATTATCTTGAAGATTCTTTGAAAATTGCCTTACAAGGTTATATTTTCCTTACAAGGCACGGATTTTCTTATAAGGATATGACAAAATTATTATTGCCTTACAAGGCACAAATTCTTGAAGATTCTCTTGAAGATATTATCTAAGTAGAATTATATGCCTTACAAGGCATGGATCTTCTTGAAGATATTTGGAAATATCTACTATATTGGCAAATGATGATGATCATATATATATTATTGCCTTACAAGGCATGGGATTGAAGATTGAAGATGAAATATTATGATGATGAGAATATATATTGCCTTACAAGGCATGGATCTTCTTGAAGATATTATCAAAAGCAAGGATATATCAATATCAAACAAAGAGGCAGTATAGCCAAGCCAAAATCCTAAAAGAGCCAAAATTGAGCAAAATAAAAAAGATCAAGCTCGAAAAAAAAAAAAAAAAAAAAATGCTCTCAAAGGATCAAGCTCTAAAAAGAGCCGGCCAACTATACGTAAGACCCATGAAGATCGCCATTCGGGGGCGGCGAGGAGTCGTGGCCCTAAAAAGCCCGCGAAGATCATCGTGCGCACCATGCGGGTAGCCGACGAAGTCAAGGATTCAAAGCCTAAAAGGCCATAAATCCGCGAAGACTAGTCACCGTAATTCCCATGCCGTCTCGTATAGCTCCGGCAGCAGCACACGGGGAACGGATGAAAATGCCCTCCCGTGAATGGGCTCGACTTGCAGACGAAAAAAACAGGGGCAGCAGTGCGAGCTTTATGCCAACCGTGCGTAAGACCCTCCAGGTCTAGGGTTTGATTTCAGTAGTAACTCGTGAGGAAGGGCTTAAACCTACTCATTGATGGATGGCGACCCTAGATTTGGTGCCCAAAGGTAGCCTTGCGAGCCCTGCGAACTCTCAGAGAGTTACCGTGGCCAACCCCGCGCGTAAATCCAACGGTTCACCGTCCAGTAGGCGTCAATGGGCCCTCTCGATGGACCGTGACCGTGAGCTCAAGGCGTTGAGAAGCCCAAAAGCGAACTCTAGAGAGTTACAAGTGGCCATCACATAAGACCCATAAATGCTCCACTACTCATGAGCTTAAATCGTGTGTGTGCGCACGCTCCACTACTCATGAGCATAAACTGCGTGTGGCTAATTGAATTGAAACTTAGTACCGCCAATTTAAATACTCACCTAGAAAATCCCGTACTAACAAAGCATAAAAGGTTTAAAATTTAAAAAAAATGTGTAATGAAATTATTATATAAAGAATAAATAAAACTTGATAATATAATAAAAAATAAATATAATATTATATAAATATAAAAAATAAATTATAAATATAATGAAATTATATATAAATATAAATATAATTTGATAATATTAGTATAAATATCATCAATATGCAAGATAGAAAATACCATCATAAACATCCCAAAATACTATCATGAAATATATGATAAATTACATCCAAGAAACACGAAAGCAAATATCACATGTTTAAAATTACATGATTCAAAGATCTCTCTGTAATTCCCATTGCTTCGAATATCTGAGCAAATCTTCTTCTTAATTGCCCTGAGTGCATCATGTCTAGATTTTTCTTCAAAAATAAGTCTCGCATGATCAGGAACGCCAGCAAGCTTATTCTCCAAAGAAGCGATCATTTCTTTACCTTGAAGTTGTGCGGATTTTTCAACATCAATAGATTGAGCATTCACCTGTATCTTCTCTTCAATATCCTGAATGATTAAAACCTGTTCATGATTCTTCCTCTCCAGTTGCAAGATTTCTTCCTTTAAAATTGCAATGCGGTCTTGAATAGTCTTGCTTTCATCAACATGAATCTTTAATTGATCCTGAAGAA
Source organism: Magnolia changhungtana (assembly GCA_030180095.1). Lineage (NCBI taxonomy): Eukaryota > Viridiplantae > Streptophyta > Magnoliopsida > Magnoliales > Magnoliaceae > Magnolia > Magnolia changhungtana. Next base: position 450,582 of record JASAUF010000160.1, read on the forward strand.
TTATATGCTCTTGTTCAAGTTTAGAAATTGATGAAGCTGTCAGAAGAGCTTGTTCTTGTGATGAAGCCAACTGCCTTCTACACTCTAAAATCTCAGGAGCAATTGTAATATTCTCTACCGACGCCTAAAGAAATTACTAATCACGAAATTTGAAGAGTGAATCCCGCAAAGGAGATATGTTGATTCTCGCCATCTTTAGCAGAGCTTTCCAAAATTTCTATAGAACATCCAAATCCAACCATTGATCAGATTTCAAGATATGGATTATGCTGCTAACAGAGAATGTTTCACCATAAGCATTTTGTGAGCAGGAATCTTTGCAAAGGATGATAGTTCAAGTAGTGGTTAATGAGAATCGTAACTAGCCGCACCGCATTGTGGGATAAGTTCCTATAGTAAAAGAAGAAGAATATTCAATATATTATTATGAAATATATATAGTCTTGAATGAAGATAAGATAATATATATATATATATACTCATCACTTTGGAACACGACTAATGTGAAGGAGAAGCTCTTTGAGCTATGGAAGGACCAAGTCCCACCATATCGGCGAAAGATGGTGCTCTAGCTTCCGTACTTAGAGAATCTCTAGTAGCCTGAGTTGGCAAGTCAAGAGTAGTTTCGTAGAAATATGATTTCACGAGCCACTACTCTCTGTACTACCAACTGGAACTACAGATGCTCTTGGTGAAGATATTACAAGAGGGCTCTCTTTGAAGAGATAGCACCTACTTTCGCAACTTGGGCACCTAAAAAGGGAGATGCAATGATTTTAAATAAATAATAGTTGTTAAAATATAAATCAAGATATATATATATGAAAATTTTTCTTTACCTCGGTGAATACCCATATTCTCCATAATCTAAAGGCTCCTCTTCATCTTCCTCAGCTGCAGGAGATTTAGCAGGAACATTAATGCTAGAAGGAGTCTTAGCAGTTGCAGGGGAAGATTCTATCTCAACTTCTTTCGCAGCTGTTTCCTCTTCTTCGCCAATATCAACTTCACCTTCTTCAAAGTCATCATCTTTATCTTCACCATTATCACTATCTCCGCTATCTTCATCTTGCGAAGATTCAGTTGTACTTGATGATGAAGTTGAACTTTCATCTCCCAAAATTTCTTCGTCAACTTCTTCAACGATAACTTGCTTCCCTTTATAAGAAACGGGTTGTCGCTGCTCCGGTGCAAGCTCTTGGACTATAGGAGAAGCAGAGGCTGGACGAGTTCCTTCTGGAGGGATAGGGGATGATGATTGCAAACGCGTTTTGATCTAGTCATCGGAGAAGATGGACTAGGACCAAGGGGTGTGGAGGAGATGTGGAAGTACCAATAGCCGGTCCTTCTTGAACACCTGCTGCAGTCTCAGAATTGGAGAAGATGTACCTTCAAAGATTATCCGCACTGGTTTGAAGAATCCCGACGAGATTTTTCAAATTCTCTTCAAATCTCCGTGGGCAAAACCACCATCCAAAGTGTTGATGGGCTTGATTTCACGGATGGGATCTTCCAATGATATCTTCGCAAATCTCTCCAGGATGAGATGCATGGCTCTTCTCAGGAATATAGCCAATTCCGCTCTCTAAATTTCTCGCCCTTCACTGGGTGGATGAAGAAAGATAGAAGAATCCACGGCAAGCATTTTGACTGTGTATGATTGATGATCCCACCATCGCATCCAGCCTATATGATGTATGGACTCATGCGATCACAACTGGAATTATGAAGAGGAGCCAACACAGCCATTCAGCAATTGTTTCCATATCATGGCCCAGTTAAGAGGACCAGTTCCATAACAGCGCATTTTTCTGGTAACCAACCCGCAGTCTTGGGGCACAGTTTGATCATAACCAAATTGACGAGCAAAACGACTGGGGTAGTAAGGTTCTCTCCAAAATTCTGTCCCTTCTCGCAGGTAAACTGCATGAGCGAATAGAAAAGAAGAAAGCTCTCTCGCCTGCAAAGAAGAGTTTCGTTGTCCACCATGTCTGTGTCTGCGGTATAGCGATAAAGGCGGAACTGAAAGAAGTTTATCTGATCATCATCCCGAATCTTATTTGCAACCCACTCATATGCTCTTCTAGCCATTGCTCTTTGCTGAAAGAACCAGAGTGGAAGATGAGAAGGATGAGAATATGCTTGCTCCGAAGCCTCAAAAGTCCAAGGGAAATAAACTCCAAGCCACCCCGTAAAATAATGCCAAGAAGTATGTGCAGATGAAGCTCCAAGAATCGGGTCTTTTATATGAGTAGCTACTTCTCCAAGGGCACTGTAGATAGAACATAATACTTGGAGGAGCAAGAGAATATTTATGGCCCTCCGCTAAAGCACCACCTACAACAAAGACAAGTGGGGACGAACAACATCGCCCATTTGGAGCCGGGCAAATACGACCAAGCTTAGCCAATAAGCCAAGAATGCCGCAAGTTCTCCGAAAGGCTATATTCGGCTTTCCTCTTATCGCATCTCGAAGCTTAGTTAATTCTTTTTCGGAATGGCAATCACGAAACCTTCAAAGAAATAAAAATGAAGGAGGTTAATATGTGGGAATGGCTAAAATAATAAGAATATGAAGAAAGATCAATTATCAGATTGATAAATACCGAGACCTCTAGAGAAATGTGCTACCATTCAAGAGGGGGAATTTTGTGGAAGTTGGGAAATTTGCCCATCTCTTTGAATAACTCTATGGTAGTCTCGAGATGGAAGCTTTTGCGGTCCGGGAGAAGATACGAAGGCCAATTCTCTGTTTGTAGGAATGAACTCATCATAGAATTTGCCCGTTATTGTGAGACCAGCCTATACGATGAAGGTCCCAAAGAGATATGCTCATTTCGCCATAAGGAAGATGGAAGGAGTTGGTTGTAGGTGACCAATATTCAAGGAGCCTTTTAGAACATTGGGTTCCCGATAGAAGTATTTTGAGGTTACTTCTATTGCATCATAAAGGCCTATCTTTGCAAGAGTGCTCGTATGTTTCAAAGAAATAGCTTCCGCCCATTCGAATAATAGCGACGAGCGAGTTAACAAGCCCCTCGATGCGAATTCTGCTCGGCCCCGAGTTGATCTCGATCTCTCAAGCGTTTGTCTCACCGTCTCATAAAAATGAGAAGGAAAGAGATCATGAGGACTATGGAAGGAGTTAAGAAGATCATGGGATGAACTTCTCCATATCTCGTCGTGGCTTTTCGAGCTTGAATGTTCCTTCAGATTCGGGGCTCTCTTGTGGCCCATGATTCGGTGTACATCAACCTTTCGCCATGAACACAATCTCTGGATTCACAGTCTAGCATAGACTGATGGCGATATACCTTGATAGGAATGATTGTCATGCCCTCTGCATGAGGGTTGTCAAACTTCATGACACCTTCAACAACTCGCACCGAGTCCCACGAGTTTTGAAGTCGCTTCTTCTTGTGTTCTTTGATTTTTTCAGCAAACTCTTTCGCCTTATTGCGGCGAGTTTTCTTTGAGCGAGAAGCGGGAGGAGTATCTTCTCGGAGAGGTGGTCTCTCACTATCGGTACGAATGTGGCTGTGGTCTTGAGCCATTCATCCCAGTCATATTCTCTTCCATGTTTTGGCGGGCATTTAATATCTCCCAAAGATGATATGGATCGTGAATAGGAGAGGGTAAAGACTTAATACGATCGAAAAATCAAAAGTGGGGAGAACGGGTTCTTTAAATAAGCGGGATTTCTAGAGTTGTTTTCATTCTTTTAGCAGGTGGTTGATCAGAAGGAGGCGAGTTTGAAGGAGACACAAGACGAGTGTTTGTTTTATACGAGCCATGAAAAAGAAAGAGAAAGAAGATAAGGTGAAGAGTAAGAAATGAAGAAAAAGGCTAAGTGTTGGAAAATTTTGAAAATTTTCTAAGTACAGAGTACTTTATGCGCGAGGTCGCGCAAAGTAAATGGTTTGCTTGTGAGAAAATTCTAAAGTTCAAAGGATGTCGTCGCGCAAAGTGAAACAGTTTGCGCGGGTCGCACAAAGTGGGAGGTTTGCGCTGAAAAAATCGCAGAGAGAGAGTGTCACAGAGGAAGTTCGTGAAAATGACTAAGTCGTTGGACTATTTATAGGCTTTATGGACCGAGTAGTACAAGAGGAGGACTTTGCGCGAGGTCGCGCAAACCTGGAAAAAAAAGAATGGTTTGATCCTTTTCTTTGATTTTCGAACAAACAAAGAACGGATCAAGGGGGGGCGATCTCTGTTGAGGCATAAAATAAGCAAGGAAGTGAAGTGAAAAGAAGAAAAAGATCAAGAAATCACTTTGAAGAAAAAAAAAAAAAGTTTCAAGACCACTTTGCGCATGAGTCGCGAAAGTGAAATAATTACACAAGACCGCGCAAAGTGAAGAGTTTGCGCTGATTGAACAGAAGGAGAGTTTGCGCGAGATTGAGGGTTTGCGCGAGACCGTTGCGCAGACCGCGTAAAGTATATTGTTTGCGCGTATCCGCGCAAAGTCTATAATGCTGCGATAAAATAGTTGGATGATATTTTTGTCCCACATTGACCAGATCTGAGATTTTTACTGGTGAAAATGTCTATAAATACCCCATTCCTTCTCTAAAAAGGGGTTCGAAGATTTTAGAAGTGAAGCAAAGACAAAAGAGAAGAGAAGGTGCGGAGGTGGACTCTCTCCGCACTTTGCGCGATCGCGCGCAAAAGGAGTATTGGACTCTGGAAGTTTGCGCCGTCCGAAAGCAAGCAGCAAAGAGTGCTTTTTTATGGTTTGCGATGGACCCAAGAAAGCATATCGTTTTGCGGACCCGCGCAAACCTATTGATTGGCGATTTTTAACAAAGAATGGGTTGAAATGTTTTCGGAATGATTGGAGTCCTCAAAGCTTCAAGTTATTCTTAATCAAGAGAAAAGAAGAATCATCGACGAAGAGACGTATTCCTCCTAAGTTTCAGGAGATGACCAAAATAGCACCGAAATGCTGCCGGAATCTTCGTTCTCTTGAAGACTGTTGATTAACTTGTCTATTCCTCCTAAGTCATTGGAGATGATTGAGATCATTCTCGTTATGTCTGTAGAAAATTATATTTAGCTATAATAATTGACATTTGTAATAAGTTCTTTGTAAACTATCTTAGAATCAAGGGATACAGAGGATGTAAATGAATTCAGAATCAATAAATGTGATGATTGTCTTTATAATTATTTCATTGTTATGTTTGAATAAGATTATTTTCCCAAATCAAATACTTTTGTTTCCTTGTAAATTAATCATCAAAAAGAACTTGAAATGTCTATCATATATGATTTGATCAATGAGATCAGAATCATCTAATGGAATTCAAGTCTTGCCAAAATCTTCAAGTTCTTCTTATTCGGGAGAAAAGGAAGAGTCAAAATAGACGAAGAGACGTATTCCTCCTAAGTTTTGAGATAACCGAAATAGCACAAATCGAAATTCGATGAATCTTTGTTAATCTTGAAACTATTCAATTGACTTGTAATTCCTCTAAGTCATTGGAGAGGACAGATCCGTTATCATCCAAAATTCATATCTCGATTATGATAGTCGTAACATACAATGAATTCTTTTGTAAACTATCTTAGAATCAAGGGATATCGAGAGGATGTAAAATGAAATTCATTTTTGAATCAATAAAGTTTTCATGATTGTCTTTATAATTGTCCAATTGTTATGTTTGAATAAGATAAATCCCAAATCAAATACTTTTGTTTCCTTGTCGAAACAATGAAGAAAGATACTGAAATGTTGTATGGGATCGTCAGTTTAGAAAGCATTTCAATCATTTGATTCATTTAAGAAGATCATTCAAGAAATGGTTGAGAGGCAATAAGCTCGATCTTGTATCATCATATACGCAAACTACAAATTCTTTGGGTGCTTTAATGGCACAAGTAAATGAAGTTTTAAAAGATTTGACTTCTTTATTATCATCAAGAACATTGATGGGGCAATGAATGATTATTCCTCGATCGAGAAAATGTTTGGCATTGATGAAATTTTTACAAAAGTTAAGACATTATTGTCTCTCTCACGATATAACTTTGATCTCAAGACCAAGATCCGATCAAATTGATCCATTCAAAGCCACTGAGTCGGGAAATTAGCCAAATGGATGTTATCAAATGAGAATATACTATTTCATATAAACCGGTGAAATCAAGTTAAAGGCAAGCACATGGCAGATTTCTCCAATGACAAAATTGTTCGAAAATGAAGAAATTAATGATGACTTCCCAGACGATGCAGATTGATTAAAATTTCGAATGCCGAGCCCATGGCAAATGTATTTTGATTCGTCTTTGTCATCGATGAGCTTTAGGAGCAGGAGTGATATTCATTACTCCTCAAGGCTAGATTTCAAATTTACCATATTTCCTTCACATTTGGACACTACATGCAGAACAATGAGGTTAAATACAAAGCCCTCATTATCGGAATGGAGATAGCTAACAATTGGAAATAAAATTATTGCATATCTTCTCGAGATTCTAAATTGATTATAAATCATTTGACAAAGATTCAAAATGGTATGAAACAAGAGCGATTTGCCTTATTGTTGGAAGGCATAAGAACTTGAACAGCTTTTGTCATGTGAAAATCAAACATATATCGCGATTCGAGAATGCAAAATGAGATGCTTTAGCTAGTTTAGAAATGGATCATCTCTGTCTGCACAAATCGAAGTCCTTCAAGGTAACTATAGAAGAAAGGAGATTTTCAACTGTCCATGCAGAGGTTATCGAAGAAATCGTTGAAATGTTTCATATCCATCTGGAAATATCGAAATAACGATGATGATTGGCATCAAATGACCATTTTTCCGATTATATCAAATATAATATCTTCAAGAATGATCAAAAGCATCATATTTTTTCAGATTTGAAAAGAGTCAAATTTGTCATATCAAGAATGTTGTATAGAAAATCTTATAATGGAATCTTTCGAAGTCAAGCAAAATGCTTAGACATCATCTTCAAGAAGCAAATCAAATCCGGGAAGCACATTCAAGAAGAGAAAATTGGAGCGCATCATTGCGACCGAAATTTATGCCATAGAGTGCATTTGGGTTATTATTTGGATACCATGTTCAAAGATGCGATAGAATATCATCATGAATGTCAAATACATGGAGATATAATACATGTTCCATCGAAGAAAGACTTCCATCGAGTCCGATTCTTGCTTCTTGGCCTTTCTCAGCCTGGGGACTCAACGTGATTGGCCTTATAAATCCACCTTCGTCTAAAGGAAAACAATATATTTTGGCAGTGACAGAATATTTTTCCAAGTGGACCGAAGTAGTCACTTTGCATAATGTTAAAGAAAAGGACGTGGTCAATTTCAATCAATGCCATAATAATATCTCATTCATGGTATTCAAAAAAAGATTATCTCTGATAATGGCACCCCTTTTAAAAATAGAGGCATGGAAAAGTCAGTGTCAAGTTCAAGTTTCAACATTCATTTTCAACACCTTATTAAATCCCAAGCCAATGATGATTAGTGGAGGCGTTTAACAAAACGATTGTTAAAATAATAAAGAAAAACGGTAACAAAAGCAATAAGCTTTTCGATTGGGATGAAAAGTTACAGAAGCATTATGGGCCAAAATGAACTTGATCATCGCTACAATCTGGATAAAGGCGACACCATATTCATTAATCTATAGCATGGAAGCATTTCATCCCAATCGAAAATCGGGTGGCATCTCATCAGAATAGGGTACATGACGATCATGATCAAAGATGATGAAAATGCGAAAATAAAAATTTGAATATATATATCTCCTTGATGAGAAATCTATGACTCAATTCAAATGACGATTTGCAAATTCATATGATGCCAAGATATCGACAATCAATTGCAATTTTGATAAGCAAGTGAAATACCGCTCTTTCAAAAAAGGGGATATGGTGCTAATCAATTGAAAAGACCTTATGGTCACCCGATTTGATCGGGGGGCAAGTTCGAGCCTAAATGGGATGGTCCATATGTGATAAAAGAAGTATACTCCAATTCCAAACAGAGTGATGCAAATCAAGATCATGTAGTGGTATCATCATAATTTCAACGCCCGCTTCATCAAAAGATATTTACCCCGAAGAGAGATATTGATTTTGATCCGAATATAAATTGGCATAATGATTCTATATCAAAAAAGGATCCAAGAAGGAATAAGATCAATTCTATATGTCAACAAAAGAAGCTATGAAGAAGAAATTCATGAGCATGTCAACAATATTAGCAAACATTAATTTGAAAAAAAAAATATTGATCATCTTCATCAATCGTTTAATAAGTTTGACAAAGTCATATCATTCTCATATCATCTTGAAGATTCTCTTGAAGATTCTCTTGAAGAATTGACAAGATTGATATATTGCCTTACAATCCACGGATCCTTTGAAGATATTATCAAAAACAAAACTTTCAATTGGATCAATCTTGGTCGAAACGTTTAGGAAATTATGCCGGCAATGACAATGATGAAAAGGCCAAGCTATATGTCCTAGAGGGGGGGGGGGGTGAATATATGCCAAATTTAAAATAAAATTAGCGGAAATAAATTAAACCAATAGCCTTACAATATGAATCAATTCATCAATGCTAAATTTTAAATCACCTTGATAAATAAGTATTGAGAGATTGATACAAATTCGAGTTCTAAGGACAACCTTATGCCATCATAAATAAACAAGGGCTTATGGTAGGACAACCTTATTTCTAGAACCTCTTTTGGATCAAGGACTCGAAAATTTTAATATAAGTAAATGAAATAGCAAGGAATTGAAATTAAAAGTAATATAGCTAAATTATTACAACAATCCCCACACTTGCTTGCTCAAATACTTAAAAGTTACAACATTCACATCCACTTGTACATTCCACACAATCGAATGATAAAAGATATGAAAATTAAGCAAGCATTCAATCCATAAGGTAAAGAGTTTATATCGTTCCATTGGTACACTCACTTGATTCAACAATGACCACACAAAAGTTATCTCCATCTAATATCCTCACAACGGGGATATTAGCGTTCACTATCAAGAGGTTTTCTCAAGGTTCACCAAAAACCTTTACAATTGTGTCTTTTTCACTTGGGCTTACACAATTCAAAAACCCCTCTTTTTCGAGTTCTGTTTTCCTCAAGACAACCAATACAATGAGATTTTTTCGTGAATCTTGTTGTTTGACAAGGAAACAAAAGTATTTGATTTGGGAAAATAATCTTATTCAAACATAACAATGAAATGGTTACAAAGACAACCGTCATATTTTATTGATTTTGAATTCATTTACATCCTCTGGTATCCCTTGATTCTAAGATAGCTTACAAAGAACTCATTACAGATGTTAATTATTATATCTAAATATAATTTTCGGCAGATAATAAGCAATGATCTCAATCATCTCCAATGACTTAGGAGGAATAGACAAGTCGATCAACAAGTCTTCAAGAGAACGAAGATTCCAAAAGCATTTTGGTGCTATTTTGATCATCTCCTGAAACTTAGGAGGAATATGACTCTTCGTCGATGATTCTTCCTTTCTCTTGATCAAGAAGAACTTGAAGCTTTGAGGACTCCAATCATTCCGACAAAGATTTCAGCCATTTCATTGTGTTAAAAATCGCAAGCAATAGGTTTGCGCGGTCCGTGCAAACGATATATGCTTTTTGCGTGGTCCGCGCAAACTATATGTGAGCACTCTGCTTTCTACTGACTTGCGCCGACCGGCGCAAACTTCCAGAGTCCAAATACTTTTTGCGCTGTCGTCAAAGAAAGCGGGGGAGTCCGGTACTCCGCACCTTCTGTCTTCTCTTTCGTCTTTTCTTCACTTCTGAAATCTTCGAACCCCTTTTTAGAGAAGGAATGGGGTATTTATAGACATGTTTACCAGTGGAAATCTCAGATCTGGTCGATGTGGGACAAAATATCATCCAACCATTTTTATCGCATCATCATAGACTTTGCGCGGACACGCGCAAACGATATACTTTGCGCGGTGTCGCGCAAACCCTTCATCCTGCGCAAACTGTCTTCATGTTCTCCGCGCAATCATTTCACTTTGCGCGGTCTTGTGTAACTATTTCACTTTGCGCGACCCCGCGCAAAGTGGTCTTGAAGCTGTTTTCTTTCATCTTCAAAGTGATTTCTTGATCTTTGTCGTTTTTCACTTCCTTGCTTATTTTATGCCTCAACAGATGCCCCCTTGATCCGTTCTTTGTTTGTTCAGAAAATCAAAGAAAAGGATCAAACCATTCTTTTTCTTCAGGGTTTGCGCGACCCCGCGCAAAGCTCCGGTCGAGTACCGTATACTTGGCCATAAACGGCTATAAATAGTCCAACGACTTAGTCATTTTCACGAATTGTTTTTCTCGCTAACTCGCTCTCCGGCGATTTTATTCCGCGCAAACCTCCACTTTTGCGCGACCCCAGTAAATGTTTCACTTTGCGCGACGTCTTCGAACTTAGAGATTTTTCGCGCAAACCATATACTTTTGCGCGACTCGCAAAGTACTGTACTTAAAATTTTTTCAAAACTTTTTTCCAACACTTAGCCATTTTTTCTTTTTCTTCATTTTTACTCGTCACTTATCTTCTTCTCTGTCCTTTTTCCATGGCTCGTAAACAAACAAAAACCCCGTCTTGTGTCTCCTTCTAGTTCACCTCCTTCGATCAACCCCCGCTAAAAGAACAAAGACAACTTCTAGAAATCCACTTATTTCAAAGAACCCGTTTCTCCCACTTTTGATTTTTCCGATCGCATTAAGTCTTTACCCTCTCCCATTCATAGATCCATCTCCTTGGGAGATATTAAATGTCCTCAAACATGGGAGAGAATATGACTGGGATGAATGGCTCAAAACCACAGCCCACATTCATGCACCGATAGTGAGAGACCACCTCTCCGCGAAGATACTCCTCCTGCTTCTCGCTCAAAGAAAACTCGCCGCAATAAGGCGAAAGAATTTGCAGAAAAGATCAAAGAACATAAGAAAAAGCGGCTTCAGAACTCGTGGGACTCAGTACGAGTTGTTGAAGGAGTCATGAAGTTTGACAACCCTCATGCAGAGGGTATGACAATCATTCCCATCAAGGTATATCGCCATCAGTCTATGCTAGACCGTGAATCCAAAGATTGTGTTCCATGGCGAAGAGATTGATGTATACCGAATCATGGGCCTCAAGAGAGCCCCGAATCTTAGAAGGAATTATTCAAGCTAAGAAGCCGCGACAGAGAATAGGAGAAGCTCGTCCCATGATCTTCTTAACTCCTTCCACAGTCCTCATGATCTCTTTCCTTCTCATTTCTATGAGACAGTGAGACAACGTTTCAGAGATCGAGAGCAACTCTGGGGCCAGGCAGAATTTCGCATTAGGGGCTTGTTAACTGCTCGTCGCTACTATTCTGAATGGGCGGAGGCTATTTGCTGAAACATACGAGCACTCTTGCAAAGATAGGCCTTTATGATGCAATAGAAGTAACCTCAAAATACTTCTATCGGGAACCCAATGTTCTAAAAGGCTTCCTTGAATACTGGTCGCCTACAACCAACTCCTTCCATCTTCCTTATGGCGAAATGAGCATATCTCTTTGGGACCTTCATCGCATAGTTGGTCTCACAATAACAGCAAATTCTATGATGAATTCATTCCTACAAACAGAGAATTAGCCTTCAGTATCTTCTCCGGACCGCAAGCCTTCCATCTCCGAGACTACCATAGAACTATTCAAAGAGATGGGCAAATTTCCCAACTTCCACAAAATTCCCCTCTTCAATGGTGGCTAGCACATTTTTAGAGGGTCTCGTGTATTTATCAATCTGATAATTTCTCTTCATCTTCATATTTTCGTATTCTTAGCCATTTCCACATATTAACCTCCTTCATCTTTATTTCTTTGAAAGGTTTGATGATCGTCAATCCGAAAGAATTAACTAAGCTTCGAGATGCAATAAGAGGAAAGCCGTAATATAGCCTTTGGAGAACTTGCAAAGATTCTTGGCTCATGGCTAAGCTTGGTCGTATTGCCCAGACTCCAAATGGGCGATGTTATTCGTCCCAGCGTCTTTGTTGTGGCTGGTGCTTTAGAGAGGGCCATAAATATTCTCTTGCTCCTCCCAAGTATTATGTTCTATCTATGGGCCCTTGGAGAAATAGCTACTCATATAAAAGACCCGACTCTGGGGCTTCATCGCACATACTTCTTGGCATTATTTTACGGGGTGGCTTGGAGTTTATTTCCCTTGGACTTTTGAGGTTTCGAGCAAGCATATTCTCATCCTTCTCATCTTCCACTCTGGTTCTTTCAACAAAGAGCAATGGCTAGAAGAGCATATGAGTGGGTTGCAAATAAGATTCGGGATGATGATCGATAAACTTCTTTCGGCTCCGCCTTTATCGCTATCCCTGCACACGACATGGTGGACAACGAAACTCTTACGCAGCAGAGAGAGCTTTCTTCTTTTCTATTCGCTCATGCGCTTTACCTCTGCGGAAGGGACAGTAACTGGAGAGAACCTTACTACCCCGGTCGTTTTGCTCGTCAATTTGGTTATGATCAAACCGTGCCACAAGACCGCGGGTTGGTTACCGAAAAATGTTGTTATGGAACCGGTCCTCTTAATCGGGCCATGATATGGAAACAATTCTTCGAATGGTCGCGTTGGCTCCTTCTTCATAATTCCAGGTCGTGATCGCATAGTCCGTACATCATATAGTGGATGCGATGGTGGGATCACCAATCATACCGGTCAACAAATGCTTGCCAAGAGATTCTTCTATCTTTCTTCATCCACCCAGTCGAAGGGCGAAATTTAGAGAGCGGAATTCTATATATTCCGGAGAAGAGCCATGCATCTCATCCTCGGGAGAGATTTGCGAAAAATATCATTGGAAGATCCCATCCGTGAAATCAAGCCCATTAACACTTTGGATGGTGGTTTGCCATGGAGATTCCGAGAGAATTTGAGAAATCTCGTCGGGATTCTTCAAACCAGGCTGCAGATAATGCTGAAGGTACATCTTCTCCAATTCCTGCAGAGACTGCAGTGGTTCAAGAAGGACCGGCTATTGGTACTTCCACATCTCCTCCACAGCCCCTTGGTCCTAGTCCATCTTCTCCGATGACTAGATCAAGAACGCGTTTGCAATCATCATCCCCTATCCCTCCAGAAAGAACTCGACCAGCCTCTGCTTCCCTATAGTCCAAGAGCCTGCACCGGAGAGCAGCCAACCCGTTTCTTATAAAGGGAAGCAGGTTATCGTTGAAGAAGTTGACGAAGAAATTTTGGAAGATGAAAGTTCAACTTCATCATCAAGTACAACTGAATCTTCGCAAGATGAAGATAGCGGAGATAGTGATAATGGTGAAGATAAAGATGATGACTTTGAAGAAGGTGAAGTTGATATTGGCGAAGAAGAGGAAAAATGCGAAAGAAGTTGAGATAGAATCTTCCCCTGCAACTGCTAAGACTCCTTCTAGCATTAATGTTCCTGCTAAATCTCCTGCAGCTGAGGAAGATGAAGAGGAGCCTTTAGATTATGGAGAATATGGGTATTCACCTGTGTAAAGGAAAATTTTCATATATATATCTCAATTTATATTATAACAACTATTATTTATTTAAAATCATTGCATCTCCTTTTTAGGTGCCCAAGTTGCAGAAGTAGGTGCTATCTCTTCAGCGAGCCCTCTTGTGGTATCTTCACCAAGAGCACCTGTAGTTCCATTGGTAGTACAGAGAGTAGTGGCTCGTGAAATCATATTTTCTACAGAAACTACTGACTTGCCAACTCCGGCTACCAGAGATTCTAGTACGGAAGCTAGAGCACCATCTTTTGCTGATATGGTGGGACTTGGTCCTTCCATAGCTCAAAGAGCTTCTCCTTCTGTTAGTCGTGTTCCAGTGACAGGTATATATATGCACTGCTTATCTTCACTCAAGACTATATATATTTCATAATAATATATTGAATATTCTTCTTCTTTTACTATAGGAACTTATCCCCGCAGCGGTGCGGCTAGTTCTGATTCTGTAACCACTACTTCTGAACTATCATCCTTTGCAAATATTCCTGCTCACAAAATGCTTATGGTGAAACATTCTCTGTTAGCAATAATCCATATCTTCAGAAATCCTGATCAATGGTTGGATTTGGATGTTGCTATAGAAATTTTGGAAAGCTCGCTAAGATGGCCATAATCAACATATCTCCTTTGTGGGATTCACTCCTCAAATTTCGTGATTCCGTAATTTCTTTGGCGTCAGTAGAGAATGTTACAATTGCTCCTGAGATTTTAGAGTGTAGAAGGCAGTTGGCTTCATCACAAGAACAAGCTCTTCTAACAGCTTCATCAATTTCTAAACTTGAACAAGAGCATATAATTCTTCAGGATCAATTAAAGATTCATGTTGATGAAAGCAAGACTATTCAAGACCGCATTGCAATTTTAAAGGAAGAAATCTTCAACTGAGAGGAAGAATCATGAATGTGTTTTAATCATTCAGATGTTGAAGAGAAGATACGGGTGAATGCTCAATCTATTGATGTCGAAAAATCCGCACAACTTCAAGGTAAAGAAATGATCGCTTCTTTGGAGAATAAGCTTGTCATGGCGTTCTCGATCATGCGAGACTTATTTTTGAAGAAAAATCTAGACATGATGCAAACTCAAAGCAATTGAAAGAAGATTTGCTCAGATATTCAGAAGCAATGGGAATTACAGAGGATCTTTGAATCATGTAATTTTAAACATGTGATATTTGCTTTCGTGTTTCTTGGATGTAATTTATCATATATCTTCATGATAGATAGTATTTTGGGATGTTTTATGATGGTATTTTCTATTGCATATTGATGATATTTATACTAATATTATCAAATTATATTTATATGATAATTTTATTATATTTATATTTTTTTTATTAATATTATTAAGTTATATTTATTCTTTATATAATAATTTCAAGTTTTATTTACTTTATATAATAATTTTTTACACTTTTTTTTTTACAATTTCTAAACCTTTTATGCTTTGTTAGTACGGGATTTTCTAGGTGAGTATTTAAATTGGCGGTACTAAGTTTCAATTCAATTAGCCACACGCAGCTTTATGCTCATGAGTAGTGGAGCGTGCGCACACACACGCTTTAAGCTCATGAGTAGTGGAGCATTTATGGGTCTTATGTGATGGCCATCGTAATCTCTCTAGAGTTCGCTTTTGGGCTTCTCACCGCCTTGAGCTCACGGTCACGGTCCATCGAGGGGCCCATTGACGCTACCGGACGGTGAACCGTTGGATTTACGCGTTGTGGTTGGCCACGGTAACTCTCAGAGTTCGCAGGCTCGCAAGGCTACCTTTGGCACCAAATCTAGGGTCGCCATCCATCAATGAGTAGGTTTAAGCCCTTCCTCACGAGTTACTACCGAAATCAAACCCTAGACCTGGAGGGTCTTACGCACGGTTGGCATAAAGCTCGCACCGCGGCCCCTGTTTTCTTCGTCGCAAGGTCGAGCCCATTCACAGGAGGGCATTTTCATCCGTCCCCCGTATGCCGCCGGAAGCTATACGACGGCATGGGAATTACGGTGACTAGTCTTCGCGGATTTATGGCCTTTTAGGCTTTGAATCCTTGACTTCGTCACTACCCGCATGGGTGCGCACGATGGTCTTCGCGGGCTTTTTTAGGCCACTGACTCTCGCCGCTGCCCGAATGGCGATCTTCATGGGTCTTACGTATAGTTGGCCGGCTCTTTTAGAGCTTGATCCTTTGAGAGCATTTTTTTTTTTTCGAGCTTGATCTTTTTGATTTTGCTCAATTTGGCTCTTTTAGGATTTTGGCTTGGCTATACTGCCTCTTTGATTGATATTGATATATCCTTGCTTTTGATAATATCTTCAAGAAAATCCATGCCTTGTAAGGCAATAATATATATATGATCATCATCATTTGCAAATATAGTAGATATTTCAAAAGAAATATCTTCAAGAAGATCCATGCCTTGTAAGGCAATATAATTTCATCTTAGATAATATCTTCAAGAGAATCTTCAAGAATTTGTGCCTTGTAAGGCAATATAATAATTTTGTCTTAAGGCAATATAATATCTTCAAGAGAATCTTCAAGAATTTGTGCCTTGTAAGGCAATATAACTTTGTCAATCTTATCTTGATGATGATGATCATATATATATTTTCCAGATTTTCGCTTTGATAATTGATATGCTTGTGAATTTTCTTCTTTTCTTTTGTTGGCATATAGACATGATCTTATTCATCTTTGCCCCCTTTTGATACAGAATCATTATGCCGATAATATTTTGGGTCAAAATCCACATCTCTATCTTTAGGGATAGTATTTTTTGATAAAACGGGCGTTGACAAGTACACTGATACCCTGTCCTTCTTGATTTGTGATTCTATATGCCCCATTGGAGTATACTTCTTTCACCACATATGGACCGTCCCATTTAGGCTCGAACTTGCCCCCTGTCCGGCGAGTGACCATTATAGGTCTTTTCAACATTAACACCATATCCCCTTTTTTGAAAGAACGGTATTTAACCTGTTTATCAAATGCAGCCGATGTTCTGGCCTGATATGATTGCAACCGCTGCTGAGCTGCAAGACGTTTCTCATCGAGTAAGTCTAATTCTTTCAAGCCTTATTTTTGCATTTTCATCATCCGTTATAGACTGATGCACTGCCACCCCGAGTGATGCCACTTGTATTTCAATTGGGATAACTGCCTCCATACCATAGATTAATGAATATGGTGTCGCTCGCTGTTGCTTGTACGATGAGTGGTTCTGAGGCCCATAACGCTTCTTGTAACTTTTCATCCCAATCGCGCTTATTGCCCGTCACCGTTTTCTTCATTATCTTGACAATTGTTTTGTTAAACGCCTCTGCTAATCCATTGGCTGGAGGATAATAAGGTGTTGAAAAAGAATGTTGGATGCCGAACTTCTGACATAACTTTTCCATGCCTCTATTTTTAAAAGGGGTGCCATTATCAGTGATGATCTTCTTTGGAATACCATGACGGTATATTATAGCATGACGGATGAAATTGACCACGTCTTTCTCTTTAACATTACGCAAGGCGACTGCTTCGGTCCATTTGGAGAAATAATCCGTTGCTGCCAGAATATATTGTTTTCCTTTAGACGAAGGGGGATTTATGGGACCAATAACGTCGAGTCCCCAGGCTGAGAAAGGCCAAGAAGCAACAGACTGATGTAATTCTTCCGGAGGAACATGTATTATATCTCCGTGTATTTGACATTCATGACATCGCTTTGCATATTCTATCGCATCTTTAAACATAGTAGGCCAATAATAACCCATTCGATGCACTTTATGGCATAAATTTCGGCCAGCTTGATGTGCTCCACATTCACCGAATGTGCCTCTCGCAAAGATTTGGTTTGCTTCTTGCTTGTCCAAGCACCTTAACAAAGATTCCATTATAAGATTTTCTATATATAATACTTCCGCATATGACAAATTTTCCGATGATCGCCGCTTAATCATTGTCTTTGTGCATTATCTTCGGCAAGATATTATATTTGAGATAGTCAACAAAAGGTCGACGCCAATCATCCATTGTTACCTCCAAACAGATATAGGCAACATTTCAACGGTTTCTTCAATAACTTCGCAGATGGCGTGAATCTTCTTTCTTCTATAGTTACCTGAAGAGGACTTCGGTTTGTGCAGATAAAGTCGTCTCCAAATCTGCTAAAGCATCCGCTTTTGCATTTTCCGACCGCGGTATGTGTTTAATTTCCACATAATAGAACTGTTCAAGCAATTGTTGTGCCTTCCGATAATAAGGTAAAAGTTCTTCTTTCCTTACCTCAAATTCTGTTGTTAATTGATTTATAATCAATTTAGAATCTCCAAAGATATGCAATGATTTTACTTCCATTTGCTGTGCTATTTC
Organism: Magnolia changhungtana; assembly: GCA_030180095.1. Taxonomy (NCBI): domain Eukaryota; kingdom Viridiplantae; phylum Streptophyta; class Magnoliopsida; order Magnoliales; family Magnoliaceae; genus Magnolia; species Magnolia changhungtana. The sequence continues at coordinate 468,530 of JASAUF010000160.1, forward strand.
CATTCCGATGATAAGAGCTCTGTATTCAGCTTCATTGTTTGTGCACGCGATACCCAATGTGAAAGAGTATGGTAATAAATCGCCCTGAGGTGTAATGAATATCACTCCTGCCCCCGCTCCCGATACTCGAGCAGCACCATCAAAATACATCTGCCAAAGATTCTGAGATTCAGCCAACATAACCTGTTCATCTGGGAATTCATCATTGATTTCTTCATTTTCTGCTATAGGATGTGCTGCGAGAAAGTCTGCCATAGCTTGTCCTTTCACTGCTTTCGCAGGTTTATACGAAATAGTATATTCTGATAACAATAGCATCCACTTGGCTAGTCTTCCCGATAACATTGGCCTGGTCATCAAGAATTTTATCGGACCGCTTCTTGAGATCAGAGTTATATCATGGGAGAGACAATAATGCCTCAACTTTTGCACAGCAAATACCAATGCCAAACATTCTTTTTCAATCGGAGAATAATTGGATTCTGCCCCCATCAGTGTTCGGCTTAGATAATAAAGAGCAGTCTCTTTTCCGGCTTCGTTTACCTGTGCCAACAAAGCACCCAAAGAATTTGCAGCGGCAGATGTATATAAAATAAGTGGCTTACCTTTTACTGGAGCTGTTAACACCGGCGGCTGTTTTAATAACTCTTTAATTGAATCAAAGGCATTTGGCAAGCCTGATCCCATACAAATTTCAGATCTTTCTTCATTAACCGAGAAAATGGTCGACACCTTCCGCAAGGTTCGAAATGAAGCGGCGAATGTATGCCAATTTTCCTTGTAAGCTTTTTAATTCCTTCAACGTCGTTGGTGGTGCATATTTTGAATAGCTTTAACTTTTTCTCGATCAATTTCGATTCCTCGTGCCGTACCACAAAGCCGAGGAATTTGCCGAAGACACTCCAAATGCACATTTAGCCGGATTCATCTTTAATTGCTTTTTTCAGTCGGAAGATCGATGCTAGATGTTCGCGGTGTTCTTGATGATCTCCTGATCTCGACTACCAAGTCATCAACATAGCATTCGACATGTTTATGCATCATATCTTGAAAGATATTTTTCATTGCCCTTTGATATGTTGCCCCAAAGATTTTTGAGACCGAAAGGCATAACTTTATAACAAGAAATTCCAAGCGGCGCTCAAGGCCGTCGCCTTCTTCATCTTCGGTGCCATCCCGATTTGATTATATCCTCGCATATCCGTCCATAAAGGACATGATAGCATATTGAGTAGTGCTATCAATTAGTAACTCTGTTATCGGAGAGGGAAATCGTCCTTTGGACATGCCTCATTCAGATCTCTCAAGTCAATACATACTCTAATCGTCCGTTCTTCTTTTTCACCGAACAATGTTTGATATCCATTTGGGATATTTAACTTCTCTCGATGAACCCAACCTTTATTAGTTTATTTACTTCTTTTTCGATTAATGGAATTAGGTCCGGTGAAATCGCCTTTGTGCTGCTTTTGATCTTGGTTTCTTTTCTTTAGAAATATTTAATCGATGCATTGCTATGGAAGGTTCCAGTCCATTGTGCATTTCTTCATATGTCCAGCGAAAACGTCTTTATTTTCCTTGAGAAGTTGACCATATTTTCGGCTTCTGATCCGAAAGGCTAACGCCGATGAATGTGTTCCTTGGCTCTTCGTTGTTCCCAAATTTATTTCTCGCAGCCATCTATCGTCGGTTGCCCCCGTCTTCTATTTGCCTTGGAGCGGTTTCAGGATATTCAATTACCTTAGTATCGGTGTAGCCGAGGTCATGTTAATGATACCATATTTATCATTGATTCTCGCTCCCAATCCTTGGAATTTTCTTCGCTTTTTCCCGATTAACCCCGAGAGGGATTGAATTCCTTTCCCATGATTCAAGCCGTTGGTTTGTCACAATCAAAACCCATATTTCTCATGATTTTCTTGCTTATTGCATCGTATTTCCTCAAATTTTGCGATGCTAACTCTCCATGATATATATTGCTTATATTTTCATCCTTCACTTCGATGTGCGTGAAACTCTATGGGTTCAGGATATTTAGCATCGGCTTTGACTTGAAATGTTCTTGGAGCAAATGCAAATGGCTTACATCTTTCGATATTGGGTAATGGCACGTGTAATTGGATCAAAACTTTCAATTGCTCGTCGACAATAGTGTCAACGGCGGTTGTCCCGTTGTCTCAGCGCTTTGGTACAAAATAGAATTTCTTTTCTTGCTTCTGCAGACCTAAGATTCTGCTCTTTCTTCTTTAACTTTATTTATCCTGGCATCTTTTACGATTCTCTTCCCATCATCATTTCTCATTTCTTCAGAGAAACATTTATAATAACTAGCATCCGCAAAGAAAGACTCAGCTTCCATATAGGGTTTTGCATCAGCCATTACTTTACACTGCATCCCATCTTTACAGTATTTGAAGCATTGGTGTAGAGTAGAAGGTATAATATTGTACCGATGTATCCACTACGGCCTTCCCAAGAGAAGGTTATATGTCGTCACAAAGATTTATAACGTGACATACAACAGTAGTGATTAATTCTCCCACTTCTAATGTCACCGTAATTTTACCGAGTACGCGTTGTCCATCTTGATTAAACCCTTGTATCATCATCCCGCTAGGGCGCAAGTCTGAACGACGAACACCCAATTTAGTAATCATTGAGAGTGGCAAAAGATTTACCGCGGACCCATTATCTATCATAATCCTTTTTATCTTCTTCTCACAAATGTATCCTTCTATCATCAATGGCCTGTTATGTTCCTTTTCGCCAATTAAATCATCATCGAGAAAGATATTACTTGGTAGACAATTCATCTTTTCATTATTTCTTTCATTCTTCATTTTCACAAGAAAGTTTCTCTTACATCATGATCGACAATGCTTGAATCAAACTTTGACGAAATTCTTCTGATAATTTGAGTGCATCATAAATACTTAATCGAGCCGGTATACCCTTTAAGTGGCTGACTACATCATAAGCCACTTTTGTCACTGCATCTCCATTTCTATTCTTGTCTTCAGTACTCTGTCTTTCAATCACTTCTTTCCTTATGATTCCTGCTTTTTGCTTTACCGGACTTGTTATTTGCTTCCCTGATCGCAACGTAATCATTGTTGCATTTCTTGTTGACCTTTCCTTTTTCATCCCCCGCGTGTTTTCTTGTATTGACAATACATTTACTGTTGCCCTTGCATTCTTTTCTTTGCTTCCGCTGGTTATTATGTCACCTTTATTTATCATTCGCTGTATGATGCATTTTAACGTATAACAATTTTCCGTCGGATGTCCTACTAGGCGATGATAACGGCAAAAGTTTCTTTCTCGAGTCCTCGTCATATCTTCAGGACGTTTTGGTTCTGGTAATTCCAAGGTACCTGCTTTTAACAATTGTTGCATCATAGGTACCACATCTTCTTTATCAAACTCGAATCCTTCATGAGAATCGAGCATTCTGAGCTTTTTCCCACCGTATCTATCCCTTGCTTGATTCCAACCTTCTTTTCCTTCCGGCCTTTTATCTCTTGAACCTTTCGTCTTGATTCTTCTTATCCCGATCGATGGTGTTGACATTGTCCTGCCGAGTATTCTTCTGACAGTTTCATGATGAAATGCCAGCATCTTACGAGTCATCAGTTCCAATGCATGGGCTTTGGTAGCCAAATCATGGAAGGTTCCGATATCAGCGCTGGTGAGTCCAAATGCGATTCCTGTTTCCATAGAGTTCAGACACATTTTGACTTGTTCCTTTTCTTCCCAAGAATCGCCGCATGATGCCCCGTGTCTTCCATCCGTCTATGAATTTTTGACCGGTTCTCCTTCGCCGTCGATCGAAGCTAGTTCTGTGATGCTAACATCGCGCTCTGACGAAAAGAAGTTTGACATGAAAGCATCTTGCATTTCTTCCCATGTTCGTATGGACCCTGGTGCCAAATTTGAATACCACCTGAAAGCTTTACTTGTCAACGATGACCCAAATAAGCGTAAGCAATATTGAGGTATCGTAGAAAAATTCCCCATGCTGGTGATGAAATGCATCAGGTGTTCCTCTGGTGATCCTTCCCCATTAAATTTCTGAAAATCTGGATGTTTAAAATTATGGGAATGGAACATCCTCTACTTCTCTTGGGTAGGGTGTTCGGTATCTGAAACGACCAGTGTTTGCGCGCTCCCTTTCTATTCTGACCGCTTCTTCGACAACTTGTCTTACATCATCTTGTGTTATGGCTCTTGTCACCGGAACGGACCCTCGGGATCCTATCCCCTGAGGACGGGAACCTTCAGGTTGGTTCTCTTGTCCATTTGTTGCTCCCATCATGGGTGGAGCCACTATTTGGGCTACATTATGTGCCAGAGTTGCCAGAGCTTCTCTGAGGTTCCGGCATTCATCCATTAGCACTCTTTGTGCCTCTGCCATTTGATCAACACGTTCTTCAGTAGTTGGTCTATTTCCTTGACCTGTCTCTGCCATGTATACCGCAGCCTCTTGACTGTTCGTCGAAGCTGTTATTGAAGTAAAACGAGAGTATGTTGACGTAACAGGACTTGTAAAGAGGGGAGAAATTGGAGTCTCGTTTAATTCTTGTGTACTTCCCGTGCTTTTAACCGATTGAGGTGATACAGCTGTAGGCGAGCTTGTTTTGAGGTGACATAGGCATCGGGGATCCTATCATCAGTGCTTTGCCTTTCTGTGCTTCTGTCCATTTGGTCTTCGGGGCGACCAAAGCTGGAAAATCTTGTGACGAGAATTGCGGAGCAGCTTGTTCAGGATAAATCGCCGGAGGAGCAAGCTCGGGTTTTCTTCTTGCTATGCTCCGTGTGATTGGTCCCTCAGCTCTTGGTGCAAACAATTTCGCTTTGCGGTTTTTTAAGGTTTTTGCTTTCGTCTTTCTAGACAAGACCAAAGTCCAGTTTTCATCACTCTCTTGTGGTTGAGGTGAAACGGAAATGACTCCCGCTGTTACTGGAATCACTTTGCGCCTGCTTGTAGTGCTTGCTTTCGTACGCTCAGGAGTTTGGTTTGGCGCATATTCAATTATGAACCCAGTGGCGATGAATCGGAAGTTCACTTTTCTCGCAATATTAGCCATTAGTAGTGTTGTGTGATTGAATTCAGGTACCTTCAATAATAAAACATTCCTGAAATTAGTACATGAAAGACTAAGTAAACTATCTTGGAGATGAAGGGGAGGATGTTCCCACTGAGAGTCGCCATTTTGGCGCCTAATAGACGCCTAAAAAAAATGACGAGAGTCTTATAACTTTCCTAATGTTAATGTTAAATAAGTTTCAAAGAAGTCGCCATTTTGTTTCGACAAGGAAACAAATGTATTTGATTTGGGAAAATAATCTTATTCAAACATAACAATGAAATAGTTATAAAGACAATCGTCATATTTTATTGATTCGAATTCATTTACATCCTCTAGGTATCCTTGATTCTAAGATAGCTTACAAAGAACTTATTACAAATGTCAATTATTATAGCTAAATATAATTTTCGGCAGCATAACGGCAATGATCTCAATCATCTCTAATGACTTAGGAGGAATAGACAAGTTGATCAATAGTCTTCAAGAGAATGAAGATTCCGGCAGCATTTCGATGTTATTTTGGTCATCTCCTGAAACTTAGGAGGAATACGACTCTTCGTCGATGATTCTTCCTTTCTCTTGATCAAGAAGAACTTGAAGCTTTGAGGACTCCAATCATTCCGACAGCATTTCAGCCCATTGCTGTTAAAAACTGCCAAGCAATAGGTTTGCGCGGGTCCGCGCAAACGATATACTTTGCGCGGGTCCGCGCAAACTATGTGAGCACTCTGCTTCCTTTTGCCTGACCGGCAGCAAACTTCAGAGTCCAATACTCCTTTGCGCGCGGTCGCGCAAAGTGCGGGGAGTCCAATACTCGCACCGACCTTTGTCTTCTCTTTCGTCTTTTCTTCACTTCTGAAATCTTCGAACCCCCTTTTAGAGAAGGAACGGGGTATTTATAGACATTTTCATCAACAGAAATCTCAGATCTGGTCGATGTGGGACAAAATATCATCCAACCATTTTATTTCACCATGATGTTAGACTTTGCGTGGACACGCGCAAACGATATACTTTGCGCGGTGTCGCGCAAACCCTTCATCCTGCGCAAACTGTCTTCATGTTCTCCCGCGCAATCATTTCACTTTGCGCGGTCGTGTGTAACTATTTCACTTTGCGCGACCCGCGCAAAGTGGTCTTGAAGCTGTTTTCTTCATCTTCAAAGTGATTTCTTGATCTTTGTCGTTTCTCACTTCCTTGCTTATTTTATGCCTCAATATCAACCTCAAACAAAACCAGTACAATGAGATTTTTCTGGCTCAACCTCAAACAAAACCAATACAAAATAAATTTTACAGAATTGTAAAATACCTGGATTTCTTCTTTTCGTAGCAGCCCGGTAAAACCAATCGGAGTAGATGATTGAATGTCAAAGTTCAATTTCTAATACTCACATTCATAGGGTTCTAAATTCTAATAGATTTTAGATTTAACTTGTTGGGCGTAGCTATATTTGATTTTGATTCCAAGAAGAAGGAATAAGATAATTCCTCTTTTCAAATAAAATTGGAATATAGAAACAAAATCAAATTAAATAAGCTAGCAAAAATGAATATTAAATAAGCACAATGTAGCTTAAAATAAACACAGACTTATCTCAGAGTGATCGCTTGAAAATTCTTGAATAGAATAGAGTTAAAGTGTGAAAACTCTGAATTTCGTGTTCAATTTATAGAAGCAAAAATCGTTCCTACGACTGGTCTTAGAAACTTACGACTGGTCGTAGCTCTAACAGATTTTTGAAAAATTAAGCGCGATCTTTGAAAGTCGTTCCACGACTGGTCGTGAGTAGCCTACGACTGGTCGTGGGTCACCAACGACTGGTCGTAGATCCTTACGACTGGTCGTAGGACCATAGATTATGTTGCTGGACTTTGAGTCGTAGCTCCACGACTGGTCGTGGACGAGTCGAAGTCACACCTACGACCGGTCGAAGGACCTTCAGGGCTGGTCGTGGGCGTACCAAAAATTCCGAAAAATCTTCAACTACTTAGGACTGGTCGTGAAATTTCTTGGACTGGTCGAACCAATGCCAGGACTGGTCGAACAAGAGCTAGGACAGGTCGTAGAATAGACCAAACTTATGTAAAATAAATATTTAATTTATGTATCCAAAGTGACCTACTTAAAGGGTTAACCTAAGGTCATTCAAACCTGAATCATGTCGTATGGACATTGAACTTCAACCATTCAACGAATGTAGATTGTTTGAACCATATCAGGCTTGAGATCTTGAACTTGTTGTAGCTTCAAACTTGAGATCTTCATCAGCATAACAACTACTTCATGCATTGCTTATTAGTCTTGAAGTCATGAGTTGTTTCTTAAGACTTGAACATCAACATTGTAGCTTCTTGAGACTTCAACATGTAGCTTCTTGAACTTCAATATGTAACTTCTTGAAAAGTTCAACTTGTAACTTCTTAAAGTGTTTATACAGTGTCTTGAATTCATATAAATCATCATACAAGCACAAGACACAGATAGATGTTTTGACACATCAAAATTTGACAATCAAAGGAGTATGAGACCATAACACTTACAATCTCCCCCTTTGTCAAATTTGTGACAAAACACCCAAGTAATAATACTTCCAATAGACATAAGAGAACAAACACAACAGGTTGATATAGATATGATAAGTAATAACTAGCATTATTCTCCCATAACTACCCCTGAGAAGCTTAACTCCCCCTGAGTAATAGCCTGAGTAATAGGAGCACATCATAAAGATTAAATTCAAATAAATCAAAAGCCTCCAAAACTTCTCCCCCTTTTTGACACAAAATGACAAAGGAAGAAGAGCATCAATAATAAAGAAAATAAGAGTTGATTCAAGAGAGCATAGTGCATAATTCAAAAAGTCAGTAAGCACGAAAAGTTCAGTAAAAAAAATATTACAGACACATCAAAAATTTAGTCAGAACCAGAAGAGGGTGCAGGATTAGATGGATCAATTTTATGTAAACCCTTAGCAATCCGCCTCATATATTTGCGTAAATATGAAAATTGCGTGTCTTGGGTAACACGAATTTGAGCCACCTGCTCTTGAAGGGAATTCAATCTCTCATCAAAATTAGAAGGCTGAAAATCAGGATTATTAGCCGAGTCTGATGCAAGTTCTTCAAATAAATCATCCATATTCACGTCTTCAGGAAGATCACTAGCTTGAGCATTTCTGCTTCAAGACCACTGCACAAGATCCACTTGGCCATCAGCCAATTCTAAATTCATCTTGTTAATATTGGAATTATTAAAAGGGAGATGATGGATGGGTTTTTCTCTAGTAGGCATAGCTACGAGCAAATGATTTGCCAAAGATAGTCAATAAATAACCAAAGGGTATATCACTATGTCCAGGATGGTGACGAGACAAAATAATGGAATGACAAATTAAAGAAGGTAGACATATTTTTGCACCGAGACTACAGAATGCAAAACACGAACCATGAAAGCAAAGTGAGTTCGGTTTTATTACCGAACGTGGATAAAGATTTGAGATGAATATCCTATGAAGTACTACGTGTCTGGGTAACAAATACCTTGAGGGAAGTGCATGACCTCTATGAGTCCAATGAACATCCAAATTACATAAATCTCTAGTAAGCATTTTTCGTTCGATTCGAGAGATCTGTCATGTAAAATATGAATTGGAATGCTCTCATCATTGATAGGTATTTCCATAATGTCGCAATCAAATGTCGATCTACTAAAAACAATCCTTCTTGAGTATCAACTTTAAAAGTTAAATCCTCAAGAGAAAAATCACAGATACATGCAAACATGGATTGGGCAATGAACTGGTATGCAGCTCCACCCCAATGTAAGATGTTATCCCATCCCACAGATTCCAACAGAGGAGGGATACCAAAAGAAGCAATGTGATTGATATTAACAGGACGCTCAACAATAACATTGCGCATACGTAAATCCCGAGCATTAGAAGGATCATTTTCAGGAGAGCGAAGATGACGTTGTACAATAGAAGCTGATCTAGAAGAAGATGGACCTCGAGTAGTTTTCTTTTTACCTCTAGCATCCATTTTCACAGAAGGATTTCAAGGAAACAAGTTGGAAGAAATGGGGTTTAAATAAAACAGATTTTTCAAGATAAAACCCCAAACTTGCAATGAACGACCAAATAGATTCCACAAGAATGAGATTTGAAACACTAATAGCAAGAATCTATAAAAAAAATGCAAAAGAACCACTAACCTTGAAGTACTATGAAGGTGGGTTCGATCGGTCGTAGCTAGAACCGTTGGAGAGTAAAAAGAAATGAAGAAGAAGAGTCAAAATCCCCAAATTAAAGTGAAATCACGAGTTTCACGACTGGTCGTGTAAGTGTTCGACCGGTCGTAGCACGACCGGTCGTGTACACTCATGACAGTCGAGTATGACTCAAAATTTGCAAAATTTTTAAATAATTTTCAAATTCAAGCAAATAAAACATCATAGTTATGTACATTATGATACACCAAATCATGTAAATTCAATTTAAATTGCACATACCGAGATCAAACTTTAATTTTTTAAACTTGCTTTTGTCGAGCGATTTAGTGAAAATGTCTCGCAAGTTGAGTCTCGGTTGGAATGTAATCCAAATATATTAATTTTTCTTCCACTAATTCATGAATGTAATGAAATCTAATGTCAATATGCTTAGTACGTGAATGCTGAATGGATTTTTAGAGATATTTATTGACCGAATTATCACAAAATAAAATCATAGAATCTGAGTGATTCCATAATCGCTTAACATTCGTTTCATCCAAACAAGTTGAGTACATGCATTTCAAAGAAGAATGTATTCAAATTTCACCGTTGTTGATAGCGATATAGAACTTTGCTTCTTGTTAAACCAAGAAACAAGATAATTTCCAATGTAGAAACAACCACCACTGGTTGATTTCCTATCATCAATGTTTCCAGCCCAGTCAGCATCTTCGTACCCGACTAATTGAACATTAGTCTCATGTGGATACTAGAGACCCAGTTTAGTAGAACTTGTGACATATCGTATAATCCGTTTAACAGCAGTTAAGTGAGATTCTTTAGGATTTGATTGATAACGAGCACAAATACCAACACTCAAAGTAATATCTGGTCTACTAGCAGTCAGATAAAGCAAACTACCAATCAAACTACGATATAATTTAGGATCCACATCATTACCTGTAGAGTCTTTTAAGAGTCTCAAAGTTGTACTCATAGGAGTATCAAAATTTTTACCTTTCTCAAATCCAAATTTCTTAATTAAACTCTGAGCATATTTGGTTTGAGAGATAAAAATTCCATCAGGTTGTTGTTTTACTTGCAACCCTAGAAAATAGTTTAATTCTCCAACCATGCTCATTTCGAATTTAGACTTCATCAAATCTGCAAACTCAACAGTCATGTTAGTACAGGTTGATCCATAAATAATATCGCCAACATATATTTGAACCATTAGAATATCATCGTTATGTTTCTTAACAAAGAGCGTCTTATCAACACATCCCATCTGAAAATTATGACTCAGTAAAAATTTAGTCAGTTTTTCGTACCATGCTCTGGGAGCTTGTTTCAGACCATAGAGAGCCTTCTTAAGACGATACACATGATCAGTAAATTTAGGATCTTCAAACCCTGTAGGTTGTTCAACATATACCTCTTCATGTAAATCACCATTCAGAAAGGCACTCTTTACATCCATTTGGTAAATTTTAATCTTCCTAAAATAAGCAATAGAGATAAAAAGTCTGATTGATTCAAGACGAGCTACAGGGGCAAATGTTTCATTATAGTCAATACCTTCAATTTGTGTATACCCCTGTACAACTAGTCTTGCTTTGTTTCGTATAATATTTCCAAGTTCATCAGATTTGTTTTTGAAAATCCATTTTGTTCCAATAATATGTTTATCTTTAGGTCTAGGAACAAGGTGCCAGACATCATTTCTGACAAACTGATTAAGTTCTTCTTGCATCGTAAGAATCCAGTTTTCATCTGAAAGTGCTTCTTTTACGTCAACTGGTTCAATCTGGGAAGTAAAGCATACGTAGTTACATATGTCCTCTAATTGTCTACGAGTGCGCACACCAGTGAGAGGGTTTCCAAGTATTTGAGAAGTTGGATGATCTTTAACAGTCCTTAATTCAGGATTAGTTTCACTTGATGAAATTTCTTATTTTTCAAGTATAAGAACTTCATCATTATCTGAACTAGGGACAGGTGTATTCAAAAGATCGTCAATCACAACATTTATTGACTCTTGAATCACACCGGTCCTGTTGTTCGAACACGATATGTACTGATGTTTAAAGAATATCCTAAAAGATCCCTTCATCACTTTTAGTGTCGAACTTTCCCAAATTTTCACGGTCACGCAAAATATAGCACTTACGCCAAAAACTCGAAAGTATTTGTGAAGGCTTTTTCTCAAACCACATTTCATAAGCCGTTTTATTATTAGATTTACAAATATAAACACGATTAATAATGTAGCAGTGTATTCACGCTTCAGCTGAGAGATTCCTAGGAAGCTTCATGCTATTTAACATAACATTTCCCATTTCTTGAAGCACTCTATTCTTCCTCTCGACAATACCATTTTGTTGAGGAGTTTTAGGTGCAGAGAATTCATGCGATATTCCCTGATCGCTACAAAATTTCTCAAAACCGCTATTTTCGAATTCGGATCCATGATCACTACGGATCTTGCTGACTTGAAAACATTTTTCAGTTTGAATCCGTTTTATAATCTTTTTCACTTCATCAAGGGTTTCTGATTTATCTTTCAAGAATGAAACCCACGTGTATCTTGTATAATCATCTACAATAACTAAGATGTACTTTTTGCCACCTCGACTTTTCGTTCTTGTTGGTCCTATAAGATCCATGTGGAGAAGCTCGAGTGGTGGTGATATTGGAGTTCACCTTTTTGTGAGAGCTCCTAGTTTGTTTACCATACTGGCATTCACCACAAATCTTGTCTACTTTTTGCATCTTAGGTAGACCTCTAATTAGTTCACTTTTGCTTAATCTGTATAAATTTCGGTAGTGAACATGTCCAAGGTGTTTATGCCATAATTCTGTCTCATCGGTATGGACCATGTAGCACGTTTGTTTAGATGAGCTACCATTGCTTACTATATAGCAGTTTTCAGAAGTTCTGCGACCAGTTAATATTACAGAACCCTTTTCATTTATAATTTCACAACCTTGATTAGAAAATTTAACATTATGGTTGTTATCGCATATTTGAGATATGCTCAACAGGTTGTGTTTTAAACCCTCAACATATAAAACATTTTTAAATAAGGGAAGGTTATAGAGTTGGACCGTACCTTTGCCAATTATCTTGCAGTTGCTACCATCACCAAATGTGACTGACCCATCAGTCATATCTTTAAGATCGGTGAATAGTGCTTTGTCGCCTGTCATATGTCTGGAGCATCCACTGTCTAGGTACCATTTCGAATGGCTTGTAGCTTTGAAAGCAGTGTGAGCAACCAAACAGGCAACCTTAGGAACCCATTTCAGTACTGTTTTGGGTTTAGGAGAATAATTGGTCTTCTTTTGTTTATAGTTGTAAGAGTGACCTACTGAGTTAGATTTTAATAGCTCCTTAAGTAAATCAACAATTTTTTCAAACTAGTGGGTTTGAATCTGATTTATATAGCTGCTTTTGGGTTTTTGAAAAGTTTTTGTATTTTTAGAAAAAACTTGACTAGTACCTTTTCCTTTTGAGTTAGAAGTCTCTCCTTTCACAAAATTGGAACGAGTATTCTTCTGTTTAGGAGATGTGTTTTTATCATAGCCCAACCCGGATTGATCGCCACATTTTCTTGATCCGGATAATAATTTTTCTAATTTTGGATCACCTTGGGCATATCTCCATGTGTCCTTCAAACTCAGAAGAGAAGATACTTCATTTTTAAGTTTCTCATTTTCAAATTTCAAATTTTCAATTAGGGAGGTTTTGAATTCTAGATCACACTTTGATTTTTTAAAACAATCTGAAATTTGAGATTTTTCTAAAACAAGGGTTTCAAAACATTTTTTAAGTTTAAAAAACTTTTCTTTTTGAAGTTTAAGTTTAACAGCAATTTTACAACTTTCCTTATATAAGGCATTGTAAGCATCTTGAAGATCTTCATCATATTCATGATCACTATCCAAATTTTCTTCACTTGTTGAATCATCGTGATCGGAAAAGGTAAACTTGGCTAGAGTCATAAGGGCCTTAAGTTCACCGCCCGACTGCGGTTTTTTCAATTTTCTGATTCAGAAGAGGCTTCAGAATCAGACGATTCATCCCAAGTAGCCAACATACCCTTCCTTTTGGATCTGTCCTTTTTAGGACATTTGTTTGCTAAATGCCCATATTCTTGACAGTTGTAGCATTGACTATTTTTCAATGATTTCCAAGTTTTAGAGTTAGGTTTGGAACGTTTCTTTTCTTTTGCCTTTTGAAAATCGACTCTTTTCTTACTTTTGAAAATCTTATAAAACTTTTTCACCAAAAGGGCCATATCATCTTCAGACTTTTCTGAATCTGAATTTTCTTGAGTAATACTTTTAGATGACTTTAAAGCAATAGATTTACCTTTAGGAGCTTTAAAACTTAATTCATAGGTTTGTAAAGAACCAACTAATTCTTCTACCTTCATATTGTCCGTATCACGAAGTTCCTGGATTGCGGTTACCTTAGAATTGAACCGTTCAGGAAGAGAGCATAGTATTTTTGCACATACTTTACTTTCTGGGATCTTATCGCCAAGACCCCACATTGAGTTTACAATGTCATTCAATCTAGTGTAAAAGTCCATAAACATTTCATTTTCCTCCATATGAATTTCTTCAAATTTAGTTGTGAGGAGTTGGACTTTAGATTTCTTGACAATTGATGTACCTTCGTGTGTCATTTCTAAAATATCCCAGGCTTGCTTTGCAGTATCACAGGATATGATTCTTTTGAACTCATCCGGTGATAGTGCGTAAGTGATTGCATTTAGTGCTTTAGCATTAGCACTACTCTCATTTTTCTGAAGTGTGGTCCATTGGTAATACGGTGTAATTTTCATAGATTTTGAACCATCAACACTAGTTACTTCCATGATAGGAGGTTTCCATTCAGTCACTGTGGCTTGCCACACACTTTCATCCATTGATTTGAGGAAGATCCTCATTCTGGCTTTCCAATATGCATAGTTGGAGCCATCAAAGGGTGGAGGCCTAGTAACTGAAAGGCTATCAAAATTTGACATCTTTTTATATAGCTTAGATCGTTAGCTCAGAAAATAAATCCAAATAAAAAGTAACAAAAATGAGCTATTAGGCTTTGATACCACTTGAAAAAGCCAAGTTATATGTCCTAGAGGGGGGGGGGGGAGGGTGAATAGGACTATGCCAAATTTAAAATAAAATTAGCAGAAATAAATTAAACCAATAGCCTTACAATATGAATCAATTCACAATGCTAAATTTTAAATCACCTTGATAAATAAGTATTGAGAGATTGATACAAATTCGGGTTCTAAGGACAACCTTATGCCATAATAAACAAGGGCTTATGGTAGGACAACCTTATTTCTAGAACCTCTTTTGGATCAAGGACTCAATTTTAATATAAGTAAATGAAATAGCAAGGAATTGAAATTAAATGCAGAAGTATAGATCTAAATTATTACAACAATCCCCACACTTGCTTGAAATGTAAATAGTTACAACATTCACATCCACTTGTACATTCCACACAATCGAATGATAAAAGATATGAAAATTAAGCAAGCATTCAATCCACAAGGCAAAGAGTTATAGTGGTTCGCTTCAATGCGTACACCAACCTGCTTTTTTCCAACATGACCACACAAAAGCTACTCCACTCCTAATATCCTCACACATGGGGATATTAGCGTTCACTATCAAATAGGTTTTCTCAGTTCACCAAAAACCTTTACAATTGTGTCTTTTTCACTTGGGCCTACACAATTCAAAAACCCTCTTTTCGAAGTTTTCTCGGTTTTCCTCGACAACCAATACAATGAGATTTTTGGTTCAACCTCAAACAAAACCAAGACAATGAGATTTTTCTCGCTCAACCTCAAACAAAACCAATACAAAATAAATTTTACTGAGTAATTGTAAAATACCTGGATTTCTTCTTTTCAGTAGTGAGCCAGTAGAACCAATCGGAGTAGATGATTGAATGTCAAAGTTCAATTTCTAATACTCACATTCATAAGGTTCTAAATTCTAATAGATTTTAGATTTAACTTGTGGGCGTAGCTATATTTGATTTTGATTCCAAGAAGAAGGAATAAGATAATTCCTCTTTTCAAATAAGATTGGAATATAAAAATAAAATCAAATTAAATAAGCTAGCAAAAAGGAATATTAAATAAGCACAATGTAGCTTAAAATAAACACAGACTTATCTCGAGTGATCACTTGAAAATTCTTGAATAGAATAGAGTTGAAGTGTGAAAACTCGAATTTCGTGTTCAATTTATAGAAGCAAAAATCGTTCCTACGACTGGTCTTAGAAACTTACGACGGTCGTAGCTCTATGCATTTTTGAAAAATTAAGCGCGATCTTTGAAAGTCGTTCCACGACCGTCGTGAGTAGCCTACGACCGGTCGTGGGTCACCAATGATCGGTCGTAGATCTCACGACCGGTCGTAGGACCATAGATTACGTTCTTGGACTTTGAGTCGTAGCTCCACGACCGGTCGTGGACGCAGTCGAAGCCACACCTACGACCGGTCGAAGGACCTCCAGGATCTGGTCGTGGGCGTACTCAAAAATTTCAAAAAATCTTCAACTACTTAGACCTGGTCGTGGAATTTCTTGGACTGGTCGAACCAATGCCAGGATGGTCGAACAATAGCTAGGACAGTCGTAGAATAGACCAAACTTATGTAAAATAAATATTTGATTTATGTATCCAAAGTGACCTACTTAAAGGGTTAACCTAAGGTCATTCAAACTGAATCATGTCGTATGGACATTGAACTTCAACCATTCAACGAATGTAGATTGTTTGAACCATATCAGGCTTGAGATCTTGAACTTGTTGTAGCTTCAAACTTGAGATCTTCATCAGCATAACAACTACTTCATGCATTGCTTATTAGTCTTGAAGTCATGAGTTGTTTCTTAAGACTTGAACATCAACATTGTAGCTTCTTGAGACTTCAACATGCAGCTTCTTGAACTTCAATATGTAACTTCTTGAAAAGTTCAACTTGTAGCTTCTTAAAGTGTTTATGCAGTGTCTTGAATTCATATAAATCATCATACAAGCACAAGACACAGATAGATGTTTTGACACATCAAAATTTGACAATCAAAGGAGTATGAGACCATAACACTTACAAATGATCATAATTATTATTGCCTTACAAGGCACGGATCTTCTTAAAGATACTATCAAAAACAAGGATATATCAATCTCAGTCAAAGAGGCAGTCTAGCCAAGCCAAATCCTAAAAGAGCCAAATCAAAAGATCAAGCTCTAAGAAAGAGCTAAAAGCTCTAAAAAAAAAAAAATCAATCAAGCTCTCAAAGGATCAAGCTCTAAAAGGGCTAGCCAACTACACATAAGACCTATCAAGATCGCCATTTGGGCAGCGGCGAGGAGTCAGTGGCCCTAAAAAGCCCGCGAAGACCATTGTGCACATCGCCGATTCAGGTATATGACTGGTTTCTACAATGAAGCCAATGCCTGCCTCTAAAATGCGACCTTTGAGCCTGGAGGGAGGAAGCCAGACTGGTTGCGACACTGGAAGACTTTTTCGGACTAGGTATGATTGGTGCACCCACCATCTCATGTGATTGTATGATGCCCTTGGAGTACGATTGCATCCTAGGATAATGAAAGAAGAATTAGCTCGGCCAACAATTGTTTCCAGATCATTGTCCAATTATATGGACCAGTCCCGTAACTGCGAATTCTTCGAGTAATCAGTCCACAGTCTTCCGGTACTGCTTGGTCAAAACCGAATCAACGCGCGAAGCAACTTGGATAATATGGTTTTCTCCAAAATTCGGTCCCTTCTCTCAAGGGCAGGCTATATGATCTGATAGATATAAAAAATCCCCTTTCCGCTGGAGAGAGTGAGTCAGTGTCCGCCTTTTCAGTATCTACAATATAGCGGGGAAGGCTGAAGTGGAAGTAGTTTATCTTAGCATCAGAAGAAATGGCATCCTTGGCCTAGTCAGAAGATCTTTTGGCCATGGACCTCTTTTGGAAAAAATAAAGAGGAACTTTGGAAGGGTGAATGTAGGCTTTTTCTGGAACTTCGAAAGTCCAGGGAAAGTAAACGCCAAGCCAACCCAGAAAATAGTGCCATGGCATGTAAGTTGAGGCCGAGCCGACATAAGGACTTTTTATGTGGCAGGCTATTTCCCCAAAACCTCTGTAGATTGAACAAAGGACAGGTGGAGCAAGAGAAAACTTCATTCCTTCAGCCATAGCACCTGCGACTATGAATAATGAAGGACGGATGGCATCTGCTGATTTGGAGCTGGGGAAGACCACTATACTCAGCCAGTATGCAATGAAGGCTGCAAGTTCCCCATGAACAGAATATTCAGCACGACCTTTTATGCCTTTCCTAAGGCGTTCGAGCTCTCGTGAATAATTACCGTTGAATCTGGAAGGGTAAACAAATAAGATTAAAATTTTATATATATATATATATAAAGCTGTGATAAAAAAAAGAAGGCGAAGAAAAAGAAAATTACTTCAGAGCACGGCTGAAATGCGCTAGCCATTGCATGGGGTAGATCTTATGAATATTCAAAAATTTTGACATCTCCTTAAAGAGTTCAATGGTTGACTCTGAGATGAAAGGGAGGCGATCAGGAGATGAAATGAAAGCAAATTCTTCATTAGTGGGGACGAACTCATTAAAAAATCGGTCGGTAATTGGTAAACCTGCGATTCTGTGGATATCCCATAATGTGATGCTCATTTCACCTTCAGGGAGATGGAAAAAATTGGTGGAAGGACACCAGTAATTGAGGAATGCCTTCAAGATAGAAGATTCTTTACAGAAAGGATGTGACGTCGCTTCTATTGCCAAAAAGATGCCGATGTCCGACAAAGTCTTATCATACTTTGTTAAAACTACCCCAGCCCATTCGGAATAATAATTTATGGGAGTCAAAAGGCCTCTGGTTCTGAATTCTTCTTGACTCCAGAGTTGGGGGCGATAGCTAAAACGCTGTTTGAGGGTTTCATAAAAATGAGACAGGTATAGGCTATGGACGTCGTAAGAAGGGATGAGAAAAATCATAGAGTGAATATCGCCTATTTGTTGCCTCGGCGTTGGTGGCTGCAGAATTCCTTCCAATAATCTGGTTTCTTTAAAAGACCAGGATTTCACATAAGATAACCTTTCTACCGATAGGTAATCTCTAGGTTCACAGCCCAGCATAGAATGATGGTGGTGCATGCTGAGTGAAAGAGAGACAACACCCTGTAACGCCTGGAAAATCGGGGGTCGAGTACAACTCAACTCCCGAGTTCCAATGCATCACTTATGCAACATAAATAATGATGATTAAATGTTGTCGGTGTTAGAGAAATAAACATGAATGAAATTATACCAAAACAGCAATTCATACTCCAGATCATTTGTATAAAGGCAAGCGGAAGACTGAACTATATATATATGTATGTAAAGAAACAAAAGTCATTTCATTCTCCAGAGTATGAATCCATCTGAGTCACCATATACATATGTTTGTTTTATGAACAAAATGTCAAAAATAAACTAAGAAGTGATCCCCGCAATTCCGTCAGTCAGCGGCCTAGTCGAGGCCGTAGAGAGTACGCATATAAGAGAACTCCTCTGGCCCTCGTCATAATCAGGCTCCGCCTCCTGAGTCATCGGCTCACCTAAACCTGAGACAGAGTCTAGTTGGTGTGCACAACACTGTCCCGTAATGTGGGAGTGAGTAGCTAACTCAGTGGAACAATAAAGCATAGGTTAACATGTTATCAATACAGTCAAGTAGTAATGATAAAGCAATAAAATCAAACACTCCTAACTACTCTTATTAATGCAAGTATGGATGCAGGTATGATGGATGCCCTCACTGACATACTCCCTTATGCGACACCCTCTTCATTCGCGGCATGCTTTCATCCCTTAGTGCTCTACATCTTCCAGGCACATGCACATCTTCCAGGCACATGCAATGCATGCTGAGCATGATTATCGAGTTGTTATTAGTCCATTTCAAGTAGCAGGATTGGGAAACTAAGGTACCTCCCTTGTATCATTCCCAAACGTGATCCATTCTAGGGTCGTCAGTCCTAGTTAATCTCAGACGACGGTGTGTTTTCTAGGTCACTGCAAGGGCTGCCAGGGCTGTTACGCGGAATCGTTGCACCACTCCCCCTTCACATTATCAATACAGGCCTTGTTTATACTTTGTCACTACGGGAAGGCTCATTACCTCACCGCAGATTAGAGTATGCTCGAGGTCACTTCACTGATACCCTACCAACTGGCAATTTATTTTCGAAGCCCAACCGGTCCGCTTATTGAGAATGAAACCTGGATGCATCCCAACTGGGGACCACAGCCAGGCTGTACCAGTGTAGGCCGACAGCTCGAATATAGTGTCCCATACCACCATAATCGGCTCACGAGTCTGGTTGCTCACTGGTCACTACGGGGAGGCACGTGGCCCTAGCGTAGGCCGACAGCTCGACCACGGTGTCCCATACCACCATGCCCGATTCATGAGTCTTAGCGGATCGAGGTACCATGGTTAACGGGATTCCACTGGTAAGTTTGGTACCTTAGGTTCAAGCAGTAGCGACTAAACATGGTGAACATATATTAGACATATCGGGTTACATGACGAGCCTGACTAGCTCGAGCGTACAATCAATTGGATGACATGAAGTGCATAAGCACTTCACGTGGCCTAACCACTGTCGCCAACTGACGTACGACTCGAGTTTGTCAAACACATCCCACGTGGCGATATGAAACTCAGCCACGATCTCCAATCTGGTACCGATTGTCTGGACTATAGACATAGTCCCAAACTCAGTCAATTCTCATCCACAGTATGTGGAGTAAAGCATGATAAACCAAGTAATTCAAGCATGCTAGTAGGCATGTTATAAGGCATGTTATAAAGCATGATACAAAGCATGTTGTAAAGCACTACATCAATAGGAATACAAACACATATATAGCAAATAATCGGTTTAAGTAATCAACCTCATGGAGGTAATCATACATGTCACTAGGGTAGTTGAGAATCCCATCTCAACACCCTCCTAAGGCATCTACATCCAAACACTTACTCACTCTAGCATTTCCACAAACACTTAACATACACTATTTCAACATACATAGTGTATGTTAACAAACATGTATTAGAGCGAGTCCTTTCGCCAAGCAAGTATTTTATGTACATATAATATATTTATACAACAATTAATCATGGCAAACACATCACTAAAATATACATGTATGCGGTACTTCTTACAATACAGTATTTCTACATACATAGTGCATATTAGTGAAACATGTATTTAGCCGAATCCTTTCACCAAATAAGTATTTTATCCATATATCGTAAATCCATACAACAAATAAACATGTCAAACACATTTCCAAAAAATATACGTATACGGTATTTTCTACGAATACCTAGAATATGTAAAATTCCACATTCTACAACTTTAATCAAAACAGAAAATGGAAAGCACTTTGTACATGTGTAATTGCATGTAGATCATGAATCTATCATTATCTGACATTGAAAGCGTTGAAAACCATAACCTATATACCTAAAGTCCTCACCTTAATCCTTAGAATTGCAACGAATCAGCTAAGTTCGTTAGGCTTCCGTATTTGGCGGTATTGTAGTCTAAAGAGTGAAACCGGTTAGCTATTTCACAACCTATAACCTTCGCACCCCAAAACAGATCTAGGGTTAGGGTTTCTTACCTTAAAACGGAGTCGGTATCACCGGAAAAACGTCAAAAAAGGGGTGGTGCAGTCCGTGTGGTGATTGGAAACAGTAGGAGGGAGATTCTCTCACAACTCTCTAGCTTTCTCTCTCTTTTTCTCTCTTCTTACTTAGGGCTTTTCCCAAATTCGTATGGCTGTGAGAGGGGGTGCTCTAAGGCCCTTATATAGCCTAAAAAGTCTCTGAAATAGACTTAAGTTCAAGGTATACTTGGGTTATATCCAAATCGGTTCTAATTCAGCTCAAAAGAGGGTTTCTGGCGGCCCTCCTTGAGCCAAAAGTCGGACTTACGTTCACTAACCCTGGATCTACGTGGAGTTATGTTTTCATCTCAGTCGGATTCCCAGATCACGCATGGTGGACCAGTTTCAGTTCAACGGTCAGTGGACCTTGATCCGAAATTCCAAGTACATGTAAATATTCCTGAAATTTTTTCTGATCCGAGGGTGTATTTGGGTCAGATTATGACGGTCTGATTTCTTATAAATTGACCGCAAGTTTCAAGTCTCAGATCACTATTCCAGATATTTATTTTCTAAAGGAATAGTGTGTTTTCACAATCCTTCACTCCGGGCTCAAGCGAACAGCCGTGGGACACCGTCTGGGGCTGATTTCCGAGATGGTTGTCAAGCCCAGCGAGGCGGTCCTAAGTCCTTAACCTCGTATTATTCAAACTCCCGATGTGCAGTCCAGACTCAATACGGAGTTTCAATGTGATCCCGAGAGCAGATGGGTAATGAGTTTGATCTTAGATTTTAGGGTAACCTAGCGTCAATGATTCTACAAGTTTTGGGTCTTGCAGATCATATTTAAAACGATTCAATTGGATTTCATGGCTAATCTAGTTTAGCACTCGGTTAACTTTGTCAAATTTCTAAAGGGTTTAACCCTAAGTGATTTCTGGTCGAGGTGGTACTCGAGCCATTGTACGGAAATTTACAGGTCGTTACAATCTACCCCCCTTAAACAAAAATTCCGTCCTCGAAATTTGTACCTTTTTTATTCCTCAAGAATCTGAGGGTAGTTCTTTCTGACCTCGGCCTCAGTCTCCCAAGTAGCTTCCTCCTCTGAATGATGCGTCCATAGTACCTTCACAAGTGGTATGACCTTACTACGCAGTACCTACTCCTTCCTGTCAAGTATACACATTGGACGCAGCTCGTAAGTAGCATCCTCGCTCAGCTGTACCTGCTCTCATCCGATGATATGTGAAGGATCAGGAACGTACTTCTTCAGCATAGATACGTGAAATACGTTGTGTACAGCTGCAAGCGGTGTGGGCAAAGCAAGACGATAAGCCACAGCACCCACTCGATCCAGTATCTGAAACGGACCGATAAACCTTTGTGTGAGCTTCCCCTTCTTCCCGAACCGAAGGACTCCCTTCATAGGGGAAACTCGGAGGAACACGTGGTCTCTGACCTCGAACTCAAGCGATTGCCACCTCGTATCGGCGTAACTCTTCTGTCTGCTCTGCGCTGTAAGAAGCCGACGCCTAATAATGTCGACTTTCTCTGTGGTCGCCTGTACCAACTCTAGGCCGATCAGACTACGCTCACCAACCTCAGCCCAACAATGCGGCGCTCTGCAATGACGACTATACAGGGCCTCATATGGTGTCATACCAATAGTCGCCTGGAAGCTGTTGTTGTAGGAAAACTCTGCGTAAGGAAGACAGTCATCCCAGCTGTCCTTGAAGTCCAACACACATGTCCGCAATATATCCTCCAGAATCTGATTCACCCGCTCTGTCTGCCCATCAGTCTGAGGATGAAACCCGTACTGAACTTCAACTTCACACCCATCGCTTCCTGGATACGAGTCCAGAAAATAGATGTGAACCTTGTGTCTCTGTCCGACACGATCTCTAAAGGAACTCCATGCAGACGGACGATCTCTCTGATGTACAATCTAGCCAGCTCGTCTGCAGAGTTCGTAACTCTGATAGGAAGGAAATGGGCCGATTTGGTCAACCGGTCCACAATCACCCAAATGGAATCATGTCCCTTCCTCGTCTTCGGCAGCTCTGATATGAAATCCATGGAGATGAAGTCCCACTTCCACTCTACTATGGGCATGGGCTGAAGCAGTCCAGGAGGTCGGCGATGTTCTGCCTTAACCTGTTGGCACGTCAGACAATAAGACACATACTCAGCGATGTGGGCCTTCATGTTATCCTACCAATACGACCATCTCATATTCCGGTACATCTTCGTACTACCAGGATGCATCGCAAGCTTCGAGTTATGGGCAGACTCGAGAAGCTCCTGTCTCAAGTCAGGACTATCAGGAACACATATGCGGCCACGGAATCATAGACCCCCATCAGAACCAACCCTCCACTCAGAGTCCTCGGCGTCGCTAGCTTGCTCTCGAAGCTCAGACAACCGCACATCACCCTTCTAGGCCTCAACGATCCTATCATCAACAAGTAGTCGCACCCAAACGTGCGCAACACACTCAAATGGCTCCTCCACGGTGAGTCTCTGCTCGAAGTCCGGCACGAACTCAACCATGTCCCACTCTACTACCATCAATGGAGCCGCAAATGCTATAGCCTTCTTGCGGCTCAACGCGTCTGCTACAAGGTTCGCCTTGCCCGGATGGTAGGAAACCTCGAACTTGAAGTCCTTCAAGGTCTCCATCCATCGGCGTTGCCTCATATTCAAGTCTTGCTGCGTGAATATATACTTAAGGCTCTTGTGGTCGCAGAAAAGCTCGAACTCCTCTCCGTAGAGGTAATGTCTCCAGAGCTTCAATGCAAAGATGACAGCTGCCAACTCCAGGTCGTGTGTAGGGTAATTCTCCTCGTGCTTCCTTAATTATCTCGAGGCATACACAATCACCCTGTCCTTCTGCATAAGGACACAACCCAGACCAACGCGAAACGCGTCAGTGTATATCGTGTACTTAACCCCCTGCTCTGGCAATACTAGCACAGGGGCGGACGTCAACCTGTCCTTCAGCTCCTTAAAAGCTGCCTCCGCCTTCTCATTCCAAGCGAACTTTAAGTCCTTCCGTGTTAACTGAGACAACGACCTAGCAATCTTTAAGAAATCCCGAATGAAGCGCCTGTAATACCCTGCCAGACCAAGGAAACTCCTCACCTCGGTAACCGAGCCAGGCTGCTGCCAATCCCAAACCACGGCTACCTTAGCAAGGTCCACTGTGATCCTATCCTTGGACACCACATGTCCGAGGAACTTGACTTCCTCCTGCCAGAAATCGCACTTCTTATACTGCGCGTATAACTGATTCTTCTTCAGCGTATCCATCACCGCTCTCAGGTGCTCCTCGTGCTCCTCCCGACTCGTAGAGTATATCAAAATGTCATTTATAAAGACGATGACAAATCAGTATAAGAATGGTCGAAGTACTCGGTTCATCAGGTCCATGAACACGGCTGGTGTGTTCGTAAAACCGAACGACATCACCAGGAACTCATAGTACCCAAAGCATGTCCTGAAAGCCGTCTTCTGCACGTCCTCATCTTTGACGCGCAGCTGATGATACCCTGACTGCAGATCAATCTTCGAAAAATACTTTGCCCCCTTCAACTGATCAAATAGATCATCTATCCTGGGCAAAGGATACTTGTTCTTCACCGTGACCTAGTTCAACCTACGGTAATCAATACATAACCGTAGTGTCCTGTCCTTCTTCTTCATAAATAGGACAGGTGCTCCCAAAGGAGACACACTAGGTCGTATGAAACCCTTCTCTACTAGTTCGTCAATCTGTCTCGCAGCTCCTCCATCTCACATGGAGGCAACGATAAGTCGACAATGAGATGGGTGTCGCACCAGGCGTAAGATCAATGGTAAAATTGATCTTGCGCTGAGGAGGTAAACCAGGAATAGTCTTAAACACATCTATAAATTCCTGAACCACCGGCGTATCTTCCAATGTCGGACCATCGATCGGCGCTAATAAAGCAGTATAACAGTCAACACGGCAAGGCCAACTGACCTGCACTGGAAACGTGAAAGCTGCGCCGTCAGATCCATAGGCCGTCACGACTCGAGTATCGCAATCAATCTCTGCCCTCATCTTCGAGAGCCAGTCCATACCGAGAATAACATCATAGCGCCATAGCGGAGCAACAATGAGGTCGACGAGCACTGTGCTGCTACCCAAATCCACAGAGCAACCCTCACATATCCGCACGACATCCAAAAAAGTCCTAGTGGCCGTAGTGAGTCTCAATCCCTTAGTGGGAATAGTACGCAAAGATAGACGTTTAACTGCCCCACAAAATATAATAGAAGTAGTGGACCTACTGTCCACCAACAAGGAAACGGAAGTACCGTGGATGTAAGTCGTACCCTCAAAAGCTGTTGGAGCCAAAATCGACATCTCATGTGCCTCAGCAACGAGCGTATGTACGCGAGCCTGCTGCTGACGGTTCGGCTGTGGAACCAAGGGCCGCTGCGGTGGCCTGAAGCGTGACATAGGAGGTCGGAAGGAAGGGTGAGCAGGGGCAGTCTATAGAGGTGGAGTTAATAAAGCCTGTGGGTGAGAACGACCAATCATCTGCTGTGGAGAGAACCCACTATCCTTCATCCGCGTGAAACAACTCCCAATAGAATGACCCTGTCTCCCGCAATACGTACAGGTCACAATACGGCGCCCCACCGGAGCCACTGGTGCTGCGATCCTGGGAAGAGAGTCAGCACGAGGCCTCTTGCCTAGGATAGGCCTGCTCTGTACCTCCTGTCATGGTCTCACAACCATAGCACCATGGGAACGAGCCAACCGATCAACATCCTGCTCGGCCATCATAGACAAGCGCACCAGCTCCGCATAAGAAGGTATACTGATGCAGCACATCTTCGATCGTATGTCAGGTCGCAAACTCAAAGAAAAAAGGCGCATCCGTATCTGATCATTAACCAGTATAGTCGGAACAAAGCGGCCCAACGATGGGTCTATGATATAAGCGTAGAAGGCGCGAACCGTGTTCTCACATGCAGGAGACTCGCCTTCAAATATAGGACCCCATCCGACGACATCCACCAAATGGTCCATCATCGGGTGTGTTCTAAACATCCCTTCATCCACATGAGCTTCAAACACTATCTTACGGCCCGCAAAACGACCGTATTCAAAACCAATTGGTAGCGCATCTCTGATCGGCAGTTGGGGATCCAGGTCTCGCTTCGACCTATACTCCCGAACAGTGCTAGTGCCGGCCCCGTCTTCAGCCCTCTTTCTGGAACCGGTAGGGCTGCTTGGCCTAGCTTCATCAGCTGTAGGCTTCCTCTTTCCCATGAAAGAGAGGATGGAAGAAATGGAGAAAACGGCCGTAACCAACTCGAAAAGGGCCATGAAAGTGGAGGAAAGAGAGAGGAAGGGCTGGTTTCTTTTGTTCTCCACCAATAACAGTCCCAATAGGTGTTGGAGAGACACAAAGGACAAGGAATGAAGAAGGAACAAGGGAGGAATGGGATGGGTTAGGCAGTTACACGATTTTGAACTTCGAATGGGAGGTACGAGAGCTTAAACGTGAGAGAAAGGGGAAAGGTAGGAGGTTAGGGCTGCTGTGATCGATGGGAGTGGGTGAATTATGGTCGAAAATGGTGGATTGATAGATTATGGGAAAGGGTTGAGAGGGAAAAATAAAAAGTAAAGGGAAGGGAGTTTGAAAGGAAAGATGTGAGAGAGAGGGGAGCTTCAGACCTAGAAATAGGAAATCCAGCACATTTCGCACACACCACACGTGTGTGGAGGTCTGGCCGACCATGCCCAGGCCCGGCCCAACACGAGAGGGCCCACCTGACCGCGGTGCCGCCGCGGTCCGCCTTGCCCGGCGCCGCACCGCCGCAGTGGGGTTGGGTCCTCCACCATCCCAAGGTGCCAAATGCACCTTGGTTCAACCCTGGGTCCCACTGGATTCAAGTGGGAAGGCCCCCGACTCAATTCTGTTCCAGATCGGGTGTTTTTGAGAAATTTCAGATCTGGACTGACCCTTATTGATTTTTAACAACTGGATTTGGATGAATAGTGACTAGACATGTCAATAGACGGTCTAGAAACGATTTGGAATAGACTCGTGCGATCAGGATCGAGCACGGACTCGATCAAAACGCACGTTTTCGATGAATTTTGCCAAATGGTGAAATCGAAAACACCTAGGACTGTTTCTATATTTCTCACACCCTCCTAGGTGTACTACATCAACGTACGTAGTGGGAACATAACTCAGGTCCGGTTTAATCAAAATCATGCTCTGATACTAACTTGTAATGCCCTAAAAATCGAGGGTCGAGTACAACTCAACTCCTGAGTTCCAATGCATCACTTATGCAACATAAATAATGATGATTAAATGTTGTCTGTGTTAGAGCAATAAACATGAATGAGATTATACCAAAACAGCAATTCATACTCCAGATCATTTATATAAAGGCAAGTGGAAGACTGAACTGTATATATATGTATGTAAAGAAACAAAAGTCATTTCATTCTCCAGAGTATGAATCCATCTGAGTCACCATATACATATGTTTGTTTTATGAACAAAATATCAAAAATAAACTAAGAAGTGATCCCTACAATTCCCGTCAATTCCGGCAGCCTAGTCGAAGCCGCCAGAGTACTGCATATAAGAGAACTCCTCCTGGCCCTCGTCATAATCAGGCTCCGCCTCCTGAGTCATCGGCGCACCTAAACCTGAGACAAAGTCTAGTTGGTGTGCACAACACCATCCCGTAACGTGGGAGTGAGTAGCTAACTCAGTGGAACAATAAAGCATAGGTTAACATGTTATCAATACAGTCAAGCAGTAATGATAAAGCAGTAAAATCAAACACTCCTAACTACTCTTATTAATGCAAGTATGGATGCAGGTATGATGGATGCCCTCACTGACATACTCCCTCATGCGACACCCTCTTCGTTCGCGGCATGCTTTCATCCCTCAGTGCTCCACATCTTCCAGGCACATGCAATGCATGCTGAGCATGATTACCGAGTTGTTATTAGTCCATTTCAAGCAGCAGGATTGGGAAACTAAGGTACTTCCCTTGTATCATTCCCAAACTTGATCCATTCTAGGGTCGTCAGTCCTAGTTAATCTCAGACGACGGTGTGTTTTCTAGGTCACTGCAAGGGCTGCTAGGACGTTACGTGGATCGTTGCACCACTCCCCCATCACCTTATCAATACAGGCCTAGTTTATACTCTGTTACTACGGGAAGGCTCGTTGCCTCACCGCAGATTAGAGTATGCTCGAGGTCACTCCACTGACACCCTACCAATTGGCAGTCTATTTTCAAAGCCCGACCAGTCCGCTTATTAAGAATGGAACCCGGATGCATCCAGACTGGAGACCACAGCCAACTATGCCAGCGTAGGCCGACAGCTCGAATATAGTGTCCCATACCACCATAATCAGCTCACGAGTCTGGTTGCTCACTGGTCACTGCGGGGAGGCACGTGGCCCCAGCGTAGGCCAACAGCTCGACCAGGTGTCCCATACCACCATGTCCGCCTCATGAGTCTTAACGGATCGAGGTACCATGGTTAACGGGATTCCACTGGTAAGTTTGGTACCCTAGGTTCAAGCAGTAGCAACTAAACATGGTGAACATACATTAGACATATCAGGTTACATGACGAGCCTGACTAGGTCGAGCGTACAATCAATTGGATGACATGAAGTGCATAAGCACTTCACGTGGCCTAACCACTGTCGCCAACTGACGTACGACTCGGATTCGTCAAACACATCCCACGTGGCGACATGAAACTAAGCCACGATCTCCAATCTGGTACAGATTGTTTGGACTATAAACATAGTCCCAAACTCAATCAATTCTCATCCATAGCATGTGGAGTAAAGCATGATAAACCAAGTAATTCAAGCATGCTAGTAGGCATGTTATAAGGCATGTTATAAAGCATGATACAAAGCATGTTGTAAAGCACTACATCAATAGGAATACAAACACATATATAGCAAATAATCGGTTTAAGTAATCAACCTCATGGAGGTAATCATACATGTCACTAGGGTAGTTGAGAATCCCATCTCAACACCCTCTTAAGGCATCTACATCCAAATACTTACTCACTCTAGCATTTCCACAAACACTTAACATACACTATTTCAACATACAATGTATGTTAACAAACATGTATTAGGGCGAGTCCTTTCGCTAAGCAAGTATTTTATGCACACATAATATATTTATACAACAATTAATCATGGCAAACACATCGCTAAAATATACATGTATACGGTACTTCTTACAATACAGTATTTCTACATACATAGTGCATATTAGTGAAACATGTATTTAGGCGAATCCTTTCGCCAAATAAGTATTTTATCCATATATCGTATATCCATACAACAAATAAACATGTCAAACACATTTCCAAAAAATATACGTATACGGTATTTTCTACGAATACCTAGAATATGTAAAATTTCACATTCTACAACTTTAATCGAAACAGAAAACGGAAAGCACTTTGTACATGTGCAATTGCATGCAGATCATGAATCTATCATTATCTGACATTAAAAGCATTGAAAACCGTAACCTATACACCTAAAGTCCTCACCTTACTCCTTGGAATTGCAATGAATTAGCTAGGTTCGTTAGGCTTCCGTATTCGACGGTATTGTAGTCTAAAGAGTGAAACCGGTTAGCTATTTCACAACCTATAACCTTCATACCCCAAAACAAATCTAGGGTTAGGGTTTCTTACCTTAAAACAGAGTCGGTATCGCTGGTAAAATGTCAAGAAAGGGGTGGTGCAGTCCGTGTGGTGATTGGAAACAGTAGGAGGGAGATTCTCCCACAACTCTCTAACTTTCTCTCTCTTTTTCTCTCTTCTTACTTAGGGCTTTTCCCAAATTCGTATGGCTGTGAGAGGGGGTGCTCTAAGGCCCTTATATAGCCTAAAAAGTCTCTGAAATAGACTTAACTTCAAGGTATACTTGGGTTATATCCAAATCGGTTCTAATTCAGCTCAAAAGAGGGTTTCTGGCGGCCCTCCTTGAGCCAAAAGTCAGACTTAAGCTCACTAACCCTGGATCTACATGGAGTTATGTTTTTGTCTCAGTCAGATTCCTAGATCACGCATGGCGGACCAGTTTCAGTTCAACAGTCAGTGGACCTTGATCCGAAATTCCAAGTATATGTAAATGTTCCTGAAATTTTTCCTGATCCGAGGGTGTATTTGGGTCAGATTCTGAAGGTCTGATTTCTTATAAATTGACTGCAAGTTTCAAGTCTCAGATCACTATTCTAGATATTTATTTTCTAAAGGAATAGTGTGTTTTCACACTCCGCTCCGGGCTCAAGCGAACAGCCGTGGGACACCGTCTGGGGCTGATTTCTGAGATGGTTGTCAAGCCCAGCGAGGCGGTCCTAAGTCCTTAACCTCGTATTATTCAGACTCCCGATGTGCAGTCCAAACTCAATGCGGAGTTTCAATGTGATCCCGAGAGCAGACGGGTAATGAGTTTGATCTTAGATTTTAGGGTAACCTAGCGTCAATGATTCTACAAGTTTTGGGTCTTACAGATCGTATTTAAAGCGATTCAATTGGATTTCATGGCTAATCTAGTTTAGCACTCTATTTACTTTGTCAAATTTCTAAAGGGTTTAACCCTAAGTGATTTCTGGTCGAGGTGGTACTCGAGCCATTGTACAGAAATTTACGGGTCGTTACACACCCCGTTTATAAGGGTTGTCAAATTTGATGGCACCCTGTACTTCGCACACAGATTCCCAAGAGTTGTTGAGTCTTTTCCGATTATGTTCCTTAATCTTCTCTTGAAATTCTTTAGCCTTATTTCGACGATGCTTCTTAGGCCTAGAAGGAGGAGGGGTATCTTCTCTGTTAGGTGGCCTCTGACTACCTGTCTGATAATGAATTGTGGTCTTTAACCACTCATCCCAATCATATTCGCGACCGTGCTTTGGAGGCATGGTCAGGTCACCTGTGGCAATGGCTCTGTGAATGGGGGATGATAACGATTTGATCTGTGAAGTGAAGTCAAAAGTGGGAAGTACGGGCTCCTTTATGTAAGAGGGACATCTGGCAGTTGTCTTGAAACGTTTGGACGAAGGTTGAGCCGGAGGAGATGGCGATCCTGTTACCTGAGGAGTTGTAACATAAGCTTCATTATTTGGTAACTCTTGATGGGATGGTTGACTGGAAGGAGGGTTGATAACGGTAAAAGTCCTCTTGGTACGAGCCATGAGGAATGAAATAAGCTAAAATTTGGGGAAGATTGGCTAAAACGACTGTTGCGCAGATCACGCAGCAGAATTGGGAGTTACGCGGATCGCGCAGCAGAGTCGGGAGTTGCGCGGATCGCTCAACTAGATTGGTCATTGCGCGGACAACGTAACGGCTTAAAAGCCTTACGCGACGAAAAGTCATTGCGCGAGTCGCGCAATAGTGATCAGTTGCGCGGGTAGTGAAAAATTTCGTAAGGGCTTCGCTGCAGAAATTTAAAGATAGAAGAAAATGAGAAGTTTCACTATTTATAGACAACACGGCCAAGTATGGTCTTCGGGTGTCAGTTGCGCGGGTCGCGTAACCAGTTGAAAATTACAAAGGAAATTTAGTGTAAGTTGATCCTGATTCTTTGATCTGATAAAATAAAGAACAGATCAAGGGGGCATCTGTTGGAGCATAAAAATGATAATCATGAAAAAGGAAAGATTGGCATTCAAGGGGAAATACTGGAGGAAGACAAGATTGCGCGGGTCGCACAACCGAGAAGTCACTTGCGTGGATCGTGCAACCAAGTGATGTAGTTGCGCGGGTCGCACAACCGAGAAGTCACTTGCGCGGATCATGCAACCAAGTGATGTAGTTGCGCGGGTTACGCAACTAATTGATACAATGGTGCAAGTCCCACAGTAGAGATAACAGTTGCGTGGGTCGCAGAACAAGAGTAACAGTTGCGCAAGTCGCGGAATAAGGGTGACAGTTGTGTGGATCGCGCAATCAAGAAGTAAGTTACGTTGATCGTGCTATCAACGAAGACCACTAACACGTGTGAAGGACCTATAAATACCCCACTCTCCCTCTTATTTGGGAGATTGAAATAATTCAGAAACTGAAGTAGAGCAACTGAAGGTAGAAGAGAGAGAGAGAACGATCAATTGCGCGGACCGCGCAAAGTGCGATATCAGTTGCACGGACCGCGCAACCAGAATATCCTTTGCGCAAACCGCGCAACCACATTACCAATTGCGTGGGTCACATAAAAGGTCACTCAACTAGCTTGGTGCAGGAGTTTTGCTGAGTCTTCAAATCTTCTTTGAAAGGAGAGATCAGTTGATTAATTCAACATTCCTCTTAAGTATTGGGAGATGACTGAAGAAGCTAACGGAGTGCTGCCGAAATTTCTATCTCCAAGAAGATTAACTGATCAATTCAGTAATTCCTCCTAAGTATTGGGAGATGACCGAAATAGTGCCGAAGTGCTGCTGAAACTTATATTGAATCATAACAATTGCACTTAGAATAAATCTTCAATCTTGAGTGATCTATCTTAAAATCAAGGGATATAAAGAGGATGTAAATGAATTCAGTACCATTAAAGATATGATGATTGTCTTTATACTTTTCCATTGTTATGCTTAAATAAGATAATACCCCAAATAAAACAAATACTTTTGTTTCCTTGTCGAAACATGAAGTATTAAACGGTCTCGAAATTAGCCAATTCTGGTCTCATTTAGAAGCTTGTCAAGTTACCATTTCAATGACCACAAAATTGTCTAACTTCGACCACTGAAGAGAGAGTTATGAAGGTTACTATAGGACAAGGAGATGAAGGAAAAATTCAACCACTACACAGAGAGTTATGAAGGTTACTACTGGACAAGGAGATGAAAGAGAAATTCAGGACCGATGACTACGATCCCACTTACGGATTCCCAAATGGTCTCGAAATAGGACGATTCAAGTCAGGAATGAAAGTGCACTAAAGTACCTTTCAGATGACCAAAAATTGACCCAATCCGACATCAAACAATAGACTTATGACCGTCTCCATTAGATAGTGCGATGTGAAAAGATTAACAATCCAAATTACAAAATGACGATCGAAGAGTTCCAACGTGCTTTTGGGATATCGAACGGTCTCGAAATTAGCCAATTTTGGTCTCATTTAGAAGCTTGTCAAGTTACCATTCCAATGACCTTAAAATAGTCTAAATTCGACCACTGAAGAGAGAGTTATGATGGTTACTATTGGACCAGGAGATGAAGGAGAAATTCAGGACTGACGACTACAATCACACTTACGGATGCCCAAATGGTCTCAGAATACGACGATGTTTCCCTTCCAATGAGCTCAAAATAGTTTAAATTCTACCAGTAAAGAGGGAGTTATGATGGTTACTATTGGACAAGGAGATGAAGCAGAAATTCAGGACCGACTTCTACATCCCACTTACGGATGCCCAAATGGTCTCGGAATACGACGATTCTCGTCATAGAATGAAAGAGCACTAAAGTACCTTTCATATGACCAAAAATCGACCCAATCCGAAAGCAAACGAGGGAGTTATGAGCATCTCCATTGGATCGCGTAATCTGGAAAGGCTAATAATCAGAATTTCAAAATAACGATCGACGAGTTCCAATGTGCTTCGGGGATATTGAACGGTCTCGAAATTATCCAATTCTAGTCTCATTTGGAAGCATGTCAAGTTACCATTCCAATGAGCTCAAAATAGTTTAAATTTGACCACTAAAGAGAGATTATGAAGGTTACTATTGGACCAGGAGATGAAGGAAAAATTCAGAACTGACGACTGTGATCCCACTTACGGATGCCCAAATGGTCTCGGAATACGATGATTCTAATCAGGATAGAAAGAGCACTAAAGTACCTTTTAGATGACCATAAATCGACCCAATCCGACATCAAATGAGGGAGTTATGAGTGTCTTCATTGGATTTCGCGATGTGGAAAGACTAACAATCCAAATTTCAAAATGACGATCTAAGAGTTCCGGTGTGCCTTTGGGGTATTAAATGGTCTCGAAATTAGCCAATTCTGGTCTCATTTAGAAGCTTGTCAAGTTACCATTTCAATGACGTCAAAATTTTCTAACTTCGACCATTGAAGAGAGAGTTATTAAGGTTACTATAGGACAAGGAGATGAAGGGAAAATTCGACCACTACACAGAGAGTTATGAAGGTTACTACTGGACAAGGAGGTGAAAGATAAATTCAGGACCGACGACTACGATCCTACTTACGGATTCCCAAATGGTCTAGAAATACAATAATTTGAGTCAGGAATGAAAGTGCACTAAAGTACCTTTCAGATGACCAAAAATTGACCCAATCCAACATCAAACGATAGAGTTCTGAGCGTCTTCGTTGGATAGCGCAATGTAGAAAGATTAACAATCCAAATTACGAAATGACAACTGAAGAGTTCCAATGTGCTTTTGGGATATCGAACGGTCTCAAAATTGGCCAATTCTGGTCTCATTTAGAAGCTTGTCAAGTTACCATACTAATGACCTCAAAATTGTCTAACTTCGACCACTGAAGAGAGAGTTATGAAGGTTACTATTGGACAAGGTGATGAAGGAAAAATTCAAGACCGATGACTGTGATCCCTCTTACGGATGCCCAAATGGTCTCAGAATACGACGATTCCAGTCAGGATAGAAAGAGCACTAATGTACCTTTCAGATGATCATAAATCGACCCAATCCGACATCAAACATGGGAGTTATGTGCGTCTTCATTAGATTGCGCAATTTGGGAAGATTAAAAATAAAAATTGTAAAATAATGATCAAAGAGTTCCAACATACTTTTGGGATATCGAACGTTCTCAAAATTAGCCAATTCTAGTCCTAATTGGAAGCTTTTCAAGTTACCATTCCAATGAGCTCAAAATAGTTTAAATTCGACCACTAAAGAGGGAGTTTTGAAGGTTACTATTGGAGAACGAGAAGAATGAGAAATTTAGGATCGACGACTATGATCCCACTTACTGATGCCCAAATGGTCTCAGAATACGACGATTCCAGTGAGGAATGAAAGTGCACTAAAGTACCTTCCAAATGACCAAAAATTGACCTAATCTGAAGCAAATGAGGGAATTATGAGAGTCTCCATTGGATCGCACGATGTGGGAAGCCTAACAATCCAAATTTTAAAATGATGATCGAAGAGTTCCAACATGCTTTTAGGATATTGAACAGTCTCGAAATTAGCCAATTCTGGTCTCATTTAGAAGCTTATCAAGTTACCATTCCAATGAGCTCAAAATAGTTTAAATTCGACCACTACACAGAGAGTTATGAAGATTACTATTGGACAAGGACATGAAAGAGAAATTCAGGACCGACAACTACGATCCCACTTACGGATGACCAAATGGTCTCGGAGTAGGACGATTCGAGTCATGAAAGAAAGAGCACTAAAGTACCTTCCAGATGGCCAAAAATTGACCCAATCCGACATCATACAATAGAGTTATGAGCATCTTCGTTGGATAACACAATGCGGAAAGATTAACAATCTAAATTATGAAATGACGATCAAAGAGTTCCAACGTGCTTTTGGGATATCGAACGGTCTCATTCTGTTCTCATTTAGAAGCTCGTCAAGTTACCAGTCCAATGACCTCAAAATTGTCTAACTTTGACCACTGAAGAGAGAGTTACGAAGGTTACTATTAGACAAGGAGATGAAGGAAAAATTCAGGACCGACAACTGTGATCCCACTTCAGGATGCCCAAATGGTCTCGGAATACGACGATTCCAGTCAGGATAGAAAGAGCACTAATGTACCTTTCAGATGATCATAAATCGACCCAATCGACATCAAACGTGGGAGTTATGAGCATCTCCATTGGATTGCACGATTTGGAAAGATTAACAATCCAAATTGCAAAATGACGATCGAAGAGTTCCAACGTGCTTTTGGGATATCGAACGTTCTCAAAATTAACCAATTCTGATCCCATTTAGAAGCTTTTCAAGTTACCCTTCTAATGAGGTCAAAATAGTTTAAATTCGACCACTAAAGAAGGAGTTATGAAGGTTACTATTGGACAACGAGATGAAAGAGAAATTCAGGACCGACGACTACGTTCCCACTTACAGATGCCCAAATGGTCTCAGAATATGACGATTCCAGTCAGGAATGAAAGAGCACTAAAGTACCTTTCAAATGACCAAAAATCAACCCAATCTGAAGCAAACGAGGAAATTATGAGCGTCTCCATTGGATCGCATGATGTGGGAAGCCTAACAATCCAAATTTCAAAATGACGATCGAAGAGTTCCAACGTGCTTTTGGGATATTGAACGGTCTAGAAATTAGCCAATTCTGGTCTCATTTAAAAGCATGTCAAGTTATCATTCCAATGAGCTCAAAATAGTTTAAATTTGACCACTACACAGAGGGTTATGAAGGTTACTATTGGACAAGGAGATGAAGGAGAAATTCAGGACTAACGACTACGATCCCACTTACAGATGCCCAAATGGTCTCGGAATACGATGATTCGAGTCAGGAATGAAAGAGCACTAAAGTACCATTCAGATGGCCAAAAATTACCCTATCCAACATCAAATGTTAGAGTTATGAGCTTCTTCGTTGGATAGCGCAATGCGGAAAGATTAACAATCTAAATTATGAAATGACGATCGAAGAGTTCCAGCGTGCTTTAGGGATATCGAACAGTCTCGAAATTAGCCAATTCTTGTCTCATTTAGAAGCTTGTCAAGTTACCATTCCAATGACCTCAAAATTGTCTAACTTCGACCACTGAAGAGAGAGTTATGAAGGTTACTATTGGACAAGGTGATGAAGGAAAAATTCAGTACCGACGACTGTGATCCCTCTTACGGATGCCCCAATGGTCTCGGAATACGACGATTCCAGTAAGGATAGAAAGAGCACTAATGTACCTTTCAGATGATCATAAATCGACCCAATCCGACATCAAACGTGAGAGTTGAGAACGTCTCCATTGGATTGCCCGATTTGGAAAATAACAATCAATGATTTCAATGTGCTTTTGGGATATCAAACGTTCTCAAAATTAGCCAATTCTGATCCCATTTGGAAGCTTTTTAAGTTGTCGTTCCAATGAGTTCCAAATAGTTTAAATTGACCACTAAAGAGGGAGTTATGAAGGTTACTATTGGACAACGAGATGAAGGAGAAATTCTGGACCGACGACTACGATCCCACTTATGGATGCCCAAATGGTCTCGGAATACGACGATTCCAGTCAGGAATGAAAGAGCACTAAAGTACCTTTTAAATGACCAAAAATTGACCAAATCCTAAGCAAACGAGGGAATTATGAGCATCTCCATTGGATCGCGCGATGTGCGAAGCCTAACAATCCAAATTTCAAAATGACGATCGAAGAGTTCCAATGTGCTTTTGGGATATTGAACAATCTTGAAATTAGCCAATTCTGGTCTCATTTAGAAGCTTGTCAAGTTACCATTCCAATGAGCTCAAAATACTTTAAATTCGACGACTATACAGAGAGTTATGAAGGTTACTATTGGACAAGGAGATGAAAGAGAAATTTAGGACCGACGACTATGATCCCACTTACGGATGACCACATGGTCTCAGAATAGGACAATTCGAGTCAGGAAAGAAAGAGCACTAAAGTAACTTTCAGATGGCAAAAAATTGACCCAATCCGACATCAAACGATAGAGTTATGAGCATCTTCATTGGATAGCGCAATGCGGAAAGATTAACAATCCAAATTACGAAATGATGATCGAAGAGTTCCAACGTGCTTTTGGGATATCGAACGATCTCAAAATTAGCCAATTCTGGTCTCATTTAGAAGCTTGTTAAGTTACCATTCCAATGACCTTAAAATTGTCTAACTTCGACCACTCAAGAGAGAGTTATGAAGGTTACTATTGGACAAGGAGATAAAGGAAAAATTTAGGACCGACAACTGTGATCCCTCTTCAGGATGCCCAAATGCTCTTGGAATACAACGATTCCAGTCAGGATAGGAAGAGCACCAATTTACCTTTCAGATGATCATAAATCGACCCAATCCAACATCAAACGTGGGAGTTATGAGCGTCTCCGTTGGATCGCGCGATTTGGAAAGATTAACAATTCAAATTGTAAAATGACAATCGAAGACTTCCAACGTGCTTTTGGGATATCGAACGGTGTCGAAATTAGCCAATTTTGCTCCCATTTGGAAGCTTGTCAAGTTGCCATTCCAATGAGCTCAAAATAGTCTAAATTCGACCACTGAAGAGGGAGTTATGAAGGCTGCTATTAGACAAGGAGATGAAGGAAAAATTCAGGACAGACGACTACGATCCCACTTAAGGATGCCCAAATGGTCTCGGAATACGACGATTCCAAACAGGAATGAAAGAGCACTAAAGTACCTTTCAGATGACCAAAAATTGACCCAATCCTGCATCAAACGAGGGAGTTATGAGCATCTCCATTGGATCGCGTGATGTGCGAAGCCTGACAATCCAAATTTCAAAATGACGATCGAAGAGTTCTAACGTGCTTTTGGGATATTGAACAGTCTCGAAATTAGCCAATTCTTGTCCCATTTAGAAGCTTGTCAAGTTACCATTCTAATGAGCTCAAAATACTTTAAATTCGATGACTATACAGAGAGTTATGAAGGTTACTATTGGACAAGGAGATGAAAGAGAAATTCAGGACCGACGGCTAGATCCCACTTACGGATGACCAAATGGTCTCGGAATAGGACGATTCGAGTTAGGAAAGAAAGAGCACTAAAGTACCTTTCAGATGGCCAAAATTGACCCAATCTGACATCAAACGATAGAGTAATGCGCGTCTTCGTTGGATAGCGCAATGCGGAAAGATTAACAATCCAAATTACGAAATGACGATCAAAGAGTTCCAACGTGCTTTTGGGATATCGAACGATCTCAAAATTAGCCAATTCTAGTCTCATTTTGTTAAGTTACCATTCTAATTACCTCAAAATTGTCTAACTTCGACCACTGAAGAGAGAGTTACTGTAACGCCCTGAAAATCGAGGGTCGAGCATAAACTCAACTCCCGAGTTCCAACGCATCACTTATGCAACAAAATAAATGATGATTAAATGTTGTCTATATTAGTGCATTGAACATGAGTGAGATTAAGCCAAAACAGCATATCATACTCCAGAGACAGTTAAATTGTAAGCGGAAGATTGTGACGGATAGATAAAATATATAAACTATAGTAAGTCTCCAGAGTGTGATAAGGTTACCAGGTTAATGAATTACAAGTATAATTCCAAAATATACCAAAGGTGTAGTGTCATCTAGACATCTCTATAATCCCGTCGATCAAGACACGGCTCACATGAAGCTGCCAGAAAATAGCATACACGAGAAGGCATCCTCGTCGTCACAAAAGTTTAGCTCCGCCCCAAAAGAGCGTTGCCATCTGCAATCAGACAATGTCTGGGAGTGTTCGGAACACTGTCCCGTAACATGGGAGTGAGTAGCTAACTCAGTGGAACAATAAAGCATAGGTTAACATGTTATCAATTCAGTCAAGCAGTAATGATAAAGCAGTACAATCAAACACTCTTAACTACTCTTATTAATGCAAGTATGAATGTAGTCATGATGTATGCCCTCACCACACCCTCCCTCGTGCGACACCAACTTACAATCGCGGCATGCTTGATTCCTCAGTGCTCCACATCTTCCAGGCACATGCAATGCATGATGAGCATGATTATCGAGTTGTTATTAGTCCATTTCAAATAGCAGGATTGGGAAACTAAGGTACCTCCCTTGTATCATTCCCAAACATGATCCATTCTAGGGTCGTCAGTCCTAGTTAATCTCATACGAAGGTGTGTTTCTAGGTCACTTCAAAGGCTGTCAGGGCTGTTACGCACAATGGTTATACCACTCCCCCATCACCTCTTTAACGGTTCATCACTATACAAATACAGGCCTAGTTCATACTCTATACACCGCGGCAAAACTCTAAGGCTCACCGCAAATTTAGAGTATGCTCGAGGTCACTACAAAGGGCTTCCAGGGCTGTTACGCACAATGGTTACACCACTCCCCCATCACCTTACCAATGTAGGCCGACAACACAAATATAGTGTCCCATACCACCATAATTGGCTCATGAGTCTGGTTGCTCACTGGTCACTACGAGGAGGTACGTGGCCCCAGCGTAGGTCGACAGCTCTACCATGGTGTCCCATACCACCATGCCCGGCTCATGAGTCTTAGCAGATCGAGGTACCATGGTTAACGGGATTTCACTGGTAAGTTTGGTACCCTAGGTTCAAGCAGTAGTGTCCAAACATGGTGAACATACATAAGACAGATCGGGTTACTTGACGAGCTCGACTAGCATGAGCGCCCGTTGAGTTGTACGACATGAAGTGCATAAGCACTTTGTGTGGCCTAACCACTGCCGACAAGTAACGCACGACTCGAGTTTGTCAAACACGTCCTACGTGGCGAATGAATCTCAGCCACGAACTCAAGTCTGTTACCGATTGTCTGGACTATAAACATAGCCCCAAACACAATCAATTACAGAATAGTTAAAGCAGTAATGGATCAAGATTTCAAATTATAGAATCAAATATCCAATATTGTCCATTTAGGGCTGTCAGGGCTGTTGCTCGAAAACGTTACACCTCTCCCCCATCACCTTTCACGGATTTATGGAATACAATTTAAACATGTGAAGTAATCAGAGCAGAATTAAATAAACAAGTAATTTAAACATATTAACAAGCATGTTATAAAACACAATACAAACAGGAAATCCAAACACATACGTTTCATAAAACAGTAAGCGATTAAACTAAATAACTTACATGAAGGAAATCATACACGTCTCTAAGGTAGTTGAGAATCCCATCTCAACACCTACCTAAGGCACCATCATTCAAACACTTACTCTCACAAGCATTTTCACAAACACTTAGAATACACTATTACAACATCCATAGTGTATATTAGCAAAACATATATTAGGGTGAGTCCTTTCACCAAGCAAGCATTTTACACATATATAATATATTC
Source organism: Magnolia changhungtana (assembly GCA_030180095.1). Taxonomy (NCBI): domain Eukaryota; kingdom Viridiplantae; phylum Streptophyta; class Magnoliopsida; order Magnoliales; family Magnoliaceae; genus Magnolia; species Magnolia changhungtana. Next base: position 509,669 of record JASAUF010000160.1, read on the forward strand.
ATACAGAAAATAATCATGGCAAACATATCTCCAAAATTTATACGTATATGGTACTTTCTAGAATACACTATTTCTACATACATAGTGTATATTAGCAAATCATGTATTATGGCGAATCCTTTCACCAAATAAGTATTTTATCCATATATAATATATTCATACAGTAAATAATCATGGCAAACCCATTTCTAAAATTTATACGTATACGGTACTTTCTAGAATACACTATTTCTACATACATAGTGTATATTAGCAAATCATATATTATGGCGAGTCCTTTCGCCAACTAAGTATTTTATCCATATATATTATATTCATACAACAAATAATCATGGCAAACATATTTTTAAAATTTATACGTATATAGTATTTTCTACGAATACCTAGAACATGTAAAATTCCATATTCTTCATCTTTAATCGAAATGAAAAACAAACAGCACTTTGTACATGTGCAATTGCATGCAGATCATGAATCTATCATTATCTGACATTGAAAGCGTTGAAAACCATAACCTATACATCTAAAGTCCACACCTTTTGTTGTAGAATCGTAACGGAGTTGTTGGATTTGCTAAGCTCTCATATACAGCAGTTTGGCAACCTATAGAACGAAATAGGTTAGCTATTTCATAACCTACAACTATCAACACCTTAAATCAGATTAGGGTTAGGGTTTCTTACCTAGAAATGGAGCTGAAATCGCCGGGAAAAGCGACGAGAATGGGGTGGTGGAGCTTGGGTAGCGGCAGGAAATAATAGTAGGGAGTATCTCCCACTTCTCTCACACTTTCTCTCTTTTCTCTCTAGGGTTTTTCTCAAATTCGTATGGCTGTGAGAGAGAGAGTTTTAAGGTCCTTATATAGCCTAAAAAGTCACCAAAATAGACTTCAGGTCAAGGTATACTTAGGTTATAACCAAAGTGAACATTTTTCAGCTCAACGGAGGACTTCTGGCGGCCCCCCTTAAGCCAAAGGTCGGACTTAAGATCACAGATTCTGGATCTAGGTTCAGCTGCAGTTTCGTTCTAGTCGGGTTTCCAGATCGCACGTGGCGAACCAGTTTCAGTTCAACGGTCAGCGAATCTCGATCAGAAATTCTAAGTATAAGGATATGTTTATGAAATTTTTCCTGATCCGAGGGTGTATTTGGGTCATATTCTGACGGTCTGGTGCTTACAAAATGTCCGCAAGTAACAAGTCTTAGATTACTATTTGAGATATTTATTTTGTAAAGAAAATAATTGTTCTCACCCTCTCATCCTCCGGACTCAAGCAAACAGCCGTGGGACACTGTCTGGATTTGATTTCTGAGATGGTTGTCAAGCCTAGCGTAGCGATCCTAATTCCTTAACTTTGTATTATTCGGACTTCCGACGTGCGGTCCAGATCTAATACGGAGTTTTAAGATGCTCTCGAGAGCAGCCGGGTAATGAGATTGATTTGAGATTTTAGGGTAACCTAGCATCAATGATTCTACAAGTTTTGGGTCTTACAGATCGTATTTAAAGTGGATCAAACAGATTTCATGGCTAATCTAATTTAATACTTAGTTAACTTTGTCAAATTTCTAAAGGATTTAGTCCTGAGTAATTTCTGTCTGAGGTGGCACTAGGGTCTTTGTAGTTTGTATATAAGGTGATCCAAGTTATAATACTTAGCTAGTTTAAGATAGTGCCTAGGGTGAAAGTACGTAGAAAAAATTGAAAGATCAAGGTGGTGAAGGGTGGGATTTGTAAAGGAAATGGGTTCAAAAGCGTTTTTAGACTTTGGGATTGAGTTCTGACAAGTTAATAAGGTGTTAGGAGCGACCCATTGCCTAAGCACATCTAATTCCAGGTTGGCAAAAATCCGGGATGTTACAATCTACCCCCCTTAAAACAAAATTTCGTCCTCGAAATTGCCTAAGAGTGATAAGTAGGAATTCTATTATTTCATTTGCCTAAGACTTAGTGATTTCAAGTTTCTACGCGTGGTAGGGTATATACTAGCCTGGTTCATTTTAGTCTACCCCCCTTAAAACTTATTTCTTTATCCATTTCCCATATCCTGATGGTTTTCTACAATTTATTTCTTAACCTATTTGGAGTCTTGACTTCGATTCACAACTGCTGAGAGTAAGATAGCTGTTTTCATTGTTTGACCAACACAGAGAGATATTTTTAGTGGGCTTGATCCCGATACAACGATCATCTACCTGACCAGGGTAGAAAGCTCATCATATCCATTCTGAATCCTGGTGGATCCTGGTCTTCTGCTCGATCAAGCAGTGAGTCCATTGGTAGTCACCCAGGATGTTTCGCAGTTGTATATTTCAGTAACTCCGTAGACCGATCACTCTAAAAACTTAGGGAATGCCCATCACAGAGAGGTTCAAATGTCTTATTACTAAGATTGTCCATTGGTCTAAAAGAGTCCTTGTTATTATCTATGTCTAAGGAAATGGTGAATCAAATCTTACTAGATCATCCTAAAACGGTTTCTCATAGTAGAACAGGCTTCTATAATGTTCGTATTCAACGAGCACAGTTTCGATCCTGGGCCAGTGGGGTAGGGTCCACCACACTTTCGCTGCGTTACCCAGATCAAAGAGGTGTATTAATTTGACCTACCTATATTTATCGATCTCTGGCATTCTCTAATGTAACCGGTAGTCTAGTCTTAATTTAGGAGTAGTGGATCCATAGGTGTAGTCCAAAGTCTTTGCTCATACGCTAGTTGATTTCGCATCATTTCTAATACAAGGAAGGGTTTTATCACTTAGGGTCAAAGTTGTCTAATTAGAACTGAGTTGTCTGTACTCGACGCTCGAGTATTGCACATATGCTCATTCCAACTAAGAGGGTCCTAAGGTTCACATTATAAATTTGTTGGATTTCCTATACGGTCATGTCTGTCGAAATATAGGAGCACCTCTCTAGGTCCAAAACTCCAAGGGCCTCTTTGGCCAGTGGTCTTAAGTTGTATTAAATAGGCTTGCATTGCTAATCCCACTTCGGGATTATGAATGACATGTTTGGTAGGAGGGTGGGTGGGGATTAAAATTAATGGTATAGGCTGTGGAAAATAAGCCTTGTGTTGGAAGGTGTGAGATGGGATTTCCAAATCCCATGATGATGAATTTTTAAGTGTAATTGGAAGGAAATCTAGGAACATACTTTTCATTGCATACATTTCAAACATAGTATAGGAAACCATGGGATACACCCAATCTAGGGACCATACCTTACACATACATTTATTATTACTTTTACAATTCCATCCACCCTAAACTCATCTAATGCGATTGGCCGAATGGCCCTAAATATTCCAACATTCGGAGGTTGTGAAGAAGACGGTAGAAATGGAGAAAAGGGCCGTATTCAACTCGAATATGGCCATGGGAAGTGATGGAAAAGGGAAAAGAGGGTTAGCATCTCTAACTCTCCATAGATTTAAGCCTCAACAGAGGTTGTACAGGCCCAAGAGACAGGGTTCGAAGAAAGAAAGTGAAGAGATGGGAGGGATTGAGAGCTTACACGATTTGAGCTTCAAACGGGGGGTGTAGGATCTCAAATGAGAAAGAATAAAGAGGGTAGGGGGGTGTGTATTGTTATAAATGATGTAGGTGAACGGGTTGTGACAGAAAATGATGGAATGGGTGATTGGAGGGGCAATTTTTACCAAAAATCAGAAGTTTGAAAGAGAAAAGAGAGCTTGGAGGGTCACTTTGTGAAGGAAGTACTAGTTTGGTAAGGTTTTAAGGGACGACCCATGTACTAGGGGGTTCCCCTAGGTCCCAAACATGATCAGCCCGACCGGCCCGCCCGGCAAGGCACGAAACCCGGGGGGGCCTCACCGACTTGGGGAGGGCCTCCCCGACTTTTGGAGTGTTGGTGATGCCTCACCATTTGGACAAGGTCCTCGTGACCCCTAGGCCCCAAAAATGTGTGGGGCCTGTTGAGGCATAAAGATAAGCAAAATAAAGACAAGAAAGATCAAGAAATAAGTTAGAAAGATCAAAAGAAATCAGTTTCAAGACCACTTTGCGCGGGATGGCGCAAAGGGAATTAATTCAGCAGACCGCGCAAAGTGAAGAGTTTGCGCAGAAGACAGTTTGTGCGGGATTGAGGGTTTGCGCGAGACCGCGCAAAGCATATCGTTTGCGCGTGTCCGCGTAAAGTCTATGATGATGCGATAAAAATCGTTGGATGATATTTTTGTCCCACATCGACCAGATTTGAGATTTCCACTGGTGAAAATGTCTATAAATACCCCGTTCCTTCTCTCAAAAGGGGTTGGAAGATTTCAGAAGTGAAGAAAAGACGAAAGAGAAGACAGAAGGTGCGGAGTATTGGACTCCTGCACTTTGCGCGACCATGCGCAAAGGAGTATTGGACTCCTGGAAGTTTGCGCCAGTCCGCGCAAGGCAGCAGGGTGTTCTTATGGTTTGCGCGGACCCGCGCAAAGCATATCGTTCTTGCGGACCACACCCCGCATAAGCAAACCGATCTGACAGACAGTCTGTAGCAACAATGGGCTGTTATGCTGTCAGAATGGTTTGAGTCTTCAGATCTTCAAGTTCTTCTTATTCGGGAGAAAAGGAAGAGTTATGGACGAAGAGACGTATTCCTCCTAAGTTTCAGGAGATAACCGAAATAGCACCGAAATGCTGCCGGAATCTTTGTTCTCTTGAAGACTATTGATTGACTTGTCTATTCCTCCTAAGTCATTGGAGAGGACTAAGATCATGGCCGTTATGCTGTCAAAATTCATATCTGATTATGATAGTCGTAACATACAATGAATTCTTTTGTAAACTATCTTAGAATCAAGGGATATCAGAGGATGTAAAATGAATTCAGAATCAATAAAGTGTGATGATTGTCTTTATAATTGTCCAATTGTTATGTTTGAATAAGATAATTTTCCCAAATCAAATACTTTTGTTTCCTTGTCGAAACAGGGCCCACCCTGGGTCCCCCTGCAAGTGCTCCGTTTGGCCCCCGACTCCGTTTTGAGCCATATCGAAGCCAAATTGCAAACCGGAATGATTTTATGTGATGTGTAGCATATGATTTTGGGGTAGGAGGCTCTAATCTATCCAACTAACCCATTTATTTCATGAGATTCCATAATTTGAATGGTAAAAAGTCCAATTTCTACATATATTTACTATTTATAGTAAATTTTTGTTTAAGTATTATTCTCCATCATTTATACATTAGGATTTATGTCAAGTATGAAAGGACTTAGAAAAAGTTGAAGAATGAGGTGGTGAACGGAGTGAATTTGAAGGAATTAGATAGAAAGGGATTTTAGGCTTTGAGATGAAGCGTAAGGTGTTGTGGTTGACCCACAACCTAAGGGCATTCGTTTCTAGAGAACGACTCAAACCCGTCGATTGATGGTCTAGAAGTGATTCGGGATCATTTCGCGTGATCATGGGTGTGTACGGGCCCAATCTCAGCGGTCGATTTCAGTCGATTTCACCGTTCTGCGAATTTGTAAAATCCTAAGTCAGTTTCTATGTTTCGTCATCCCCTCCTAAGTCAGAGTGCGTCAGAGTGCATCGTGTGACCATAACCCAGGTCCAGTTTAATCCAAATCATGCTCCGATACCATCTTGTAACGCCCTGAATATCGGGGGTCGAGCATAAACTCAACTCCTGAGTTCCAACGCATCACTTATGCAAAAAAAATAAATGATGATTGATTGTTGTGTGTATTAGTGCATTGAACATGAGTGAGATTAAGCCAAAACAACATATCATACTCCAGAGACAGTTAAATTGTAAGCGGAAGACTGTGATAGATAGATAAAATATATAAACTATAGTAAGTCTCCAGAGTGTGATAAGGTTACCAGGTTAATGAATTACAAGTACAATTCCAAAATATACCAAAGGTATAGTATCATCTAGACATCTCTGTAATCCCGTCGATCAAGACACGTCTCACATGAAGCCGCCAGAAAATAGCATACACAAGAAGACATCCTCGTCGTCACAAAAGTTCAGCTCCGCCCCAAAAGTAGCGTCGCCATCTGCAATTAGACAATGTCTGGTTGGTGTTCGGAACACCGTCCCGTAACGTGGGAGTGAGTAGCTGACTCAGTGGAACAATAAAGCATAGGTTAACATGTTATCAATTCAGTCAAGCAGTAATGATAAAGCAGTACAATCAAACACTCCTAACTACTCTTATTAATGCAAGTATGAATGTAGTCATGATGTATGCCCTCACCACACCCTCCCTCGTGCGACACCATCTTACGATCGTGGCATGCTTGCATTCCTCAGTGCACCACATCTTCCAGGCACATGCAATACATGATGAGCATGATTACCGAGTTGTTATTAGTCCATTTCAAACAGCAGGATTGGGAAACTAAGGTACCTCCCTTGTATCATTCCCAAACATGATCCATTCTAGGGTCGTCAGTCCTAGTTAATCTCATACGAAGGTGTATTTCTAGGTCACTGCAAAGGCTGTCAAGACTGTTATGCACAATGGTTACACCACTCCCCCATCACCTCTTTAACGGTTCATCACTATACAGATACAGGCCTAGTTCATACTCTATACACCGCGGCAAAACTTTAAGGCTCACCGCAAATTCAGAGTATGCTCGAGGTCACTACAAAGGGCTGCCAGGGCTGTTACGTACAATGGTTACACCACTCCCCCATCACCTTATCAATGTAGGCTGACAGCACGAATATAGTGTCTCATACCACCATAATCAGCTCACGAGTCTGGTTGCTCACTGGTCACTACGGGGAGGCACGTGGCCCCAGCGTAGGTCGACAGCTCGACCACGGTGTCTCATACCACCATGCCCTGCTCATGAGTCTTAGCGGATCGAGGTACCATGGCTAATGGGATTTCACTGGTAAGTTTGGTACCCTAGGTTCAAGCAGTAGCGTCCAAACATGGTGAACATACATAAGACAGATCAGGTTACTTGACGAGCTCGACTAGCACGAGCGCCTGTTGAGTTGTACGACATGAAGTGCATTGATGAGGGTCGAATAGTGCATATCAGACCCCGACTATTACCTGGTTTTACATACATGATAATGCTTAATGCCATATTTTAATTGTGTTTTTATTACAGGATGAAATCAGGAGCGTGTATTGAAAAATGATGTTAAAAGGATGGATTTGACGCTCCGAAATTACCAGAGCACGGGATGAACCTCAGAGGACTAATATTGAAGAATTTACATGCCAGGGACCCGAGGAAATCAAGCCGTTCACGTTTAAAGAGGCCTGAAATTGGTACAAAATGCAAGATCACATGGTTCCCGCAATCCGATTGGCCCGAAACTTCATACATGTGATGGAGGCCGTAAATTAACCGTACATATTAAATTTCAGTCATTGAAGATATCGAGAAGTGGTCCAACGGATAGATCAGCCCATTAATCTCCAATTTGGGGCCCACATGACATCTGGAACTGCCTCAACTTTGGTATTGACGGCTAAAAAAACATGAGAAAGCGAATAGATGGTGTAGATTTCTCGTAAACATCACGATGGGCCGTATGTACAATGTGTGTACAAAGACTACAAAAGCACAAGCACCGCACCAGCTTCCCGTAACGCGGTCAGCGCCGCTGACCGCGTCTTCTTCACCGAAACGGCAGCTGCCGTTTCCAGTGTCCATCCGATTTTTGGTTGTGGGCCCCACCCTTTGAGCATTCAGATGATCTGGACCGTTCATTGTACTCAGAGGTCAGGCTTGACCCTCACCTAGGTGTCCTTTTGGACCCATGCGTGGGTAAACACAGAGATCTCTGGTTAAACGTAAGATGGACGGCGGACCAAATCATTTTGTGGCCACACCTATTTTACTCCGAAAGTACTCATTTCAGGTTGGTTTTTTGTCATGGAATCAATGGATGGAGTGGATTTCAAAAATTCGTGGAGTGGGCCCCACCACCATTGCAGCGGAAGGATCCGCGTCCCCGCTCTAGCGTCGCAATGACAACTATCTTGCCGTCCGGGTCCGTTTTGCGAACAGCAGTGGGCCCCACACGTGTCCCGTCCGGATGATCCAATCCGTCCATCTTGAAGATGGGCTCGAGCACTGCAAAACCATGATAATATATTGCGTCCATGCGTGCACACGTGTGCGCGTACAGAGGCCACAAAAGGGCGCCCTGCAACGTCTAAATCTGATCTTTTTGTGTTTTCTTCCCTGGGCCGTATCATTGGACGTTCAAAACTACCTATTCTTGACTGAAATTTCGTCCTGAATCCAATGGACGGGGTGGATTTTCCAGAAAACACTTCTATGGGGCCCACCGATCACGACAGCGAAAGGGTGCGAAAGGTTTCGCACAATTTGGAAATCCGATTTTCCAGGCAGTTGTGGGCCACCACCTTTGATCATATGGCAGATCTGAACCGTCTATCATGTAGAGGACCCAAGAAAGTCCTAAGGGACGGTGTTTGTTGGAATTTGAACGAGGAAAGTATGGTATTTCGAGGTCTCAAACTTGGCTGCGAAAAGGTTTTTGCTGCGCGTGCGACAGCTTCCCAAATCCGATTTTCACCACTCCAGCCACTCCATCAGCTATAAAAAGAGTTGTAAAACATGTGGAAGGGCATTCAGAAACAGGGAGGAGTTCCAGATCTACAGCAAGGGAGAGAAGAAAGAGAAGAGAGAAGAAAGAAGAGAGAGAGAAATTGGTTTGATTTTTCTTTTATGAATTTTTATTTTTATTTATCCATCTGTTTAATGGATTTTATGGGTAACTAATCTCTCAGCTAGGGCTGAGATGAAACCCCTAATTTGAACACCCTTTGTTCTATGTTGATTTTACTTTAATTAAATTGATTTGTTTCTTTCTCTAGTGTGCTTGATTGTTTTAAATTCCATACTTCTCCATCTATGAACTTGATCAAAGTATATAGATGGATGTTGTTTGGATGCTTATTACAGGTGCTTGGGTCTGATCAAGAACAGGTTTCCTATAGAGGAAGAAACAGGGTGCTTTAATGAATTGTACATACCATGTGCCCGACCAAGGACATGGGATGTATTGTTCATGGCATTGCTTAAAGGAATTAGACATTCTGTATGCCCGATTGAGGACACAGATTGTGCTTTCTCTATATAAGTGGTATCAATTTAGATCAAGGTGAATCAACAGACAAAACAAGGGTTAGGATAATTAGGGGTGGATTCGAAAGTCCTAGTGCTCTCTCTCTGATTGAATTTTCTTCCCTGTTCTTAATTGTTTTATTTTTTTTCTTAGAATTGTGCTTAGTAAGTCATTCCATTATCTGTTGGATTAGTTAAGGAGAATCATAGATTTGAGTTGTGACGACCAGTCCTCGTGGGAACGATCTCGTAATACGTACCGTATCTGCATCTGATTCGTATACTTGCGAGTTTAAAAATCATTTAAATCGTGTTGGTTTAAATAAAACCTCAAGTTTTTGGCGATTCGTTAAGTGATTTTTTGTTCCAAATTGAATTTAGGATTCTCTCTTATCATAATTCATAGCTTAGGATTTTACTAACTTAGAATTATTTTCTTTATTTTAGAAACTAACCTATTTCCTCTTTTGTAGGGTCCTGAAATAAACTTCTAATTTAGTAATCCCTTCTAAGTTTCTTACTTTTTCTAATTTCTATTTTTAGAATTAGGATTTTATTTTTTTAGAAATTTTTAGTTTCTAATTTTAGATTTAGATTCTTCTTTTAAGTAACTTTCTATTTTCTAGTTTTAGAAATTTTTAGCTTTTTATTTTTAGTAACTTTCCAATTCTAGGATTTCCTTCCTTTTTAGAAATTGACTTTTTGTTCTTTAGAAAATTTCTAATTTTAGATTTTTTGTTTTAGAAACTAACTTGTTTTGTTTTCTTTTGCAGGATTTTAACATAGATCTCCAATTGGTAACATCTTTCTAAATTCTCCAGTCCTCTCTACTTTCTATTTTGAGATTTAGGTTTTCAATTTTTAGGAATTTTCTACTTTCTAACTTTGGATTTGGTAACTTTCTATTTTCTAGTTTTAGAAACTTTCTTTTTAGAAATTAACGTTGCTTAGGATTTTTCTATCATTATTTTAGGAAACTTGATTTGTTTTTGTTTTTATTTACAGGAATTGAGGAAGGAAGCTACTAAGTGAAGGAGGAGCTTCTTAAATCTTTCGCCATCAATCATCTCCTTTTCTGGTTCTTTCTTCCCATTCTTATTCACATAGTTTTAACTTGTTTTTTTTTTTTTTTTTTTAATAGCATAATTTCTAGTTCTAGTTTTCTTTCTCTTAGGTTGTTACTTAGTTTATGCTAGGACGTAGATCTCTAGATAAAGAACTAGCACCTTTTGATCTGAAATAGAAAGAACATTCCATAGAAGATTGAAAGACATCCAGTTGAAATGGCGAGAAGAGAATGGAACTAAAACTCTTAGAGATTATTCAGCTCTGTCCAATTTAATGCGCCTTCATGCATAGTGTTGCCCACCACCACGGCTGAAAGACACTTTGAACTCAAGGCTGGGTCATACGGTTGATTGTTGCCTTCCTTTTATGGGTTGGACAAGGAGGACCCATATCATCATGTGAAAGAATTCCTAGACATTTGCTCCACCTTTAAATTCCAAAACTTCTCGGACGATTCGATCCGCCTACGCACACTTTGTTTCCTTTTCTTTGAAGGATAAGGCGAAAGCATGGTTGAATTCTCTAGAAGTTGGGTCTATCACTACATGGGACCAATTGTCTAGAAAGTTCTTAAACAAGTTCTTCCCTGTTCACAAAACTAATGCTCTCAGTAGAGAAATCACTAATTTCACACAAAAAGAGGAGAGCACTTTCATGAATGTTGGGAAAGATGGAAGGACTTGCTTCTTAAATGTCCACACCACGGTTTTGAGAAGTGGCAACAAGTGCAATACTTTTATGACGGTCGACACCCCAGGAACCGTCGCATGGTTGATGCCACCGGTGGAGGGTCCTTCATGACCAAAAGCGATCCGAAGCATGGAAATTCTTTGAAACCTTGTGTGAAAACTCCCGGCAAAGAATGGGACTATTCGAGATAGAGGTGAAAAAGTTCCCAACCACAAAAGAGAGGTGGCATATATGAGATAGGAGTCACACCAGATCTCCATGCTAAGATTGATGGCCTGACAAAGAAGGTTGATGCTCGATGTTACATAATGGACCTCCACAAACAACTCAAGCCGAGGATTGTGCCATATGTTCTAGTTCTACCCATCCTACGCAATCTTGCCCATCTAGTACAGCATTTCCAGAATTCCTCTACGAACAAGTTCATGCTTTGAACACCTTTCAGAAACACGGGAATGATCCTTACTCAAACACGTACAACCCGGGTGGGCTAGGCATCCAAATTTCTCTTGGGCAAAGGACCACAACAAGGAGGACCATCTGGAAATCCTCCTATGCAACCTCAACAGTTTCCACAATATCAACAACAAGCCCTGCACAATCAAGGAAACCATCTCTTGAGGATACACTCCATCTTTTTATGCAGAGTTCTCTCCAATTCCAAAAAGACACCCAACAAACCTTACTAGCCAACCAGCAAAGCTTACATGCAAATGCGCAATCCATTGCCAAGCTGGAAGTACAAATGGGTCAACTAGCTACCGCATTGAATGAGAGAGAAAAGGGTAAGTTCCCTAGTCAACCTGTGGCTAATCCAAAGGGACAGTATGAGATTGGCTCTAATTCCAACCAAGGGCAATACCACAAGCAAGCCAAATCAATCACTACCCTTCGGTCAGGCAAACAGTTGACAACAAAATAGAGATACCTAGGGATGAATCAAATCAAGGTGAAGCAGAGAGACACACCAATGCATCCAAAGTCCAAAAACTCTCTGACTCTCCAAGAGCCGCTGACGTGCCACCTTACGTGCCCAAAGCACCTTTTCCTCAACGTCTGGCACCAATGAAGAAAAGAAACAATTTTGATGAAATCCTGGACGTGTTTAAAAAAGTGCAAGTCAACATTCCGTTGCTTGACGCTATCAAGCAAGTCCCTCCTTACGCTAAATTTCTTAAAGATTTATGCACTCAGAAGCGTAAGCAGAATGTTCATAAGAAGGTCTTCCTTGCAGAGCAGCTCAGCTCCATGATTCAACATAACACCCCTCCTAAATTTAGGGATCCAGGAGCCCCCACCATTTCTTGCGGCATAGGAGATCATAAGATCGGGAAAGCATTGCTTGATTTAGGGGCGAGTGTTAATTTGTTACCTTATTCGGTTTATGAGCAGCTAGGACTTGGTGAGTTGAAACCGACTAAGGTAACATTACAACTGGCTGATAGATCTGTCAAGGTTCCCCGGGGTGTTATTGAAGATGTGCTAATCCAGGTTGATAAATTCTATTTTCCAGTGGATTTCATAGTTATAGATACTCAGCCTGTCCAGAATCCTCATAGTCAGATCCCAGTCATCTTGGGTCGTCCATTTTTGGCCACATCTAATGCTATTATAAATTGCAGGAATGGAGTTATGAAGTTGTCATTTGGTAACATGAATATTAAACTTAATGTTTTTAATGCAGGACAACAACCCGCGGAGTTGGACGACATATTTGAAGTGGACATGATCGAGAGCCTTGTGCAGGACTCCTTCCGTACATCTTTTGAAGATCCACTTGAGACCTGCTTAGCACAAGCTGACATGGACTTTGACATCGATAGTCCCATCCATGAAGTCAATGCACTGCTCGACTCTACTCCTATCTTGGAGACTGAAAAATGGAGAGCGAAAGTGGAACCTCTTCATCTCTCTGAGACGCCTCCTGACAGCACAGTTTCGAACTCTGAGAAGACAAAGGTGAGCAGGCTGCTTAATGTTCTTAGAGCATATAAGGCAGTAATTGAACGAAAGATAGCGGAAATACAGGGAGTATGCCCCACTGTATGTATGGATCATGCTGTGAAAATGTCGCGTGAAATGCAAAGGAAGCGTGATCCTAACATGGAAGAAGTCGTTCGAGCAGAAGTCCTGAAATTATTTGACGACAGTGTCAGTTACCTCCTTTCAGATAGCACAGCTCATGGGAACTCACATCACTTGTCTGGGATCGGTTAATTAGTGTTGAGGTAAGTTCTTTGGCGGACCCTGGTTATAAAGATTATTTCATTCATGGTCCGTTCTTGTCTGGCTGAAGACGTTAAACTTAGCGCTCCTGGGAGGCAACCCAGTCTTTTGTTTGATTATTTTCATTTTTCTAGTTAGTTCCATCAATGTTTGTGGGTAACATTACTGCAAACCCTCACGAGACTACAACTCGTCCACTAGGGGTAACCTAGGGGTTTAAAGGCTTGTTGCATACGCTAAATGCAATCAAGAGCACCTGCGAAAGTGGTATAGGTAGGATCTTCTTTTGTTTTTCTTTTTGTTATGTTTCTTATGTTGATTTCTCTCTTATGCTAACCTGTTTTGCGATGATATTTTTTCTGAGGATGTCTCTTGATTCTCCATCTAGGTACTATCTTTCCCTCATTCCTCTTTTATTCTCGTTGTCCCATGTGCATTGCATGCTTATTTCTTTTACATTGAGAACAATGTAGATTTTAGGTTGGGGGTGGGAGATTAGGTTACCTAATCAGTATTTTCTTGGTCTTGAGCAAAAAATTGTGAAAATTTTTAAAAAATTTTCTGGAATTTCTAAAATTTTTCTGGAATTTCTATTGAATTCAAAGTGATTTTGAAGGATAGTTGTGATTTTGAAATTACAAGATTCCGAATGTGAGAAATTTATGACTCTTGGATTTGGTTGTCTGGCAGATTTCACACTGAAGTTTGAATGGTTAATCCATGATTAGAAGTTGTAAACATTGATTGAGCCATGATTTCACATATCAGATCTCGTTTACACATTAAGTTTTTAGTTCGATATTAATTGATAACATGGTAATCACTAAGCATGAAAGGAACCAGCCTGAAAAACAAAATTTTTAGCATTAGTCTATAAAGAAGAATTGAAAGAATAAGTCGCATAATCGTCATCATAGGTTTGCTCCCTATAGATGAAGATTCGATTCCTCATAGTTGACATGAGAAAAGATTTAGGCGACAAGTTTTCACCATAGGTTTGCTCTCCCTATAGGTGTGATTTGATTCTCCTCCTTGGCATACTATTCATAAAGAAAATCAAAAAAATGGTAGAATGAAAGGTTAATCTGTAAGGCAAGTGTGGTTCCAGTTTTGGGTGACATGAGCTCCGTTGTTAATTACCAATGATATCATGAAATTGACAATTGAATCTCTTAATGGTTGAAAGCTGAGATGACACTATACACTCATGAAACTCAATGTTTTAGGATTATTCTAATTCATGTCTTAATATTTTGAACTTGATTATGAAATTTACAGTGAACTTCATTCCAGGGGAAAAAATTCCACTCACCATGCATGAATCCTAGAATTTTCACATCTCAATTATCTGTTCACCCGTCACTCGAGTTTACAGGAATTGTCTTTTATTTCTAAAATTATTTTTCGCATGTTTTGCTCGGGACTAGCAAAATGCTGGTTGGGGGTTGTGATGAGGGTCGAATAGTGCATATCAGACCCCGACTATTACCTGATTTTATATACATGATAATGCTTAATGCCATATTTTAATTGTGTTTTTATTACAGGATGAAATCAGGAGCGTGTATTGAAAAATGATGTTAAAAGGATGGATTTGACGCTCCGAAATTACCAGAGCACGGGATGAACCTCAGAGGACTAATATTGAAGAATTTACATGCCAGGGACCCGAGGAAATCAAGCCGTTCACGTTTAAAGAGGCCTGAAATTGGTACAAAATGCAAGATCACATGGTTCCCGCAATCCGATTGGCCCGAAACTTCATACATGTGATGGAGGCCGTAAATTAACCGTACATATTAAATTTCAGTCATTGAAGATATCGAGAAGTGGTCCAACGGATAGATCAGCCCATTAATCTCCAATTTGGGGCCCACATGACATCTGGAACTGCCTCAACTTTGGTATTGACGGCTAAAAAAACATGAGAAAGCGAATAGATGGTGTAGATTTCTCGTAAACATCACGATGGGCCGTATGTACAATGTGTGTACAAAGACTAGAAAAGCACCCGCGCATTGCACCTTTTGACTTCATAACGCGGCGATGTTGCCGTCGACAGCGTCTTCTTCTTGAAACAGCGCTGCCGTTTCCAGTGTCCGTCCGATTTTTTGTTGTGGGCCCCACCCTTTGAGCATTCAGATGATCTGGACCGTTCATTGTACTCAGAGGTCGGGCTTGACCCTCACCTAGGTGTCCTTTTGGACCCATGCGTGGGTAAACACAGAGATCTCTGGTTAAACGTAAGATGGACGGCGGACCAAATCATTTTGTGGCCACACCTATTTTACTCCGAAAGTACTCATTTCAGGTTGGTTTTTCGTCATGGAATCAATGGACGGAGTGGATTTCAAAAATTTGTGAAGGAGTGGGCCCCACCACCATTGCAGCGGAAGGATCCGCGTCCCCGCTCTAAGCGTCGGAACGGACACGGCCTTCTTGGTCCGTTTTGCGAACGGCAGTGGGCCCCACACGTGTCCCGTCCGGATGATCCAATCCGTCCATCTTGAAGATGGGCTCGAGCACTGCAAAACCATGTTAATATATTGCGTCCATGCGTGCACACGTGTGCGGTACATGAGGCCACAAAAGGGCGCCTGCAACGTCTAAATCTGATCTTTTTGTGTTTTCTTCCCTGGGCCGTATCATTGGACGTTCAAAACTACCTATTCTTGACTGAAATTTCGTCCTGAATCCAATGGACGGGGTGGATTTTCCAGAAAACACTTCTATGGGGCTCACCGATCACGACAGCGAAAGGGTGCGAAAGGTTTCGCACAATTTGGAAATCCAATTTTTCAGGCGGTTGTGGGCCACCACCTTTGATCATATGGCAGATCTGAACCGTCTATCATGTAGAGGACCCAAGAAAGTCCTAAGGGACGGTGTTTGTTGGAATTTGAACGAGGAAAGTATGGTATTTCGAGGTCTCAAACTTGGCTGCGAAAAGGTTTTTACTGCGCGTGCGATAGCTTCCCAAATCCGATTTTCACCACTCCAGCCACTCCATCAGTTATAAAAAGAGTTGTAAAACATGAGGAAGGGCATTCAGAAACAGGGAGGAGTTCCAGATCTACAGCAAGGGAGAGAAGAAAGAGAAGAGAGAAAAGAAAGAAGAGAGAGAGAAATTGGTTTGATTTTTCTTTTATGAATTTTTATTTTTATTTATCCATCTGTTTAATGGATTTTATGGGTAACTAATCTCTTAGCTAGGGCTGAGATGAAACCCCTAATTTGAACACCCTTTGTTCTATGTTGATTTTACTTTAATTAGATTGATTTGTTTCTTTCTCTAGTGTGCTTGATTGTTTTAAATTCCATACTTCTCCATCTATGAACTTGATCAAAGTATATAGATGGATGTTGTTTGGATGCTTATTACAGGTGCTTGGGTCTGATCAAGAACAGGTTTCCTATAGAGGAAGAAACAGGGTGCTTTAATGAATTGTACATACCATGTGCCCGACCAAGGACATGGGATGTATTATTCATGGCATTGCTTAAAGGAATTAGACATTCTGTATGCCCGATTGAGGACACAGATTGTGCTTTCTCTATATAAGTGGTATCAATTTAGATCAAGGTGAATCAACAGACAAAACAAGGGTTAGGATAATTAGGGGTGGATTCGAAAGTCCTAGTGCTCTCTCTCTGATTGAATTTTCTTCCCTGTTCTTAATTGTTTTATTTTTTTTCTTAGAATTGTGCTTAGTAAGTCATTCCATTATCTGTTGGATTAGTTAAGGAGAATCATAGATTTGAGTTGTGACGACCAGTCCTCGTGGGAACGATCTCGTAATACGTACCGTATCTGCATCTGATTCGTATACTTGCGAGTTTAAAAATCATTTAAATCGTGTTGGTTTAAATAAAACATCATGCATAAGCACTTCGTGTGGCCTAACCACTGCCGACAAGCAACGCATGACTCGAGTTCGTCAAACACGTCCTATGTGGTGAATGAATCTCAACCACGAACTCAAGTCTGTTACCGATTGTCTGGACTATAAACATAGCCCCAAACACAATCAATTACAGAACAGTTAAAGCAGTAATGGATCAAGATTTCAAATTATACAATTAAATATCCAATATTGTCCGCTTAGGGCAGCCAGGGCTGTTGCTAGGAAATGTTGCACCACTCCCCCATCACCCTTCACGGATTTATGGAATACAATTTAAACATGTGAAGTAATCAGAGCAGAATTAAATAAACAAGTAATTCAAACATATTAACAAGCATGTTATAAAACACAATGCAAATAAGAAATCCAAACACATACGTTTCGTAAAACAGTAAACGATTAAACTAAATAGCTTACATGAAGGAAATCATACACGTCTCTAAGGTAGTTGAGAATCCCATCTCAACACCTACCTAAGGCACCATCATCCAAACACTTACTCTCACAAGCATTTTCACAAACACTTAGAATACACTATTACAACATACATAGTGTATATTAGCAAAACATATATTAGGGCGAGTCCTTTCGCCAAGCAAGTATTTTACACATATATAATATATTCATACAGAAAATAATCATGACAAACACATCTCCAAAATTTATACGTATACGGTACTTTCTAGAATACACTATTTCTACATACATAATGTATATTAGCAAATCATGTATTATGGCGAATCCTTTCACCAAATAAGTATTTTATCCATATATAATATATTCATACAGTAAATAATCATGGCAAACCCATTTCTAAAATTTATACGTATACGGTACTTTCTAGAATACACTATTTCTACATACATAGTGTATATTAGCAAATCATATATTATGGCGAGTCCTTTCGCCAACTAAGTATTTTATCTATATATATTATATTCATACAACAAATAATCATGGTAAACACATTTTCAAAATTTATACATATACGGTATTTTCTACGAATACCTAGAGTATGTAAAATTCCATATTCTTCATCTTTAATCGAAACGAAAAACAGACAGCACTTTGTACATGTGCAATTGCATGCATATCATGAATCTATCATTATCTGACATTGAAAGCGTTGAAAACCATAACCTATACATCTAAAGTCCACACCTTTTGTTGTAGAATCGTAACGGAGTCGATGGATTTGCTAAGCATTCATATACGGTAGTTTGGCAACCTATAGAACGAAATAGGTTAGCTATTTCATAACCTACAACTATAAACACCCCAAATCAGATTAGGGTTAGGGTTTCTTACCTAGAAACGGAGCTGAAATCGCCGGGGAAAGCAACGAGAATGGGGTGGTGGAGCTTGGGTAGCGGTAGGAAATAGTAGTAGGGAGTTTCTCCCACTTCTCTCACACTTTCTTCTCTTTTCTCTCTTCTCTCTCTAGAGTTTCTCTCAAATTCGTATGGCTGTGAGAGAGAGAGTTCTAAGGTCCTTATATAGCCTAAAAAGTTACCAAAATAGACTTCAGGTCAAGGTATACTTCGGTTATAACCAAAGTGAGCATTTTTCAGCTCAACGGAGGACTTCTGGCGGCCCCCCTTGAGCCAAAGGTCGAACTTAAGCTCACAGACTCTGGATCTAGGTTCAACTACGGTTTCGTTCTAGTCGGGTTTCCAGATCGCATGTGGCGGACCAGTTTCAGTTCAACAGTCAGCGGATCTCGATCAGAAATTCTAAGTACAAGGATATGTTTATGAAATTTTTTCTGATCCGAGGGTGTATTTGAGTCAGATTCTGACGGTCTGGTGCTTACAAAATGTCCACAAGTAACAAGTATCAGATTACTATTTGAGATATTTATTTTGTAAAGAAAATAATTATTCTCACCCTCTCACGCTCCGGACTCAAGCAAACAGCCGTGGGACACTGTCTGGATTTGATTTTCGAGATGGTTGTCAAGCCCAGTGTAGCGGTCCTAATTCCTTAACTTTGTATTATTCGGACTTCCGACGTGCAGTCCAGATCTGATACGGAGTTTTAAGATGCTCCCGAGAGCAGCCGGGTAATGAGATTGATTCGAGATTTTAGGGTAACCTAGCATCAATGATTCTACAAGTTTTGGGTCTTGCAGATCATATTTAAAGTGGATCAAACGCATTTCATGGCTAATCTAATTTAGTACTTAGTTAACTTTGTCAAATTTCTAAAGGATTTAGTCCTGAGTAATTTCTGTCTGAGGTGGCACTAGGGTCTTTGTAGTTTGTATATGAGGTGATCCAAGTTATAATACTTAGCTAGTTTAAGATAGTGTCTAGGGTGAAAGTACATAGAAAAAATTGAAAGATCAAGGTGGTGAAGGGTGGGATTTGTGAAGGAAATGGGTTCAAAAGCATTTTTAGACTTTGGGATTGAGTTCTGACAAGTTAATAAGGTGTTAGGAGCGACCCATTGCCTAAGCACGTCTAATTCCAGGTTGGCAAAAATTCAGGATGTTACAGTTACGAAGGTTACTACTGGACAAGGAGATGAAAGAAAAATTCAGGACCGACAACTGTGATCCCTCTTCATGATGCCCAAATGCTCTCGGAATATGACGATTCCAGTCGTGATAGAAAGAGCACTAATGTACCATTCAGATAATCATAAATTGACCCAATTCGACGTCAAACGTGGGAGTTATGTGCATCTCCATTGGATTGCGCGATTTGGAAAGATTAACAATCCAAATTGGAGAATAACGATCGATGAGTTCCAACGTGCTTTTGGGATATCAAACGTTCTCCAAATTAGCCAATTCTGATCCCATTTGGAAGCTTTTCAAGTTACCATTCTAATAAGCTCCAAATAGTTTAAATTCGACCACCAAAGAGGGAGTTATGAAGGTTACTATTGGACAACGAGATGAAGGAGAAATTCAGGACCGACGACTACGATCCTACTTACGGATGCCCAAATGGTCTCGAAATACGACGATTCCAGTGAGGAATGAAAGAGCACTAAAGTACCTTTCAAATGACCAGAAATTGACCCAATCCGAAGCAAACGAGGGAATTATGAGCATCTCCATTGGATCGCGCGATGTGCGAAGCCTAACAATCCAAATTACGAAATGACGATCGAAGAGCTCCAACGTCCTTTTGGGATATCGAACAGTCTCGAAATTGGCTAATTCTGGTCTCATTTAGAAGCTTGTCAAGTTATCATTCCATTGACCTCAAAATAGTCTAACTTCGACCACTGAAGAGAGAGTTATGAGGTTACTATTGGAGAAGGTGATGAAGGAAAAATTCAGGACCGACGACTATTATCCTTCTTATGGATGCCCAAATGGTCTCGGAATACGACGATTCCAGTCAGGATAGAAAGAGCACTAAAGTACCATTCAGATGACCATAAAACGACCCAATCCGACATTAAACGAGGGAGTTATGAGCGTTTCCACTGGATTGCGTAATTTGGAAAGATTAACAATACAAATTGCAAAATGACGATCGAAGAGTTCCAACGTGCTTTGGGATATCGAACAGTCTCAAAATTAGCCAATTTCAGTCCCATTTGGAAGCTTTTCAAGTTACGAATCCAATGAGCTCAAAATAGTTTAAATTGGACCACTAAAGATGGAGTTATGAAGGTAACTAATGGACAAGGAGATGATGAAGAAATTCAGGACCAACGACTACGATCCCACTTACGGATGCCCAAATGGTCTCGGAATATGATGATTCCTGTTAGGAATGGAAGAGCACTAAAGTAACTTTCAGATGACCAAAAATTGACCCAATCCGACAGTAAATGAGGGAGTTATGAGCATCTCCATTGGATCGCGTAATGTGGAAAGACAAACAATCCAAATTTCAAAATGACGTTTGAAGAGTTCCAACGTGATTTTGGGATATTGAACAGTCTCGAAATTAGCCAATTCTGTCTCATTTAGAAGCTTGTCAAGTTACCATTCCAATGAGCTCAAAATAGTTTAAATTCGACCACTGAAGAGAGAGTTATGAAGGTCACTAATCGACAAGGAGATGAAGGAGAAATTCAGGACTGACGACTACAATCCCACTTATGGATGCCCAAATGGTCTCGGAATACGACGATTCTAATAAGGAATGAAAGAGCACAAACGTACCTTTCAAATGACCAAAAATTGACCCAATCCGACATCAAACGATAGAGTTATGAGCATCTCCATTGGATCGCGCGATGTGGAAAGACTAACAATCCAAATTTCAAAATGACGATCGAAGAGTTCCAACGTGCTTTTGGGATATCGAACGGTCTCAAAATTAGCTAATTCTGGTCTTTTTTAGAAGCTTGTCAAATTACCATTCCAATGACCTCAAAATTGTCTAACTTCGACCACTGAAGAGAGAGTTACGAAGGTTACTATTGGACAAGGAGATGAAGGAAAAATTCAAGACCGAGAACTGTGATCCCTCTTTAGGATGCCCAAATGGTCTCGGAATACGACGATTCCAGTCAGGATAGAAAGAGCACTAATGTACCTTTCAGATGATCATAAATCGAGCCAATCCGACATCAAACGTGGGAGTTATGAGCATCTCCATTGGATTGCACGATTTGGAAAGATTAACAATCCAAATTGCAAAATGACGATCCAAGAGTTCCAACGTGCTTTTTGGATATCGAACGGTCTTGAAATTACCCAATTTCGGGCCCATTTGGAAGATTTTCAAGTTACCATTCGAATGAGCTCAAAATAGTTTAAATTCGACCACTAAAAAGGGTGTTATGAAGGTTACTATTGGACAACGAGATGAAGGAGAAATTCAGGACCGACGACTACATTCCCACTTATGGATGGTCTTGGAATACAACGATTCCAGTCAGGAATGAAAGAGCACTAAAGTACCTTTCAAACCAGAAATCGACCCAATCCGAATGCAAACGGGGGAACTATGAGCATCTCCATTGGATCGCGCGATGTAGAAAGCCTAACAATCCAAATTTCAAAATGACGATCGAAGAGTTCCAACGTGCTTTTGGGATATTGAACAGTCTCGAAATTAGCCAATTCTGGTCTCACTTAGAAGCTTGTCAAGTTCCATTCCAATGAGCTCAAAATCGTTTAAATTCGACCACTACACAGAGAGTTATGAAGGTTACTATTGGACACGGAGATGAAAGAGAAACTCAGGACCGACGACTACGATCCCACTTATGGATGCCCAAATGGTCTCGAAATACGACGATTCGAGCCAGGAATGAAAGAGCACTAAAGTGCCTTTTGGATGATCTAAAATCGACCCAATCCGACATCAAACGATTGAGTTATGAGCGTCTCCGTTGGATCGCGTGATGCAGAAAGAAAAACAATCCAAATTGCAAAATGACTATCGAAGAGTTCTAACGAGCTTTTGGGATATCGAACGGTCTCGAAGTTAGCCAATTTGGGTCCCATTTGGAAGCTTTTCAAGTTACCAATCCAATGAGTTCAAAAAAGTTTAAATTCGACCACTAAAGAGGGAGTTATGAAGGTTACTATTGGACAAGGAGATGAAGGAGAAATTTAGGACCGATGACTGTGATCCCACTTACGAATGTCCAATTGGTCTCAGAATACGACGTTTCCAGTCATGAATGAAAGAGCACTAAAGTACCTTTCAGATGGCCAAAAATTGACCCAATCCGACAGCCAACGAAGGAGTTATGAGTGTCTCCATTGGATTTCGTGATGTGGAAAGACTAACAATCCAAATTTCAAAATGATGATCGAAGAGTTCTAACATGCCTTCGGGATATTAAACGGTCTCGAAACTAGCCAATTCTGGTCTCATTTAAAAGCTAGTTAAGTTACCATTCCAATGAGCTCAAAATAGTTTAAATTCGACCACTACACAGAGAGTTATGAAGGTTACTATTGGACAAGGAGATGAAAGAGAAATTCAGGACCGACGACTACGATCCCACTTACGGATGCCCAAATGGTCTCTAAATATGACGATTTGAGTCAGGAATGAAAGTGCACTAAAGTACCTTTCAGATGACCAAAAATTGACCCAATTCGACATTAAACGATGGAGTTCTGAGCGTTTTCGTTGGATAGCGCAATACAGAAAGATTAACAATCCAAATTACGAAATGACGACCGAAGAGTTCCAACGTGCTTTTGGGATATCGAACGGTCTCGAAATTAGCCAATTCTGGTCTCATTTAGAAGCTTGTCAAGTTACCATTCCAATGACCTCAAAATTGTCTAACTTCGACCACTGAAGAGAGAGTTATGAAGGTTACTATTAGACAAGGTGATGAAGGAAAAATTTAAGACCGACGACTGTGATCCCTCTTACGGATGCCCAAATGGTCTCGGAATACGACGATTCCAATCAGGATAGAAAGAGCACTAATGTACCTTCAGATGTTCATAAACCGACCCAATCCGACATCAAAGGTGGGAGTTATGAGGGTCTTTATTGGATTGCGCGATTTAGGAAGATTAAAAATCCAAATTGCAAAATAATGATCGAAGTATGAATTACTATTTTGGTATAATCCCACTCATGATTAACGCACTAACACGGACAACATTCAATCATAAGCATATATGTTGCATAAGTGAAGTTTTGGAACTCGGGAGTTGAGTTGCTACCCGACCCCCGATTTTCAGGGCGTTACATTTTGTCACAATATGACAAAGGAAGAAAGGAAGAAATGATAGTGGAAGACTAATAAGATAGTAAAGAAAGGAATAACGAGTTAAGAGATGCAAGTAAAAATAAGCAAATTCAAAGTTCACATAGCATTAATCAGCTGAATCAAACGTCAATCATACAAATTGAAGTAAAATCAAAATCCACACACCAACAAAAGTAACATAAAAGTTATTACAAACCAAAGATTAAAACACTTAATCAGATCCTGAGGAAGGAGCAGGTATGGTAGGATCAATTTGATGAAGGCCCTTGTTTAAACGCCTAAGATACTTGCGCGTATATTTAAATTACAAATCATGGACAACATTCATGTTCTCTACCTTCTCCTCTAGAGCACGAAAATGAGCATCAAACTCAGATGGCTCATAGTCAGGATCATTTGTAGAATCTGATTCAATCTCATCAAAAATATCATCCATATTGATATCATCAAGAGGAAGATCTCCACCTTCTTCATCATTCCCTGCTTCAGCACCACCACCACCCACATCTCTTTGACCAGGTGTCAGTTCCAATTTTATCTTATTTAAATTAGAATTGTTAAATAAAAGATGATGAATAGGATCCTCTCTAACAGGCATAACAACTAGCATGTGAGTGGCTAACACAATCAAAAGATAAGCAAATGGAATATCACTGTGTCCTAGATGGAGACGAAATTGAATGATGAAATGACATATGAAAGAAGGCAGACAGACTTTAGTACCAGTGACGATAGAATGCAAAACTCGAACCGTAAAGGAAGTTAGTTTTATTTTGTTACCAGAACAAGGATACACATTTAAAATAAAAATTCTATGGAGAACTCTGTAATTAGGTAACAAATACTTTACGAGGAGCGCATTTCCTTTATGAGTCCATTGAATGTCCATATTACATAAATCTCTGGTTAACATCCGTTTTTCTGATTCTGAAGCTTTTTCCATTAAAATATGAATAGGGATGCCCTCATCATTAACAGGTATTTCCATTAGATCCACAATCAGATGACAGTCTACTGTAAATGGACCTTCTCTAGTATTAATATTAAAAGTTAAATTATCAGATGAAAATTCAGAGATACATGCACACATAACCTGTGCAATGGATTGGTATGCAGGCCCACCCCAATGTAGGATGTTATCCCAACCTACAGATTGAAGCAGAGGAAAGATACCAAAAGGAGCAATGTGATCAATAAACACAGCTTTTTCAAGAATGACATTGCGCATACGCAAATCCCTAACGTGAGCGGGATCATCTTCGGATGACCGAAGATGGCGCCGAGTGATAGGAGCCGATCTAGAGGATAATGGACCACAGACAATTTTCTTTTTCCCTCTAACATCCATTTACTTAAAGAGAACCAAAGTACCAAGAAATCATAAAGGAAGTAGAGATGGGTTTTCTAAGATCAGCAAATGGAGTAGAAAAATCTCAAAATCTCAACAAAGCTTGAAATCAAGTACTCAAATGACAAAAATGAAGAGAATAGAACTTGAATCTACAAGATTGACAAAAAAAATGCACTAACATTAACGAATCAAACGGTTGGGTACGACCGATCGTGCTTATGCCCGTCGGAGAAGAAATAGGAAATGAGGAAGATGAGATTTTCTTCCAAATTTAAAAGGTCCAGCGCGCTACACGACTGGTCGAGGACTGTTCTTGACCGGTCGTACCATGACTGGTCAAGCGCTTCCTCGATTGGTCGAGTATCGACAAAAATATGCATTTTTTATAAAAATTTAAAATTTAAACCAATAAATTATCAAATATATACACTATGATACACAAATGCATGAATAATCAATTTAAATTGCACATACCAAGATCAAATTTTAATTTATTAAACTTGCTTTTATCGAGCAGTTTAGTAAAAATGTCAGCAAGTTAAGTCTCGGTTGAAATATAATCTAAAGAGATTATTTTTTCTTCCACTAATTCATGAATATAATGATACCTAATGTCAATGTACTTGGTACGTGAATGCTGGATTGGATTTTTAAAAATATTTATAGCACTGGAATTATCACAATATAATATCATTGACTCCTGTGCAATTCCATAATCGCTTAACATACGTTTCATCCAAACAAGCTGAGTACATGCATTTCCAGCTGCTATGTATTCAGCCTCAACAGTGGAGAGCGATATAGAACTTTACTTCTTGCTAAACCAGGAAACTTAACAATTTTTGATATAGAAACAACCACCACTGGTTGATTTTCTATCATCGATATTAGCCCAATCAGCATCTGAATACCCAGCCAATTGAACACTAGTATCATATGGATACCAGAGACCCAAATTAGCAGAACTTGCGACATATCACATAATCCGCTTAACAGCAGTTAGATAAGATTCTTTAGGGTTAGACTAATATCTAGCATAAATACCAACACTTAAAGCAATATCAAGTCTACTTGTAGTTAAGTAAAGTAAACTGTCAATCATGCTACGATATAATTTAGGATCTACATTTTTGCCTGTAGAGTCTTTTGAGAGTCTTAAGGTTGTACTCATAGGAGTATCAAAATTCTTACCATTCTCAAATCTGAACTTTTTAATCAAGTTCAAAGCATATTTGGTTTGAGAAATAAAAATACCATCAAGTTTTTGTTTTACTTGCAACCCTATGAAATAATTCAATTCCCCAACCATGCTCATTTCGAACTTAGATTTCATTAAATCTGCAAACTTAACAGTCATGTTAGCACAGGTAGATCCATAACTAATATCATCAACATAGATTTATACCATTAAGATATGATCGTTATGTTTCTTAACAAACAGAGTTTTATCAACACTTCCCATTAGAAAATTATGACTTAGTAAAAACTTAGTCAATTTTTTGTATCATGCCCTGGGAGCTTGTTTCAAACCGTAAAGAGCCTTTTTAAGGTGATAGACATGATCAGTGTTCTTAGGGTTTTCAAAACCCATTGGCTGTTCTACATACACTTCTTTATGTAGATCACCATTTAAGAAGGCACTCTTTACATCCATTTGATAAATTTTGAATTTTTTAAAGCAAGCAATGGATATGAATAGTCTGATTGATTCAAGGCGAGCAACTGGGGCAAAGGTTTCATCGTAATCAATGCCTTTTATTTGAGTGTACCCTTGTACAACCAGTCTTGCCTTGTTTCGAATAATATTACCAAGTTCATCAGACTTACTTTTAAAAATCCACTTTGTTCCAATAATATGTTTATCTTTAGGTCTAGGAACAAGATTCCAGACATTATTTCGAATAAATTGTCTAAGTTCTTCCTGCATAGCAACTATCTAGTTTTTGTCAGAAAGAGCTTTTTTTACATTAGCCGGTTCAATTGGGATGTAAAGCACACTTAATTACATATGTCTTCTATTTGTCTACGAGTGCGCACACCAGTGAGAGGGTTTTCAAGAATTTGAGTGGTTGGATGATCTTTAATAGTCCTCAGTTCAGAATTAGTTTGATTTGATGAAGTATCTAGTTTGTCAATTAAAAGAACTTCATCATTATCTGAACTTGGGGCAGGTGTATTCAAGTGATCGTCAATGACCACATTGATAGACTCTTGAATAACACCGGTCCTTTTGTTCAATACTCGATATGCACGACTATTTAAAGAATACCCTAAAAAGATACCTTCATCACTTTTAGTATCAAACTTTCCCAAATTTTCACGGTTATGTAAAATATAGCACTTGCTACCAAAAACTCAAAAGTATTTGACAGTAAGCTTCTTATCAAACCAAAGTTCATAAGAAGTTTTATTATTAGATTTACAAATATAAACTGAGTTGATAATATAGCATGCAATATTTACGACTTCAGCCCAAAGGTTTCTAGGGTTCATACTATTCAACATTAAATTTTCCATTTCTTGAAGCACTCTATTTTTCCTCTCTACAATTTCATTTTGTTGTGGTGTTTTGGGCGCAAAGAATTCATGCGATATTCCCTGTTCGCTACAGAATTTCTCAAAACTGCTATTCTCGAACTCAGATCCATGATCACTACGGATCTTACAAACTTGAGAACTTTTTTCAGTTTGGATCCGTTTGAGAATCCTTTTTACTTCGTTAAGGGTTTCTGATTTATCCCTTAAGAAGGCTACCCAAGTGAATCTGGTCAAATCATCCACGATTACCAGTATGTATTTTTTGCCACCTCGACTCTCCGTCCTAGTAGGTCCTATAAGATCCATGTGGAGAAGTTCGAGCGATTTTGATGTGGCATTAGAGTTCACCTTTTTGTGAGCACTTATAGTTTGTTGCCAATCTGGCATTCGCCACATATTTTGTCTACTTTTTAAAGTTTAGGTAGACCTCTTATTAGTTCTCCTTTGCTCAATCTGTATAGATTACGGTAGTGTACATGTCCAAGGTGTTTATGCCATAATTCTGTCTCATCGGTACGGACCATGTAGCATGATTGATTAGATGAGCTACCATCGCTTATAATATAGCAATTTTCAGAAGTTCTGCGACCATTTAATATTACAGAACCCTTTTTGTTTAAAATTTCACAACCTCGATTAGAAAAGTTCATGCTGTGATTGTTATCGCATATTTGAGATATGCTTAACAGGTTGTGTTTTAACCCCTTAACATATAAAACATTCTTAATTAAGGGAAGGTTATAGAGTTGAACCGTACCTTGGCCAATAATCTTACAGTTGCTACCATCACCAAATGTGACTAACCCATCAGTCATATCTTTAAAATCGGTGAATAAAGCCTTATCGCCAGTCATATGCCTGGAGCACCCACTATCTAGGTACCACTTTGTATGGCTTGTCGCTTTGAATGCAGTGTGGGCAACCAAGCAGGTAACCTTAAGAACCCATTTCATAACTGTTTTGGATTTAGGAGTATAGTTGGTCTTCTTATGTTTGTAGTTGTTGTAAGACTGACTCACTGAGTTAGATTTTAAGAGCTCCTTAAGTAGATCAACTATTTTCTCAGCTAAAGGGTTTTGGTTTTGATTTTTGTAATTGGTATAGTTACCTTTAGGTTTGAAAAGTTTTAACATTTTTAGAAAACTTTTGACTTGAACTTTTCTCTTTTGAGTTAGAGGATTCTCCTTTCACAAACTTGGGAGGAATATTCTTCTATTTAGGAGGGATATTTCTATCGTATCCTAGACCAGATCGGTTGCCACATTTTCTTGATCTAGTTAAAAGTTTTTCTAATTTTGGATCACCTTAGGCATACCTCCATGTATCCTTTAAACTCAAAAGGGAAGAGACTTCAAGTTTAAGTTTATCGTTTTCAGATTTCATATTTTCAATAAGGGTGGTTTTGAAATCTAGATCACATTTGCATTTTTCAAAACAATCTTAAAGATAAGATTTTTCTAAAATAAGAGACTCAAATCTTTCTCTAAGCCCTGAAAACCTTTCTTTTTGAAGCTTTAGTTTTACCGCAATCTTACAACTTTCCTTATATAGGGCATTGTAAGCATCTTGAAGATCTTCTTCATTATCATGATCACTATTCAAATTTTCTTTACTAGTAGAATCATCATGATCTGAAAAAGTGAACTTGGCTAAAGTCATAAGGGCTTTGACTTCATTGCCTGACTCAGTTTCAGAATCTTCTGATTCAAAAGAGGCTTCAATGCCAGAAGATTCATCCCAAGTAGCCAACATTCATTTCTTTTTAGGTTTGTCCTTTTTAGGACACTTGTTTGTTAGATGCCCATATTCTTGGCAGTTGTAACATTAACTATCTTTCAAAGATTTTCAAGATTTAGATCTAGATTTAGATCTCTTCTTATCATTTGATTTTTGAAAGTCAACCCTCTTTTTACTTTTAAAAATCTTGTAAAACTTTTTTGCTAAGAGAGCCATATCATCTTCAGAGTTTTCAAAATCAGAGTTTTCCTGAGAAATACATTTGGAAGACTTAAGGGCTATAGATTTACCTTTAGGAGCTTTAAAGTTTAACTCATAGGTTTGTAAAGACCCAACTAATTCTTCTACCCTCATAATGTCCGTATCACGAAGTTCCTGGATCGCAGTCACCTTTGAGTTGAACTGCTCAGGTAGTGAGCGTAGTATCTTTCCACACACTTTACTTTCTGGGATTTTATCGCCAAGACCCCACATAGAGTTTATAATGTCATTTAGTCTTGTATAAAAGTCCATGAACATTTCATTTTCCTTCATATGTATTTCCTCAAATTTAGTTGTGAGGATTTGGACTTTAGACTTTTTTACAATTGATGTACCTTCGTGTGTCATTTCTAAAATATCTCAAGCTTGCTTTGCAGTATCACAGGATATAATTCTTTTGAACTCATCCTGTGATAGTGCGCAAGTGATTGCATTTAGTGCTTTTACATTGGCATTACTCTCACTTTTCTGAAGTGTGGTCCAAGAAAAATAGGGTGATATTCTCATTGATTTTGATCCATCGATACCAGTCACTTCAGTGGTAAGAGGGATCCATTCAGTCATTGTGGCTTGCCACACACTCTCATCCATTGATTTGAGAAAAATCCTCATTCTGGCTTTCCAATAGGCATAGTTGGAGCCATCAAATGGTGGAGGCCTAGTGACTGAAAGGCTATCAAAATTTGACATCTTATCAATAGCTTAAATCGATTGGCTCAGGAAATAAATCTAAATAATAACAATTAAAATGAGCTATTAGGCTTTGATACAACTTGAAAAGGCCTAGCTATATGTCCTAGAGGGGGATGAATAGGACTATGCCAAATTAAAACTTTAACAATGGAATTTAAATGAATAAGATAGTCTTAAAACAATTGAATGAAAGATAGAACTTTTAAACAAATCACAGTACTGAAATGTAAAGCACTAAAATAGAGAGGTTAATACCAATGTTGTTCTAAGGACAACCTTGCACCATAAAAACCAAGGGTTTATGGCAGGACAACCTTACTAGAACAATTTGAATATCAAAAAGTTAAACTTAAAGGAAATAAAGGAAATAGCAAGAAATTAAATTCTAAACTATTACAACATTCCCCATAATGCTTGAAATGTAAAAGATTACAACATTCACATCCACATATACATTCCACAGCTTTGAATGATAAAAGATAGAAATTAAATAAACATTCAAACCACAAAACACAAAGAATTATAGTGGTTCGCCTGTGTGTACACCAATTGTTAAACAACAGCCACACATATTACTACTCCACTCCTAATATCCTCACACAGGGGATATCGGCATTCACTATGAAAATAGGTTTCACAGGTTCACCTAAAACCTTCACAATTGTGTCTTTCAAATGGGCTTACACAATTCAAAAACCATACTTCTGAGTTTTCTGGCTCTCCTCAGATAACCACAAGATTGACATTTATCTGGCTTAATCTCAAACAAAAACCAAAAGCATAGAAGATTTACACAAATGTAAAATACCTGGATTTCTCCTTTCGTAGCAGCCCGGAAGAACCAATCGGAGTAGAAGTTCAAATATAGAAGTTCAATTGTCCAATATTCACTTTGAAATGGTTCTAAGTTCTAATTGATTTTAAATTAAACCAAATGGGCTAGCTATATTTGATTTTGATTCCAAGAATAAGGAATATAGCAATTCCTCTTTTCAATTCAAATTGGAATGCAGAAACAAAATCAAATAAATAAAGCTAACAAAAGAGAATATTAAATATGCACAATGTAGCTTAAATAACACAAACTTATCTCTGAGTGATGCTTTGATTTTACTTGAATTTAATTCTTGAAAAAACTATGAAATTTGTGTTCAATTTATAGATGCAGAAATCACGTCTACGACTGGTCATGTGGCCACCACAACTGGTCCTAGGTCGAGCTGCATTTTAAAATTTTAAGTGCAATTGGATAAAACCGTTTTACGACTGGTCTTAGGGTGTCCACGACTGATCATGAGGCCTCCACGACTGGTCGTGACCATCACACGACTGGTCGTGAGAAACTAGGAATGGTTGCTGGAGTTTGAGTCGTAGCTACAAGACTGGTCGTGAATGAGTCGGCATTGTTCCTACAACCGGTCGAGCAGACTCCAGGACTGGTCGAAGCTCAACCAAAAAATTCTGAAATTTTGTAACAACTTAGGACTGGTCTTGGAATTTCTTGGACTGGTCGAGTCAGTTCTAGGACTAGTTGAACAAGGTCCAAGAATAGTCTTAGAATAGACCAAACACTTATAAAATAATTCAGTTCGAATTATGTATTCAAAATTACCTACCCTAAGGTCAAACTAAGGTCATGCAAACCTTAAATGTGAAGTATGGACATTGAGTCTTCACTTCTTATAATGATGGTTGACCTTTGAAGATTGTGAAGCTTGCGATCTCTGAAGTAGCTTGAACTTGAGATCTTCTGAAGCTTTGAACTTCATCTTGTACTATAGTCTTGAGTTGTACTTGAGACTTGAACAAGAACTTGTCTTCTGTTGTAGCTCTTGAAATATTTTGATCATTGAAGCTTGCAAAAGTTGACAAATAACTTGAACTTGAACTTCTTGAAGTAGATCACCGCTCTAAGCTTGAAGCATTGATGCAGTGACTTGAACATACAAATCAACATGCTACACAAGACATAGATTGTATTTTTGGCACCACAAAATTTGACAATTAAAGGGGCAAATAACAATTGCACTTACTCATATGCATATAATGGATGGATGTAAAACAAACATCGCATTATAGAAACCATGTATGCATAGCAGATCAAGTAAAGAACAGTGAGATAAGTAGATAATATGGAGATAAAGCATCACACACATCACATCCCATAGATGATATAAACTGGATAAAACAGGGGATAATAGCAACATTCAAAGTAGACCAAATTCACATGGCAGTAAAGATAGATGATATATAAATCGCCATAACCAAAAGTATCCAAAATATACATATACTGCCCAAGATTGACAACAGTGTTGTATAAAAAAAATAAAAATAAATAAATAAAGAAAAACAAGCCCATCCATGGGCACCCCAAAAAAAATAGCCACAAGTTTCTGGCCCATTCATGGGCATATATAAATTCTAAAAAAAAAAAAAAAAAAACTTGTCAGACTATGTAGGTTAGTAAGCTATCACATACACTCATCGGAGCATAGACCATCCAAAAAGATATTAATGCCCATATGCAGAGATAAGAGTAGGGTGTATGTGACAACATCTAGAGACCAGCACTATGGCAGAGGAGTAGAGGAAGATGGTGTCGTGTCGTCTCGACAGCAGGTGATCAGATCAACCAATTGTTGCACAGTCTGCTGCACTCCGTTTACCAGATGTTCCAATATAGTGAACCTGGTATCCATGGACTCCTTTAGCTGGGTGATGTCCCGCTACATCACGCTAATTCTATCCTGATGGAGCTTGAATTATCTAGCTTGCCCGGCAGTAGATGATGATGGAACTTGTGGAGGTGTAAGTGGGTCACCTTCCGCCATTCCGACGCCTTCAGTTGGAGCAACTCCTTCACCATGCTCTTCCTCTTCGTGGATCCCCTCCTCAGCTAGGTCTTCGGAAAATTTGTGGAACTTTAAGTCCATCCTTTGAATGTTATTCTTGTTGAAGTGTTGAGGGGGAAGTTCCAGATCATTGGAAGTTGGAAAATTGATCGCATTGCACACATTGTGAATGATCCAAGGATAGGGCAAGTGAACATCCCGAGACGTATGAATGGCATATACTAGCTGATGCACAATGAGAGTAGGGAGGCAGATTTTGATCCCTGTGGCTATGGAGTATACTATCATGGTCATGATCCTAGTGAGATCGGAACGGTTGGTACTTCTAGGATAGATGTTGGACACGAAGATACCATGCAAAATACGAAATCGTGGTCCCATGAATTTGGATTTTAATGCATTTCCTTAGTACCAGGGAATATCACGACCATGGCAAAGGAACTTCGTGACCATGGATCGAGTTTCAACATTCTCCAAATCCATATCCGAAAGACCAATAGGTGATAGGGTAAGACCAAAATTTTTTGCAATAGATTCAGGGGTAATCTCCACATCGTCTCCATCGACAGAAATAGTGATGGAAGGTAGATCAGACACTAGATAATGACAAGAAGCAAAGAAGTTGTATGTCCTTTCAGAGTGACATGGCCCACCGAAGTCAAGGACAAGCAACCAGTCAATTGCAGCAAAAAGAGGTTCCAGACTATAAGGTATTAAACTGTCCCTGTCTACCTTCCTCTCATGGACAAGCTTCCTACCAGTGTATTTGGCTAGAACTGGATTCACCCTAGGCGGAGGAGGTGTCGATGCCTCTGATTGGAACCCACCACATGATGCTTGTCTAGTTCGTTGGGGTGTAGGAGTCCCAAGCTCAGGAGCCCTTGCTCTTTCTCTCGGAGCAAGAACCTTTTGCCTGGAAGATCTAGACGATTCTCCAGGACCGGACACCTTCCCTTTATCCTTTCCCATTTGCAAAATACTCACAGAGATGAGTTTGGAGATAAACCGACTGAATCAAAATAGGAAATACCCAAAAAGAGCAAGATGGAATCTTGATGAACAAGGGGGAATGGAAGGGTATTACTGGATATGAAGGACGTTTGGGACTTTCTGACGAGGCTCCGAGCAAACCGGTTGAGAGGAACGGGCAGGGAAGAAGAAAAAAAAAAATCTTGAGAAGTGAAATGCCCTTTTCCCGCTCGAGTGCCATTTTATCTGGCGGCATACTTCGATATCATCGAACATTGTTTCGATGATATCGATGATCCTCATTCGATGATATCGAATCTGTCTTCAATAGCGTTCTCGATCATGAGACTTTACAGATTCCAAAGAGGCGTCAATGATATCGATCCTCAGTCGATTTAATCGAGAATCCACATGAGTTATCCACAGACAAATCGAAGGTGATTATTTTTCATTTTTCAACACTTCGACAGATTTTCATGTATAATATAATATATCTTTGAATCAACCAGTATACACAAAAAAAAATTGTACAAGCATTGTACAAATCAAAAGTTAAACATCAAGATGTTTATATACAAAAAGATTGAGGTGAGGGACCTCAGATGTATCATTAGGAGCTCAACAAAATTGCATCTTTTCAGCAACTATCCAGATCTAGATGCATGACCTGGACTTATTTTTCTATGCTCAATATTTCTGAGCATATGGATCAGTCCTTCTATAAGACCTGTATCCTAGACCGTACGACCCTTAACCGTTATTTGCGCATGACCTGGATTCACACGCCGTCAATCCGAGTCAACTCAACCCGAGACTAGTACCCTAGCGACTGCGCTGTTGCCGCGGTTCCGATGCCGTGACTCGCGCGCCAATCTGATGCTTTGGCCAGGAGATGTAGGCCCACGTTCAATTCAAGGAAAACGCCGCGCGTTACAAAACCTAAGAGAATCAATCCCATCAATCACTCACCCATCACTCACCCATCCCCAAGTACAACCCCCATCCATAAAGTCAACTTTCCCATCACCTCACCCATCTCTCTCCCCATCACTCCATCACTCACATCACCTCTCTCTCTCATTCTCTCCCAAGCTCCATGAGAGCAACCCACGACCAAGCTATCTCCAAGAGAGGAGAGCTTGGTGTGGCCCACCTTCATATCTCCCATCCTCACCCTTCAAAATCGATCCCGACTGTTGAATCGCACTCATTTGAGCTCTAAGTTGCATTGGCGGAAGAAGAAAAAGAAGATCAAGGTGAGTGAATCTCCACTATTTGTGAGTGATTTTGTTTTATTTTCAACCGTTGATTGAAGGCCCACTTGTGGTGGGACCCATCCGATCTCTCTCTTCTTCTCTCTTCCTCTCTCCCTTTTTCTCATTTTTTTATGATGACGAGGTGTGGCCCACCTGATGTACTCACATCCACGCCATCCAGGGTCATTGGCCCACCTTAATGATGCATTTATCCATGCTATCTGTCCAGCGGGCAGGCCCACCTGCCTGTCCATTTTGGACGAGCCTGGACGAAGGGAGATTACAAATATTAGCTTGATATAAACTTTGGTGGGTCATGTACACGTGGGACCCACATGAAGTATATGTCTCACCCACCGTCCAGTGGACAGGTCCACTGTGATGTGTATCATCCACACCGTCCTTGGATGTGGACCTCACCAGAGGTATCTATTGTATCCTAACCATCTATCTGGTGTGGTTCCTACGTAGCAATGCTGCTGTATTGATATCAGCAAGCTCCATGGGCATGACCAGGAGGTATGTGTTATATCCTATCGTCCATCTGGTGAGATTTCACCATGATGTATGGGTTTTAACCCACGCCGTTCATCCAGCTAGGACCCACCATGATACATGCAACTTCCATCCATCAGCAGAACACAGTTGTTGTGTAGACGTCACCAACTCTGAGGGGACCATCCAGATATACAATGGATGGTTGGGATTAAACAGCCTCAGCTGTTGTTATACGTCGGAAGTCCCGTGGACCCTACCACCATGATGCGTGTGGTTTATATCCCTCCCATCTATGTTGAGTACAGCACGTGGGGCCCACTTTGATGATGTGTGTCCACGCTGTCCATGCTGGACAGGGACCCACCGTGGTGTATTTATTTCATCCACACCGTCCAGATCTTCGCTTGGCTGGGGAATCTCACACCGGCATATAGCTGCTGCATTGTAGCGTCAGGTCCTGTAGACCCCACTCATGATGTAGGTGATACATTATGCTATAGAGCAGCTGTGGGATCCATGCATGTGTGGACTCCACATGCATGCATTTATCAATGTCGTCCATCTGTGTGCACACCGTGAAGTATGTGTTTTATTCCACCATCCAGATGGCTGGACGGTGGACACCACCGTAATGTATTGTGTCACCCACATCATCCAGCTATGTGGGGCCCTCCTTGTGCATCAAGTGGACCGTCATGATGGATGATTTTCATCCAAACCGTCCATCCTATTTGTAGGGACGGGCAGGAGCTTTGAATAGCCACCTGGATGTATGGTTTAAACCCAGCCGTCCGTCTAGGACAGTGACCATCATTAGAATGTATGTGTTTTAAATACATGTCGTCCATCTATTTCTGCAGAGATAGGTCCCACTGCTGTTGACGTCAACTAGATCTGTGGGTCCCACACATGGTGTTGTAAATCCTCAGTCATCTGTCCATTTGGACAGAGCGTGGGGTCCTGATGTATGATGATGACGGGTTGGACGTTGGGTCTGATGTAATGATAATATTATGTTATTATATATACATACACGTGTTTATGTTGTGGGTCCCACATGGGGACCACAGTGATGTATTCATTTCATCCACACCGTCCAGACCATCTGGACAGTGCTAGACAATATATGGACGGTACTGATGAGCTGGACAGTGTCCAAATGGTGTTAATTTACTCGGACAATTTTTGGGCAATGCTGATTTACTTAGACGATATTGATCATCATTAGTGTGTTGTGTGACTCACCATGGATGTACGTGGTACATCTAAACCGTCCATCCCAATGGTGAGCTTATCTCATGGCTTGAGACTAAGAGTGAGGTAGATCCAGAACTCAAGTGGCCCACACCATCTAAAATAATGTGAAGGCATGCAAAACATATAAAAGTACTTGCCGGGACCCACCTGAAATTTGAATGCATCTTAACTTGGCCTGATCCTTTAACGATGTGGGCCTTACATAATGGATGGGCTGGATTTGTGAACCATGGTTTGGTGCGCCCAACAGATAATTCTAAATGTTTTAATGAAGGTTAAACCTCTCAACTGTTGTGTATGGTGTGGCCTACACAAGCCACAACTTGACTTGATTTTAAGCCCCAGGCGCACTATGATGTGCGTGTTTCGTCTATACCGTCCACTTGTGCGACCCACCTAGATTATGTATTTTGCATCCACATAGTCTATCCTTGGGATCCGCTATGATATACGCATTTTATTAGTGTCGTCCAACCCGTGGACTCTACATGGGAAGTATTTATGGCCCGTCGTTAAAGCCCATTTGTTGCATATGAGATCCATTTGTTGCGTAGGCAGGGCCCATCTGTTATGCACATAAAGCCCATTGGTGCGGTCCATCTATGAGGCCCATCATGATGTATATTTAAGGCCCATGTGGCAGGGCCCACCTGCCTTGTATTTGAGGCCCATATGATGGTACCCACCAGCTTGAATCTCAGGACCATGGGCAAGGCCATTGTGATGCGACCCATACTGATGTATAGCAAGTTCATGCGATGCGGCCCACTTGATGTACATGAGGCCCATGTTTAAGGCCCAATATGATGTATGCCCGGCCCATGTGTTAGGGCCCGATGGGATGTATTTATGGCCCATGTGCCGAGGCCCGTTGTGATATATATGCAGTCCATGAGTGAGGCCCATAGTGATGTGTATTAGGACCTTGTGTGAGGCCATGGGCCCACTTTACATTTGGCTCTATGTGGGCCACTTCTTGGGGGTAATGTTGGTGAATGACCACATTGTTGGGACAATGATGGTTTAATGTCCACATTGTGACCTTCCCTTAGGCCTTGTTTGGCCGATTGCCGATTCTTATTGTCGTGGCCAGTTGACCGAGTATCGGTCGAGACCAATTATCGTGGCCGATTACCGATTATGATTATTGTGGTCGATTGACCGATTATCGATCGAGACTGATTATCGTGACCGATTTGCCGATTTTGATTATTGATCGATTCCGATTGACTGATTGTCGATCCCGATTGACGTAACCGATTTGCTGATTCTGATTATCGATCGATTCTGATTGACCGATTGCCGATCCCGATTGACATAACCGAATTGCCGACTCTGATTATCGATCTATTCTGATTGACCAATTGCCGATCCCGATTGATATGACCGATTTGCTGATTCTGATTATCGACCGATTCCGATTGTCGATTCCGATTGACCGATTGTCGATCCCGATTGATGTGACCGATTTATCGATTCTAATTATCGATCGATTCCGATTGTATAGGCCGATTATGATTTGTCAAGGACGATTGTATAGGCCGATTCTGATTTGTCGGGGCCGATTCCAATTGTCGAGGCCAATTGTTGAAGCCAATTTCGGTTGTCGGGGCTGGTTTCGATTGCTGAGGCCAATTGTCAAGACCTATGTGATGTATATGCGACCCGTATTTAAGGCCCATTATGATGTACATTAGGCCCATGTGAAAGGCTCATCATGATGTGTATTAGGCTCTTGAGTGAGGCCCATGGTGTTGTATATCAAGCCCTTTGTGAGGCCATGAGTCTATTATATGTTAGGCTCTATGTGGGTCACCCCTTGGGGTCATTGTTGGTTAAATGTCCACCTTGTCGGGAACGATTGCCGAGGCCGATTGTTGATGTCGGGTATTGATACCGATTATGAATATGTGACAACATAATATCATGATACATGCCCATACGCATCATCTGCATGTTTGATATGAGATATGGTTGACCGTTGCATATGACATAGGGCAGGTTGTTCATGGGACTCCCTGATAGGCGGAGTTGCCCCACATGAGCGCACGGTATGCACAGGATTGATGCATGTTTGGACTGTGTGAATCATGCATCTCGCATTATGTGATTATGATTACTGTACGCCCTAGCGACATTAAGGTTGTAGCCTCCACAGGCATATCGTGGGTGGCTAGATGGGACACCGAAAATCTGTTCTACATGGGGTGCTATAGATATCTCTAGGTGAAAGTCCTTAAACCCTCTTGGTTCTAGAGGTTGCTCCAACGTCTAGACCAGGTGGATGCATGAGAGCATGAGAACCGTATACCGTTAGGCTGCGTCTCCCACTGTGTCGTGGTTGGTTGGAAGGGGGTACGACCTTACCTGCCTGAGAGGAGGGGGCAATGCTAGGCTAAGTCTGACCAGCTCGAGGAATGGGTCCGCTATCAACGGGCCAGGCCCGATATTTGGCAGGCGAATAGTGAGGTCTCTTTTACTCACCTTGTTGCGCGCGATGGGGCGACAATCTGGTTTAGAGTGTAATAGACCCCGGTGATGATTCCAGAGGCGAACCGTACTAATATGTGGACTTATTGAGCAGGATTTGCATACTCATTCATTCATTCACTATCCACTCGGGCTGGTGGTACGCAACTATTTATTATGTGAATTTTCACAATGGCTAGGATTTTGGTTGGGGCGACGACTAACCTGAGATCAGGAGTTTACCACATTGAGTTTAACTATCTAAATTTAGGTATGGGACTGGTTTGGATAGAAGTCCCTTGTGATGGACCCCATAGCCTGCGATACTACGTACTATTATTCCGACTTCACTCCAGCATGATCATTTCATTCACACCGCATATTACATTGCGTCTGTAATACTTAGCACTTTGGGTTACCTGTGTTTCTGCATTTGTATGGTTTAATTACAGTATCTAATATTTGACTCTTTATGACCCCTCATTTGTATAGTTGATCTGTATCATGTATTCTGATATTGCTTGACTCATGGACTTGCCAGTATTTTCGCTTACTCTGATAACATATGATTCATGACCTTGCGCCTATTTCGACATTGTATGATTATGACATTGCGTTGAATACTTGGCACTCACCTTGTACACTCACTTACACCACCTTCTAAGCTTTTTATAAGCTTATGCACGATAGATGCGTGCAGGTGATGTTAGGTTGCAGTAGTATTGAGCTTGGAGCGTGCAGCGGTCTTTTGGAGCTTGATTTTCAATTTATGTATTTCCCTTTCAGCATTGTACTCAAATGATTATATTAGTAGATATGTGATGATGATGTTGCCTTTGTGAATTGGGTAATCTTGTGGTTATGCTTATTATGAGTTAAATGTACATTGAAAAATCCTCCTTGTAGGATCCCAGGATCGGAATCTGGCGTATGGACGTTAGGAGCTGAGAATGGGGTACTACGGAGGCTGTCGGCACCTGATTCGGCGAACGGGATTCTAGTGAATCCGATTTCTGGATTTGGGGCGTGACACCTTCCTTTTTCTTTAATGACATAACATTGGTTATTTGTGTGAGAACCCTTCATCACTGTTTTACCTGATATATCTAGGATTTCACATTTGTCTTTATTGAATGTAACCACATGCTCATTGTCACATATTTGAGAAATGCTCAGAAGATTATGCGTTAATCCTTTTATGCAAAAGGCACTCTCATTTTTGAGTGAAGTAATTCCTTGAATAATTCCCTGTCCAATTACCTTAGCGGTGTGTTGAGGCATAAAAATATTTCGTTGCATTGGTCAGAGAATTCCATGGTGCAGATCCTTTCCATGGTTGCATAATCCGTATTTTGGTAAAATTTTATGTTCGAGGGTATTTTAGGTATTTTGGTAAAATTCCATGTTTGGGGGTATCTTAGGTAAAATTCCATGTCCGGGGGTATTTTAGGTATTTTGGTAAAATTCCATGTCTTAGGGTATTTTAGGTATTTTGGTAAAATTCCATGTCCGGGGGTATTTTAGGTATTTTGGTAAAATTCCATGCCCGGGAGTATTTTAGGTATTTTGGTAAAATTCCATGTTCAGGGGTATTTTAGGTATTTTGGTAAAATTCCATGTCCGGGGGTATTTTAGGTAATTTCCATGTCCGGGGGTATTTCAGGTATTTTGGTATATTCCATGTCCGGGGGTATTTCTGGTATTTTGGTATATTCCATGTCCGGGGGTAGTTTAGGTATTTTGGTAAAAATCCAAGTCCAGGGGTAGTTTAGGTATTTCAGTAAAAAGCATTAAAAAGGGTATTTTGGTAATAAAGGGTACACAAGTGTCATTTTAATGAAGAGAGTTGTACACCACCATTTAAGGGAGAGCTTGGTGGACACCGTTGCTTAAGAGAAGAAGATGAACACATGTGAAGAGAAAAGTGGTGGTGATCACCACTTTGTAAGAGTGGTGGGGCCTATAAATACCCCTTCCCTACTTCATTTGAAGGGGTTAGATCAATTGTTGGATCAGTTGGTGGGCCAGGAATGAAAGAGAAGAAGGAGACAGGATAGGGAGAGCATTGTGCGCACTTTGTTGTGCGCTGGGAGCGTTGTGTGGCACACAACACGTTCTCCGCACAATGAGAGCTCTATACAAAGAGCCTGTCCG
The DNA here is from genome assembly GCA_030180095.1 of Magnolia changhungtana. Classification (NCBI taxonomy): domain Eukaryota; kingdom Viridiplantae; phylum Streptophyta; class Magnoliopsida; order Magnoliales; family Magnoliaceae; genus Magnolia; species Magnolia changhungtana. Next base: position 551,342 of record JASAUF010000160.1, read on the forward strand.
CACTGAAATGGCGGTAAAGACCGCACTAGTTGAAGAAAGAATATGCCAATATGTCCTAGAGGTGGGTGAATAGGACTTTTTAAAGTTTTTATATTTTATTTAAAAATCCTACTTCACTAATCCTATGATCATGCAAGTATCAGGATTACTCAAAAGTAACTCTACTGGCTTCCAAGCCTAGTAGAGGATCCAATCACAAATTATTTTAGAAGTAAGCAGTATGCAAGCTAGCTTATGATGGATATGACTGTGTAGGTGTGTGAGAAGTGATCAGATATTCAGATATGGAAATATTTAAAGTAAATTATACAATCATGAAAATAACACTCTCAAACACAGTCATTTTTATAGTGGTTCGACTACTTGTCTACTCCACTCCCGGCTGCCGCACTCAACCCTTGACTGTACCGGATTTCACTAAGGAGGTTTCCCAGGGTTCACCTCAAACCTAAGGTTTTAAATCAGGTTCACCTTCAACCTTTACACAGAGGTTTCTACTCGGTCACCTCTAACCCTGGAGTTTTACTGGTTCACTCCTAACCAGATGTTTATGCTCTCCATAGAGCAAGGGTCCACCCAACGCACCCGGATGTTTATGCTCTTCACAGAGCAAGGGTCCACACAACGCACCCAGATGTTTATGCTCTCCACAGAGCAAGGGTCCACACAACGCACCCAGATGTTTATGCTCTCCACAGAGTAAGGGTCCATACAATGCACCCACTACGTACACTCCCGCCAGAGGCCTCCTTGAGGACTTCAAAGGGTGAGAACCACTTAAGACCCAATCCTAAAAAGGAATGATCACAAGTGTCCTCTTGGATCTGGATACTTACAAATAAGTTGATGAGTCTCATTCAGCGCAATGACGAAGATCTCCTCCTTGTTGTTGAAGAGTCTTCGGCTCCCTTGATCCGTAACATAAAAGATTTACCAGTACTAAGCTTCGGGTTGGGTCAAGGTTATTATGAAATCCTACTCTCTAAAGATTTTCCTATAAGGAATATAGAGTAGTTCCAATCTTATGCATTCAAGGCATCCCAGCTTAATGATTTGTCATTAAGGTAGTAGCTGGAGGATCCTCGAATGCAGAAGTTCATTCTCCAATCCACTCTATTGAATGTCAATGGTGAGGGTGGATTGGAGGATGAACTCCCTTGAGAGAAAGGGCTTTAGATATAAGATATAAGTTAAAACACTCAAAAGCTCTCTCTGCTTTCTCTCACAGCAACAAAAGACAAGTCCTCTATAAATCGGCAAAAAGTTCCAACGGATATAAAACGATGACATTTATGACAGAGTTCGATATCATCGAGTAGGTTCGATATCATTGAGCGTATACTCTCGATAGCATCGATGGTCTGCTCGATGACTCAGACTCAATGTCATACGCTTTTGAAACTCTTTGCCAATTGGTCGATGAATCGAAACAATTGTCGATGTCATCGGATTTCGAACTCCGATTCCATCGATGACATGATCGATCCATCGACACTTGAAAAATGAGAGAGACTTGACTTTGAAATATTTCAGGTTTTCATGAATGATCGGGGGAACCGTCGAGATCATCGGAATTTGAATGTCGATGATATCGAGATCAGAGTCGATGCATCGATAAATCTAGCGGATTTGTCTTTAAGCTTCCTGGACGATTTATGTCTTTGTTCAATGCAATCGACCTGGTGTCGATATCTCGATATTTGAATATTAATTCTATCGAAGGGCCCCCAATCATAGTTAAAAACAACCTGAAATATCTGTTGTAAGAAATGTGCGCCTACAATCGATATCATCGATGGACATCCGATCTTATCGATATTTGAATTCAGATCATATCGGACGGTCATCAATATATCGAAGGAATTTGAGATTTTTATTAAAAAATAGGGGCGCCGAAAATCTGTCTGTCGATCTTATCGAGCCACTCTCGATGGACTCGATTTTTTAATATCGATGATATCGTTATGTGTATCGATACATCGATAATTTGTCCAATTATGTTGCGAAGTTGCTGGACATATTTAATGCTTTTATCGATGATATCGATAGGTGTATCAATACATCGATAAATCCGTCCAGATGAATACTTAGTTGCTGGACACTTTTGGTCCTCTCATCGATAATATCATTAAGGTATCGAGGACATCAACAGTGCAGGTCGATCATATCGAGAGTGCATCGATAAAATCGGCAAGGTGAGAAAAACTTACAGATTTTCCTATTTGCAAAAAGTTTTCTCACCCTAAAATCCTATGATTTCTAACTTGTTTTTAAGGGTTTTTCTTTACCTGATGTTTTGGGTCATGGGATGTGAGGCTATGATTTACCTATGGCGAGCTTGCACACATCCGGTTGAGGCAGACGCTTGAATTGATCTTCCTATCAGGCTCTGTAGACAATCTGACTCAACACTCACGTAACTTAACAAACTAGGGCACTTTCACGCACAACAGAGGTTCCGCACAACACTTCCTCTGTGCATAACAGAGGTTTCGCACAAACAAAGGTTCCGCACAAAAAAGCTTGTCTGCACAAAGAGGTCCTCTTTTCAGAGATCCACACCGTCAATTGGATTCCTCTTGGAATTTTGACCATGAATGGTCCGTTTTAATCATCTATTGACGTGGCCCACTGAGGAAATTAAGCTAAAACGACATCTGAACGGTCCCCTTGCGATCGCTGTAACGATCATGTGGATGTGCATGGTCACCAAAGATCAACATGGTTTCGATGGGTTTTCTTCCCTCTACCTGATAGACGACTTAGATCAGTCCTTTGCTGCATGATCATGGCCCACAATAGATGAAAACAGTCTCTGTGTCGCAACAGAGTCGACGTATGTCGACTCTGTAGAGTGTGATGAACCATTTGTTGGAGTTGCATGGAAAATCCACGCCGTCCATTGGGTTTAAGATGAAAAACCATCCGGGATGGACTGCTTTTGGAGTGGAATCGGTGTGGCCCACATGATCTTTTATTCCGCCATCCATCCAGTGTTTAACAGCTAGGATCTTGCAATCACTTGCATGGGATGAAAAGTTCACCTAGGCGAGGGTAATATCTACCCTCTGAAGTGAATGAGCGGCTCAGATCATTCAATGGAGCAGTGAGTGGGCCCCACTACACAAAAACGTCCGGCGTGAGGAGGACGCTGTTGTGTTTTCAAATTTGGGAAGAAAGAGTCGGTCAGCGTGCGCTGACCGACTTTGGGAAATTCTATGCACGGCTTGTGCACTTGTGCACCGTGTACATGCAATGTACATGTGGGCTCTAGCATGATGTCCGTGGGAAATCTACTCCGTCCATTTGCTTTGCCACTATGTTTAACACATTGAGACCGAGTTTGAAGCATATCCAGATATCAGGTGGGCCCCAAATCAGGATTTCAAGGGCTGATCTATCAGTTTGGCAATTTTCACAGAGATCCAAGAGCTGAAATTTGATGTGTACGACTAATTTGTGGTCCTAAGGCTACACATAAAGTTTCAAACCAAATGGAGGGTAGGAACCCTGTAATCTTACATTCTGGGTGACTTTTTAGGCCCGTTTAATGTGAACGGCCTGACTTTCTTGGATCCTGGTCGTGTAAATTCATTGATCTCAGTCCCCTAATTGTCTTTACGCCACACTTCAATGGACCACTCCACATTTCGAGGAAGATTCAAGGAAGAATGATCGGAAGGATGCTCAGAAATGATCGAAAGGCTTTAATAGATTGTACTTTATTTTCAGAATCAAGGGAATCTGATGATGTAAATGAACTCAGAATAAATGTGTTCAATGTTCTCTCATTCTTTCTCTGTTATCATTGAATAAATCCCCAAATCGAATGCATTTGTTTTTTGTTGAAATACGGTGCTTCCGTCTCCATAGGTGACTATCCCATCATTAAGATCTAAATAGTTAGAAAGAAGGGATTTGTCACCCGTGACATGTCATGAGCAACCACTACCAGGTACAACTTAGTATCATTGCCTGTTATATGATTTGAGTGAGTAATAAGGCAATTTTTCTTTTCTTTTACTATCCATTTTGTGACAGGATTTTTGACTATGGTAGATTTAGTTTTCTTGTTTAATTCAGCCACTTGATTCAATAATTCCTTCATTCTGTCAATCATTCTAGGTGGTGATGGATGTGAATTTCTTCTGTCCATATTCCTAGGTGGACTCCTGACATTTTGTATTTCTCTGGTTGGTTTGAATTTGCCAACATGATTTTGACCAGAGTTGTGTTGAGTCTTCCTAGGTGATAATCACCACATAAATGATAAATTGGAGTAGTTCTTGTGTTACTTTCTGAAGCAGCAGATTTTTCAGCTATTGGTGCTGCATTTTCAGATTTTGTTTTAAATTTATCATATCCTAAGCTGCTCTTGTCCTTTCCAAGTCTTCCCTTACCTAAAAGTTTTTCTAACTTCTCACCACTCTGGGAAAACTTATAGTTTAGCTTAGCAATTTTTCTTGACTCTTCTAAATCAAACAGGAGTGTGTGATTTTCATTTTGAAGGAGCAAGTTTTTGTCTTTTAATAACTCAACCTGTTTGTTTAGTTTTTCAGACTTGGATTTAAGGAAGATGTTGATTCTTTCGAGTCTATCATTATCTGAATGATATTACTGTAAATCATTGATTAGATGTGTATTAATTTCCAAAGTTTTATCCAGATCTTTTTGCAGCAATTCTTTTTTATTTTCAGATATACCAAGTCTTCTAACGATGTTGATGTTATAGATGTGGAGTTAATTATAAGCATCTTGTAGTTTATTCTGTTCTTCTTCTTCTTCTTTTTCAGTTTCCTCATTATGGAAATGATTCAGTGGCTTGTAGTTCTTCCTCGTTCTCAGTTTCAATGGGAATGATTGGGGCAGTGGAGACCATAAAATTTTCAAAGATTTTTGGTCTCCATCGCTCTCTGAGACACTAGATTCTGAGTTTGACTCTTCCGTATCATCCCATGTGGCAGCCATTGCGTTACCCTTAGTTTTTCTATTTGGGCATTCAGTAGACAGGTGTCCAAACTTCAGACAGGCATAGCATTATGGTTCTTTGGTCTTTTTACCAAATTTATCTAGAGAATGTTTGTTGTCCACCTTTCTTCCTTTAAATGGACGACCATGATTTTTCTGAAAGAACTTCCTGAACCGTTGTGCCAACAAAGCCACTTCTTCATCTTCGTTTTCTCTTTCACTTTCAATGTCCTCATTTGTTGTATTCTTTGAAGTTTTGAGGACAGTGGTTTTGGATTTAGGGGTTTGTTTGAAGTGTAGTTCAAATGTTTGTAGGGAACCTACCAGTTCTTCTACTTTCATTTTATCTATGTTTCTACAGTCTTCAATGGTTGTTACTTTAGGATCAAACCGTTCCGGTAATGATCTTAGTATTTTCCTACAAATTTTTGGGACTGGAACTTTCTCACCTAATCCACCCATGGAGTTGCAAATGATATTCAGTTTTGTGAAAAACTCCATGAAGGTCTCATGCTCTTCCATTCTGAGACTTTCAAACTGTGATGTTAGGAGTTGTAATTTAGATATCTTCACAGTGCTTATCCCTTCATGGGTAGTTTCCAACAAATCCCATGCTTCTTTGGCTGTCCCACACATACTGATTGGATTGAAAATATCTTGGGACACAGCACGGTAGATAGCATTCATAGCTTTAACCTCAGCAGTTTGGTTTTCTTTATCGAATGTTGTCCACTTTTCTTTGGATTTTGGTTTGGTAATAGTTGTGCCATTTTCAAGTACTATTTGTTCAGATGGTGACATATATCTATATCCCAAACATCATGATCCAAAGATCTCAGAAAGTAATGCATTCTAGCCTTCTAGTATGCATAATATGATCCATCAAATACCGAAGGTCTAGAGACTGATGAGCCCTCTCCTTTGCCATATTACCAACTCTAGTCAAGATCACTCTCTGAGCGGTGAAGCCCTTAAAAGAGACCCACTCTGATACCAATTGAAATTGCGGTAATGAACGCTTTAGTTGAAGTAGGAATATGTCAATATGTCCTAGAGGGGGGTGAATAGGACTTTTTAAATTTTTTATGGTTATTTAAAATCCTATCAAACATGTCCTGAGAAAATATGCATGAATCAAGATTTCTACAAACTAACTCTAATGGCTTCCAAGCCAAATAGAGGATCCAATCATAATGCTATTTGACAGATGAATAAGCTACATTTTGTAGATTATGATGGATGTGACTATGTGTGAGGTGTGATCTTAGATATTCAATTATGAAAGTATTAAAAGAAATCACACAAGTAATCAAAGACAAATATCAATCACAAACACAGTCATTTTTATAGTGGTTCGACTACTTATCTACTCCACTCCCGGTGGATGCACTCAACCCTTGAGTGTACTGGATTTCACTAAGGAGGTTTCACAACAGGTTTACCTCAAACCAGAGGTTTTAAATCAAGTTCACCTCTAACCAGTACAACCTATACCTAGGCTGACATAGCATGTCCACATGACAAGTTTATGCTCACATGAGCAAGGGTCAACACATAGCACCTGATTTCAGGTACACTGGCCAAGGATCCACTCAAGGAACCTCACAAGTTTATGCTCCCACGAGCAAGGGTTAATACAAAGCACCCAACTTTTAGACCACCCTAGTCAAGGACCTACTACAAGGACCTAAGAGTTTATGCTCTCCACAGAGCAAAGGTCAACACAAAGCACCCATCATGTACACTCCCGCCGGAGGCCTCCTACGAGGGCTTGCAAGGGGTGAGAAACACCTTAGACCCAATCCTACAGAAGGAATGATCACAAGGGTCCTCTGGACTCTAATGACTTACAGATAAGTAGATGAGCCCCATTCAGTGCGTTGTCGAAGATCTCCTCCTTTGTTGATGAAGAATCTTCTGCTTCCTTGAACCGCAACTCAGAAGATGTACCAATACATGGCGATGGGTTGAGTCAAGGTTATGATGGAATCCTACTCTCTTAAATGTTTTCCTATAAGGGATATAGAGCAATTCCAATCATTTATGCATTCAAGGCATCCCAACTTAATGATTTGCCATTAAGGTGGTAGCTGGAGGATCCTTGAATGTGGAAGTTCATTCCCCAATCCACTCTTTTGAATGTCAATGATGAGGATGGATTGGAGGATGAACTTCCATGAGAGAAAAGGCTTTGGGTATATGATCTAAGGTTAAACACTCAAAAGCACTCTCTTCTTTCTCTACCAGCAACTAAGAACAAGCTCTCTATAAATAGGCAAAAGGTTCCAACGGATATAAAACAGTCATATTTATGACAGATTTCGATATCATCGAGCAGGGTCGATATCATCGAGCATATACTCTCGATCGCATCGACTGGCCGCTCGATAACACAAACTCAAATGTCAAACTCTTTTGAAACATTTTGCCAGCTGGTCGAGGGAATCGAAACCTTTGTCAATGTCATCGGATTTCAAACTTCCATTTCATCGACACGAGGATCGATTCCTCGACATTTGAAAATGAAGAGACTTGCCTTTGAAATATTTCAGGTTAAAAGTATGATCGAGGCACACTCGATATCATCGGAATTTGAATATAGATGATATCGATAGCAATGTTGATGCATTAATAAATCCAAAGGATTTTCCAGTAAGCTTTCTCGAGAGTTTATACCCATTCTCGATGCAATCGACCGAGCCTCAATATGATTGATATTTGAATATCGATTCTATCGGTGACCCTCGATCCAAGATAAAACGACCTGAAAATATTGTTGGATAACAGTGTGTCCAATCCGATATCATCGAAGGGCTTCCATATTATCGAAATTTGAATTCCGAGGATATCGAGGAGTACTTCGATATATCAAAGATTTCATGATTTGCCTTAGCAGAACTTTGGACACAACATATATGATGTCAATTTTATCGAGTTAACTTCGATAGACTCGAGATTTAAATTTTGATGTTATCAATATGGCTATCGATACATCAATAATTCCATCCAAAGCTATATGTGGTTGTTGGACATCTTATGTCCTCATTTCGATAATATCGAGTGAGCTTCGAGGACATCGACAACACTGTTAAATTATATCGATCAGTCTATCGATAAATCGATAGAGGTAGAAAACTTAGAGATTTTTCTGAAGTTTGAAAAAGTTTTCTAACCCAAAAACCCTATGATATTCTAATCAATTTTAAAGGTGCTAATTACCTTGTGTTTTGGGACATGGGATGTGAGGCTAAGATTTACCTGTGGCAAGTTCAGGCACACATCCAGTTAAGGCAGACGCTTGATTGATCTTCCTATGGAGTTTCTCTGTCTAGCTGACTCAGCACTCACGCTAATTAAAAAACTAGGGCACTTTCAAGACCTCATTTGGACCTAAAGAAATGTAAATGAATTTATGATTGAAATCATGCTTGCATGTTTAATATCCTGTGATCCTTGTCGACGTATATGAGAGCAACCTTGTTAATCATATAGGGTGGACATGAGTATCATAGGGCATGACATCCCCGCATGACATATGAGCTTTTCTGAGTGCTTAATGTAAGCCACACTCTGTTTAAATTGTTGTATGTCCTGTCACTTCAGTTAAACTCCCAGAGCATGTGCATTTGTGCCACTTTGGGCGCTCTTGCTTTACATGCTCTTTTTCGGGTGGCTAGTTCTCCTTGGGCATACCTATGTGTACTTTTCCAGGTGACTAGTTTTCCTTGGGCGATCTATATTATATGGTCTTTTCCGGGTGGCTAGTTCCCCTTGGGCGTACCTATATATACTTTTCCAGGTGACTAGTTTTCCTTGGGCGATCTATATTTCATGGTCTTTTCCAGGTCGCTAGATCTCCTTAGGCATACTTATGTGTACTTTTCCAAGTGGCTAGTTCTCCTTGGGTGACCCTTATTTTGACAGCTGGATGTGCATCCCCAGTTCTGTGACTTGAGTATACATTCATTCATCCATACATTTATATTTAAATTCACATTATCCTCGTATGATTGATTATGTTTGGTTTAAACTGTTTTGGAATGATATGGTATGCATGAATCCTTGAGGGAAATTCTCACTAAGTTTTCACTCACCTAATAGTGCGGTTGCATCAAATAGATACAGGTATGACGGAGGAAGGTGGCTCCTATGGAACCCCTAGCGTAGCGGATGAGGAGTATGGAGAGGAAGGACCATACACTGATATGGTTGAGCCATTGGAGCTCAACTAATAATATGGGATTTATTTACTTTCATGCTTCATAACTATTTCCTTTTGTTTTAGTTTAAAAATTGTAATTAAAAATCCCCTAATGTGGGATCTTGCTTTACTGCTTTACTTCCACTCATAGATGTTGAACTCTTTTATGATCTATACATTAGTTATATTTTGATGTTATGAAATGTGTGAGAAAGTAGATGAATGGTAATTTCATTCCAAGTCGTAACCCTCGGATTCTCATACTCAAGTAATCATCCTCGGGTTATGAGAGTCAGGATGTTACAGTTATTCGGGAGAAAAGTCATTGCAATATACTTGTTATTCAGAACAAAGTATTAGTTATTTTGATTAAATAAAATTGTACTTTATTTTTAGAGACAAAGGGGAGGATGTTCCCACTGAGATTTGCCATTTTGGCATCTATACAGATGCCAAAAACTGATAAATGTTCTCTGAATATTTTCTAAATTATCATTGAAAAGAAATCCCCAGCAGAGTCGCCATTTTGTTTTGATAAGAAACGAATCCGTTTAATTTGGGGGATTCATTCAATAATAACAAAGAACTAATGAGAGAACAATCATCACAAGATATCTCTTCATTCTGAGTTCATTTACATCCTCGGATTGCCTTGATTCTGAAAACATAGTACAATCAATACAACGTAATGAATGAAATAGAAGGCAGTCTGATGGTGATTTTGACAACATTTCAACGCTTTTGATGTTCATCGCAAAGGCGGATGGGTTGTGCGGATTTGAAGAGACGTGATTTGGTCGTGCAATAGGTTTTAATCATCCTTCCATTCATCCTTCCAATCGTACAAACAAGTTTTCTTTCTCTTGGAACTCTTTCTCTATGTTTCACATTTCTCTCTCCTCTGTGAGCTCCTTGAGACCCTTCATCATAAGTGGGGCGTACAAGCTTTAGTCAAGGTGGAGTGCACAAATCTTACTTCAAGATAGACTTCCATGGAGAATGGCACACAATGCTTGTACTAAGACAAGAGAGCATGGAATATGGTACAAGAGGCTTCTATCTGGATAATATTCCTTTCAAAGTGACGCATGGGACTTGCTTAAGGACAATAAAAGCCTTGCATTAAGACAAACTCCTCTTAAAGTGGTGCATGGGACTTGCTTCAGGACAACAAAAGCCTTGCATTAAGACAAAGAAGAGAGAGAAGTGGCAAAAGGAAAGTTCTCTTGGACATGCCTCCACACAAAGTGGCACAGAGGCTTCTTTGCAGAAATGGTTGGGCGGCTCGTGCAAAGGGTTTTTTTACGGAAGTGGTTGCGCAGGTTCACGTAAAGGGTTTTCTTCGCAGAAGTGGTTGCACGGGTCGCGCAAAGGATTTTCTTTGTAGAAGTGGTTGCATGGCTCGCGCAAAGGGTTTTTCAAGACATAAAAAGCCTCTTGTCTGGACATTGTTCCACATGGAGTGGCGCATGGAGGAAGACTACAAGACATTCTCCCTTAGGAAGTGGCGTAAGAGGGCTTTATTCTGGACACATCGCGCGGATGGTGCAAAGGGGATTTCTCTCCAGAAGAGTTTGCGCGGATGGTGCAAAGCCTGTCATTAAGATAGGCTCCCACATAAAGTGGCACCCTGGGGTTTGCTCCCATTTCCATTGCGCGGATGGCGCAAAGGCTTGTCTTTAAGACAGGCTCCCACAAAAAGTGGCACCCAGGCCATTTCCATTGCACGGATAGCGCAAGAGGTTTCTCTCCCTCTTTTCATTGCGCGGATGGCGCAAAGACTCTTTCCTTTGCGCGGATGGCGCAAAGGCTCTACAATGCTCCCTCTCTCTCTCTCCTAGCTTCCATCATGTCTTCCAACCAACCCCCAAATGAGGCATGGGGAGGGGTATTTATAGGCATCATAGGCCCCTCACTCTTTCAATAGTGGTGATTACCACCACTTCTTTCTTCACACAACATCCAACCTTCTTCCTTAAATAGTGGTGTTCACCAATCTCTCCCTTAAATAGTGGTGTACAACCACTTCTTCCTCCATATAAGGCAATACTCATCCACTCCTTTTTACCAAAATACCCCATTCACTCCTTTTTACCAAAATACCCCCATTCACTCTTTTTTACCAAAATACCCCCATTCACTCATTTTTACCAAAATAAGGAGTGCACAACCCTGGAAAGGATCCGCACCATAGAATTCTCTGACCAATGCAATGGACATGCAATGAGATGGAATATTTTTTGTGCCTCAACAGGGGGGTATTTATAGGCCTCTGCACGTGTGGATCCTTGAATCCCATGCTGTGGACCCCACTTCACATCACTTTGGACATCCTTAATCCGATCGTCCCTTCGAAGAGTTACGTAGTGTTGAGGATAAAATATTAGATATTATCCCCCATCTATTACTTAGTTTTATGAGCATGATAATGCTTAATGTTCTATTTTAATCATGTTTGTGTTGTAAGGTGAATTTAAGAGCTTGGATTGAAAAGGATCCTAAAAGCATGGATTTAATGCTCACGAATCACCAAAGTCAATGATAGATCTTATGAGACCAAGAATGAAGAATTCACATGCCAAGATTCAAGAAAACTAAGTGAGGAATGAAGAGCATTGAAAAGTTGAAGCGAAGAAAAGGAACCCTAAAAATATGCATCCTTCGACTAGTCTAAGCCCATCTTCAACCAGTCGAAAACTCCTGCTCGACTAGTCAAAGATTCCTCGACTCGAACTCCAGCGAAAAAATTCTCTAAATTCAAGTCATCCTTAACCAGTCGAAGGTGACCCTCGACTAGTCGAAGGTGACCCTCGACTAGTCGAAGGTTACGTAGATGTTGCGCGGACTGCTTAAATTTGAGGCGGTTTTCAGGATTTTCCAACTCAGTGCAAAAGGAGGTGATGCACAACTATAAATAGAAGTCCCCATGGCATCCCTAGGCATCTTCTAAGGTTTGAGGAGTGGAGCAAAAGCATGGAGAAGTCATCGCCAAGTGTTTTTCTTCTTCTTCCTTAGTCGTTTTTATGCTTTCTTAAGAGATTTTGGTTTAATCATGTCTATGGTTGGCTAAACATAAGGCCCGTATCCTACTATCGTACCGTTCCACCAACTCCCGCGATCCTCTCTGACGAATTTCGAAGACCCGCGACCTGTAGACAGCGATTGCATGTGACCTTAAGTCACATCCCGAAGACCTGAGTCGACTCAACCCGAAACCTATACCCTAGCGACTGTGCTGTCGCTGCGGTTCCAACACTGCATCTTGCACACCAATGTGATGCCTAGGCTAGGAGTTGTAGGCCCACATATATTTCAAGGAAAACCGCGTGTTGTGAATCCCGAGAGAGGAATCTTTACCCAACCTATCACATCACTAGTCAAGTATAACCCATACCTAGCCCATCTCTCACTTACCAACAAGGCATGGCAACCCATTCTCAAAGTCAATTCTCATGTCACTCCTCTAACATCACCATACCTTTCACCCCATCCTTTCTTACACACTCATCTCTCTCTCTCCTTACACCTCCCATCTTTCACTCATTCCAACTCATTTCTCTACCCAATTCCCTAGCAACCAAGAGAAGAAAATTCTAAGGAGAGAAAAAAATATAAAAAAACCCAAGCTCAAGACCCATTTTCTTACCTCAAATCTCACCATCCAAACTCCATCATCCATCATTGATAAGAGAGCTTAGAAGCCAAGTATTTCAAGGAGCCAAGAAGAAGAACTATAGGTGGGTGTTCATATGACCAGATCTTGATTTTGATGCATGGAACAAATGAGGCCTACCGATCAATTGTATGGATCCCATTTTGGATCCAAGGTGTGGCCAATGGCCCACCATGATATGCATGTGTAATCCATGATGGGGCCATTCTCGATGGACCCCACCATGTTTATTTGATAATCTATATGTAGAGGATCATCTAGACCCTTATTTTATGGTGGGGATGGTATCCCCACCTTGATTTGCTGTTTTGAGGACCACACAATTTTGGGGCTCATCTTGACGTATGCATTGTATTGCAAGGGAGCTCATGGTGGTGGAGCTCCCTCCATTATGAGATTCTTTCTCTCTCTATCTCTCTCTTTCCCCTGATGATGACCCACCTCAATGCATGAGTTTCATCCATGCTGTCCACCCAAGTGAGACTCCCTTGCTGCCCAAACCGGGGCCCATATTACAACCACATCCAGTCGACCCACCTTGCTGCCCGTTTTCGGGCAAGCGTGGATGAAGGGAAAATACAAATATTGGCTTGATTTGGAAGTGGGGCGGCCCACTCACGTGGACCCCACCTTAATATATATGTGTTGTATCCATGTCATCCCATTTTGGGACGCCCTTGCCATCCAGCAACAGGGCCCACCTTGCTGGACTGGCCGTCCAGCGGCCCACCTGCGTGTCCGTTTTAGATAGGCTTGTATGAAGGGAAACACCAATATCAACTTGGCCCGAGCATTGGTGGGCCACGTACACGTGGACTCACTTGATGTATGTTGTATCCACACCATCCAACATGTAGGACGGAGGGACCCACACGATGTATGTTATATCCACACCGTCCAGCATGTGAGACAGTGGGACCCACCTGATGTATGTTGTATCCACACCGTCTAGCATGTGGGACGGTGGGACCCACCATGTATGTAATATATCCACACAATCCAGCAAGTGGGACGGTGGGGCCTTGATGTATGTGTATTATCCGCACTGTCCAGCAGGTGGGACGGTGGAACCCACCATGTTGTATTTCATCCAGGTCGTCTGTCAATGGGATGCCCCGTTGGCCCCAATGATGCATGTATTCTATATCTACGTTGTCCATCTAGTGGGGCCCATCATGATGTGTAGGCCCACTTGCTCATGTGTGAGGCCCACTTACTAATGTGTGAGGCCCACCATGATGTGTGTGTTGTATGCACACTATTTGTTCATTTATACGGACCACCTTATGCAGGCCCACCATGATGTATGAGTTATACGCCCAATAAGGGGCTGCCTTGAGAGGCCCACCATGATGTGTGTGCAGTACATGCACTATCTATCTATTTCTAGAGATTTGAAGGGCCGAAGGCCCCATTGTGATTCTGATTCCAATCCCAAATGGACCGCACCATAAGACAATGGTGGTTAAATGTCCACCGTTGTAGACTTCCCCATAGCACATTGTTAAGCCCATATCCAACCTTACCTTATTGGGCTAACCCAAACCGTTGGGTCCCCACCAATGTTACCAATACCCATTGGGCTAACCCAAACCGTTGGGCCCCCATTAATGATGGCGCTTTCCACCATGCCTTATAGGAATTATCTAAACCTTGGAGCCCACCATGTATTCATATCGAGCCCCATAGGAAGGCCTAGTTTATTGCAAGATAAAAGGAGGGTGAGGAAGCCCACTTGTTGTACATAGTTCACCCTCTCAATCCACCTTGTTGTGTAGCCATAAGGATCACCTCTTGCCATAGATAGAAGAATATGTGGTATCAAGTCTGGTACATCCATTGTTTAGTACATCATCACCCCTTGCCGTAGATGGAAGAATATGTGGTATCAGATTTGGTATATCCACTGTTTAGAGCCTATCTAAATGTTTGGGCTAGATCTGTCGTCCCTCTATGGACCCCACCATGTATTTAGGCCGGTTATTATTTTTATCTGATAATCATGCTAGTCTAGTAGGACATACCGAGAACATGCTTAGTATTACATCATGATACATGCCCATACGCATCATATGTATGCCTATTGTAAGGAATGATTGATCATAACATTTCCCGTTAGGCTAAGTTATTTAGGGGACTCTTGAGAGACGGAGTTTCCCCACATGATCGCACGGTACGTGTAGGTTTGATGCATGACTAGATGGTATGACTCATGCATCTCGCATTTTATGTGACATGATCACTTAGCGCCCTAGCGATATCAGGGTTGTGGCCTCCACAGGCACATCGTGGATAGCCAGATTAGATACCGAAAATATTTGGTTTTAGCACTGTGGGCGCTTAGGACATTCTTGGGTGAAAGTCTCAGAACCCTTTTGTTACCAGGAGATGCTCCAATGTCTGGACCAGGTGGATACATGGGCACCCGAGTGCCGAATACAAGTAGGCCGCGTCTTTCACTGTGTCATGGTCGGTTGAAAGGGGGTGTGGCCTTATTCACCCGAGGGTAGGGGGCAAAGCTAGGTTGAGTTTGACCAACTTGTAAATGGGTCTGCTATCGATGAGACGGGTAGATATTGGCATACTACTGGCCGGGTGGGTAGTGAGGTCTTTTCTACTTGCATGGTTGTGCATGCCAGTTGGGGCGGCAATCTAGAGTGGAGTGTATGTGTTTCCATTTATGTGTTGGGCTTGGGCTTGTAGGAATTATCAAAGCAATAGAAAATAAATCTGCTTTCCACTTTCCCCATTTATGTATTTCCCTTTCCACTTTGTACTCAAATGGTTTATTATAGTGGATATGTGGTGATGTTGTTTCGTGACTTGGTTATGCTCCTTTATAAAAAAAAATTCATATCAAAAATCCTCCTTATAGTATCCCAGGATCGGAATCTGGCATATGGGTGCCAGGAGTCGAGAATGGGGTACTACGGAGGCTGTTGGCGTTAGATTCTGCAATCGGGAATTTTGTGAGTCCGGTTTCTGAGTTTGGGGCATGACACTAAACCTCTTAACTAGGGCTAAGAGGTGAAGCTTATAGCGTGATGGGTTGTTTTCTATTATTTTGATTCATGTTTATGTTGAACTATCTTTTATTCTAGTTAGATATTTAAGAAATACTTCCAGTTTTTAATGGTTTGTTGTGACTCAAATTACAATAGATCTACGATAGCTTTGAGTATGTTGTTTTCATGTATTGAGATTATGAAATTAGGAAATCATGTTGTTCACCATCATCCCATGGGCATGGTTGGGTGATGAAATCCTGCCTAATCCTCCCAATTCTCTTATAATTGGTTGTGGGATTGGTAAATCCTATTGTTTGCCTTGTCTCCTGGGCATGGTTTTGTGATCGAATCACTTCCAGATCTCACACCTCTCATCCATTAAAAATTAGGTCAAAGGAAGTTCAGATTTGGTTTTACTGAGATATCTTTCAATTGGATAAGATGGGACTCTGATTCCAGTTGTGTCCTTGAATCAAGCATAGATCTCCTTGATCTCTACAAGTGGATCCTTGGAAACCCTAGTTGCTACCTTTGAATTTGTTTATTTTAATCACTTTAATCACAATTACTCTTTCAATTACTTAAGATTTAGATTCACATCTTCTTCTAGTTCTAGTTCTAGTTACTTTCAGAATACACGCGAGATTAGTCCCAATGGATTGGACCTCGGTCTCACTGAGATTATTACTACATCACGACGCTACACTTGGGGTTGTGAACATGCGGGCCAGCACAACTATGATGAGTTGCATGGTCTCGCGCAACTCAAGTTCCAGCGCAACTCATATCCCGTGCAACATGACCTCCTTTCTCCTTTACACTTCACTTCAGTCTTCAATTTTCCTTAACCAAGTTTTATGCTCCAACAGATGCCCCCTTGATCCGAGATTTGACTGCTTATCAAGTCAACTTAAAGGATCAATATCACTTGCCTGTGAGCTAAGTTGCGCAGCTCCACGCAACTCCTTCCACATAACTCCTGCGCAACTCGTAAGCGATCACCAGCTATAAATATTGAACTTCCCCCAATCATTTACTCACTTTCATAATTTTCTCTCATTTGGACCCTTTCCCGCGCAACTCATTGTCCACATTACTCGACCCATCGCTCTACTCATTCCCCACGCTACTCCCATCGCACAACTTAGAGCTCGCGCAACTTAGTGCTCACGCAACTCTTCTACACTTAGTGCAAGATCCCTTGTTCTGAAACTCTGTCAAAATTTTAACTTCCCAGACTTAGCCAATTTTCTGATCTTCCAGATGTTGAGGCATAAAAAGAAGAAAAGTATTAAAAAGAAAGAAGAAACAAAAGATGAAAGAAAAGTGTCTTTAAGGGGTTGTGCGAGTCCGCGCAAATCATATCTGTTGCGTGGGTCTGCACAAGCAGTGATACCAGTTGCATAGGTTCACGCTGTTTCGAACAAGAAATGAATGCGTTCAATTTGGGGAATTTATTCAATGATAACAAAGAAAGAATGAGAGAACAATGATCACAAGATATTTATTCATTCTGAGTTCATTTACATCCTCGGATTCCCTTGATTCTGAAAACAGAGTACAATCAATGCAACACAATGAGCAAAGGAGAAGATAGGCCGATTGCGATTTCAGGAGCATTTCGACACTTTTGATGTTCATTGCAAAGGCAGATCGGTTGTGCGGACTTGAAGCCCTTGATCTGGCCGTTGAGATCAGTTCTGATCATCCTTCCGTTCATACTCCCTTGATCTGACCATTGAGATCAGTTCTGATCATCCTTCCGTTCATTCTTCTAGTGAAACCCTTGAAATGTGGAGCGAATATACCTTGAAATGTGGAGAGGCGATCATCCCTTGAAATGTGGAGCGATGATCATCCCTTGAAATGTGGAGCGATCATCCCTTGAAATATGGAGTGGCGATCATCCCTTGAAATGTGGAGTGATGATCATCCCTTAAAATGTGGAGCGACGATCATCCCTTGAATGTGGAGCGGCGATCAACACTTGAAATATGGAGTGAACATCCCTTGAATTATGGAGCGATGATCATCCCTTGAAATGTGGAGTGATCATCCCTTGAAATGTGGAGTGGCGATCATCCCTTGAAATGTGGAGCGATGATCATCCCTTTAATTGTGGAACGCACAACACTTAAAATGTGGAGCGCACAACACTTTCTTCCAACATGGAGGGCACAACACTTTCTTCCAACATAGTGCGCACAACACATGTCTTAGGACAAAAGCCCTTTCAAAATGGCACACAACACATGTCTTAGGACAAAAGCCCTTTCAAAATGGCGCACACTCATGTCTTCCTTCAAAAGTGGCGTAGAAGCTTGGTTCTAGGACAATTCCCACTTGAAATGGTGCACAATGGAGGGGATTAAGACAAATGTCCACTCAAAGTGGCGCACAATAGAGGGAATTAGGACAAAAGCCCAAGGCTTTCCTTGATAAGTGACATTGGAAGCCTAGCTTTAGGACAAGCGCACAATGCCTCTGTAACACCCTGAAATTCCAGGGTCGAGTAGCAACTTAACTCTCGAGTTCCAGAACATCACTTATGCAAATAGATGATGATGATTGAATGTTGTCTGTGTCAGTGCAATAAACATGAGTGAGATTATATCAAAACAGTAATTCATACTCCAGATAAATTATATAAAGGTAAGCGGAAGACTGAAACTGTATATATAAGGTATGTAAAGAAACAAAACCATCTCAATCTCCAGAGTATGAACACTAACTGAGTAACAATATACATGTATTGTTTCTGAATCAAAAGGTCAAAATACAACTAAAAAGATAAATCCTGAAATCCCCGCGATCCAGTTAGCCTAAGCAAAGCAGTCTGAGTACTGCATGTATGAGAACTCGTCCTGGTCCTCATCGTAGTCTGGCTCAACCTCCTGAATCGACATATCATTTACACCTGAGACAAAGTCTGGTTGGTGTGGACAATACCGTCCCGTAACGTGGGAGTGAGTAGCTAACTCAGTGGAACAATAAAGCATAGGTTAACATGTTATCGATTCAGTCAAGCAGTAATGATAAAACGGTACAATCAAACAATCCTAACTACTCTTATTTAATGCAAGTATGAAATGACATGATGATATGCCCTTGCCAAACCACCCTCATGCAACACCATCTTACGTTTGTGATATGCGTTCATCCCTCAGTGCTCCATATCTACTAGGCTCATGAAGTGCGATGATGAGCATGATTACCGAATAGTTATTAGTCCTTTCAAATAGCAGGATTGGAAAACTAAGGTACTTCCCTTGTATCATTCCCAAACATGATCCATTCTAGGGTCGTCAATCCTAGATAATCTCATACGTTAGTATATTTCTAGGTCGCTGCAAAGGCTGCCAGGGCTGTTACACACAATGGTTATACCACTCCCCCATCACCTCTTTAACGGTTCATCACTAAGCTGATACAGGCCTAGTTCATACTATATACACTGCGGCAAAACTCGTCGCCTCACCGCAAATTCAGAGTATACTCGAGGTCACTACAAAGGGTTGTCAGGGCTGTTACGCACAAAAGTTACACCACTCCCCCATCACCTTATTAATGTAGGCCGATAGCACGAATATAGTGTCCCATACCACCATAATCAGCTCACGAGTCTGGTTGCTCACTGGTCACTATGGGGAGGCACGTGGCCCCAGCGTAGGCCGACAACTAGACCACGGTGTCCCATACCACCATGCCCAGCTTATGAGTCTTAGCGGATCGAGGTATCATGGTTAACGGGATTTCACTGGTAAGTTTGGTACCCTAAGTTTAAGCAGTAGCTTCCAAACATGGTGAACATACATTAGACATATCAGGTTACTTGACGAGCCTGACTTGCTCGAGCGTACAAGCAACTGAACGACATGAAGTGCATAAGCACTTCATGTGGCCTAACCACTGTCGCCAACCGAAGTACGACTCGGGTTCGTCAAACACATCCTACATGGCGAAATGAATCTCAACCACGATCTCAAGTCTGGTACCGACTGTCTGGACTATAAACATAGTCTCAAACTCAATCAATCCTTATTTAGAACATGTAGAGTAAAGCATAATAAACAAAGTAATTCAAGCATGTTAACAAGCATATCATAAAGCATGTTATAAAGCACTATATAAACAAGAATACAAACACATATATTTCATAAGTATGCGGTTAAAGTAAACAACCAACATGGAGGAAATCATACACGTCTCTAAGGTAGTTGAGAATCCCATCTCAACACCTACCTAAGACACCATCATCCAAACACTTACTCTCACAAGCATTTCACAAACACTTAGAATACACTATTTCAACATACATAGTGTATGTTAGCAAAACATGTATTAGGGCGAGTCCTTTCGCCAAGCAAGTATTTTATGCATATATAATATATTCTATAGTAAATAATCATGGCAAACACATGTCCAAAATTTATACATATACGGTACTTTCTAGAATACACCATTTCTACATACATAGTGTATATTAGCAAAACATGTATTAGGGCGAGTCCTTTCGCCAAATAAGTATTTTATCCATATATAATATATTCATACAACAAATAATCATGACAAACATATTTTCAAAATTTATACGTATACGGTACTTTCTACAAATACCTAGAATATGTAAAATTCCATATTCTACGCCTTTAATCGAAATGAAAAACAGACGGCACTTTG
Source organism: Magnolia changhungtana (assembly GCA_030180095.1). Classification (NCBI taxonomy): domain Eukaryota; kingdom Viridiplantae; phylum Streptophyta; class Magnoliopsida; order Magnoliales; family Magnoliaceae; genus Magnolia; species Magnolia changhungtana. Next base: position 571,872 of record JASAUF010000160.1, read on the forward strand.
TACATGTGCAATTGCATGCCGATCATGAATCTATCATTATCTGACATTGAAAGCGTTGAAAACTATAACCTATACACCTAAAGTCCTCACCTCTTTCTATAAAATCGTAACGAATACGATAGGTTTGCTAAGTTTTCGTATTCGGTAGTTTGGTAACCTATAAAATGAAATAGGTTAGCTATTTCATAACGTACAACCCTTATAACTCCAAAACAGATTAGGGTTAAGGTTTCTTACCTATAAATGAAGTCGGATTCGCCGGGAAAGCGAGTTGATAGGCTTATAGAATGGCAGGGAAAAGGGTAGGAAGGATCTCTCACAACTCTCACACTTTCTCTCTCTTCTCTCTTCTCTCTCCTAGGGTTTCTCTCAAATTCGTATGGCTGTGAGAGAGAGGGTTCTAAGGTCCTTATATAGCCTAAAAACATTCTAAAATAGACTTGTGGTCAAGGTATACTTAGGTTAAACCAAAGCAAGTTTGTTTCAGCTCAACGGAGGACTTTTGGCGGGCCTCCTTGAGCCAAAAGTCGGACTTAAGCTCACAGACCTTGGATCCAGGTGGAGTTAAGTTTTTGTTTCAGTCGGAGTCCTAGATCACGCATATCGGACCAGTTTCAATTCAACAGTCAGCGAGTCTCGATCTGAAATTCCAAGTACATGGATATGTTTATGAAATTTTTCCTGATCCGAGGGTGTATTTGGGTCAGATTCTGACGGTCTGGTTGCTTACAAAATGACCGCAAGTAACAAGTCTCAGATTACTATTTGAGATATTTATTTTTAAAGAAAATCAAGTATTTTCACACTCCTCGCTCCGGGCTCAAGCGAACAGTTGTAGGACATTGTCTGGATTTGATTTCCGAGATAGTTGTCAAGCCCAGCGAGGCGGTCTCAAGTCCTTAACTTCGTATTATTCAGACTCCCGATGTGCAGTCCAGACCTGATACGAAGTTTCAATGTGCTCCCGAGAGCATTCAAGTAATGAGTTTGATCCTAGATTTTAGGGTAATCTATCGTTAATGATTCTACAAGTTTTGGGTCTTGCAGATCGTATTTAAAGCAATTCAAATAGATTTCATGGCTAATCTAGTTTAGCACTTAGTTAACTTTGTCAAATTTCTAAAGGATTTAATCCTAAGTGATTTCTGGTCGAGGTGATACTCAGCCATTGTACGGAATTTTTTGAGTCGTTACAGCCTCCCTTAATAGGTGGCGCACAAAGGAGGATATTAGTACAAGCGCACAATGCACTCCTTGAGATATGGCGCACAATGCATGTCATTAGGACAAGCGCACAATGCACTCCTTGAGATATGGTGCACAATGGAGAGCTTCACGACAGAACATATCAAAACTCCTTAAGAAGTGGCGTTAAAGCTTTGTGTTAGGACAAAGAGGTTGTGCGCTAATCCTTTTGGAAGGAGGTTGTGCAGACAACCTTTGGAAGATGTGCGCAAGCATCTTTGAAATGGGTTGTGCGATGAACATGTTGTGCGTCGCACAACACTTTTAGGTGGACAAATCTCTCTTCTTTCTTCTCCATGTTTCTCTCCCTCTTGTCTCTTGTCTAAATGAGGAATGGGAGTGAATTTTTATAGGTCTCCCAGGCTCCTCCCTTCCTTAAACAATGGTGATCACCACCACTTCTCCTTAAGGCAACAACCAACCTCCTTCCTTAAACAATGGTGTTCACCAACTTCTTCCTTAAATAGTGGTGTCCACTCACTTCTTCCTTAATACAAAGTAGTGTCAATCCACTCCTTTTTACCAAAATAACTATATCAACTCCTTTTTACCAAAATACCCCCAGTCACTCATTTTTACCAAAATACTCCCAGTCACTACTTTTTACCAAAATACTCCCTCTTTACTCCAAAATAAGGAGTGCACAACCCTTGGAAGGATTTGTACCATAGAATTCTCTGACCAATGCAATGGACATGCAATGCGATGGAATATTTTTTGTGCCTCAACACGCACAAAAGATTTTAGGACATGTTGTTCATGAATGGTTAAAGTAGTGAAAGGTGGATCCCATGGCACAAAGATCGAGGGTTCACATGTGTGAAGGCCTATAAATACCCCCCTCCCCCTCTCATTTGGGGTGATTGAAGATTTTAGAAGAAGTGCAGAGCTACAAAGAAGACTGAAGGTAGGACTGAAGAGAAGCCTAAGGTTTGCATGGGTCCGCGTAACCAAACTACCATGCAGTCAGTAATGATAGGGGTCAAAATGCTGCCAAAATGATCAGGCTCCCGTTCTCCTTTTGTACAAGCTTCAGAAAGAGAAATCACACGATCGAATCTGCACAATATTCCTCTTAAAGAGATGATCAAATCACAAGTCAAAAGGCTGACAGATTTGATATTTAGATTCACTATTCGAACTCTGCTAATTTGTTGTATTCCAAATAATCTGTCTCAGAATCAAGGGATATCCGAGGATGTAAATGAACTCAATATTAATAATGCGATAATTGTTCTTGATACACTCTCTCTGTTATATTTGAATAAGATAATCTCTCAAATCAAATACATTTGTTTCTTGTTTGAAACAAAATGGCGACTTAGCTGGGAAATAAATTATCTTATTTAACATTAACATCGAGAAGGTTATGGGACTTTTGTCGTAGTTTGGCATCTTTTGACGCCAAAATGGCGAGTCTCAGTGGGAACATCCTCCCCTTCATCTCTCAGATAGATTATCTTATCATTCGAATACTAATTAAAGTTTTATGTTTTATCTTGAAGATAAGAAGATAAAACTACAATTTACAATCAATGATAAACTCGATGAAGAATGTCAACTTCTATTTCACTGCGGCTGGGTTCATGGTGGAATACGCAGCCAATAAAGCAGCAGATCGTGAAGTCCGATTTCTTGCAAGTAAAAGTGACAAACCTTTAGCAATGGCCGGAGTCATATCCGCTTCGTCAAAAGCACACGACAGTGATTAAGATTGGATCGTCGTCATGTCTCGAAAGACAAGGGCTCGAGATGTGGTAAGATCCAGAGTGAACTCACCTGTACAAAGAATCAAAGGACCAGTGACGTGAAATGCAGCTAGGAAGAATTCTGAATTAGCTCCTCCCGCGTTATACCTAAGGAAATTTGTTCCTCCCCTGACAGCATACGATTTTTCGACTCTGCCTACTGTAGAAGTTCGGCAGACAAGAGAGCAGAAGGGTAAAATGTTGCTCATGGGCTCACTAGCTCCGGTATCGCTCCAATCTCCTGATTACTATGGAAGTAGCAGGAAATCTAACGAAACTCCACTTTTCATAAGCCCGATCACATCGATATATTCATACTCTACCCAACCACAGCTTCATTAGGAAACGAGGAGGCAACTATATATATGGCTGGGACAAGTCAAGAACCTCCGTTGACTGCCGAAGATTGTATGGCCGAGATGGCACAAGCGTAGAGAATGCTGATGGAAGAATGCAGAAATCTCTAGGAAGCTTTAGCAACTTTCGCACACAATGTGGCCCAGATAACAGTACCTCCGATGATGGGTAATATGAATGGGCAAGAACCGCAACCCGAAGGCTCGCAGCTCTCAGGACCAGGATCGCTTGGGTCGGCTCCCGTAACAAGGGTGATAACACACGAGGAAATGTGACAAGTTGTGGAGGAAGCTGTCAGAACAAAAAGAGAATGCAAAAATGTCGGTAGATTCAGATATCGAACACCGTACCCGAGAGAGGTGGAAGATGTTCCTTTTCCAGTTAATTTCAAATAGCTAGATTTTTAGAAATTTAACAGAGATGGATTATTAGAAGAGCATTTGATGCATTTTATCACCAGTATATGAAATTTCTTTATAGTACCACAACATTGCCTTCGATTATTCAGTTCATCCTTAACAAGTAAGGTGTTTCGCTAGTACTCCAGCCTGGCCTCGGGATCGATGTGCACTTGGGAACAAATGCAGGATGCATTTATGTCAAAAATTTTCACATTTGAACATGATGTCAGTATTACAGAGTTGGCTTCAGTACGGCAAAGAGAATGAGAACCTATGGAGAAATTCATAGACAGATAGAAGACATTGGGAGCTTCTTGCAGACAGTTACCGAAAGAGAAAGAGCAGGTCAAGATGTGCTTAAACTCCATGGAAACAGGAATCGCATTTGGGCTCACCAGTGTTGATATCAAGACTTTCCGTGACCTAGCCACCAAAGCCCATCCCTTAGAATTGATGACGCGGAAAATACCAGCATTCCATTGTGATACTGCAAGGAGAGGGCCCAGTAAATTGGTCGCAAATACTATGGATCAAGAGAAAAGAAGTCAAGATACGAGAGAGAGAGAGAGAGAATCAGGAGAGAAAATAATGGAGCGGAAGGAAGAATCAAGCCGTCCTAGAAACAGATTCGGTGAAAAAAAGTTCAAATCACTTAACTCCCACGATGGGTTCGCATTCGATAGGGAAGATGTAGTCTCTATGATGAACCAACTGCTGAAAGCCAGTACGATAGAATTACCTCCATCCAAGCGCCCCGAAGATGTAGCGAGAACAGGAGAAAGAGATTTTTGTTGGTACCATCGTTTGGTAGGGTACCTGACAAAAAATTGTTACACAATAAAATCCATAATACAAAGAATAATAAATAGGGGCGAGATAGTGATTGGGAAAGAAAAAGAAAGAAATGCAAAGGCGACAGTGAATGTACTAATAGCTCGGGAAAATACTCGTGAGAGAACAGAGGAGGAAAATCATAAGATGACAGGTAAGGTTGCGGTGATCACACTACGATCAGGGAGAAGAATGGCAAGTCCCCCGAGACAAAAAGCTGGAACCACGAGAATAGAGTCATCAAGGATAAGCATGATAATGATAAAAGAGAAGAGAAAGATGAGACAGCAAAGATGATTTATGATGTAGTAAGTCATTTGAAAGGTATACCAGCTTGGTTAAGCGTTTATGATGTACTAAAGCTGTCAGAAGATTTTCGGTAAAGCCTGATTCAAGCACTATCTGACCGAGATGTCAGAGAAACATTGCTCATAGAAATGGAAAATGTAGAATGCAAAGAACGAGAGGATTGCATGCTAGTGGTTTCCTTCTCTGATGATGATCTAACCTGTGATATAGGGCACAATAGGCCACTGATGATAGTAAGCCACATTTATGGCAAGGAAGTAAAGCAGATTATGCTCGACAACGGGTCTGCGGTGAATCTGTTACCGTTAACAATGTTGAATAAATTAGGTTATCGTCGTTCTGATCTATGCCCTAGTGGAATGATGATACAGGGCTTTAATCAAGATGGACAGCGTGTGCTTGATAAAATTATAGTAACCTTGGAAATAGGAGAATTGGTTACTAATGTTGTTTGTCATGTCATTAATGTAGTGACGACCTACAATCTTCTCTTGGGAAGACCATGGATGCATCAGTATGGCACATATCTTCTACCTTACATAAGTGTTTCAAATACTGTAAGAATGGGGTGCAACACAAAGTGATTGCCGACGCAAGGCCATATACAGAAGCCAAAGCCTTCTTCGCAGATGTCAGTTACTATGACGGGTTTGCCCGAAAGGAAGAGAGAAAGAGTGACAAGAACAAAGCCCTAGAAAATGCTCATACGGAAGTAATGAAAGAGGAAACTGAAAAGGCAGGATCGTCTGAAACTTCACAAGTAAAGAAGAAATTTTATTTCATGCTGAAACATCTGAGACGACCGGGTCAGCCACCGTTAACGTTGTAATCACCCGAACAGTTGAAAGTCCTACAGTCCAATTACACAATGCCATTACCATATGCTGAAAGAAACCAGCCATTCTCGACTGTCCGGAGAAATTTCACGTCAAAGCCAGTGCGAAGTACCCGGAACCGATCGAATTCTACGCTCTGTGGAAGTAAAGATAGAAGAAGAGGCCAAAATAATGTATATCACAAAAAGCTGACATCTCGAGATTTTAAGAAGTATAGCCCGGCAAGCAGGAAGATCATGAAAAGCATGGGTTTTGATTACGAAGAACCTGTCAGCCTAAATTATGGGAAAGGAATTCAGATCCCTATCGAGATTGGCCAGAAAAGGCGAGAAAAGTTTCAGGGATTGGGGGCAGAGTCTTCAGTGAAAATTGTCACTATTAATTAGCTACCAGAGACAGATTTTGAAACAGTTAAGCATCCTGAAATATCTCCAAAGCAGATAGAAGAAGGGGGACAGCCAACGATCGATAGTTTACAAGAAATAAATTTGGGTATAGAAGAAGAGCCACGAAATATGTTCATAAGCTCCGGCCTTCTCGGGCAAGAAGCCAAAAGATACATCCAACTCTTGAAAGAAAATAAAGACATCTTCGCTTAGACGTATGCGGAAATGCCAGGTCTAGAACCTTCAGTAGCGATGCATCGATTGAACATTTCTAAAGATAAAAGGCCGATTAAGCAAGCACAAAGGCGATTTCATTCGGACTTGGTGCCTCTAATAGAAGAGGAAGTAAGCAAGCTAATAAAAGTTAGATTCATCAAGGAGGTTAAATATCCCAAGTGGATATCGAATGTTGTCCCAGTAAAAAAGAAAAGTGGATAGATCAGGGTTTGTGTCAACTTCAGAGACCTAAACGAAGCTTACCCAAAAGATGACTTTCCATTACCAATCACCGAATTGCTAATTGACAATACAACACAATATGTTGTCATGTCCTTCATGGATGGCTACGCCGGTAACAATCAAATTAGAATGGCTCCTGAAGACGAAGAGGCAACAACATTCAGAACTTCGTTGGGAAACTTCTATTATAAGGTCATGCCGTTTGGTCTCAAGAATGCTGGAGCAACGTACTAAAGAGCAATGCAGAACATCTTTCAAGACATGATGCACAAACATGTCGAGTGTTACGTAGACAATTTGGTGGTCAGGTCAAGTAGTCATGAGGAACATCGCGAACATCTGACATCAGTCTTCTTTCGGCTCAGAAAAAAACAATTGAAGATGAATCTGGCTAAGTGTGCTTTCGGAATGTCATCAGGAAAATTTCTCAGTTTTATTATCAGGCACAGGGGAATCAAGATCGACCTAGGGAAAGTTAAGGTCATTCAAGATATGTCGCCTCCGAAAACATTGAATGAATTAAAAAGCTTGCAAGGAAAACTGGCGTATATTCGCCATTTTATTTCAAATCTAGCAGGGAGATGTTAGTTGTTTTCTCATTTAATGAAGAAAGGAACAGAATTCGTATGGGACAAAGCTCGTCAGAATGTGTTCGACTCAATAAAAGAACTACTGAAATAGTCTCCAGTACTGACAGCTCCTATATAGGGTAAGCCACTTATCTTATACATCAGCTGAGAATTCATTGAGAGCATTACTAGCACAGGTAAATGAAGATGGAAAAGAAATAGCTCTTTATTATCTGAGCCAAACTCTAATAGGGGCAGAATGCAACTACTCTCCGATCGAGAAAGAATGCCTGGCACTTATATTTATAGTACAGAATCTGAGACATTACTGCCTTTCCCATAATATAACCCTAATCTCAAGAGCAAATCCAATAAAGTTCTTAATGACAAGACTGATGTTATCAGGTAGATTAGCCAAATGAATGCTATTACTTTCAGAATACATGATCACTTATGAGCTGGCAAAAGCAGTAAAGGGGCAGGTAATGGCAGATTTCTTGGCGGCGCATCCCATAATAGGAAGTGAGACCATTAGCGATGATTTTCCTAATGAACAGGTTATGATGGCTGAGTCGCGAGATCCATGGCATATGTATTTTGATGGTGCTTCCTGAGCATCAAGAGTAGGCGCAGGAGTAATATTCATTACTCCTCGGGGTGATCTGTTACCTTATTCTTTCACACTAGGTACCACGTGCACGAATAATGAAGCCGAATATAAAGCTCTTATCATCGAAATGGAAATTACGCACGAAATGAAGATAAAGATGCTGCAGATTTTCAGAGACTCCAAGTTGACTATAAATCAACTAATGACTAAATTTGAAATAAGAAAACAAGAGTTGTTGTCGTGTTGTCAGAAGGCACAACAGTTGCTTGAACAATTCAGTCACATTGAAATCAAGCACATACTGTGATCTGAAAATGCAAAGGCAGATGCTTTTGCAAGCCTGGCAGCAACCTTGTCTTGTCCGAATCGAAGTCCTCTTCAAGTAACTATAGAGGAAAGGAGGTTCCTACCCTCTTCAGAAGTTATCAATGAAGTCACTGAGGCACTCCCCATATCATGTTTAAAAGTGACAGCAAATGATTGGCGCCAACCTTTTGTAGATCACCTCAAATATGATATCTTGCCGAAAGATCCAGCACAAAGACAACAAATCAAGCAGAGAGTGAGCAGATTTATCATATGTAGTGAAGTATTGTACAGGAAATCCTACAATGGGATATTGCTTCGTTGTCTGGATGAACAAGAAGCAATCAAATGTGTGAGAAGCTCATTCCGGGGAATGTGGAGCACATTAAGCTGGCCGGAATCTATTCCATTGAATACATCGAATGGGGTATTACTGGCCGACAATGTTCAAAGATGCAAATGTCAAATCCATGGAGATGTTATGCATGTGCCTCCTTAATAGCTCCATCAAACATTCACTTCTTAGACTTTTTCAGCTTGGGGACTTGATGTTATCGATCTAATAAATCCGCTTTCGTCCAAAGGGAAACAATATATTCTGGTAGCAATAGATTATTTCTCCAAGTGGACAGAAGCAATCGCGTTACACAATGTCAAGAAGAAAGACGTGGTCAATTTTATCCGTCACGCGATAATATATCGACAGGCATCCTGAAGAAAATCATTACTGATAATGGCACCCCTTTCAAGAATAGAGGCATGGAAAAGTTGTGTCAAAAGTTCTGTATCCACCATTCATTTTCAACACCTTACTATCCACCGACTAATGGATTAATAGAGGCATTTAACAAAATGATTGTGAAAATACTAAAGAAGACGGTGATTGAAAACAAGTGTGACTGAGATGAAAGGTTACAAGAAGCATTATGGGCATACAGGACTACCCACCGAACAGTAACAAGAGTAACACCGTATTCATTGGTTTACGGTGTAGAGGAGGTCATCCCGATTGAAACACAGGTCAGGTCACTCAGAGTAGCAGTGCATCAGTCAATTACATTGAAAATGCAAAGATAAGGTTGAAAGAACTGGACCTACTTGATGAGAAGCGCCTGGTAGCTCAACAGCTGTTACAGTTATATCAAGCAAGAATATCGGTTGCCTTTGATAAACGAGTCAAGTATTGCTCTTTCAAGAAAGGTGACATGGTGCTAATGTTGAAAAGACCGATAGTGGTCACTCGGAAGATAGGGGCAAGTTTGAACCTAAATGGGACAGACCGTACATCATAAAAGAAGTATATTCCAATGGAGCATACAGAGTGGTGGATCAAGATGGACAGGGTATCAGTTTACCAATTAATGCTCACTTCATCAAGAAGTATCATCCCTGAAGATAGTTATAGTTTTGATCCAGAAGATTATCAGTCTAATGCTTATATATCAAAAGGGGGCAAGAACAAGTGAAGTCATGTATTCTTCTCTAGATAATCGAATAAGAGAAGGAATTCCAAGCATATTAAAATTATATATCGGTGATTATCAAAAAGAAAGAAAAAAGAGAGTAGCCATCGCTGTCATCATCAAAATAAGCATAGCTAAACCTCGTTGAAATTGGTATCATCACCAAGCAGATATATTATTATGAGTATAGTGCGAATATCATCAAACGACATTATTAGCAGTGATGCTATATCAATCAAGACGTTTATTGTCATCATGACAGCGATGACAGCTTATCATTTAAGGCAGCTTAGCCAAGCCTACAAGGCCAACTACGCATAAGGCCTATCGCCATTAAAAATTTCGAGTAGCAGCGAGAAGCCAGTGGCCCTAAAAAGCTCGTCTAGGTTATCATATGCATACCTATGCTGGCAACAGATGAAGCTAGCGACTGAGAGCACTAAAAGGCCAAGAAGTCTTAAAACGTCGAGTCACGCGTAACACCAATGCCGTCTGTATAGATTTTTGATAGTGTTATGGGGGATGGATGAAATTGCCCTCCCGTGAATGGGTCCGACCTTACAGACGAAGAAAATGTGGGTTGCAGTGTGCGCTCTTTAGCCATGTCCATAGATAGGCTAACCATGCATAAGACCCCCCAGATCTCTGGCTTGATTTCAGTAGTAACTCATGAGGAAGGGCTTAAACCTACTCATTGATGGACTGGCAGCCTTGGATTTGGTACCCCAAAGGTAGCCTTGTGAGCCCCGTGAACTCTAGAGAGTTACTACGGCCAACCCCGTGCATAAATCTAACCGAGTTCACGACCCCAGTAGCTTCACTGGGGCCCTCTGATGGATCGCGGTTTATGAACTCACTAGGTGGTGAAAAGTCCATTGAACTCATAAGAGTTATAGAGACCATCACATGAGACCTTACTCCAATAACTTGAGAGTTTAAAAAATGGTGATGCTCCAACTACTCAAGTGCTTAAACTGTGTGTGGCTATTTAACTAAATTGAAACTTAGTTCCGCCAACCAAAATAAGACCATATAGGGAACCCCTTACTAACAATCATAATAAAATATAATAAAACATGATGCATCAATCAAATAATTGCATGGACACATGTGTCTGGAATAAGTTGTAAAAAAAATAATAAAATAAATAAAAAAAGAGAGAGAAAATAAAAGAAAATTCAAAAAAGACATTCATCCTTAAAATATCATAATATATTCGTATCTTGCATTTCAAAAGGGTACATATGGTGATAAAGGAAAATAAGGCAAAAAATTTACAATTCTTCTGCTATGCCTAGCACTGCAAAATATTTTTATAAATTCTCTTTAAGATGTACTTGAGCAGCAACATGTTCCGATTTAGCTTTAGAAATGATTCTAGTATGATCTGGAATGCCAACTAACTTCCTTTCCAACGAGGCAATTAGTTCTTCATTCTTTACTAGTTCAGATCGCTCGGCATCAGCAGAATGAAGACTAGATTGCATCTTTTCCTGTATCTTCTTTATGTTCAGATCTTCTTCCAAATCCTTTGTCTCCAGCTGGACAATCTCTTTCTTTTAAAGAGCAATCCGACTCTGAATGAATATCTTGTTATTAGTATAAGCCTTCAATTTCTCTTGAAACTATTTCCCACAGCCTTCTACGAAACAATACGTCAGCGCTTTAGAGATAGAAAATCTTTATGTGGAAATGAAGAATTTCGCACATGCGGTTTCTTGTTGTAAGACCCGTACCCTAGTCCGTACAGTTTCGTAGGCTTCCGCGATCCTACCGGTCGAATTCCGGCAATCCTCGACTCATATCCGATGTTGCGCACGATTTTAAGCCGAGTCCTGCCTACTGAAGGCAGCTCGATCCGAAACTTGTACCTTGGCGACCGCGCCGTCGCCGCGGTTCTAACGCCGCGACTCACGCACCGACCAGATACACAGGCTAGAAGATGTCGGTCAGCGTTCGGTTTGAAGAAACGCCGCACGTTGCGAATCTTGAGGGAATCTCTACGAGATGTCCCATCAATCAAATCAATCACTCAAGTCAAGTCACACCTACCCAAGTACAACAACCCATGCCTCTCTCTTACACAAGCAAGCCCAAGTCAACTCTCTCTCTCTCTTTTTCAACTCTACCCATGCCCATGACATCATCCCTCCATCCCTCCCTCTCCTTTTATTTTATTTCTTTTTTTTCTTCTCTCTCATTCTCCCATTCTCTCCCTCTCATACGTCCAAGCAATCTCCAAGCTTCCCAAAAAAATTCTCCAAAATCCTAAGTGTGGCCCACCTCCTCAACTTCCATCTCAACCGTCCGATCATCATCTGCACCGTTAAAACCCGATCGACGTCCATAAGAACCGTAGGTGAGGAGTTTTCAAGCCAAGTGAGCAAGGAGGATCACTACAAGGTGGGTGATCCACCGTTAATTTCTTTTCTTAGGGCCACTTGTTGGTGGGACCCGTTTTTGATGTATGAACTGTATCATGTGGGGCCCATAGTGGTGGGGCCCCACCATCACGGCCTTTTTGCCTCTTGTCTCTTTCTCTATCTCTCTCTTTCTTTCTTATCCCCTTGAATGTTGTGGACCTCACCAAATCATGTTAAATCCACTCCATCCATCAGACGGTGTGGTCCACCGCATTTCAAGTGAAACCTACCCTTCATATATACGTATGTATATATGTAGTAGTATATATTATATTATATTATTATAATATATATTAATATAATTATATATATATATGTGCATGGTGGGCCACGTGCATGTGGGACCCACCATGAGGCCTGTGTACGTGGGACCCACCCTGAGGTCTGTGTATAACGTCCAGCGTCTCTGGACGCTGGACGTGAAGGACGTTCACATGCAGTAAAAAAAAATTTACCTTTTTTATGGGCTGCTCATGCAGGCCCCACCTTGATGTATGTATGTGATCCACGCCGTCCAATCTATTCTCCAGTATGTTTTAGGCGTTGAGCCAAAATTTTAAGGCGATCTGATCATCAGGTGGGCCGTAACATCTAAAACTATGAAAAGACATGCCAGAATGTATAGAAGTACTTGGTGGGACCCACCTGAGGTTTGGATGCAGCTGAGACTCGGTCTGGACGGCCAGACTAGTGAGGCACACAGATTGGGCGGTCTGGATTCGTCCAAAGTGGACCCCACTTACCACAAACAAAAAAAAAAAAGAAAAAGGCAGCAGTGTCAGACGCCGCAGCAGGCGGGCGGACGATCTGGGCTGACCCACGGGCCCTAGTTGTGGGCCCCATCATGATGCGTTTCGGACATCAAGACCGTCCATTGTGGGCCCCCCTTCTAAAAAAGGTCCTGCCCCAAAAATCACCCGTATACGGAACTCAGGTGGGCCATACCATCTAAAATCACGTGAAGACATGCTTAAAACATATAAAACGTCTGGTGGGGCCTACCTGAGGTTTGGATGTGGCTGAAACTTGGTCTGGACCCTCCTACAGTGGGACACACATAATGTATGGGTTGGATTTGTGAACCACCTCGCATTTGTGGGACCCCGACCGTGTGACTCCCATCACGGGTTGGTGGCAAACAAATGTTATGGTGGTCCCGCACCCTCCCTAGTCCGCGTGACCCGTGGCGGTCTTGGCGCGCAAATAAATATCACGATGGGCCACGACCGTGTGACCCGATCAACAGTCGGTTGGGAAATAAACATTATGGTGGGCCCTCCGGCCCACGTGTTTGTATGAAGGTTGAATGGCAAGTAAACGTTACAGTGGGCCCTAGGCCCACGAGACTTCATGGATAGGTTAGATTGCAAATAAACATTATGTGGGCCCCCTCCCCTGACCGTGGGCCCCTGGACAGATTGGAGGTCAAATAAACTTTGTATTGGGCCCTGGCCCACTTGATCTCATAAATAGTTTGGGTGCCAAATAAACATTTCAGTAGGCCTAGCCCCATGTGACCTTATGAATAGTTTGAATGGAGAATAAATGTTATGGCGGGCCTTACTTGAGGCCCACTTGGATGCATATGGGCCCATGTATTTAGGCCCATCTTGGCATGTATATGGGCCCAATATTGAGGCCCACTTTGATATATATAAGGCCTATGTGATTAGGCCCATTTGATACACACTGAGCCTATGTGATTGGGCTCAATTTAATACATTCTCAGGCCCATGGACGATGGCCCATTGCAATGTACCTAGGGCCCATTGGTGAGAGTCATTGAGGTGGCTCACTTGATGAATATAAGGCCTATGAGATACGGCCCATTTGATGTATTTAGGGCCTAGTGGGATGTACCTAAGGCACATTGCAATGTATGATGCCACCAGGATTTATTTAATGGTATTTGAGGTGAGCCGAGCCTTGGGGACAATGTTGGTTTGACGTCCACATTGTACGAGTAATGTTGGTTCGATGTCCACATTATAACTCTCCCTAAGGCCACTGATAGGCCCATATCTGTTTCATGTAGGCCATCTAGGACCATCTTCATTGAGAGGATAGTTTATTGCTTTATAACGTGTTTAGCACAGCACCATGATTCACGATCATACGCATCATATGTATGCTTGAGATGAGGAGTGTCTGATCATAGCATATGCCTTCGGGCAGACTATTTACGGGCCCACGAGGCGAGTTGCCCTACATGAGCGCGTGTTTCACGCAGGATGATTGCATGATTGGTAGTGTGGTTCATGCATTTGCATCTGTATGATTGAGATATGCCCTAGCGACATCAGGGCCATAGCCTCCACAGATATATCGTGGGTGGCTGGTTGGATACCGGAAAATCTTGTTTCAAGCAATTGGGGCGCCATAGATGTCCCTGGGTGAGAGTCCCTGAACCCGATGGTACCAGAGGATGACTCCAACGTCGAGACCGAGTGGATATATGAGCGCATGAGGGCCGAATACCATGAGGCCGCGTCTCCCACTGTGTCGTGGTCGGTTGGAAAGGAGTGGTGGCCTTACTCGCCCGAGAGCAGGGGGCATTACTAGGCTGAGTTTGACCAGCTCAGAAATGGGTTCGCTATCGACGTGCCGGATAGGTATTGGCTGACTATTGGCCAGGCGGATAGTGAGGTTTCTTACGCTCACTTGGACTGTGCTGCTTGGAGAGAGACAGTGCCATTTGGAGTGTACTGAACCCCGGTGATTATCCAGACTGAGAACCGTACTGATTTGATGCTCTAGTGAGGAGTTGCATTGGTATGAGGATTGGCATGCTTGACTTACATATTACATCGCATGGCCTTGGTATGGCCGATAGCATTCACATCTTGTACTGCATAGCCTTGGTACGGCTGGTTGCATTTACGTACTCATCAGCATGATTCCGCATTACTCCGGCATTGCATTCTGAGCACGTTCACACACACTTACACCGCCCTCTAAGCTTTCTATAAGCTTATGCACGATTGATGCGTGCAGGTGACGCCAGTACGCAGCTGTAGTCTCGCCGTAGTTGAAGCGTGCCGCCGAGCTTTTGGAGTTTTTGTTATTTGCACTACCTTGTATTTCCCTTTCTACGCACTGTATTCAAAGTTTTTGTTCATAGTGGATTTTGTGATGGTGTTCTTGTGGTTATTGTTCGTGGGTTATGCTTGGTTATGCTCATTACGAATCAAATGGATTATTAGAAATCCTCCTTGTAGCATCCTAGGATCGGAACCTGGCGTGTGGGCGCTGGGAGCCGAGAATGGGGTTCTACGGAGGCTATCAGTGCCGGATTCGGCGATCGAGAATTTTGTGAGCCCGGTCTCCGAGTTCGGGGCGTGACACTTGTCCTCATGCAACTACTATGTTGACTGGGCCAAAGCCATTCTCAACAAAGATTCTATTGCACAGACGGATGTTGGCCTTTACGAGGCCATTGAAGCCACTTCTGAATATTTCTATAAGGACCATATGGTCTAGAAGGGATTCCTTAGCTATTGGTGTCCTACAACCAATTCCTTCCACCTTCCTCTAGGCGAGGTTATCATTA
This sequence comes from Magnolia changhungtana, assembly GCA_030180095.1. NCBI lineage: Eukaryota > Viridiplantae > Streptophyta > Magnoliopsida > Magnoliales > Magnoliaceae > Magnolia > Magnolia changhungtana. The sequence continues at coordinate 587,365 of JASAUF010000160.1, forward strand.
CCCTCTGAGACCTACACAGAATGGTAGGACTTGCTAGAACAGGCTACTTTTATGACTAATATATCCCCACAAATGAGGAATTCTCACATTTTTCACCTTCCAAAAGACAGGCATTAGTATTTGACGCATCAGTCGAACTGTTCAGAGAAATGTCCAAAAGTCCCCAACATCAAGAAGATCCCCCAATTTCTTTAGCTAGCTCACTTTTCTCAGGAGTTACGGTACATTTCTTTGTCTCGCATCATGACTTTATGCATTTTACCGATACTCATCTTACTCACCCTTCTCTTATTTTCTTTACAGATTTAAAAACAGCCATTCTGATGACTTGGAGAACACTCGTCGCATAATAAGGAATCCTCCAGAATATACTCCCAAGGGCAAATTAGCAGCCTTCCTCGCATATTGCCTCAGCATCGTTGTACTTCCAAGCTCCAAATGGGCTGATGCCATTAGACATTCCGTATTTGCTATCGTGAGAGGACTAGCGAAGGGTCAGAAATATTCACTAGCACCCCCTGTTCTTTGTTCACTATATAGGGCTTTTGGTGATGCTGCTACTCATTGTCAGAACCCATCTGTCGGAATCAGCTTCGCGTTTACACCATGGTACTACTTTTTCGGGTGGCTAGGCGTTTATTTTCCTTGGATGTATGATGACCTAGAGAAAGCCTACGTTCATCCTTCATGAATTCCACTATGTCATTATCAAAAGAGAGTGATGCAAAAAAGAACGTATGAATGGGTGATTGACATGATCGAGTCGACTAATGCTATTGACTTTTATAAGTTCTCATTCTCTCAGTATATTATGGATCATGAGACTTTTGATGACGAAAAACTTCCTCTGGCCGAACGCACTTTCTTTATTTCGATACTGTCCAGCAGTCTGCCATTGCGAGAAGGTAGCGAATTCTGGAGGGAACCTTACTACCCAAGCAGGTTCACACAAAAATTTGGGTATGATTAAACCGTCCCTAAGCATTCTGAAGTGGTGACCCGCACTATGAGGAGCTACGGTGTAGGACCCTATAATTGGGGATTAATTTGGAGACAGTTGCTTGCAGCACGAATCAATTCAAAATTCATCATTCCCGGTTTTGGATGTTTTGTTCGCACAACGTATCCATGGATGAGATGGTGGGCACACCAATCTTTGCTGATTCGTCGTTGTATGTTAATGGATTCTCCCATGTGGATACCTGCACCTAGAATCAGAAAGCATAATCTCATAGAAGGAGTAGGACATACTGTCGAACGGGACCGTGCCCCCACTCCTAGTGAAGCCTGTATAAACATTTCTTTGGAAGAACCGATTCAGGAGATTAAGCTTGCCAACACCCTTGAGGGTTGGATTGCGCATGGATTTCCCTTCAAACATCTGAAGGTTCAAAGAAGGCATACTGGTAGGGAAGATACTACTACTGATGTTGCCGAAGTTTCTCATATTCCTGCACCAACCGATCTCATTCTAACTCCAACGACTGCTGGGCCTTCCGAACTTCAAACAGTATCTTTGTCTGTTCCTCGACCACCGTCCACTCGCAGAGATTCATCATCCCTTATTATTTGATCGCAAACTCAGGCTAGGTCTTCTGCATCTCTTGTGATTGCTACCATAGAAGATCATGTCCGTACTAAGAAGAGAATCTCCACAGAAGGGGAAACAGGTGGTCATTGAAGAGCAAGTCATGGATTCATCGTCATCTTCATCATCTTCAGAGAAAGAAAGTGAAGGATCCTCTTTCGGTGATTATTCTTCTACCGGAAGTGAATCATCTTCTAGTGACTCAGGGGAAGAGGGTGAATTGGATGCAAATGAAGAAGAAGAAGAAGAAGGAGGAGGAGGAGGAGGAGGAGGAGGAGGAGGAGGAGAAGGAGAAGAAGGAGAAGTAGATGTGGGTGATGATGAGCAGATCATCACAACCACCGAAGTTGGTGAAGAAGTCCCTCAAGAGGACGTTATTCCCCATGCCACATCTACAGGAGTCGACGAAGAAGAAGAGCCACTCGACTATGAAGAGTATGAAGATACACCTGAAGCTGACCTGACTATATCATTCAGTAGCAATTATTCTCCCCTTCCACTCACAATGCTTCTGGATCCTTCGGCTAATATCACAACAGTTCCAGAGACTCTCCCAATTTCCACAGGCATAATTCAAACCATCCCGGCTACTCCTTCTTCTGCTAAGCGCTCTACCAAAAAAGCTAGGGCACCCCTTAAGCTCCCAATTAAAACTAGTACAGTGGTTCGTGGAATAGTTTTCCCGATGGAGCCAATTGATGCCGCTACTCCAACTACAGTTGCGTCTAGTACCAAAGCTAGGGCACCATCTTTTGTTGACATGGCTTTAGACATGCCTGGCCCGTCTTCTCTTCCTGAAGAAATGTAGCCTGTAGAAACAGCAATGCCTGCTCTAATGATTTCAACAGCTGCAAGTATACTTCATTCCATTCCCCTATTCCATAATAATATTTGGCAATTCATCTTCTGACTCGTGCTTTCTTTCTCATATACTTTGTAGTTCGCCCTATTTTCTAGCAATTTTGCAAGCTCCAACTCTGTTGCTACTCTCTCAAATATAATATCCTTAGAGAAGATTCATCCTCCTGCACTGATCTTGTTGAAGAGTTCTCTTTCAGCAGCTATATATATTTTCAAAGATCTCATGCAATGGTTGGATTTGGAAATAGTACTGGCATCCTTAGAAAATGAGGTGAGGATAGCAGAGATTAACATCTCTCCCTTGTATGAATCTCTTTCTCATTTTTGCGAGACCTTTCGCAAATTAGAACTACTCAAGACATGACTGTCGCCCCTAAAATTCTTGCTCGCCAACAAGAGTTATCGTGGCTTAAAGATAAAGTTTCTAGAGCAATAACAAAAATTTCTGGCTACGAAAAAGAATTCAACTATCTTGAGGAGCAAGTGAAGGCTTCCAAGCATTCTTCAGCAGTCATAAGTGAAAAGATTTTTAGTCTCAAACAACAAATTTCTGATTTGGAAGCTCAACAGCGTGAAGCTAACTTAAGGACCAACAAGCTCGAAGCTAATATTGAAGTTAACAGGCGAATAGCTAATCTTGAGCAATCAGAGATTTCGAAAGGAGAAGCAGCAATAATTTCTCTGGAACAAGAACTGACTAACATTCCTGATTAAGTTAGACTTATCGTCGATGCTGAGGTGGACAATATAGTTGCAAAAGTTCAATTGAAGGAAGATTTTCAATGATACATGCTTGCATTAGGAATGTCAGAAGATCTATGAGTTTTCTTTTATATCTACTATGACTTTCACACTTGTTCTTTGATGTCATGAATGAATTTTGATAATTCAGAAATGTTGTAAATATATGAGAAATGATTAGTTCTTGCAATCATACTTTCGCATAGTATTATTTTCTTTGTTATTAGCATGACGTCACCTATATGGTGTTATTTTACATGGGCGGTGCTAAATTTTGGTTTCAGTTAGTTTCACACACAGTTTAAGCTCATGAGTAGTTGGAGCGATCACAGTTTTTAGACTCATAAGTAGTTGGAGTCGGGTCTTACGCGAATGGTCTCTGTAACTCTTATGAGTTTGCTAGATTTATCGCGGCTGGGGTGTTCACAAACCATGATCCATCAGAGGGGCCCAATGAAGCTACCGGGGAAGTAAACTTGGTAGGTTTTACGCATAGGATTGGCCACAGTAACTCTCTAAAGTTCACAGGGCACGTAAGGCTACCTTCGGGTACCAAATCTAGGGCCGCCAGTCCATCAATGAGTCATCTTGCTTCAGAAACCTGTCCTCATGAGTTACTACTGAAATCAAGCCAGGGATCTGGGGAGTCATCTTGCTTCAGAGACTCACTTTTTCTTCGTCTGCAAGGTCAGACCCATTCATGAGAGGGCATTTTCTCGCCATCCTTCATGATGCTAACAGAAACTGTTCAGACGGCATGGGTCTTATGTGATTGTTTCATCAACTGCCCGCATGGGTGCACATGATGCTCTTTATGGGCTTTTTAGGGCCACAGGCTTCTCACTGCTACCCGTATGATCTCACTGTATCGTCATCGCCAATGATGATAAGTCTTATGTATAGTTGGCTTTATAGGCTCAGCTCTGCTACCGTACATGATGGATCGCCATCATTGTCGCAGTACTTATAAGTGCTTGGCTTTATAAGTTTATTCCACTGCTGAAGAAGATAAATCGCCATTGCCGATGATATTTATATGCAGCTAGCTTTATAGGCCCTACTAAAGATAATAAATTAAAATTAATATGTCGACCTAGCTGATGATATAAAACAAAATTTTATAGTTAGAATAGTGTATTAGCTTGGCGCTGCTATTAATTTCAATAAATTTAGTAATAAAATGGCCTTTGTGTCAACAATATGGCGATGGCGATGACAGCTTTTGATGATTTGACGATAATCACTAGCGCTTTTCATTTGGCGATAATCATTAACACTTTTCATTTGGCAATAATTATTGGCACTTTTCATTTGGCGATAATCATTGGCGCTTTTCAATAATTCGCTTGAACTTGATATGCTTGAAAGCCCGCATTTTTATTCATGTATAGGGAGAAATACAGAATATTGATTCTGAAGCTTCTCTATTATTCATCTGTATTGCCCCCTTTCGGTTTGGAAGTATTATGCTGACATTCTTCGGAACTAAAATTGTGGCCATCTTCTGAATTGATGTACTATTGATAAACCTAGTATTGATAGGCGTATTGATGCAGATTTGTCTCCACAATGAATATGCTTTATATTGCGGCTTCATATCCTGATTGTGATGATTATCTCAATTGGGATCGTAAGCCATCATAAAATCGAGAAAATGATGGCAATAGGAGTATTCACTCTCTCATCTGCTTCATTTTATTCGGACCTTTAGGTCAAGACATCTTGATTTTATCTGCCATTAGTGGTCGGTTCATCATATGAGGCACATCATCTTCTTCAAATGTGCATGCCCCCAAAATTCTCCTTTGACCAATGGATTCTTTTACTGGTTCATCTTCTTAGTGATAAGTAGAAGTTAGGTCATTCAGACTTATTTCTCTAACAGAAGACTTCGACGATTCACTCGCAGATGTCATATTTATGGTTGCACTTCTATGTCGCTCATCATCTTTCTTCAAAACTATTTCTCCTTGTTTTATCATCCTTTGCAATATATTTTTTAGTGTGAAGCAATCTTCTGTATGATGCCTTAGACAACAATGGTAATGACAGTAATTCTTCTCTTTAGTCATTTCAACCTCTTCTGGATATCACAGCGAAGGTAACTTGATGGTTCCAGCAGCTAGTAGTTGTTCCATCATCGGCAACACATCTTCTTTGTCAAAAACATATTCTTTATGAAAATCATATGGTCGCAGTCGTTTATCATTTTTATAATCCCTTCATCGATCTAAGTCTTCCCTTCTTCTTATTTCCCTTTTATCGTGAAAAGTGTTTTTCTTCTTCTCTTAATTGACAGCATTCACTACTGCCCTGTTCGACCCTCTCTTTTCTGTTCTGATTTGAAATGCTGGCATCTTTTTAGTCATCAGCTCTAATGCATGTGCTTTAGTTACTAAGTCTCAAAAAGTCCCTATGTTAGCACTGGTGAGTCCAAATGCGATCCCTGTCTCCATAGAGCTTAGACACATTTTTACCTGTTCTCTTTCATCAGGTAATTGTCGGCACAATGCTCCTAAAGTTTTCCACCTATACTAAATTTCTCCATAGGTTCATTTTCTCTCTACCTCACGGATGCTAACTTTACAATACTAACATCACGATCCAACGAAAAGAAATTTAACATAAATGCGTCCTGCATCTGTTCCCAAGTTTGCTTTAATTCAGGCGCCGAGCCAGAATACCATCGAAATGCCTTGCCTGTCAAAGAAGACCCGATCAGCAGCAAGAAGTATTGGGGGATAGTGGAGAAATTATCTATAGACGTGATGAAATGCATCAAATGTTCGTCTGGAGATCCGTGTCCACTAAATTTTTAAAACTAGGTGCTTGAAGTTAACTGGAAAAGGTATGTCTTCCACCTCTCTCAGATATGGCGTCTAGTATCAAAACCTTCCTGTGTTATCGCGTTCCCTTTCCATCCTAATAGTTTCTGCAACCACCTGTGGCACTTCTTCTTGGGTTATTACCTTCGCCACGGGAGTGGATCCGTGTGATCTCGCTCTTGGTGGTTAAGAACCTTCGGGCTATTATTCTCATTCATTCATATTAGCCATCATTGGAGGTGTTATTATCTGGGCTACGTTATGCCCGAGAGTAGCCAAGGCCTCCAGGAGGTTCCTGCATTCTTCCATCAATGTTTTTTGCACTTGGGCCATTTTAACCATATGATCCTCAGTAGTAGACAGCGGATCTTAACACGTCCCGGCCATGAATACTATGGCTACTTCGTTCCCTGACGAAGCGGTCATTGGAGTGGAGCGGGAATATGCCAGTGTGATGAGGCTTATTAAAAAGGGGGTTTTATTCGATTCTTCAATACTTCCACAGGGTTCGGCTGATTGTGATACAACTTGAGGCGATACACTCTGAGGCGATACGTAGATTAGTGGACTTCCCATGGGTGATTTACCCTTTTGTTTCTTCATCTGTCGGGCTCTTACTGTGGGTAAAGCTAGGAAATCTCGTGATATCGACAGGGACGAAGATTTTTCAGGATATATTGCTGGGGGATCGAGTTCAAGATTTTTCCTTGCCGCATTTCATGTCACCGGTCCTCTGGTTTTCAGTGTCAATGGACTCGTTCTAGTAGTTGCGATATTCAGGCTTTCGACCTTTGGCGTGACACCATGATCCAGTCATTTTCATTTTCTTGTGCTATTAGAGAGACCGTTACGACTCCTACGGTGACTTGAAACTTGTCTTTTTCGTTTGAGGGAAGTTATTTCCGATGGACCAAGAATTGGTTACAGGCATATTTGTTGAGGGTCGAATATTGCATATTAGACCCTGATTAGTACCTAATTTTATGTACATGATAGTGCTTAATGTCATATGTTGATGGTATTTTGCTGCAGGATGCAATTATGAGCGTGGATTGAAAAAGGGAGCTTTAAGCATGGATTTAACGCTCTGATGACACCAAAGGCAATGGACGGACTCCAGGGGCTGAGATCGACAGAGTTGTACGCCAGAGATCGAAGAAAACCAAAAAACTGAAGCTTAAGTGGCCCGAAATTGGTCCATAATGCAGGATCACATGGTTTCCACCATCAGATTGACTCGAAACTTCATACATGTGATGGGGGCCGTAAATTAACCGTACACGTCGAATTTCAGCTAGTGAATCCCTCTGGAAGTAGCCCAACGAGCAAATCAGCCCCGTAATTCTTAAAGTGGGGCTCACCTGATATCTGGATATGCCAGAAAGTTGGTCTCAAACCCTTATAATTGATGGGAAAACGGATGGACGGTTTGATTTCTCATAAACATCATGCTGGGACCCATATACGCACGGTGTGTGCACCGTGTACATGCACTGGAAGTGCACTTGGACAAACGCCGGTCGTGGCCGAGTTTTTGATCGACCGTCGCCCGCAAAAACGGAAATTTCCATTTTTGACGCAGCGAGGCGCACGAGCTTTGATCGGTTGCTGCTGTGGGCCCCAGACATTGTTCATATAGATAATCCAAGCCATTCATCAGATTCGTAACTGCCTACTCACCAAGGCCTAGGTAGAAGAATGGAATGAGACAGCGAGCATTGGTTTTTAGCTGTTCAAGAACAGGACGGACGGCGGAGTAGAAATCAGGTGGGCCCCATCAATGGACATTCGAAACTGCTCGTATCCGACTGGTTTTTCGCCACGAGTTGAATGAACGGAGTGGATTTTCCAACAAACATTGATTATGAACCCCACCAACATCACAACAGACGAGATCCGTATTCCCTGTTTCACGGCCGGAAAACGACCGATTCTGGGGCGGTTGGATGATCAGACCATTGATCGGATGCAAGATCCAAGCCGTCCATTGGGTAGATAACTCAGAAACGTCCCAGGAGACGTTGATTTTTCGGATGAACTTCAAAGTACAAAGGACTTATGAAGCTCCGTTTTTCAGCTGCGTCAAGGGTATAAACGCTCCGATTTTTAACAGCCCTTGGATCGACTTCCGGTTTCGTGCTGTGTAACTTGGAGTTGGTTCTCCACCGCTCTTTCCTCTTATATAAGAGAGAGAGAACGTGAGAGGGAGGGGAGATCCTACGGCTAGAGAAAAGCTACGGAGAGAGAAAGAGAGTCTGTTGGAGTTTTTTTTGTTTCTATTTTTCTCTTCTTTTTCTTTTTCTTCTTCTTTTGTTCTGTTTGAGGGATTCAACCCAACATGGTTGGCTAAACCTCTTGGCTAGGGCCAAGAGGTGAAGCTTGTAGCGTGATGGGTGATATTCTCTGATTCGATTCATGTCTGAACTACTTTTTTTTGGTTTGATTTTAAGGAATGCGGTTAGTTTTTAATGGTTTGTTGTGACTGACATTACAATATATCTGCAATAGCTTGAGTATTTCTTTTTCCCTTCTTGTGATTATGAAGCCAGGACGCTCTGTTGTTCACCATCGCCCCTTGGACATGGTGGAATGACAGAACTCTTCCTGACATTCATACATCACTCAGATTGGCTGTTGAATTGGTTTAATTCCGTTGTTTGCTTTGCCTCATGGGCATGGTTTTGTGATGGAATCCATTCTAATTTACACCCGTCTCATCTCTTGAAAACCAGATCAAAAGGAAGTTCAGATTGAGTTCATGAGTCAAGCATAGATCTCCCTGATCTCTACAAGTGGATCCTCTGAATCCCTAGTTTCCTACCTTTAAATTTCACCAGTTTTAGATAAATATTTTCACCATTATTCCTTCATATTCACCTGATTAGATTTCATCTTATTTTAGTTCTAGTTCTAGTTAGTTTCAGATTACGTACAGATTTCAGTCCCTGTGGATTTGACCTCGATCTCACCGAGTTTATTACTACATCACAACCCTATACTTGGGGAGTGAACAAGTTTTTGGCGCCGTTGCCGGGGACTGACGGCTACGTTTCCTGAAGTTAACTGGTTTTAGGATTAGTTTAAGATTAGAACCTTTTTGATTTTTCGGTTTCATTTTTAGAATTTTCTAATTCAGGTTTTCCTTTAATTTTTAGAAATTTTCTCTCAAGTAACTTTCTATTGTTTTTATTTTTATGATAGTTTTTTTTTTTTCTTTTTTAGAAACTAACCCAACTTTCCTGTTTTGTAGGATCCTGACATAAACTTCTAATTTGGTAATCCCTTTCTAATTTCTCTACTTTTTCTATTTTTAGGATTTTCGTTTTAGAAATTTTCTTATTCGAGGTTTCCTTTTTAGAAATTAACATTACTTTCTATTAGGATTTCTAATTTAGAACTTTCTAACTTTAGGCTTAGAACTTTCCTAATTATTTTTTAAAATTTATTTTATTTTTAGGAACTAATTTATTTTTAGAACTTTCCTCTTTAGTTTTTAGAAACTAGGTTAGTTATTTCCCTTTTTAGAGATTCTTTCTAACTTTAGAAACTAACTCATCTTTCCTTTATTTTATTTTTAGAAACTTTCCTTTTTAGGAATTAGTTTATTTTTAGAAATTTTTTTTTTTAATTTTTAGGTTTAAATTTTCTATTTTAGAAACTTTCAAATTTTAGAGAACTTTACTTTTTAGAAACTAACTTAGCTTCTAGGTTTAGGGACCTTTCCTTTTTAGAAACTAACTTTCTATTTCAATTTTAGGAACTTTCTAACTTTAGACTTTCTATTTTAAAAGCTAATCTCTTTTGTTTTCTTTTGCAGGATTTTAACATAGGAACTTCTCAATTGGTACTTTCCTTCTAACTTCTCCTCCTCTTACTTTCCCTACTGCTGTAGGATCTTTTTTTCTATTTTTCTTAGAATTAGATTCAGATTAAGGGTTTCACCATGTATATGCACGAGTGGGAACGTCAATATGCTGAGATAGCTTTTGAGCATGCGAAACAGTGTGAAGGGATGTATGATGATTATGATAAACATCCACCTATGTCTCAGAATTTTCCTGAAACAATCATCGAGAACCGACTTGAGCATAACACTCCATCGGTTAAGAAGTCCTTACGCGATCATATACGAGAGAACAATTTCACCCCACGGACAGTACGCGAGTGTTGGGGTTATCATAACTATGGGAGTGGGACTCATTATCACCCATCTGAGAAAAAGAAAACAATGCGTGATTATATTATGAGTGATAATAAGTATTACCAACCATCAGATTCTCCCACCTATGATCCGTATGACTATAACCAGTGGAAACATCAATGTCGGGAAGCTGAACCAGCTATATATCATAGTGATAATTCTCTTGGGTCATCTACCTTTGAAACCCAATCAGAAACAATTCAAGAGGATTCACTTCAGAAGCTCATGAAAGCACAAGAGCAATTCAATCAACTTGTCATACAATCATGCGAATTGCTCAAATCCTCAATCCCAATCATTCAGTCACAACTTATGGAGAAGGAAGAGGCTAGGTTATCCCAGCCTCATCCTAATCTAGTAGCAGAATGTGAAGAAAGTGATCATAACTCGCTTGTGGCAGAAACTGAAATTACGAATGAGGAATTGGATTCCATTAATGAGCAGATGGTTCGATTTCCCGATGAGTCGATCTCGATGACTGTCCAAAGGAATGATCACGAGACGTGGGTGTCTTTCAAATATAGTAATAGTGACACACTTCACTCACATGACACACATGATTACACTGATGAGGTAGAGGTTAGTTTATTCGAACCTCAACCTAACCTAGGAATAGAATGTGAGGAATGTGATCCCATCCCAAGTGCATACTGCACGGAACTGGACGATGATGAGTATAGAGATTCAATCTCAAGTGTGGCCCCTGCCAATGATCACGAGGTTCAGGAAGTTGTCAACTATAATAATCTACTCCACCTGCCTGACATGACTAATTTGAATGTGGAGAATGAACCAATTTCAACTAACCCTTCCAACCCTTGTGATGCATATTTGGACCACTGCCCTGAATTGAATGATGATATGATTCGGGCGATGGATGACTTGATTGATATGACTCTGGACTTTGAAACTACCCTGTTGAGGCCACAATCTGAGCTACACACTTTAGACGATTTAATGCCTCCACTGAGTAGCTTCAATGACCAGAGTCTCTACATCAATTCTTCACTTATTGATTGTTTATCTGTCTTTGAAGGGCAAGAGCAAGCGAGCATGCGTCCATCCACTTCAAAAGACGATGAAATCCTTGGACAAATCATCACAGACTTCAATGCAGGAGACGAGTCACTCTCAGCTGAATTTCCCAATTCTTTGGACGATTGCGTGGCACACTTTTCAGATTCGAATGATCCTATGATTAAAGAAATAGTGGATGCCTTGCAAGAGACTATCTCGGTAGTTGTTACTAACCGAGAGCACCCTCATTCTGAAGCCCCTCTTTCCCCAGACCCTGAATGTTTACCATTACAGGAAGAGGAGCTGAAAATTGAACCGAAGTCTGGAACTTCGGAATGTGTTGAGACTACATTACTTTCTGAGAATTCTTTTGAATTTTATCTACCTGTAGTCTCTGATTCACCATGGGATACTAATTCTGAAACTTTTTCTGACATAGGTGAATCATATATACTTTGGATACCTCAAGCGAATCAACGACAAATCTTTGCTAAGGTACACAAGTTTCTCTGGACATTCATGCTCCAGGGCATCCAAGCTTATTGCAAGATGGGCTTTTGGATGATCCTGTTAAGGAACTTACTTAGAAACTTATCAAGATATTGGCCGGAAGAGGAATCTTGCGGCATGATCGAGTAGTTTTCCCGCTTTCATAGGACTAGGGTAGTTTGCTTGATGTTGTTCTAGGGTAGTTTGTTTTCGACTTGTTTTAGGATAGGTTGTTTTTACTGGTTTTGCTCTCTTACGCTGACTTGCTTTCATGGATAGCTTTGGAAAGTCTCTCTCGATTCATTAACCAGGTACTATCTTCCCATCACTTCTCTTTCAATTTCATTGTCTCATGTGCATTGTATGCTCATATATCTTTCACATTGAGGACAATGTAGATTTTAGGTTGGGGGTGGGCGATTAGGTTACATATTCAATGTTTTCTTGGTCTTGAGCAGAAATTGTGAAAACTTAAAAAAAAAAAAATTCTTGAGAATTCAAAGTGATTTTGACGGCCATCTTGGATTTAGAATTACAGGATAAATGATGTTGGTAACTAGGTAACTTATGACTCTTGGATTCAGTTATCTGTTAGACTTCACAGTTAAGTTTGAATTGTTAATCCAGAATTAGAAGTTGTAAACGTTGATTGAGTCATGATTTCACTTGTCACATCTCGCTCTCACAGTAAGGTTTCAGTTTGATATTGAAAGGTGAACTTGGTAATCACTAAGCATGTAAGGAATCAACATGGAAAATTTGCCTGTCATGATCAAAAAAAAAAAGAAAAAAGAAAAAAAAAAGATACCCTTGGAAAGGGTTGGGCGAATAATCTTCACCATAGGTTTGCTCCCTATAGGTGTGGATTTAATTCCCCATGGATAGTATGTGAAAAGGTTTAGGTATATGGTCTGCACCATAGGTTTGCTCCCTATAGGTAAGGACTTGATTCCCCTTCGTGGCACACGTTAAATAGAAAACTCAAAAGCCGGAAGAATGAAAAGAAGAACTGAGAGGCAAGTTCTGGTTTAAGTTGTCCTGAATGCACTTTTGATTGTCAAATGTTACCATGGATAGTGACGACTTGATCTCTTAATGATGGTGAGCAGAGTTTACACTATACACTCATGAAACTCGATGTTTAGAATCATTCTAATTGATGAATTAACATGTCGAACTTGATTGTGAAGTTTATCATGCGCTTGAGTCTGAGAGAAAGTAATGCTCAACACTCATGATTCTTAGACTTCTAGCATCTGGATTGTTTCCCAAAATCATTCAAGTTCTTGGAAATTATCATATAAATCTCAATCTATTTTTCGCATACTTTGCTCGGGACTAGCAAAATGCTGGTTGGGGGTTGTGTTGAGGGTCGAATATTGCATATTAGACCCTGATTAGTACCTAATTTTATGTACATGATAGTGCTTAATGTCATATGTTGATGGTATTTTGCTGCAGGATGCAATTATGAGCGTGGATTGAAAAAGGGAGCTTTAAGCATGGATTTAACGCTCTGATGACACCAAAGGCAATGGACGGACTCCAGGGGCTGAGATCGACAGAGTTGTACGCCAGAGATCGAAGAAAACCAAGAAACTGAAGCTTAAGTGGCCCGAAATTGGTCCATAATGCAGGATCACATGGTTTCCACCATCAGATTGACTCGAAACTTCATACATGTGATGGGGGCCGTAAATTAACCGTACACGTCGAATTTCAGCTAGTGAATCCCTCTGGAAGTAGCCCAACGAGCAAATCAGCCCCGTAATTCTTAAAGTGGGGCTCACCTGATATCTGGATATGCCAGAAAGTTGGTCTCAAACCCTTATAATTGATGGGAAAACGGATGGACGGTTCAGATTTCTCATAAACATCATGCTGGGACCCATATACGCACGGTGTGTGCACCGTGTACATGCACTGGAAGTGCACTGGACAAACGCGTCCGGTCAGAGCCGGTTTGACCGACCGTCGCCCGCAAAAACGGAAATTTCCGTTTTTGACGCAGCGAGGCGCACGAGCTTTGATCGGTTGCTGCTGTGGGCCCCAGACATTGTTCATATGGATAATCCAAGCCATTCATCAGATTCGTAACTGCCTACTCACCAAGGCCTAGGTGGAAGAATGGAATGAGACAGCGAGCATTGGTTTTTAGCTGTTCAAGAACAGGACGGACGGCGAAGTAGAAATCAGGTGGGCCCCATCAATGGACATTCGAAACTGCTCGTATCCGACTGGTTTTTCGCCACGAGTTGAATGAACGGAGTGGATTTTCCAACAAACATTGATTATGAACCCCACCAACATCACAACAGACGAGATCCGTATTCCCTGTTTCACGGCCGGAAAACGACCGATTCTGGGGCGGTTGGATGATCAGACCATTGATCGGATGCAAGATCCAAGCCGTCCATTGGGTAGATAACTCAGAAACGTCCCAGGAGACGTTGATTTTTCGGATGAACTTCAAAGTACAAAGGACTTATGAAGCTCCGTTTTTCAGCTGCGTCAAGGGTATAAACGCTCCGATTTTTAACAGCCCTTGGATCGACTTCCGGTTTCGTGCTGTGTAACTTGGAGTTGGTTCTCCACCGCTCTTTCCTCTTATATAAGAGAGAGAGAACGTGAGAGGGAGGAGGGATCCCACGGCTAGAGAAAAGCTACGGAGAGAGAGAGAGAGTCTGTTGGAGTTTTTTTTGTTTCTATTTTTCTCTTCTTTTTCTTTTTCTTCTTCTTTTGTTCTGTTTGAGGGATTCAACCCAACATGGTTGGCTAAACCTCTTGGCTAGGGCCAAGAGGTGAAGCTTGTAGCGTGATGGGTGATATTCTACAGTTCTGATTCATGTCCTGAACTACTTTTTTTTGGTTTGATTTTAAGGAATGCGGTTAGTTTTTAATGGTTTGTTGTGACTGACATTACAATATATCTGCAATAGCTTGAGTATTTCCTTTTCCCTTCTTGTGATTATGAAGCCAGGACGCTCTGTTGTTCACCATCGCCCCTTGGACATGGTGGAATGACAGAACTCTTCCTGACATTCATACATCACTCAGATTGGCTGTTGAATTGGTTTAATTCCGTTGTTTGCTTTGCCTCATGGGCATGGTTTTGTGATGGAATCCATTCTAATTTACACCCGTCTCATCTCTTGAAAACCAGATCAAAAGGAAGTTCAGATTGAGTTCATGAGTCAAGCATAGATCTCCCTGATCTCTACAAGTGGATCCTCTGAATCCCTAGTTTCCTACCTTTAAATTTCACCAGTTTTAGATAAATATTTTCACCATTATTCCTTCATATTCACCTGATTAGATTTCATCTTATTTTAGTTCTAGTTCTAGTTAGTTTCAGATTACGTACAGATTTCAGTCCCTGTGGATTTGACCTCGATCTCACCGAGTTTATTACTACATCACAACCCTATACTTGGGGAGTGAACAATATTCCGCCACGAATCCTGTGGGTGTGAAGTAGAAGATCGTTTCGCTTGTAACAGTTGCCATTGATTATAGCTCGGATGTGTATACCATATTGTAATTCTGTCAGATGACATGAACGATATTGATTATTATCTATTTGCAAATACACTCTACCCTGAAGATGAAAGGAAGGATGTTCCCGTCGAGAGTCGCCATTTTGGCGTCCAATGAGACGCCAAACAATGATGAAATTCTCCAGATTATTCTTAAGTTAATATCAAGTAAGATAGAAATTCTCTGAAATTCCCCAGCAGAGTCACCATTTTGCTTCGACCAGAAACGAAAAGCATTTGATTTAGGGAATTATCTTACTTAATAATGACAAAAAGAAAGAATGGAGAGAATAATCATCCAATTTTTTCATTTTGAATTCATCACTTCCTTTGATCCTTAGATTCCTGGATAGAGTCTTTATAACAAAAAAAAAAGTACAAGTGATGAATGTATTCAAATATAAATTTTGACAGCATTCCAGCTCATATCATTCATGTCTCCATAAGAGATGAGTTGTGCGGAACTTCTCCACGCACGCATCTTCCTTCATTGATATAATGAAAGGATGCCAAGAATCCCTGAAGAATTTTGTAATAAAAATATTCCAACGAAAATAATAATGTGGCTTCACAAGTCATCCGCGCAACTCATAGACGAGTTGTGTGGGCCGATGAGTTGCATAGGCCTGCACAACTCTCAAGGAGTGGCACGGCTTGGCCTTCTCTTTCTTCTCTCTCCAGTACCTATCAGAGGCACTGGTCTTCCAGAAATATGATCCCTTAAATGAGGGAGAAGGGGGTATTTATAGGCCTCCGCACGTGTGGATCATCAATCCTGTGTTGTGGACCCCACTTCGCATCACTTTGGACATCCTCAATCCAATTGTCCCTTCGGAGAGTTGCACGGGCCAGCGCAACTATGATGAGTTACGCGGTCCTGCGCAACTCATATCCTGCGTAAAATGACCTCCTTTCTCCTTTACACTTCACTTCAGTCTTCAATTTTCCTTAACCAAATTTTACACTCCAACAGGGTCACTAATTTTGTATTGAAGTTTAGGATTGGAGAGAGTTTGAACTGGAAGGATCCCTTTCTCTATAACCGCAACGCATGAGTCTATCTTTTGTATAGCCTTTGTAGGTTCTTGTAAGGCTTGGAGAGTACTTTGTTGGATGAGCTCTTGAGTTTGTGTGGGATTTTGAACCGATTCATCTTGAGGTTTCCCTTGATTCAAGAATTGGTTAGGAATTCCTTGAGTAGCAATTTGCCCATTCCTCCAACTGAAGTTTGGATGATTTCTCCAACTCGAATTGTATGTGTTTGAAGTGGGTCCTTTGAAAAGGCCTTTGGCAGTTGTTCACGGCATTCGATTGCTCGTTCAATATTTCTTGAAAAGCAGGTATTGTTGGACAATTTTCAGTTGTATAAATGTTGCAAGCACAAATACTGCAAACAACTTCCTTAGCCTTATCCTTCGTGAGTTTCATGGCCTTAATTTTTCTTGTGAGACTAACTACTTTAGCATTGATATCATCGTCCTCTTTCAATATATATATTCCGCCCCTCTCCTTTGATTGAGTAGGCTTAGAAGAGGTGTCAGGTCTTGATGATATGTCCCATGATTGTGCATTTTCAACAAGTTTGTCAGAGTAATCCCACACATTATCAACATCTTTGTTCATAAATTCCCCGTTGCACATTGTCTCGACCAATTGGCACATGGAAGATGTCAGTCCATCATAGAAAAAGTTTGTTATATACCACATTTCAAAGCCATGTTGTGGGCATGAACTGACAAGATCCTTAAACTGCCCCCAACATTGGAAGAATGTCTCATCTTCCTTTTGGGTGAAGTTTATGATTGACTTTCTGATGGTTCTCCTCTTATGTTATGGGAAGAATTTCTTTATGAACTCCCTTGTCATGTCGTTCCATCTACCAATGGATCATAGACGTAGTGAATGCAACCACGTCTTCACATTTTCTTTTAAGGAGAAGGGAAAGAATTTCAACCTGATCGTGTCCTCAGACACATTAGGAAAGTATAAAGTGGTTATTATCTCATCAAACTCTTTCATGTGTAGATATAGACTTTCAGATTCAAGTCCATGGAACATTTGAAGGAGTTGGATCACCCCCTAGCTTAATATCTATATTCCTTGTATATTCTAGAAAAATCATACAAGAAGGTGTACTCACCCCCACCGGTTGTAAGAAATCTGGTAAAGTACGAGGCGGAGGTGCATTGTGCACCTCATTCTCATCATGAATGTCCTCAACCGGAGGTTGAGGTTGATTTGCAGCCATCACTTCTATTAACTCCGAGGATTTCAAGTGATGTTTAATCCGGTGATAGATAGGCAGCCCTTCGGCTAATCCTCCTTCACTTAAGAGACGTCGGGTGTTTTCATGAACCCACTTGGCATGAAACACTCGTAGCCTTTAAATAATTAAACCTAAACCTAAGAAATAAAACTAGGGAAACTAAAACAAATAATATATCTAAAAAAAATAAGAGAGAGAATTAGAAAGAGGTTACCGGATTGGAAATTGCTATGTTAGAATCCTATAAAATAGAAAACCAAGTTAGATTCTAAAAGCAAGTTCAGAAAAATTCTAAACTAGAAACAAAAAAAAAAAGTTAATCCTAATCTTAACCTAATTCTAATACTAATTAAATTCAGAAAAATGCAACCATAGTCCTCAGCAACGGTGTCAAAAACTTGTTCACAACCCAAGTGTAGGGTCGCGATGTAGTAATAATCTCAATGAGACCGAGGTCCAATCCACAAGGACTAATCTTGTATGTTTCTGAAAGTAATTAAAATAAGAGCTTGAAGAAGATCTTGACGGCAGCTCTCCACCCTTTTGTTCCACTCCTTAAACCCTAAAAGATGCTTTGGAGCATCCTAGGAACTCCGATTTATAGTTGGGGAACTCCAACTTTCACACCAAGTTGGAAAAATTCGAAAACCGCATCAAATTTACGCAGTCCACTCAAAATCCGCATAATCTCCGACTAGTCGAACTAGAGCTTGGGATAGTCAAAGGACAAGCTCGACTAGTCGAGCGTAATCTTCGACTAGTCAAATTTCATGCAAATTTAAAAGATAATGTTGCTGGAGTTCTAAATTAAATTTTCTCGGGCTAGTCGAATTTCACTTGAATTTTTAGGATTCCTTTTCTTCACTTCAAGTCTTCGATTCTCTTCATTTCTCACTTGGTTTCTTAGGATCTTTGGCATGTAAATTCTTTAATCTTAGTCTCGTAAGATCCATCCCTTGCCTTGGTGATTCCTTAGCATTAAATCCATGCTTTTAACATTCTTTTCAATTCAAGCTCTCAGATTCACCTTGCAACACAAACATGTATAAAATATAACATTAAGCATTATCATGTTCATAAAATCAAGATATAAATAGGGGAGTATGCACTATTTGACACTCAACAACAGCACAGCCGGACACCAAGCTTTTAAGTTTCATGGATGCCTACTCAGGCTATAACCAGATCACTATGCACCCTCACGATAAGCAGAAAATGACCTTTGTCACCGACAAAGGGCTTTATTTCTATAAGGTCATGCCCTTCAGGCTAAAGAATGCCGGAGCCACATTCTAGCAGCTTGTCAATAAAATGTCCGCCCAACAGATTGGACACTCCATGGAAGATTATGTCGATGACATGCTCATCAAAAGAATCAGGTCGGCAAACCATATTACCGACCTCGAAGCTCCGAACTAGAGACCTAGAATGAAAACGAGGAAGTTCCAAGCCAGAGACCTAGTCCTATACAGAACATTCCAGAACACCAAAGAGCCTAGTTCAGGAACCCTAGGGCATAACTGGGAAGGGCTCGACAAAGTGACAAGCACGAGCCGATTGGGAACCTACCGACTTGAGGACATGGAGGGAAAACCCCTACTACACCCATGGAAGATAAAGCATTTGAAAATATACTACCCATGAAAACCAAGTAGATCTAGAACCTATATCTACAATTTTGTTAAGTTCTACAATAACATGTTTTCCTCGAAATTTGCAATAAAAGTCCCAAAGTATGGACGTTCTACTTTTTATATCTACATTAACTCAACCCACATGGCCTATTGAGGACTTCCCTTAGTACAAGGGAGGAACGGTCCCCACTGGTCGCCCAACCCTTAGAGAAGAGGTCGGGACACCAACTAATCAACACCATTAAGACTGCGATCTATAGCAAAAAGATCGAATCTAAAAGATTGGGGACGACCTCAAAAAGGGGCGACTTGTTAGTTAATAATATGACCGACCAACTCAGTTAAAAAATTCAAGCATAATGATCATCACAACAAAAGTCCTTCTCATTAATAAAATGAGAAGTACATGCAAAAAAATCAGTACATATAGGGGGAAAAATAAAAATCTTCAGGGAAGATCTCCGACCTTGGGCTCATCGGAAGCCAGAACTTCGGCAGTAGGAACAGGAGTCTCAGCGACCTCTTCGACTAAGCCATCCAAGTCAATAATCGGATACTTTGACTTGACCAGCTCCTCGCACCAAGTAAAGCACATGTTGAAGTACTCCTCAAGACCCTCCGTCCGCTCCTCGGAAGCCCTAAAGGCTTCTACCTCTGTCGACTGCACTCCAGTGATAGAGGCTTCGACCTCGGCTAGCCAAGCTGAAGTCTCCGCAGACCTAGAAATCGCCTCCGCAAGAGCGGTCTCCAATTTCAGCTTCTCAGCCTCCAGGGAGGAGAAGCGTAGCACCATGTCCTCCAACACAGATTGCTTCAAAGTGCCCTCATGGAGGGCCTCGTCCAGCTGAGCCCACGAGACCCTCCGATCTTTCCCCAGTACCCACAAAGATCCTTGTAGGTCCTCTGACTGGGCCACGGTGATGTCCTTGGCACTCGCAACAACCTCAAGCTAACAGGTCTTCACCTAAAGGTCAGCCTCTAGCCTCTCATAATCCTGGTCGGTGCCTTGAAAGGTCAGTCAGTTAACTAAAAGAGCAGGGACCTCCTGAAAACAAAAATGAAGTTAAGAAACTATATAAGGAAAGAATAGTCAAAGGACAATTCAGGAACCTACCTTCAGAAGGTAGACGGTCACCTCCCATAGCACGTTCATTGGGTGGAGGTCGACAATGTAGTGACATCCCACTCATCCACATGGCGAGACGCCCATTTAGCAAGCTTTGCCAAAGGGCCCTGTTCAGAGGTCGATCCACTACCCTCGACTTCATGGGTAGGAGCCTCGATATCATGGGCAGAATGAGTTCCTCCCTTGACCTCATGGACAGCGGAAGGTGCTCTCCCAACCCCATGAGTGAAAGACCCCCCTTTGCGAACACGTTCCAATATGGCGGCAGCAACAACAGTGGCAACAGAGAATGCTTCACCACAGCCTTAGTCGGCACCTTACTCCGACAAGGAGCCCCCTCCTTCACCACTCTCCTGAGCCACTCCACCTTAGTCGAGGAAGGCAACTTCATCTTCTTCGGAGGGCGAGGGTTACCAGACATGTCTACGAGAACCAAACAAAAGTTTTAAAAAATAATAAGAGGGAGAACTAGAAGAATGACAAACAAACCTGGCCAGGCGTATCATACCTAATGGTCTGGGAGCGACCTGGGAGATGCTTGCTTGGAAGAGCGATTAAGGGGTGATCAGCTTCTTCCAACTCCTCTGATGAGGCTTCAATAACCTCGCGCGAGCAACTCGCTAGAGTTGTGATGGGGAGCACTCGGGTTGTACACGAGGAAAGCTCACTGCAAAGAAAAAAAGGGGAAAAGATTAGCGTAAGCACAAACTACGCCCGACCTAGTTCAATTCAATAATTCCCAAACTAGAGTCATAAATTCAGCAGGGACACTGATCGTCGGGTCTACTCACTCCCCAGACACAAAAAACCACTTATCTTTCCACCCTTTATTGGAAGAAGCATTGCCGGTGATGAGAGTCTGACCTTGATTAGCCTAGGCAGAGAAGTAGGACCATCCCAGGTTCGCGAAATTAATTTTCACCTTACACAAGTACAAGAACTCATCCACAAACAGCTCAGGATGACCGAGTTGCTGCCAAAGAACATAAGTCTTGATCAGTGCCCTCCAGGCATGTTGAGTGTGAAATATTGCATACTTCTCCTTATTTATACCTTAGTTTTATAAACATGATAATGCTTAATCGATTTAATTATGCATGTTTTCATGTGCGAGGTGATTTCGAGAGCTTAAGGTGAAATTTATACTAAAAGGAAGATTTCTGCTTAAAGATTACTAAATGTAGATTTGGAAGTCATTAATGAAGAATTCACATGCCAAAGATCCAAGAAAACCAAGTGAGAAATGAAGAGAATCAAAGATTTGATGTGAAGAAAAGGAATCTTGAAATTGTCCTGAAAACAAACATATTCCTAAAATTGTCATAAAAAAGCATATTCTTAAACTGGAAGTCTATTTTAGCTATACAGATTGAAGTATATTTTGGAAAACTGGTCAGAGTGAAGTTTAATTTAGCAAACTACGGAGAGTGCATAAATTTGAGGCGGTTTCTAGATTTTTTCCTCCGGACTCCACGGATTTGAGCCTCAAGGGAGGTTGTAAAGGCTCAAATGACAGTAGTTGAAGGAGGAAAATGGAGAGGTAGGATGGGTTGGAGAGCTTACACGATTTTGAGCTTCAAATGAGGGGTGTAGGAGCTCAAATGAACGAGAATGGAGAGGGTAGGGGAGTAGGACTTGCTGTAAACGTTAGAGGGGTGTGGGTTTTACCAGAAAATGGCGGAATGGGCAATTAGAGGGGAGGTTTGAGAGAGAAAACCGAATTTTTGAGGGGAAAGGGAGAACTTGGAGGGTCACTTTGTGAAGGAAGTGTGCATTTGGGGTGGTTTTAAACCACGGCCCATGTACCAGGGGGTCCCACTGGACCCCAAAGGCCATCGGCCCGAGCGGCCCGCCCGGCAAGGCCCACTGACCGGCGAGGGCCTCACCACTCTTTGGAGTGGTTGGCAATGCCTCGCCATTTGGGCGAGGTCCTCGTGACCCCTAGGTCCCAAAAAGATGTGGGGCCCACCCTGGGTCCCCCCTCAAGTGCTCCGTTTGGCCCCCGACTCCATTGAAGGCATTTTCAGGGCTAATTTGTAAACTGAAATGAGTTTATGTGACGTGTAGCATATGATTTTGGGGTAGGAGGCGCTAATCTATCCAAATAACTCATTTATTTGGTTAGATTTCAAAAGGTTAAGGGTCAAAACCCATTTTATCCATTTATTTCCTATTTATGGTAAGTTTTAGTTTCGATATTATTCTTCATAATTTATACCCTAGGATTGGTGTGTATTATGAATGTTCTTAAAATAAATGAAGCATACAGTGGTGGAGAGTGAGATTTTGAAGGAATTGGATAAAAAGGGATTTTAGGCTTTGAAATTAAGTGTAAGGTGTTGTGGTTGACCCACAACCTAAGGACATTCGTTTCTAGGGAATGACTCAAACCCGTCGACTGGCGGCCTAGAAGCATACAGTTAAATTGCAAGCGGAAGACTGTGATAGATGTATAAAATATATAAACTATGGTAAGTCTCCAGAGTGTGATAATGTTACCAGGTTATAGATTACAAGTACAATTTCAAAATATACCAAATGTGTAAGGTCCTCTGGTCAACATCCATGTAACCCCGTCGATCAAGACACGACTCACATGAAGCCACCAGAAAACAGCATATACGAGAAAGCATCCTCGTCGTCACAAAAGTCCGGCTCCGCCTCAGAAGTAGCGTCGCCATCTGCAATCAGACAAAGTCTGGCGGGTGTTCAGAACACCGTCCCGTAACGTAGGAGTGAGTGATCAACTCAGTGGAACAATAAAGCATAGGTTAACATGTTATCAATTCAGTCAAGTAGTAATGATAAAGCGATACAATCAAACACTCCTAAATACTCTTATTAATGCAAGTATGAATGCAGTTATGATGCATGCCCTCACCAACATGCTCCCTCATGCGACACCATGTTACGTCCGCGGCATGCGTTTATCCCTCAGTGCTCCACATCTTCCAGGCACATGCAGTGCCATATGAACATGATACCGAGTTTTTATTAGTCCTTTTCATATAGCAGTATTGGGAAACTAAGGTACCTCCCTTATATCATTCCCAAACAATGATCCATTCTAAGGTCGTTAGTCCTAGATACTCTCATACGATGATGCGGTTCTAGGTCACTGTAAAGGGCTGCCAGGGCTATTACACGCACCCGTTGCACCGCTCCCCCATCACCTTATCAATACAGGCCTAGTTTATACTCTATTTACTATGGAAAGGCTCATCGCCTCGCTGTAGATTCAGAGTATGCTCGAGGTCACTACACCGGGTAAGTCAGGGCTGTTAGGGCTATTACACGGAATCGTTACACCACTCCCCCATCACTCATCAAAACAGTGTAGGCCGACAGCTCGAATACAGTGTCCCATACCACCGTATTCAACTCACGAGTCTGGGTTGTTCACGGTCACTATGGGGAGGCAGGGTTACTTGACGAGCTCGGCTAGCTCGAGCGCACGACAAGTTGAACGACATAAAGTATATAAGCACTTCGTGCGGCCAACCAATATCATCAACCGAAGTACGACTCGGGTTCGTCGAACACATCTCACGTGGCAAATGAATCTCAACCATGAATTCAATCACGTTACCGATTGCTTGGACTATATAATAGCCCCAATCACATTCAATTACGGAACAGTTAAAGCAGTAATGGATCAAGATTTCAAATCATACAATCAAATATCCAATATTATCCACTTAGGGCTGTCAGGGTTGTTGCACGGAATCGTTACACCACTCCCCCATCACCCTTTACGGCCTTTGTGGAATACAACTTAAACATAACTTAAACATATGGATTACATAGATAAAATCGTACCATCAGTTGAGCATGTTATGAAGTACAACATAAGCATGAGTTTGTATATATTCAATTCCTAATCACACAGATATCTAAAGAAATCATACACATAGTTAAAGGAGTTGAGAATCATATCTCAACACCCTTATACATTACAATTTACTAACTACTTGCTCATTCAGACATTTCATCAAACACTTTAGACTATAAACATCAACATACATGACGTATATTGATCACATAGGTATTAGGCCAAATCCTTTCATTAGGGAGTTGCCCCAATTATAACACGCGTGCACCCACGACGGATAGTCATGGCAAGCAGGAATCCAAGTTCCATATTCATTCAGTCATTTCCACAAACACTTGGACTACACATTTTAACATCTCATGTGGCGAATGAATCTCAGCCACGAATTCAATCCCGTTACCAATTACCTAGACTATACAATAGCCCCAATCACATTCAATTACGAAATAGTTAAAGCACTAATGGATCAAGATTTCAAATTATGAGATCAAATATCTAATATTATTCGCTTAGGGCTGCCAGGGCTGTTGCACGGAATCGTTACACCACTCCCCAATCACCCTTCACGGATTTTATGGAATACAACTTAAACATGTGAATTAGTCAGAGCAGAATTAAGTAAATAAGTAATTCAAACATATTAACAAGCATGTTATAAAACACAATGCAAACAGGAAATCCAAACACAAACGTTTCATAAACCTGTAAGTGATTAAACTAAACACTTACATGAAGGAAATCATATACATCACTAAGCTAGAATCCTATCTCAACACCCTTATACATTACAATTTACTAACTACTACTCATTCAGACATTCAACAAACACTTCAGACTACATACATCAACATACCTGACGTATGTTGATCACATAGGTATTAGGCCAAATCCTTCCACTAGGGAGCTGCCCCATGGATAACATGCGTGCACCCACGACGGATAATCATGGCAAGCATGAATCCAAGTTCCATATTCATTTGAACACTTTCACAAACACTTGGGCTACACCATTTAACATATATAGCGTGTATTGGTCGTGGCGTGATTTAGGGCAAATCCTTTCGTCAAAGGGGTATCGCCTATACAACAATCATATATCCATGACAATTAGTCATGGCGAGCACGAATGCGAATTCTATACTCATTCGGTCATTTTCACAAACACTTAGAATACACTCTTTTAACATACATAACGTGTACTATCAAAAACATGTATTAGGGCGAATCCTTTTGCCGAGTGAGTATTGTACATATATATAGCATGTTTATACAGTAATTAATCATGACTAACATACTTTCAAAATTTGTACGTATACGGTATTTCTTACAATTATACAGAATACACAATATACATAATTTGTATACGAAAACAAAATGCAAAACAAACATCAGTTTGTGCATATACAATCACACTCAGATCATGAATCTATCATTATCTGACATTGAAAGCGTTGAAAACCATAACCTATACATCTAAAGTCTGCACCTTTTATCAGTAAACTTGAACCGAAACCAGTTTGAACCGAATGCCTTTGTCTACGACACAACGACAACCTGAATCATGAAACATGTCAACTATTCCATCACCTACACTCTTGGAAACCCTAAAACAGCTTAGGGTTAGGGTTTTCTGACCTAGAAATAAAGCCGGAATTGCCGAAAAAGCGATTAGAGAGCGATGGTTAAGCCTGTAGATCGACAGGGTAGAACGGCAGGAAGAATCTCCCATCTCTCCCATACTTTCTCTCACTTTTCTCTCTTCTCTCTCCTAGGTTTTCTCAAATTCGTATGAGAGGAATGAGAGAGGGTTTAAGGTCTTTATATAGGTCCAGAACTCATGGAAATAGACTCGGGGTCAAGGTATACTTAGGTTATAGCCAAAGTGGGTCTGTTCCATCTCAACGGAGCACTTCTGGCGGCCCCTTTTCAGTGTATGGTAGGACTTAAGCTCACTAACACTGGATCTAGGTTCAGCTGAGGTTTCGTTCCAGTTGGGTTTTTAGATCGCACGTGGTGGACTAGTTTCAATTCAACGGTCAGCGAATCTCGATCGGAGATTTCAAGTACATGGATATGTTTGGGTAAATATTCCTGATCCGAGGGTGTAGTCTGGTCTGATTTCGACGGTCTGGTTGCTTATAACTGATCCGCAAGCGACACGTCTCAGATTACATAAATTTATATTTTATTTTTAATTAATTTCACATTTTCACACTCCACTCCAGGCTCAAGCGAATAGCACTGGGACACTATCCGGATTTGATTTCTGAGATGGTTGTCAAGCCCAGAAAGGTGGTCTTAACCATTTAACTTTGCGTTAATCAGACTTTCGACATGCAGTCCAGATCCGATACGGAGTTTCAATGTGCTCCCGAGAGCAACTGGGTAATGAGATTGATCCTAGATTTTAAGGTAATGTAGCGTCGATGATTCTATAAATTTTGGGTCTTACAGATCGTATTTAAAGTGATTCAAGTGGATTTTGTAGCTAATCTAGTTTAGTACTTAGTTACTTTGTCTCATTTCTAAAGGATTTGATCCTAAGCGATTTTGGCCTGAGGTGGCACTCGGGTCTTTGTACGGATTTCTAAAGTATTGTTCTTCATCACCTAAACTTTAGGATTCATGCCTAATATGAACGTACTTAGAAGCATTTAAAGAACACGATGGTGAAAGGTGAAATGGGAGATTGTGAAGGAAATGGGTTCAAAAGCAATTTTAGACTTTGGGATTGAGTTCTGACAAGTTAATAAGGTGTTAGGATCGACCCATTGCCTAAGGACATCTAATTCCAAGTTAGCAAAAATTCGGGATGTTACAATCTACCCCTCTTAAAAATAATTTCGTCCCCGGAATTGGCTAAAAGTAATAAGTAAGAATTCTATTATTTCATTTGCCTAAGACTTATTGATTTCAAGTTTATATGCGCGGTAGGGTGTATATTGTGCATGCTAGTTTAGTACATTTGAGGCGCTACCCCCCTTAAAAATTTATTTCTTTATCCCTTGCTTGTTCCCTAATAAGTTGATACAATTTATTCCGTTATCTATTTGACGTCTTGATGACAATTCCTATCTATTTAGAGTAAGATAGTTGTTTTCAATGTTTGACCAACACGGAGAGACGGTTATAGTGGGCTTGATCACGATACATCGATCATCTACTTGGCCAGGGTAAAAAGTTCATCGTATCCCTTCCTAGTCCTGGTAGATCCTAGTCTTCTGCTCGGCTAAGCAGTGAGTCCATTAGTAGTCGCCTAGGATTGAGAATTGGGTCAAGCCGCGAATGCTTCGCAGTTGTATATTTCAGTAACTCCGTAGTCCAATCACTCTAAAACCGTAGGGAATGTCCATCATTGAAAGGCTCAAATTTCCTATCTATAAAATTGCCCATTGGGTCTTGGTCTAGGAGAGTCCTCGATATTATCTATGTCCAAGGAAACGGTGAGTCAAATCTTACTAGATCATCCTGAAACGGTTTCTCATAGTAGAACTTGTTAGGGCTTCTATTATGTTCGTATTCAATGAGCACAGTTGTAGCTACGTTGACCTTGGCTATTGTAACTCAGTTCGCACCCGGCCTATTCTGTACTATGAATTTGTTTAATACTTGACCCCTAATTGATTTCCTTCCATAACTTTATTATTGGCATTCTAAGGAAGATTTAGATCCTATTTAATGAGCTAACCTTGGGTATAACTGGGAGTAATTTCTTTCGATCATGGGCCAGTGGGGCAAGGGCTAACCATGCTTCCGCTGCGCCTATGAGCGGGTAGACATGTATACCTACTTAACTCAACTGGATTCATAACTTGTCTATCCCCCTTAAAATTGTTTCTATTCTCAGGGTTCAAGAATTTGTACATCGATCTGTATGTCAGAACGAGTTGAAATTTGAAACCTATCTTTGGTATGACATGGGAAGCAATTTAGCAATACATTGGTCTTCATTTCATCGATGATGTGTATTATGGCATTGGTACCTATGATTATAGAAAGGAGTTAAAGATGATGGGTATTATGATATTTCAAGGGCAGGTGTGAGTTTGAGGCAAGATGCCTAATTCTACCGAGTTTTGTCACGGTCCAGACTTATCCTATTTAATCATGTCTAGCTTAACAGGTAGGTTATCTTTCTACGTTCAAATGCACAATATGTATGCCGACATGGCATGTAATTTGGGACCTAATTCCTAACTGTCAGTTGCCCATTTGGGTATTTCCTTAAGCAAAAAAAATAGTCTCTATCGGCTATATACTCCTAATACTTCTCTAAGACGAAGTTATAAACTTTTAGTTGTAAGTGGTGGGGCCAACACGGAAGGAAAGTTGTGTAGTGGGTCTAAGTCGGTTAAGCCGAATAACTAAGTTTATTATTCAATTGGCTTAGCATAAATAATTAGTCCTTTACCTTCCTTAGCCTAACCAGTAATCTAGTCTTAAGTTAGGTGTAGCGGTAATCCACTGATTGTAATCCAAAGTCTATGCTTATACATTAGATGATTTTATACCCTTTCTAATATAAGAAATTATTTTATCGCTTAGGGTCAAAGTTGTCTGATTAGAATTGAGTTGCCCGAACTTGAATTTGCTACGCTCAAGCATTACACACATGCTCGTACTATCTAAGGAGGTCATAGGGCTCGCGTTATTAGTTTATGGGATTTCCTATATTATCAACATCTTTCGAAAATATGACATTGGAGCTCAACATCTTTTCAATATGTGAAAATTGTCAGAGGATGATGATGATAACCATGACATTAATATGATCGATTCTTTCGTGGAAGATAGAGCACTTTTGACTCTATACTCTGATACTCTAGAGACGTGCTTGGCCCACTCCCCTGATTTGGATGATGACATGATTAGGGAGATGGATGTCATGCTTGATGCTACACCGGTACTTGAAGTTAACCGGTGGAGGCCACAATTTGAAGAATTACCTCGAACTAATGTAGTGCCTCTACCGTCTAGCCTCAACGCGCCAAAGCTTGACCTAAAACATTTGCCATCTGATCTTAAATATGTTTATTTAGGTCAAGATGAGACATACCCGTTGGTGATTTCTTCCCACCTTGAGCAGGAACAGGAGAGTATGCTTATCTCTATCTTTATTGAGTATAAAGGAGCCCTTGGATAGTTGATTGCAAACCTCAAGGGAATTGACCCTTTGATTACTCACTACATTCATCTTGAGGATAATGCGAAGACATCTCGATAACTATAACGCCGATTAAATCCAAACATGAAGGAAGTGGTTAAGGCCAAGGTACTTAAGTTATTAGATGTGAGTATCTTATACCCCATATCCGATAGCCAATGGGTGAGTCCAACTCATGTGGTTCGTAAAAAGTCCGGAATCACCATCATAGCCAATGCCGACAATGAACTCGTGCCAACTAAAGTCACTACTGGTTGAAGAATGTACATTGACTATAGAAAGTTGAATACTGTCATGAGGAAGGACCACTTTCCTTTGCCCTTCATTGATCAAATCTTGGAAACTCTAGTTAGTCACTCTTACTATTGCTTCCTTGACGGATATTCAGGCTACAATCAGATAGAGATAGCCCTTGAAAATTAAGAAAAGTCCACTTTCACATGCCCCTTTGGCACCTTCGCTTACCGAAGGATGCCATTCGAACTGTATAATGCCCCAGCCACTTTTCAGTAATGCATGTTGAGTATATTTTCTGACATGGTGGGACAATATTTAGAGGTCTTCATGGACGACTTCTTTGTCTTTGGTCCATCCTTCAGCGAGTGTTTGAAAAATCTGAAAAATGTGCTGAAGCAATGTGAGGAAAAGAATTTGGTACTAAATTAGGAGAAGAATCATTTCATGGTTCGAAAGGGAATTGTTCTTAGACATATCATCTCGTCCAAGGGAATTGAGGTAAATATGGATAAAATTGATCTTATCTCTAACTTACCTCCACCCAAGAGCATACGAGACGCGCGATCCTTCTTAGGACACGCCGAATTTTACAAACGATTAGTAAAGGAATTTAGTCACCTCTCTCATCCTTGATGTAATATACTTCAAAAGGATGTACCTACGAGTGGACTGAGCAATGACAGGAAGCTTTCACTAAGCTCAAGGGTATGTTGACTATCACACCTATCATGCAGTCACCCGATTGAAGCATTCCTTTTGAGATTATATGTGATACGTCTGACTATGCTATTGGGGCGGTGTTAGGCCAGAGAAAAGAAAAGAAGCCCTACGTTATTCACTATGCAAGTAAAACTCTAAATCCAACCCAAGTGAACTACTCTACTATGGAGAAGGAACTCTTAGTCGTAGTGTTCGCTTTGGACAAATTTAGGTCCTACTTGATCAGATCCAAGATCATTATCTACACCGATCATGGGGTGTTGAAGTACCTTCTCTCTAAGAATGATGCTAAGCCCTGCTTGATAAGATGGATCCTCCTACTCCAGGAATTTGATTTGGAAATATGGGACAAAAAGAGAGTAGAGAACGTAGTGGCTGACCATCTTGTAAGACTTGATTTCTCTGATTCCCTTGAAACATCACCTATAAACGATATGTTCCCTGACGAACAATTGTTTAAACTCTCCCAATAAACTTGTTTTGCTGACATTGCTAATTATCTTGCCACAGGTTTCACACCGACTCATTGGAATACGCAAGATAAGAAAAAATTCTTCACCGAGGTTCGTAAGTTCTTCTGGGATGACCTGTATTTTTTCAAATATTACCCAAACAAAATTCTAAGGAGATGTTTGCCAGACAATGAATACTAAAGTGTCATCGTCTTTTGTCATTCCCAGGCCTGTGGTGGTCACTTTTCTGCTAAAAAGACCACAGCCAAAATTCTACAATGTGATTTTTTCTGGGCCACTATATTCAAGGACACTCATGAGTTTTGCAAAGCTTGTGAGCATTGTCAGAAATTGGGTGCATTGTCCCATCGAAATATGATGCCTTTGAACCCCATTCTTATTAATGAAGCATTTGATTGCTGGGGCAACGATTTTATGGGGCCATTCCCCCAATCCTTTGGGAATTTGTACATTTTGTTAGCAGTAGACTATGTCACTAAGTGGGTCGAAGCGATCCCATGCTGGAAAAATGACCATCATACGGTTATTCAATTTTTAAAAGAAAGTATCCTTTCCCGATTTGGAACGCCTCGGGCTATCATTAATGATGGAGGTTCACACTTCTGTAATAGGCCATTTGAAAACTTAATGAAGGAATATGGCATCTTTTATAAGGTGAGCACTCCATACCACTCACAGATAAGTGGGCAAGTTGAGATTTCCAACAAAGAAATTAAACACATTCTGGATAAAACGGTTAACCCTGACCGAAAGGATTGGTCAATCCGTTTGACCGATGCTTTATGGGCATGCCGTAGAGCTTTTAAGACCCCCATCGGAATGTCTCCCTTTAGACTCGTCTATGGGAAAGCTTGCTGAAAAGG
The DNA here is from genome assembly GCA_030180095.1 of Magnolia changhungtana. Lineage (NCBI taxonomy): Eukaryota > Viridiplantae > Streptophyta > Magnoliopsida > Magnoliales > Magnoliaceae > Magnolia > Magnolia changhungtana. The sequence goes on from JASAUF010000160.1 coordinate 618,938, forward strand.
CCAAGCTATATGTCCTAGAGGGGGGGTGAATAGGACTATGCCAAATTTAAAATAAAATCAGCGGAAAAGTAAACCAATAGCCTTACAATATGAATCAATTCACAATGCTAAATTTTAAATCACCTTGATAAATAAGTATTGAGAGATTGATACAAATTCAGTTCTAAGGACAACCTTACACCATAATAAACAAGGGCTTATGGTAGGACAACCTTATTTCTAGAACCTCTTTTGGATCAAGGACTCAATTTTAATATAAGTAAATGAAATAGCAAGGAATTGAAATTAAATGCAGAAGTATAGATCTAAATTATTACAACAATCCCCACACTTGCTTGAAATGTAAATAGTTACAACATTCACATCCACTTGTACATTCCACACAATCGAATGATAAAAGATATGAAAATTAAGCAAGCATTCAATCCACAAGACAAAGAGTTATAGTGGTTCACTTTGTGTGTACACCAAGCTTGTCTTTCAATGACCACACAAAAAGCTACTCCACTCCTAATATCCTCACACAGGGAATATTAGCGTTCACTATCAAATCGGTTTTCACGGGTTCACCAAAAACCTTTACAATTGTGTCTTTTTCACTTGGGCTTACACAATTCAAAAACCCCTCTTTTCTGAGTTTTCTGGTTTTCCTCAGACAACCAATACAATGAGATTTTTCTGGCTCAACCTCAAACAAAACCAGTACAATGAGATTTTTATAGCAACCTCAAACAAAACCAAAAGTAAATAAATTTTACTGAGAATTGTAAAATACGGATTTCTCCTTTTCTTAGCAGAGTAGAACCAATCGGAGTAGATGATTGAATGTCAAAGTTCAATTTTCAATACTCACATTCATAAGGTTCTAAATTCTAATAGATTTTAGATTTAACTTGTTGGGCGTAGCTATATTTGATTTTGATTCCAAGAAGAAGGAATAAGATAATTCCTCTTTTCAAATAAGATTGGAATATAGAAACAAAATCAAATTAAATAAGCTAGCAAAAAGGAATATTAAATAAGCACAATGTAGCTTAAAATAAACACAGACTTATCTCGAGTGATCACTTGAAAATTCTTGAATAGAATAGAGTTGAAGTGTGAAAACTCGAATTTCGTGTTCAATTTATAGAAGCAAAAATCGTTCCTACGATTTGGTCTTAGAAACCTTGGGTGGTCGTAGCTCTATGCAATTTTTGAAATATTGAGCGCGATCTTTGAAAGTCGTTCCACGACCGGTCGTGAGTACCCTACGGTGGTCGTGGGTCACCTACGGCCCGGTCGTGGATCCCTACGACTGGTCGTAGGACCAAGGATAACATTGCTGGACTTTGAGTTGTAGATCCACGGCCCCGGTCGTGGACAGTCGAAGCCACACCTACGACCGGTCGAAGGACCTCCGGGGCTGGTCGTGGGGGTACCAAAAATTTGAAAAATTCTTCAACTACTTAGGGGTAGTCGTGGAATTTCTTGGACTAGTCGAACCAATGCCAGGATTGGTCGAACAAGAGCTAATTGGTCGTAGTAGAATAGACCAAACTTATGTAAAATAAATATTTGATTTATATATCCAAAATGACCTACTTAAAGGGTCAACCTAAGGTCATTCAAACCTGAATCATGTCGTATGGACATTGAACTTCAACCATTCAACGAATGTAGATTGTTTGAACCATATCAGGCTTGAGATCTTGAACTTGTTGTAGCTTCAAACTTGAGATCTTCATCAGCATAACAACTACTTCATGCATTGCTTATTAGTCTTGAAATCATGAGTTGTTTCTTAAGACTTGAACATCAACATAGTAGCTTATTGAGACTTCAACATGTAGCTTCTTGAAGTATTTATGCAGTGTCTTGAATTCATATAAATCATCATAAAAGCGCAGGACACAGATAGATGTTTTGACACATCAAAATTTGACAACCAAAGGAGTATGAGACCATAACACTTACAATCTCCCCCTTTGTCAAATTTGTGACAAAACACCCAAGTAATAATACTTCCAATAGACATAAGAGAAGTACAAACACAACAGGTTCATAATAGAGAAGCATGCACAGTTATATAGATATGATAAGTAATAACTAGCATCAATCTCCCATAACTATCCCTAAGAAGCTTAACTCCCCCTGAGTAATAGCCTGAGTAATAGGAGCTACATTAATAGCCTGAGTAATAGGAGCTACATCAAATAAATCACAAATAAATCAAAAGCCTCCAAAACTTCTCCCCCTTTTTGACACAAAATGACAAAGGAAGAAGAGCATCAATAATAAAGAAAATAGGAGTTGATTCAAGAGAGTATAGTGCATAATTCAAAAAGTCAGTAAGCACGAAAAGTTCAGTAAAAAAAAATATTACAGACCCATAAAAAAAATTCAGTCAGAACCAGAAGAGGGTGTAGGATTAGATGGATCAATTTTGTGTAAACCCTTAACAATCCGCCTCATATATTTGCGTAAATATGAAAATTGTGTCTTGGGTAACACGAATTTGAGCCACCTGCTCTTGAAGGGAATTCAATCTCTCATCAAAATCAGAAGGCTGAAAATCAGGATCATCAGCCGAGTCAGATTCAAGTTCTTCAAATAAATCATCCATATTCACGTCTTCAGGAAGATCACTAGCTTGAGCATTTCACCCTTGACACTGCTTGCTACCGGCATCCACTTGGCCATCACCAATTCTAAATTCATCTTGTTAAGATTGGAATTATTAAAAGGAGATGATGGATGGGTTTTCTCTAGTAGGCATAGCTACGAGCATATGATTTGCCTTGACATAGTCAATAAATAACCAAAGGGTATATCACTATGTCCAGGATGGTGATGAGACAAGATAATGGAATGACAAATTAAAGAAGGTAGACATATTTTTGCACCAGAGACTACAGAATGCAAAACACGAACCATGAAAGCAGTGAGTTCGGTTTTATTACCAGAACGTGGATAAAGATTTGAGATGAATATCCTATGAAGTACTACGTATGGGTAACAAATACCTTGAGGGAAGTACATGACCTTTATGAGTCCAATGAACATCCAAATTACATAAATCTCTAGTAAGCATTTTTGGTTCAGATTCTGAGAGACTATCATGTAAAATATGAATTGGAATGCTCTCATCATTGACAGGTATTTCCATAATGTCAGCAATCAAATGTCGATCCACTAAAAACAATCCTTCTTGAGTATCAACTTTAAAAGTAAAATCCTCAAGAGAAAAATCACAAATACATGCAAACATGGATTGGGCAATGGGTGGTATGCAGCTCCACCCCAATGTAAGATGTTATCCCATCCCACTGATTCCAACAGAGGAGGGATACCAAATGAAGCAATGTGATTAATATTAACATGACGCTCAACAATAACAATAACATTAGCATACGCAAATCCAGAGAGCATCAGAGGATCATTTTCGGGAGAGCGAAGATGACGTTGTACAATAGAAGCTGATCTAGATGAAGAGGGACCTCGAGTAGTTTTCTTTTTACCTCTAGCATCCATTTTCAAAGAAGGATTTCAAGGAAACAACAAGATGCAAGATAGAAGAAATGAGGTTTAGATAGAACAGATTTTTCAAGATAAAACCCCAAACTTGCAATGAACGACCAAATAGATTCCACAAGAATGAGATTTGAAACACTAATAGCAAGAATCTACAAAAAAAAATGCAAAAGAACCACTAACCTTGAAGTACTATGAAGATGGGTTCGACCGGTCGTAGCTAGAACCGTTGGAGAGTAAAAAGAAATGAAGAAGAAGAGTCAAAATCCCCAAATTAAAGTGAAATCCCGAGTTTCACGACTGGTCGTGTAAGTGTTCGACCGGTCGTGGCACGACCGGTCGTGTACACTCACGACTGGTCGAGTACGACTTAAAATTTGCAATTTTTTAAATAATTTTCAAATTCAAGCAAATAAAACATCAAACTTATGTACATTATGATACACCAAATCACGCAAATTCAATTTAAATTGCACATACCGAGATCAAACTTTAATTTATTAAACCTGCTTTTGTCGAGCGGTTTAGTGAAAATGTCAGCAAGTTGAGTCTCGGTTGGAATGTAATCCAAATATATTAATTTTTCTTCCACTAATTCACGAATGTAATGAAATCTAATGTCAATATGCTTAGTACGTGAATTTGACTGGATTTTTAGAGATATTTATTGCCTTTGGAATTATCACAAAATAAAATCATAGAATCTGAGTAATTCCATAATCGCTTAACATTCGTTTCATCCAAACAAGTTGAGTACATGCATTTCAGTGACAATGTATTGATTTCCTCAAATTGTTGATAGCGATATAGAACTTTGCTTCTTGCTAAACCAAGAAACAAGACAATTTCCAATGTAGAAACAACCACCACTGGTTGATTTCCTATCATCAATGTTTCCGGACCCAGTCAACATCTGCGTGCAGGCTAATTGAACATTAGTCTCATGTGGATACCAGAGACCCAGTTTAGTAGAACTTGCGACATATCGCATAATCCGTTTAACAGCAGTTAAGTGAGATTCTTTAGGATTTGATTGATAACGAGCACAAATACCAACACTCAAAGCAATATCTAGTCTACTAGTAGTCAGATAAAGCAAACTATCAATCAAACTACGATACAATTTAGGATCCACATCATTTCCTATAGAGTCTTTTGAGAGTCTCAAAGTTGTACTCATAGGAGTATCAAAATTTTTACCTTTCTCAAATCCAAATTTCTTAATTAAACTCTAAGCATATTTGGTTTGAGAGATAAAAATTCCATCAGGTTGTTGTTTTACTTGCAACCCTAGGAAATAGTTTAATTCTCCAACCATGCTCATTTCGAATTTAGACTTCATCAAATCTGCAAACTCAACAATCATGTTAGTACAAGTTGATCCATAAATAATATCGTCAACATATATTTGAACCATTAGAATATCATCGTTATGTTTCTTAACAAAGAGCGTCTTATCAACACATCCCATCTGAAAATTATGACTCAGAAAAAACTTAGTCAGTTTTTCGTACCATGCTCTGGGAGCTTGTTTCAGACCATAGAGAGCCTTCTTAAGACGATACACATGATCAGTAAATTTAGGATCTTCAAACCCTGTAGGTTGTTCAACATATACCTCTTCATGTAAATCACCATTCGAAAGGCACTCTTTACATCCATTTGGTAAATTTTAATCTTCCTAAAACATACAATGGAGATAAAAAGTCGATTGATTCAAGACGAGCTACGAGGAGCAAATGTTTCATTATAGTCAATACCTTCAATTTGTGTATACCTGTCTGTACAACTAGTCTTGCTTTATTTGAATAATATTTCCAAGTTCATCAGATTTGTTTTTGAAAATCCATTTTGTTCCAATAATATGTTTATCTTTAGGTCTAGGAACAAGGTGCGGACATCATTTCGACAAATGATTAAGTTCTTCTTGCATCGCAAGAATCCGATTTTCATCCAGAAAGTGCTTCTTTTACGTTAACTTAGGTTCAACGGGATGTAAAGCATACGTAGTTACATATGTCCTCTAATTGTCTACTGAGTGCGCACACCGGTGAGAGGGTTTCCAAGTATTTGAGAAGTTGGATGATCTTTAATGATCTTTAATTCGGATTAGTTTCACTTGATGAAATTTCTTGTTTTTCAAGTATAAGAACTTTATCATTATCGAACTAGGGACGGAGGTGTATTCAAAAGATCGTCAATCACAACATTTATTGACTCTTGAATCACACCGGTCTGTTGTTGAGAACACGATATGCACGATTTGTTTAAAGAATATTCTAAAAAGATCCCTTTATCACTTTTAGTGTCGAACTTTCCCAAATTTTCACGGTCACGCAAAATATAGCACTTCTTTGCCAAAAACTTCGAAAGTATTTGTGAAGGCTTTTTCTCAAACCACATTTCATAAGCCGTTTTATTATTAGATTTACAAATATAAACACGGTTAATAATGTAGCAGTTGTATTCTTTGCTTATTGAGAGATTCTAGGGAGCTTCATGCTATTTAACATAACATTTCCCATTTCTTGAAGCACTCTATTCTTCCTCTCGACAATTCCATTTTGTTGAGGAGTTTTAGGTGTGAGAGAATTCATGCGATATTCCCTAATCGCTACGAGAATTTCTCAAAACCGCTATTTTCGAGTCGGATCCATGATCACTACGGATCTTCTTGACTTGAGAACATTTTTCAGTTTGAATCCGTTTTATAATCTTTTTCACTTCATCAAGGGTTTCTGATTTATCTCTCAAGAATGAAACCAAAGTGTATCTTGTGTAATCATCTACAATAACTAAGATGTACTTTTTGCCACCTCGACTTTCTGTTCTTGTTGGTCCTATAAGATCCATGTGGAGAAGCTCGAGTGGTCTTGTGGTGATATTGGAGTTCACCTTTTGTGAGAGCTCCTAGTTTGTTTACCATATCTTGGCATTCACCACAAATCTTGTCTACTTTTTGCATCTTAGGTAGACCTCTAATTAGTTCACTTTTGCTCAATCTATATAAATTTTGGTAGCGAACATGTCCAAGGCGTTTATGCCATAATTCTGTCTCATCGGTATGGACCATGTAGCACGTTTGTTCAGATGAGCTACGATTGTTTACTATATAGCAGTTTTCAGAAGTTCTGCGACCAGTTAATATTACAGAACCCTTTTCGTTTATAATTTCACAACCTTGATTAGAAAATTTAACATTATGGTTGTTATCACATATTTGAGATATGCTCAACAGGTTGTGTTTTAAACCCTCAACATATAAAACATTTTTAAATAAGGGAAGGTTATAGAGTTGGACCATACCTTTGCCAATTATCTTGCAGTTGCTACCATCACCAAATGTGACTGACCCATCAGTCATATTTTTAAGATCGGTGAATAGTGCTTTGTCGCCTGTCATATGTCTGGAGCATCCACTGTCTAGGTACCATTTCGAATGGCTTGTAGCTTTGAAAGCAGTGTGAGCAACCAAACAAGCAACCTTAGGAACCCATTTCAGTACTGTTTTGGGTTTAGGAGAATAATTGGTCTTCTTTTGTTTATAGTTGTAAGAGTGACCTACTGAGTTAGATTTTAATAGCTCCTTAAGTAAATCAACAATTTTTTCAGCTAGTGGGTTTCGAATCTGATTTTTGAAATTTATATAGCTGCTTTTGTGTTTTTGAAAAGTTTTTGTATTTTTAGAAAAAACTTGACTAGTACCTTTTCCTTTTGAGTTAGAAGACTCTCCCTTCACAAATTTGGAATGAGTATTCTTCTGTTTAGGAGATGTGTTTTTATCATAGCCCAACCCGGATCGATCGCCACATTTTCTTGATCCGGATAATAATTTTTCTAATTTTGGATCACCTTGGGCATATCTCCATGTGTCCTTCAAACTCAGAAGAGAAGATACTTCATTTTTAAGTTTCTCATTTTCAGATTTCAAATTTTCAATTAGGGAGGTTTTGAATTCTAGATCACACTTTGATTTTTCAAAACAATCTGAAATTTGAGATTTTTCTAAAACAAGGGTTTCAAAACATTCTTTAAGTTTAAAAAACTTTTCTTTTTGAAGTTTAAGTTTGTGACAATTTTACAACTTTCCTTATATAAGGCATTGTAAGCATCTTGAAGATCTTCATCATTTTCATGATCACTATCCAAATTTTCTTCACTTGTTGAATCATCGTGATCTGAAAAAGTAAACTTGGCTAGAGTCATAAGGGCCTTAAGTTCACTGCCCGACTCGGTTTCTGAATTTTCTGATTCAGAAGAGGCTTCAGAATCAGACGATTCATCCCAAGTAGCCAACATACCCTTCCTTTTGGATCTGTCCTTTTTAGGACATTTGTTTGCTAAATGCCCATATTCTTGACAGTTGTAACATTGACTATCTTTCAATGACTTCCAAGTTTTAGACTTAGGTTTAGAACGTTTCTTTTCATTTGCCTTTTGAAAGTCGACTCTTTTCTTACTTTTGAAAATCTTATAAAACTTTTTTGCCAAAAGGGCCATATCATCTTCAGACTTTTCTGAATCTGAATTTTCTTGAGTAATACTTTTAGATGACTTCAAAGCAATAGATTTACCTTTAGGAGCTTTAAAACTTAATTCATAGGTTTGTAAAGAACCAACTAATTCTTCTACCTTCATATTATCCGTATCACGAAGTTCCTGGATTGCGGTTACCTTAGAATTGAACCGTTCAAGAAGAGAGCGTAGTATTTTTGCACACACTTTACTTTCTGGAATCTTATCACCAAGACCCCACATTGAGTTTACAATGTCATTCAATCTAGTATAAAAGTCCATAAACATTTCATTTTCCTCCATATGAATTTCTTCAAATTTAGTTGTGAGGAGTTGGACTTTAGATTTCTTGACAATTGATGTACCTTCGTGTGTCATTTCTAAAATATCCCAGGCTTGCTTTTTGAGTATCACGAGGATATGATTCTTTTGAACTCATCCGGTGATAGCGCTTGTAAGTGATTGCATTTAGTGCTTTAGCATTAGCACTACTCTCATTTTTCTGAAGTGTGGTCCATTGGTAATACGGTGTAATTTTCATAGATTTTGAACCATCAACACCAGTTACTTCCATGATAGGAGGATTTCATTCAGTCACTGTGGCTTGCCACACACTTTCATCCATTGATTTGAGGAAGATCCTCATTCTGGCTTTCCAATAGGCATAGTTGGAACCATCAAAGGGTGGAGGCCTAGTAACTGAAAGGCTATCAAAATTTGACATCTTTTTATATAGCTTAGATCGTTAGCTCAGGAAATAAATCCAAATAAAAAGCAACAAAAATGAGCTATTAGGCTCTGATACCACTTGAAAAGGCCAAGCTATATGTCCTAGAGGGGGGGTGAATAGGACTATGCCAAATTTAAAATAAAATCAGCGAAAAAGTAAACCAATAGCCTTACAATATGAATCAATTCACAATGCTAAATTTTAAATCACCTTGATAAATAAGTATTGAGAGATTGATACAAATTCAGTTCTAAGGACAACCTTACACCATAATAAACAAGGGCTTATGGTAGGACAACCTTATTTCTAGAACCTCTTTTGGATCAAGGACTCAATTTTAATATAAGTAAATGAAATAGCAAGGAATTGAAATTAAATGCAGAAGTATAGATCTAAATTATTACAACAATCCCCACACTTGCTTGAAATGTAAATAGTTACAACATTCACATCCACTTGTACATTCCACACACAATCGAATGATAAAAGATATGAAAATTAAGCAAGCATTCAATCCACAAGACAAAGAGTTATAGTGGTTCTTTGTGTGTACACCAATTGTCTTTCCATGACCACACAAAAGCTACTCCACTCTAATATCCTCACACAGGGGATATTAGCGTTCACTATCAAATCGGTTTTCACGGGTTCACAAAAACCTTTACAATTGTGTCTTTTTCACTTGGGCTTACACAATTCAAAAACCCCTCTTTTCGAGTTTTACGGTTTCCTCGGACAACCAATACAATGAGATTTTTAAGCTCAACCTCAAACAAAACGAGTACAATGAGATTTTTAAACGGCTTAACCTCAAACAAAACCAAAAGTAAATAAATTTTACTGAGAATTGTAAAATACCGGATTTCTCCTTTTCTTAGCGACTCGGTAGAACCAATCGGAGTAGATGATTGAATGTCAAAGTCCAATTTCCAATACTCACATTCATAAGGTTCTAAATTCTAATAGATTTTAGATTTAACTTGTTGGGCGTAGCTATATTTGATTTTGATTCCAAGAAGAAGGAATAAGATAATTCCTCTTTTCAAATAAGATTGGAATATAGAAACAAAATCAAATTAAATAAGCTAGCAAAAAGGAATATTAAATAAGCACAATGTAGCTTAAAATAAACACAGACTTATCTCAGAGTGATCACTTGAAAATTCTTGAATAGAATAGAGTTGAAGTGTGAAAACTCTGAATTTCGTGTTCAATTTATAGAAGCAAAAATCGTTCCTACGACTGGTCTTAGAAACCTTGGACTGGTCGTAGCTCTAACAGATTTTTGAAATATTGAGCGCGATCTATGAAAGTCGTTCCACGACTAGTCGTGAGTACCCTACGACTGGTCGTGGGTCACCTACGACTGGTCGTAGATCCCAACGACTGGTCGTAGGACCAAGGATAACATTGCTGGACTTTGAGTTGTAGATCCACGACTGGTCGTGGACGAGTCGAAGCCACACTTACGACCGGTTGAAGGACCTCCAGGACTGGTCGTGGGCGTACCAAAAATTTTGAAAAATTCTTCAACTACTTAGGACTGGTCGTGGAATTTCTTGGACTAGTCGAACCAATGCCAGGACTGGTCGAATAAGAGTTAGGACTGGTCGTAGAATAGACCAAACTTATGTAAAATAAATATTTGATTAATGTATCCAAAATGACCTACTTAAAGGGTCAACCTAAGGTCATTCAAACCTGAATCATATCGTATGGACATTAAACTTCAACCATTCAATGAATGTAGATTGTTTGAACCATATCAGGCTTGAGATCTTGAACTTGTTGTAGCTTCAAACTTGAGATCTTCATCAGCATAACAACTACTTCATGCATTGCTTATTAGTCTTGAAATCATGAGTTGTTTCTTAAGACTTGAACATCAACATAGTAGCTTCTTGAGACTTCAACATGTAGCTTCTTGAAAAGTTCAACTTGTAGCTTCTTGAAGTATTTATGCAGTGTCTTGAATTCATATAAATCATCATAAAAGCGCAGGACACAGATAGATGTTTTGACACATCAAAATTTGACAACCAAAAAAGTATGAGACCATAACACTTACACTTGCCACTTGCCTGTAGAGTTGGAATATAGAGCCTACTGGGCTATCAAAAATCTGATCTTCAATTTGGACAACGCTGGTTCACTACACAAACTACAGTTGAATGAACTCGAGGAAATCCGGAACGACGCATATGAGAACTTGAGAATTTACAAGGACAGGATGAAGGTGTTCCACGACAGGAACATCCTTCGAAAATCATTCATAACCAGTAAAAAAGGATGAAGGTGTACAATTCTCGGTTACACCTTTTTTCGGGTAAACTCTAATCTCAATGGACTGACCCTTTCTCTGTTACTAATGTCTATCCACATGGGGCCGTTGAGATAAAGAATCCAATGAATGGCCATGTTTTTAAAGTGAACGAACATCGTTTAAAGCCATTTATTGAGAAATTTGACTCAGAGGACATGTCCATGCCTCTGACTGATCTTGTGTACTAGGATTGATCTCCTAGTTTGATGGATGTGTAGTTAGTTTTTATTGTTTTAGTAGGATTTAGAATTATGATAGTTTGCTTTCAGTTTGTTTGAGTCTTTGTGTTAACCCATCTTCACATCGAGAACTTTGGAAAAGCTTCAATCCCCTTTCTTCAGGTACTACCTTTCCATCACTTCTCATTTCTTTTCATTGTCTCATATGTATTGCATGCTTATATATACACACACATACACAATGAGGACAATGTAGATTTTAGGTTGGGGTGTGTGGATTAGGTAAACGAATCAGTGTTTTCTTAATTCTGAGCAAAATTCTTTTTTGAAATTTTTAATATTTCAAGTTGAAATTTGTTTGGAAAATGATAAATTGTGTATGTAAAGAATGTTTTGAGTATGATGATAAGATTAAGATTAAATTTTGAATTGTTGGAGTTTGATCAACTAAGTAATCTTTCACCTACAGTTCTCGTACTCAATTGATTAAGAGGAAGTTTGAATATCCTGCTAATTTAAGTCACAAGACACGTTAAAGTTGCTTTCTATGAATTATGCTAGAATTTATGATTGTTAGTATGAGAAGCATTGATAGATGATTATGAATTAAGTCTGGGGAATTTTATCCACCTTAAAAGATGAAAAGAACTAGTAAAAAAAAACAGTGAGATCGACAAAAAGGTCATATATAATAAAAAGACTAGAAAAGAATGAAAAAGAATGGAAAGTCTGAAAAGAATGAATAAATAAAAAGAGACCGTTGATATAAAATCAAAAACTAGAAAAATAAGGAAAATGGGATAAGTTCAGAATCAGTACTTGATTATTCAATTAATCTTGAGGTGATGATCATGGCTAATATTATGTAATGATAATATACTTTTATGCAAAGTAAATTGAAATTCACTAAGCACATTGGGGAAACTTGAACTTATGATCTAGATTAATTGATGAAGAATCTATTTGATTGATTGCTCATTTGATTCGGCTTTAGGTTTACAAATTTTCACTCTTGCTTCTTTGAATTATACTCATTCATACTTGTTTACACAAATGATTGTTTTCTTGAAGAACTTTGAACATTGAGAATTGAAGATCACTTCACGCATGTTTTGCTCGAGACTAGCAAAATGCTGGTCGAGGTGTGTTTAGTGTGAAATATTGCATAAGTCACGCCCTCAAACCCTGAAATCAGGCTCACAAAATTCTCGATCGCCGAATTCGATGCCGACAGCCTCCATAGAACTACATTCTCGGCTCCCAACGCACAAATGCCAGATTCCGATCCTGGGATCCTACAAAGAGGATTTTTCAACGTACATTTGTCTCATAAGAAGCATAACCACAAGTTTACCCAAATCACAAAGGCAACATCATCTCACATATCCACTAATATAAATTTTGAATACAATGCTGAAAGGAAAATACATACGTTAAATAAATCCAAAGCTCCAGAAGTCCGCTGCATGCTTCAAGCTCAACATTGCTGCAACCTAACGCCACCTGCATGCATCTATCGTGCATAAGCTTATAGAAAGCTTAGTAGGTTGTGAAAGTGTGTGCACAAGATAAGTGCCAAGTAAGCAATATTAGAGTAATCAAAGCGAAAATACTAACAAGCCCATAAATCATACAATATCAGAACTAGTGGCAAGTTCATAAATCATACGATATCGGAGTAATGAAAAAACATGCTGATAGGCCCATAAATACCATCAGTCTTATCCAGGCTATGCGATGCAAAAATATAATAAACTAATATCAATATAGATCAGTTATGCAATGCGGAGAAGTAAGTCAAATACTATGTACTAAGGATGCAATGCAATATGCGATGCGAATGAAATGACTCAGCTGGAGTGTGAAGTCGGGATGATAGTACGTAGTATCGCAGGCTACGGGGTCCACCACAAGAGACTTCTATCCAAACCAGTCTCATACCTGAATTTGGTTAGTCAGACTCAACGTGGTAAACTCCTGATCTCAGGTTAGTCGCGTGCCTCAACCGAAATCCTGGCCATTGCGAAGGTATACATAACAAATAGTTGCGCACCACCAGCCCGAGTGGCTAGTGAATGAATGAATGAATGAGTATACAACTCCTACTCAATAAGCCAACATATCAGTACAGTTCCTCTCTGGAGAGTCACCGGGGTCTATTACACTCCAAACCAGATTACCGCCTCACCGTGTGCAATAAGGTGAGTAGAAGAGACCTTACTATCCGCCCGCCAATATCAGGCTCGGCTCATCGATAGCGGACACATTCCTCCAGCTGGTCAGACTCAGCCTAGCATTGCCCCCAAGGAATGGTCTATATAGAGCCTAACATACAGTGGACCCATGGACTCACATAAGGGCCAAATATACAACACCATGCGCCTCACTCAAGAGCTTAATACACATCACGATAGGCCTTTCACATGGGCCTAACATACATCACAATGGGCTCCATCGCCTGGCCCTCAAATGCATCACAACGGGCCTCATCACATAGGCCTCATATACATCACATTGGGCCTAAAACTCGGGCTGAATACACATACAACGGGCCTCAAATACAGGCCGCATATGCATCTCATTGGGCCTCGACAATTAGAATCGGAATCGACAATCGGAATCGGTATCAACAATCGAATAAGCCTCGATAATCGACCTCGACCATCAAAATCGGAATCGGCTTCAACAATCGGCCTCGACAATCGGAGTCGGAATCGATAATGAGAATCGGCCTCGATAATCGGCCTCGACGATCAGAATCAGAATCGGCCTCAACACTCAAAATCGGAATCAGAATCGGCCTCAATAATCGGCCGACAATCGGAGTCAGAATCCACAATCGGAATCGGCCCCAATAATCGGCCTCGACAATCGGAATCAGAATCGGCCTCGACAATCGGAATCGGCCTCAATAATCGGTCTCGACAATCGAAATAGGAATCGGCCTTGATAATTAGCCTCGACAATCAGAATCGGAATAGGCCTCAATAATCAGCCTCAACATTGGAGTCGGAATCGATAATCGGAATTGGCCTCGATAATTGACCTCGACAATCGGAATCGGAATCGGAATCGGAATCGGCCTCAATAATCAGCCTCGATAATCGGTCGAACAAGGCCTAAGGGAAGGTCACAATGTGGACATTAAACCATCATTGCCTATCAATATGGCCATTTAACCAACATTGCTCCCAAGGAGTGGCCCATATTGAGCTAAACGTATCATGGGCCCATGGCCTCACACAAGGGCCTAATATATATCACACTGGGCAATAAATACATCACACTAGGCCTCATCAAATGGGTCAGAAATACATGACAATGGGCCACGACCCATGAGCCCCAAATACATCAAATGGGTCGAATCAAATGGGTCGTATTAAATGGGCCGAATCAAATGGGCTAAGTCAAATAGGTCGTATCAAATGGGCCAAGTCAAATGGGTCATCTCATATGGGCTTAATCAAATGGGCCGAATCAAATTGGCCAATTTAAATGGGCCAATCTAAATGGACCGTAAATGCATCACCATGGGCCTCATACATGGGCCTCATATACAACAAGTGGGCCACACTGCTTAGGCCCCGTATGCATCAAATGGGCCATGTATCTGGGCCTAACAATACAAACAGGTGGGCCCCGCCCATGGGCCAAAAATACATCATGATGGGCCTCATGGATGGGCCGCACCAATGGTCCTCAAGTGGGCTTGGACCACACCAAAATCATTTAAATAGTTGTAGGTGTAACATGTGTATCATTGTTCACTATCATTCCATGGGGCACATGGCCCACTAATGATGATCAGTACTGTCCAAACATTTCCCATGTAATCAGCACCATCCAAACAATGTCCATGTATATTAGCACCATCCAAGCATTGTCCATGTATATCAGCACCATCCAGCATAATCTGGACGGTGTGGATGAAATAATACATCATGGTGGTGTCCACGAGGTGGCCCACCAGAGATTTGAATCTACCTCAGTTTAGTCTCAAGCCTTAAAATGAGCTTGCCAATGGATGGACAATTTGGATGGAACACATCCACACGTGGGACCCACAAAACTTGCTGATGTTAGTCAGCAGATGGGTCCCACCATCTAGACGGCTGGGATGTCACGTGGTTCCCACATAACTTATTAACGTCAGTCAGCAGGTGGGTCCCCCCATCAAAATGGTTAAACGATATAGATAATACACAAACATCAAGATAGGGATCCACAATCCATGAGCTGGACGGTGGATGCAACGTATCATCAAGGTGGGTGTTAGGTGTGGCCCACCGCAATTTGCTGCGTACAACAGCCGTGTGGCTGGCTGCTAGCCAGCGTACATTAACCAAATCCATTCTTTCAAAACAGGTGGGTCCCACATGGGGCCCACACATACATATATAATCTATATATGTATACATACCATATATAATATTATAATATAATATTACATCATATCATAATATAATATAATATTATAATATATATACATACCATATATATGTATATATTTATATAATATACATCCAGTGTCCAGCCCACCGTCCAGATAATGCACCTACATCATGGTGGTCCCACGTAGTGGGCCACTAGATTTGGATCAAACTGATATTTATCTTTACCTTTCATCTTGGCCTGCGTGACCATCTGGTCATGCAGGCCCCAAATCGGGATTAAGGTGGCCCACTAGTTGGATGGCATGGGTAAAATACACACATCATAGGTGGGTCGTGATCATAGAAAGAGAGAGGGAGAGAAAGAGAAAGAGAGAAAGAGAAAGAGAGAAAGAGAGATCGGAGATGATGGAGGGACCCCGCCACTATGGGCCCCTCATGAACACAAGCATACATCAAGGTGGGTCCCACCATATGTGGACCCTTAAATTACAAAAATAAAAATGCAAATGTGGGTCCAAGATCACTCACCATCCACTTCTTCTTGGTCCGATGGAACGCCAAACTCCTTGGCTTCGATCTTAAAGTAAGGTGATGAAGAATGAAGGGTTGAGATGAGAGGTGAGAGGGTTAGGGAGTGGGCCACACACAAAACTCTCTCATGGAGTTTGTGTAACGCCCCGAATTTTAAGGGTCGAGCAAAGCTCAACTCCCAAGATCCAACGCATCACTTATGCAACAGAGATAATGATGTTTAAATGTTGTCCATATTAGTGCATTAAACATGAGTGGATTTACACTAAAATAGCATATTATACTCTAGAGGTAATTTGATTAAGCAAGCAAAAGACTGTAACATGCATATTTGAACAAGTAAGCGATTTACAACCTCTAGAGTATAAGTATGTAACTAGGCTGAATGTTTACATGTATTGTTTCCAAAATTTACAAAATATCAAAACATAAAGTGTCTAACTATCCCATAACCTTGTAATCCCGGCGACGCAGCTCTAGGTCTACACAGACTCGCTTGAGAGCTGCGTGTAGGAGAACTCCTCCTCCTCATCCAAGAAATCCGGCTTCGTCGCGTAAGCCATATCGCCATCTGTAACTAAATCAGAGTCCAGTTGGTGTTTTAAAACACCGTCCCAGAGTGGGAGTGAGTGATCAACTCAGTGGTACTATAAAATAAAGGTTAACATGTTATCAATTCAGTCAAGCAGTAATGATAAAGCAATACAACATTCATATCCTAAGTATTCTTATTAATGCAGGAATGGTATGCTGTAATGATGCATTCCCTCGCCTGCACTTCCTCAGTGACTTCATCTTACGATCGCGCATGGTAAATCCCTAAACGTGCGCTTCCTCGCCAAAGCACATGCAATGCGGTGCATGGTCATGTTAACCAAGTTCTTAATGAAGCCTATTCATACAGCAGATTCGGGAAGCTAAGGTACCTCCCTTTATATCATTAACCCCAAACGAATGATCCATCTAGGGTCGTCAATCCTAGTTAATCACATACGATAAGCAAGTTGTAGGGCATCACCCCTAATCGAAGCAGTGGATAGGCAAGTTCAATTGATTATACTTGAGGTCACTACGGGAGGCTCGTCACGTGAACATAGGCCGACAGCTCGAATACAGTGTCCCATACACCACCATATTCAGCTCACGAATTTGGGTTGCTCACTGGTCACTACGGGGAGGCTCGTCACCCCAGCGTAGGCCGACAGCTCAACAACGATGTCCAATACACTACCATGCCTGGCTCATGAGTCTTAGCGGATCATGGTACCATGGTTGAAATGAGTTGTTACATCGGTAAGTAGTACCTTAAATTCAAGCAGTAGCGTCCATACATGGTAAACATACAATAGGCCAATCAGGTTATTTGACAAGTTCGATTGGTACGAGCTCACGCCGAATTAATCGACATAGAGTGCATAAGCACTCCACGTGGCCCAACCATTGTCGACAATCACCGTATGGCTCGGATTCATCGAATGTATCCATTTCGGCGAGACTAGTTCATCCACTCGATCGAAAACCATTACCGATTGCCTGGACCACATAGTAGTCCCAATCACACTTAAATGCAATAGGTAGTCACATGTGATAATCATGATAGCATTTAATAAACAATTCAAACACGAATCTCATTTGAGCATTTTATCAAACACATAAAACATGTTATTATACATGTGCATTTTCTACATAAATCACGTAGTTGAAATTAAGGTTGCATGAAGGAACTTATACATATAGCTAAGGTAGTTGAGAATCATATCTCAACACTCTTAATAAATACAATTCATCAAACAATTACTCATTCAGATATTTTATCAAACACTTAGACTACGCATTACTACACACATGTCCTAAATTAGTTATAACCTATATTATGGCGAATCCTTTCACAAAGGAGTTGTCATACATACAACAAACATGTATCCTAGGTTAATAGTCATAGTGAGTACAAATCATGATTGTCATTTCATTCAAATATTTCAACAAACACATGAAATGCATAATATATTCACATAGTTCATACACATATATAATTTATCGAATACATCGTAACTAAGATCATATAGTGGTAATCAAGTCAGACATAAATCATTATCTGACATTGAAATCCTTGAAAACCATAACCTAAACGTTTATAGTCTACACCTTTCGTCGGTATCCCGTTACGAACTCGGTTCGTACACTGTCCCCGTCTATAGGACAACGGCAACCTAAATCACGAAATAGGTTAGTTATTTCATCGATTCTTCTATTCAGACTCCTAAAACAATATTAGGGTTAGGATTTCTTACCTAAATCGGAGTCGAAATCGCTCATGTAGTTAGATGTAAAGGCGATTCAATGCGTGGAGTAGCAGGAAAGAAGCACCGCTACAAACTCCAATGATCTCCCTTCACTCTCCACTCTTTTCTCTCCCTTTCTCTCTTCCCTCTCCTGGGGTTAGAGAAAATTCGTATGGGATACAAGTGAGGTGATTTAAGGGCCTTATATAGGCTTAGAAGTGATGTCAATGGCCCCAGGGCCATGGTATACTTAGGTTATAGCCAAAGGGTGTCTCTTTCGAGTAAACGGAGCTCATCTAAAGGTCCATTACCTGTCTATGCTATAGGGTAAGTTCCTTGACCATGGATCCAGGCTAGGATGCGATTTCAGCGCTTTTGGATAGGTTGATCAACCGTGGCGGACCTGTATCTATTCAACAGTCGTCGTTCCTCGATCAGGGCCACAAGTATATGGATATGTGTAGGAAAATTTCCCTGATGCACGGGTATAGTTTGGTCAGAAACTGACAGTCTGAAACCTTTAATTCCGCCCGCAAGGGAACGGCCCAATTCAATTAAGTTTCAGTGTATTTTCAAAAAATATTCGCGTTTCTCACACACTTCGCTCAGGGCTCAAGTTGTGCGTTTCTGGATACTATTTGGGCTCGATTCCCGCGATGGTTGTCAAGCCCAATAAGGTGGTCATAAGCCTATAGTTTCACGATCATCAGACTTTTGACGTATGGTCCAAGTCCGATACGGAGTTTCAATGTGCTCTTGAGAGCAACTGAGTTTTGGGATTTCTGCGAGGTTTTTAGGTAATGTTGAGTTAGCAATTTTAATGGTTTTGGGTCCTGCCATTCGTATAGATAGTGGTTCGAGCTAATTCCACTGATTATTTAGTTTAATACTTAATTAATTTTCATCTAATTTCTACAGGGTTCAGTCCTTAGTGATTTCTGCCTAAGGTGATACTCGGGTCTTTGTATGGATTTTTTCGAGACGTTACAGTTTAGGAGAGCTTGGACGTGGAATTTTTGGTTGCTTGAAAAATGGGTTTGAGAAATGAGAGAGAGGGGGGGTTGTAAGGGAGAGGGATGGGTGTGATGGGTGAGTGAGTGATGGGTGATGTGTTCTTTCACATGTAAGGGATGGGTTGCTTTGACTTTGTGGTTGCTTGGAGAAGGGGTGTTGTACTTGACATGTGAGGTGATTGATGGGATTGACTGATGGGATGTGATGTGATTGATTTGAAAGATTGTCTTGGGTTTACAAATGCAGCTTTTTCCTCGAACTGAATGTAGGCCCACATCCCCTAGCCTGGGTATCGCCTCGGCGCGTAATACGCAGCTTTGGAAATGCGACGACGGCGTGGTCGCAATGATACAAGTCTCAGGCTGAGCCGACTCAGATCGACTGGATGCAACTCAGGGTCGCGCGCAACTGCCGATAATAGATCATGGGTCACCGGATTCCGACCAGGAGGACCGCGGAGGCCTATGGAACGGTACGGGATAGGATACAGGTCTTAGAGCATATTTCTCCTAATTTAATTATGCATATTTTCATGTGCGAGGTGATTTCGAAAGCTTAAAGTGAAATTGATGACAAAAGGAAGATTTATGCTCAAAAGATTATTAAATGAAGATTTAGATATTTGGAGGTCATTAATGAAGAATTCACATGCCAAAGATCCAAGAAAACCAAGTGAGGAATGAAGAGAATCAAAGATTTAAGTGAAGAAAAGGAATCCTGAAATTGTCCTGAAAATAAAAATATTCCTGAAATTGTCCTGAAAAAGCATATTCTGAAACTCGGAGTCTATTTAACTGTGCAAAGTGAAGTATATTCTGGAAAACTGCTCAGAGTGAAGTTTAATTTAGCAAGGGCTAATAGGTGAAGCTTATAGCATGTTGGATGTTTATTTTGCTTTAATTCTTATTCTTATTGAACTTCATTGATTTTTAATTTGATATTAAATTTATATTTTCAGTTTTCTATGATTTATTATGACTCAAATTACAATAGATGTTGTGATAGCGTTGGATATCTTCTTTTCCTGTTTTGAGATAGTGAGGTTGGTAGATCCCATTGTTCTCCATTGTCTCTTGGGCATGGTAGGGTGATGGAATCCCTTCCAATCTTCGCAAATCTTCTCCATTGAGAATTAGGTCAACGAAAAGTTCAGATTTGATTTAAATTGCTTTATCTTCCAATTGGATAGGATAAGACTCCAATTCCAATTGTGTTTATTGAATCAAGCATGGTAGCATCTTAATAGCTACAAGTGGATCCTTTGTACCCTAGTTCCTACCTTTAATTAATAGTTTAAACATTATTCACAATTACTCTCTTTTATTCCAGAATTCAGATTTAGATCTTCTTCTAGTTCGAGTTCTAGTTCTTTTCAGAATACATACAAGTTTAGTCCCGGTGGATTCGAACTCATTCTCGCGAGTTATTACTACATCACGACCCTACACTTGGGGTTGTGAACAAGTTGTTCTTACGACGACCCATCCCCATTGAAATTTTGGATGTCAAGATGCTTAAAATTGGCCGAAAATGGTATATCTTCTACTTCCCATGGATATGGTGTTCTATGGTGAAATTTCCCAATATTTTCACGTTCTCTTTCAGTTCTAACAACATCTGCAACCATTTGTCGTACTTCTTCTTGAGTTATCGCTCTTATTGATGGAGCGAATCCATGTGATCCGGCTCTCGGTGGCTGTGAGCCCTCAGGTTGTCGTTCACGTTCATTGTGGCAGCCATCATTGGGTGGCAACAATCTGAGCCACATTACGTGCCAGAGTTGTTAAAGCTTCTCGGAGATTCTTGTATTCTTCCATCAGTGTTCTCTGAGCTTGTGTCATCTCGGCTATGCGATCTTTTACGGTTGACGGTGGGACTTGACCTGTTCCTGTCATATATACGGTGGCTTCTTCGCTTCTTGACAAAGCAATTGTTGGAGTAGAGTAGGAACGTCTTAACATGATATGGCTTAATGAGAAAGGAGTTTCATTTAATTCTTTTGTGCTTCCATGAAATTCAGATGATCGTGATGCAACCTGTGGAGGTGAATTTTGAGGTTATTCGGGGACTAATGTGCTTCTCATACATGACTTGCCTTTATTCCTTTCTTGTCCATCGAGTGTTAACCACAGGCAAAGCTGGGAAGTCCTGCAAAGTGAATGAAGGAACTGATTTACCCGGGTATAACACTGGAGGAACAAGTTCAGGGTTCATTTTGGCTATGTTCCGCGTTATTGGACCTTTGACTTTCAGTAGAGGTGGGCTCATCCTGACAATTTCTATAACGACCCTAAATTTTTATCGTGAATTTCAACTTGAGATAGGATCAACCACCCCACTTAAAACTAACAGTCCAACTAGAAGCGAATAACACCTATCAAGGCCAAGTATGAACCTTTACAAGAATAGAAGCAGGCTGACCTGCAGTCCAGGGCGATTTATAAGCCCCGTAAGAGGATCGGACGGCTTAGATCTCATCCACAAACAATCAGGACTTACCAAAACAACAACCTTAGGCGTGTAATGACTTTTCAAGGCTAATGAACGGTGCTGATCGGCCTAGATCAGGAGATGGAACCCACATTTGATATGTGCATGTACACGGATAATGTACACACGCCATGCATAGGACTTAAGCATCGGGTCAAACAAGAGTTGACCCGAAGAAAACCAAAAATCCTTCGAATTTCAAACCATTCTCCCACCCGACAGCATTCAAACCAGACCGTCTGTTCGATGATACCAATGATCACCCATCTAATCCCAGTAGCGAAATCCAAACTGTCCATTCTCTAGATAGGGTCCCACCGACCCTAACCACGGTTAGATCCACGGTCGAAAGTCCCATACGCAAGCTCCGTCAGCGACCGGTCAGGCATTGTGAAAGGAAGACGCTGCCGGGAGGAGAAAATCCATGTCCTCTACTTTGCTGGCGAATCCAACCGTTCAGAGTCGTCAGATTCCACCCACACACGCTACAGTAACCCCGCCACCCCTACCATTTCTGGTTATAGCCCTCTTCTCAGCAAAAAGTGGAAAGAATCCTTTCCATTCTTAGCAACTGCCAATCTCAGACATCACTCACCTTCTAGAAACTTCATCTGAGAAATCTGGAGCCTCCGATCTAGGGCTGCTCGAAAATCTCATAATGAAGGGCGAGATATTGATGAGTCGCAACTATGACTCGTATCGACGCCACTTCAAGACAGCTATCATCAATGCCATCTACAACCACTGTCAAATGGACCCCACAAGCCTGATGGACGCCATCTGGACCATCTGAACGACCCAGATCGTTGGATTACCCATCCAATACAAAACCACCATTTTCAACCGACCATCTTCTCCAAAACTACTGTGGGACCCACTTTCTGTAACCGTGATCATAACGCCAATCCGAGTCATCTATTTTGTGGCCCACCCCCTCTAATGACTAGCTGAGTTTATGTCAGAGACCCATGTACAAGATCTGATGTACAAGGGGGCCCTAATGGCAACCTATTCCAGGTCGGCTTACGTTAACAACACGTTAATCTTTGAGATTAGCTGTAGAAAGACCCAAAAGTAGAAATGGCTATAAGTATTCGGATTTTTAGGGCGGATCCCAAGGAAGAATAAGGAAAGAAAATAGTAATTGAGAGAGAGAGAAGGATCTAGGTGCCTCAGGAGCAAGTTGCAAGCCTGGTAGCAACTCGATGCAACCTGAGTCGTCCATCGGCTGAGTTAGGATCAAGTGGGAAGAAGAAGAAAGCTAAGAGAGAAGAAGGAGGTACTAAGGGAGAAAGAGAAAAGGAGAGTAGAAAAAGAAGGAGAGCCGGCTAGAACGAGTTTCAGCTGTTGTTCTGCCTCAACCCATCACGCCAGAACCTGCTTCATCAAAGCTCAAAACCCCAGCCTCATCTCAAGTAATAATATCAAAACTCATCCCTGTTGTAAATCCATGGCCCAATCCGGTGTTATTTCAGGTCGTTTCGCCTCAAAACGGTGACTGAAAACCAGTTCGGGAGGTGTATTCCTAACTTCCGACGCATCTAGAGCCCTTTCAACGACCCCACCACACCCTGATCAGGTAACCACATCAGACTCACTCTCGGTTATTGAAAAACTCGCTCACCCGATCGACTGTGTTCACAGTCACCTCAACTGGGTCGCGAGTTAGGTGACTCAACTCCATTACAGGGTGAAAACCCTGATCCGACTCCATGGCAGTGGTCGGTTTACCTCAATGTAACCGCACCATCGAACACTCAAGTCAATCTCGATTATCGTTGAGGTACCACACCCAAATCGTCAAAAGAATCAACTGAGTCGAATGGTTACTGAGTTGATGATTCATCCATGTTTCAGGTAAAACCCTGACTAAAGTCAAATCTGAAGATCATTCCAATTCAGCCTCTCTGCACCTTCAAGAAGGACAACCTCAGTTCAGGTATCGAAACTAACTCATCTCCGTCATAGTTCTATATCTACACTAGTTGTCTGCCTAAATATCTAACTGAGTTAACTCAGTAATAAACCTTTGAAATGAACGACCAGGGCATGTCCCTTACCTGAAACCTGAAGCACTCATTATACACCCAAGATCCCAGCAGCAAGTTACCACAACGAGTGGGTTTTCTGAAAGAAGAAAATCAACTAATTGTGGGTTGAGAGGTTCGACTGAGTTAACTCGATATTAACTCGCTGGAACCTTACAGTGACTTGCTAAGACTTTATAATATCCTCTATAGGTGTTGTTTGTAGCTACCATCTTTGAAGGATGCTCTCCTCAAAACGAGTTTAAAGTGGGTAAGAGAAAGCAATCCTAAATAAACCCATGACCCATTACATGTATTAGAATAGTATTTGATCCTCATTTACCTTGAATTAGGAACTTATAAACTCAAGACTTAAATCAAGGAGAACGTCCACTCAAGGTGAGGGATATCTCACATGGCTTCATCATTTCATTGAATTCTAAAATAGCTTAAGCTTAAAAGTATGAAGACCGAATAATTGTGTAAATGTTAATGTTGCTTCCTTAAATCTTGAATTGGTATTGATAATCATGTAGGATTGTCTTGGACCATGTTGCTTTAATCCATCTTATAAGAATAGCATTATGCTCATTATGCCCCATTTGAAATTGCTTATATACATGTGTACTTCTATTAGTTGCACTAAGAGGTTAAAGATATTGCTTTTATTCTAATGGTGAGTTGCTCCATTACCCCTGGTATATACTAGATTAGTTATAAATTAAATCTAATTTAGTATTAGATGTAACAAATGGTAACTTAGTTCTTTAGATTTCCATTTGGAATTGATGAACATGGGATATTATATTAACTCTACTACTCAAGTCCTACAATTCATAATTATGTGATTAGGGTTTAGTCTTGCATTCTCTATCCCATCCTAGCAATTGCCCAATTTTGGACATAGCTTTATTGTAGTAGAAAAGAGTCATGATGCTTCCATTCCTTTTATCTCACAAGTTGTACAACGAATGCTAGGTGTGGAACATCACCTTTCTTATGAAGTAGAATGAATCTATCACTAATTTAGTACGCTTGAAATGCCATGTTCATGGGCCCTCATTTGGACCTAGAGAAATGTAAATGAATTTATGATTGAAATCATGCTTGGATGTTTAATATCCTGTGATCTTTGACAACGTCTATGAAAGCAAACTTGTTAATCATATGGAGTGTACATGAGTATCATGGTGCATGACATCCACGCATGACATATGAGCTTTTTCGAGTGCTCAATGTAAGCCACACTCTGTTTAATTTGTTGTAAGTCCTATCACTTCAGTTAAACTCCTAGAGCATGTGTATTTGTGCCACTTTGGGCACTCTTGCTTTACATTGTCTTTTTCGGGTGGTTAGTTCTCCTTGGGAGTACCTTTGTGTACTTTTCTGGGTGACTAATTCTCTTTGGACGATTTATATTACATGGTCTTTTTCGGGTGACTAGTTCTCCTTGGGCGATCTATATATTATGGTCTTTCCGGGTGGATAGTTCTCCTTGGGTGTACCTTAGTGTACTTTTTTGGGTGGCTAGTTCTCCTTGGGAGACCCTTTATTTTCACAGCTGGATGTGCATCCCCAGATTTGTGACTTAAGCATACATTCATACATCAATACATCTACATTTAAGTCATATTATCCTCATTATGATTGAATATGTGTTGTTTAAACTGCTTCGGAATAACATGCTATGCATAAATCCTTGCGGGAAATTCCTAATGAGTTTTCACTTACCCATTTGTGCAGTTGCACCAAATAGACACAGGTATGATGGGGGAAGATGGCGCCTATGATGATACTCATGGCGCAACTGACGAGGAGTATGGAGAGGAGGAACCGTATGCTGATATGGTTGAGCCGTTGGGGCTCAACTGATAATATAGGCTATAGATTTACTTTCATGTTTTAGACATTACCTTCGTTTGCTTAGTTTGAGAATTGTAATTAAAAATCCCCTGTTGTGGGATCTTTCCTTACTCCTTTATTTCCATGCATGTATGTTGAACTCTTTTTAACAAGTTTATACAGTAGTTATATTTCGATATTATGAAATATGTTAGACATTAGATGGATGGTAGTTGCATTATATGACGTAACCCTCGGGATTCTCGTACTCGAACGATCATCCTCAGGTTATGAGAGTCGGGGTGTTACAAGTTGGTATCAGAGAGAGTTTAGATAAACCTTGCCTTTGGGAAAGAGTTTGTGCAAACTTATAATATCTTAGGTTTAAGATTACATAGATATACATTTGAACTTGAAAGATTGAACCTAGGTAAAATTTCCCCTAGACTTAGACAATTTTAAGGACATTAGGTTCCATAGATATACACCCAGTCGTAAACATCTTGTTCTTTAACTATCAAATAATTCCATCCATAATAGCATTACTAGTTTGATAGCCATCCTATAAAACTTAACTTTCAATTCAAGTATGTACACTGATTCCACATTACAACGTAGATTTTAATTCTATTATAATATCTTTCTTAAATATGATAAACTAAAAATATCGTTGTTTGAATAGTCATAATCTTTTATTCATGAAACTGAAATTATTAAACATGAGTTGTTAGATCATTCACTTAATTGTAACTAATTAATTGATGATTCATTTTAGTCTAATAAGTATTTTATATACCATCTAAGTAGGAACCACTGTACATGTTTTAGATTGCACAGGACATGTTTAAAATTTCTAAATAATTGTGTATCGTTCACCACAAGAGTATCAAATATGTATTCTTACCCACCTTGAAGTACGCAGTTGAATTTTTATTTTCCACTACCCTTTGGGACATTGATTTGAAACTTGCTAATTGAATATTATGATCATTGGATATCTCCATTACAAATGCCCGATAAATGTCCACCCCATTTGGTCGTCTGAATATAGAAATTAAACTTAGGCCCCATTTCTGACTATTACATATCTAGATTCAGAAACTAGAGATATAGCCCCTTTAGAAAATTTATTTAGAAAATTGTTTTTGGGAAATTCCTTTTAGTGAGGAAGAAGTTGTTAACTTGAGAATACATAGAACTCAGAACCCCTAGGATTGTAAAATCCTTTTAACAGAACTAATTGTCTTATGGTGCGATAATGATAGAATACTACACCTTGACACTGTGTTCTTAATTTACAGGATAAGATGACTCCAAAGACATGATCCCAGCAGCGCAAGCATCCTTAGCGATATCGTAAAACATAGGAGAGGCAGATAGAGAAGAAAGTCTCATATATACCCTAGCACTCCCAGCCCAACCTGAGGAGCTTGACTTAGAGTCAAGAGCAAGAACCATCCTGTCGCCTCACCCAGCTCACACAGAGAGGAATTTGTCATTTGAGGCTCAGTTAGGGATTCCGACGCCAGATGCCTCGGATCGGATGGTTGACTTACTGAGCCAGCAGCAAGCCTTTATGCGAGACCAATAGACCACCATGGCAGCCGTGGTTGGGGTTATGAATCAAAGACCACGCAGATCAGCTTCACGGCCAGTTGCAGGGAATGATATTAACGTATTTGAGCGGTTCCAGAAGATGAGGTCCCTAACCTTCTCTGGGACGACTGATCCCATAGTAGCCGAGCACTGGCTAAAATGTATGCCAAAGTTGATAGAGCCCTTGGGTTGTACAAATGCTCAGAAGGTGACCCTTGCAACCTTCACACTAGAGGGAAAAGCAGATGAATGGTGGGATTCTACTCGTAGGCTCGCTGTAGCAGATTATCTATGGACTTGGGAGAGGTTCCAGACCAAGTTCAACGAGAAATATTTTTCTGAATCGTTCCGCGACGAGAAGATGTCTCAGTTCTTCAAACTCGAGTAGGGTAATATGACGGTCGCACAATATGAAGCCCGCTTTGCCGAACTCTCTCAGTATGTGCTGACTATCGTCAGCGAAGCGAAGGTCAAGCTGAGGAAATTCAAAGATGGCTTGCAGCCAGGAATAAGGTCGAAATTGTGCTGCTTTAACTTTTCCCGATATGCGCACGTGGTGGACAAGGCCACCCGGGTAGAGAAAGACATAGACCAGATGATGAAAGCTCGGACCCCATTCGGAGATTCGATTAGCCGAGTCAGGCCTGCACTTCCACCTCCTAGCCTCGCTATGACTGACAAGCGAGCCAAGATTTCTACGCACCTGGGTATACCTTGTGAGTATTGTGGGAAGCGAGGGCATGTTGTCAAGTTCTGCTTCAAAAGGGCATGGGATGAGGGCAACAAGCCTAGGCCGCCAGCGACTTAGTTCTATCCACCTCAGTCAACGGCTAGGCCACCTGTCAGCAATTGACCTCCATTTCTGAGGCCAGCAGCACCGTTACAGAACAGAGCTCCCGCAGTACGAGTGTTCGCTATGTCCGTAGAAGATCGTAATGGGGACACTCCATAAGTTGTCCAAGGTACGACCTATATTAAGAATGCTCCGTTGTTTGTTTTGTTTGATTCGGGTTCACCATATCTCTTATTACCTCATCCGTAATAAAAGAACTGAATTTAGAGTTGAGCCGTCTAAAGAAACCCCTGGTCATAGCCTCTCAGATGGGAGGATTTGTAGAAACTATGAGATTTTTTCCTGCATGCCTGGTGGTATTGGAAGGTCATGATACTCGTATGAAATTAGTTGTGATGAATATGAAGCAGTTCGATATCATTATTGGTATAGACTAGCTTACCCAGGCTCATGAAATATTGGACTACCATGCCCGGACGGTTACAGTAACATTACCTGGGCAGTCACCCTTTACTATACAAGGAAGGCGTCAATTTGAGACCTATGAAGGTCTACGAGCTCTAGAAGAGACAGAATCAGCAGAGATCACCATCAACAAGATACCAATGGTTGGTAAATTCCCAGAAGTGTTTTGAGACATACCAGAATTACCACCAAGGAGAGAGGTAGATTTTACCATTGACCTCCTACTTGGTACCACCCCAATATCCATGGCTCAGTATAGGATGTCGCCATGTGAGATTGAAGAATTGAGGGTGCAGATTGATGAATTGTTGGGGCAGGGTTTCATCCGCCCTAGTGTATCTCCATGGGGGGCACCAGTATTGTTCATGAAGAAGAAGGACGGATCTAAACGCCTTTGTATCGACTACAGAAGGCTGAATCAGGCTACAGTGAAGAACAAGTATCCCCTACCTCGTATCGACGATTTATTCGATCAGCTCAAAGGCACTAAATATTTCTCGAAGATCGATCTTAGGTCTGGGTATCATCAGTTGAGAGTCTGAGAAAAAGACATTCCCAAGACAGTGTTCTGCACTAGATAAGGACATTACGAATTTTTGGTGATGCCGTTCGGACTCACTAATGCACCTGTGGTATTCATGGACTTGATGAATCGAGTCTTTATGCCATACCTAGACCGATTCGTCATAGTCTTCATCAACGACATCCTGGTTTATTCCAAGAGTCGTGAAGAGCACGAGGAGAACTTAAGCACCATTTTTAAGACCCTCCAGGAAAGGCAGTTGTATGCAAAGTTATCGAAATGTGACTTCTTGAAGGAGGAAGTGAAATTTTTGGGTCACATTGTGAAGAAGGAAGGTATTGCAGTTGATCCAACCAAGGTCGAGGCTGTAGTGAAGTGGGAACGATCTGATACTGTCACTAAAGTCAGGAGCTTCTTGGGGATGGCTAGATATTATCGGCGATTCATAAAAGAATTCACTCATATCGCCCGACCCCTAACTCAACTGATGAAGAAGAATGCAAAGTTTAGTTGGAATGATGAAGCAGAAGCATCTTTTCAAGAGCTTAAGAAAAGACTCACCACGGCCCCCGTGCTTACACTTCTAGAAGAAGAGGCTAAGTACGTGGTCTATAATGACGCATTACAGACAGGGCTAGGATGCGTACTCATGCAGAACAAGAAAGTAATCGGCTATGCTTCTATACAGTTGAAGAAACATAGAAAATTTCCTACTGTAACACCCCGGATTTTCGTTATTTTAGGATTTGCCAAAAAATCGTTTAAATATCTTTTTATAACTAACCACGTCATCACTTACGGACCATTGACGCTCGAGGAGAGCTTATAAGCGACTGGTACCAATAAAGAACCATACAAATAAGATTGATCAACCGTAGAAAACCAATGAACCCAATCAATCACTTAAACATCAAGTTTATCCCCAGGATTTACTCACATAGGGCCCAAATCTAACCAACTTACCACTAATTAATCAAGACAATCATAACTAAATTAAAAGATCTATCCTAAGCCGAGTCAGCTATGGCCCGGACCTCAATTAATAAACCAAATCACCTCAGTTACTCTTTTAGCCTAAAACCGACGGTTTAGAGTGATCATGACCGAATCACCATTTTCACTAACTTTGAATAGCTCATACTGTGAACTTAGTTAATCCATACCTCAAGCACTACACCCAAGAAATCTTCCTGCCTAATTTATTCCAGAAGTGCCCCGATTACTCGAATAAGCTCTAGACCACTCGTTAGTGGGCCGCTAGTTTCGAAATTATAGAGTAATGTCCATCTCACTGGGCTTGTGGTCCATCGCGGACGACAAACTCAAATGACGTCTGGAAATAGACGATTCATGCTATCAAGTCAGCACTTGTAAAGTGCAACTCGCCCTACCACAGGCCTAAAATATGAATTTTAAAACAGATGGCCCCGAAACTTAGGACAATAAATTAGGGCATCTCAACCGTCGGATTTCACCCAAATTTGCACCATAGGCTGAAAATATTTCCCTGCACTCGTCCGTAAAATCTGACCATTAATCGAGGGTCGGTGACCGTTGATAGCAAACCAGGCCATTCTAGCAAAACTCCGCAACCATTTGTCGTCAAACTTTGTCCAGCCCTTCATCAGGCCATGGGGCACCTATCCTATAAATTAAATGGGCCACGAGGCCAAATCAGAGTAGCTCTAATAACCTAAAATGGGACCCATATGGCTATTTGGGGAATTTCCTTAAACCTGAGAGTCAATTGAAATAAATCTGGACATATAAAAGTTCAGCCTTCTCTCTCTCAAATCCATTACTTCAACAACTGAAAGAAAGAGAGAGAGAGAGAGAGAGAGAGAGAGAGAGCAAGGGAGGAGAGAGAAGGGCCTCCTCTTGTGGTGCATGGGAGCTTGGAGCTTGGGATATTGAAATTCCGGCACCCTCACCTCTCTATTGCCAAAAAGCACCAACACATTTCATTGTTGGAGTGAGATTCTGCCCAATCTAAGGTAAGATAGGGTTCTCAACCACATCTTCTTTGATTTTTGTAACATGCATGTGTCTTACCTCCGTTCTATGTAATGTAGGGCCCCGACACCTCAAACTTGCGGATCCGGCAGCACTAGGACAACCTTAGCAACCTCTAGCTAAGTTTATGTGAGGACCATTACCTTTAGGTGGCCGATTATCATACCTAGTATAGGTTTAACGAATGTACTTGGTGTATGTTGGTGCATGTGGCTAGATTTTCCTTTTTAGGCATAACTAAGGTGACAAATGAGAGATTTCTGAAATTCATATGAAAAGACTTGACCCCAAACCCTTAATTAAACTAAATTACTGATGTGCATGCTTTGTTGGTTTCAAATTTGTGGATTTCCCTAATTTGCTGATGATTAATTATGTTTCTTTTAGTTTGGTCCTAACTATGCCCAATATGCTAACATGTATTGCTGAAAATGGTTGTTAAATGTTTGATTTCATGAATCTCTAAACTTGTAGCTGAGCATGCTTTGTTGTGGATATGTAATGATGATGAAGTGCCAAATTGGTCGATTCACTTGTCTAAATTGTAGTGTATGATTGAACCGTAAAATGCATGATAACCTGTGGGGAATTTATTCTAGGTGCTTTGCTACATGACTATCCATATAATTATATGAGCTAGAACATGTTGTGTAGGACCTGTAAGTGAAATAAAACTTGTGTATGGAGCTGCCCATGCATTGATTTTGCTAAAACTATATCTGTCTGATACGAAACGTATGTATGGATGTCGTGATTGGTGTGTATAATGCATAATTCCCCTATGGATTGTCCGATTTCCTGAAATTATCTGGGCAGTCCTTGTTAGACCTGTCCCTAAGTGAATCTGGCCCACAATTGAACCGTAGGTCGTTGGCCATAGTTGGACTACACGAGATCATGTTCTCAGGCCAATTAGTTATAGTTTAGCCCGGCGGGGCACATTAACTATTAGTCGACCATCTTGGTATGTTAACCTCGTTTGATCATGCTTGTATGAACCCGAAGTACCGTAAGACCATTGCGCCCATTTTAAAATATGATTTACGACCCACAAAGTCTCATGAGCCGGGGATGATGGTATGGACACTATGTACGTGTTGTCGGCCTATGCTGGGGTGATGAGCCTCCTTATAGTATCCATTGAGCATTTTGACTCATGAGCTGGGAACGGTGGTATGGGACACTATACCCATGTTGTCGGCCTGTGTTGGGGTGACGACCTCCATACCGTGACCACAAGTGGGACATCTAAGTTCCAATTTGATTTCGTCCATGTTATATTTTGTTCAGGATTAATGACCCCAATATAGGGCAAAGGATTGCGAGAGTCATATGACCACGGTCCTTGAGCCACGCGATCGAGTTAAGGGCAATAACTCCATTACGGTATTCTGGTTTCCCCAACTTGCTGGATGAATGGACTTAACTAATCAACCTAGCTAATATGTTCCACGACATTACAATTATATTGTTGGCGATTATGCAGTCAAGGTTGCTTTGGAGGGAGTGTTGTTTCATTGCGAACGTCAGATGTCGTCGCTTGAGGGAGAGCTAGTTTTTGTGAGGAGCATGCATCATATCATAATCATGCATTTACATTAACAACAATGTTTAGGATTCTATGCCGTTTACTGTTCATTAAATGTATCCTATGCATGATAAATTGTGTCCTATTGCTAATGGTACCACTGACTTAGCTACTCACTCCCACTCTGGGATGGTGTTCTAAAACACCAACCACAACACACTATAGATGCAGGGTTTATGGAGCTGGAGAGCTAGAGGATGCTGGCATGGACGATGAGGAGGACTGAGCACACTACTAGACTTATGGTGGATCTTTCTAGACTGAGCTTAGCGATCGCTGGGATTGGGTCAGGGCCCTAGTCACTTTGAGACATATGTATGGGTGGGTCTAGTTCCCTGTTTGGATACTTTTAGATTTGTGGTTTGAATTTTTTTCATTTAGTGGCACTTAATACTGTCTTATGACTTATTTATGCTTCATGCCTTGCTAAACTCTCTATTGCTTATGAAATCACCCAAATGCATTGAAATCTGGAGCCCATTAGGGCATACGTGGCACCCAAGAATTTGGGAGCCTAGTTCCTACTCGGCCCCTGAATTTCGAGGGCATTACACCTACCCATGATCTGGAACTCACCGCAGTAGTCTTCGCCATGAAGATGTGGAGGCATTAGTTATATGGGGAGGAATTCAAATTATTCTGCGATCACAAGATTCTAAAGTATATCTTCACTCAGAAAGATCTGAACATGCGGCAACGTCGAGGGATGGAAACGTTGAAGGACTTCAAATTTGAAGTGTCCTATCATCCTATCAAGGCGAACCTCGTAGCAGATGCCTTGAGCTGAAAGAGGAATCACGAGGTTATGGCTGGTCTCATGATAAGAGAAGGAGAGATGCTGGATTTCATTCAGGACTATGATGCACAATTCTCTTTCAGAGGGATGAGCATTCTAGTAGCTTCATTGACTGTGGAACCAGCTTTGATTCATCGTATTATCGAATCTCAAGATCAGGACAAATTACTAAAGAGATTGAGGCTGAGGTGCGAGGGTGAAGGAATGCAGGACCGGCATGTCAGTTCGAATGGCGGCCTAAGATACCGAGGCCGTATTTGCGTACAGAAGGTGCTGGAATTAAAACAGGAAATTCTGGATGAAGCGTATAAATCCCATCTCACTGTTCACCCTGGTAGTACGAAAATGTTTCGGGATGTCAGACATTAGTACTGGTGGGAGAATATGAAGCATGACATTACAGAATACGTTGCAAAGTGTCTCACCTACCAGTAAGTTAAGGCGGAACACCGCAAGTTGCCAGGTCTTTTACAACCATTACCCCTTGCCGAATGGAAGTGGGACTATATCAGCATGTACTTCATCTTAGGACTCCCAAAGACATGTGGGAACCATAACTACATCTGGGTAATAATTGACAGACTGACCAAGTCAGACCGGTTCCTCCCTATACGTGTAAGTAATTCAATTGACAGCTTGGCTAAGCTGTATATTTGGGAGATTGTTCGTGCATACAGAATTCCGCGGGAAATTGTGTCGGATCGTGACACTAGGTTCACCTCCACCTTCTGGAAAAGACTGCAAGAAGAGTTGGGTACAGAGTTGAAATTTAGCACGGCATTTCACACATAGACGGACGGTCAGATCGAAAGGGTAAATCAAGTGCTAGAAGACATGTTGAGAGCCTGTATGTTAGACTTCAAGGGCAATTGGGATGAGCATATCCATCTCACAGAATTCGCTTATAACAACAACTTTCAAACCAGCATTGGCATGGCACCGTTCGAAACTCTATACGGAAGACCTTGTCGAGCACTGCATTGCTGGGCTGAAGTTGGAGAAAAGAGCTTATTGGGACCAGAGATAGTCCAGGAAACTACAGAGAAGATTGACATAATCTGAAGACGCCTGCGTACGACTTAGAGCAGACAGACGAGTTATGCAGACAATCATAGGCAGGATCTGGAATTTACAGTCGGTGATCACATATTCTTGACGATCTCTGCTATGAGGGGCGTTATGCGATTCGGGAAGAAAGGGAAGCTCTCTCCCTGACTTATTGGGCCTTTCGAGATCATGGACAAGGTTGGAGCTGTTACCTACCGTCTAGCCCTACCACTAAAGTTTTCCAATGTTCATAATGTTTTTCACATATTTATGTTGAAGAAATATGAACCAGATGCATCTCATATCATCAGATGGGAAGAGGTCGAGTTAAATGACGATGCCAGCTACATAAAAGCTCCCGTTCGCATTCTAGATCACAAGGAACAAATCCTGCGCACCAAAACCATTCCATTAGTGAAGGTTCTTTAGTCTCGTCACGGGGTCAAGGAAGCAACGTGGGAGTGCCAAGCTTAGATGAAAGAGAAGTACCCACACCTTTTCGACAACCTCACTCAAGTACAATTTCGAGGATGAATTTTTTTTAAGAGGGGAGATTGTAACGACCTTAAATTTTATCGTGAATTTCAACTTGAGATAGGATCAACCACCCCACTTAAAACTAACAATCCAACTAAAAACAAACAGCACCCATCAAGGCCAAGTACGAACCTTTACAATAATAGAAGCAGGCTGACTTGCAGTGTAGGGTAATTTATAAGCCCCAAAAAAGGATCAGACAGCTTAGATCTCATCCATAAACAATCGGGACTTACTAAAACAGCAACCTTAGGTGTGTAATAACTTTCTAAGGCTAATGGACGGTGCTGATCGGCCTAGATCAGGACATGAAACCCACATTTGATATGTGCATGTACACGGATAATGTACACATGTCATGAACAGGACTTAAGCATCGGGTTAAACGAGAGTTGACCCGATGAAAACCAAAAATCCTTTGAATTTCAAACCATTCTCCCACCCGACGTGCATTCAAACCAGACCGTCCGTTCCATGATACCAATAATCACCCATCCAATCCCAGTAGCGAAATTCAAACCGTCCATTCTCTAGATAGGGTCCCATCGACCCTAACCACGGTTAGATCCATGGCGGAAGTCCCATACGCAAGCTTGGTCAGCGACTGGTCAGGCATTGTGAAAGGAAGATGCTGCCGGGAGGAGAAAATCCATGTCCTCTGCTTTGCTGGCAAATCCAGCCGTTCAAAGTCGTCGGACTCCACCCACGCACGCTACGGTAGCCCCGTCACCCCTACCATTTCCGGTTATAGCCATTTTCTCAACAAAAAGTGGAAAGAATCCTTTCCATTGTTAGCAACTGCCAATCCCAGCCATCACTCACCTTTTAGAAACTTCATCCGAGAAATCTGGAGCGTCCGATCTAGGGCTGCTCGAAAATCTCGTAAAGAAGTGCGAGATATTGATGAGTCGCAACTATGACTCGTATCGACGCCACTTCAAGACAGTTATCATCAACGCCGTCTACAACCACCTTCAAATGGACCCTACAAGCCTCATAGATGCCATCTGGACAATCTGAATGACCCAGATCATTGGATTACCCATCCAATACAAAACCACCATTTTAACCGACCATCTTCTCCAAAACTACTATGGGACCCACTTTCTATAACCGTGATCATAACGCCAATCCGAGTCATCTATTTTGTGGTCCACCCCCTCTAATACCTAGCTGAGTTTATGTCAGAGACCCATGTATAAGATCTGATGTACAGGGGGGCCCTGATGGCGACCTATTCTCAGCCGGCTTACGTTAACAACACGCTAATCTTTGAGATTAGCCGTAGAAAGACCCAGAAGTAGAAACGACTATAAGTAGCTGAATTTTTAGGGTGGATCCCAAGGAAGAATAAGGAAAGAAAATAGTAAGAGAGAGAGAGAGAGAAGGATCTGGGCACTGCTAGAGCGAGTTGCAAGCCTGGTAATAACTCGACTAAGCTTGAGTCGTCCATCTGCTGAGTTAGGATCGAGTAGGAAGAAGAAAAAAGCTGAGAGAGAAGGAGGTATTAAGGGAGAAAGAGAAAAGGAGAGTAGAAAAAGAAGGAGAGCCGGCTGGAACGAATTTTCAGCTGTTGTTCTGCCTCAACCCATCACGCCAGAGCCTGCTTCATTAAAGCTCAAAACCTCAGCCTCATCTCAGGTAATAATACCAAAACCCATCCTTATCGTAATTCCATGCCCAAACTGTTAGTATCTGACCTAATCCGCAGTTATTTCAGGTCGTTTCGTCTCAAAACGGTGACCGAAAATGAGTCCGAGAGGTGTATTCCTAACTTCTGACGCATCCAAAACCCTTTCAACGACCCCACAACACCCTGATTAGGTAACCATGTCAGACTCACTCTCTGTTATTAAAGAACTCGCTCACCCAATCGACTGTGTTCACAGGCACGTCAACTCGGTCACGAGTTGGGTGACTCAGCTCCATTCCAAGGTGAAAACCCTGATCTAACTCCATGATAGTGGTCGATTTACCTCAATGTAACCGCACCATCGAACACCTCAAGCCGATCTCGATTACTACTGAGGTACCACACCCAAATCATCGAAAGAATCGACTGAGTCAAATGGTTACCGAGTTGATGACTCATCCACATTTCAGGTAAAACCCTGACTTAAGTCAGATCTGAAGATCATTCTGAGTAAGCCTCTCTGCACCTTCAAGAAGGACAACTTCAGTTCAGGTATCGAAACCTAACTCATCTCTGTCATAGTTCTATATCTACACTAGTTGTCTACCTAAATATCTAACTGAGTTAACTCAGTAATAAACCTTTGAAATGAACGACCAGGGCATGTCCCTTACCTGAAACTTGAAGCACTCATTATACACCCAAGATCCCAGTAGCAAGTTACCACAACGAGTGGGTTTTCTGAAAGAAGAAAATCAACTATTTGTGGTTTGAGAGGTTCGACTGAGTCAACTTGGTATTGACTCACTGGAACCTTACAATGACTTGCTAA
This sequence comes from Magnolia changhungtana, assembly GCA_030180095.1. Lineage (NCBI taxonomy): Eukaryota > Viridiplantae > Streptophyta > Magnoliopsida > Magnoliales > Magnoliaceae > Magnolia > Magnolia changhungtana. Next base: position 656,601 of record JASAUF010000160.1, read on the forward strand.
GACTTTATAATATCCTCTATAGGTGCTGTTTGTAGCTACCATCTTTAAAGGATACTCTCCTCAAAGTGAGTTTAAAGTGGGTAAGAGAAAGCAATCCTAAATAAACCCATGACCCATTACATGTATTAGAATAGTATTTGATCCTCATTTACCTTGAATTAGGAACTCATAAACTCAAGACTTAAATCAAGAAGAACGTCCACTCAAGGTGAGGGATATCCCACATGGCTTCATCATTTCATTGAATTCTAAAATAGCTTAAGCTTAAAAGTATGAGGACCGAATAAATGTGTAAATGTTAATGTTGCTTCCTTAAATCTTGAATTGGTATTGATAATCATGTAGGATTGTCTTGAACCTTGTTGCTTTAGTCCATCTTATAAGAATTATATTATGCTCATTATGCCCCATTTGAAATTGCTTATGTACATGTGTACTTCTATTAGTTGCACTAAGAGGTTAGAGATATTGCTTCTATTCTAATGGTGAGTGGCTCCATTAACCCCTGATATATACTAGATTAGTTATAAATTGAATCTAATATAGTATTAGAATGTTACAAATGGTAACTTAGTTCTTTAGATTTCCATTTGGAATAGTTGAACATGGGATATTATATTAACTTCTACTACTCAAGTCCTACAATTCATAATTATGTGATTAGGGTTTAGTCTTGCATTCTCTATGCCATCCTAGCAATTGCCCAATTTTGGACATAACTTTATTGTAGTAGAAAAGAGTCATGACGCTTCCATTCCTTTTATCTCACAAGTTGAACAATGAATGCTAGGTGTGCAACATCACCTTTCTTATGAAGTAGAATGAATCTGTCACTAATTTAGTATGCTTGAAATGTCATGTTCATGGGCCCTCATTTAGACCTAGAGAAATGTAAATGAATTTATGATTGAAATCATGCTTGGATGTTTAATATCCTGTGATCTTTGACAATGTCTATGAAAGCAACCTTGTTAATCATATAGAGTGTACATGAGTATTATGGTGCATGACATATGAGCTTTTCCGAGTGCTCAATGTAAGATACACTCTGTTTAATTTGTTATAAGTCCTATCACTTCAGTTAAACTCCTAGTGTATGTGCATTCGTGCCACTTTAGGCGCTCTTGCTTTACATGGTCTTTTTTGATTAGTTAGTTCTCCTTGGGCATACCTTTGTGTACTTTTTCGGGTGACTAATTCTCTTTAGGCGATCTATATTACATGGTCTTTTCCGGGTGACTACTTCTCCTTGGGCGTACCTTAGTGTACTTTTCCTGGTTGCTAGTTCTCCTTGGGTGACCCTTTATTTTGACAGCTGGATGGGCATCCCCAGATCTGTGACTTGAGCATATATAGTAAGACCCATATCCGATGTTGTCAAATAGCATAAGCGATCCTGTGCGATTGCATATGCGTGTGCACATATGCGATCGTACAATCGCATATGCGGTGCATTTTTTTTTCACATTTTTTTTAAATTCAAAAAAAATTAAAAAATTAAAAAAAAAATTAAAAAATAGAAAAATCAAAATAAATTATTATATGTCATTGGGACATGAAATACATTTAATTTAAGTAAAAAATAAAAAAATAAAACCAACCAATTACATACATATGATAATGGTACATTTACAAATTACAATATAGTTAACTACTTAAATCTTAACAATTAACATTTTACATTTAACAATAACAAATATCAAATATCAAATATCAAATATCCATATTCAACATTCAACACTACATGCACATGATAGTGATACAATACATAATATATCAAGTTAATAAGTTATCAATATCAAGTTATCAAGTATCAATAATCAACAACATCAACATCAACACACTTAGACTTATGAGACAAGCATAAAACAAAATTAAGAAGTTAATGTATTTATTATTTTATTTATCTAATCAATAATCATTAATCATTAATTATATACATTGATCTAGCATCCATTGTGGCACATCACCACCAGGTCCACCACCACTACCACCACCACCACCATCATCATCATCATCATTGAGTCATCTCCTTCTTCCACATACACTTCTTCTTCTTTCATTTCTTCATCATCTGTACGTACTAATACTTCATCAACATCCAATGGTGGATGATCTTCAGCTTGATCATCATTATCACCTTCTCCTTCTTCAATCTCCTCAATCTCATTAATGGGTTGATGGCTACTACTCGCCCCCCGACTCCTCCCCGTCCTTCGCCTTCGAGTGATACTACTACCTTCACCAGGTGTCGATCCATATGCGGCATCTTCAACTTGTGCCCATGTCAGCTCCTTTCCAGCAAATACCGTGTTCTCCGTCTCTACGAGCCACTCGTTATCTGCATCCAACTTATCTAAGCAGATAGGGTCAAAGAAACCAAGCTTTTCTTTCCTACTTTAGAATCGTTCTCATGATTTTTAATTGTATTGAACGAAAACCAAGTCGTTGAACTTTTTTTGCTCAAGGCGATTCCTTTTCTTGGTATGAATCTGCAAGAAAGAAAGTGCATTTGGCATTAGCTATTAATTTAGCTTAGGCCACTAAAAAATTAAAGTTTACAAAAAAAAAAACAATTATAAACAGTCTAAACTTACCGCCTCAAACGTGCTCTAATTACGCTCGCAACCACTGGCAGAACATGTGAGTCCAAGAATCTTCATAGTTAGCTTCTTTAGAGCTGAATCCTTCCTGTTAGGGTCCACTCCATAGGTAGCCCACCAATCAGCTGAGAAAAACAGTTTAAGTATATAGGTTAGAGTCTTAGTCTCTTAGAGACATGTTGTAGCAAAACTTTTTGTAAGAGTTCAGTTCATAGTTGACAGTACACTAACATTCATTCATAGAAGTACTTACTAGGTAATTTCATTATCCGATGTCTTATTACGATATCCCTTGAGAATATTCCTTCACTTTTTGTGTAGAAGTCTAACAAAATTGAGATCTTGTCCTGTTCTCCTCTATCTGGAACATTCTTTCCAAGACATCAATAAATCCAACCATATGCATAGTTAGTGCTTCTGCTGGATCAACAGAAGCGAATAAATAGGTTAGATTAATGACGTAAGTAGCCGAATACAATGGGGATGACATTTAGTTGCCCCATCTTCTATCTATAATATCTAAAATTGGCCTGTAATCACGGTCTCTATAGTTAAAATGGTCCATGATCTTATTCTCGCCCTTTCCATCGCATCATATATGTAGCCCATTGCGGGCTTTTCATCCCCGTCCACCAATCTAACACAGTGACTAAGGGGTCGGATGATTTTAGCGCCTTTACCACTTGAGTCCAAAAACTTTGAGAAAGAATTGTTTGTTAGACTCGTTTCCCTTCAGTCTTCTTTGACCAAGGCCAACTTGTAAAATCGGCCAACACTACAAAGCTTCGAAGTTCTGATTTCTTTGCATATAGCCTTTGTAGTGTTAAAAAGGCTGTAGTGAAACAGGTGACTGTTGGACGTAGCATGTTACCCCCAATGTGTTTTCTTATTTGACTGAAAAGAAGGGCGTGTTTGTACATAAAGAACGTGATTCTTCTAACCCTTGCAACCACATTTATAAATAATCTACTTATATCTTCTAACATAAGATCAATATAATGGGCCACACAGGGGGTCCAAAATAAACGTCGCCTCTTCTCCATAAGAAGATGACCGGTCATTACATACGAGGCTGCGTTATCTGTAATTACTTGTACAATGTAGTCATCACCTATTTCTTCAACTACACTATCTAATAAGTTAAACAAATACTCTTCTATGTGTGAATGGCCCTGACACATTCACTGACTTCAAGAACATTGTCCCAGCTGGACAATTTACCAAAAAGTTAATGAGAGACAACCGGATCTATCGGTCCATCCATCAGCCATTAGTGAACAACCATATATTTTCCATAATTCTCTATATTCAGCTATGAAGGATTGTGTATATTCGACTTTAGTTTTTAGGCATGTCTCCCTCATTTCACGATATGAAGGAAGTTTAAGCCCAGGTCCAAATTGACCTATAGCCTCAATCATTACTTTGAAGCTTTTCAATTTAACAGCGTTGAAAGCAATGCCGGTTTGGTAAAACCACTTAGCAATATATTGAATTGTGATTTTCCTATCTTTTTATTTATACCGGTTCTCTAAAGTTGTTTGAGCCAGCCCTTTCCCTCTATCCCTTTGGTCGACCACATCCCCGGGGTATGGTCTACACCATCTATCTATGGGCTCATGCCCTCGTGCTCTTTTCGATGGTTGTACTTGTGATTTAGACCGGCCCGTCGAAGTAGGAGGAGTGGGACTGGCTTCATCTACATTAATTAGATTTATATCTTCATAGGCATCTTGTTCCATATATTCCTCCTGAAGTAGGGTACTATCGCATTTCTTTCTTTATTTTTTTCCATATACTCCACAATCTCCCTTCGAATTTCTAGAGTAATTTTGTTGGATGCTTTTGCATTTGACCCCAGTAAATGTGCAGGGTGTTACTTGTGCCTTGCAATGCCACCGAAACGCACATACCCACATAACTCACATACTATGTGAGTATTTTCGGTAGCACTACGGTAGTGCCCATACTTCCAACCCGGGTCATTCGACTTGAGCTTCAAAGAGGAAGATTGGGAAGAAGACATTATGATGGTGGATGGTGGTGTGTGTATTAACACTAAAAAGTAAAAAGTAACTAACTAGCTACTAACTAGAAACTAGAAAGTAAACTACAAATAAAAAGAAAACTAAAGTAAAGTAAGAGACTAAGAAGAAGAACTAAGAAGTAAGAAAGAAGTAGATCTAAGAGAGTAAGTAAGAGTAAAGAGCCTAAAGAGATGGGACTGGAGAGAGAGAGAGAGAGAGAGAGAGAGAGAGTTTTACACGCACACTTACACACTTACACTTGTAGAAACTAGAAAGGGAGAAGAGGGAGAGAGAGAGAGAGAGAGAGAGAGAGAGAGAGAGAGAGTTGAGTTACACACACTTGTAGAAAGGGAGAAGAGGGAAAAGAAAATGAGAAAAAGAGAGAGAGTTGAGTTACACTTGTAGAAAGAGACTGAGAGAGAGAGAGAGAGAGATTTACACAAAAAAAAATTTAATTAAAAATGTAAAAGAGGTTCCCAACTTCCAACTTTCAACTTCCAAATTCTTGTCTAAGTTGTCTACTTGTCTTCTCTTCACCTTTGCCCCTTTACTTGAGTATTGATCTTGAATTCTTGTTGTAACTTATACTTGTAACTTGTAAGTTGTAACTTGTAAGATGTAACTTGTAAGTTGTAACTTGTCACTTGTAAGTTGTAACTTCAAACTTGTAAGTTGTAACAACTAACAACTAACAAAGTAACAAATCAATTAACAAACAAAAAAAATGATAGAAAGAAGTTGTTAGAATTAGAAACTTAAAAGTTAGAACTTAGAAAACTTAGTGGATGGAGATTGGAGAGGAGTGAGGAGTCTCTTGACTCTTGAATCTTGATTCTTGAATCTTGAATATGGATGGTATGATGTATCATGTATCTTGGATTCTTGATTCTTAATTCTTGTACCCTTCCTTAATTCTTGATTCTTGAAGTTGAAAGAAAAAGAAAAGAAACATGGAAATGGAATATGGATAGAGAGGAGTGGATGCAGAATGTAGATTGTATTGTAGAGTGCTTAGAAGTGTAAGAGAGGTTGTAGTAAGAGAAATAGAGAATAGAGAGAGTTTGAGCTTTTTTGAATGTAGGAATGCTTAGAATGCATACTTATAGAGAAAAAATTCGGATTAAAAAAAAACGGTATATGCAATCGCATATGCAGTATGCGATTGCATACATCGCATATGCGATCGCATATGCTGGCACTTATGGCATATGCGATCGCATATGTGCAGGGATTGCATATGCCACTGTATATGCGATCGCACATGACAACACCGCCCATATCCTAAGCCTTACCATTCCGTAGGCTTCCGCAGTCCTCCCGGTCTGATTCTGGTGACCCCGATCTGTAACCGGCGTTTGCGTGCGATCCTGAGTCGTATCCCACATTCCAGAGTCAACTCGACCCGAGACTTGTACCCTAGCTACCGTGTCGTCGTCGCGGTTCCGATGCAGCGTCTCGTGCGCTGAGGCGATACTCGGGCCAGGAGATGTGGGCCTACATTCAGTTGGAGGAAAATGTCGCGCGTTACAATCCCAAGAGAATGTCCCATCAATCACATCAAATGTTAAGTACTCCATCCCATCATGTCAAGTACAACACCCATTCCCAAGAAACCCCTAAAGTCAACTCTCTCTCTCTCTCCACCCATCAAGTACACCCATCCATCACTCACCATCCCTCTCTCCCATCACCTCTCTCTCTCTCTCATTCTCTCTCTCCATTTTCAAGCAACCCCAAAATGAGAGAATCGTCCATGGCTTCCCAAAGAGAGGAGAAGCTTGGTGTGGCCCACTCCATACCACCCAATCCAACCGTCCAATCTCCATCATCCTCTGTTAAAGATGAAGCTGAGGAGCTAGGGATTTCATTAGACCAAGAAGAAATCAAAGGTGGGTATTTTTTTTGTTTGGATTTGATGATTAGAGCGCCCACATATGGTGGGACCCATCTTGATGTATGTGATTGTAAGCTTGAGGGGCCCATAGTGGCGGGGTCCCTCCCATTTCCACCGATCTCTCTCTTTTTCTCTATTTCTCTCTCTCCCTTGATGAGTGGCCCACCAATGATGCATGCATTTCACCCATGTTGTGGGGCCCACCGTGATGTTTCTGTTGATCCAGCCATCCATCTGTTTGGATGGTGGTGGATGAGACCCACCATGATTTATGTATTTTATCCCTGCCGCCCATCTGTTATGGACGGTGGGGCCCGCTGGTATGTGTGTGTGACACCCACACATGGGGCCAGCAACATCCAGACCGTCCATCTGGATGGTGGGCCTAGCCACCACACCAGCTATATAGCTGTGGTACCGGGCGTCAGCAGGTCCTGTGGACCCCACGTTGATGTATGTACACCGTCCATCTAGGCCTTGGCCCTATATGGTGGTAGATTCAAATCCCTGGTGGGCCACGTGTGTGCGGCCCACCATGTTCTATGTTTTGTACTCCACACCATCCATCTGTGATGATCCCACCGTGATGTATTTGTTTCATCCACACCGTCCAGATAGTGCTAGACGATGATGGACAATGTTTGGATGGTGCTGATTACATGGACAATGTTTGGACGGTGGGATACCACCCTGATGTATGTGTTTTATCCACCGTCCATCAGGGACGATGGGACTCCACTGTGATAATCTGTGCATCCAGTCGTCCGTCCATTGCTGGACGCTGGATGTTGGCTTTTTAAAAAAGATAAATAAATAATATAATATAATAATATAACATTATATTATGGTGGGGCCCCACGTGGGACCCACCTATTGTGGATAGCCAATTGGCTGGAGTACCCCTCACCAGCCTAATAGCTGATGTATTGACCATCAGCAAGTTTGGTGGGACTTCACCGTGATGTGTGTTTTATCGAACCGTTCATTTTCCGTGGACCCCACTCATGATGTATGAGTTTCATCCCAACCATCCATTTAAGGACGTGGCCCCGTTAATGTACTGACGTTGGCAAGATCTATGGGTCCCACGAAATGTATGTGTTATATCCCAACCGTTCAAACGGTTACGTCCACACCGTGATGTACGTGTTACATCCAAACCGTCCATCCATCTGGTGAGAGCGTCTCAAGGCTTGACATTAGAAATAAGACAGATCAATTAGGTGGACCACATTGCAAAAACCAGTGGACAATTGAACACCTACCATTGAAACCCCCCCTCTTGGGAGCACAGAACTTCTGGATTAATATGTCATTGATTTTCCCCTTAATCATGGTCTTTGTGACCGTATGAACAGATTGGATGTTATGGTGGGCCCTGGGAATTTTAGGGGTAAAAATCATTATCTCCACTGCTATTTGTGGTATGGTCCAGGTGATCTTTTAATATGATTCCCTTTTTGGGAATGTATATGAGGCCCATGTGATGTGGCCCATAGTGATGAGTGTATAGGCTCAAGTGATGTGGCCCATAGTGATGAGTGTTAGGCCCATGCGAGCGGCCCATAGTTGTAAGACCCGTATTCTAGTCCATACTGTTTCGTCGACTTCTACGATCCTTCCCATTGAATTATGAAAACTTGCTACGTATATCAACGTTTGCGATCGACCTTAAGTCGTATCCTATAGAATTGAGTCGGCCTAATCCGATACTTGTATCATTGTGACTGCACCATCGCTACGGTTCCGACGCCGCGTCTTACGCACCGATCCAATACCCTGGCCGATAGATGTGGGCCGACATTTATTATGAAGAAAACGTCGCTTGTTTACAATCCCAAGAGAATCTCTACAACATGTCCCATCAATCAATCAATCAATCCATCAATTAATCACCTCATGTCAAGTACACATAACCCATGCTTTCTTTCTCAATAAGTCAAGCAACCACCAAGTCAACTCTCTCTCACTCTCTCTCTTACATACCCATACATGTCAAGTACTTCCATCAACTCACATCCATCACTCTCTCCTTACAACTCTCTCTCTCTCTCTCTCTCTCTCTCTGTAAGACCCGTATCCTAGTTTGTACTGTTCCGTCGACTTCACGATCCTTCCCGTCAAATTCCTGTAACCTACGATGTATAATCAACGTTTGCGATCGATCCTAAGTCATATCCTGTATATTTGAATCATCTTAACCCGAGACTTGTATCTTAGCAACCGCGCCGTCGCCGCGATTCCAACGTCGCGTCTCGTGCGCCAATCCGACGCTTAGATCATAAGATATGGACCACACATTATAATAACCGTGGACCGCACATTGCAGGACCCACCCATCCTATGTGGCACAAATCCCTAGGTAATTATGAGGGTGATGGATGACATCACCCTAGTTATAGCCACCCTAGCCTAGCTATAGCCACCCTACCCCCTAGCCTTCTTATAAGCACTTATGGCTAGCCACCCTACCCTTAGCCCTCTTATAACCATTTGTCGCAAGCCACCCTCTCTTACAAGTAATCATGGCCTACCTAAGCTATTCTCTCCCTCTCTTTACTACACTCTCTCTCCCTCATTTCTCATCACTTTTTCTCAAGCAAGAGAAGAGGCTCTCGTCCAAGCCTTCCCATGGAGAGAAAAGAGTGATTTTGGTGGCCTACCTTTCCCATCCCTTTAACCATCATCCTAACCATTCAAACATCATCTCCCACCATCAAAGTGAGACACTAAGAGATTGGCTTTCCGACGAACCAAGAAGATCGACAGTGGGTACTTTATACGATAGGTTTTTTCATGTTTTGATGATGGACTAAGTGAGGCCTACCGATCAATGGTATGGATCTCACTTGGGACCTTAAGATGTGGCCGATGGCCCACCTTGATCTTCATGATCATTCCATGATGGGGCCATTCTCCATGGACCCCATCATGATGTTTATTTTCTAGCTTGTAAAGGGTCATCTAGACCTTTCATTTTTGGTGGAGAAGGGATCTCCACCGTTGATCTTAGATTTGGTGGGCCCACATGCAATGGGACCCACTCGATGTATGATTGCTTGTAAGGGAGGGCTCATAGTGGCGGAGCCCTCCATCATGCGTGTCCCGTCTCTCTCTCTCTATCTCTCTCTCTCGCTCTCTTTTATTTATTTATTTATTTATCTTTGTGTGTGATGAGGTGGCCATGTGGCCCACTTGGATGGACCCCACCTTAATGTATGTTTTATCCTTACCATTCATCCATTTGGTGGCCCATAGGAGCAAGGCCCACCTTGTGCATGCATTATGCATAGGCCGTCCACGTCCAAGGACGTCCCTGGACTGAAATAAAAACACAAATATGAGCTTATTTCACAAGCTTATTGGGTGGGTCACTCTTACAGGCCCCACCTTGATGAACGGATTCAATCCACGCCGTCCATCCTATTTACCAGCTCATTTTAGGCGTTGAGCCAAAAAATGAAATTGATCTAACTTTCTGGTGGGCTATGCCTTAGCAAACACTGAGGCAGATTATGGATGGATTATGGACTATGGAATCCATTGGGTGGGTCGGATTCACCTGATGCCGGACCTACCACCGAAAAACCCTAAAAAAAATGCGATTTTCAAAAAATAAATAAATAAATAAAAATCAAGGCAGCAGCTTCTGCTGCTGCCGCTGACACGGCCAGAGGCGCAGGCAGCGCCTGCACATAGGCGGGCGGACAGGGTCCCACAACCCTCAGCCGTGGGCCCCATCATGATGTGTTTATTATATCCACATCGTCCATTTGGTGGGCCACGTCCTGAGGTGGTCCCCCTCCAAATTTCAACAACATCCAATACTCAGGCGGCCCACATCAGAGGAAACAGTGAGATTGAATGGCTACCTTTGAAACTCATTTTTTGGGCCACAGGAGTTTTGGATCAAGCAGAAATTTATTTTTCCCCTTCTTTCAGGCCCGTGCGACCGTATGAACGGGTTGGATGGAAGATAAACATTATGGTGGGCCCCACGTGGGACCCACAGTGATGTATGTGTTTCACCGTCCACTGACAGTGGACGGTGACATGTGTGCGCATGTGTGTGTGCGTGTGTGTGTGCGTGCTATGTGCATGCGTGTGTGTGTGCGTGTGTATATATATATATTATATATTATATTTTATATTTTATATATATATATATATATATATATACTGTTGGTGGGCCCTTTGTTGAACCCACCTGTTTCATCCATGCCGTCCGTCTATATGGGATCCACCATGATGCATATGTTGCATCCAAGTCGTTCAACCATTTGGCAGGCTTGTCTTAACAGGCTTAAGAGTAAGAATAAGTCAAATTTAAAGTTCAAGAGGACCCCACCATTTTATGTAGTGGACAATGACGTCTACCATTCAAAATTTCTAAGGGGCCATTGTAGTTCCTGCTAAGCTGATAGTTACTTCCACTTCATCTATCACTATGTTAGTTATGAACATGTTGGATGAGAAATATATGTTATGGTGGGCCTTAGGGATTTTAATGGTGGAAATCATCATCACCACTTGTATTTTGGTGTGGCCCACCTTGGTATGCATGTAAGGCCCATGTGATTAGGCCCATTTGGATGTATTTGTGGCCCGTTTGTTGGGGCCCACTTGGTATATATATGAGGCCCATATGATTAGGTTGTCTTAATGTGTTGAAGGCCCATGGGTTATGGCCTATTGCAATGTACATAAGGCCCATTAATGTGGCTCACTTGATTTATAAAAGGCCCATATGAGGCGGCCCATTTGATGTATCTAAGGCCCATGGGTCGAGGCCCAATGAGTTGTCCTTAGGGTCCATTGCAATGTGTGATTCCCCATGGTTTGTGTAATAATATTTTATGGCAGCCCATGCCTTGGGAGCAATGTTGGTTTAACGTCCACATTGTAAGAATAATGTTGGTTTAATGTCCGCATTATAAAATCCCTAGGGCCCATTGATAGGCCCATACTGGTTATGTGTAGGCCGTCTAGGCCTATCTTCGGCGTAAGGATAGTTCATTACTTTATAGCATGCATAGTACACTTCCATGATTCATGCGCATATGCATCATATGTATGCTTGATATGAGAAATGTTTGATCATAGCATAAGCCGTTGGACTGAGACATTTACGGGACTCCTTATGAGACGGAGTGCCCCACATGATCGAGTGGTACGCGTGAGATTGCTGCATGATTGTACAGTGTGACTCATGCATCTCGCATATGTGTGACTTGATCACTGCACGCCCTAGCGACATCAGGCCGTGGCTCCACAGGCACATCGTGGATGGCCGTATCGGATACCGGAAATACTTTCTTCTAACACTGTGGGCACTTAGGATGTCCTTGGGTGAAAGTCCCAGAACTTTTTTGGTACCAGGAGATGGTCCAACGTCTAGACTAAGTGGATACACGAGCGCCCCAGTGCTGAATACCAGTAGGCCGCGTCTCCCACTGTGTCGTGGTCAGTTAGAAGGGGGTGTGGCCTTATCCGCCTGAGTGAGGGGGCTATAAGCTAGGCTGAGTTTGACCAGCTCGCAAATGAGTCCGCTATCGACGAGCTGGGTAGGTATTGGCAGACTACTAGTCCGGCGGATAGTGTGGTCTCTTCCACTTGGTTAACTGTGCAGCTAGGGAAGAGGCAGTCAGTGTGAGGTGTATTAGACCCCGGTGATATCCAGAGAGGAACTATACTGATATGTGTACTTGATGAGTACTGACATGCTTGCTTTGCATCTCGCACATGATATTTAGCTACATAGGCCTCGCATCGCATGGCCTTGGTATGGCCGATAGCATTCATGTCTTGCATCATATTGCTTTGGTACAGCTAATAGCATTCATGGACTTACCTGCATACTTCCGCATTACTCTGATATTGTATACTCAGCACTTATCTTACGCACACACTTACACCACCCTCTAAGCTTTTGTAAGCTTCTGTATGACCGTTGTGCGCAGGTGTCGTTAGACAGCAGTAGCACTAAGGCAAGAGCGCGTACCAGACTATTTTGGAGCTTTTTGATCACCCTGTATTTCCCTTTCCGCATTGTACTTAAAAGTTTTTGATATAGTGGATATGTGGTGATGTTGTTTTGTGACTTGGTTATGCTTGTGGTTATGCTCCATTACATACAAAAAATTCATGCTAAAAATCCTCCTTGTAGTATCACAGGATTGGAATCTGGCATGTGAGTGTCGGGATCCCAGAATGGGGCCCTACGGAGGCTGTCAGCGCCGGATTCGGCGATCGAAAATTTTGTGAGCTCAGTTGCCGAGTTTGGGGCGTGACACACTCTCTCTCTCTCTCCTTCACATTTTCCAAGCAACAATTCCAAGCAAGAGCACCACACGTCCAAGCATTTCATGTGAGAGAGAAAAGTGAGTTTGTGTATGGCCCACTTTTCCATCCCAAATCCATCATCCTAACCATTCAAACCTTATCTTCCACCATCAAAGTGAGACACAAAGAGATTGGCTTTCCAACGGACCGAAAAGATCGAACGGTGGGTGCTTCTATAGGCTAAATTTTCATTTTTTTTTGATGGGCCAAGTGAGGCCTACCGATCAATGGTATGGATCTCTCTTTGGACCCTAAGATGTGGCCGATGGACCACCTCGATCCTCATGATCATTCCATGATGGGGCCATTCTCCATGGACCCCATTATGATGTTTATTTTCTAATCTAAAACGAGGTCATCTAGTGTCACGCCCCAAACTCGGAAAACGGGCTCACAAAATTTTCGATCGCCGAATCCGGTGCGACAGCCTCCGTAGTACCCCATTCTCGGTTCCCAGCGCCCATACGCCAGATTCCAATCCTGGGATCCTACAAGGAGGATTTTCAATATGAAATTTTTTTTGTAATGAAGCATAACCACAAGTATACCTAAATCATAAAGGCAACATCATCATCACATATCCACTAATATAATCATTTGAATACACTGCTGAAAGGGAAATACATATATCGAAATCAAAGCTCGAGAGGACAGCTGCGTGCTCCAAGCTCAACGCTGCTACAATCTAACGCCACCTGCACGCATCTATCGTGCATAAGCTTACAAAAGCTTAGAGGGTGGTGAAAGTGTGTGCACAAGATAAATGCCAAGTATACCATAAAGCACATAAATCATACATCATCGGGATAAGCAGAAATACTAATAAGATCATGAATCATATGACATCAGAGTAAGCGGAAGTATACTGGTAAGTCCATGAATGTTATCAGCCGTACCAAGGCTATGCGATGCAAAACATAATAAGACAATAACAGATGTTGAGGATGCAATGTAATATGCAAATCCTGACGAGCCACGAATACCATCAATCTCATCTACGCCATATAAGCGCAAAAACATAGTAACCCAAAATGTTAAGTACTGCGAATGCAATGTAATATGCGGTGTGAATGAAATGACCATGCAGGAACGTGAAGTCGGGATGATAGTACGAAGTATTACAGGCTATGAGCTCCATCACAAGGGACTTCTATCCAAACCAGTCTCATACCTAAATTTGGATAGTCAGACACAATGTGGTAAACTCCTGATCTCAGGTTAGTTGCGCGCCCAACCGAAATCCTGGCCATGCGATGGTACACATAACAAATAGTTACGCACCACCAGCCTGAGTGGATAGTGAATGAATGAATGAATGGATATGCAATTCCTGCTCAATAAGTCCACATATCAGTACGGTTGCTCTCTGAGAAAATCATCGGGATCTATTACACTCGACACCGACTGCCTCCTCCCTAGCTGCACAGCCCAGCGAGCGGAATAGACCTCACTATCCGCCTAACCAGTAGTCTGCCAATACTTACCCAGCTCGTCGATAGCGGACCTATTTATGAGCTGGTCATACTCAGCCTACCTTATAACCCCCTCACTCGGGTGGATAAGGCCACACCCCCTCCCAACCGACCACGACACAGTGAGAGACGCGGCCTACTAGTATTCGACACTCGGGCACTCATGTTCCACTCGGTCTAGACGTTGGGGCTACTCCTGGCCTCGGAGGTTCTGGAATTTTCACCCAAGGACATCCTAAGTGCCCACAATGCTAGAACCAAGTATTTCTGGTGTCCCATTTAGCCATCCACGATGTGTCTATGGAGACCACGGCCCTGATGTCACTAAGGCATATAATGATTAAGTAACATGTATGCGGAATGCATGAATCACACCGTACAAACAAGCAGCAATCTCGCGCGTACCATGTGCTCATGTCAAGCACTCCGTCTCATATGGAGTCCCGTAAATGTCTCAGCCTAACGGCTCATGTTATAACCAAACATTCCTCATATCAAGCATACATATCATGCATATGGCCATGAATCATGAGCTACACTAAGCCTGTTATAAGGTGATGAACTATCCTTACAACGCGATGGACCTAGACGGCCTACACACAACAAGTATGAGCCTACCAATGGCCCTAGGAAGAGTCGTAATGCGGACATTTAACCAACATTATACTTACAATGTGGACGTCAAACCAACATTGCTCCCAAGGCATGGCCCGCCATAAATGCCAACACATAAACCACGGTGGAATCACATTCAATGGGCATAATGTACATCCCATTGGGCCTCGACCCATGGGCCTCCAATACACCAAATGGGCCTCATAACATGAGCCCTATTCACATCACAGTGGGTCTCAACCCACGGGCCTTTATACATCACAATGGGTCTCAACCCATGGGCCCTAATACATCACAATGGGTCTCAACCCATGGGCCCTAGGATGCATCAAAATGGGCCTTATAACGTGGTCCTCATATATGTCAAGGTGACCTCAACAACGGGCCTCATACACATGACGGTGGACCTCAATAACGGGGCCTCATACATATCAAGGTGAGCCTCAACAACGGCCATAAATACACATCAAGGTGGGCCTCAATAACTGCCACAAATACACGTCAAGGTGGGCCTCAATAACAGCCACAAATACACATCAAGGTGGGCCTTATCACATGGACCTCATGTATATATCAAGGTGGGCCTAAACAACGGGCCATAAATACATCAAGATGTGGCCCACCTTAATGTTTTAGAGATCCATCCTATTCATAAGCTAACATAGGGATAGATGAATTGAAAACACGTATCGGCTTAGTAGGAAAATACTGTGGCCCTTAGAAATTTTGAACGGTGAAAGTCACTGTCTCCACTATTTTTAAGGGTGGGGTCTACTTGAACTATAAATTTGTCCCATTCTTTTCTCATGCCATAAAAATGATCTCTCAAAATGATTGGAGTGTATAGTACCATACATGCATCATGGTAGGGTCCACACATGTGGCCCACCATGTAATAGACGGTTTAGATATTACACAAACATCAAGGGTGGGTCCACTGAACCTTAGATCTGACTCATTCATTAACTCATGCCCAAAAATGAGCTTGCAAAATGGGTGGACAGATTGGATGCAACACATGCATCATGGGTGGGTTCCATGAAGGCCCGCCATCATAATATATATATATATATATATATATATATATATATATATATATCAGGCACACACATGCACGCACACACACACATGCACGCACACACGCACACACACGCACACACACAGCAAGGGGAGGGGGTCCCACCGTCCAGGGTGGACAGTGTGGACGAACACATGCATCAAGGAAGGCCCCACCGTCCACCTTGACGGTGGGAATACAACACATACATAACTATGGGTCCCATGTGGGGCCCACCTTAATGTTTATCTTCCATCCAACCCGTTCATAAGGTCAGGCAAGCCTGAAAGAAGGGGAAAAACAAATTTCACAATGATCTAAAACTTCTGTGACCACCCAAAAGGGTTTCAAGGGTAGGCATTCCGTCACACTGTTTCCTTTGACGTGAGCCACCGAGCTTCGTATGTGGCTAAGTTTTAGAGAGGACCTGCTACCCTAAGGGAGCCACAAAATGCATGGTGTGGATGATGAAAATCATCAAAGTGGGGCCCACAACAGGGGACCCGTGGCCCCTGCCCGTTTACCGCCCACAGCAGTAGCGCCGGCACTACCGCTTCTTCGACACAGAAAGACGTGCACCGTACGCATGGTTTTTTTTTTAAATCAATTTTTTTGTAGTTTTTCATGCGTGGGGCCCGCGTCTGGTGAATCCGTTCCAACCAGTGCACTCTACAGCTCAAGACAAATAAAAAGAGCCCCATATTCGACGTATTTCAGCATGTAGAAAAATTCAAATGAATTTAAACGGTGAAAACCATTGTTTGCTAAGGTATGGTCCGCCTGAGAGTCAGATTAACCTCATTTTTCAGTTCAACGCCTAAAATAAGCTAGGAAAGGAGATGTGCGGCTTGGATTTGAAACATACATCAAGGTGGGGCCTACACAAGCGGCCCACTCCAACACGTCTTGAATCAAGCTAATATTTGTATGTATATATATATATATTGTTTTTCAAGTCCACGTCCAGCGTCTGGACATCTTTGGGAAGACAAATGCATGGAGGTGGGCCCTGTTTAGGTGGGCCACCAAATGGTAGGGGGGTGGGCACAACACATACATAAAGTGAGCCCCACCTATGGATGACTTGGGTACAATACATACCTCAAAGTGGGGTCCATCCAAGTGGGCCACATGGCCATATCATCATCCCAAAAATAATGAAGGAGAAAGGGAGAGAAGAGAGGAATGGAAGACCGAGTGATGGAGGGACCCCGGTACTATGGGTCCTCCCTTTCATGATCTACAACATACATCAAGTGGGTCCCAATATATGTGGGCACATTAAATCAAAATCCAACGGTGGAGATTTCTTCTCCACTAAAATAGACGGTCACGATGACACCTATTCAAGCTAGGAAAGTAAACATCATGATGGGGTCCATGGAGAATGGCCCCATCATGGAATGATATTGATAATCAAGGTGGGCCATCGGCCACATCTTAGGGTCCAAAGTGAGATCCACACCATTGATCGGTAGGCCTCACTTGGCCCATCATAAAAATATGAAAAACTAGCCTATAGGAGCACCCACCACTTGATCTTCTTGGTCCGTTGGAAAGCCTATCTCTTTATGCTCTCTTTGATGGTGGAAGATGGGAGATGGATGGCTAGGATGGGAGATCTTGGGAAGGGAAAGTGGGCCACACAAACTCACTTTTCTCTCACTTGGAATATGCATGGACGTGTGGTGCTTGGAGAGAAAATGAGGGAGAGAGAGATTGTTGTAAGAGAGAGGGAGATGGGAGATGTGAGTGATGGAGTGATGTGTACTTGACTAGGTATGGGTGTGTAAGAGAGAGGGTGAGAAAGAGTTGACTTGGTGGTTACTTGGGGATAGGGTGAAAGGTGATGTGTACTTGACATGAAGTGATTGATTGATTGATGGGACATGGTGTAGAGATTCTCTTGGGATTGCAAATGCGCGATGTTTTCCTCGAAATAAACGCTGACTCACATCTTCTGACTTGGGTATCGGATTGGTGCGCGAGTCACGGCGTTGAAACCGACTCGAATCTACAGGATATGACTTACGGTCGTGCGCAACGTCGATTATCAGTCGCGAACTGCCGGACTTCGATAGAAAGGATCGCGGAATTCGACGGAACAGTACGAACTAGGATACGGGTCTTAGATCTAGACCTTATATCTTGGTGGAGAAGGGATCTCCACCGTTGATCATTGATTTGGTGGGCCCACATGCAATGCGACCTACTTGATGTATGATTGGATGCTTGAAATGGATGGGCAATAGTGTCAGGGTCCCTCCAACACGCGTGTCCCTTTATCTCTCTCTATCTCTCCCTCTCTTTTTATTTATTTATTTATTCGTTTTGTGGTGATGAGGTGGCCATGTGGCTCACATGGATGGATCTCACCTTAATGTATATTTTATCCATACCATTCATCCATTTGGGGGCCCACTGGAGCAAGGCCCACCTTATGGATGTGTTACGCCAACACCGTCCAGCATCCAAGGATGCTGGACGTGGAAAGAAAACACAAATACTAGCTTGGTTCTACAAGCTTTTGCGGTGAACCACTTGTGTAGGCCCCACCTTGATGTATCAATCTAATCCAAGCCGTCCATCTCATTACCTAGATCATTTTAGGCGTTGAGCCGAAAAAAACAATGTGTCTACCATTCAAATCCACCCCGATGTTTCGATACACCAAAATATATTCAATATTGGGCTTGTTTGGCTTGTCTTGAGCTATGGGGACCAATGACGAGGTCAGATTCCACTGATGTGGGCCCCACACACGAAAAACTGCGATATTTCATGATTTTAAAAAAAATATATACTATTAAAATACATGCAGCAGACGCTGCTGTTGTCAGAGACACAAGCAGCCCCTGCTGCTGGCGGGCAGTCGGACGACAGGGATGGACGGCCCAGCCGCAGGCCCCACCATGATGTGTGTTTCATCTATCCACACCGTCCGTTTTGTAGGACCTTAGGGCAGTGGGCCGCCCTCCAAAAATCAATCACATCCAAGGTTCAGTTGGCCCACATCATAGGAAACAGTGAGACTGAATGGCTACCCTTGAAACCCATTTTTGGGTCCACAAAAGTTTTGGATCAAGATGAAATTTGTTTTTTTCCTTTTTACCCAGGTACGTGTGACCTTATGAACGGATTGGATGGCATATAAGCATTATGGTGGGCCCCACATGGGACCCATAGTGATGTATGTGTTATCTCCCACCGTCCACGGCTGTGGATGGTGGAACCCACCGTGAGGTATGTGTTTTACCCACGCCTGCACCCCCCCGACTCTGGTGCGGTACCAGTAGGCCCACCTTGATGTCTGTGTTATATCCAACCATCCTTCCATCTGGTGGGCCACACGCGTGGACCCCACCATGAGATATGTGACCCCCACCATGATGCATGTGCTGCATCCAAACCGTCCAACCATTTCTAAAGCTCATTTTTTGGGCATGAGCTAAAGAATGAGTCAGATCCATAGTTCAGTGGACCCCACCCTCGATGCATGGGTTGCATCCAAACCATCCAACCACTTGGTGAGCATGTCTTAACAAGCTTAAGACTAAAAATAAGTCAGATCTAAAGTTCAAGTGGACCCCAACATTTTAGGTAGTGGACAACGACGTCCACTGTTCAAAATTTCTAAAGGCCGTAGGAGTTTCCTATTAAGTTGATAGTTGTTTCCACTTCATCTATCACTATGTTAATTTATGAACAGGTGGGATGGGAAACATATGTTATGGTGGGCCTTAGGAATTTTAATGGTGGAAATCATTATCACCACTCATATTTGGTGCAGTCCATTTGATATACATGGGGCCCATTGGTGTGGCCCATTTGATGAACATATGACCCATGTGAGGAGGCCCATCTTAATGTATTTATGGTCTTCCATTGAGGCCCACCTTGATGTATATAAGGCCCATGTTACACAGCCCATTGTGATGTTTAAAAAGGTCCATGTGATTAGGCCCATTTGATGTATTTGTGGCCCGTTGTTGAGGCCCACTTTAATATATATAAGGCCCATGTTAGGAGGCCCATTGTGATGTTTTCAAAGGCCCGTGGGATATGGCCCATTGTAATGTACATAAGGCCCATTGATGTGGCCCACTTAATTTATATAAGGCCCATATGAGGCGGCCCATTTGATGTATTTAAGGCCTATGGGTCAAGGCTCAATGAGATGTATATAGGTCCATTGCAATGTGTGATTCCCTATGGTTTGTATAATAATATTTTATGGCGGGTCATGCCTTGGGAACAATGTTGGTTTAACGTCCACATTGTAAGTACAATGTTGGTTAAATGCCCGCATTATAACTCTTCTTAGGGCCCATTGATAGGCCCATACTTGTTGATAATTCATCACTTTATAACATGCTTAGTATAGCTCCATGATTCATGCCCATATGCATCATATGTATGCTTGATATGGGAATGTTTTATCATAGCATAAGCCGTTGGGCCAAGACATTTACGGGACTCCTTATGAGATGGAGTGCCCCCACATGAGCGCGTGGTATGTGCAGGATTACTGCATGATTTGACGATGTGACTCATGCATTTCGCATATGTGTGACTTGATCACTACACGCCCTAGCGACATTAGGGCCGTGACCTCCATACACACATCATAGATGGTTGTATCGGATACCGAAAATATTGGCTCTAGCATTGTATACTTGACACTCATCTTGCGCACACACTTACACCACCCTTTAAGCTTTTGTAAGCTTATGCATGACCGTTGCGTGCAGGTAGTGTTGGACAGTAGCAACGTTGAGGTAGGAGCGTGCATCTGCCTATTTTCGAGATTTTTGATCTGTATTTCCCTTTCTACATTGTACTTAAAGTTTTTGATATAGTGAATATGTGGTGATGTTGTTTGTGACTTGGATATGCTTGTGGTTATGCTCCATTATAAAAAAATATATCATACTGAAAATCCTCCTTGTAGGATTCTAGGATCGAAATCTGGCCTATGGGCGCTGGGAGCCGAGAATGGGGTACTACGGAGGCTGTCGGCACCGAATTCGGTGATCAAGAATTTTGTGAGCCCGTTTTCCGAGTTTGAGGCATGACCGAAGTTAGTATCAGAGCATAACTTAGGAATACCTGAGATCACATCACATATCTGCTATGAACTTAGAATGAATAGGTTCCGAGTTCGAATAACTTAGCAATTTTTTGATATAGACCCTTGATGTTTCTGCCTTTAAGAAATCTCAAGGCTGATAGACCCTTGTTCCTTCTTGTAGGACGTAATGGCTAGAAGAGCGACCCGAGCGAATCCCGCTCCACCACCTACGACTCCCGCTCCACCACTTGCTACTCCCACTCCACCACCTGCGACTCCCGCTCCACCACTGGATATTCCTGTTTTCCAGCCCGAGGATGCCACTCCTTTACCTGAGACTGGTGCGGATTCGACCGTACCCGTGAGTGTCACCCAAGTGCAGCAGATGCTTCAGGCGATGACTGCTATTCTTCAGGGGCAGAGTAGGCGTCCCACTGTTACACCAGCCGAGGCGGAGCAGGAGCATGCGAGAGCCCTTCTCAAGGACTTCCGTCAGCATGATCCCCCACATTTTCAAGGTGAGCCAGACCCTACTGCAGCAGAGATATGGTGCTCCGAGGTGGAGAAGATATTTGACACCATGAGATGTATGACCCAGCAGCGAGTCCCCTTAGCTATATTCCTTCTCTAGGGTGAGGCTCACATTGGTGGGCATCTGTAGCCAGATCGGTAGAGGTCGAGTTCGAGTGGACCTAGGAGGACGATGTAGACTGGTTCGACCGGAAGTTCTTTCTCGAGCATGTGCAACAGTAGTGAGCATTAGAGTTTGAGACTCTAGTCCAGGGAGACATGACTGTGTCCCAGTATGAGGCTCGTTTCATCGCACTATCAAGATTTGCGCCGTACCTTGTTGATGATGAGGGGCGGAAGGCTCGCTATTTTAAGAACGATTTGCGTCCTACCCTCAGGAGTCGTGTAATCGGACACATGCTTCCGACGTTCGAGCAGATTGTGGAGAGTGCACAGATTTATGAGTCAGATTGGGCCAGTTTGCAAAGAGTTTGTGACTAGAGGGGAGATCAGAAGATGAAGGCACCCTCTGGTAGTTCCCAACAGCAATAACATCATTCACAGCAGCGACGCACGACCCGCCCAGCGTTCCAAACACCGGCAGTGCCTCCAGCACCACCTCTAGGACCGTTTACAGGTACTTACTTTGGGTGTGGTAGGACAGGACATTGTGTGCACGAGTGTTCCCATCCGCAGCGATAACAGCCGAGGACACCGCATCAGCCCCCACGACAGCCACCACAGCAGCAGCAGCGACTACAGCACCAGCCTTCAGGGCCTCCCCACAGCAGCAGTAGTGACCACAGCACCAGCCTTCAAGGCCTCCCCCACAGCAGCAGAGGTAGCAGATTAGGCCGTCACAGCGGCAACAGCATCAGTAGAGACCTCATGGACCTCCCCAGCAGGCCCAGGGAAATTTTATGCCGCCCAGCAGGACCCTTAGTCATCAGGAGGGTCGTCGATGGTACTCTCCCTGTTTCTGCATGCATTGCACGTGTATTATTTGACTCTGGTGCATCACATTCTTTTGTGGCCGATAATTTCTGCCGATCGACCGGTTTGCCGATGGAGTCTGCCCGTGAGGATTTGTGAGTATCGACGCCCTTAGGGAAGACTGCAGTATTAGACCGATTTTGCTCGTCTTGCCCCATTTTAGTTAGGGATATATTTTTGCCTGCTAACCTGTTCGTATTGTCGATGTCCGATTTTGACGTTATCCTGGGTATGGATTGGCTCACCAAGTACCACGCTATATTGGACTGCTCCGCGAGGATAATCACGTTCTGTATACCCGGCGTGCCAGAGTTCCAGTTTGTTGCTGAGCCCAAAGGAGAGCAACTTTCTTGCCTGTTATCGTGTGCCGTTAAGGAGTCAGTTGCTTTGAGTATCGACCAATTGCCGGTTGTTTGTGATTTTTCCGATGTATTTTAGGAGATTCCGAGGTTACCACCTCATTGGCACACTGAGTTTCATATTGATCTCGTGCCCAGTACCGCGCCTATTTCGAAGGCCCCATATCGTATGGCACCGTTGGAGTTATAGGAACTGCAGAAGCAGTTGGACGATTTTCGTGAGCTAGGCTTTATCCGTCTGAGCAGTTCATCGTGAGGAGCGCCGGTACTCTTCATAAAGAAGAAGGATGGCTCGTTGAGGCTTTGCATAGATTACCGCGAGCTTAACAAGGTCACGATCAAGAACAAGTACCTGCTTCCGAGGATCAATGACTTGTTTGATCAGCCGCAGGAGGTGTAGTTCTTTTCAAAGATAGATTTGCGGTCCGGTTATCATCAAGTTTGAGTTCGAGATAAGGATATCCCGAAGACAGCCTTCAGGACACGCTACAGTCATTTTGAGTTCCAGGTCATGTCCTTCGGACTGACTAATGCGCCCACAGTGTTCATGCAGTTGATGAATGAGGTCTTCTGTCCGTATCTCAATCAGTTTGTTGTGGTGTTCATTGACGACATTCTAATATATTCGAGGACCCGTAAGGAGCATGAGCAGCATCTAGAGATTACCTTGCAGACCCTCCGTGCACACCAGCTTTACGCGAAGCTGGAGAAATGCGAGTTCTGGTAGGAGGTGAAGTTCCTAGGTCATGTGGTGACGAGGCAGGGTGTTGCTGTAGACCCCTCGAAGATTGATGTCGTGCGTCAGTGGGGCCAGCCCATGAACGCATCCGAGATCTGCAGTTTCCTTGGTTTAGCAGGCTATTACTGACATTTTATTGAGGGATTCTCTTGTATTGTAGCCCCGTTGACCAGGTTAACGCAGAAGGGTGCCGAGTTCATGTGGAGCGACGCTTATGAGCAAGCATTTATGGAGCTAAAGGACCACCTCACATTCGCTCCTGTCCTCACTCTTCCCTCTGGGAGTCATGGATTTATTGTATTTACTGATGCCTCAAGAGTCGGCTTGGGTGTTGTCCTGATACAGCACGGGAAGTCGGTGGCTTATGCGTCTCGTCAGCTCAAGCTCTATGAGCTTAACTACCCTACGCATGATTTGGAGCTGGCGGCAGTAGTCTTCGTACTGAAGGTGTGGAGGCACATCTTTATGGGATGAGGTTCGAGCTCTTCTCTAACCACAAGATCTTGAAGTATCTGTTCTCTCAGTCCGAGTTGAACATGAGGCAGAGGTGTTGGATGGAGCTCCTGAAGGACTATGATTTTGATCTCCAGTACCACTCGGTCAAGGCGAATGTGGTGGCAGATGCCCTCAGCCGTCAGCCACGAGGCCTGGTGGCACACTTGATGATTCGGGAGTGGAGGATGCTCGAGGATGTAGCAAAGTACGACTTCGAGTTTGGTCTGCAATCTTCTATTGTCTAGTTATCGAGCCTGTCGATTCAACCCTCCATTGTCGCAAGGGTAATCGAGGCTCAGCAGGCAAACGAGTCGTTATGGGATTACCGAGCAGAGGCAGCATCTGAGAGTCAATCAAACTGGCAGGTTGGTTCTGATGGTGGACTTCGCTTCAGAGGCCGATTATGTGTCCCGGATGTTCCTGAGTTGCACCGAGATCTTATGACTGAGGCATATCGATCGCCGTTCTCTATCCACCCTAGCTCGACGAAGATGTATCGCGATATGAGTCATCGGTATTATTGGTTGGGGATGAAGCGACAGATGGCCAGTTTTGTGGCTGAGTGTAACACATGCTAGCGTGTCAAGGCCGATCATCAGAGACCCCCTGGTCTATTACAGCCGTTGAGCGTCCCGATGAGGAAGTGGGAGCACATATTTACAGATTTTATCATGGGCTTGCCAAGGACTCAGCGCGGTCATGACGCCATCTGGGTTGTTGTGGACCGTCTGACAAAGTCGGCACATTTTCTTATGATTCGTGAGACTTGGCATACGGACCGACTCGCCAAGATGTTTGTTGATGAGATCGTGAGACTGCACGGTGTTCCTGTCTTGATCGTTTCAGACAGAGACCCAAGGTTCACGTCTCAGTTTTGGAGGAGCTTCCAGAGAGCGATGGGCACTGATCTGCAACTTAGCACCGCATACCATCAGCAGACCGATGGGCAGACCGAGAGGGTCAACCAGATCCTTGAGGATATGCTTCGGGCCTACTCGATTGATTTTTCGGGTAGTTGGGATGAGCACCTGCGATTGGCTGAGTTCGCGTACAACAACAACTATCAGGCGACCATTGGCATAGCTCCTTTTGAGGCATTATATGACAGACTGTGCAAATCTCCGAGTTGTTGGACCGAGGTTAGAGAGCTGTATCTCCTAGGTCCCGAACTTGTGCTGCAGACATCAGAGGCTATCGATATCATCATAGAGAGGATGCGTACAGCTCAGAGCTGGCAGAAGAGTTTTGTTGATCGTTGGCGTCGTCCCTTGGAGTTTGTCGTTGGGGACCATGTGTATCTCAAGGTCTCACCCATGAAGGATGTGATTCGTTTTGGAGTGAAGGGCAAGCTTGCCCCGAGATTTATAGGACCTTTCGAGATCACTTAGCGCGTTGGCGCCGTGGCCTATCAGCTTGCCTTACCATCTCAGTTGTCTAGCATCCACAATGTCTTCCATGTCTCCATATTGAGGAAGTGTGGGTCAAACATCGTTCCCTTTATTGATTGGCAGCCGTTGGAGGTTCGTGAGGACAATTCTTACATTGAGCAACCAATTCGTATCCTCGATCGGAAGGAGCAGGTCGTGCGGACCAAGGTCATTCCCTTGGTGAAGGTACAGTGGAGCTATCATAGTGTGGATGAGGCGTCTTGAGAGCGAGAGGTGAAAATTTGCGAGCGCTATCCCCATCTTTTCGATGTTTGATTGTATGTTGTATTATATTTTGATTATATATGATGATGTGCTTCCTACTCCCTTATGAGTTATGGTTAGTTGCGATGGTAGTGTAAATTTTGAGAATGAAATTTTTATTAGTTGGGGAGAGCTGTAAGACCTGTATCCTAGTCCATACTGTTTCTCGACTTTTGCGATCCTTCCCGTCGAATTCCGGCAATCTGTGACATATAATCAACATTTGCTATCAACAGTAAGTCGTATCCTGTAGAATTGAGTCGGCTTAATTCGAGACTTGTATCATTGCGATCGTACCATCGCCGCTGTTCCGACGCCGCGTCTTACTCACCGATCCAATACCCTGGCCGAGAGACGTGGGCCGGCGTTTACTTCAAAGAAAATGTCGCACGTTTGCAATTCCAAGAGAATATTTACAACATGTCCCATCAATCAATAAATCAATCCATCAATCAATCACCTCATGTCAAGTACACACACCCCATGCTTTCTTTCTCCAGAAGTCAAGCAACCACCAAGTCAACTCTCTCTCACCCTCTCTCTTACACACCCATACATGTCAAGTACTTCCATCAACTCACATCCATCACTCTCTCCGTACAACTCTTTCTCTCTTTATCTCTCTCTCTCTTCCCTTCACATTTTCAAGCAACAATTCCAAGCAAGAGCACCACACGTCCAAGCATTTCATGTGAGAGAGAAAAGTGAGTTTGTGTATGGCCCACTTTCCCATCCAAAATCCATCATCCTAACCATTCAAACCTCATCTTCCACCATCAAAGTGAGACACAAAGAGAATGACTTTCCAACGAATCGAGAAGATCGAACGGTGGGTGCTTCTATAGGCTAGATTTTCATATTTTTTTTATAGGCCAAGTGAGGCCTACCAATCAATGGTATGGATCTTTCTTTGGACCCTAAGATGTGGCCGATGGACCACCTTGATCCTCATGATCATTCCATGATGGGGCCATTCTCCATGGACCCCATCATGACGTTTATTTTCTAATCTAAAAGGGGTCATCTAGACCTTACATCTTGGTGGAGAAGGGATCTCCACCGTTGATCTTTGATTTGGTGGGCCCACATGCAATGGGACCCACTTGATGTATGATGGATGCTTGAAACAAAGGGCCCATAGTGTCGAGGTCCCTCCATCACGCGTGTCCCTCTATCTCTCTCTCCCTCTCTATCTCCCTCTCTTTTTATTTATTAATTTATTCGTTTTGTGGTGATGAGGTGGCCAAGTGGCCCACTTGGATGAATCCCACCTTAATGTAGTTTTATCCATACCATTCATCATTTGGTGGCCCACCGGAGCAAGGCCCACCTGATGGATGTGTTACACTAAGACTGCCCACCTTATCCCCAGATCTGTGACTTGAGCATACATTCATACATTCATTTACAAGTTCATGTTATCCTCTTTATTATTTGAATACGTTAGTTTAAACTGTTTTGGAATAAGATGGTATGCATAAATCCTTGCAGGAAATTTCCACTAAGTTTTCACTCACCCAATAGTGCGGTTGCACCAAATAGATATAGGTATGATGAACAGGTGGAGACCCTTATGACGGGATTCCAGGGACGACTGAGGTGGAGTTAGGCAAGGAGGGCCTCTATGCCGTTGTAGTTGAGCCGTTGGAGCTCGACTGATAATTTAGAATTTACCTGCTTTCATATTTCAGATCTTGTGTTTTGTTGAATTGTAATAAAATATTTCCCTTGTTGTGGAATTTCATTTTGCTCCCATTTACATGTATTAAACTTCCTTTTGTTACTCTTTATATCTCTAGCTTATGTAGTGATTGCTTTACTTCATGCTTTGAAATTTACTATTAATTGAATGTATGATGGTCCATTTTATAACGTAATACTCGAGTTCTCAATGAGGAGCAATTATCCTCGGGTTTCGAGAACCAGAGTGCTATAGCTATCGACAAGCCGAGCCTGATATTGGCAGGCGGATAGTGAGGTCTCTTCCACTCACCTTGTTGCGCGTGATGTGACAGTAATCTGGTTTGGAGTGTACTAGACCCCAGTGATTTTTCAGAGAGGAACTGTACTGATATGTGGACTTATTGAGTAGGAGTTGCATAATCATTTATTCGTTCATTCACTATCCACTCGGGCTGGTGGTGCACAACTAATTATTGTGTACCTTCGTAATGATAAGGATTTCGGTTGGGGCACGTGACTAACCTGAGATCAGGAGTCTATTACATTGAGTCTGGCTATCTAAATTTAGGTTTGGGATTGGTTTGGATAGAAGTCCCTTGTGATGGACCCCATAGCCTGCGATACTACGTACTATCATCCCGACTTCACTCTAGCTTGGTCATTTCATTCACACCGCATATTACATTGCATCCGCATCATTTAGCATTTTGGGTTGCCATGTTTCTGCATTGATATGACCGTTAACATTCATGCCTTGCATCGCATATCCTTGGTATGGCTGATGACATTCATGATCTTACTAATATATTTCCGCTTGCTCTGATATCGTATGATTCATGATGTTGTCAATATTTCTGCTTACTCTAATATCGTATGATTCATGATGTTGTCAGTATTTCCGCTTACTCTGATATCGTATGATTCATGATCTTGTCAGTATTTCCGCTTATTCCGATATTGTATGATTTATGACATTGTATTGCATACTTGACACTTACCTTGTGCACACACTTTCACCACCCTCTAAGCTTTCTATAAGCTTATGCACGATAGATGCGTGTAGGTGGCGTTAGGTTGTAGCAGCGTTGAGCATGGATCGTGCAGCGGTCTTCTGGAGCTTTGATTTTCAATATGTATTTCCCTTTTAGCATTGTATTTAAATGTTTATATTAGTGGATATGTGGTGATGATGTTGTTCTTGTGATTTGGGTATACTTGTAGTTATGCTTATTACGAGTTAAATGTACATTAAAAAATTCTCCTTATAGGATCCTAGGATCGGAACCTGGTATATGGATACCAGGAGCCGAGAATGGGGTACTACGAAGGCTGTCGGTGCGGGATTCGGCGATCGGGAATTTTGTGAGCCTGATTTTCGAGTTTGGAGTGTGACACACATTCATACATCCATATATCTACATTCAAGTTATATTATCCTCATTATGATTGAATATGTGTGGTTTAAACTGCTTTGGAATGACATGATATGCACGAATCCTTGCGGAAAATTCCCACTGAGTTTTCACTCACCCAATTGTGTGGTTGCACTAAATAGACACAGGTATGACGGAAGAAGATGGCGCCTATGATGATACTCTTGGCGTAGCTGAGGAGGAGTATGGAGAGGAGGAACCATATGCTGATATGGTTAAGTCGTTGGGGCTCAATTGATAATATAGGCTATAGATTTACTTTCATGTCTTACACATTATCTTCGTTTTGCTTAGTTTGAGAATTATAATTAAAAATCCCCTGCTATGGGATCTTGCCTTACTCCTTTATTTCCACGCACGTATGTTGAACTCTTTTAAACAAGTTTATACAGTAGTTATATTTCGATATTATAAAATATGTTAGACATTAGATGGATGGTAGTTGCATTGTATGACGTAAGCTTCAGGATTTTCATACTCGAACGATCATCATCGGGTTATGAGAGTCAAGGTGTTACAGTTTCAGTGTTTTGGGCTCTTGTTCTTCGGGATGACACGACAATCCAGTCATTATTGTTATCTTGAGCCAGTGGTGAGATGGTTACAACTCCGGCCATGATTTGAGACTTACCATTTTTGCTTGCCGTAGATTGACCTTCATAATTCGAGGATTGATTCGTAGCATATTCTATTACGAATCCAATCGTCGTGAAGTAAAATTTTGTTTCATTTGCAATGGTTGCCATTGATTGCAGTTTAGAATTATGTCTTGTATTCTGTAATTGACAATATGAAATATCAATCAATATTTGAATAGTAAAATATTTTATCTTAGGGATGAATGAGAGGATGTTCCCGTTGAGAGTCGCCATTTTGGTGTCGGTATGACGCCAAACTATCACGAAATTTTCTAAATTTTTTCTAAGTTAATATCAAATAAGATAGAGTTCCCTAGCAGAGTCGCCATTTTGTTTCGACCAGAAACGAAAAGCATTTGATTTGAGATTATCTTATTCAATAATAACAAAGAGAGTGTATAGAATAATCATCAAGTTTATTTATTCTGAATTCATTTACATCCTTCTGTTTTCCTTGATTTTAAGATAGAATATAAAAAGTACATGTACAGAACGAACTTGAATATCGAAATCAGCAGCATTTCAGCTTGTGATTTGATCATCTCATTGAGAGGAATATTGTGTAGATATGATCATCTTGTTATCTTCTTCTTCAGCTCATAATCATGACCTTGAATTGGAGAAAAGCTGGTCCATTGCAATGATTTTGACAGCATTTCAGGTCTTTGATATAAATCCACGCGTAACAATACGTTGTTGTGTGTGCTCGCGCAACAACATATAGTTGCGCAGATTGGCGTGATGGAAGGACACCATCATCCTTCCTTTTCTTTTCTTTTCTTCCTTTTCTTCTCTTCAGAATACCTTCAAGGTTTTCGTCTTCTCTGGAGCTCTGATCTTTTTCGTCGTCTTCATTGTGTCCAAATGAGAGGAGTGAGATATTTATAGGCCTCCACACGTGCCAACCCTTAATCTTCGTCTGTGGACCCTATTTTTCAAAGTATCTCATCCATCCGGACCATTCTGATCAAATAGCCATTGTGCGGACCCGCGCAACCAATATGTGTTGCCCGAGTGCGCGCGACACAAATATTTTCCTTATTTTCTTCAACTTGTTCTTTGCTTTTTTCGTTTTAGTCTTTCTTCCGATTTATTCTTGAATCTTCATTTTTATACCTCAATAGTCCGACCTCGAGCTCGAGATCAACTTCGGTCCACCTAATTTAGGGGACGAGCTCGGCCCAAGCTTAAGGTCGAGCTCAGCCTTACACCTCGGCCTGGTTGGTTGCCTACCGCCTAGAATCTACCAAAAAATCCTCTTCTAGATTTCTCTAGGAATCTCGGAGGAATAACCGTGCTTCCTCAAAATCAACTTCCTAGAACGATACGATATCGGATGACAAATTCATTGCCATACCCAACACCGCCTCCAAGGGGCCTATATATACATATCCCTTTCGCAGAGAAAGGTCCGCACAATTCTAACCTTAAAACCAATTTTCAACTAGACCTAGGTTCTTTGGCTTGACTTTGGCATCAGAAGGTCTTCTGCTCAAGCCAGAGTTTCCTTTATCCGTTTCTTGTGCAGACGTTCAAAGGTCCAAGAAAGGCTAACCAGTTTTTTGCATCAGCGCTATGCATCCATTTTTTTTAAATGAGTCTTTTAATAAACATATTTTTGGTGATATTGATTCATTAACGATATTATCGAAATATCGTTGATACATTAGCGATACAAGCGCCACCTGGAATTTATATAGTTGAAAATATTAGCAATACATTGCCGATATTAATACATTGGTAATACTTAGCAATATATCTTCCATACTTAGAATTTTTGATATTACTAATGTTATCAGTATTTCCGAGCTAGAGACGTGGCATTTGCAGAATGCTTACATGTGAACAAAGGACAATACTTAGATGTGAACAAAATGACTTTTCAATGAGGGATTATTAAGGGTTTAGGTCAATTAGAGGCCGGACCAATGATGGGACCTTGACCGCTACTTCCAGGAGAGAAGTCTAATGTCGAACAAACGATAATGTAGATTTTTCCGAAGGCTTCGCTGGATTGGGTTGCCAGTGACCCGGGCACGAAGATACTGGAAACGGATTAACCACTGCCCCTGCCACCGGTCAGTGCTCTGTGGGCCCCACCATGATGTATGTGTTTCATCCATGCCGTCTATCTATTTTTCTAGATCAATTTATGATATGTGACAAAAAATGAGGTATATCTCAATCTCAAGTGGACCACATTGCATGAAACAGTGTTGAATGAACGTTGACCATTGAAGTTTTTTTGGAGGCCATAAAAGTTTTGGATCAAGCTGATATTTGTTTTTTCCCTTCATCTGTGTCTGTATGACCTAATCAACAGATTGGATGTCAAATAAACAGTACAGTGAGCCTTAGGAGGATTTTAATGGTGGATATCCAATCACTATTTTTCCTGTGGTGCGGTCCATCTGAGATTTATATCTCTTTCATTTTTGGGATCAAGCCCTAAAATGATCTGTAAAAATGAATGAACAGAGTGGATGAAACACATACATCATGGTGGGCCCACACAGCACCGACCAACAGCCACCGGGCTGGTGGCGGGGAGTATAGCCGATTCGTTTCCAAAGATTTGGTCAGGGCTGCGTGGGACTCACAAGGATGTCTGTGACATATCCACTCCGTCCATCTGTTTTGCAAGACCACAATGTGACGGGATTCTAAAAATCAGGACGATCCAAAACTCATGTGGGCCATACCACACGAGACAGTGGGGACTGAACGCGTGGCGTGACAGAAGTTTTGTATCAGGATGATACTTGTACCGACAGTTTATCTGAGTGATAATAGCCTATGAACGGTTTGGATGACATATAAACATCGTAAGTCAGCCCCAGGAAGTTTTCAATGGTCGACATTTCCGTTCCCACTGTTTCGTTTGGCGTGGCGCACCTGAGTCTTGGATCTGCCTGATTTTAAATTCCCGTCCCGTTAAAAACATGAACGGAGTGGATTTGTCACGGACATCTCTGTGGGCCCAACACAGCCCCGGGAACAGGTATATCTTTGTGCCCGGGGTCACAAGCAATCCGCTTCCAACACAACAGCATCTCTCTCTCAATGTGTGTATCTTCGTGCAACACCCAACAGATTCTCCCTTAAAATCGAATAGAAACCCTAACAGCTCCTAAAACCCGTAAAACCGTTCCAATACCTCAACGCTGGATTCCTCTCATCCTAAAGCTTGAAGTGCCCCAATCCTTATCCCAGCTCAATACTAAGCCTGAACCCCCCAGCCTTCCGATTTCCCTTTCAAGAAATAGAATGCACTTTTCGCAGGTACCTGCTAACTTCATCTCCTCTTTTTTTATTTGTTTTTTTTTTCATGGTCTGCGAGGCTTTTAACATGTTGTTTGTTCACAGCCAGTCTGTTCTGTTCATCTTTTGTGAAGGCATGAGTTGTGCGAACGGTCGGGTGTTTGGTGCTGAGAGCAAGGCTCATGAACGAATTGATCGAGCTCAATGTCAAAGCACATGTGAGAGAGATGGTAGCTCTGGGCCTCAAGGAATCTCCAATTGCAACGTGCCAGGAAATCGCATTGATTTTTTATCCGAAAGCAGAACGGATGGGCACATTTCTAGTACGTCAAATGATAGCGATACTGTGGCTGAAAGAGGTGCCGGTTTTCACAGTGTGGACCAGAGATCACTGGATTATCTGAGGCAGCAGAAGAGCCCAACCTTGGAAGAGCATTCTGACGACGATGACGATGACTGGGAGCCCTCACAGGATCATGCAGTTAGCAACAAGTGGTTTTGTGCTAACTGTACAGTGGGAAACTTTGAGGATGTTCTCCACTGTAAGGTATGGTTGGTTGGTTGCTTGGTCCTTTTTTTTTTTTTTTTTTACTTTTCTATTTTTCTTTTTCTGTGGATATTATTGTTGAGAAAAGCTCTTTTAGTCTTTGTGATATTTATAGATACATATCGCATATTTTGTACACAGTGCTCAACTGCTCGTTGTATCGGTATCATTACATGTGGAATACAGAAATATGTATCGATATCGCCGATATTATCGCCATACCTGGAAATGTATCACTAAGGGAAACATCGGGAAAATGTTGGAATTTCTCAATGAAACTTCAGGAGATGCTAAAATACACATATTTGCATATTTAGGAATCAAATCATTGTAAAAAAGGCACAACATAATAAAATTTCCTTTAATGGGGGCCTAAAAGCATGTAACACTGACTGAAGTAAACATGGGGAAGATGGTGAAATTTCTCAATGATACTTCAACAAATGCTAAAATACACATGTTTCCATATTCAGGAATCAAAAAACAGCAAACAAAATGCATACTTAATCAGTTTCCCTTTAAGGGGGCCTAAAAGCATGTATTGCGAACTTAGGAAAACATGGGGAAAATGGTGGATCCATCCGTCCATCCATGCATGGACATGCCTACATACAAACACGGATGCATGATCCATCCATCCATCCAACCGTCCATGCATGCATACATATATACATATACACATATAAACACACATGCATGATCCATCCATCCATGCATGCATGCGTACACACACACATACAACGTCCGTCCATCCATCCAACCATCCATTCATCCATGCATACATGATCCATCCATCCATCCATCCATTCATGCAATTCATTATACAACCACTTTGCCATATATCAGCAATATATCATGTTGTCAAAATCATACGATTTACTATTTGAGTCGAATCTTAAGCAAAACAATTTGAATCCCACCTTTGAATCCCTTTTTATATGAATGCAACAATTTTATGATTTGAATCCTAAGATTTACGATTAAAATCCCAATTTATGATTTAAATTATACTTAAAAAAAAAGCTTCACTTGGCTTTCATTAGGGCTGTGCATGAGCCAAGCTAGCTCAAAAAGCTCGCTCGGCTTGGCTCGATTTGGCTCTGCTTGATTCGGCTTGAACAATGACTTGAGGCGGGCCAAGCTTCACTTGACCCAGCTTGTTTCTAAAACGAGCCGAGTTTGATCATGGTGGATGTTGACTCGACTCGACTCGAACTTTGCTCAGCCCGAAGCTCGAGCTCGGCTCGACTCAAATATATATATATATATATATATATATATATATATATATATACATATATAAAAAGTTAAAACTTAAACCCTATTCTACCCGTCCGTCCCTTTCTTACCCTTTTCTTTCCTTACCCAACCCGCCGCGCCCGAGCTCCTCTCTCTCTCTCTCTCCTTCTCCTCTCCCCACTCAGCCACTCACCCGAGCTTGACTCAGCGTCTACCCGACTCATCTCAGCCGTACGACCTGCACCCGACCACTCACCCGAGCTCTCTCTCTCTCTCTCTCTCTCTCTCTCTCTCTCTCAGCACCAACAACAAGGTACCTTTATGGATCTATCTAATATTTTATATATATTATTAATTGAATATTTGATTTGGGAGTTGGGTCGGGTGGCTGGGTTGAGTTGGGTGCAGGTTGGGTCGGGTTGCTTGGTTGAGTTGCGTGTGGGTTGGGTGCTGGGTTGGGTCGAGTTGTGAGCAGGCTTGCCTCAACTCGAGGTAAGCTTGCCTCGACTCGATCCACTAGCTCGCCTCGAGCTAGGGCTATACACGAGCCAAGCTAGCTTGAAAAGCTCTCTCGGCTTGGCTCGATCTAGCTTGGCTTGCACGATGACTCGAGGCGAGCCAAGCTTCACATGACCCAGCTAGTTTTGAAAACGAGCTGAGTTTGATCATAATGGATCTCGACTCAACTCGACTCGAACTTGGCTCGACTTGAATATATATATATTATATTATATATATTTTAAAAAAAAGTTAAAACATAAACCTTACCCTACTTATCTGTCTCTTTCTTACCCTTTTCCTTCCTTACCCAACCTGTCACGCCCGAGCTCCTCTTTCTCTCTCTCTCTCTCTCTCTCTCTCTCTCTCTCTCATTCTCCTCTCCCCACTTGGCCACTCGCCCGAGCTCGACTCAACTTCTACTCGACTCATCCCAGCCATACGACCTGCACCTGACCACTCGCCTGAGCTCTCTCTCTCTCTCTCTCTCAGCACCAACAATAAGGTACCTCTATGGCTTTATCTAATATTATATATATTATTATTAATTGAATATTTGATTTGGGAGTTGGGTCGGGTCCGGGTTGGGTCAGTTGGGTCGGGTGGCTGGGTTAAGTCGGGTGCGGGTTGGGTCGGGTGCGGGTTGGGTTGAGTTGGGAGTAGGCTCGACGCGACTTGAGGTAAGCTCGCCTTGACTTAATCCACTAGCTCGACTCGAAAGGTTTGGCAAACAAGCCAAGCTCCAATGGTAAGCTTGAGGTCGAGGTCGAGCTCGAGGAGAGCATAGACGAGTCAAGCCAAGCTTGACCCACCTCGACTCGGCTCAGCTCGATGTACAACCCTACCTCGAGCTTGACTCGAAAGGTTTGGCAAACAAGCTAAGCTCCAATGGTAAGCTTGAGGTCGAGGTCGAGCTCGAGGAGAGCATAGACGAGTCAAGCCAAGCTTGGCCCACCTCGACTCGGCTCAGCTCGATGTACAACCCTACCTCGAGCTTGACTCGAAAGGTTTGGCAAACAAGCTAAACTCCAATGGTAAGCTCGAGGTCGAGCTTGAGCTTGAGCTCGAGGAGAGCACAAACGAGTCAAGCCAAGCTTGGCCCACCTCGACTCGGCTAGGCTCGATGTACAACCTTAGCTTTCATTTTATGTTTTTAAATTGATGGGGGCATTAAAAATCATTTAGAAAAAACATTTAAAAAAACAAGAATAGTTTTTAGAAAAGGTAAATTATTTTATTTTGTTCTTTATAAGAGATAAATGATATATATTCTCTTCAATGTTAAATTGTAGAGCTTTTTTTTAATGATTTCTTACTTTTTAACTAGTCGAAATGCCAAATTGATGTATGACTTATCTGGAATGTTTTTATGGATGGTAATGATCGTGTTGACATAAATGTATTGCGGAATGATGGTTAGGAATCAAAATATCTTTTTTCGTCAGTCTACAGAATCAAATGGTGTTTTTCCAATGCGATTTTACATTCAAGAAAGGTAAGAAGAACATAAATTATTAAAGGATCCTTGTATGTTTTTTAAGGAAAATTTATTGGAAGACAAAAAAGAAGAAGTGGAAGCATAAGAAGAAGAAGAAAAGATAAGAATCATTTTATTTTTAAGTAATACTATGTCATGATAGTGTTAAAGTTTTTAATTTTTCTGATTCATTTATATTTTTCTTATTTTTAAGAAAATCATAAAAAATCTTACAATTTACGGTACGATTCGTGATTCGATTCAACCCCTATTACGATTTGCGATTTGATACGATTCAACCCCTATTACGCGATACGATAATGATTTTGACAACATTGGTCACGGATACTTGGAATTTCTAATACTACTAGTGTTATCAGTATCGCCAAGATGGCGATCCCGATAATACTTGGAACAATGTTTGTACCAACTTTTTTTTTAGCTTTCCCTCATCTTAAAATTTGTTTTAATCACTTTAATGTACTTCCACTTGACACAGGGCTGCAGAGAGCGTAAGGAATATGAAATCCCCAGGCACGGTTTTTCTTCATCACATATTGATGGAGAAGTTGTCACTGATGATGTCGATTCGAAAGTAATTGGTACTTATGGAGGTATTTATGTATTATTTTCCTTATACTATGAATGGTTCTATGAAAGTTTTAAAGCTTGCTTTTGAACATTCAAGGCGGTCGTCATACATGTACCCATGACTCATTTGTATATAGGGTTTCTGCATGTACTGTACTTCTATTTAACCTCTAAAAGATCCTTAAACATTCATGTATAAGTTATTGAGATTATTGGAGAGTGAAGATGCATTTAACGAGGAACTTTTTATCTATTTATGTCATGTATTGGATTTCACATTTTACATTGAAATATCGTCATTGCCATTGTCATCATCTAAGCCTTATCCCAACTAATTGGGGTTGGCTAACATTTCACACTGTAAATATAATTTTTGGAATATACCATTAACAATCCATGCAGATTTATGCACAAAGGAAGCAGCCTTGGGCAATCGCACAGTAATTGGTTTTGATGAGAGGATGCTGCTTCACTCAGAGGTACTTGTCTTTCCTTTTACATTTGTCGCAAATGAGCTCTCTCTCTCTCTCTCTCTCATTGTATGTAATAATATTTTGTTATAAATATATTTGTATGTACTGCAGCTACAACACTAGATCCGCATATATGTTTGTAGACAAATGATTGTCATTTGTGATAATTTCATGAGGAACTGAGAAAACAAATGTTGTTCATATTTAATAAGGCATTGGAAATTCAGTACCTTGATGAACATTGTTGACATGCATTGTGACGTGGAGGTGTCTTACAAAGCTGTGCCAAATAGCAAATTCCCAAACAAGTCCACTGTTCTTACAAAATATTTCCATAATTTTGAAAACAATGTATCATCATCACCACCACCATCGTCATTGTCATCAAAGTCTTATCCCAATTAATTGGGGCCAGCTGCGTGAATATTGTTCCGCCATTTCACTCTATCAAGGGATTGGAGTGCCATATTGTTTGGGTTAATGATAAAAGTTATGGCATAAGTGTGACGCCGACTTCCCTTTTAGAGTGTGTAATAGTTGTGTTGGGGTTAAATGCTTGGTCGGATCATGTTGGCATGTGAGTTGTGAGTAATGTTGTGAAAATTGTTCTCATGTCGCAAATTTCAATAGGGGTTGAATCGTATTGAATCACTAATAGTAAGATTTTTTCTAATTTTCTTAAAATATCTAAAAAAATCTGAAAATTATAAATAAATTAGGAAAAAAAAGTCATCAACCATACATTTCAAATCAATTTGCACTAAGAAAGGTACTAGATATCAGTAGGCCTGTCAACGGGTCGGAGCTAGATCGGATCAGGGTGGATCCGAACCGATCCGATTATGAACAGATCGACATCTTAAGATCCAGACCCGCCTTGTCGGACCTATATAGTGGATCCTGACCTACCCCGCCAGATCTGTCAACGGGTCGGAGCCGGATCAGATCTACTAGCTAGCTATCCAAGTCCTGTCAACGGATTGGCATCTGCCCATGCTGAGCTCGGGACCAATATAAAATTCCACGAAGATCTATCAAGTATCAACTCCATCAAGTCAAACTAATAGTCTAAAAGTGAACTAATACAAAAAGGAAACAAAGTCATGAAACTCTATCAACTATCAACTCTAAGAAAATATCACACACATTTTTCCTTGCCAAGTTGAAGAGACTAACCATGGCAATTCTAACTTATGCTCGTACTCGTACATACGGGAGGAGAAGAAACACCTAACATATACATAAAAATGGTAATTAGAAAAATTTGTATGAAAAATTAATAACAATTAAAATTAAATAAATTTAAAATTTACTTGCTCTTTTTCGGATGTCCAATCCTGTCCAGATATTAAAGCCTCCACAACTTCTGGAAGTAAGCAACTATGAGTCTTATCAAGCACTTTACCACCAGTACTAAATGTTGATTCTGATGCAACAATAGAGATTGGAATCATCAAAATGTCACGGGCCATTCTTGAAAGTGTTGGGAACTTTGGATTGTTGATTCGCCACCAACTTGATATGTTAAACTCTTGGTTGCGAGGAAATAGTGGCTCTTCCAAATACTGATATAGTTATGATTTTTTTGAAGAAAGCTCGACTGCCAGGACGTGCAAGAGAATACCACTTATCAAATCCTCTAAATTTATCTTTAGTATTATAAAAAACACTACTAGATGAAAAATTGTTATTACAACTGCTTTTACCAATGGTTGAAAAAGTTGTCATTGATTTATCCTAGTCAACAACTTTATACTATGAGAAAAGATCAGCCATTGTATGTCGAATTTTGCTGATGTAGAAATGAACACTACCCCCATAGATTTGATAGTAGTAGTACTCTACCAACTTCATTTTAAACTGATGATCAAGAACTAATGCCACTGTCAAAACCAAATTGCATTCATGCCAATACTAATCAAACTTTGATTTCATTCTATTTGCCATTGATTTAACATAGTCGCAATCACTTTTCTCCCATTCAGCTAATTTGAGATGAATTTCACAAACATCGGGAAATTACATATTAGTAGTTGGATATTTGGAACCTGAAAAGTTATTGGTAGCTTCATAGAAAACCTTCAAATACTTACTAATAACTTTCCCCATCTCCCATTCTTCATTGGATGGATTTACCTTGAAGTCACGATCACATTGCTCCAATTGAGAAAAATGCTTCTCTAAAGTCTAAAGCAGTCTCGAGTGTGAGATATGTGGAGTTCCACCTTGTTGGAACATCCATAGGTATACTCTTTTTCCCTGGCAATTTTACTTGAGTCACTGCAACTAGGAACTTTTACTCCCTTGATGGTGATGAATTAATGTTCTTCACACTTTCTCATATTTTTTGGAGCACACATGCTATCTCCTGTAAGCCACCTTGCACAATTAAATTAAGAATATGAGCAGAACAACGGACATGAAACAACTCCCCAGATAATGCGAGCAATCCTTGATAAGAAAGACAAGTATTCACACTTTTAACCATGGCATTGTTAGTGGAAGCATTGTCTATATAATGGTGAATAAATTTTTTTAAAATCAATATTCCACTCTAGGACTCAATCCATGACAATTCTACATAGAGTCTTTGCATCATGAGGAGTTTTTACTGCTGTAAAAGCAAGAATCCTCTTTGGTAATTCCCATGCATCATCAATGAAATGCGAAGTTATACAACAATACCCAATATTTTGTTGGTCTGATGTCCACAAGTCAGTAGTAAGGCCAATTTGGAAAGAGAGCTTATCAAAGTACTCGTAGAGTTTCTTTCTGTTGCTTGTAAACATGCATCACATCGGCCCTAACTGTGTTGCGGGAAACCAATTTAAACATGGGTTGAAGATTGTTCATGAACATTTCAAAATACTTGTGTTCAACCATGTTAAATGGGTATTCATGCTTCATTATCATGCGACAAAGATCCAAACGACTTCATTCTTGATCAAACTTAAAGTTCTTTAAACAATGTCTTTTCGCATACATTCTTGTTCAATGATGTTAATTGTTGAGAAATATCTGTATGCTTCTTCCTTGGACATCTTATCAAGTGCTTATTCAAATGGTTAGTTCTACTATTACTACTCCCATAAACTTCCCCTTACAATGCTTGTAAATAGCCGCTTCCTCACCACTTGGGGATTGATGTTTATCAAAGTCATTCCATACTTTAGATGTCAATTTTCGTCGTCTAGGACAACTACATTGGCTTGACACCTCAACAATATTCTCATCAATAGGTTAACTGGGTTCAGACATAACAATCCAACAAATTACTTACAGTCCTAATGCAACATCAATGAAATAACACAAAAATGAGTAAATAAGCAATATGCATTATATTTTTCAGGTTAAGCACAACAAACGAAAAAAAAAATTCAATAACAATTTCAGGCACAAAAAACAATACTCTCAAAAAAATTTATGAAACGAAAAAACCAAAATAAAAAACACTAAAACAGAGCAAGCTAATACAAAGCAACATACCAAATAAAAAAAAAGTTAGAATCAAGAAGAACATGCACTTGTAGAAGATGATATAGTGCTTTTCAAGTTGTGGACTTACGAATTCTCTAGGAAACGAAAATCCTAGATAAATATATGGAATTAAAGAGAAAGCCATCGTTGATTTGTTAAAGAAAACCCACCAAAAATAAGAAGAAGAGGAATAACACATAAAGAAAAGAATGAAAAGGAGAGGAGAGGAAGAAGAAGCGAGAAAGAAAGAAAACCTTTCTAATATTAGATATTAGAAGATGCGGACATGGCGGCTTGGGTCGTGGTCTGTGGAGAGAATGAGAGAGAAGAGAGGGAAAAAAAAATATTTTTTGCGTGGGCTGCTGGTTGTGGAGAGAAACGAGGGAGGGAAGGGAATAACTTGGGTTTTTTACTTTTAGGTTTTTTTAGACGGACGACTGATTGAAATCTTCATTGAAGTAGGGTTTTTTGTATTTTTTTTTGGGCATTGGCTGTTGACTGTGGAGAGAGAAATGAGGGAAGGGAATAACTTAGGATTTTTTTGCTTTTGGGTTTTTAGACGGACGGCTGAGATTGAAACATTCATTGGAATAATCGGATTGGGTCTTAGTCGGATCAGATCAGGGTGGATTTGGAACTCATCCGATTATAAATAGATCGGCATATTAAGATCCAGACCTGCCCTGTTGGACCTTTATAGCGGTCATGACTCGCTATAAATGGATCGGATCGGATTAACAGGCCTACATATCATGATATTAGCAATTAGGAGCTTATATACGGTCTATTTATCATGTTAGTGTCAAAGAACTCTTTTTTTTTTTTTTTTGCTTTTCTTTTTATGATTTGTCTTTGAAGAAATATATAAGGTTGTTTAATCGACACTTGATTTTGTTGACCAAAGAGAAAGATATTTTAATTTCTTTGGTTTGGGTTTTTGAATATTAAAATCCCCAAATCTCCTCTCTTTGTAAAGAATAAAATATAAAAATAATTGAACTTTTAAGAACGATTCTTAAAGCCCCCACCAATTTAAAAGCATAAAATGAAAGCAAGGTAAAGTAAAAAAAAGCAAAGATCAAGTATAATTTGTTATTGTGAATCAAATTTGAATTGTAAATCTTAGGATTTAAATAGTAGAATTGATGGATTCATCTAAAGGGGGATCCAAGCTGGGATTCAAATCGTTTTTCCCACGAGTCTAATCAAATTGTAAATCATAAGTGTAAACAATGTTCGTAGTATTGGTATCACATTACATGCATCGTTGGTTGGGGATTGTTCGACCATTGTTTTCTCATGCGGGCGTGCCATAATTGGATTTGCGGCTCCAATTCGAACTGAACAACATTGACCTCGAGCGCCAAGATAGGCAGACACAGAGTATGTTCGAGATCAGTCGCCTATTCAACCACTCGCTCGATGTGTAAATGGATTAGGTGATAATTAGAGGGTGGGGTTCGTCCTTTGAAGATGGGTTACTCCTTTGCCTTCCGTACGAAAGAACTTTTCAATACAGATTAAATTAGATGGGAAAGAAATCCTTACCGCTGGCCACTGCGAACTGTTGAAGAATGTCTCTCCAATGCAGAACTGAATCCAACGTATGAGCGTAGACTCAAGATTATGGCTAAAAGTTACCAACTACTTGATTAACACTACTGGTTACACTACGA
Source organism: Magnolia changhungtana (assembly GCA_030180095.1). Taxonomy (NCBI): domain Eukaryota; kingdom Viridiplantae; phylum Streptophyta; class Magnoliopsida; order Magnoliales; family Magnoliaceae; genus Magnolia; species Magnolia changhungtana. The sequence continues at coordinate 699,462 of JASAUF010000160.1, forward strand.
AATGTAAATAGTATGTTTGGAAAGTAAATGGTTACACTAAGGAATGTAATTTACTTGACAGGAAAAGTGAAGGGTTACACTACGGAACGTAAAGAAACTGGTAATTGAAAGATAGTTGAAAAAATAATTGATTTGGTTTGATTGGTTTGGTATGAGACGCCTTATTTTTGATGTAATTTTCTTCTATTTATAGCTCTAAGTCAGCCATTCTGGATCATTCCCATGTTCCGACGGTTATGGCAATTGTTCTTCACGACTTGAGTTCTGGATGCTTGATGCTTCCCATGTTTTATTCCTTTTATTCATCCTTTAGCCACCCGTCAAGCGACTGTGCGAACTCGATCGCTTACCACTCGTCATATAATCGTCAAAGCTCTATCGCTAGTCTCCTCAACCGTTTTAATGACGTTTGGCCGTAATTGATACATTGTGGCTCCTCTTTGTAAGACATAACCGTACAGAAAATCCTCTAACCGCACCATGTGTATCCGTACAGATCACACGTAAATGACCCTGATCGGTCAGAACAGGGCTCGGTCGGGATGGGTACAAATATTGCTCCCCCTCGTCGCTGTCCTTTCGATGAAAGAGGCAACGAAGTTTGAGTCATTATTAATGTTGTCATAAATACTCGCACATGATGTCCAAATGCGAACCGCCTTCGATCGTTATCATCAGTATCGGTTGCATCGAATCGAGGCATCGAATGAACCCTGTGTTTACACGTGTCTTCATTAGCCGTTCTGCCGAAATAATAATGATGCTTCGATAAATGCTATCTCTTCCTTCGGCTATATAAACGATACTTCGGACGATTCCTGCTTACGCTTTCAAATTTCCTCTCTCTACAATCTCCTTCCCAAAACCTTCACTTCTAAACACTCCTGCAATGGCTGCTTCTTCATCATCCACCCCTTCTTTCGACTAGAAAGATATCATGGCAGTAATGGAGCTCCTTGGGAAGAAATGCATCGAGGATATCATCTTCAAGTCTCCTTTGGGCGATGAGGTTCTTTGCCTTGGTCCGGCATTTTCTTCAGAAGTCTCAGCCGATGAAGTTCAACATCTTGATCCCTTCTTCCTGATCTGCCCTGGAGGAGAATTATCAATCAGATCCGGATCCATTCTTGATGCGGCAAACGTGTTAAAAACCCCTCAGACATGGTTGAAGCCACTTCCAGATTGGGAAGAATGGTTCCTCCGGTGTCATCCCAACATGAAGCAATGTGGAAAAACATGGGCATCTATGAATGCATAAAACTCTCCATTCGCGAGTATCAAGTTAGTCCAGCCCTTCTTCTCACTCTTTCAACACTTTGGAGTACTTCGATCAACACCTTTCTCTTCGGCTGTGACCCAATGAGTCCTTCCATCAAGGACATTTGCCATCTGACTGAGCTATGCCTTTCGGCATGCCCTACTATGCAGGTGCTGTTTCTAAACAACGCAAGGATTATCCAAGCAATGCGAATAAAGGTTACACCAATTTCTTGAAGGCCTACTGCTAGCAATAAGGTCCGGTTGAAGAAGAAGAACATACGACCTTTCTTCTTCTTTGGATTTGTCGACATCTTCTGTGTTAGCGCCCTTCAAGTCACTTCCGAATACGTTGCTTTGGCTGAACAACTAGCTCGAGGTCATAGGATTGCTTTGGCACCTTACGTTCTTGGCCATTTATATCAGTCTTTATGAGGCCACTCGTAAAGGGTTACATTCTGCAAGAGGGCCGCTGTGGCTCCTGTAGATGTGGTTTTTTTGCTTACTTTCGACCTACTCTCTTCAACCATACAATGCATAAAAGAAAGCCATACTCCTCTTTCAGCGACCGAATTCTCCACATCTTCTCGGAGAGCCCCACAGTCAAAAACTATCTCATAGGATTCCTCTCCCTTGACAAATCCAAGGAAGACTAATCCTTCATGCCTTTTTCAGAGGAAACAACATATGGACCAGGGCGGCTCACGTAGCAATTTGAGCCAGATGATGAATATGTGGTAGGTCGGTGGCATCACGCTCGGACCAACTATATTATCGGCCGCGATCCTTTTATGGAGGCACGATTGAGTCGGGCAAAAATGCCAAGGCCGGGATCGAGCAGTACTATCCATCGCTAGTTGCTTGACAATTTGGCCTCGTCCAATGTATCCCATGCCCCCTTACTCATAAAGCCTATAATCAGCCTCCTTACGATCGTGCACTAGCGACCGATGTGGAGCTCTATGTAACTCTTAGCACAACATATCACAAAGAGTCACTCACTTTGATGATCCCAAGTTATCCCAACTTTTCCTAGGCAACAGATAGCTTTGTCACATGGTGGGATCGCTACCACTAAATTGATAGGTGGTAGAAGCAAGGCAAAGCTTATACGTCAATTCATCTCTCAATTGGATGTGGTGAAGAACAAGAAAAGAAGTGCTGCCCTGCCGCCCGCTCCTACTGCCAAGAGGACGACGGGCAGGGCAACAACAAGATCGGCCGCTACTTTTGCTCTGACCCCAACAGTTGATGCTCCTGTCCCAGCGAGCCAAGTGATCACAAAGGAACATTCAGAAATCGTCACGTTTATTCGACCACAACGGATGGCTCCGAAGAAGATCTCAGACTTGGGAGATCTCTTCAGTCAACCTCCGAAATTCCCACCATCCTTTCCAGTGCACTAATCCTCCCAAATCTCATCCAATAGTAGAGGATCGGCTGCTGTCGACATCGGCTATACCTAGTCAGCCATCAGGAACTTCTTCGGACGAGGCTATATTCGCTTTTGAAAAATATTTCAAAACAAAGTATTGGCTTGGCCTTATCGTCGCAGATTATTCACAAGAAATCGACGAAGGCCTAAAATGCCATGAGGAAACCGATTTCAATAAATGCTGGAATAAATGGTGGCGGGATAGAGAAAGACCGCATAATCCTAATCTTCCTTTTGATGAGAAGTATCACCCGCCTTATCGTTCTAATCTGCCACCATTCCTAACCTCCAATTGGCCGTTGGCAACCATAATAAAAAAATCCTCAAGCTATTAGCGGTCGACCAATCTTCTATGCTGTTCGGTCCCATCTAGGTGAAGATCGCACGCTCGTACATCTGTTTATACTGATTTAATTGCTTATGTGTTCGTTAACTCCTTTCTATTCTTCTTGCAGTGACTTGGGAATTGCCGCCAGCCGTCGAACGAATGGTCACGACCCAGCAACAACATCGATTGCCTATACCAGCAACCCCCTTATCCGCAATTCCTCCAGCAACCATGGCAGCTGCAGCAGTAGTAACTCCGGTGGTTCTGAGGGTCCCTGACCCTGTAATTACAGAGGTTGTGACCCTCGACTCAGAAACGATAGTCAGTGTAGAAGGTGTCCACTCTAACAGTCCACCCGAGGTCAACAATATTCTCGGTGACTCGGAGTGTGCGATGCAGACTCCCTCCAACCCTGCACCAGTGATTCAGAGTTTGGCTGCAGAGCCTCCCTCTCAATCCTTCGCTATAAATTTTGCTCCTCCGTTGCTACTCCTTCCGCCACCTGTAATGATCGAGAAGACTCCGGCTTCGACCGAGTTCGAAGCTGTGGTTGCAACATAGATGGTTGAGGAAACAACGGAGACCGAAAGAGCTGTGACTGAGGAAATAGAAGCTGTAGGCGTTTCAGTTGAGATATCTGAACCAGCTTTGACGAGATCGAAGAATCCTGCTGCCACTTCGGTTGAGGCCGTCGAAACGGTTCCAGCTGATGTTGCAGATTCTACCGCAATCGAAATTGTTGGGATAGTTTCGGCCGTTACTGTTGCCGAGACATCTATGGCCAAGATGGCCGAACCTAGCTCTCATCGGCCAACTATTCCGGTAATTACACTTGCAGGTGTTACCCCTGCCCTCAACAGTAGAGGTTTCCATCTCATAGGCGATATCCTTTCTTTGTTTGAGAGAGCCTTTACTAGAGAAGCAACTGCAGCCATCTCTTATCAACAATCTGCAGGATGTAAAGACCGAACTTCACATCCTTTTGCAAAAGGGATTGGCAGGATCTTTTGACACTGAGTCGATCGACAGGCTCGACTGATTAGTCAAATCATACTGCATCCTCTCCTGGTTAGATCCCACTCTAGTTGCCAAGGTATTTGCTCTCCAGGAGCTTCAAGGGCTGCTGAAGACATGTCATCATGCTGGTGTTGTTGTCGGTCGCCTTGAGGCCGAACAAGCTGTGGCTGAGTCCAAGAGGACTTCTGCACACACCATTGCCCAGAAACTCGTGACCAAGAATGCCGCGGTGGAAACTACCAAGGTCGAGTTGGAGAAGGGAAGCGTTGTTTTAAGAAAAGGCCGTTTATAGGAGCCCTTGCAATGTTACTATTTATATCTTTTAGTACATAGGCTCATTTTTTAAGGACTTGCTCAATGACATAAGGTCCTTCCTAAGTAGGTGACCACTTACCTAATGCTCGGTCATTCGGGCCGATGGGCAAAACCATCTTCCAGATCGTGTCCCCTTCTCCAAAGGACTTTCCTCTCACCCTTTTGTTATATGCCTGTGCCATGGCCGCTTTGTTAGCCATGATCTAATCCAGAGCCCTAATACGGCCTTGCCTAACTCCTCAAGCTCGGCCAACATCGCCCTTGTGAACTCCGAGGGAGTTAACTGGGCTTCATACACGGTTCACAATGATGGGATCGTAATTTCCAAGGGTAGGACTGCATCGTGCCCTTAAGTTAATGCAAAAGGACTGACCCCAGTGCTAGTACGGGGCGACACTCTGTAAACCCATAGGGCCTCAAATAGCTTGATATGCCATTCTCGTGGATTCCCTCGTATCATTGTTCTCAAAATATTCTTGATCACCTTGTGATTGGCCTTGGCCTAACCATTGGCCTGGGCATAACACGGGGTCGAATTCAGGATCTTTATGCCATATCGGTTGGCCGTAGCATGCACTTCCTTCGCCGAGAAAGCAGCACCTCGGTCCTTGGTAATAGATTCTGGTACTCCAAAACGATGGATAATATTAGTTTCAATGAAACCAATGATTTCCTCATGACCCACTTTCCTCATGGGTTTTACCTCGACCCATTTGGTGAAATAATTGGTCGCTACTATGATGAATGTGTCCATTCGAGTCGAAGGCGGGTGAATCTGTCCGATCAAATCGTGATTGCCCATCCTCGAAATGACCATGGCTTTATTATGGGGTGTAATTCGGCCGCAGGTACATGTTGGACCGGTGCATTCTTTTGATAGGCTTCACAACCTTTCGCATATTGGATACAATCGGCTATCATTTCCGACTAGAAATAGTAGTAGAATCTAAGTGTAAACATCATCTTTCTTCCTGCCTGATGGGCCCCACAAATTCCTTCGTGAATCCCTTCCATGACTGACATGGCTTCTTTCTTAGATAAGCACTGAAGTAAAACCCCATCGGCCCCTTTTCGATAAAGTTCATTATCAACCATCACATAATTTGCGGCCGATCTCCGTATGCTCCTGTCAGTCTTGGTATCATGACTTTGTAAATAGCCTATGAGAGGAGCTCTCCAATCATCTTCTTCCACTTCTATTTGGCATATTTTCATTACGTCCTTCCTTTGGAAAACAGAAGGTAAAGACCTTCTCTGGACCGTAATCGACCGACCGGGCGATCCCCTCCAGGCTTCCAATCCTGTAGCTAACTGTGCCATCTCGTTGACATCCACGTTATATTCCTGAGTGATGTGCATTGGTTCGACCTATTCAAACTATTCGAGCAACTATATTGCTACAACATAGTATGGTAATAACGACGGGCGGGTGCACTTAAACAAACCTGCCATCTAATTTATCACCAACTGCGAATATCCGATAACCATCACGTTTTTTCACTTGTAATTCTAACAATAACTCTAGACCGATTATCTTAGCTTCATATTCGGCCTGATTGTTAGTGCATTCAAATTCTAACTGGAATGCGAATTCCTGCCGATTCCCATTAGGGGCGATCAATACGATTCCGGCTCCAGACATCTCATGTGTCCTCTACCCGTCAAAATTTAATTTCCACGGTATGAGTTGCACATAATATAGATCTAGGATGCCCGGAGGAATTTGCTTCTCGAGATCTAAGGGGTGATCGGCCAATATGGTCCAACCTTTTACTGCTTTCTATGGCACATACTGTAAATCAAACTCGGATAGAGCCAACACACATTTACCAATCCGGCTGCTTAAAATCGGCCAGTTTAGCATATCTTTCACTAAATCGGTCATAGCTATTACATGTACCCTCTCGACCAATAAATAATGGCTGAGCTCAGTGGTTGCGTAGTACAATGACAAACACAATTTCTCCATGGCCGAATATCGCCTCTCCGCATTAAGCAACGTCCGACTCAAGTAACAGACCGCCCTTTCTTTCCACATGTCGTAATCTTGCGATAGAAGAGCTCCGATCGACTCTGCTGAGGCTGCGACATATAGCTTGAGCAGTTGATTTTTGATAGGGGCATCGACATAGGTGGCTTCATTTGATACTCCTTGATTTTATCAAAAGCCAATTGATGCTTTGCTTCTCACACGAATTCGGTCCCCTGTTTCAATTTCAATAATGGAGAGAAGATATTAGTTTTACTTGCACAGTTGGATATAAACCGCCTCAAATAATTGACATGGCCCAAGAACTTTTGCAATTCAGCCTTGTTTCCTGGTTGCCGTGCGTTAATCACGGCTTGGGCCTTGTTCTGGTCGACTTTAATTCCTCTTTAATGTACCAAAAATCCTAAGAAATTACCGGCCAAGACTTCAAAAGCACATTTTAATGGGTTCATCTTCAATTTGTGGAGCCTCATCTGCTCAAAGGACTTGCGCAAGTGGGCCAGATGCTCATTTGCATTGGTCGACTTGACTACCACATCGTCCAAGTAGGCTTCCATAAATCGATCGAGCATGTCATGAAAAATAACATTCATTGCCCTTTGGTATGTGACCTCTGCATTTTTCAACCCGAAGGGCACCATTATCTAACAATATGTCCCAAGAGGTCCTTTGCATCTGAATGCCATTTTCGGGACGTCATCCAATGCTATATAGATTTGATTGTATCCAGAATGTCCGTCCAAGAAGGACACAATCCTGTGTCCATCGGTCCGATGGATAAGCTGATCGACCAAGGGCATGGGATATTTGTTGTTCGGCGTAGCCAGATTTAAATTCTTGAAATCAATGCACACTCTTAACTTACCACTCTTCTTCGTCACCGGGACTATTTGACATCCACTTTGCATATTTGATTGGTTGGATAAAATTGGCCTTTAGGAGTCGCTTGATCTCTTCCTTGATCTTGAGGGTGACTTCGGCCATCATCCACCTTGGCGGTTGCTTATATGGCCGATAACCTTCCTTCGTGGGCAATCTATGTTCGACTAGAGATCTATCAAGCCCTGACATATCATGGTAATCCCATGCAAAACAGTCGGTAAACTCTAAGAGTAGACTTGTTAACATTTTTTTCTCGGGCAGTTGTAACAAGTCGCTTGTAAAAGTTGGTTTCAGATCCTGATCCATCCCCAAGTTGATTTCAACCAGGGGATCTTGGACCTGCAGTCGACTATCTTCTTTTTCTTCTGAGAGGTCTTCAAGCTTAAAACTATCTTCATCAACCAATTTATTTATTTCGGCCAAGTTCACAAAACTACCTTCGTCGGTTTCCTTTAGGCTTTCTTCAAGCCTCTTTATTCTGGCTGTAAAGTCGGCCCCGTGTACTTCATCCCTTGATGTCCTGATCATGGGATCTCCTCGATGATACAACGAGCGACTGGTCGATAAGGGACGATGTCCTTCGGCTAGGCATCATTGGTCCGAGTTACTTCCGGAATAGTTTGCACAATACTATTTGGATTCTTTTTCACTGTGATCCCAGTAGGGCGACCAAGCTTGTTCCTCTCGGTAAATCTGATGGGCCCCACTTCTTCGCCGTAATAATAAACTTCATTGGCATTTGACGTGGCCAAGAAGGGTTTATTATCGGCCAAGACCAGCTTGACCTTATCCTGGTCTCAGAAAATCACGAACTGATGGAGAGAAGATGGGATACATGCAAAGGAATGGATCCAATCTCTTCCCAATAATGCATTATAGCTTGACGAGGTGTCTACTACGAAAAACGGTGCCAAGACAGTCTTAGTGCCCACAATTAGGTTGACCAGTAAAACACCGTGTGTGTTAGTGACATGGCTAACGGTAACTTTTGATGGGATTAGATCGGCTGTAGTCTTTTCTACTATGGCCATCATCCTCTTTGGTAACAAATTCATAGCGGCCCCACTATCCACCAAAATCCTGGTAATGGGACACCAATCCAAGTGGGCTGATATATACAACGACTTAAGATGCCGTTTCATATCATTGGTGGGTTTGTCGATAATTACTCTTTAGGACGCACCATCAATCGCAACGGTGATTGTGTTGACATGTGACACCTTGTCAATCTTGACTTCATTTTCCTTGCATTCTTCAAATGGGAAGGAGGCATGTTGTATGATTACTGGGGGAGTATTCTTCCACATCCCTTGACATTGTGTTTGGTTGAGTGGGTCGTGCTTGAAAGCTGGATGACAACGTGAACACCATGTTACAATGGAACACCACCGGTGACAACAAACCAATTTCAATTTCTCCACTCAAACCTTGCCCCCCTAGTGTTTCAGATTCAATTTCTTTGGTCTGCCTAGGGTGTTCTTCAGCCACGGGTTCGGCCGAGAAGTCGATAATTGGGGAACTCTTTCGAGCATCTGCAGTCGACGAGAGTTCGTTAGCTAGCCATTCCTCTGTTGGAAAGCTATCTTCACTAAGGTAGTTCGACCAGTTACCGCAACTGTCCTCCTCTTTGGAATTTCCTGATTGAGTCGTGTTGTTGAGTGCATCTTAGCTTTTCTGTGTCGTAACTGGTATCATAGCTTCGACCTCGTTCACTGCCACTTGCTCATCAAGCACGAGAACCTTTCAAAACGGGTGGGGAAGTCTAGCTTCCGGTCGGGGAAACATTCTTCCCCTTCAATGTCTCTTCTTGCAGCAACCCTCTGCCTTTGCCCCTGGCGCTTCTGAGTCTTAGTCAAAAGCTCCGATATTGCTGGAAACTTTGGGTGAATAACTCGTTTTCATACCCCCTCTTGTGTGGTAGGAAGCGTGACCATCATTGTTAGGGGTGGTCCCCAGCGTGAACGGCGATTGGAGGCCGAGTGTATCAGCCAGTTGCGATCTCTACCTTTACTACGGTGTTCTCTTCCCTTTTCAGGAGGGTTTTCCGACCGAGACAGTTTCCCGTGCGCATCGGTCGCAAATTCAAGACCCTTGGTGCCTTCCCCCAATAGCAATCGACCGATCATTCTGGGACCGGGAAATCCAACGATGTTCCTGCTCGGGCCGGATAGGTGTTCTTCACGAGTTAATCGAGTTGAGGTTGATTTTCGGTCTCGGGTGATCCCTAAGATTGGCCGAGACCATGTTTACCTCCATATTTGTTGGGAATGGATCGATGTCGATCAACGTCGCCTCCTTTTCCTTTTCTGGGAACTTCAGCAACCCACGGTCGATGTGGTCCTGAATAACGTTCCTGAAAACAACACACTTGTTAGTGGAGTGGGATTGAGATCTGTGCCATTTGTAATATTGGATCTTTTGTAATTCATCGGCCAGAGGTACTTTATGATTAATAAGAACCTTAATAAACTTTCTGGCCAACATGATCTCAAATATTTCTTCAGCTCGAGTGATATCAAAGGTATACACCTTATGGGCCTTTTGTGTGGTCGGGGTGATCGATTCCGCTTTGACCAATGCCGAACATACCCATGGCTTCTTAGCCACCACTTCAGCAATCACAATTTCATTTTAGGGTTATTGTAGTATGTCCCTAATGATGAATATATTCGTCTAGCTCCTTCCTGAAGTAGTTCCTCGTAACAAGAAACTTTTTTAGTTAAGTCGTATAAATCAGTAAACTCCATCCCAATGAATTTTTTGCGGAGCTTGTATTCCAGACCGTCTTGTTTGAGTTGCACGAATTTGGCCTCAGTCATGACTACTTTTTAACGGCTCTTTGCTCGCTTGAATCGCATAATATAACTCTCGCATGGTTCCCCAGGCAACTACCGGAATCGCGCGAGATTGGCCGTGGTTGTCTCCATGGTTTCTGGAGAAGAATTGGGCATGGAACTTTTCTTCCAATTCTTGCCAATTATGTATTGAATCTGGAAGTAAGTTTGAATACCATGTGAAGGGCGCGACAATTAACGAGTAACCAAATAACTGTAACTTATGATAATTATTGTTAGCTAACTTGCACATTGCATGGTGAACCGGCCAACATGTTCAATAGTCGACTGACTAGGTTCACCAGAAAACAAAGCGAAATCCGGTCGATAATTCCTTGGTAATGGATGTTGCCTATATACCCAATTCGGGTATGGTTTGTGATAGGTGGGGATAGTGTTTCGGCCTAACACTTGGCCAGCAACCTCTTGAATGAGTTGCATTATCCGGTCCAAATAGATTAAGATTATCTTGAAATATGGGCCAAATTTGCATTATCTGCTGAGGTTCTACGACCGGCGGTTGATTTGGGCCAAATTGATTAAGATTATCTTGAAATCTAGGGCCCTGCAGTGGATTGAATCCAGCTGGAGGTCCATGATTTTGTTTTCAGGCATAAAATCCCTGGCCTCTCGTTCAGGTCGCCTGACTTCCATGGGAGATGGTGCATTCCTGACTTTCGGAGGAGGAATTAGTGGTGGGTTACATTGTAACGGTGGCATAGGTGGCAATGTGATTGTATTACTGACCGAACTTCCATTATGTTGCATCACTAGCGGCGTCTGCTCTGTTATTACGGCCAACAACCGTTGCGTAGCTTTAGTCTAGCTGGCCATGTAATGATTGGTGCTCTCGGCCTGGATACGGAATTGCTCCGCATGGGCCCTTCCATATTCCCGCACCATTTGGATGCCCATTTGAACGTCCCAAAGTACAACAAATACCTCGTTAGGGAGTATGGCTCGAGACGTGGATGGTCTGGCCTGATTTCCAGTCGGGTTGGACACCTGTGGGGGCGCTTGGACCTGCACATCATCACTTGGAGGTGGTGTGGTCGGTGTAGAAGGCTCGGCTCCGGAAGCACGAGCACTTCTCCTCATTTTTGGCAAAAGTCAAACTGACAGTTAATAGATAGGGTCCCACCGGGCGTGCTAGAAAATTGTTCGACTGTTGTTTTCTCACGGTGTGCGGGCGTGCTAGAATTGTTTTTGCGGCTCCAATTCAAACCGAACAACAATGACCCCGAGCGCCAAGATAGACAGACACACAGTATGATCGAGATCTGGAGAGATTGGTTGCCTATTCAGCCACTCGCTCAATGCGCAAATGGATTAAGCGATAATCAGAGAGTGGGGTTCGTCCTCTTAAGATGGGTTACTCTGCCTTCCATACGAAAGGACTTTTCAATACAGATTAAATGAGATGGGAAAGAAATCCTTACAGTTGTCCACTGTGAACTGTTGAAGAATGCCTCTCCGATGCAGAACTGAATCCAACGTATGAGCGTAGACTCAAGATTATGGCTAAAAGTTACTAGCTACTTGATTAACACTACTGGTTACACTACGGAATGGAAATAGCAAGTTCGGAAAGTAAATGGTTACACTAAGGAATGTAATTTACTTAACAGGAAAAGTAAAGGGTTACACTACGGAATGTAAAGAAATTGGTAATTGAAAGATAGTTGAAAAGATAATTGCTTTGGTTTGATTGGTTTGGTATGAGACGCCTTATTTTTGTTGTAATTTTTTTTCTATTTATAGCTCTAAATCAGCCATTCTGGATCAGTCCCACGTTCCGACGGTTATGGCAACCGTTCTTCATGACTTGAGTTCTGGATGCTTCCCACGTTATGTTCCTTTTGTTCCTCCTTTAGCCACCTGTCAAGTGACCGGGCGAACTCGATCGCTTACCACTTGTCATATAATCGTCAAAGCTCAATCGCTAGTCTTCTTGACCGCTTTAATGACGTTCAACCATAATTGATATGTTGTGGCCCCTCTTTCCAAGACATAACTGTATATATCTGCAGGAAATCCTCTGATCGCACCATTGGTATCCGTACAAATCACACGTAAATGACCTTGATTGGTCGGAACAGGGCTCGAAACGGGTACGAACAGGGATATGGAAACTTGTATTGATATCACTGATATTATTGTTGATACCTAGAAATATCATGATATTGGCAATTGGGAACTTGTATATGGTCTATTTATCATGTTAGTGTTAAAGAACTCTTTTTTTTTTTTTTTTTTTTTTTTCCCTTTTTATGATTTTTCATTCAAGAAGCATACAAGGTTGTTTAACCGACACTCAATTTTGTCGACCAAAGAAAAATATATTTCGATTTCTTTGGTATGGGTTTTTGAATACTAAAATCTGCAAATCTCCTATCTTTCTAAAGAATAAAATATAAAAATAATTGAACTTTTAAAAACGATTCTAAAAGCCCCCACCAATTTAAAAGCATAAAATGAAAGCCAGATAAAGTAAAAAAAGAAGATGAAAAGATCAAGTATAATTTGTTATTGTGAATCGGATTTGAATTGTAAATCTTAGGATTCAAATAGTAGAATCGACGGATTCATCCAAAAAGGGATCCAAGCTAGGATTCAAATCGTTTTTCCCAAGAGTTGAATCCAATCGTAAATCATAAGTCATAGGATTTTGACAACTATGCTTGTGAACGGTGTTCGTAGTATTGGGAATTTGGTATCAGTACATGCATCATTGGTTGGGGATATGGAAACTAGTATAGATATCACTGATATTATCGTTGATACCTAGAAATATCATGATATTGGCAATTGGGAACTTGTATACGGTCTATTTATCATGTTAGTGTTAACGAACTATTTTTTTCCTTTTTATGATTTGTCTTTCAAGAAACATACAAGATTGTTTAACCAACACTCGATTTTGTCGACCAAAGAAAAAGATATTTCGATTTCTTTGGTTTGGGTTTTTGAATATTAAAATCCCCAAATCTCCTCTCTTTATAAAGAATAAAATATAAAAATAATTGAACTTTTAAAAATGATTCTTAAAGGCCGCACCAATTTAAAAGCATAAAATGAAAGCCATGTAAAGTAAAAAAGAAGAATAAGCAAAGATAAAGTATAATTTGTTATTGTGAATCGGATTTAAATTGCGAATCTTAGGATTTAAATAGTAGAATCGATGGATTCGTCTAAAGAGGGATCCATGCTGGGATTCAAATTGTTTTTCCCAAGAGTCGAATCAAATCATAAGTCATAAGATTTTGACAACTATGCTTGTGAGCAATGTTCGTAGTATTGGTATCATTACATGTATCGGTGGTTGGCGATATGTAAACATGTATCAATATCACTGATATTATCATTGATACCCAGAAATGTATCGTTGACTGAGGGAAACATTGGGGAAACATGAGGAAATGGTGGAATTTCTCAATGAAACTTTAGGAGATGCTAAAATATACATATTTGCATATTTAGGTATCAAATAAATGAAAAAAATGCATGCATAATAAGTTTCTCTTTAATGGGGGTCTAAAAGCATGTAACCTTGACTCAGGGAAACATTAGAGAAACATGGGGAAAACAGTGGAATTTTTCAATGATATTTCAGGAGATGCTAAAATACACATATTTGCATATTTAAGAATAAAATAATAGCGAAATAGACGCATATTTGCATATTTTGGAATCAAATAATAAATTTCGCTTTAATGGGGCCTAAAAACATGTATAGTTGACTTAGGGAAACATTGTGGATACATGGGGAAAATGGTGGATCCATCTATCCGTCAAACCATCCATCTATGCATGCATATACATACATACAAACACACATGCATGATCCATCATGCATGCACACACATAAATACCCAAACACACACACACACACACACACACACACACACACACACACATATATATATATATATATATATATATATAGGGAAAAGGTACTATGCGCTCGAGCTCACGATAAGCTCCCATGAGGTCGAGCTGTGTGGGCCCCACCGTGATGCGTGTCGACCATCAACACCGTGCATTTGATGGGTCCCCTTTAAATTATGGGATATCCCAAAAATCAGCCGTATATGGAACTCAGGTTGGCCATACCATCTAAAATCATGTGAAGACATGCCAAAAACATATAAAAGCACTTGGTGGGGCCCACCTGAGTTTTGAATGCTGCTGAAACTTGGTTTGAACCCTCATCCAAGTGGGACACACATAAAGGATGGGCTGGATTTGCAAACCACATCTCGGTGGGCCCAAAAAATGATTATTAATGTTTTAATGATGCACGGCCCCTCTCAACTTTTGTATGTGGTGTGGCCCACACAAATCACGGATTGACTTGATTTTTGAGACCTAGGCCCACGATGGAATGGTGCATCTGACTGATGGGGTAGATGTTCGAAACGCATCACGGTGGGGCCCACACAGCTCGACCTCATGGGACGTTCCCATCAGCTCGAGCGCATAGTACCTTTTCCCATATATGTGTGTGTGTGTGCGTGCACGCGTGTGCGCCATCCATCCAACCAACCATCCATTCATCCGTGCATACATCCATCCATGAATGCATGCATCCATATACATGCATACAAACACACATTTCATCAATCAACCTTGCACCTGGTGATATCAATACATTGGCGATATTATCGATATATCGTTGATACATTGGCAATACAAGTGATACCTGGAATTTACACAGTTGAAGATATTGGCGATATTGATAGAATGGCGATACAAGTGACAACTGGAATTTACATAGTTAAAAATATTGGCAATCCATTGGCGATCTATCACTGATATGTGGAATTTCTGATACTACTAGTGTTATTGGTATCTCCGAGTTGGAGATGCGGATAATATTGGGAATACTCCGAACAATGCTTGTGAGTGGCCTCAATGTAAGCCTCTATGTCTATGGTGCATGGTTCCAAGAGTCTTGGTAAAAGAGATAGCTTGATGTCCTAGTAGGTAGCCAATTGTAGAACTTTTACTAATGTACCATTTAAGGTGCAACCCCAAATAACCAGGATAAAGGCTAAAGTGAGGACAATGGGTGATGTTGATGGTGACGATGATGTTCCAAGACTCAATAGTTAACATGACACTCCTTTTAGTATTGCACTATTTAATCCATTGTTTTATTTATTTATTTATTTTTGAATGGTAATTCTATTTATTGCTAAATAATGGAAAAAAAAAACAAAATAACGAAGGTGATGAGAAGGCATCTCAAATACAAAGGATGACCTTGCCCCCAAATAGATTAGAACCACTCTTTCACCAATTACAATGCCAGCTTGGAGCAGTTGGGTGGGGTTGGCTACCCGAATCCTTTTCTGCCATTCTACTCTATTGCATATATAAAAATGAACTAGTCAGGAAAATTTTAAGGATTCTTTGTCAAGTTTATTTGTTTATTTGAGTGGAAAAGCAGTTTGCGTAGACTTCCTTTTTGTTTTATTTGTCTTACAAATTTGTTTATTTGAGCACAAGGATCCCATGTAAGTTGTTTGAGTGATTTCCTTCTCAAACTCCTAGGAAT
Organism: Magnolia changhungtana; assembly: GCA_030180095.1. Taxonomy (NCBI): domain Eukaryota; kingdom Viridiplantae; phylum Streptophyta; class Magnoliopsida; order Magnoliales; family Magnoliaceae; genus Magnolia; species Magnolia changhungtana. The sequence goes on from JASAUF010000160.1 coordinate 715,080, forward strand.
ACTAAGTTAGTTTAGTGCTGTTCTATCTAGTGTTAACAGTTGGTTGTGAATTCTTCATGCATCCCAGTTTGCTTGAAACACTTCCATTTTTTTTTTGGCAACTAGAACAGGTTGAAATGAAGCCACATCCACACCCAGAAAGGCCAGATCGACTTCGAGCAATTATGGCTGATCTTGCTACTTCTGGTATGAAGTTTTCCTTTTGTTGGATGCTGCACCAGTTGATTTTGATTGCCTTGCTTCTTTCTATTAGGGTCTGTCTGGATTGTAGAACTTCAACTTGGGTGAGATTTCTATGGAGAAGAATTCCTTGGAAGAGATTACTAAGCTTTTTTGAAAGCTCTAATTTACGAGTTTGATGAGTTCACCTACATTTCTTAAGTGAAACCAAGGCAACCAAAAAACGAGAACTTTAGGTTTCCATGGAAGCTCTTCCATAAATATCTGCTAGAGTTTGATTTATCAAGTCATCGGCTGTGACTTGTTTTTTTTTTTTTTTTTTTTTTTGCTTTCCTTAGTGCATTTTACCTTTATGAAAGTGTTTGTAAAGCCGTTTATTAATTTTTCGATACTTGTAGGAATATTTCCTGGAAAATGCTTTCCGGTACCTTCGAGAGAAATTACACAAGAAGAGCTTCAGATGGTAAGCTAACACCGTTTTAGTTGTGAAGGCTGAAGCCCAAGTGGTTTAGTCGTGAGCATATGTTTCAGTAGTATATAAGATAGATTCTTAGGGCTTAATTAGCTGGAAATATGTAGAAGACTTGTTTTGATACGGTGTAATTTGTCGAGAAAAACACTGGCTATTGTTTTGATGCATGCTACGTTAGTTGGATTGCTATGATCAACAGTACAATGTTTGACATATCGGTATCACGTTACATATCGCACCCTTGGTATACAGATACGCATCGGTTATCGGATGGGATATATCGGTTCTATCGCGTAGTGTATTGCTATTGTTGGAAACATGGGGAAACATTGGAAAATTGGTCAAATTTTTCAATGAAACTTTAGTGATTGTTAAAAAAGACATCAATACACACTTATAAATCAAAACATTACAAAAAAAAAAAAAAACAAGCGCATATAATAGGTTTTCATTGTATGGGGTCCTAATCTATGCTTTGTCCAATTGAATTGATGCAACTATATTCAAAGTCTATTGATATAATGTAGAAATGTAAGAAGATGTGTGGAAACATAAGCAATACATTCAAAACCAAAAGAACAATCACTAGATCAGGTTACATACATGTTTGATTTTATGTTTGGACACTAAGATTGCAACCGATTTGTGAGAAATTGGGAAAATTTTATTTTATTTTTTTTTCAATTTTCCACAACTCGGCCCATCTCCTCCAAGTCTTGAAATCGAAGAAAAATCATGGATTTATAATAATTTGACACTAATTTAACATGATTTATAGGAAAAAAGGATCGAAAATCGAAAATGATCGAACATGTGGGATATATCCCACTAATGTGTTTTGTATTGCACAGGTGGGATACAAAATATATCGTGGGATATATCGGCCGATATCATCGATACTTAAAACATTGCAACAATCTTACCCCACAGATACAAAAAAAAAAAAAAAAAAGAGAAGAAAAACAAATGAAAAACTAATGTCCCAAATCACAAAATTTCAGTTGGTACCTTGTAGCCTGTAGGGTTAGCATCACACCATTTAGCTACAAATATTGCTCCTTCTATAAGCATGCCGTCACACCACACACATTTGATCATCAATATATTTTGAGAAATTACTGTTGAAAAATTAGAGAATCTCTCATATTAATAAATACTGCCTCATATATATATTTTTTTTGTTCACAATCATTTTACTCATAGTCATAGGTTACATTTGGGAAGATTCATAATGCTAAAGCTCTTACTTGGTCTATATTATCCATCTTATCTAATCTGAACCCATAAAAGGCTCACAGCGTTTTAATTTATTTGTTTTTGATGGGTAACTTTGAAATTTTATTAAAAAGGTAAAGGAAAAAGTACAAGCAAAAGAAATGGGAAAATTACAATGGCAATTTAAAACCTGACAAAGCTACAAAAAAGAAACCAAACAATAACTACTGCACTATCTCCTATCAATGATGGAAAGAGAGGCCCGAACTGGAACCTCTTCAACATGTTGATCTGCTTGTAAATTGGTGTCATAATGCATAGGAGAAGGACATGATAAAGCAAATTTAGAGCCTTTCTCAATCACTTTAGCCAACCTCCACAGGCATATCCCTAATCTGGCCCGTTTTATCACGTTGTTTGGGGATCCAACAATTATGAGTGATGGATTAAACTTTGTGCTGCCTTTATTCTCTGAAGCAATGCAACTACCTTAGCATAGTTGGAGCCAGCTATTCCGAGAACTTTAAACAACATGACGTACCCATTGCTTCTCATGATTCCCCTGATAGTGGCATCGCCAGGATTCCCCATAGAGCATCCATCAAAATTCAACTTACAAAAGTCCTCCATGGGGTTGAGGGGCTTCTCCTTGTCTCTTTAACCTTTTGACTTTCTAACCACATAAGAATTAGGGTATTCTCATTCCAGTTATAGGAGATAAGCTGTCTAGGAGTTCCTTTCATCTTAACATTCGCATTGCCTCAATTTGTAATTAGCCCGAAAATCTTCTAATGATCACATTTACTACTATAGATTTCCCTTTAAAAATCCTGCTACTTCTCCAGCCACAAAACCCAAAGAGTACATCTTCATAGAAAACGATCCATAAGACCCATTTCTTTAATCCACCAACCCTCTACATCATGCTTGACAGACGCATGTATAGCCCCCCACAATGCTATGTTATCTGCATACATCATGGGCTCTCTTCCTGCAAATGCCTTGTTAACTTGTTCATAACCAATGCAAAAAGGTATGGGTTTAATGCGACCAATGGTGCTGGACTACAGTAACTGGGAACCCCTTATCTTTTCATTAGTGGTTCTCACATTTGTTATCACTCCCTCATACATATCCTTAATCATGTCAATATATCATCTTCGAACTCCTTTTTTTTTTTCCCCAACATCCACCAAATTAACTCTTTAGGGATCCTTTGTATGCTTTCTCAAGTAAGTAAAGACCACGTGAAATCCTTCTTTCTCTCCCATTATTTCTCCATCAATTGCCGTAGTAGGAAAATAGCTTTAGTGGTAGACCTCCCCAAGTCCTTGTCATGAAACAAAACTGATTTTCTAATATATTTGTCTCATTCTGCAGTCTTTGCCCAATCACGCTCTCCCATAGTTTCATAATATGGCTCATAAGTTTAATCCATGATAATTAGTGCAGCTCTGTATGTCTCCTTTATCTTATAGATAGGTACCATGGTACTTCTCATCCATTTGTCTTGTATTTCTTCATTCTTACCATTTTTGAACAACTTTGTCAACCAAAATAACCCAATATCAGGGTGTGCCAAATCGGTTACGTATCGGCCGTAACGGCCGATACGTAACGGAAACGGTGGGACCTGTTACGCGATACGGGGTCAAAACGGCCGTTATAATTTGCGGACCGTAACGGCCGTTACGGGGCCGTTACAGCCATAACGGTCGTTACGGACCAGAATCCACATTGTTATGCCCCGAAAAAAAAAAAAAAAAAAAAAAAAAAAACATACCTTTTTTCCTTTCTTTTTCTTCTTCTTCTTCTTCTTCTTCTTCTTCTTCTTCTTCTTCTTCTCGAGCAAGCTATAATCATTCTTGGCGCATGACCGCATGGCCATGTATTAGTTGCTATTACTACTACGCTTCATTTTTGGCCATGGCATTTGGCTGGCTGCAGCTTCTTCTTCTTCTTCTTCTTCTTCTTCTTCTTCTCTCTTTCTCTCTCTCTCTCTCTCTCTCTCTCTCTCAATCTCTTCTTTCCCCCTTTCCGTCTTCTTTCTTTTCTCTTTCTTTCCCTCTTTTTTTTCTTTTCGGTTTCTCTCCTTTTTTTTTTTTTTTTTTCTTTTCTTTTTATTTGCAGCAGCAGCTGCTGTAGTACGTGTCACGCAAAGACGATCGCTGACACTCCTCGAGCTCCGAGTTGTACGAACGGTTCAAAGGAGATCAAAGTTATATGGGCTCCACAGTGATGTATTTATTACATCTACACCGTTCATCAATTTTCAGAGATCATTTTAAAGCACCCCCCAAAAAATGAATTATATCCAGAGATCATCTGGACCACACCAAAAATAGCAGCAGAAATAATGATTTTCACAGTTAAACAATTAGTAGGGCGCACGGTAACATTTATTTTCCATCCAATTTGACCCAGGTGAGCCCCACCATGATATATATATTTTATCCATATTGTCCATCCATTTTGCCACATTATTTTAGGTCAAGATCCAAAAAATTAGTAATATCCAAATTTCAGGTGGACCACACCATAAGTTAATGTTGTAGGTTATAGGTTATGGTCCATCCATTTTTTTATTTTTTTTTATTTACGCATTTATTTTAGTCCTTTTTTGAAATTTCGAAAAATCATTTTTTAATGATTATTTTGCTGTTTTAATGATGCCATATGATGTGTTAATCATAGTAGAACATGTTAATGTGCATTTTACATATTTGGGGTGCTATTTTATATTTTTTAAATATTTTTTTCTATTTACGCATTTATTTTAGCCCTTTTTTTGAAAATTTAAAAAATCATTTTTTAATGATTATTTTGCTGTTTTAATGATGCCATATGATGTGTTAATCATAGTAGAACATGTTAATGTGCATTTTACATATTTGGGGTGCTATTTTATATTTTTTAAATATTTTTTTCTATTTACGCATTTATTTTAGCCCTTTTTTTGAAAATTTAAAAAATCATTTTTTAATAATTCTTTTGCTGTTTTAATGATGCCATATGATGTGATAATCATAATAGAACATGTTAATGTGCATTTTACATATTTGGGGTGCCATTTTATATTTTTTTAATATTTTTTTCTATTTACGCATTTATTTTAGCCCTTTTTTTGAAAATTCAAAAATTATTTTTTAATGATTCTTTTGCTATTTTAATGATGCCATATGATGTGATAATCATAGTAGAACATGTTAATGTGCATTTTACATATTTGGCATGTCATTTTATATTTTTTTAATATTTTTTTTCTATTTACGCATTTATTTTAGCCCTTTTTTTAAAAATTCAAAAAATCATTTTTTAATAATTCTTTTGCTGTTTTAATGATGCCATATGATGTGATAATCATAGTCGAACATGTTAATGTGCATTTTACATGCTGTTAATGCCATATTACATTCATTCTAATATATCTATCATTGATAGTAGATAGTTAGAAAATTAAATATATGAATTTTGTAGTCAAATTCAGGTTATCTGGTTCATAAATTCATCAGACAGTCCGATACAACTTATCACCAAAGAGTGGACCGTTACACTACTATAAATATGTTCCAATTTATAAATGAATGCATATTTGAAATGCTTAGAATGTTCCGGATTTAATCCATATTTTTTCATATTTTTTTGACAAAAAAAAAATTGTGCCGTTACGGGCCGTTACGCCCCCGTATCCGTATCGGTTTCGGAGGGCACCGTTACGCCAACCGATACCGATACGGGATACCTTGCCCAATATCTCTTTGTCTCGCCCCGAAGTCCACTACCTTGGTATGCATGACCCTGTGCCTGTACCTGAAGGCATGACTTATAATATAAGCATTATCAAACCACAAACTACAATCACCACATAAACCCATTCCATAAATCATATACTTCCTAAAAATAATTTAAATAACCATTAACTAAATAAATTAAAATATGTAATCGTCACCATAACTTGAAAGTCCAAATCAAACACCTACTATAAATCCTTTTACATCAAATCCAAAACTTATAAAGAAATCTAAAACTAGAATGGAAGTAAATGGCTAAGATTCCTCTCCACACGCTCATTGACTAAGTTATGCTCTTGAAATTCAATATTCACAATAACGGATGAGCTCAAGAGCCCAGTGAGTGTATCTCGCACACGATTTTGAAAAGAAAAACATATGAAATCCGATTAAATCATATTTTACTAAAATATTGTGTGTTTCATATGCAAGGCTAAAAAGGCAAGAATTTCAGAAACAAAAAGTTTAATGCATAAACATGTAGCACGCATCGTGATGCTATACTAATGCATGAAGTAATCCACAATAATCCATGTATTTTAATCCTTTGAACACCAGGGCCATTTAACATCATGATGCAGGACAATTAACCACTTGCTCTAAAAGCTCGAACTGATAGAGCATGGCCAATTAATCCCTTTATCTCATAGCCCAGGCCCCAAATCCGTGGGTTAGGTCCTCGGCCGAACCCTCCTCGTGAGCCCCAAATCCATGGTTTTCGCCCCCTTGTGGGCCCCAAATCACATGAGTTTCGTAGGTTGCCCACCCCGAATGTGCCCCTGAATCCCACAGTCCACCCCACTCGAGTCCGGTGTGAAAATGACCCTGTATTAATCACCCCCGGTGAGGAGTCTCGAACACGAAACCAATTTGATGCAGGACAATTAACCAATTGCTCTAAAAGGTCGAATTGATAGAGCATGTGGAATTAATCCCTTTATCTCATAGCCTAATCCTTACATCCATGGGTTAGGTTCTCGGTCAAACCCTCGTGGGCTCAAAATCCTTGGGTTCTGCCCCCTCGTGCGCCCCAAATCGCATGGGTTCAGCGGGCTGCCCACCCCGAGTGTGCCCTCGCATCCTACAAACCACCCCACTCGAGCCCGGTGTGAAAATGCCCTTGCATTACATTAGTCGGCCAACACTATCTTAATTACAATACCAAACCTCATAGTGGTCTTTTGCATTCCCGACATGCTCGTCCACCTGGCCTTGTAGTGAGGGATCCACTTCTTAGCTAGTCAGACTACCACCCTACCTAGCCTCGCAGTGGTCTTTTGCAATCTCAATTATGCTCACCCACTTGGCCTCGCAGTAGAGGTTCCAAAAGGTACCAATTGGGCTTTGGGGACTTTCAACCTATGGGTTTGGATTGGCCTACCAATTTATGCTTTTAGGTATATTCAATCTAGGGGACTCGATCACACCGTCTATTTTTTTGGTATTCCAACATGGGACTTTCAACCCAGAAGACCCAACTGTCCCCATTATTTTACAATAAAGATGCACATGATATAAGATTCAATAATTCCAACATATCATAAATACATGAGAGATTTACGACCTTTCTCTGCATATTTTCAAGTATCACAAACCCTCTTTTCATCATCCAAAGATTCCAATAATAAATATGCAATGCAAATAATTTATCCTGAAATTCTAAAAAATTACTTCTGCAACCCTGTAATTCTTTACCGTGCAGTTTAGTGCAGGGGGTATGCAGAAAATTGGGAATTGTAAATTTGTGCAGAAAAGCCGTTGCCGAATTACAAAGAGGTCCCAGGAATTTTACACAATGGTGCTGAATTCTGCGAATAGTGCAAGAATATGATGTAATTCTGAAAAATTACACTAGAACCCTGAATTTTCAATAGTGATGTTAATAGTATGGGAATTCTAAAAGGATTGGGTAAAAACGTTTAGGATCTCATCGAGGATATCAATCATCAAGGACATCGATTTCAAAGAAAACAAAGTAGTACAAGAAAGCAAAATCTGGATTTCCAAATCTTGATTTTTAAACAATGGGACAAGAATTTTAGAAAGATTAGAAAATTAATTAATTTTTTTCAAAGAAAATAAAGAAGAATGCAAGGTGTCAAATATTGGGGAAACCCTGCAATAATGTTAGAGGGAGAAGAGGAAATAATTTTAAGATATATGGAATAAGAATTCTATCTAAGAGAGAAAAAAACTTTCAAGTGAAAGAATACTCACCTAAAGACATTGAAACCTCCTTTCTTTTCTCCCTCTCTCCCCCTCTCTCATGTCTGCACCCCCTTCTCAACGCACGCTGTCTACTTATACAAGAGGACCCCATGGCCAGACTTCACATGTGTGTATACACACGCGTGAGGCACGCACCTAATTGGTCCAAAGAGACCCTCACACGTTATGGCTTGTGATGCAGGATGATGGAAACTATCCTAGGATGCAAGATGAGAGATCAATTACACATTAATTTTAGCAATCATCATGTAAAATCAAGCATATCCACGTAATAGATTCGAAAATTCAGATTGATAACATGAAGATCCTAGGTTATCACATACGTGGAAAATATAAAATAATTTAAGAGTAGCCCACTTGGAAGTAGGGACTTCCAATCTAGTGTGGGTAGTGCAACAACCACGTGAATAGACACTGAGGTAAGCAAAATTCTGGTTTAGGGAAAGTTTCACAAAAAAATTCAGATTTTCATCAGGGTTTTGTATTCATGGATGGAGATTTAGGAATGGGGTTTCTAGGGATTCAAAGGATCTAGGGTTTAAGGAGTCTTGGAGGAAAATCAAAGAGGGAAAACCCCAAACGGGGGCCCACACGTGGCTGCCCGTACAGACGCACGTGCGGGTCCACACGTGGATAGGAAAGGGGAAAGAAAGCTGGATTGGGTTGGGTTTTGATGAGTTGAGAAGGTTGTATGGGAAGGGGAAAAAGATGATGAAAGAGAACAAGCATAATACCTTGTTGGAGAAGAGAAAGTGGAAGAATGCACCTTGGAGAATCCACCATCAATCGAGCCTCTACCCTTCCACAATTCAATTGGAAGGGATGATTTCTAAAAAAAACCTTAGAAAACAAGGAGGAAAATTCCTTCACACAAGAAAGCTTTTTTTTTTTTTCTCCTCCTCAAATCTCCATTAGGGTTGGACCTCCACCCCCCATGCTTTTATAAGTAGAAATGTGGAATAATTACAACTATGCCACTTATTTAAGTGAAATGACCCATCATCCAAAATAAGATAACTAAAACACTTATTATCAATCCCAACCATCAAATAAATCCTAAAAATAACAAAAAAATAAATGAAGTAAGTTTAGAGTCCAAGGGGCCCAGATCTAGATCTAGAAGATCTGGCGGCCCGATGGCCTGATCGATAAGATCCAACGGTCGGATCGACACGAAATAAAAATCCTATGACTAAAATAGTCTCCTAAGCAGCTTGTCTCCCATTCACAAAGAAAGCCGCACTGCTGTGGGTGGTCGTCTCCATCTCTGGTACACCTGAGTAGGTCCTCTGATGTCCCCATTGGCTTGCTTTCTATTATGTAAAACACATCATAGCTACTCTTATTGGCTAAAACACGGCAGCTCCTATTGGCTAAAACGCATCACGGCGGCATTCTCTTCCTAGTCTCATGCAGGTGGACTCTAGAGGCTACGTTACGTTGCTGCTAGACTTTAGAGGCTACGTTACATTGCTGCTAGACTTTAGAGGCTATGTGCCTACATCACAACACGTGTGGAGTGGGGGGAAATGGATGGTCTGATCAAAAGTATAGATGGGTAATTAGATGATGATGATGATGACGCTACTGGGTCGTTTTGATGGCTAAACGAATGGCTGGATTTGAGGATGAAGTGAACAGTTTATGAATGGTGCTGGTTGGTCGGTTTTGTACGTGAATCGTGAAGGTAGGTGTGTACATTGGATGGATGGATTTTGGGATGGATTTGGATGGCCGGCTGAACGCTTGGATTGATGGGTGGCTGGATTGTGTGGACTATTGTCATGTGGGCGGGGTGGGTGGATTGTCTTGAATGGCTGGGTGTCAATGGCCTATAGCGTGGACTGTTTCAAGTGATCAAGGGCTAGATTTAAGGGGCAGTTCCATCAATTTAGTGGTCAAGTTTATACGGCTTTGATCACGAGATCAACGATCACAGATGGGCTGAATTGAAGTACGATCAACGGTCGATATTTGGCAGATTTGTCGTGAACTTTAACAGTCCAATTGGATACATAGATTGGTGATCACCAGTGGACTGATTTATCTTGTGAACCAAGGGTCGGAATTGAATGGGTTTTGATACACCATAAATTGGGCAGGTTTAACAAAAATGCAACGGTTACGAATGAGCTAATTTAGATGTAAGTTGGTAGGCATGTTTGGACGATTTTCTTGATACAAATCAATGGTCATACAAGGGTTGATCTAAGTCACAATCTAGTGGTCATACTTGGACAGATTTTCATCATAATTCAATGGTCTAAAAGTGGGTTGATTTGATACATAAATTGTTGATCAAGTTTGGACATGTTGAGTGCAAAATCAATGGTTGAAATTGAGTAGATTAATGAATGAATGGTGGATCATGCAAGCATGCGTGATGAGTGTTGTGTATGCTTAATGTGTGATATGAGTACTCAAGATTTTAATTCAGATTATTACACTCATGCACTTCTAACCTCTATTGGTATACCATCGGGTTTGAGGGCCTTCCCTAATATATTTTTTTCAAAGCTTCTTTCACTTCAGATATCCTAATCCTAAGAAAGTATTTATGGTCTCTGTCATCATTTAAGTTTATGGTGCATTCTAGCCCTATGCTCTCAAAGTGGTGTCATTTAACAAGTTTGGAAAATAGATAGTTAACCTTTCATTAATCTCGTTATCCTTTTCCAGTACCATCTGATCATTGTTGGTAATGCATCTAAAATGATCTACTTACCCTTCCTCTCTCATTTTTTGCAAGTTTGAAGAGATCACCTTCCCTTGTCCCCAATCTATTGTGAAGATCATTATAGGCCTTCAACTTAGCGTCATACTACTTTTTTAGCATTCTTTGTGGGCATTTCTATATTGTTCAAAGTTTTCATCATGTCTAGTCTCTTGTTAGGCTTTGAAAGATGAATGTTTCTTATTAATAGCTTCTTATATATCGTCATTCAGCCACAATGTTTCCTTGCGTGAGTGGCTTTTGAAATTGTGTGGAATAGGATACCATAGCTATATGCGCAGAAGCTTGGCGGAGCTATGAAATGAATGGCTGTGTTCTTTAGGGGGGAGTAGGACCAATTAAAATTTATGTCTTTTAACACGCAATTGCTCACTTAAACTAATATGTCAATTTAAACGTAGGGAATTAACTCTAAGGCTTCCAAACCAATAGAGGGTCCAATCACATAAACTACAATAAATGTTCCAATCAAGCAACTATTCTATAAATGATACTATACATGTGTATGTGGGGTGTGCTGACTATCGACTTCTAGCATTCATCTAATCATGCATGCATATAATTCAACTACACAATCACATAAGCATAATTAGTAATGTGCTCAAATGACAATCTCAAACACAAGCATGTATAGTGGTTCGGTTTCCCTACTCCACTCCCGGTGGATGCACTCTCCCTGAGTGTATCGGATTTTATTATCGGAGGTTTTAAATCGCTCGATGGCTTCGAATTTTGGTGAGATATGTTGCTGGACAATTTTGGCCTTGTTTGATCGCTCGAGCCCGATTGAGGGTCGCTCGATTGATCGATGACGGCTCGATGGTTGTTTTTTGGGCAATTTGTTTTACAACAACTTGCACCTCTATAGCCTTACTCATCATGTTCCAATTTTGGCTCCTAAGGCTAAGGGATGATCACCAAGGGTTTACTTATAAACGTTAGGATCATCTAGATGCCAAGGGTTATTTTGGGTCAAGGTTAGGGTCACCAAGGCATGATGCTCCAGTCTTCATGTGTCTTCGGTCTACAGCTTCCAAGGGCTCAACCGACTCCCTGACACACAGACGCACATGATTGACCAACAAGGTGCACAAATTAGTGCACTAATAGCTTTTCCCTCTAGATACTGTTTTCTTGTATGAGTGGCTTTTCCTTGTAGAAACTCCTATAACTTTCTTGCCACTTTCCTAATGTACGTAACCATCTCATATTACATTCCCTCTAGATGCTCTTATAACTTTTTTGCTACTTTCAACAGTTTCATTTTACATAACATTAACTTCTTTCTTGACATCCCACTTTCCTTCTTTTGACAATTCATTATCGAATAACCTTGTTTTCTCTCCCTTCAAATTCCACCACCTTGTTTTTGGACACCATTTAATTTCACTCCCTTTCCTCCATCTCTCAAGGAACATCCATAACAATTAACTTATGTCGTGCAATCAAACTCTCTCCTTGTATAACCTTGCAGTTCTTACATATTGATCTTTCAATCTTCCCAAGTAGAAAGAAATCTATTTGGCTTGTATATGATCAACTTCGTAAAGTTATTAAGTGTTCATCTCTTTTTAAGTATGTGGTTGCTGGAGCTAGATTGTATTCGACATCTAAGGATGCAAAAGCGGAGTGCTATGAAAGGGTGGGGGACCTTATAATGTGGGGCCCAACCTTTATAAGTGTTGGACATAGGCCAGTGGGGCCCACTGGTGGGCAATCACAAGTGGGTGGGTCCCATGAGGTTTGACCTCATTTTTATTAATCATTTTTCTTTCTTTCGTTTGAAGTTGAATTTCAAATTCAACTTTAAATGAAGATTTAGATGAGGAGATAAGGATAAGACCAGATAATTTCTGGTGTCATCCAAACTCTGCATCCTTCCTTATGAATGGGAAGAGGCTCTCTCGTGAATTTACATTAAGCAACAACGAGAGTAAAAAGAGGAAAGTGTGAGATTGATATTTGTCCTAGCATTTTTTTTTTTTGAAACCATCTGAATATGCCTTTTGTATTAAAAATAAAGGAACCATAATAAGCAATCCATGAGTGGTTGGAAAGCCCATACGGACCCCATATTAATATACAAATTCAAATGGGCCGGAACAGAAGCCCAATTCACTTTCTTTCAACATTAAGTACATCTTATTGAGGGTTTTTAATAAGCCATTTGTTGGTCGACTTAAACCAAGTAGTAGGACATGACTTGGGTTTTTTTTTTTTTTTTTTTTTTATAGCAAGATCTAACCTATAGTGCGGTCCATTTTAATGATTAACAGTTAAGATCTCTTGAAATGATAATGATCGATGTATGTATTAAAATAAATAATAATAATAATAAAAAATTAATTTTTTGTGATCTTGATTATGATATATTAATATCATGATTGTAATCATTTAAGGTGGGCTACACATTTTTGGAGTTCGACAATCAAAATGTATATTTCACATGTTTCTTGATTATTACGTGTATGTATGCATGCATGAGAATGTAGTTTCCTTAATATATCCTTCTATTCACTATTGATCAAGGGACCATTAGTGATCGGAACCATCATCAATCATGATGATTAACGTTGATGAGAGGATCTATCATCAATGGTGATCATTATCAGTAATGATTGGATCCATCATGAATGGACATGATCATTGGTGATGATAGGACTCTCTTAATATTTAAGCACTTTTTTTTTTTTTTTGCTGATGATAGCATTTATATGTGTGATATAATTAGGCTTGATGCGATTAGATCTAAGCCCCTTTTTCATTAGAAAATAGAAAACTTAGTGCTAGGATGCTCCATATATATAAAGGTTGTGCATAACCTGAATGGGAGTTAAGTCTTCTCCCCCAAATGATGCATGTAACCTATAATGGAAGGTTGCTTGTTATACAAATATATTTTTATAAAAGCATCATATTCATCTTAAATAAGAGAACTTGATCGATCTACACTGCCCATTCAGGTATGTGGCTTTCAGATCTCGTTAAGATGGGTTGACTACTTTTATACCTTGAAAATTTGAATAACATGTAGAAATGCTGATGATTAGTGCTAATATCTTAGATCATAGCTAAGTAGTGATACTTGATGTAATGTAGAGATGGCCACCAAAGTATTAATCGTTGAACAACTCAAAGGTCAACAATTCAACGGTAACAACTACGTCGATTGGTCCCGCGTGGTGCGAAGCCTTCTGGACGAGGACCACATATTGCATACACTTGATGAGGTTCAAGATGAACTTATATTGGTTGAGAACAGAAATTTAGGAGAACATGTGACTTCAATGAACCGCTATAATAAGTGGCGTAAACAGAATCGTTTTGCCTGTAATGTCTTAATTAGCACAATGCACAAAGAACTCGTACCGACGTATGAAGTGCATGACATTGCTAAAAGGATCTGGGAAGCACTGGCAAATGACTATGCGCACAAGTCAGATGCAAAAGTTCGGGCAATGGAATTAGAATTCCAGGAATATAGGATGCCATTCGGCTGCCCTATCAAAGATCATATCCGCAAGATGGAGTAGATGATAGGTGCCCATAGGAATGTGGGGTGCAAATTGACTGAAAATCAAAAGATAATAGCATTGCACCGTTCCTTACCCGAATCTTGGGCCCCAATCAAAAGGATTCTGAACTATATTGATTTTATCACTTTGTTCAGAGACTTTTGTGGCCATTTGGTATGAGATGTTGAAATGAATGCAACTCAGCTAGGTACGGCCAAGGCCTTTATAGCAGAGACCCAAAAGCGGAAAGCTAACAAGAAACGGTACAAAACTCGCTAGAAGGCGAAAAGGAATGACCAAGAACATAAGTCCCTAATACCTCCAAATCTCAAGAAGGGGAATGGAAAGAAGCAGAAAAAGGCAAACATAATCTGCTTCGTTTGCGGAAACTCTGGCCATTATGCTCGGCAATGTGCCTATAAAAAGACGGTAATTCCTAAGTCACTAGATACTTTGTTTGTAGGCGTTTGTTCTGAAATCCTTTTCGTTAATACTCTATCTAATGAGTGGATTTTGGATTCAGGCGCAACAAAACATGTGACATGAAGTCGTCGATAACTCGAGGAATTTTGACCTGTAGCCACGGGAAGTTAAAAGGTGTATATGAGAAATAATGCTGTTGAAGACGTTCTAGGGATTGGTATTTCCATCTCCGTATGCGCATAGGGCGAACAATAATCATTCGTGATACTCTATGCATCGGGCATTTCAGAATTTATTTTCTGTTTCTAGGTTGTTAATTGATGGTTTTGATATTCGTTTTTCTGGGACGAGTTTCTTCGAGATTCAATAACCTCATTTTTGCATGGGGAAATTTAATTTCAGATTTATTTATTCTTGACATAGATAGTGATAATGCACATTTTGCTTTATTTGCTATATCGAATGAAACTGTAGTATCCGAATCTCTAAAATGACATGCGAGGTTAGGTCACATCGGAAATGATCGTACGACAAGACTAGTATGTTCTGGTATGTTGGATTCATTATCCAAAGTTAATTTGCCATTTTGTGAACATTGTGTGTTCGGGAAGACTTCGAAGAAACTATTTCCTAAAGCGGCTAGGTCCAAGGGCATACTAGAGATAATCCATTCAGATATCTGTGGACCCTTGAATGTAAATGGTAGAAATGGATGTCAATACTGTTAGTTTCATTGAAATCACTCGCGCTATGGATATGTGTATCTCATCTCACACAAATTCGAGGCTTTTGATTGTTTTCTTAAATATAAAGCTGAGGTGGAAAGTAAGCTTAAGAAAAAGATTAAAATCCTTCGATCCAATTGAGGTGGCGAGTATACATCTGAAACATTCAAATCATATTGTGAAAATGTTGGTATTGTTTGGTAGTACACAATGGCTTACACTCCACAACAAAATGGTGCTGCAGAGAGAATGAATAGGACACTATTGGACATGGTTAGATTGATGATGGCACAAGCCAATCTCTAACAAAATTTGGAGAGACACATTGCTAGCAGCCGTCTACGTCCTTAATAGAGTCCCATCCAAATCCATTCCTAAGACCGCATATGAGATGTGGTCTGGGAGGATTCCTTCTCTAGCTAACCTACGCCCTTGGGGATCTTTGGGATATGTTTTGCTGCTTGCCCTGCATAAAAGTAAACTTGATAGTAAAACCATTGAATGCGTGTTCATAAGGTACCTCATGCATTCAAAGGGATACGTTCTAGTTTATGAGGGCCATGGATGATGGATTGAGATAGAATCTCGAGATGTGAACTTCGTCAAAGAGATATACCCCAGCCGAATGAAGCAAAAGGTTACAATAAAACTTTTTGAAATTCCCGATGTATTTCAGGAGAGGGAGTTCTGTTTCTCAAAATGATGATGCTCTTATAGTTCGCCAGGACAGTGTGAAAATGTCTCACTAGGCTCCTGAGTTACGTCGAAGCGAAAGATGATTGAGTCCTCGAAGATACTTCGATATTGAGGGACAGTCATTCTCTTGCGTTGCGGTTAATGACGATGAACCTGATTCTTATCAGGATGCATTATTATCTTCTAACTCGGCCGATTGGGTGACTGCTATGGACGAAGAGATCGCTTCCATGAAGAATAATAAAGTCTGAGAACTTGTAGATCTGCCTTTCAATCGCAACGCTATAGGTAATAAGTGGGTACTCAAGATCAAAAGAAAGGCAGATGGTACAATAGATAGGTACAAAACACGATTAGTTGCTAAGGTTTCACACAGAAAGAAGGCATTGATTACGAGGATACTTTTTCACCTGTTACAAAGTTCTCCTCAATCTGCATGATTTTGTCCATTGTCGCAAGTTTAAACTCAGAGTTATATCAGATGGATGTAAAGACACCATTCTTAAATGGTGACTTAGATGAAGAGATATATATGCAACAAGCCATGGGTTACGTAGACAAAAAGTATCCAAAGAAAGTCTGCAAGTTGTTGAAATCTATTTATGGGCTGAAGCAATCTTCAAGACAGTGGTACATGAGGTTCCACTTAGCCATCGCTACTTTCGGATTCACAATGAGTGAAGAAGATCATTGCGTGTACATGAAAAGGTCTGGAAGATCTTTTCTAATACTATCTATATATGTAGACGATATCCTGCTACCTGGTAATGACATGCAATTGTTGATGTTGACTAAAGATTAGCTATTCTCGAATTTTGAGATGAAAGATCTTAGTGAAGCCAACTTTATTATCGGGATAAAAATAATCAGGGGTCGGCCTAAGAAATTCTTAGGCTTGTATCCAGCCACCTACATACAAAAGATCTTAGAGCAGTTCAGGATGGAAAATTCAAAAGCCGTTGAAATCCCTATGGACAAAGCTCCCAAGTTAGACAGAAAATCGTGTCCCCAGGCTGAAGCTGAGAAATTGATTATGTCCTCAGTATCTTATGCAAGCGCAGTAGGGAGCTTAATGTATGATATGCTTTGTACCAGACCGGATATTAGTTATGCAGTTGGCATAGTCAGCCGTTATCAGAGTAACCCGGGATAGTCTCATTGGCAAGCCGTCAAACGTATATTCCGCTATCTCAGAGGAACAAAAGACCTAATGCTGTGTTATGAAGGCATGAGTCTTGAGCTCAAAGGATATTCTGATGCTGCTTGGAGTAATGACGTCGACGGGGAAAAGTTTACTTCAGGATATGTTTTCTTATTCGGAGGGGGAGCTATCTTATGGTTGAGTAAGGAAAAAACATCCACAACTCTTTCATCTATGGAGGCCGAGTACATTGCATGTTGTGCTGCAGTTCAGGAGTGGGTATGGGTTCGCAGATTTTTACTAGGTTTGGGTGTTGTACCGAGCGTTCGTCAGCCTATATCGCTGAAGATAGACAAGACTTCTGCCATTGACTTGGCAAATGACCCTAAACACCATTAGAAGTCCAAGCACATGTGATCATGTGAGAGATAAAAAGGTCGCCCTCAGCTACATTTCTACTAAGGAGATGATGACTGATCCCATGACGAAACCTATAGCTAGAGATCTATTTCAGGTTCACGTCAGACAGATGGGATTGAGGAGAGCTTGAGTGATTTGCTTGTATTTAGTACCTTTTGATCTTTCATTAATGAATAACACATTCCATTTATTCGGTATTGGGCACTTATATAGACTAGGTGTGTAGATCATCAACATTTACCATGAGATTATATAGGATTTCTATTTTTGTTGTCGGCAGGCTGGTTGCCCACTCTCACGAGTTGACCAACCTTGAATGTACAAATGAGGTACATTTGGGGCAATGTTCATACACTGAGGTATGGACTTCTCTTTATTGTGAATAATAAAGGTTGAGTATATGAATGAGTCGTATCTGCCTACAGTCTTCAAAGATTGAAGATGAGATTGATCAAGTCGAATAACATAATCGCACCATTACTTTACATGCGATTAACGTTATCGCCTGAATTAATAGCCAGGTTGTGAGGATATGAGATGAGTTGTACCTCATGTGGAATGCCCGTGTATTGTAGACCCAACATATACCTAGTATTGTCTACTTTATGACGTGGATTGTAACCACGTGTTAGGATCTTTTACCTACAAATTGCTTTGATTCGATCTAATCATTGCAATGTGCGAGTCGCTAGTCCCGTAGGTGACTATTTGTGTCATTAGCTACCCTCATTTTGTGTAAATGAGGATGAGATTGAATGTCGCTACTTTAGTGTACTATGACAAAACGCCCTTGATTGGCCAGACTCGGTTACATTAGGTAAGCAGCTCGATTGATTTTAAATTACATATCTGCGTGGGAAAGATCTCGTGACAGCTACACCAACTTTCTAGAACTATAAATACGCACTTGAAGACTTATCCGCCGGCAATATCGAGTTTTTTATAGACTTTTGCAAACGATATTCTTTTTTAAAAGTATATATATAAGTGTTACTTTAAATTGATTTAAGTCAAAGTTTGTGAAAATCGAGTTTTCAGAATAACTCGATAAGTTGGATAAGTGTGTATGTTGGTCGAGTACTCCAGATCAGGAGTTAACTCCATCCGGTGTGGTCATGCGGACTAGGACAGGCATTGTAAAGCTTGGGTTATCGAGTACTAGTTAGGTGGTCACTTAGTATTTAAACACCTATGAGAAAATTACGGTGATCCAGCTGGTCCCATGCCTCTGATTCTTTTGATCGCGATGTTTGTTTTTGATTATTATTAGGCGAGTTGGACAATTTTTTTCGGTGTCTATCCCACAATGTGATTTAGTGGGAGATGTTGGATAGGCCAGTGGGGCCCACTGGTGGGCAATCACTAGTGGGTGGGTTAATGCAGGGGCATTTTCACACTGGGCTCGAGTGGGGTAGCCCGTGGGATGTGGGGACACACTCGGGGTGGGTGACCTATGTGATTTGGGGCCCGCGGGGGAGGTCTCGTGTTCGAGACTCCTCACCGGAGGTGATTAATGCGCATTTCACATCGGGCTCGAGTGGGGTAGCCCGTGGGATGCCGGGACACTCGGGGTGGGTGGCCCGTGTGAGGTGGTACCCACGTGATTTGGGGCCCACGAGGGGGGGTTCGGCCAAGGTCTTAACCCATGCGATGTGGGGCCTAGGCTATGAGATAAAAGGATTAATTCGCCATGCTCTAATAGTTCGAGCTTTTAGAGCAAGTGGTTGAATGTCCTGCATCAAATTGGTATCAGAGTGAGAGGTCTCGTGTTTGAGACTCCTCACCGGGGGTGATTAATGCAGGGACATTTTCACACCGGGCTCGAGTGAGGTAGCTCGTAGGATGTGGGGACACACTTGGGGTGGGTGACCCATGTGATTTGGGGCCCACGGTAGAGGTTTGTGTTCGAGGTTCCTCACTGGGGGTGATTAATGCACATTTCACACCGGGCTTGAGTGGGGTAGCCTGTGGGATGCAGGGACACACTCGGGGTGGGCGGCTCGTGTGAGGCGGTACCTATGTGATTTGGGGCCCACGAGGGGAGTTCAGCCGAGGTCCTAACCCATGCGATGTGGGCCTGGGCTATGAGATAAAAGGATTAATTCGTCATGCTCTAATAGTTCGAGCTTTTAGAGCAAGTGATTAATTGTCCTGCATCATGAGTCCCATGAGGTTTGGCCTCTTTTTTATTTATCATTTTTCTTTCTTCTGTTTGAAGTTGAATTTTAAGTTCAACTTTAAATGAAGATTTATATGAGGAGATAAGGATAAGACCAGATAATTTTTGGTCTCATCCAAACTTCGCATCCTTCCCTATAAATGGGAAGAGGCTCTCTCGTGAATTTACATTAAGCAACAATGAGAGTAAAAAGAGGAAAGTGTGAGATTGATATTTGTTCATTTAGCTTGTCCTTGGGACGATTTAAGCCATATATCGTAATCTGAGGCTATCTATACCATAGAATTAGATGGGTGATTAGACCCATCTGCACTAGTAGTGGTTAGGTGGACCGCTAGATCTGGACCGTTCATCTTCGTCTTTGTGGAGGTCCCATATCGTGTAGACCGTCAGATCTTGAGGGCTCACTCTTCCCCACAAACTTTCAATAAGGAACCTGTCTGAATAGGAAGAGACTAAATTCTCTGTATTGACGAGCCTACTCACATCAGTGGCCATTGATATAGGAAGGGAGGATTTTTTGCATTGGAGATGGGATCCATCTAAACTGTTCTCAGACATTCCAAAAAGCTCTCCTCCCGGGGTACTTCAACAGCTCCAACAGGTTGGGTTTGGAAATCTAAAGCCTCCCTAGGAACTGTCTTTGTGTGGTTGTGGGAAATAATCATATCCTCACTGTGTATGGATTACATCGTCGTCATATGATTATTATCAATGGCTGCTGTGTGGGCCTTCGGGGTGCAGAATCTGTCAACTATCTTCTCATTCAATATCAGTTTACACATGGTTTCGGGATGGGTTTTAATCATAATCCAATTTGGTGTGGACTATGCCTAGCTCCAATCCAATGTCTTTTCAGAACTTGAAGAATTCGCCATCCCCACAAGAATTTTAATCATAATCCAATTTGATGTGGACTATGCCTAGCTCCAATCCAATGTCTTTTCTGAACTTGAAGAATTCGCCATCCCCACAAGAGTGGAGACTATTTCGGGAGCTGTTTTTATGGTGGTTTTTTAGGCAATTTTGAAGGAACGTAACAAATAACAGGAGCACGTTCAACAGAACTTGTGCCTGTCCCTGAGGTTATTAACAGAATCCAACACCTTGGTTGTTTGTGGGCATAAGGGACGGTGTTGTTAGTCGCTTTAGTGGAATCACCCTTCTCATTTCGTGGTCTTTTTGATCTATTTTTTATTGCCCTTCGGGCTTTCTCTTTCTTAATAAACTTCCTCACTGTTGATAAAAAGAGGCTAGGATCACTATATCAAGGTCATTCTTGAGAGGAATTGTGGAAATCGAGGTGGAGCCCTTAAGATTGAAAGTCAGATCCATGATTTATACAATATTTTGTAATAAATGATATGGACTGTCCTTTTGTTTTTCTCCTTCGTAAATCAGATGGCTAGTGTCACTAGATAGAAGTGATCCTGAAGAGGTATGGGGAACTATAGGTGAGGCCCATAACATGAACAATTGCATTTGTGATTGGACTTAAATGATCATAAATGGTTATGGCTGTCCATTTTGTTGGCCGTTGACCAATGCTAGCATCATCATATCAAAGTGATTCTTTAAAGACCTGCAGAGTCGACAGTGGAGCCACCTGGGGACCATCCACATCCATGATAATACCTTTACGTCATAACTGATCTGGACAGTCCATTTTTTTTGCCAATGATTGGATAGGTAGGATTGCCAAATCAAAGAGATTTTGCAGAGCCAAGCAGAGGTAGAGGTCGGACCCACATGATAGAGGGGCTAGATCAATGAACGGACCTTTTATTTGTTAAAAATGAATTGGACCACCCATTTCTTGACTATCGATCAATGGGATGATTTGATCAAAATAATTGTTAGAGGTCATGAGCAACAAATGAAGTGCTCCATGAAATGGATGGATCCAATTAAGGCTAGCGATGGCCTGGGGCTTGACCCGGCAAAATCCAAATTTTGAATAGGGCCAGTCCAAAGGCCTAGGCAGAGCACTTCAAAATTCAGGCTCAGGCCTGCCCCATTTCCTGGCCTAGAACCAGATTGTTATTTGGAGCTCTTATCACAACCCAAAAGTGTAGAATGTATTCTTCCAAAGCAGATCCAAACACCGATAGGCCGTTTTGTTTCAAAAGATGATAGTGAGAAGTCATTGTCTAGAATATTTTCTGACTTGAAGTTTTTGCCAAATGTGCACCCCTGGTTTCCTAATAGTTTGGCCAGCACTTTGACTGAATCAGTTGACAAATAGTGGCTAATTCCTACTGAAACTCATATAAATAACTTGACAATACTCATCTAAAAATGCCCCAAATACCTACAAAATAGGAAAATACAAAAAAATAAAAAAATAAAATCACTTAAATATGACTCGAACCATAATCTGCCTATAAAAATAATTTTAGGCATAAAACTTTTACCAGTTGCTGGATTGAAACCCCCTAAACTCACAATTTTAGAAATGGCAGATTTACCACTGGTGGCAGAATAAGGAAACATCCAAAGTCTTTTACTCTCTTCGTCCTATTGGGTTGGGATGGACATGGGTGGAGGTACTGAGAAAAGACTTGATGACCTAAGTGTAACTGAAGTTATGGCCTTCGATAGTTGGCATAAGGCGTAGATGATGGTGATGATGATGTCCTATAGGGTTGGGATCAATGCCAAAATTCTTCAAAACAAAGAATCCACTTGATGATCTTCTAGCTGGTTGGCTCCATCAATATCTATTGCGCTTGCGGGATCACCCTTTTGGTCTTTTTTGAAAGTATCAGCCTTTGGTGTACATATGATTTTATTCTTTTTAACTATTCATGGAATGAATGGTTGAGTTCAAGACTCATTGGTGCTTCTTTTGTGTGATAACAAAATGGACAAACAGAGGAACTTCATTCGTTGTTAATTTGAACTGTTAAAGTGAACAATATATTTTTAAGTATTAAATTTTTTAGTTTCTAGATTTGATTTTCATTATGGACTTGCAGGTCCACTCTTTGGAGCACATAGAAGCTGTTGAACTTACAAGATCCATGCTATTTAGGTACAAGTGGTTTGTCTTTTAATCTGTATTAACATTACATTCTCCATCTCCCTTCGTTACAGCTCACCCTGCCAACCCCAACCCCAACACACAAACACATCCACCCACGCACCAAGAATAAAAGGTAAAAAGAAGTCTACTTGTAGGCTTGCTAAGCATCTGCAATGCCCTTCAATGTGCTTCTTTTGTTTTTGTTTTTGTTGTTTTTTTGAGGTGTTACCCTCGATACTAATGGTGGGGTAGCTTTGCAATGTCACTATTTGCATTAATTTCGTACATTTTGAACCATGAATTACTTGTCTCAGCCAAAATAAGTCATCAATATCAATATGTCAAATTTGCTTGTACCTTGGCTGTTCAAGGCATAAGAATGTTACCTCCGCTGATTCCGAGTCAGTGTTTTAAACAGCACCCGTAGTGTATGCTGCGTAGTGCACCTGGATAGCGTGACTCCATTGTTGCATCTGCTATTTGGGGTGTAGTGTACACTACACGCTACATAGTGTATTGCGTAGGTAAGATGCTATGATGGAGTTTGGTTTTGAGGCCTTTTAAGTCTTATAAGTTTTGGTTTCAAACACTCTTGTTAGTTTAGCATGAATATAAAATGGTGGTGACTCATCATCCTCACATTTGGCAATAGTTTACAGCTACCTAGACCATGCAAACTATTGGTTCTACCGTGGTTGGAGCACACCCCTATAATTAACTATCATGCAGTTGTAACATTATGGACAGGTATGCCAAGTGTAGAGCTGAAGAGTTGTAACCATTTTTAAATGTGTAAAACTAACACAGGAGGCTAGCCCTTTTAAAACATACGGCTTTCGAAAGGAAAGCCCTAATACTTCAAACCGTCCAATTGCACGTACAAGCCCCTTTTCAATGTATGTGTGGCTGTGGAGCTCAAGTTTTTTTTTTTGTTTTGTTTTATTTTATTTTTTTTATTTTAAAATTGATATAAAGCTCAAAAGAGGCAAGTTCTTCCCATTAATCGTTGTCAATGAGTTTTATTTCATTTTGGATGTAGATTTAAGCTTTTTTTTTTTTTGGCTCCTCCCCTCCCTTAAAAAAAAAAGTTTTCTAATGGTAGGTTCCCATGCTATGTTTTAGAAGAAGCTCGTTTTACAACTCTTACACCCCGTTTGGCACCTTGGATTTGGTGGTAAATTGGTGTATTTCAAATCCAAATAGCTATTTTTATTTATTTATTTTTATTTTTATTTTATTTTATTTTTTAAGATTTTTTGCGTTTGGCAGCCTTGGATTTGGAGGTAAATGGAATCAAAGGTATTTCAAATTTACCTTTTTGGTATGTTTTGAAATCTCAACAAAATGCTGAGATTCCGGTGTAATTGCATTTTTTGCCTCTTTTTTAAGGGTAGTAGAGTTGTACATGTAACAAAGGTGTCCCTAGGCTACTAATCCATTATACCCATGGCATGCTGATGATACCCCAAAACAATTCAATTATCAGCTGTAACGCTAAAATCACATCAATAAAGTGATATGAACCATCCAAACTTTGGACATCTGGACGGTTAAAAATGTTGGTGAGTTGCTTGCTTGTGATCCTTGCATTTGTGGCCCATCCGAGGCTAAGAATTTCCTCCTTTTCGGCCAAAGTATATATTTTAATGGGCTTATTACAATCATTCTATCAAAGATCACATATATATACTAATTTGGGATATGAAAGCTAATTTAGTAATACAAGCTCCCAAACAGAAGATTTGGATTCCAGTGCATTTCAGTTAAACACAAATGAGGATTTAGAATCACCTTGATTCCAATGTAATTGTGATTTGGATTCCAATGCATTCCAGATCCAAGCTCCCAAACGAGCCCTCATGTATTTTGGGCATACTATATTGTGAATATGGCATGGCATCCGACCCGACTGGCCCATCATGTGGACCACCTCACTGTAGTGGTGTTTTTTGAGTGGTTGTGCACTGTTTTCTATTTTGTGGCCTAATATCCAGTCTGTGTAGTCCATTTTGTGGGCCACCATGCCATATTGGAGGATGACTATCCATTGTTTTTTCATAGTGTGGGCTGTGTGGCCCACCCTATTTGGATAGACCTAATTTTTGTGACATCCCATCACCTAGCTACATGGTGGGCCCCACAGAGTTGGTCCTTTTTATTTTTTTGCCATTTTTATATTTATTTTTACTATTTATCATATTTTTCCTATCATTTTAATTAAGAAGTAGAAGTATCATGTAACTGACGCTACACGGACGTAGCATACGCTACGTGCCATAGAGGGGTGAGCACTGTGCTATGCGCTACATGCTATTTAAGACAACGATCAAAATCATAGGTGGCTCACATTTTTCTCTCAAAAAATGTCCACAAGATCACTAATAGTGGCTATGGACGGATGTTCTAGCTTGACTTATGTTGTATTCTACAGTCCACAAACCTGTGCAAGTGAGATGTTGAAGGGGTTTTGCCTGACATGTGGGTGAGATCTGTTCCATTCCTTTTGTTCTACCAATGATAGTATTTCTTGCCAATAAAATCAGGTTGATTGACCAGTCAAGTGGGCCAGGTGTATGATAAAAATGGACAGCCAAGAAGAGATGACCAATTGTGCATGTTTGTGTACACGTTGATTGAGTGGTACAGTCACGTTGGCATTTGTGCATGAGGTTTCCTCCATTTTGCCAGCGAAAGACGCACACACAAATATAAATATCAAAGAGTAGTGACCTAATTTCTCTATTTTTTTCCTTAATACCCAGCTTCTATACCTAGCATTTTTTACCTTTTCCAGGACAACACGGATTGTGTTCAGGTTAGGAGGAAAGGGAAATCAACAGAGGTGTCAGAAGGTGTTCGTGAACATCGAATGTTATTGGAGTTTTCGACTCTGTTTTTTGAAAACTTCCTGGAGGAGTGGTTGGAACCGTAGTTCTTCAAGGTCTTGGTAGGGAGGGTGAGGAAGGCAGTGATTCCTCGGGGAAGGGGGTCTGCAATAATTTGGGATTCTTATTTGTGAGAATGGAGAAGATTGAAGAGGTGCACTGTGTGGCAGTTATTCTGAAAGAGACTCGATTTGGAGGGAGGAAGATTATCAATGTAGAAAGCGAAGTACGGCCCAAAGGCAGTGAATTGGGTGTTGTCTCTAATGGAGGGAAGGAAAAAAGAGGGGTAGCTCTGTTACGGGTAAGGCTGAAGGTAAAATCAAGCTGTTGAAAAGCAGTGGGTAGATCAGAGGTGGGAGATTCAAGCTTTTTGGGCTGCTGTTGTGAATAGTTCTAATGGCTAAGTGAAAGAAATAGGGGGGGGATTGAAGGGAGGCAGTGGAGGAAGTTCAGGAGGTTGGAAGATGGGTTGGAAAGGAGATTCAAAGGAGGGGTCCGGTGGCAAGAGTTCACCCAAAGGTGGTTGAGAGCGCCTGGAGGGTCTTCCAATGGAGTTTATTGGCTATGATGAGAACTGGGACCTTGATAACAGAGGTGGGAAAAGCGGCTCGCTCAGCATGCGGGCTGGAGGAAGAGGGGGGAGAGTGTTTGATGAGATGCTTGTGGAGGTGTTCAGTTGCAGGGTTGGATCTTTTCCTTTGACATACCTTGGCCTTCTGTTTTGCACTGGCAAGCTGACAAAGCACTCGCTGGATAAGGTGATAGAAAGAGCTGAAAAGAAGTTGTCGAGGCGGAAAAATCTATTTCTTTCGTTAAGGTGTAGGCGGAGGTTAATCAAGGCAGCTCTGTCGAATTTACTGTTATATTTTGTCCTAATTTAAGTGTCCAAGGAGGTGCTGGACAGATTGGAGAGGTTTAGGCTTGACATTTTATGGCAGGGAGCAGAAGAGAAGCGTAAATTCCATTCTACTAAAGTGCGTAGAGGTGTGGAAGCCATTTGGGGAAGGGCTTCGAGGAATAAACAAATTGGAGACCATGAACCTACCATCGCTTGGTAAATGGTTTTGGAGATTTGGAATGTAAGAGGGTTGCTTATGGAAAGCAGTGATAGAGCACATTTGTGGTGATGGAAGGACGGGTGGTGGACTACAGATTCATCTCTTTATAGAGCTTTAGTGGTGTGAAAAAGCAATTGGGAGGTTGGGAAATAGATTCGAGGAAGTAGTTAGATTCTCTTTAGGAGATGGGATGGGGATTCAGTTTTGGGACAACCCTTGGTTGACAGGACGCTCTGAGAAGAATTTCCGAAACTAACCAGTTTATTTTCAGAAATGAACATAACTATTGCCCGGTACTAAGTTTTAGGAAAAGAGGTGGTGTGGTCTTTGCCATGCAGGAGGAATTTGTTGTAGGCAGAAGGAGGGTACCCTAACCTTCTGAAGTGGCTTCAAGGCATTGACCCTTCTCTGTCTGAAAAGGATTCAATGGTGTGGAATAAAGATAATTCTGACTAGTTTTCAGTGAGATCTTTTTACAGGTTGATACATGGTATATCTCCAGAAAAATTTCACAGTTCATTTGTACGTCGCTATGGGCTCCCCCCTAAGGTCGTAGCGCTGGTGTGGTTGTTGGGAAGGAATAAGATGCTCACTATCGATAACCTGCAGAAGAGGAAGATAGTGATTATCAATGTCTTTATTTTGTGCATGTAGAAGTAGAATGAGGAGTTGGTGGAGCAACTCTTCATTCATTGCCCTTTTACTAGTGAGCTGTGGGTTAGGTTCTTGGCGGTCTTTGGCATGTCTTGGGTCATGCCGGGCTCGATTGAGAGCCTTTTTCTAGCTTGGCACGGGTGCGGGATTGGAAAGAGAGGAAGGTTGCTATTGCGATTAGCCTTGTTGGCCAGCATTTGGGCCCTATGGGTAGCGTGGAATAACTGACGGTTCTGTAATCAGTGTGAGCAGGTCTTGAATGCTTATGGAAGGGCTAAATCGAATGTAATGGAGTGGGCCTCATATATAATGGCTCTTGTTGATTGTCCTAATGTCCTTTATTGTCTTTTACTTGGGCAGCTTTGTAGTTGTAGTTGTGGCAGTCTGTTTTGCTTCCTTAGGTTTAATAAAATCTCACTTTTCAGAAAAAGAACAGCATTAAATACTTGGAACTTTTCACCTAGTTGCTTGACCTTATTTCTCTGATTTTTCTTCTTTTAAACATTTGACTTTTTTTTTTTTCTCTGTTTTCATAATCCCATCTTTACATAGTCCCTTCTTTCAAAATGCATAGTATATTAAGAACAATTAGTTCAGCACGACACCATATTTGCTACAACTACTATCACTAATACCATCTGCATACACGACCAAACTGCACCTGTGCATATACACCTCTTCCAGATTTTGCATATATATAACAATTGCTCTGCTGGTCCAATAAAACAAAAAGTTGCATCTTGCAAATGGCTTTAGTGAATAGGTCAGCAGCTTCAACTCTAGACTTTACATATGGAATATGGATGTGACTATTTGAGATTTTTCTCCGGCTCAAAGTAGCTATCTACTTCAGTATAGTTAGGTCACTCATGGAAAATTGTATTACTGTGTAACAACCTGATTATGACAAAACAAGATCATAGTGGTAGAAAACCCAAGAACTCTATCATCAACAAATTAAGTGAAGTTGGTGCTCTTGTGGCATGAGCAATAGAGCAGTACTCAGCAGTAGACTCCACTGCTTACTTTTCCACATAACAAAGTTTTCACCTGCAAAGGTGTAGTAACTGAATTATAGTCGCATGAAGTGTGAAAGGAAGCAACAATAGATTTGGGTGCGGGCGGTAGAAGCGTCAAAGGTTTTGGGTGCGGGAAGAGAGAAGTGACAATGGATTCTGGTGTGGGAAGCGTATGCCTTAGATAGTAAGTACAGATGGCTAAGAAATGAGAGTGAGAGCATGAGTTCTTACTACTAGTCGAAGTGGGAGAGGCACCTGAGTAGTAGGTTCATGAAGCTAAGAACTTGATGTTGGTCACCGATTATGACAGGAACCAGCCAATCCACATCAGACTGAAATGTAATATTATGATGATGACCATGCAGAGAATTGTGAGAATAATACATCTGGGAGAACTTTTGGATACCGAACAATTCGACAAACAAATCCCATAAATTCAACCGTTTTGTTGTGGCTTGGAGCGGAAGAGGAACACAAAGTCCCTCTCGTGGAATGGTAGATCGTTTGCAAGCCGAAAGACAAGGACGAACGAGTATTAGATCCCTTTGATTGATGATCATTGTTTTGCTTTGTAAATGTTTATGGAGATTTGGGATGGAACGGAACAACTTTTGGAGGCAAGTCATTAAATGAATATGGGGTTCGTCTTGGGGACCGTTTCATAAAATCCTCAACTCAATATAGGGCTTTAGATATATGGGGAGGGGTGTAGGGTGGATTCTTTTTTTTTTTTTTTAAAGTTTTTTTGAAGATTGTAAACTTATTATAAGCCAAAAGGCAATGAAAAATAGAGCTGTCTGGTCTAGCTAAGCTTCTGCTCCCTTTCCTCTCTCTTGGGATGTCCCTGTTTGGAGTTGTATAGTTG
The DNA here is from genome assembly GCA_030180095.1 of Magnolia changhungtana. Classification (NCBI taxonomy): domain Eukaryota; kingdom Viridiplantae; phylum Streptophyta; class Magnoliopsida; order Magnoliales; family Magnoliaceae; genus Magnolia; species Magnolia changhungtana. The sequence goes on from JASAUF010000160.1 coordinate 744,306, forward strand.
TAGGCTTTGTTTCCTTTCTTTTTTCAGCTGTGTAGTGTGTTCTTTTCGCATTATATTGTTCTTTTCCTCTTTTTTGTTTGGCTTTTGCCTCTTTTTTGTTTTGTTTTTTGGGGTTGCCTTTGTGTCCCTTTGATAAATTTAATGTTCAAAAAGAAAAAAAAATGGAAAACATAAAAAGCATCAAAGAAAAAGTGAGAACAAAAGAAAATGAACTAAAAAGAAAAAGAAGCACCTAAAAACCATACAACTTGAAATAGGGGCATATCCTTTAAAAAACAAGACATTAAAGAGCAGGGGCATGTTGATATGAGATTGGGAGGTAAGAGGACCACCAATCCACAACATCTCGCTAGATCAAGGCAATGACTTGCACCGTAGAAAAAACTCTATCTTGAAAGGTTCTGAGGTTTCTCTCTCTCTCGATAAGTCTAGAAGATGACTAAGATAAAGAGGCACCATTGAGCTCAGGAAAACTCCTTAAACTCCATGCCAAGCAAAGAGGTCTTGAATCAAGGAAGGCATCACCCACACACTGGTTATCCAGACCAGAACGGTTGACCAAATCTCCGAGGTGAAAGAATAGTTGATGAATACGTGAGCGATAGAATCAACATCTTCCTTATAGTGCAATCACATGTTAGGCAAAATCATACCTTGCCTTGGCAGGTTATTGATAGTTGGGATTCTTCCTCTAGCCATGAGCCAAGTGAATGCTGCAATTTTTGGGGGAGCTTCATAAGTCCATACGAAGTAGGGAAAGACTGGAGTGTTTATCGACTGGCGAGGACTGAACAACTTGAACAAAGAACGAGTATTGCATTTTCCAGAGGGGTCAAGGGCCCAAACAATCTAATTAGGGACTTCAAGGGAGTGAAGAATGCTCCGTAGTAGCTCTAACAACCTCAACAACTGTATTTTGGCATCGAAGAGGGACCTCCTGCAAGGGGGGCACCAAAACCTCAAACCTATGTTAGAGAATTAGGCAACAACAGAAATGGAGGGGGAGGTGGAAATTTGGTCTAAGGTAAAATGTGGAGGGGCCTATCTGATATCCATGGGTCAAGCCAAAAATGAATATTCAAACCATTTCCTAAGTTAAAGGAGAATAGATTTTGCATGAGAGGCCTTAAATGGCAGATTGCTTTGCAAACAATGGAGGCTCTATAAATGGTGAAGGTTTTAGGAAATCAACCCCCCCATCAGTGCTATATTTATAGGCTAGAAGCTCCCTCTCCCAGAGCCTAGCTTCCAAGTAGAAACGATCCAACTACTTACCATGCATGGTAGAGTTGACTATCGATAGCAATGTTGTCAAATCGCATATGCGGTAGCATATTTTTTTTTTTTTTTTTTTTTTTTTTTTTTTTTTTTTGTACTTTTTCAAAAAAATTCAGAAAAATCAGAAAAAATTCGAAAAAATCAGAAAAATCATAATAAATTATTATATGTCATTGGGACATGAAATGCATTTAATTTAAGTAAAAAATAAAAAATAAAACGAACCAATTACATACATATGAAGTTATGACTTATGAACAATGATAATTTGATAAATTTACAAATTATAATATAGTTAACTTGATAACTTCTTAAATCTTAACAAATAACAATTAAACATTTTACATTTAAATTTAAATAACATTTTGTTGATAACTTGATATCAAGTTATCAAGTATCAAGTATCAATATCGACAATCAACAACATCAACATCAAGTCATCAGCAGTTCAATACTTAGACTTATGAGTTATGACTTATGAGACAAGCATTAAACAAAATTAAGAAGTTATGTATGTATTTATTATTTTATTTATCTAATCAATAATCATTATTCATTAATCATATACATTGATCTATCATCCATTGTGGCACATCATCACCAGGTCTGCCACCACCACCACCATCATCATCATCAGTCGAGTCATCTCCTTCTTCCACATACACTTCTTCTTCCATTTCTTCATCATCTGTACGTACTAATACTTCATCAACATCCAATGGTGGATGATCTTCTTCAGCTTGATCATCATTATCACCTTCTCCTTCTTCAATCTCCTCAATCTCGTCAACGGGTTGACGTCTACAACTCGCCCCCCGGCTCCCCCCCGTCCTTTGCCTTCGAGTGGTACTACTACCTTCACCAGGCGTCGATCCATATGCAGCATCTTCAATTTGTGCCCATGTCAGGTCCTCTCCAGCAAATACCGGGTCTTCCGTCTCTACGAGCCACTTGTTATCTGCATCCAACTCATCTAAGCAGATGGGGTCAAAGAAACTGGGCTTTTCTTTCCTACTTTGGAATCGTTCTCGCAATTTTTGGTTGTATTGAACGAAAACCAAGTCGTTGAGCTTTTTTTGCTCAAGGCGATTCCTTTTCTTGGAATGAATCTGTAAGAAAGAAAACGCATTTGGCATTAGCTATTTAGGTAATGAATTTAGCTTACAAAAAAAAAACAATTAGTAAACAGTAAACACTAAACAGTCTAAAGACTCTAAACTTACCGCTTCTCGAACGTGCTCAATTGCGCTCGCAACCACCGGCGTAACACGTGAGTCCAAGAATCTTCATAGCGACTTCTTTAGAGTGGATCCTTCTGTTCGGGTCCACTCCATAGATGACCCGATAGCTGAGAAAAACAGTTTAAGTATAGGTTAGAGTCTTAGTCTCTTAGAGACACAGTTGACATACCACATACACTAACATTCATTCATATAAGTACTTACTGGGTAATTTCATTGTCCGATGTCTTATTACGATATCCCTTGAGAATATCCCTTCACTTTTTGTGTAGAAGTCCAGCAAACTTGAGATCTTGTCCTGTTCTCCTCTATCTGGAATCATTCTTTCCAAGACATCAATAAATCCAACCATATGCACAGTTAGTGCTTCTGCTGGATCAGCAGAAGCGAATAAACAGGTTGGGTTAAGATGTAAGCAGCCGAATACAATGGGGATGACATTTGGCTGCCCCATCTTCTATCTATAATTTCTAAAATTGGCCTGTAATCACGGTCTCTATAGTTAAAATGGTCCATGATCTTATTTTTCGCCCTCTCCATCGCATCATATATGTAGCCCATTGCGGGCTTCTCATCCCTGTCCACCAATTGCAACACAGTGATTAAGGGCTCGGATGATTTTAGCGCCTTTACCACTTGAGTCCAAAAACTTTGAGAAAGAATTGTTTGTTGAACCCGTTTCCCATCAGCCTTCCTTGACCAAGGCCCACTTGTAAAATCGGCCGACACTACAAAGCTTCTAAGTTTTGATTTCTTTACATGTAGTGTTAAAAAGGCTGTAGTGTTAAAAAGGCTGTAGCAAGTTAAAAAGGCTGTAGCGAAACGGGTGACTGCTGGACGTAGCAAGTTACCCCCAATGTGTTTTCTCATTCGACTAAGAAGAAGAGCATGCTTGTACATAAAAACCGTGATTCTTCTAGCCCTTGCAATCACATTTATAAACAATCTACCTATATCTTCTAACATGAGATCAATACAATAGGCCGCACAAGGGGTCCAAAATAAACGTCGCCTTTTCTCCATAAGAAGACGACTGACCATTACATACGAGGCTGCGTTATCTGTAATTACTTGTACAACGTAGCCCTCACCTATTTCTTCAACTACACTATCTAGTAAGTTAAACAAATATTCTCCCGTGTGTGAATGACCTGACGCATCCACTGACTTCAAGAACATCGTCCCAATTTGGACAATTTACTAAGAAGTTAATGAGAGATCGACCAGGATCTATCGGTCCATCCATCGGCCATTAGTGTACAACCATATATTTTCCATGATTCCTTATATTCAGCCTATGAAGGATTGTGTATATTCAACAGGTTCTAAGGCATGTCTCCCTCATTTCATGATATGAAGGAGGTTTAAGCCCAGGTCCAAATTGACCTATAGCCTCAATCATTACTTTGAAGCTTTTCGATTTAACGGCGTTGAAAGCAACGCCGGTTTGGTAAAACCATTTAGCAATATATTGAATTGTGGTTTTCCTATCTTTTTGTTTATACCGATTCTCTAAAGTTGTTTGAGCCGGCCCTTTACCTCTACCCCTTTGGTCGACCACATCCTCGGGGTGTGGTCTACACCATCTATTTAAGGGTCCATGCCCTCGGGCTTTTTTCGATGGTTGTACTTGTGGTCTAGACCGGCCTGCCGAAGAAGGGAGAGTGGGACTAGCTTGAGCTTCATCGACATCTACTATATATATATATCTTCATATGCATCGTGTTCCATATATTCCTCTTGACGTAGGGCACTATTGTATTTCTTTCTTGATTGTTTTTCCATATACTCCACGATCTCCCTTCGGATTTCTGGAGTAATCTTGTCACATGCTTTTGCATTTGACCCGGGTAAATGTGCAAGGTGTTGCTTGTGCCTTGCAATGCCACCGGAACTCACAAATCCACATAAATCACATACTATGTGAGTCTTTTCGGTAGCACTACGGTAGTGCCCATACTTCCAACCCGGGTCATTCGACTTGGGCCTCAAAGAGGAAGATTGGGAAGAAGACATTATGAATTTATGATAGTGGTGGATGGTGGTGTGTGTATTATATTAGCACTAAAAAGTAAAAAGTAACTAGCTAGTAGCAAGCTATTAAGTATTAACTAGAAACTATAAAGTAAACTACAAATAAAAAGAAAACTAGAACTTGGAGTTGGGACTTAGGGTTAGGGGGAGAGAGAGAGAGAGAGAGAGAGAGAGAGAGAGAGAGAGAGAGAGAGAGAGAGAGTTACACACTTACACTTACACACACACACTTACACTTGTAGAAACTAGAAAGGAAGAAGAAGAAGAAGAAGAAAGAAGAGAGAGAGAGAGAGAGAGAGAGAGAGAGAGAGAGAGAGAGAGAGAGAGAGAGAGAGTTACACTTACACACACACACACTTACACACTTACACACTTACACTTGTAGAAACTAGAAAGGGAGAAGAAGAGGAGAGAGAGAGAGAGAGAGAGAGAGAGAGAGAGAGAGAGAGAGAGAGAGAGAGAGAGAGAGAGAGTTTGAGTTACACACTTACACATGAAGAAAGGGAGAAGAAGAGAGTTGTTTACACACTTACTTACACTTGTGAGAGAGAGAGAGAGAGAGAGAGAGAGAGAGAGAGAGAGAGAGAGAGAGAGAGATTTACACAAATAAAATTAAAATAACAACTTTCAACTTCCAAAATTCCAAATTCTTGTCTAAGTTGTCTACTTGTCTTCTCTTGAATCTCTTCACCTTTGCCTTTTCACTTGAGTATTGTATTTGTTCTTGATTCTTGAATTTTTGTTGTGACTTGTCACTTGTAACTTGTAAGTTGTAACTTACTAACTTGTAACTTCAAACTTCAAAGTTCAAAGTCAAACTTTTAAGTTGCTAATGCTATTTGCTAACAACGAACAAAGTAAAATGAATCAATTAACATTTAACAAACAAAATAATTTTTTTTAAAAAATGATAGAAATCAAAGAAGTTGTTAGAAACTTAGAAATTAGAATTTAGAAACTTAGAAATTAGAATAGAAGTTAGAAGTTAGAACTTAGAAGAAGTGAAGAACTTGTGGAATGTGGATGGAGATTGGAGACTAGAGTGAGGAGTCTCTTGATTCTTGTCTTGAATCTTGATTCTTGAACAATGAATATGGTGGATTCTTGATTCTTGTAAGTTGTAAGTTGTAACCCTTCCTTGATTCTTGAATGTTGATTGTTGAAAGAAAAGAAAAGAAATATGGAAACTTGGAAATGGAATTGGATGGAGAGGAGTGGATGTATGTAACTTGTAAGTTATAAGACTCTTAGAAATTAGAATGTATGTAAGATTGTAAGAATAAGAGATAGAGAATAGAGAGAGGAATGCTTAGAATGCATTTTTATAGAGAAAAAATCCAGATTAAAAAAAAAAGGGTCAAAAAACGGTCAGATTTCTGACCATTGGCAGATATGCGATCGCATATGCAGTATGCGATCGCATACATCGCATATGCGATCGCATATGTGCAGGGTCGCATATGCCACTGCCGCATATGCGATCGCTGAACAAATATGCGCATATGCGATCGCACATGACAACACTGATCGATAGTTCTCCAATAGACATCCCTCCTACAGATGCTAACCCCATGGCAGACTGGTGAGCTTGGACTGTGCTAAGACTGCTTGGGACACTCATATTAGGAGGTCCCGCACGCACATGGATATCCATCCTGTTTGAGTCAACAACGTTAGGGATGATATACGGGAAAGATCGAAGTCGTTTAAAGGATACAAGTTGATGAGGACATCACGTCACGTACACCCATACGTACGTATCAGAGGAGGTGGACCGTGCCGATTTCCTTGTGGCTAGGCGAGTACTCGTGATCGTGCCGAAGACCCCATGTGCATGTGCGAGCATCTAGAGGACCCCACACTGGGAAGATGCACATGTGCTGCTTTATGGAGTGATCCAAACTGTTGGATCGGAGGGACGTGGTGATCGGGCCATTGGATCACACGGATTGCATTATTGGGCCATTAATAGTTGATCGTCCACGTCGGTTTTAGACTATCATATTTTAGGATTTAGTTTTTGATTATTTTATATTTGGACACATAATGAGTGTTTTAGTTGATTTTATTTAGACTAGGGCTATTTTTGTTAAAATTCACAAGACATGGGAATTTTTGTAAATTTTGAAACTTCTTGGATCTATAAAAAGAGGGGGGTGTGTGACCTCTCGCCCATTGAATTTCGTGATAAAAAAAAGAAGAGAAAAGTTCTTGTTTTCTTCTCCCATCTTCATGTGATCTGAAGATACTTCCATGCGATTTGGAAGGAAGATTGGTGCGAGGCTAATTTTCATCAACGGAGGTGCAGGGTCTCCATCTATCCCCACACCGTCTTCTTTTTTTCTTCCTCATCCAGGTATTTTCTTCAGATTCTTAATTCTCCCATTCCAAATCTTCGTCTTCTCCTAAACCCAACTTTCCCATACCCATCTACAATCCAAGCTTAACCCTAAATCTAAAATTTCCAATTTTTATACTTTCCCAAATTACCCAAACCCCAAGGGCCCGTTTGATTTCCGTTTCTTTGCTGTAAATAGAGGTAAATGTATTTAATCATTATTTACATTTACGCCTACACGCCTATCGGGTGAAGTAGTAGCTGGGTGATCGTGTTTGCTTGCGCCCGTGATGGCTGTAAATACGGTGAAGAGTTACGTGACCCTGTTTGATTTGCAGCTTGCAAATGACTTGCTGAAGTACGGCAGGCGTTGGACGGAGCGTAATTTTCGCCTTTGCAAATGACTTGCAGGTGTACGGCCTTGTACGTACAGGACATGAGTGAAATTAGCACCGGACGCAATGCAATTCCATCTAATCTTATTCCAAGCTTTTCCATTCTTCCTAGACATGGAGTTGAATTGGCACAGGACCAGATGAATCCCATCCTACCTAATCCCTTCTAATCCCACTGCCAAAAATTGGCTCGGACCAGATGAATCCCATCCCACCTAATCCCTTCTAATCCCACTGCCCAAACGAGCATGTTTAAACCGAAGGCGGTTGAAAACAGAAAAATAGTCAATGGTTCAAATTCAACCCCACCCATCAAATGACCATGATAGTCTTATCAGAGCGAATATTTTAATTCAAAATCCACCGCAGGTAGCTCCCAGAGTATAGACGGTTCCAATTATCCGTTTGACTCTTCATGTCACTCTCAAGCTATATATCCATCCAAGGAAAAGTATGCATCGTAATGCACGTGTAGTAGGAATCGAATCTGAATCTTGGGGAGCTATTTGCTACTCTGGCGACATATGACGCTTGATACAGAGGCACTCACATATTGTACATGTAGCAGAATGAACCGAAATTAAACCGCTTGATACAGATTTCCACTACTACCCACTCCGCTCCATTTCTAAGGGGCCACTGTGATGTATGGATTTGATCCACACCGGCCAGGTACGACTGGAGCCATGTTTGTGAGTCATCCACGGCCGTAAATCGAAATTGTATTTATGAATGGGTCTCATGATGGATGGAGCATTTGGCCGAAAATCACACTGATGGGGCAAATCTATTAACCATCTGGTATTAGCCGTTCAATTCGAGTACCCCTATTCTTATCCATCCATGTGCTCCTCACCAATTGGATGGTTGCAGTTGTTTTATCTGTGAGGCTTCCGAGATATGGACGGATGCATCCGTAATACAACACGCAATTTGGATGGTATGTATCCATGTAAGTGGATCAGTCACCACATATTAACAAATGTTGCCAAAGGCATGCCTCGATAGAACCACATCTTAAGTTGGCCCCACCATTAAGGATCACATAGTGCAAAAATCAGCCAATACCGAGCAGGTGGGCTACTCCATACAAAACAGCGTAGTTGAACGGTGTGGATAATCGCCTGCATGAAGGTGGCTCCTCAGAGCCTCCATCAGTTCCATTATTACCATTTAAGAATTTCCATATCAACCAGGCAAAGTCATAGAAGATCATTAAAACATGTTTGTACAACAAGATCATACGTGTGTTGCATGTTGGACATCCACCACTACAACTTTAATGGTTAAGAGAGATGAGGTGAACCGCCGTAATGACAATCAAAACGCCTAGTAGAAACAGCAGTGCAGTACCGTCGTCTTCATTAGAACTGATCTCCGCCTTCACAGATGGGGGGTTTGAAGTTGAGGCTCCATTATAGATGGTATCATGACGGCTAATATGATTAACTTGAATTTCCCGACCATGCTGGGCTTGATGTGTAACCCCACTGTCATCGTCACCAGTCAATGAGGAGAATTCTCGGTTTGACATATCTGGATTCTGTGATTTTGCACGAAAAGCCTGCCCTGCACGGACCGCCAATTCCTGCGACTTGTACGATTTGAATAGCGCCCGGTGAAACCCATCTACTTCGGCATTACATTCCTCCCAAGTAAAGTAAATACCAGGTCTTCTTCCCCTAAATATAACGTACACCTTACCCATCTAACATCAAAAATTAACTTCCGTTAGAAAAGAGATTCATATTCCAATATTAGCATAAATAGAGACATTAGAGAGATTGAAAGTATACATTAGATGTAGTGTAACGTTTATATACTTAAAATACTACTTGGACGAGAAAGTAACATGTGATAGCAAAGGATCGACCTATGAAATGTTGCACAACGATAAATATCTACCCGAGTAAATGTCAAGCAACACAAAAGATGGGTAAGAGTATTATAACATTACAAGTTAAACCAGCATAGTGAAGTGTTAATTATCCTAGATATTGTATCACCCAATAAAGTCAAATCGTCCAAAAAGAAAATAAAAACATGCATCAAATGTTGTACGCGTGGAGCATTCAACAACAACTCCTCAGCAAACTCCTATGGGTGTTGTACGGCTTCATTGGTGGGACATCATCAACATGCGGAGAAAATCCAGCCTCTTATGATTAGGCAGGTTAAGAAAAGCGGCACCATATTCTTCCTCCTTGGAAAGTAGTTTTGTTGCGGAAAGTACTTCTTGCCCGTTTAGTCCATCCAACTGCTCCAGCTCTGGAATGATAACAGTCATTCTTGCAAAATTCTTTCCCTTTGTCATATTTGTCGCAATCGATTGCAAAGCTTCATCCATGTCGGTCAAACCGTGACCAATTACATCAGTTGGACGCGTAGCCCTTGCCCTCTTCCTAGAGTTTGCACTGTTGTTTGTAGTGTTGGAGTTGTTTCCTTTTGCAGGTGGAGTCGATTGTGGTATATTAGCGCCTTCACGACTGTCCCACTCCCAATGGATAGTTGGACTACTGTCCCCAAAATCGTCAGATCCAAGATCAACTGATATGGAATTGAGGTCCATGGTCTGTGTCATCGGATCATCTGGATTCCTCAGGCCACCAAAAGAGCCCGTGTCAAAATTATAATTTCCAGTTGCACATCTTTTACCAGTGGCACGATCGTTTCCAAAAATGTATTCCAGGTCATCATATCTTGAACACGGCTTACCACGAACATGTTGTGTGTACGGGTGTGACTATGAAGAGAAATAAAATTTTGAATGTCAAGTTAAGGGATAAATAGTCAGCTTAAATTAGAATTGAAATTGATTTAAAAATTTTAAAAATAATATTGCTACGAACCTTTATGTAGTCGACCCAAACATCATTCGTTGCGACCACCACCTTCAAACCATCATCCCACCCGAAACCACTGGCACTGCGCAAATCCCGAATTGTAAAGTACAATTTTTTCACAGTGCATAAGCGGTTAATGACGTGCTTTGACGTGAGAATGATCCCCAACTTATCTCTGATATTATCAACACATGGTTTGTACGTCTCCTTTTTAAAACCATGCCCACTCTTCTTCCCATTTGCAACCTGCTCCACCAGACTGTCCAGCGAAGTATACCGCCAGGGGAATGTGCTTCATCTAATGATTTTCATGTATTCTTTTTTGGTGTCCTTCTTGGTGTTGTTGCTGCATTACATCCGGTAGTCCGCTTTGTGAGTGTGGACGATTGAGATCTCGCATTCATTGGAGTCAATGAGGACATATCTTCAAGTATCTAATAAAAAAAAATTGCACAATCCAAATGAGACGAACCACCTGAAGCTCTATAGTGGCCAAAATGTTCATTGTAATGTTGTCTGTGAATGCGATGATCAAAATATACAATAAGTAATACGGCAAAAGAAAACAATAATACTCAGGGCCACTATAACTTTGGAAAATGCTAATTTGATAAAGAACTTATACCCTTTGACTTGCTGTAGTGTAATCATTCCACATCCTCCGTGCAATGTTGTCACGAAATGCAATCCATGCATCCCTCTCTGTCTGAGGGGCATTAAGCACATTGCGTAGGTCATCGATAGTAGCATTATCCAATGTTGATGGTGACGGTCCTACATCACCATCCCTTGATGTACCATCCACGTCCACAATTTCGTCATCCCCCGACGAATGAATAAAATTGTGAAGGACACAACACGCGAGCACAATCTTGACCTGTGTCACTACTGGGTATTGTGGAGCCGTTTTTAGAATGAGAAATCTAGACTTTAATACCTCAAAGCAACGCTCAATAACATTTCTGAGTTGTGCATGACGATAATTGAACAGCTCTTTCGCATTTGCGGGATTACGTCCGGTACGATATTCATTGAGATGGTAACAGACACCTCGATATGGAGCCATGAATCCCGGAGAATGCGCATACCCAGCATCCACAACGTAATATTTCCCTTCACGTATGGTAAAACGATCATGTTCATCGGTCAGAGCACTTTGTAGAACGCGTGCATCTGAAGCAGACCAATCCCAACCCGCAAGCATGTAGACGAATTTCATATCGAAATCACAAACCGCCATAACATTCTGAGAAATTATCCCTTTTCTATTACGGTAGATGCCATTCTCATTACTAGGAACAAAGGCAGGTATATGCGTCCCATCTATAGCACCGATACAATCCTACGGGTGCATATAATGAGGAAAAATCATTATTATTTATAAAGTGAAAAACACTATAGCTTCAACGATGAAATTGCAAATCAAGTAATAAATTACTAACCTGAAAGTAGTTATTCCGATTTGGATTACTGGTAATCTCTGGTGGAGTTTCTGGACCAGGTAGTTGTACGTAGACAGGGTATAAAGATACTATTGCGTCTAGCACTGCGGTGATTTTCACCACCGTCTCGAAAATGATAGCAACTCGTGCTAGCCGTGGTTGTACATTTGTTGAAATCTGATTTTGTCCAAATAATGTGGACCACTGGCCACCTGGGTTGTGGCAAAGACTGTGGTATATGATGGGTCCACATAGCACCGACCCACAGAGCATGGTTGGCGCAATCATCATGGTCATCAGAACTGTTCGTCTTTTGAGACAGTCCATGACCCAGTCACTATGTATCTGTGTCAATGGTGCAAGATCAAATATCTGCATGGTTGGCCCACTAGATGGACTGTTCTTAGTCACCAGGAAATCGAATATCAAACTGAGTTAATCTGTTGGTCCCACTGTGAATGTATGTGGCTTATCCACACCGTCCAACCGTTTTTCCAGAACATTTTAGGAGTTGATCCCAAAATTGAGTCTTATCCAAATCTCAAGTGGACCATACCACAGGAAACAGTGGAAATAATGATTTCCACCGTTGACACCTTGCTAGGCCCCACAGTGATGTTTATTTGTCATCCAATCTGTTCATAAGATCACAAAAACATGGATGAAGGGAAGAAACAAATATAAGGTTGATCCAAAACTTCCGTGGCCCTCCAACATTTTCCAACTATAGGCACTCAATTCAATCCGTTTCCTGTGACACGTACAACGTGTTAGGTTTGTATGTGTTTCTTTTCTTGGGTGTGATCTGACCGACACGTTGGTGAGACGTTCATTAGATCTTAGCCGTTCATCAGCTAGGCTGCCGCTCATTCAACCTTTCAGACAAAAACCATTTGGATCCAAAAATCAGACGGGCCACAGCATAAGAAAATAGCTGGGGATGGAATGCACACCATTGGCAAGTGTAGGGCTCACTGTCCAGTCTATATTTGATCTAAGTTGTTCATCTAACTTTGTCTCATTTGCATGTAAGTAGCTCTTCCAGTACACACGTGGCATAAGTTCATCCTAATCTGAACCGTTGGGTGGATGGAACAATAACATTAAATGGCAAATAAAAAAATTCTAACCTTTAATATTTTGGCTAGCATATGGACGGATGAAATTAAAGCATTAGTAAATAATGTTGTACGCGTGGAGCATTCACTCTCTCTACTATTTTCTTTGGTGTGGTCCACTATAGCTTGGGATCTGCCTCATTCTTTGGATCATGCACTAAAATGATATATCCAAATGGATGGACGGTGTGGATACAATACATACATCATGGTGGGACCCACATAACTTGGTAACGTCACTTCAATAGCCAGTTTTGCTACTCAAGCTGTCATGTTATACGTGGCACCGAAAGTTCTCCAGCAACCAAGAACTGTTTAATGATCTATGAACGGAGATAAACGCCATGGATAGAATAAGTACATTGAGGTGGGCCCCACAGCGCCCTGCCCCAACGGATTACAGTCCGGGTGGGGGTAGGACTCCATCTGCGTCCATATCCCTTTGTCGTACATCGTTTGGAAAGGGATTGGCTAATCCCCCGCCACCAGCCATTGGATGTTGGTCGGTGCTCTATGGGCCCCACCATGATGTATGTGTTTCACCCATGCTGTCCATCTTTTGTCAAATAGATTACTTTCTGGTATGAAAGTAAAAAAATGTGGTATATCTCAAGTTGAAGTGAACCCCATTACAGGAATAGCTGGATGAACGGAATGGATGAAACATGTAATTCAGCACGGGACCCACACGATACCGACCACCAATCTGTCTCTATCCGCTTCATCGCATCTGATATATAGTTTTAAATCCTGGGCACACGACAGTGGCTGGCAGTCAGTGCTCCTTACGCCACCATGATCAATCTGTTTCATCCATTCCATTGATCCATTGGTAGATTGGATCACGGACATTACAGTGGAACTGCCAGGATCGTTTGACCATGGGTAGGTTTTGAGATTCAACTGACCTGTTGAGAGGATGAAGAACTGTAGCTTCACTGCAACTCGTTTTACCTGTTGCAACGAAAGAAGATAAGTACGCTTCATTCCTAGTTAGAAACGAACAAGACGATCCGGATAGAACAATACACATACCAGGTCCTTGATAAACGGTGGAAAGCTGATTGTTACAACTCACCTATGATGTTTTTATAACACTATGCCTCTGCATGCACACTGATTTTTTACTCTCGTGGAAGAGATTTTGATTTCAACCCATCCGTCTCACGTCATAGGTGAAAAATGATGGCTACGGTAGCTCTTTGATGTGTTGGGCGCCGATGAAGCTTTGGTAGTTGGGTGGAAGACCCTCCATGTGATCTTAGATATGGCCCACGATACATCTGTTTGCACCAATCCATGTCGACCAGTATTTCCAAAATAAGGATTAAGCCGTTCAATCCCAAAATGAAACTTCCATCACTACGAAGTGGATCACAACATAAAAAAGCCCAAGACAAGCTGCTGCAACCATTGAAGGAGATGATATATCCAACTCGTACATTACGAAACCGTCCGGGGTTAACCCATAAAATCAGCCACTTGGTTTGATGGAGAGTGCGGATCTCCTGTGTTAACGACGGTGGACCCCACATGGAGCTTTGGAACACCCAAGGGAAAATGTACGCGTGCACCGAGCCATTACATACCTGATTTCGTTCCAGCGCAGATAACCAGCGCAAGATTTCTGCAGGAAGAAATCCTGCAGTGAATCTCACTTTATTTCAAACGGCGGAAATATCTCTGACAGGGGTAATTCGGAGAATTTACCTGTATTTACCATAAAGGAATGGAAATCAAACAGGCCCTAATTTTCACCCTAGGTTATATTAGGTTTCCTATTTTGAAATAGACTATATCCTATGCTAATTGGATGCCCCTACATCCATTAGATCCTAGTTTCTTTTTATTTAATGATCTTGAGTTACGATGTTGGTAGCTTAGGCTAGGATTATGCATGGTTTTCTTTTGATTTTCATGATATTTGTGATGATTATAGTGGTGTTTGTGTTTTTTTTTTTTTCTTAAATATCTTAATTCGGCTATTTGATCTCACATGTTACTTAGTTCATGCATCGGTCCTGCATCACAAGTCCAACAACGTTCCCACCATGATTTCATCACCTGATCGAAGAGGACCTTAATGTAGGATCCTGGGACACCATAGAAGAGCTCAACTAGGACACCATAAAAGTGAAACCAAAGGTCAATTGAGCCTAAAACGGTAGAATTCCCCTTCATCGGAGGGAGGAGACTGGCCCATCCTCATCAAGGCCATTGCTATGAGAACGAACTCAATGTTGACGTTTGGCTGGAGATTGAGAATGAGTTCGTGCTCTCCAAGCCAAGATGGCCGCCAGGAAGGCCCCTTTTCGACAGGAGACAACTAGGCTCCATTGAAGCTTCCGTCGACTCCTCCACCAGGGACCTATCCAAATGAATCTCCAGGCTCCAGTGAAGCTTCCACTTCCTTAAGCTTCCTCTTCCGTCCTTGATTCGCCGAATCCGAATCATACCGGGCCATCTAAACGGAGATTCTAATGCTATTGAAACATGCCTGATGAAGCAAAGATATGGCCTCGGCCGGCCCCCGACTCTATGTCCATCTTAACGAATGCATGGCCATGACCAATCGTAGTGGCTCTATTTTCGGAATAGCCACTTAATTTTCCTAGCTTTGCTGAACACCCTCGGGAAGCTATCCCAATCGGCTAAGAAGTTTGAGATGAAAAGTGTGGGGAATGGAGCCAACTTCGATGAGTGTTCTTAATGAGAATTGGAACGTTGTCGAGAAACTAGGGTCCGACTGACTTCCACCATTGTAGTTAGAGCTGTACACGAGTAGAGTTAGCTCGGTAGCTCGCTCGACTTGACTCGAAAAAGCTTGACTCGACTTGGATCGAAGCTGAATTCGAACCAAGTCGAGCTGATTTTTGGTGCTCGAAACGAGTTCGATCTTGCCCCTGCTCGACTCGACTCGAACTTGGCTCGACTCGGTACAGGGTCATTATGACCCATTTCGCGGTGATTTCACCACACGCTACAAAAACAAACACGCCCTAATCAAATGATGATCTTTTCCACCATCGGTCTTCTTCCTCTTTGTATTTGAAAGCTTTCTCTACACCTTTTTCTTTTCATTGCCCAAAATACTCTCTCTCTCTCTCTCTCTCTCTCTCTCTCTCTCTCTCGCTTGGGGAAAACCAAACCCTAGAAAAACGAGATCCCGATCCGACTCTTCTACATGGAAATCAGGTATATATGCTTGCTTTTGTATTCCGATCTCTGCTTGCTTTGTTTCCTTTTATTTCTCTCTCTCTCATTCTCTTTTATGGGATTCGGATTGTCTGGGATTGCGATCTTTTATGAATCTGTTCTTTTCTTCCGAATTGAGTGTTGAAAAGCGAAGATCTTTCGGTTCTTGTTATGCTTTCGGACGTTTATCTCTGGATTTGGATTATATTAGAATGCAAAAAATGACGATTGTGATCGTTTGGAGTTGGAATTAGGGAATTTGCATTGTGTTTTTGTTCTTTGTTGGATTGAATTTCGATTGAGATTGAAGGGGATTTGTTTTTTTTTTTTTTTTTTTTTTTTTTTTTTTTTCTATTTCTATATCTATTAAAACTCGGCTCGAACTCGGCTCGAACTCGGCTAAGCCGAGCACGAGCTGTTGTTCTGAGCTCGAAGGCTGAGCCGAGCCGAGTACGAGCTGGGACTTGAGTAGTCCGAGTCGAGCACGAGCTGGGCAAAGCTTGGCTCGGCTTGACTCCTGTACACCTCTAATTGTAATTGACTGGGGAGCTTGACCTAGAATGCCTGGATGGCCACTCCGAGGCTTGTTAGGAACTCTGGATCTGTCACCCCTATTGATTGGGGGAGCCCCACCCTCCTCTTTCAGCACCCGCGACTAGCTACGACCACCTCCAAGGAACACTAGCTGGCACTTTGTTGGAAGGGGAGCGGCTTTGAATGTGGGAACGATGCCTTGACTTCTTCTTGGTATCATCGACTTTCTCCTAACCTTTACAATTGTCATCTTCATGCAATGCCTCCTTTTGGACTGAACTTCTTCTACTCAGCACATCTAAGCTACTATCCCGTTCTCCTGAAGTCTCGCTTTTTCTTGAGTAGCCTCGAGGATTTTGTCGCTATTGAACTCTCTTATAGTCTCTTTTATTCTCTTGCTAAGTGGTTTTCATAGGGCCTCTCGATCTCTCTTGTAGATAAACGAACTTATCACGCTGCCTCTTGTTTGTATTTACTCTCTTTTTCTCCTTCAACTTCTCCTCGAAAGATCCCAATGGGGCTCTCTCTCTCTCATATGCATTTAGGGACTTGACGTCTCTCTTGGTCTCCATTGTGCCATTTCAGGACTTATTCCTTTTCTTTTACTATTTTTCCTATACCAAACTACTACAGAGGGGATTCTTAGAGTTAAGGATCTTACGAGATTCTTGGAGGACTCATGGAGCATCATCACAACCCTATGTTGTACCTTTCCCAGACTGTACCCAAATGGATAGAGAGAGGAGGTAGTGTTCAGCCAGGTCTATGTCAACCCATGAGACCATGTAGTATGGCCACCATTGTTTAGGAGATATCTGAAAGATGACAAAATTGCAGAATATATAGATATGGTGGAATGATTGAACATGTGTGAACTGAAGCTAGTAGAAAGAGATAGATGGAGGTGGCTTCTTGAGAAGGATAGACATTGGGGGACACCCATAGGGAGACGTTTGCACCATTGTTATTTATATGGTTATATCTTGCTCCTCACAGTGTTGTGGCTTTCAGCTGGCTTGTGGGTCAAGAAGTCCTCGCCAAGGTGTTCTGTAACAATAACGGTAGCCGTAATGGCCACCACTGTTACTTTTATGATACAAGTCATAATGGCTGTTACGCACTTGTAATGGCCGCTACAACCTCTTTATATATATATTGAAAGGAAAAAACTGAAAAACCTATATCTGCCTTGTAACAGATGATTACGTCCTTTACGAGGAGCGTAACGGGCTGTTATAGGGGTTGTAACGGCAGTTATGGGCCATTTTTTCCATTACGTCCGTTACGGCCCCGTAACGTGTAACGGTTGCCACCGTTACTTTTACGTAACAACCTTTACGTCGCCGTAACGGCTGTTACAACACACCATGGTCATCTCTATGCATAATTTTAGGTGGAGAAACATGATCATCATTGATGTTTTCATCGTATGCATTCGAACGAGGAAGCAGTGGATAATTTATTTTTGCATTGTGAGTCGATGAGAGAAATTTGGCACAAAATCATGGGCCTCATGGGGATGGAATTGGTGATCCATACAGTGGGTGTTTGTGTGGAAAAGTTGTCCATGATGCCTTATCGTATGCATTTGAAAGAGGAAGCAGTGGATAATTTATTTTTCCATTTTCAGTTGATGAGAGAAATTTGGCACAAAATCATGGGCCTCATGGGGATGGAATTGGTGATCCATACAGCGGGTGTTTGTGTGGAAGAGTTGTCCATGTGTAGACAGATCGTTAGTTGTCATTCGGTTGGGTTTGGAAGGAATTTAATAGCAGTATCTTGAGAAACAACAAGGGGCAACCTGATGTCATAGTCAGATGGCAGGGTAGGGGCTCTAAGTTGGGCATCATGTATCAAAAGGATTCTGGTGCCAATCTCAGGGAGCTCATACAAGGAGTTGGGGGTTGGAATCTTTGTTGTACACCAGATGATGCCTTGTCATCTTCATATGTTTATGATCCATGTACTGTAGTATTGACTGACTGACTCATTTAAATAAACTTTTGCCTCACAACTTCCATATGCAGGGCACGAGGAGCTTGCATAAATTGATAACAACTCCCACAACATACTTAGCAAGTAATCATCACGTAGATCAGCTTGCCGACCAACCCTTGATACACAACAACATCCTCAAACAGCCAGCATTCAGATTCGATCGGTGATTAAATTCCATATGTGATTCTACTGGCTTAGCTCCTAAAGATCAGCCTATTTTAGGAGATGTAGGGTATATTTGTAATGAGAGAGATGTGTACTACTTGTTTACCCAAGAGGTGTTTAGTTCACTCTGATATCCGAAGTCTTCCCCAGATTGTTACTTAATTTCATGTATGGGGTTTTCTTTCATCTTTGCCAGTAACAATGATGTCATCAGCGTACATTAGAAGAGTGATAATACTCATAGCATGGTGCTTAGCAAATACCAAGTGATCAGAATGACAGCAAGAAATCCAGTGCTTATTACAGGTTTGTTTGGATGAGGAAACCACCTCCAGCAGACTGCTTAAGCCTGTAAATGTTCTTTTTGATGGCAGCATGCTTTTCCTTCCCCCCTGATGACAAATTCCTGGGTGTAGCCGAGTACAACAAATTTCTTTTCCAAGAGTTGGTAAATCAAAATGAACCCATACAATTCAGATGAACCCAGGCAATGCCTTTAACCTTTTTTTTTTTTTACACACGCACACACACCCCCATACACTCATGCCGTAGTGGAATTTCACCACCTATGGGTACTCAAACCCTTGACGCAGTGTTGAAACTCCTAAGAGTCTACCACCGGAGCAAGAGTAAGGACCCCGGCAATGCCCTTAACCTGAATATGGTTGAAGCCTGTTGAGTGGAGGGGACATGAGACATTAACTAATGCTTTTTGTTCTCCCATTTGTAATTGATAATATCCTCAGGAACTTCCTCACAACATTTCTCCTGTATTTTATTGTTTTGTATTTTAACCTCTGACAGATTGCAAAAGTTAGGAACTACAAACGTCAGTTTTGGGAATAGAGTTATCGACATCAATTGTTTCTTTGGATAGAGAATGAGACTTAGTTCCTTTTCCTCCATCCAAAAAAAAAAAAAAAAAGAAAGAAAAAAGAAAGAAAGAAAGAAAGAAAAGGAATAAACAGTCTGTTTTCCTTCATCAATAAAGAAAAAGGAACTTCAAGGGAAATGATATCGTTGGAGGCTTACCCAACAGGCTGTCCTTATGCTAGGCTGACAACACATATACCTACCCTGAGTACTTGCCTAACCTAGAAAATGCATTTTACAGACCTATGATCAAATCCATCAAAAAATAAATAAAAAGGCATATGATCAAATTTCCTCCCTTTGGGGCTCAAAAGTTGTGGAAAAAACTGACACGTCTCGATATACACAACAGTATTAGAAATGGGTCCGTCTTTGGACAGAATTTTAAAGGGAGATTATTCATTAAAAGAAGACTGCACATGATTGATGAGATGACAAGTAGTAAGTGAAGCATCTGACCAAAAAAATCTCAGGTAGTTATCAATTAGTAATGGTTTGGTAACCTCCAGAAAGCATTGTTTCTTTCGTTCAGCAACTCCATTTTGTTGTGGGGTGTACGGTCATGATGATTGAATGCCTATTCCTAAATTAACATTGAAACTGATGTGACAATTACTCCCAGCCATTGTAAGGCGAATGATTTTATTGAGCAATTATTCATTTATAGCCATTGCATGAAGTAATCTGAGGATTTGAAAAATTGCATCACTGGATTCTAAATAGATGAACTTATGAGTTATGACTATTGACAGTTATCATTAATAAATAAAGCAAAGTATGGATATCCAGACTATCTAACAAACAGAATAGTTCTTGAAAATAGGTCTCCTTGAATCTCAGTTTTACAATTCATTATTAGTGGATTTCGCATAAAAGGCTTCTCATATCTCGTACATGAATATAGTTGAGGAAGAGTTTGATGCCTTGCATTTGAGTGACAGCTATTTCACTCCAGACACATATGCTAATGAGCATTCAGCACATGCTGCAAGACTTGCAGCTGGACTTTGTGCGGATCTTGCTACAGTAATTATGTCGGGACGAGCCAAGAACGGTTTTGCTTTGGTAGGTCAGATCCCTTCTATTCTTCTAAAACCCTGCGACTTTCTGTGTGGTGGTATTGGAATGACCATCGCCAGCACTTGAATACACTTGGTTCTAATTTAGTTGTTTGCATGAGTCAGGTCAGGCCTCCTGGGCATCATGCGGGTATAAAACAAGCCATGGGGTTCTGTCTCCACAATAATGCAGCAGTTGCTGCATTTGCAGCGCAGTCTGCAGGTGCCAAGAAAGTGTTAATTGTTGATTGGGTAAAATTGATGACTCTTGGTACTTTATCTCGATTTTGTTTATTTCCTCCGTCTTTCACTGGTTGTCTTCTGCCTTTCACATCTTCTGTGAGTCAAACCCAGTTTGCATGGTGAAAAGATGATGCATGAAATGCCTTGAAATTATGCAAACTAAGTTGTTTTTGTTTTGTTTGCAGGATGTACACCACGGCAATGGTACACAAGAAATCTTTGATGGAAACAGATCGGTGAGCTTAAGATACAACCAAATAAGATTTCTGTGTTTATACTTTTATTGTGTTTAAGAGTTTGTTTAGGTGTAATAAGATACTTTTACAACTGTTGCTCATATTTTCTTAAACAATTCTCCTAGGTTTGAATGCAATCCGACCGTTCTTTAGCAGGTATTTTTGATTTGGGAAGACTCCAGTTTTAAACACTTGCATCTCAGTTTGTCCTTGACACGATGAAGAGCAATGAAGGTGACGGTTGGATGGCGGTGAGAAGGTTGAAAAAAAATCCAATGGGCTTTTCTCCCTGTTTGGACATGATGTTCCCTTCTCCATGTCCCCTGATGACATGAAAGACATCTTCTGAGCTTACAGTTATCTCCTTGACATGTTCATCCTATGGTATCACCAAGCTGGCTGGAGCAAGGGCTATGCCTTCATTCAATTTCTCTATAAAGATGATGCCCATGAAGATATCTTTCTCCTTAATAGCCAACACGTTGATGGTCGGATCCTATAAGTTGTATGGCTTCAAAAGAGCATCGCTTAGATGTCTAGAAACCTCCTCTCCTCTAGAAGCAGCGTCCCTTCAAGTTACAAGCTCAAAATGACTGCCAGACATAACTCTTACAGAGATATGCAACTAATCCACCAACTACCAAAGACAAATTGCCTTCTGTGCCTGGAGTTCCATTGATAAAAGTTCAAGAAAATTTCTCCAAAAGTCAATCGAGCGAGCTTTAACACTCCTGCACCCGCAGAATGAAGTTTAGGAAGCAGTCTCCACTCACAGATTGTGCGAGCTTCAACACTTTTTTTTTTTGTAAAGATTGAACTTTATTAAAGGGAGCCAAAGGCAATGAAAATGACAAAAAAAAAAAACCAAAATAAAACAACCAAGGACCTAAACAAAAGGAGCGAAAAGGGAAGGAAAATAAAACCAATCTAAGACCTAGCCAGCTATACAACTCAAGACAGACTAAAAGCCTTAGACAGACTCGATGGAGCCAGGCCTTTACATACCAAGGAAGGAATAATACAATGATCCAATATTTGAAGACAAACGGCCACTCCGCTGCTACATCACAAAGTATCGAATTGGCCACCCTGGAGAAAGGAGAAGAAAGGCCTTAGAAACAATGATTGTTCCTTTCTCTCCAAGTAAAATAACTGCCAAAATCGCCAGACGCCAGGTAGCCTTGAGATCTTTTTCAACACCACCCCTGTGCCATGTGGACAATAAGTTAACAACCGCACTAGGCAAGGTCCCGGAGGTGCGAAATTTGGCTAAGATGGAGGATCACACCCCCCAAGTGAAGGGGCAGTGAATGAAGATGTGATTGATGGACTCCACATTTCCCATATGTTAGAAGCAAACGATGGGGAGTACCATATCATTACATTGCAGATTCTCCACGGTGAAGATTTTTCCGCTTGCGAGAAACCAAACAAAAGCAATTACTTTCAGTGGGCCTCCCATACGACAAGAAAAGGAGGTGAAAGCAGGATTTAAAGCAGCTGCTTGGCACCTAAGATGCAAGAACAATGACCTTGTCGAGAAGCAACCCGAGTGAGACGACTGAGATAGTCTTTCACACCCGGAGAAGGCCGAATTCTCGTAAGGAGCATCAGAAGGTCCAGAAATTCACCCAGCTTCATCTCGGACAAAATCTCTTGCAAGGAGGGCAGCACATCACAGATTTCTCATTAGAGAAACAATTAGCCATTGAAGAGCATAGGTTCAAGGCAACTTTGGCTAAACTTGGGAAAAGAGAATGAAGAGGCCTCTTAGGGATCCACTAGTCCAGCGAGAACTAAATACACCTCTCATCTCCGAGGGTAAAGGAAGAGTCATCTAGCATATTAGAGGCTTGAGGGTAGCTATGGCCTTTAAAACCACCGAGGCTCTATAGAGGGAGGAAGGTTTAAAGAACCACCCTCCTGCTTCAGTGCCATATTTGCAAGCAATAATCTCCCGCCACCACTTATTAGCCTTTGAACCAAAGTGCCAAACCCAGTTAACCAAGAGGGAAGGGTTTATATTTTCCAGAACTCGGATACTAGCACCTTTGATGAGGGCATCAGAGGACCTACTTGGGTGTACCAGAGATGGATACGTCCACCCACATTAGTGCAACTTTTTTTGCGGATGAGAGATGAGTTCCGGATGGGGCCCGTCGGCCATTTTGAAGACCCCACTTGCATTGGACGTGCATCAGGAAGACCCCACTTTGGGATGATGCATGTGGGCTACTTGTGAGACCATTTTAGTCATAGGATTTCTATTTCGTGTCGATCCAACCGTTGGATTTTGTTGATTAGGCCATCTAGTCATCAAATCTTTTAGATTTGGGCCCCTTAGATTCTGATCTTGCGTTCTTTATGTTTTTGTTATTTTTATGATTTATTTGATGGTTGAGATTGATAATAAATGTTTTAGTTTTCTTATTTTGGATGATGGGCCACTTCACTTAAGTGATTGGCATAGTTGTAATTATGTTAACTTTTTTATTTTGAATTTTTAATTATAAAAGCACGGGGGGTGGAGTTCCAACCCTAATGGTGTTATTGAGAAGAAAGAAAAAAAGAGAGAATCTCTCATGTGTAAAGGAATTTTCCTCTGTGTTTTAGAGTTTGTGAGATGCCCTTCATTCCAATTGAATTGTGGTAGGTTAGAAGCTTGTTTGGTGGTGGATTTCCTAAGGTACATCCTTCCTCTTTCTCTTATTCGAAATGTATTATTCTTCTTCTTCTCTTGTCTTCCTCTTTTCCCTTCCATGACAACTTTCTAAACCCTAGATCTTTAATTTCTTATTTTCCTCAATTTCTAATAACCCTAATTCCTAAATCCCCAATTCCCATGAACCCTAATTTTCCAAATTTCAGATTTTCCTATTCCTAACCCTAATCATAAAACCTACAAATCTGTCCCTTGAGTGTGGAACGTGCCTATGCTAAATTGGAAGTTTTATCCTTCCATCGGGCCTAGTTTTAATTGATTTATGTGATTTCTTAGCATGCGGGCATGTGATTTAGGTTAAATCAGATTTTATTTCCTATTGTTTACTCTTAATTACTTGGTGGGTTAGCATCTTTTGATAATTGAATTATTTTATGGACTCTTTCATAATCTCCACCTTTTGAGAAATGCTTGGGCACCTTATATCAACTGAGAAGGTGGAACTTCTGGCCTTTAGAATTCCCATTCCAAAGAAAGTCTCTTCGAAACTTTCGAGCCTAAATTATATGGACTTCGGGCAACGATAAAGAGAGGAAATAAGAGGGAAGATTAGAGAGAGCCACTTTGATGAGTGTCAGACGAACCCTAAGAGACGGATAATGAAATTTCCATGGAGACAACTTTCATGCGTCTCTCTCAATGACCACGTCCTAGCGGTGCTTGGCAGGCTTGCCAATATAGAGGGGAAGCCCAAGATGTGAAGATGGAAAAGTTTTGGCCTTATAGCCAAAATGCCTTTGCTATCCTTGCATCTCACTCTTAAAGTGGTTGCTCTTATGACTAGAAATAGCCTAGAAATAGCCTCGAAGCAACGGTCAATTTTTTTTGAGATTATTGACGATTACCTTCGAGGCATCACAAAAAGAGGCTTGTCATCCACAAATTGAGTATGGGAAACAGAGGGCTAGAATGAGTCACTAATAAGACTAGCCGACTCCCCTTTCCCTGACATTCTACTAAGACCTTTAGCAGAAATGATGAAAAGAAAGGGGGAAAGCGGGACTCTTAGGCCTCGGAAGAGGAAAAGAAATCTTTAAGCGAGACGTTAACTAAAATAGATAAAGAAGCTGTGGAGATGCAAGCCTTGATCCAACTGCGCCATCTCAGGCCGAAGCTGAGACTGCCCATAAGATAATCCAGATAATCCTAGTCTAAACAATCGAAGGCTTTCTTGAGATTAAGCTTACAAAACAGACCATTCTTCCGTTCCTAGTGATGGGAGTCAATCCATTCATGAGCTACAAGGGCATAATCAAGCATTTGTCAATTAGCTAGAAAAGCGCCCTGAGCTTCAAAGATCACTTTGGAAAGAGTTGGCCGAAGCCTAGACGCGAGCACTTTGGCCAAAGTTTTGTAAGGGGCTCCTAGAAGGCAAATAGGCTAGAAATCCTTGAGATCAGCCGCTCCTTCAATTTTGGGAATGAGAGCAGTGAAGGAAGCCCCCATTGGCTTGGGATGAACAACTAGAAGAGAAGAAATCCAACCAAAACCCTTTTAAACATGTCATAGAAAACTTGGAAGAAAGCTAAAGGAAATCCATGTGGATTAAGGCCTTGTCTCTGCTAAGGGAGAACACTGACTCCTTAATTTCTTCGTCAGAGAATGGAGATTCAATAGCATTGGCTTCGTCGACAGAGATTTGAGGGAAGTCTAGATTGTCGAGCCTAGGCGTCGTCCAACCTTCGGAAGAAGGTAGGTTGCTGTAGCAAGAAGCTATATGGTTGCAGGTCTTATGTTTGTTTACTACTTTAGAACCATTAATTAAAACAATACTTGTCTTGTTGGAGCAATCCCTCACACTAGCTATTGAATGAAAATAATGGATCATGTCAATTGGTTAGATATAATCACCGCTATGAAATTGACCTCCTATTATTTGTCTATGACTCGAGTCGCCAACTTATCCTCAACCAAATTCTTATTGATATTTCACTCCAAAGATGTTTGCTTATGCATGAGGGACAATTGCCTCCACATGAGCCTTCGTATCTCCGGGATCGAGAAGCAATGCTCCATGAAAGTCGCCCTTAATCGAGGGGTCTGGCTGAGGATATTTGGGGTTTGAGTACTCACCTTGTCGCACTTTCATCATTGAGATCGTAATGAAATTCGATTGAGTTTTGGAAGTTAATCAAGCTATGTTTGAAGGGAGCTTCCTTCTCTTTGTACGGGTAAAGATTCTTATCTTTGTTGGAGCTTTGGTGGGCATACCATTAGACTTGGAAGTGGAGGGTCTCTCTTAACCTTTCTTCGTGATTACAAAGGCCCCCAGTTCAATCTAATTGGTCGCTCGTCTCATCATGCCGCGATGACCCTATACATGCCAAAGATGGGTGCCGCCGGCTTTTTGCCTTGGCTAGTGGGGCCCAACTCTGTTAGGCAGTCGTTTGTTCTCCTTTTACTTGGTCTAAAGGCAATCTCTGCAAGGGCTTACAAGTACATGGCATCAATCCATATCTAGATACTTCCAAGCCACAAGATAGAAATGCAAGAAGCTAGCCGGATGCATCTCAACATGACATCATCGGTGAGCCCCACTTAGTTTCAACGACGATGATTGAAGCCGAACTACTCTCAACAACCTCATCAGTAGGATCGAGGAAAATCTCCTTTACGATCTCACTGTTGCTCCTTTTCCCTCCCAATGGGCAACACCTGCTCCACCTCTCCTCACACTTACCTCCTTACAACCAATACCCCCCCTTCCCCACCACATTCACACATTGCCCCTCATGACACCCGTCCCACCTTTCTCCTCGATGTACCTCCATACTGTTAGCCTCTCACACCCACCTTATGACCAAGGTATTTAGAAACTGTTATGCAATGGCCAATACGGAACGACGGTGTTTCAAATAGCGAATAGGGTAATGGAATGTTGTAATGCCCTGAATTTCATGGCTGGAGTATGATGCTCGACTCCCGAAATCCCTGTTGTTAACGATGACACACATGTATACATTTTCTCGAATTCAACCACATTCACATTCATTGCACGTGGCAGGCATCAGCGGAAGCATGAAATACCAAAGTTTGGGAAACAAACCAATCCATTACAACATTCACACGAGTCCCACCCAGATGGGAACTTATTACATTCCACAATATATGTAATCAAATTGTTTAACTACTAATGAAATGGGCTAGCTATTGATTCAATTCAAATAGCTTGGCTGCGCTAAAATATGGTGCGTCCTCTATCAGTTCCTCACTCATGTAGTGAGAGTCTTCTACTCCGTAGTCATCTGTTGGTGTGTATACACATTAAAGAATGAGTGGCCATCTCAGTGAAGATCTCCCCCTAAGATTTTACATCCATCATCACAATTAAGTATAACTGATAAGAATAGTAAGACAATCACAATAATCACATCATAATACAATCTTGATTATATGCATGGATGCATGAATGCACATCAGCCTGGGGATGTAATGCAGGGGCATTCTCACATCGGGCTCGAGTGGGGTGACTTATGAGATATAGGGGCACACTCGGGGTGGGCAGCCCGTGTGGGGCGGGCCCCACTTGTGTGAGGTGGAACCCATGTGATGTGGGGCCCACAAGGGTGATTCAATCGAGGACCTAACCCATGGGATGTGGGGCTTGGGCTATGAGATAAAGGGATTGATTCACCATGCTCTATCAATTTGAGCTTTTAGAGCAAGTGGTTAGTTGTCCTACATCAAAGTGGTATTAGAGCGGGAGGTCTCATGTTCGAGACTCCTCACCGGGGATAATTAATGCACTGGCATTTTGTAACGCCTCGGTCCTCGAAACTCGAGTATACTACTCGTTTTCCGAAAACCCGAGTGTTAACCTTTAAAGATAGCCCAAATTTCGTGTGTGTGTGTGTGCGCGTCAACAGTTCAACGGAAGAGAAACCAATCAAGTATAAAGTTTACATACACATTTGGAATATACGATCGGTTGCCCAAAGGGCTTATATAAACCAATGTCTCAATGTTGACAAATACAGGAATGAAACAATCTAACATATGAAAAGGAATAAAATGCAGCTAAGCTTGAGCTGCAAGATTACGCAGCTTCTCTTGGAGCAGATACGGCTAGACATCCCGGATATCTGTATCTTCCTCCTCATTAGTCTGAACATAAATATCTTTCAAGTCACCTGCATCATCTGTACAGTTATATATTCAAAGAATGAGTGGCCAACTCAGTGTGAATTACCCTTAAGATTACATACTACCGCATTAGTTAAGCATAGCTTAAACAAGAAAACATACAAAACAATCCACCATGTAATCTTATTTAAATGCATGGATGCGTGAATGCACATCAGCCTAGGGATGCTCATCTAGCCGGCTTTTGGGCAAAACCCATGAGTGGGGCAAAACCCACATGCAACCTCAAAGCGGCTAGTCACCAGCGAAAGTACAACAAGTACGTGCTCAAGTGACAAGCTCACACAAATTTGGACATTCGAACAGTACACTGGTCTATCCAAACAATCGACCAGGCACCCGATAACGGCGACGTTCCATGGAATGCCTGATTAGCCCAACCGTTATTATTCCAATTGCAAACAACCAATTTAAGAAAGCTCAAGGGTCACTATGGGGGGCTCGTCACCCAGCATAGGCCAACAGCTTGGGCATAGTATCCCATACCACCATCCCTGGTTCATGAGACTCCAACACTAGGATGTTTAATGGTAACCTCCTCAACTAGTGGCCAATTATAATTCAACAAGTGAAACCTACCGGGTTATACGAGAATAATCTATCAAGCCACATAGGGCAAATATTCAATCGAAGCCACAAGGGGCTAATATTAAATCAAAGCCACATAGGGCAAATATTAAATCAAAGCCACATAGGACAATCCATAAAGCCACATAGTGCAAATATTCAATCGAAGCCACACGGGGCTAATATTAAATCAAAGCCACATAGGGCAAATATTCAATCGAAGCCACATGGGGCTAATATTAAATCAAAGCCACATAGGGCTAATATTAAATCAAAGCCACATAGGGCAAATTCCATCAAATGATGTGATAAAATGGGATTATCCCCAAAGCCATAGGCACAAATGATCCACAATATGGTGAGTCCACAACAAAATTTCATTTAATCCAACATACAAAATGGCTACTAGTTCGAGGGTCCATTGTAATCACAATCAATCAAGTTACATCCCAATATATATATATATATATATATATATATATATATATATATATATATATATATATATATAGTGGAGTTTTCCACTAATTGATGTAGCAATTCAAGTTTCATAGACAATCCACAATCATGAGAAGATATTCAAGTGCAACATGTAAGTGTTTATACAAGATAAATGTTGAGCATATAACTTGAGGATCTATCATAAAAACAACACTAAGTAATCATGAAATAGGGATATCAATTATTAGTGAAGAAATAAAAAGGAAACTATCACTTAAACTAATATGAACGCGGAAAGCCCAAGGGGAAAAGTCATCACCTTACGAGTTGAATCGCCTACTAATGTCGCTAGGATGTGCGTGCTCTCGTATAATTGAATCCTACCATGAATTATGAAATCGTACGGTTAGATCTAAGTTTTAAACACTACCTATAGTTAAGATTATAACTTAGGGTTGGATTATTTATATTTAGGGTTTCATCTTCGAGTTTAGTTCTAGCCTTAGATTTTAGGATTTGAACTCTAATTGATGTACAATTGATCATGATGTTAATAATATTAGTAATTACAAAATCACCATTAACATTAACGATATAATTAATATTAGATAACATGATAATAATAATCATTATGATGGGCTTAGACCCGAACTAGGCTCGCCCCAAACCTGTCTCGACTCGGTAGAACTCACTTCTTCTTCTTCTTCTTCTTCTTCTTCTTTTTCTTCTTCTTCTTTTCGGAATCTTACTCTTTCAACTAGCTATCTTGGACTTGATCGGACTCAACCCAGCTCCACTCGGTGAAGACGAGCCAAGTCAGCGACCCTTGACTAGGCAGTGAGTCACTCAGTAGCAACCCGACTTCTCTTCACCTTCTCTTCTCTTGCTCTCTTTCTCCTTTTTTCTTCCCGTCCTCTCCTTCCAGCTGAGGGACAAATTAGATCTGGACCGAAGCCAGATCTCAACATCACTTGATTCAGCGAGTCGACTCCAGTCGACTCGATAGCGTTATATTGAGTCGACCGAGTTCTCACTTCCACTCTTCCCTTTTTTTTTTTTTTTTTTTTTTCTCTTTTCTTTGAAACTCTGTGTGTGTGTGTGTTTTCAAAAGACATCTGGATCCAACCAGACCCGACACAAATCCAGAATGACTCAGTCAGAGACTCGGTGACTCGGCGCGATTCGGCAACAGATCGCGCATAGCTTCCTTCGACTCTGGCTTCTAGATTCTACTCATTGATGGATCTTGGTTGATATACAGTAATGGATTGATGTCCAGATGGGCCTCCCAATGGATGGATCAGATCTTGGATTGGCAACTTCACTCGACGGTGCAGTTGATGTTTCTCGGCATGGACGATGACTCGACGTTAATGGCGAATCTCGACCCGGTGGTTATTTCTTCAAGACGGAGCTTCCGGACGACTCTAATGTATCCCATGAAGCTTGAAGAAGGAAGAAAACGACCCTCTATGGAGGTTTCCTCGGTGGTTTCGAGCTTGGAAGCTCTCAGCTTGATTCTGAAAAAATCGAGAAGAAACAGTTGTGGTTGCGGTTTTCTCCACCTAGCTAGGGTTTTTGGGTTATCTAGGATTATATATCCTAACTTGGATGGTTTAGATTAATTTGAAGTGGCTTCTAGAAGTGGATGGGTGATTAGGATCTTGACAGCGCACAAATGGGAAAGGATTATCTCTGCCTTTTCATTAGTTGTGAAAACCTAAACCGAGGGTTGGTTGGAGAGCTGAGATTGCTTTGAATGGATGGTCGAGATGGTGTAGAAGAGCTCTTGGATCGCTAGCATGGTAGATACAAGGTTTCTATTTTCGGAAAACGCCGCACACACGCATCTATTGTGCAGGGAATCGTGTGCATGCGCACATATGTCAACGTGCGAAAGGGGCTAGGGTTTGGTCGGAACCACTATCCAAATAAGATGGACGGTTCAAATCTCTTATGCGATCACAAGTGGTGGGCCAAAATTTAAATCGACGGACATCATCCATTCGCTGGCGGGAAAGCAAGAAAGGAGAGAAAACTCTCTTTTTCGGGTTTTGTCGGGTCAACACCATTTGACCTGGTTGGCTGGTTCGGTGCTCCGCGGGTACACCCCCATTTGTGCACACAAGCCAAGGGCGGAATCCATAGCGAAGCTTAGTGAAATCCACTCCATCCATTCACTTTGGAGGACCCAAACAGGGCATCTAACTGAAGATGGGACATATTAAATGCTTAGGTGGGCCATACCAATGAATTTCATCATATTTGTTGATCTTCACTGATCCAGTGATTGGATTGATCCCAATTTGAATATCAACGACCAAAAGAGTCCTGGGGATCATTTGTGTGTTCAAGCCCACCTATTATATGTGTTGACAATACCATTGTTGCTATTAAAATCTCTCTAATAATATTATTTACATTATTATACTATTAGCACTTTTTTTTTGTCCATTATTATTATGTGTATACATAAATATTTTTTTATTTTTATTTTTATTTTTAATTTTTATTTTTTGTAGGACTTGCCTTTGATTAGAGTCATCAATGATTTGAATCACGTCTTCTTGAGCCAAATGTCCAAATCTTAGGTACATCTACTACTCAAGCAGTTTATGGTCGATTTTGATAATCCGATGGTTGAATTAGGGAAATCAATCTTTAGATCGATCAACGGAACGTTGTGGATCTGATGAGCGGTGATTGATCCATGGTTTCTTTGAGGAGTCTTAATGCAGATGTATGGTCTACCTTAAGATTGAATGATAGGTTTGGTGATCTAGGACGTGATGTTGATAATGAATGGCTTGATTTATCTCTGACAGGGTTCAATGACTGTCCAAGTATTGATGAACAATTGGATGTCTCGATCTATGGATGAAGATTACTCTGATTTAGGCTAGAATGTAGGTGAACATTCAATTAAGTTAGATACGTGTTTATACTAATCTAGGTCTTTATAGTAACACCCGAGTACTGAAAAGTACGGGGTGTTACACATTGTCACACTGGGCCCTCTTGTGGTGGCCTAGAGCATTTCCACACCGAGCTCGAGTGGGGTGGCTTGTGGGATGCAGGGGCACACTCGGGGGGGGGGGGGGCTCTGTGTGGCGGGCCCCACCTGTGTGAGGCAGAACCCACATGATGTGGGGCTTACGAATGGGGTTCGGCTGAGGACCTGACCCATGGGATGTGGGGCCTGGGCTATGAGATAAAGGGATTGATTCGCCCCACTCTATCGGTTCGAGCTTTTAGAGTAAGTGGTTAGTTGTCCCGCATCAGGATGTGCATCCAACTGGCAATGTGAGTAGAACTCACGATGCAAATGAACAACCAGACAATGACCTGAAAATCACAAGGTAACGTACAACGGTGTCATTCAGCGAGCTCTATGAAATGACCTGGAAATCACAAAGTGACGTACAACGACATCATTTTCCAGAAATCACAAAGTGATGTACAACGGTAACGTGAACTGAAAATCACAAGTGACGTACAACGGTGTCATGAGTGCTATGAATGCATGATTAGCCAATCCTTTATTAGTTCGGTTTACAAAACAACCAAATAGGGGAAACTTAGAAACGTAGTAGCCCTTTAAATCATCATTCTATGATTCAGAAAGATGAGTACCATAGGTACAAGTCCATATATGGATATAACATGGATATAACAAGGGTTTGTCACCCGTACTAAGGCATCAAAATATGTCACAAAGCGAAGTACAATGATATCATTATCCGAAAATCACAAAGTGACATACAACGATATCATGATTTGGAAATTGCATGTGCCGTTCAAATCCCACACATCATGAGATTAACCCCAAAATCAAAATAGGCCAAACTAAGCTTCAAGGTGTAATCAAATTATGCATTCTCCCTTTTCCCGTGGTCGATGTGACAATCAACATACAATGATACCACATAAAGGACAAATCCATGACATACGTGATCTCCCACACAATCATTCGAAAATCACAAGGGACATATGTCGGTCTCATGCGGGAGTCACAGACATTAAGACAAAAATCATAAGAGACATACATCGACCCCACTAGCCTGAAATCACTAAGGACATACATGTGCCTCATGGTCCGGGAATCCTGTATGATTTCAAGTCTCAAATCGTCAAGTTATCTAATCCATATCGAAGTAGGACAACTATGGTTCAAATGGGTGTGTTTACATCCATTCAACATGTACATTTAAGAATGGATTCCACACACTTTTCCTACATGGATTGGGTCACGGTTAAGCCCTTGATGTGGGCAATCCAAATCACATTCCAAACCTACTTGCATCCATTTAAATGCCCCAATAATTCCTCCACAAATGCCACACTACTTGTCCCCACATCATAATTCGTTCCCAAATCCACCATAAGAATAAAACCACACACAGATGATTTCTAATTCAATAATTCTAATAAAGACAATTTCAATTTCACATCATAATTCGTTCCCAAATCCACCATAAGAATAAAACCACACACAAATGATTTCTAATCCAATAATTCTAATAATGACAATTTCAATTTCAACAGAAATGAATCTAACTATGCTAGACATGTGGCAACATGAAGTGTAATCTAAACAATTTTAATAAGAGATGAAAAAGGATTAAAATGTTAAAACGGAAACTAAAGTAGCTTACATGATGCTTGAATTAAGTTACTAGAGATGATCATAGTAGGTAAAGTACTAACTACAAATCCTAGATTTTACACACACATGAGGATTTCACAGCAGAGATGATAAAAACACATAGATTACACAAATCATGAAATTTAAGCATAGGTGAGATGGAATTTAATCGAAATGTAAGTAAATGCGCAACTATGACTAGAGTATGATTTAGGTAGGAAAGCTTGAAGGGATATCTCACCTTTCAAGTTGTATATCGATTCGACATCGTTTAGGAAGAATGTTTACACTAAAGATGCAATCCCTAGCCTAGATTATTGCATTTCACACTATTAGATCGTAATAACATGCCCCTTGTTGGGTTAGGCTAGAAAACTAGTTTTGGTTGATAAATTACACCTAGGTTTGCAAGGAATTCTATCAAGGCTCAGTGAACTACTTAGATTATATGCTAAAAGAGGATTTAAGGGCCTGCCTTTCTCTGTCGTCTGCAAGACTTGAGTGAAGGATGGCTTGACTCGGTGAATAGGTGAATCGACTCGGCGACGAGCTAGAAAATTCGTGCCACTTGATTTGATCCGAGTCGGGACCAACCCAGAATGTTTCTGGCATCTTGGAAGACGACTTAATTCCTACGAGTCGACTCGACTCTATAGAAACTCGACCCGATAGACTTCTCTTTTCTTCTTCTTCTTTCTTCCCTTTCTTCTCCTTTCCCTTTATTCAAAACGTAGCAAACCCAACAAGAAATATTCTAGCAACTTGCTGGAACTACCGAAATCAATCGAGTCAGTGAGTTGACTCGGTAGCATGCAATAAAGGAGAAACGTGAACGACAATAACTCTCCCTTGCTTTCCTGCTCTTCCTTTCGCCTTCTCTGGAAATCCAAAGAGCTTTTGGACGAGACCAGAGCTTGAGATCGAACTCAGACCTGATCCAAAGAGTTTTTGGACGAGACCATGAGTTTTGACATTTCTTCATTTCAAGTTAAGATTTCTCCCCAAATCTAGATTTGATTCAATAAAAACTAAGATGGATTGAAATCACCTAAGTAACAAAATTCCAAAAAAGAAAAAAGACAAAAAAGGAAGTCCTAAAAAACAATATATATATATTTTTTATAATTTTGGAAGATTTTCATTTTTCTGTCAATTTTCGCCTATTTACAGATGTTGCTTGGTATCAGGAATATTATCACTAGTATTAGGGATATTATCGATGGTATCACCGATACTAGGGAACTTCTATAAGGGATTCTTCTCAAAATCTTATTGATGTCGATAATATCGTTAAATTTTGCCTTAATTAAAATATCGGTGATATGCGATATCAATAGTATCACTAAATATCATCGATATTAACGAAAATGTTGACAATATTATTAGAAATTTTAGTAGGAAAATTTTAAACCTCTTGTAGTTTTGGTATTGCATTGGCGATATTATTGATAATCATTGATATGTGGAACACCGGTGGGGGTTGAAGTGCTAGGTAAGATGCTCAACAGAGGCTAGTTAGTTGGTTTGAATAGAGGCTTTAGGGTGTTGAAGCGTGTTGAAGCACCGTTGATCATCGTCAATTAAGGCTCATCTTTGATTGTTTGATTTATGATCTAACGGTTGGATCAACAGTAGGATGTTCATGGAGGTGCAATAGGGAACATGGTATTTATTCCAGAGTTCAACGGTGTGCTTGAGTTCCTTATTAGGGTTACTTTGGAAGTGCAAACTCATATCATCTCGATGTGGCAGGTTTCGATTATGGCAGGTTCTAATTATTACAGGTAAGGAAAGATTTTTTTTTTTTTTCGACCCCTTATATTTATTAGGGATATTACATTCTACGCTCGTAAAAGAAAATTTCATCCTTGAAATTTCACATACCCAAGGTGAAAACAGATGTATGTTCTTTTATTTTTGATTTCAGCTTCACGCTCCCATGACGCTTCTTCTCCATGATGTCCCCACTAGACTTTTACTAAAGGTATGGTCTTTATTATGAATGATTTCTCCTTTCTACCTAGAATGCGAATGGGTTGCTCCACATAGGATGCATCTACTTGGATTTTTAAAGGCTGTTAGTCGATGTGGGAGGCGTCTTGGCTCGTACTTTCTTAGCAACGATACATGATTCATGAAACATGTTGGCTAATTGCAGCAACAGCGTGGGTGTGTGTGCTGACTCCGATTTTCTCCTGGATCTCGAATGATCCGATGAACCTAGGTGCTTGCTTCCCCTTCTTACCAAATCTCGTAATGACGTTCATAAGAGACCTTTAGAAATACATGATATCTGACTCCAAATTCCAAGTCCCTTCTACGATTATTGGTGTAGCTTTCTATCTGCTCTGAGCTGTGCACAATTAATCTTTGATGATGTCTAACTTTTCTGTTGTCTCTTACATCGAATCAAGTCCTATCAGGTTACTTTCTCCAACCTCTGCCTGACAACTGTGGGACCTACATGGTCTTTCGTACAATGCTTCATAAGAGGTCACACCAATTCTTGCCTAGTAGCCATTATTGTAAGCAAACTCGATCAGGGGCAAATGGTCATCCCAACTTCCTTTAAAATCCTACATGCATGCACGGTGCACATCCTTGAGGATCTAATTGACCGTCTCAGTTTGCCTATTTGTCTGTGGGTGAAATGTGGTGCTGAAATCTAGAGAAACTCGCATGGCTTGCTAAAAGCTCCTCCAAAATTGAGAGGTGAATCTAGAGTTTCGGTTGGATATGATGGATATTGGAACTCCATGAAGTTTCATGATTTGATCTATGTATAACCTAGCTAACTCATTTAAGGAGGAGGTAGCATGCATTGGAAAGAAATGTGCAGACTTAGTCCGTCGACTATAACCCATATGGCATCATGACCGTGATCTGTCCTTGGCAATCCCGTAATGATGTCTATTGTGACATGCTCCCACTTCCACACAGGAATTGGCAATGGCTGCAGTGCTCCTGTAGGTCTTCGATGATCTGGCTTCACTTGTTGGCATTCGAGAGATCGAGGCACATAATTGGCAATCTCTTTCTTCATATTCCTCTGCATGTCTTGATACATCTTGGTTCCTACCAAGTGAACAATATACTTTGTTCGGTGAGTTTCATCCATAATTTCCTTCTTCAGCTCCTGTATATCAAGGATGCACAATCTTCCTTGGAATCTTAACCATCTGTCTGCTCCAATTTGCCATTCCGACTTACCACCATTTGTCGCTTTGACTAATTGGTGTTGAAGCCAAAGATCTTGCTGAGGGTTGGTTGGATTGCTAAATTGGAAAGGTGTATTACAGAAGTTTGTGATTCTACTTGGACATCAAAGTC
Organism: Magnolia changhungtana; assembly: GCA_030180095.1. NCBI lineage: Eukaryota > Viridiplantae > Streptophyta > Magnoliopsida > Magnoliales > Magnoliaceae > Magnolia > Magnolia changhungtana. Next base: position 781,148 of record JASAUF010000160.1, read on the forward strand.
CTTCATGGTGTTCAACATTCTCCATAGCTAGGTCCTCATCTGGGCAACGACTCCTCGTGGCTTAAAGCATCGACTGCTACATTTGCTTTCCCTAGGTGATAGTGAAGCGTTAAATCATAATCTTTCAAAAACTCCATCCATCGTCTTTACCACATATTCAACTCCTTTTGAGAGGAGATATTTGAAGCTCTTATGATCAGAGAAAAGCTTGAATTTCTCTTTGTAAAGATAATGTCTCCAAACTTTGAGTGCAAACACAACGACTGTTAACTCCAGATCGTAAGGTAATTTTCCTTGGGCACCTTGAGTTGCCTAGATGTATGAGCTATGACCTTGCTTTGCTGTATGTGAACACAACCCAAATGTCTTTGGGAGGTTTCACTATGTATCATGAAACCTTCACCACTATATGGTATGGTTAGGATAGGTGCTGTGGTCAGCTGTCTTTAGCTCAAAAAATGCCTGCTCGCACTCCTCATCCAAGATAAACTCAACCAACATCTTTCCTTGTCAAATGCATCAACGGATCAGCAATTCGGGAGAACCCTTCAATGAACCTCCTATAATTTCCTTCTAATCCCAAGAAACTATGAATTTCTGTTACCTTAGCGGGTCGTCCCCAATACATCATGCTTTGACTTTTGACGGGTCTACCAAAACTCCTTCCACAGAGAGAGGTACACCCGTGAGGTAAGTTTTTGACTTTATTTATTTATTTAATTTTATGTGCTTTGATCATTGATTGATGGGACATCCATCAATAGGACATTCCTTGTGTCCAAATCCAACCTTCTAGACCATCAAATGGCCTGTAATCTGATAGAATAAGGGCCTCTAAAAGGCCTTAAAACTCGAAGTAATCTGGACCGTTGGAACCTGCCCCCTTTGGACTCTATAATGGTCTAGACTTGGGTCATATCTGGATACTTAAAGCCCACCTTATATCCACTTTTTTGTGGACCTTGTTAAGCCTTGAAAACTGTCCACCATGGATAGCTAGTTGTACGTGCAAACCTGTCCATTAATTGGACATTGTAAATAGTGCAGATCTGATGCTATTGGACAACCCACTTTTAGGACCCTTGGATGGCCTGGATTTGGGTCAGATCTGAACCACAAAATCAGCCTTGAAACCCCTCGTTTTGGGCTTCAATCAGCCCTCGAATTCCGTTCAGCATGGACTGCCTTTTAAGCATGCAAATCTGTCCAACAGTTGGACACTTCAAACAGTTCAGATCTGATCATTTTTGGTGCCATTGAGTGGCCACATTGTCTAAAATCTGAGCCGCTAAAGCACTTCTGGAGCTGTCCAGTTTTGGAACATTACCAGGCCTAAACTCTAGACAGTTGGATGGACTATAATGTTGTCCAATTTGGAATGTTTTGATGGCCTTCAAAAAGGGTAAAATCTGACCCTCCGATCAGCTCTATAGATGGCCCACTTCTGAACCATATCAAGACTAAAATATCATCTTAAATCTGACCCCCTTTGTTGCACTTTAACCGAGCCCAAATCTGGACCGTTGGATGGTCCGGAATATGGTCCAGTTTGGGACATGTGACGGCCTACAAATGGGTCCAATCTGAACCGTTAATCAAACTAGACTGAAATGACCCAGTTTAGGTCCGTGAAACGTTGAGAAAGTTCACTCAAGGATGAGCTGTAGCCGTAAATGCATCTAAAGTCTGACTATAAATGAGAAATGTTAAATAAGTCTAAATTTGGACTTTTGATTGCCCACAAATCTGTACATTAATGGGCCATAAAAAATGTCCAAAGATGGGCCACTTGATGACCATTAAATCCACCCAATAATGGACCACAGTATGGCCCTAAAAACATGTACAAATTGAACTTTAAACAGTTCACGAATCTAACCATCTTCGGACATTAAACACATGCATAGTGTGGCCACAGGTGCATGTGCAAATTTGTGACCTTTCAAATACCCTGATTTTGATTATAGTTGGTCCATTCTATTTTGACTGATCTAAGCCGATGCTAGTCTTATCCCGGAGATTTGGGTCTAAATAAGGAAAGCGTGCCTAAATGGGAAAATTTTCCTAATTAGGAAAGTTTAGAATTGGAAAGTCTATTAATAGTAGATTTTTAATAGAGAATGGTGGGGAAAAAGGAACATAACAAAAAGACCTATTGGACAAAAGGGAGAAAAAGAAGAAACGAGAACGCGTAAAAAGGCATGGGCAGTATGAAAGGATACACACCCATGGTAGCAGATCCATTTAGGTGAGTGGTTTTGAAAAAATAGTCATATTGGTTTTACCTCATTATGCATGCACTGATGTATCCATGTATGGTAGAAATGTTTTATTTGGAATGTTTCAGTTTGAAAAGTTTTGTGAAGTTTTTGAATGAAAAAGCATTCATCATCATTGACATGAGAACACCAGAATTGGAAAATTTTGATTTATGTGGATATAGAATAGAGGAGAACATTGAGGGGTCTCCATGGTTGAAAGTCTCTATTTCGTAAATCGTACCAATTAGGACCTCCTTTGTGGAATCCAGGTTAATAGGCCATGTCGAGATTTGGCTTCTGGCGGTTCAACTAGAGGAAGAATGTGAACTTCTTTGTGGAATCCAAGTCATGCAATATCTATTTCTATTGATTCACACAGCCACTACATTGTCATGTTATTTACAAATCATATGGGTGACTTTTTAAACTCATCATTTGCGTCCATGTACAAGGGCAACTCATGGTCGAATTGCAAGATGATAGAAATGGAACTAGTTTGGTATGGTGTATTTTTGGTGGGCAAAGGACTTTGACATCAATAGCTCTTATGGTGATAAGCTATGCTAGTCGGATATGGGTACGAGCAATGTTTTAAATATCATTGTTGCATAATGTATCACACCCTTGGGATACGGATACATATCGGTTATCGGATGAGATATATCGGTTGTATCGGGTAATGTATCGCTGTTGTTGGGAAACATGGGAATATTGGTTGATTTTTTCAATGGAACTTCAGAGATTGTTGAAAAATACATCAATACACACTTAGAAATCAAAACATTACAAAAAAAGTGCAAATAATAGGGGTTTCCTTTGTATGGGGTCCTAATATATGCGCTTTCCAATTGAAATGATGTAAGTATATTCGAAGTCTATTCATATAATTTATAAAAGTAAGAAGACATGTATGGAAACACAAGCAATACATTCAAAAGCAAAAGAAAAATCACTAGATCAGGTTACATGTTTAATATATGCGCTTTCCAATTGAAATGATGTAAGTATATTCGAAGTCTATTCATATAATTTATAAAAGTAAGAAGACATGTATGGAAACACAAGCAATACATTCAAAAGCAAAAGAAAAATCACTAGATCAGGTTACATGTTTAATTTTGTGTTTAGATACAAAGATTGCAACTGATTTGTGAGAAATTGAGAAATTTCGATTTTTTTCAATTTTCCGAAACTTGACCCATCTCCCCTAAATCTCGAAATCGAAGTTTCAAATCTCTGTTTTTCATGGAAAATATGAAGAATCATAGATTTGTAACAATTTGACACTAGTTTAACGTGATTTACAACAAAAATATGGATCGGAAATCGAAAATGCTCATCAGATTGAATAGGTGGGATATATCGGCACCACCCGTGCGTTTTGTATTGCACAGGTGGGATACAAGATATATCGGCCGATATCGTCGATATTTAAAACACTGGTATTATCGCACCATCCATCATTTTGGATGATCAACTTAAGGCATGAGCTGAAAAATGAGTCGGATCCACATTTTAAGTGGACCACACTAAAGAAAACAATGGTGATTTAACGCTTACCATTAAAAGCTTCCTTCACGCACTGTAACATTTATTTGTCATCCAACCACTTTTTAGGGCCCCTTGTTTCATCAGATAAGATGCGGATGATGGGAAAATCAAATATCAGCTTGATTAAAACTTTTGTGCCCCCAACAAGTTTTTAATGGTAGACATTCTATGATCACTGTTTCGTATGGCGTGGTCCACCTCATATTTGGATCTACCTCATTTTTTTAGCTAATGCCCTAAAATGATTTTCCAAAATGGTTTGTCGGTGTAGATATACCATTTTACATTGAGGTGGCCCCATCTTTTTTCCTCCTCGATTTGATGAAGCGGATTGCATACTAAATAAACCCTTTGGGGGGAGTGGATTAGGTGATAACTCGGTAACACCTTAGTGGGTGTTACCCTTATTGTGGGGCCCACCCTGATGAACTTGTTGTATATCCATGTTGTGCATCCATTTTTTGCACCCATTTTTCCAGCTCATTTTAGGTCGTGGTCCTAAAAAATAAGCAGATCCAAATCTTAGGAAGACCACACCACAGGACATAGTGGTTTGATTGAATGTCCAGCATTAAAAACTTTCATGGGCCTACTTTAAGCATAACAATAATGTTTATTTTTCATCCAACCTATTGAGAAGATCAAATAGACTCAAATGAAGGTAATGCACAAAGATCAGTTTGATCCCAAAATTTTGAGGCCTACAAAATATTTTAATGGTCATTTGCCACTTTTTCCAGTGGTGTGGTCCACCTTAGAGTTTGATCTACTTGAGTTTTTGGATAAAATCCTAAAATGAGCTGAGAAAACAGATGGGCGGAGTAGATATACAACACATTCATTAAGGTGGGCCACCGCGCAACTCTATGTAGATCTAAGCCACAACCAGTCAAATCATTAATAAGAATGTTTTTCAATTTCTACTTCTTTTTTGCTTTTAAATGAAGTTATTATGTTTTCACACATGTCTTGATATATTTATAAATGTCATGCATTCAATTTGAATATATAGTTGCATTAGTTCAGTTAGACAACGCACAACTTAGGACCCTATACAAAGGAAATTTATTATGTGCATTTCTTTTTTGAGATTTTATGATTTAAAAGTGTGTATTAAGGTCTTTTAAAATAATCACTGAAGTTTCATAAAAAAATTCAACCATTTTGCCAATGTTTCCCCACATTTCCCAAAAAGTGTGATAAATTACGCGATACAAATGATATATCCCGTGCGATAATCGATACATATTTGTATCCCAAGAGTGCGATACATTGTGTGATACCAATATTTTGAACACTGGATAAAACACATGAGATCATAGTGGGGCCCACAAAGCACGTCCACTACTTATGTTAAAAGGGGATCGGATTAGCTGTTACTCGGGTAACACCTTAGTGGTTGTTACTCTAACCATGTGGGGTCCATCTTGATGTATTTTTTCGTATATCCATGCTGTCCATCCGTTTTTCCATCTCACTTTAGGGCATGATCCCAAACCTTAAGAAGATCCAAATCTTAGGTGGACCAATAGCACTAAAAACAATGGTGAGATACTCAATCACCACTGTTTCAAGTGGTGTGGTCCACCTGAGATTTGGATTTGCATTTTTTTGGACCCGTCCTAAAATGGGTTGGAAAAACGGATGGACAGTGTGGATATAAATCAAATCATCAAGGTGGGCCCTACGGTAAGGGTAATACCCAACATGTAACATGCTTAATCCGCTTCCGGGAAAAGGGAGTTGATTGGGTAACACCCCACTAGGACATAGCAAGAGATGGACGAATCTGTTAAGGGCTATTTGGGGCCCACTGTGTATATATGTTTTATCCACACCGTCCATTCATATTGATAGGTCCTTTTAACACATGATCCCAAAAAAGAGGTAGATTGAAGACTCAAGTGGGCCCACACCATAGAAAGCAGTGGCGATGGAATTTTTACACTTCAAAACTTCCTAGGGCCCACTGTGATGTTTATTTGCCATCCAACCTATTCATAAGGTCACATGGACCTAGATGAAGATAAAAAATAAATATCAGCTTGATCTATAAACTCTATCCCTGACAAAAAGCTTTCAATGGTATGCGTTTAATCTCTAATGCTTCCTGGGTTGTGGTCCACTTTAGCCTTTGATATGTATCATTTTTGGCCTCATGTCCTAAAATTATCTTCCAGAATGGATGGATGGATTGGATGAAACGTATGCATCAAGGTGAACCCCACAGCCTGTGACAGGACCATTCGTCTCTAGTTGAGTCTGATGGGGGCAATACCCAATGCGCACTCCTATAAAATAGGCTTCTAAAGCCATTTTCTAAACAGACTCGGTTCCGAAAGGACCGGAACTTTGAAATCCCTAAAATCTCTCACCCCAAAACCCAAACCGGAACCGTGAAATCCCTAAAATCTCTCACCCAAAAACCCAAATCTCTCCATGATTTTTTGTAGATTGGTTGTCAAAATCTCCTTTCTAGTTTTAATCTACCATTTATTCGAAGGAAAAAACAAGAAATTGGATTTTTTTTTTTTTTTTTTTTTTGCACTTGGGGCGCACAACTATCAATTGATCGATTGGCCCACTGAATTCTACTTCCGATTGCGCAATCTTCTTTTATAGGTACCGAAATTCCCTCTTACATCGATTGAAAGCTTTTCCCTTAAAAAAAAAAAATCAATTTTTCGGTAATTATGCAACCCTGACGTTCTCGGCCCTTTTATTGTAGAAATTATCATGCGATATTGTGCGATATATCAGTTATATCGCAAAAAAATACGTGTGATATCATGCAATATACCGCACGATACACATAATTCTGTTTTCTTTTTCTTTTTCTGTGGGGTTTTTTACTGTTTCATGTTGCTGGCCAGCGATAATGATAATATTGGTCAATATATCGGCTGATAGTATCAATATTGTGAACATTGGATATGCGTACGAGTGACTGATACTGGTATGGGTTTAAAGTATTAGGTTCGCTTGATCTCAAAATCTCAGGATACAAGGAAACAACTATATATGTCATATTTTAATTTTTTTATTAATAATTTTTTTCCGAAAATTTTGTTGATTTTTAAAATATATTCTTTTAATATAAAATGTTGGTGAATGGCTCAACCATATCTACACAGATCCCATACCCACCTGTATCTTGCCATTTACCGACATGGGACCTCCAAATGATTTCAAGGATGTTTCTTTTTTAGGTGATTGGTGTCCTTTTCTGGAAAGATAATTTAGCCTACTACACATGGAAGCTAGATTGAGCAGCTTCTTGATTAGAAATGCTAGGTTGGGCAGCGACATTGCAAGTGCAAATTGATTGTTTCACTGTGCACTAAGGAAATATGGAATGCATGTGCCCAATAGGTGTTTTATTTGGAAAGCTCTTTAAGAGTTTTAAGTGATGATTAAGCTCAACTTGGATGGGGGCTTGACTGTTAGCAATATAGAGCCAGAAGTGACTGGAGTTGTTAGAGATGTGGTTGCCGATTAAACAATTTGATATTTGGTCCTATATGCGATTCAATGAAGTAGAGATTATGGCGTTGTTTGAAGGTCTACAGACATGCGGCAAAGTTTTCATGCTCTATTTTGGTTGAATTTGTCTCAGCATTATGTCATCTCTAGGGTCTCTGTGTGCAACTGTGGATATCTTTGTTGTTGAATGTTAGATTTGTCGAAACATATGGGTATTTCCATGGCATATTTTTAGCATGCCATTAAAAACCGGTTATATGACGCCCGTTATGTAAAGTAATGGTAGGACCCATTACTTATCGGCTGTTCTTAAAAAAATGGCTGGTAATGGTCCCATAATGTCTGTTATGGGCATGTAACGGGCTGATACAGGGACATAATGTGCTTATATGGGCCCATAACAGTCTGATATGTGGCTGACACAGTTTCTTCCTTCAAGAGAAAAATGAAAGAAAGAATAGAAAAAAGACTATTACAGGGCGTCTAGGCCATAATGGAAGTTACGGGGTCTAATGGCCACAAGGATGGCTGGTACGGCCACCATTACCGTTATTGAATGCCTTGGTCGTTAGAGAGGCCAATAATGTTTTTGATGATCTTGATAAGAAAGGTTGCATTGTGTGCCCTTTTGTATTGGGCATGCATTGCCCATTTTGTAGTTCTCTTTGTTAATCACTAATTAAATTGTTACTAAACTAAAAGTAAATCTGTTGTGTAGCTACTTAAGATTCTCCTAGTTAGTTGGCCATCAGGCTGTTTTTTCTTCTAGTTATCTTTTATGCATACTTGCGTACGAAAATGTTGTATTTCTACCTTGTTAATTCTTCATAATAAATGCTGTATTTTCCTAATTTTATCCTCTTATTTGTGTAAATAACATTTCATGTTAGTGCATTTTTTTATATATTCAATTTATGGTCATTGTTATTGTAGGTTATATAATTAAATATTCAGTCTTATTGGTTGATTTCGCACTGAAGGAGGTGTGTTATTGTTTAGGTTTTGTATATATCTTTACATAGGCATGATTATGGATTGTTTTATCCTGGCACTGGTGCAGCTAATGAGGTATCTAATATCTTCAATCGATTTTTTGTATTATTCTTTTATCCTTTAGTAGTTTGATTTGCCCCTTTTTTTATTCCTACGTTATAGCATTTGTTGAAAGCAGTGTTGAAACATTGTGTTAACTAAAGAGTGATGTCTTTTGTAATTTTCTTGGTGCATGGGAAGTTTAGTCTTTCTTCATATAGGGCATTCTTGTCTTTTGTTGTAGTTTGGTGGAATAATGAAATTGTCAATTGTTAGCTTTCAGAATAGTCTAACAAGAAGATTATAGAAGTACCTATGATCATGAAATGCTTTAGTTGACTTTATCTTAACGAAGTAGCTCTAGAATAGGTTTAACATCTTCCTTAAGTTTTGTACATGGTTTCTATATATTGGATGATATGTATTGTTATCAGGATTCGTCGTTTTGATATTTACAATTGTAGGTAGGAACAATACATATTGGACGATATGTATTGTCATCAGGATTCCTCGATTTGATATTTACAAGTGCAGGTAGGGACCCTGAAATTCACAATGAATTGGTTGATATAGGCACCCAGATTACCAATACATATAGATATGTTCACTAGGAGCTCTCTCTCTCTCTCTCTCTCTCTCTCTCTCTCTCTCTCTCTCTCTCTCTTTAAATTTCATTTTCTTAGGGGAGTCAAGTGCGTATTGATGTCTTTTTTATCTTTGAGCAAGGGGAAAAAAGTTAAAATCGTAAAAAAAATGTATATAAGCTTTTGTTGATGGATTGTATTTGGAATAGTCAATTTAGGGAAAATCTTGGTTAATGCTTTCATTTTTTATTTTTTTTTGTCATTGGATTTTCATGCATTTCACTGAAACAATCCATCAACTAACAAGTTATGTTTATTTTGAGTGAGATATATTTTGGCTTTACATCATCATCATCATTAAAGCCTTATCCCAACTAATTGGGTTGGGCTACATGAATCCTCTGTTGCCATTCTGCTCTATCAAGGGTGAGAACTTCAGCAAGACCATAGGTCATCAAGTCATTCTTACTACCTCCAACCACATCCTTTTGAGCCTTTGCCATGCTCTTTTTAGAGCATTCTACTTGCACCAACTCTCCTTCTAAACATCATTGTTCCTAGTCTCTGTTGCACATGACCAATTCATCTTAGTCTACTCCCCCTCATCTTATTACCTATTGGTGCTGCTACTGTTTTCCCCTAAATGCATTTATTTCTAATTCTTTCCTTCTTCGTCTTGCTACTCATCCACCTCAATGTCATTATTTCGGCTACACTCATCCTATGGACATGTTCCTTAATTGCCCAAAAATTTATCATCATCACCATGCGAGTGAAATTGGATCACGTTCATTCACATGAACGAAAGGGATAGATTGGGGTAAGTAGCTCATCTTCTAATACTTATAGATATCAATACACACTAATACATGTAGATATGTTCAGAGATTGTTAAAAAAGACATCAATACACACTTACAAATCAAAACATGAAAAAACAAGTGCACGTATGCGCTGTTTGATTGAACTAATGCAAGTATATTCAAAGTCTATTCATATAGCTTATAAATGTAGGAAGACATGTTTGGAAACAAAAGCAATACATTCAAAAGCAAAAAGAAGAAGCAAAAAGCTAGAAATATACTTGTGAATAATGTGTGGTTGTGGTTCAAACCTAAATAGAGTTGCGCAGTGGCTCAAAATCTTCATCTCCATTTTGATGGGACATGGCATAGTACTGCTGCTCCACAAACTAACAATACTATGCCCAACTCATAGTAGAATGATACCGATGAAGATACTCTCTAAACATAATGATAGTATTCATCCTCTCCGATTTCAAAAAATTTGTGAAAATTTCCAAAATTGGCCTATCTTCCCCTAAATCCCAAAATTAAAGTGTATGCGATGGTTATTTCATCAAACACTCCTGAATAACTCTGAAATGGGGGCCAATTGACAACTAATTGAAGTGGAATTTAAAATTTGTTAACATTTTTAATTAAAATTTTTTTTTTTTTTTTTTTGAAAAATTGCCAAATTACTAAGAAACACTACCTTAGGTTACGTACATGTTTGATTTTGTGTTTGAACATAGATTGTAACCAATTTGCGAGAAATTGGAAAATTTTGATTTTTTCCAAATTTTCGCAGCTCAACCCATGTACCCCAAATCTCAAAACTGAAGTTCCAAATTCTTGATTTTTCATGCAAAACACGAAGAGTCGTGGATTTGTAACCATTTGACGTTGATTTAACATGATTTGCAAAAAAAAAAAAAGGATAAAAAATGCGCATCGGATCGAACAGGAGGGATATATTTGCGCTACTTGTGCGTTTCATATTGCATAGGTGGGATACAAGATATATCATGGGATATATCGGTCGATATCATAGATATTGAAAAAATGCATAAGGCATATATTAACTCAAAATTAACCAATTAAATTATGGGATCGTGGTTGTTAAGTCACTTATCCCAAAATCAAATTGTTTGAAAGATTTTAACTGTTAATATGCAAACACTTGTGTTTTGAAACAGGTCCATTTGATATTTTTCATTCTTCACTATCCAATAAATGTCCACCGATCGATTAGTGGTGTAAGTGCCAATAGATTGCATGAATTTGAGGCTGATTTGTGGGATCGAGTGGTTCGTCAAATCAACCCCATATTGGGAACACTATTCTCCCAAATCTAATGTCAATTTTTTCTTGGGGGAATGATATCATATTATTAGGTATATAAATTACGTAATAGGACAAGTTTTTAGACTTTTTGTATGTTGAAATGAATTGTACATGAGTTGCAAAGTATGTAATATACCAATACTATAAATAATAGTAAAACCTGCAAATGTGAGATGTTTTGGTATTAAATTCATTCTAAAAAATGTATCATTGATATCATATAGGTAGAAAAATAAATATAGAAGGTTTACAATCACTCCCATGTTGTTAGGTTAATAAATTCATCACACGATCGAATGCAACATTCTCCCCAAAGAGTGGACTGTTACACTACCATAAACCTGTTCAAACCAAAAAATGAATGCATATTTGGAATATTTACATTTTTATGGATATTTTCCTGAATTTTTCGAGCAAATTTTTTTAAAATAGTTCAATACTGATACAAAACACCTCGGATATGATACCTTGTACACATACTTAAAATCTTAGCAAAGATGCATTTGTTGATGACGGCGAGGGCCCACTTTACAAGTGTGTTAAGTCGACATAGTTGGATGAGGGATATATGCCTTCATCCCACTACAACCACAATTGTAACAGAGATGAGCATTATTGTTAGAAGTTATGGTTGAAGTAGTGAGGTATCAAGAGTACTTGTTTAACTCGTTGAAATGTAGGAGCCCCATGAGCCGACAATTTGGTAGTGAGGTATCATGTCTGCATAGGGTGTCACGTGCATTATCTTGAGTGATTCAAAGAGCGATGATTGGGCTTTACCACCAATTTTAGATGAAGATGGCAACAGTCGTGACTACAACGACGATATTGTTTGTATGGAGAGTCCAAGTTAGAGGTCTCTTTGCCCATTCATCATGAAAAGGTAATTTGATCTTACCACCCACAACCCAAACCATCGTGCTAGTGCCACAATTGCATGTCCATGGGTGGGAGAGCCGAGTCAACATTTCTCATGTCATACGAAATAATTGGCACGTGGTGAGGAAGGGATTATTGCTTGTAGCATTGGGTCCATGGACATTATTGTTGGATAGGGGAACTAGTGTTTTCATGTGCGATCGCACATTCGCATGTGTACATATGTGCATTGATCGCATATGCGATAACTGCACATATGCGATTGCATATGCCACGTGCCATGATATGCGATCGCATATGCGATGTATGCGATCGCATACAACATATGCAATTACATAGTTGCCAACGTTCAGAAATCTGACCGTTCTCTGACCGTTGGATTATTATTATTATTATTTTTTAATCCTGATTTTTTCTCTATAAAAAAGGGATTCTAAGTACTCCTACATGCACTCAAAGCTCAAACTATCTCTATCTCTATTTTGCTCTCTTACACTCTCTTACACAATTCCAAGCCTCAAGCTCCACTCCTCCATCCATATTTCTTTCAAGAATCAAGATTGAAGTTTCAATCAAGGGACAAGTACATACATCCACAAGGATTCAAGAATCAAGATTTGAGAGACATTACAAGACAACCAAGCTCTCCATCCATTGAATTGAACTCTCTTTCTAGTTTATACTTTTTCCTAGTTATAAATATTCACACAACACACCCACCACTCTCTCTTTTTATTTCTCTTTCTAGTTTCTAATCTATTATCTATCTATCTTTCTATCTCATTCTCTCTTAAAGTTTCATAATATCCAAGTTCTAAGTTTTCTAGCAACTTCTAACGATTTTTTTTTTTTTTTTAGTTAGTTTGTTACTTTGTTACAAGTTACAAGTTTGTGTTGTGTTAGTGACTTAGTGTTACAACTTACAACTTACAACAACACAACTTTACAAGTCTACATTCTACATAATTATAGAATCAAGATCAAGAATCAAGTCAAGGGTCAAGGACTCAAGGCAAAAGTAAAGACAACTTAGACAAGAAGTGAGGATTGAAGAATTTGGTGCTTATTTTTAAATTTGTAACCGAACCTGGGCTTAAACCTCCTTTATATCATGAAATGAGGGAGACATGCCTGAAAACTGAAGTTGAATATACACAATCCTTCATAACTGAATATAAGGAATCGTGGAAAACATATGGGTGTTCACTAATGGCTGATGGATAGACTGATAGATCCGGTCGGTCTCTCATTAACTTTTTGGTAAATCGTCTAGGTGGGACAATGTTCTTGAAGTCTGTGGATGCATCGGGCCATCCACACAGGAGAATACTTGTTTAGATTACTAGATAATATAGTTGAGGAAATAGGTGAGGAATATGTTATACAAGTAATTACAGACAATGCAGCCTCGTATGTAATGGCCGGGCGTCTTCTTATGGAGAAGAGGCGTCGTTTATTTTGGACCCTTTGTGCGGTCTATTGTGTTGATCCTACGTTAGAAGATATAGGTAAGTTATTTATAAGTGTGATTGGAAGGGCTAGAAGAATCACAGTCTTTATGCACAAACATGCCCTTCTTCTCAGTAGAATGAGAAAACACATTGGTGGTAACTTGCTACGTCCAGTAGTCACCCGTTTCGCTACAACCCTTTTAATACTACAAAGAGTACATGCCAAAAAATTAGAACTTAGAAGCTTTATAGTGTCAACCGATTTTACAAGTGGGCCTTAGTCAAAGAAGGCAGAAGGGAAATGGGTTCAACAAACAATCCTTTCACAAAGTTTTTGTACACAAGTGGTAAAGGCGCTAAAAGCATCCGAGCCCTTAGTCACTGTGTTGCGATTGGTGGACGGGGATAAGAAGCCTGCAATGGGTTACATATATGATGCGATGGAGAGGGCGAAAACTAAGATCATGGACCATTTTATAGAGACCGTGATTACAAGCCAATTTTAGATATTATAGATAAAAGATGGTGCATCCAAATGTCATCTCCATTGTATTTGACTGCTTACATCCTTAACCAAGCCTGTTTATTCGCTTCTGCTGATCCAGCAGAAGCACGTACTATGCATATGGTTGGATTTATTGATGTCTTGGAAAAAATGATTCCAGATAGAGAAGAACAAGACAAGATCTCAACTTTGCTGGACTTCCATACAAAAAGTGAGGGGATATTCTTAAGGGATATCGTAATAAGGCATCGGACAATGAAATTACCTAGTAAGTACTATTATGAATGTTAGTCTTAGTGTCTTACAAATAGTTTTTCTACAAAGTGTCTCTAACCTACTTAAACTGTTTTTCTCAACTGACTGGTGGGCTGCCTATGGAGTGGCCCCGAACAGGAAGGATCTAACTCTAAATAAGTTGGCTATGAGGATTGTTGGACTCACGTGTTCTGCCAGTGGTTGCGAGCGCAATTGGAGCACGTTCGAGGCGGTAAGTTTAGACTGTTTAGTAATTGTAAACTTCAATTTTTTAGTGTAAGGCCTAAGCTAAATTAATTACCTAAATAGCTAATGTGAAATGTGCTTTCTTTCGTGCAGATTCATACTAAGAAAAAGAATCGCCTTGAGCAAAAAAAGCTCAACGACTTGGTTTTCGTTCAATACAATAAAAAATTGCGAGAATGATTCCAAACTATGAAAGAAAAGCCTGGTTTCTTTAACCCTATCTGCTTAGATGAGTTGGATGCAGATCTAGTAGCTCGTAGAGATGGAGGACCCGGTATTTGTTGGAGAGGACCTAACATGGGCACAAGTTGAAGATGCCGCATACGGATCGACACCTGGCAAAGGTACCATTCAAATGTGAAGGGTGGGGGGGAGCTGGGAAGCGAGTAGTAGCCGTCAACCCGTTGAAGAGATTGAGGAGATGGAAGAAGGAGATGGTGATAATAATCAAGCTGAAGATCATCTACCATTGGATGTTGATGAAGTATTAGTACATACAGATGGTGAAGAAACGGAAGGAGTGTATGTGGAAGAAGGAGATGACTCAGATGATGATGGTGGTGGACCTGGTGGTGATATGCCACAATGGCAACTAGATCAATGTATATAGTATATGATTAGATGAATAATAAATAAATAACTGCTTCATATTGTTTACTTAAGTGTGTTAATGTTGATTGTTGATGTATGTAGTGTTGAATGTTGAATGTTGATATTTCATATTTGTTAAATGTTACGTTAACTATATTGTACAATGTAGAATTGTTGATGAATGATGACTTAATATTTAATTCATTATGTTATTAGTTTTATTTTACTTAAATTAAATGTATTTCAAGGGCCAATGGCATATAATAATTTATTCATTTTTTTAATTTTTTTTTGAAAAATGTTAAAAATAAAATAAAAAAATGTGCGACCGCATATGCGATTGTGCGATCACGTATGCGCACAGGCATATGCAATCGCACACGATCGCATATGCTATTTAACAACATTGAGGTGAACTCCACCTCAATTCTATGTCATGGATATTGCTTCACATTGTATGGCCAAGGGATGAGTTATTCTGGGGTCTCATTGCATGGCTTATGGTAGATGCACAATGTTTCAACTCAACTCATGGGTTC
The DNA here is from genome assembly GCA_030180095.1 of Magnolia changhungtana. Classification (NCBI taxonomy): domain Eukaryota; kingdom Viridiplantae; phylum Streptophyta; class Magnoliopsida; order Magnoliales; family Magnoliaceae; genus Magnolia; species Magnolia changhungtana. The sequence goes on from JASAUF010000160.1 coordinate 796,653, forward strand.
AAGTGCCCATGTGGGGTGTGTGAGTGAAAAAAAGGGATGAGTTATTCTAGTGATTACGACTCATTCATAGTCATTTGCTATGGTCGTGATCATTAAAACACCTTCAGGTATGGATATGGGTATGGCTTTGGACAGAGATGTATCCAGGATACAAATATGGTACGGAGGGGTCCAACAATATTCATAACTATGTAGTAAAAGACTAAAATAAAAGATAAAATTAAAAGGAAGAGAGGAATGGAGAGAAGAGTGGAATAGCTAGAGAGAGAATAGCCTTGACATGTCCCAACTCTATATTTTATTAGTGCTTTCACATATTTGTTGAAATTACAATATTTCCCCTCTTACTTAAGTACTTAAAGAGAGATGTAACAATGGGCCTAAAACTTTATGCAAACATAAATATGTAAGCCCAGAAGCCCGTAGGGTCCACACGTTGGAAAATGTACGTTTAACCCTCATTTAGCTAGAGCATATAGATATTACACACGCCCAACTTAGATGTAAGCTTTTCAAACTAAAACTTTCCAAATGCTTTGGTGAACAAATCCGCAATATGATTATGCCACGAAATATATGGAATGACAATTTGCTTATGAGAGATCTTATCTTGAATGAAGTCACAATCGACATTTAATTGTTATCTCATGGAGCACTAAATTGTTGGCGATATGCATAGTAGCTTGATTGTCGCATTGTAGTCTCATTTGAGTTTGAAACACAAACCCTAATTCTTCTAGAAATGATTTCGGTTAGACTAGTTTACAAGTTGTGTGTGCCATGGATCTGTATTATGTTTTAGCACTGGACTGAGCGACAATATTATGCTTCTCACTTATTCTAGGTAACCACGTTACCACCAAGAAAAGTGTAATAGTCTATAGTCGACCGCTTATCATGTCTAGACGCTGCATAATCCGCTTCTGAATAGCTAGTTACCTCAAAGATGCCCATAAGATCTATACAAGATACCTTTCTCAGGTTCATGTTTCAAGTATCTAAGAATCCTCATGATCGCAACTAAATGTATAGCTCTGGGAGCTCGCATATACTGACTAACCACACTAATAGAGAGGGCAATATCGGGCCTAGTGATGGTTAGATAAGTTTGCCGACGAATTTTCTATATATACTTAGATCTATTATTAACTCTCCTTCGTTAGGATCAAGCTTGTGACGAGGACCTATTAGTGTATCTGCTTGTTTGGTATCTAGCATACTTGTCTCTTTCAACAGATCAAAACATATTTCCTTTTTTTTTTTTTTTTTTTCTTTTTCTGAAGATTGAAGAAAATAGTATTGAAGGATGCTAAAGGCGAAAAGAAACAGAACAAAAACACAAAAGCTTAAACGAACTACACAACTCAAAGTCTGGCAGCAAGGCAAGCATAGGCAACTACAAGCCTAAAATGCTAGAAAGAACACAAATAAAAGATTAAGAGGCATAACGACCAATTCGCGACATCTCTAGATACCAAAGCCACCGCCTGAGAGGAAGAAGACGAGGAGTTTTGATAGCAACAATTGTTCCTCTCTCTCCAAATGGCCCAAAGAACTATTGTGATAGTCAGGTGCTAGAAAACTTTATGGTCTTGACCTGCACCTCCACCATGTCAAGCAAGAAATAGATCATGAGTAGCAAGAGGCATGACCACACCCCATAAGTGAAGGGGCAGTGGACAAAAAGATGATTGATGGATTCTGCATCCTTTGTGCAGAGCAAGTAGATGTTGGGGAGAACCAACCCCCAGCCTCAGTGCCATATTTTCTGGCAATGATCTCTATCCATCAGCTACCTATCTCCGATCCAAAATGCCAATCCATTTACCCAGGAGGGTTGAGTTACTCATTTAATGACCTCCAACAATTGTCTTCCCATCTTGAGGTCCTTGAAAGCATAATGAGAAGGAAAGAATGTGACATAACAATTTAGAGATTTTGTTAGTTTACATACAGGTTAAAGACTAAAGGGGAATTCGGGGGGATGCAAGATAGATGATAAGAACAAAGACGCATTATGCTAAACTACCAAGTCCAACAATGTTAAATGAGGTACCATCAACTAACATGATGCATGACCAATGTATGAAGCCAAATAATGAGTGAGATCAATAAGCAAAATTAAATTAATTAATAAAAATCACAAATCATGCTATCATCAATACAAATCTCATGATTCCAAGAAGAATTTATATGTAGTTCAAGGCTAAGTTGTCAAGCATCATCCTATATGATCATTAAATACGGAAAACTAGGATATAATGGATGTAGGGACATCTAAATAACATAGGGTTACGTCTAATTTGAGGAGGAAAACCTAATACTACATAGGGTTTGCTAAATCAAGATAAGGGTAAGTCTAAGGTTAGTGAAATTTGGGGAAGAATGAAATTAGGGCTTAATTGTTCCAATTGGATGAGAAATTTTTGGGGATTTGGGTTGTAATTAAAAGGAACTAGGGTTTGGATGATTTGGTGTTAGGGAATTGAAGTGAATTAAGGGAATTAGGGTTTGGGGAATTTAGGGGATTTGACTTGATAACTCAGGGTTTAGGGTTTAGGTTTAGGATTAAGAGGGTTTTGATAATTCGAAGAAAGTGACTGCGGCGTTTGATAATTTCATTAATGCTGCCATAAATGTTCATGTGTCACCCAAATACAAAATGCCTTCGACCGCTATTACCAGCGCTGGTCGCACCGCCTCTAGACGTTGGATTAATAATATTCTAACACATGTCTCAAAAGAGCTGTTCTGCCACAATAGGCATGATTTCTCACTTAATGTAGCTTTCCAATTGCCTATATATATGCGGCTTCATATTCGCTTCCATTACGATTCTCATCCTTCTTCCTCTGTATTACGTCTTCTGAAATTTCCATTACTCTGCTCCTATCTTTCGGTCATGGCTTCCTCTTCATCGTCCAAACCCACCTTCGATCGAAAAAGACATAATGTCGGTGATGGATCTATTTGTAGGAGGATGCATAGTAGACACGGTTTCTAAGTCTCTGATCCATGAGGATGCTTTCTGCTTGGGTCCTTCATTTTCTCCAGAAGTTTCGGCCAGATCATTGCGGCCTTTAGATCCATTCTTCCCAATCTGCCTGGGAGAAAACATCATTATCAAATCCAGGGTTGTTCCTGATGCTTCCAATGCGTTAAAGACACTGAGATTGTGGCCGAAACCACTTCCTAGATGGGAAGATTGGTTCAACAGAGTATCGGCCCAATGCGGGGATTTATGGAGAGAACTCGGTATTTTCGAATGCTTCAAAGTATTGCTCTCTGAGTATTTACCTAAGATTCCTCTTCTTCTCACGTTGACATCGTTCAGGATTACTTCTACCAACACTACATGTTCGGTTGTGGTCCGATGAGCATCTCCATCAAAGACATTTGCCATCTGATTAAACTTTTACCCTTTGGGATGATTTATCACGTAAAGGTTAAAAATGGACAGCGCAAGAACTTCCCCAATAAGAACACTAAAGGATACAACAATTTCATGACTACGTACTGCAAAACTACAGGACCAGTCGAGGAGCTTAAATATCTTGCTTTCTTTCTTTTTTGGATCTGTCAACATCTTCTGTGCGTTAATGCCCAACAAATTACGACCGAATATGTTGCTCTGCTTGAATGCCTTGTTCAAGGGCAACAGGTAGCATTGGCGCCATTCGTTCTCAGTCACCTGTACAGAGGTTTTTAAGAAGTCAACATTGAAGGGCTATATTCGGCCGGGGACTTATATGGCTTGTACAGATGTGGTTTGTTGCATACTTTTGACCACAACTCTTCAATCAAGAACATGCCAGGTGAACGAATTCTACATACTGTTCTGGAGAATGCTACAGTCGATGAGTATCTACAAGGACTCTTCTATCTTGACAATTTTGACTACAGTCCGTCTTTCACGCCCTTCGTAGAGAAGAACAATGTTGTCAAATCGCACATGCGATCGTGTGCGATTACATATACCTGTGCGCATATGCGATCGCACAATTGCATATGCGGTCGCCTATATATATATATTTTTCAAAAAATTTAAAAAGAAATCAGAAAAAATAGGGGGAAAATAAGAAAAAAAATGAATAAAATATAAGAAAGTAGGGGGAGCTTTCCTAAGTTAATAGATAAATAATTTTATATGCCCTTACAATACATTTTAGTAAAATAAAACCAATTAAACAATGGATTAAATATTTAGTCATCAAAATTTGACAATATAGTTAACAAATATCAATCAACGATTCAACGTTCAACAGTATAGCCAACAATCAACATTCAACAATACAGTTAACAATCAACATCAGCACACTTAGTAAGTAAATAAAATGAAGATGCCATTTATTTATTATTGATCTAATCATCTACTATATACATTGATCTATTTGTCATTGTGGCATTTGATCACCACCACTATCATCATCCGAGTCATCTCCTTCCACATACACTTCTTCTTCTTCTGTTTGTTCATCATCTGTACGTACTAATACTTCATGAACATCCAATGGTGGATCTTTAACTTGATCATTTTCATCTCCTCCTTCTATCTCCTTAATCTCTTCAACGGGTTGACTGCTACTACTCTCCCCCCGGCTCCCCCCATCCTTTGCCTTCGAGTGGTACCTTCTCTAGGTGCCAATCTGTAAACAACATCTTCAACTTGAGCCCATGTTAGGTCTTTTCCAACAAATACTGGGTCCTCCGTCTCTACGAGCTACTCATTATCTGCATCCAACTCATCCAAGAAAATAGGGTCAAAGAAACCAAGCTTTTCTTTCCTAGTTAGGAATCGTTCTCGCAATTTTTTATTGTATTAGACAGAAACCAAGTTGTTGAGTTTTTTTTGCTCAAAGCGATTCCTTTTCTTGGTATGAATCTGCATGAAAGAAAGCGCATTTGGCATTAGCTATTCAGGTAATTAATTTAGCTTACGCCTTACACTAAAAAATTGAAGTTTGCAATTATTAAACTTACCGCCTCGAACATGATCTAGTTGCGCTTGCAACCACTGACATAACCCGTGCGTCCAAGAATCCTCATAGCCAGCTTCTTTAGAGCCGGATCCTTCCTGTTCGGGTCGACTCCATAGGCAGCCTACCAGTCAGCTGAGAAAAACATTTTAAATAGGTTAGACTTAAGAGTCACTTTGTAGATTACATTGTAAGAAAACTATTTGTAAGACTGACATTCATAGTACTTACTGGGTAATTTCATTGTCCGATGCGTAATGACGATATCCCTTGAGAATATGCCCTCACTCTTTGTATAGAAGTCCAGTGAAGTTGAGATCTTATCCTGTTCTTCTCTATCTGGAATTATTCTTTACAACACATCAATAAATCCAACTATATGTATATTAAGTGCTTCTGTTGGATCAGCAGAAGTGAATAAACAAGCTAGGTTAAGGATGTAAGCAGTCGAATACAATGGAGATGACATTTGGTTGCCCCATCTTTTATTTATGATATCTATAATTGGCTTATAATCACAATCTCTATAGTTAAAATGGTCCATGATTCTTATTTCTCGCCCTCTCCATTGCATCATATATGTAACCCATTGCAGGCTTCTTATCCCCGTCCACCAATCGCAATACAGTGACTAAGTTCGTGGATGCTTTTAGCGCCTTTTCCACTTGTGTCAAAAAACTTTGTGAAAGGATTGTTTGTTGAACCTGTTTTCCTTCCGCCTTCTTTGACCAAGGCCCACTTGTAAAATCGGCTAACACTATAAAGCTTTTAAGTTCTGATTTTTTTGCTTGTAATCTTTATAGTGTTAAAAAGGCTGTAGTGAAACGGGTGACTGCTGGACGTAGCAAGTTACCCCCAATGTGTTTTCTCATTCGACTGAGAAGAATGATGTGGTTGTACATAAAGACCGTGATTCTTCTACCTCTCGCAATCATATTTATGAATAACCTACCTATATATTATAACATAAGATTAACACAATAGGCCGCACAGGGGTCCAAAATAAACGACACCTCTTCTTCATAAGAAGACGACCGACCATTACATATGAGGCTGCGTTGTCCGTAATTACTTGTATAACATATTCCTCACCTATTTACTCAACTATATTATTTAGTAAGCTAAACAAGTCTTCTTCAGTATGTGAATGATCCTATGCATCTACGGACTTCAAGAACATTGTCCCAACTGGACAATTTACTAGAAAGTTAATGAGAGACCGAACGGATCTATCGATCCATCCATCGACCATGAGTGAACACCCATATGTTTTCCACGATTCCTTATATTCAGTTATAAAGGATCGTGTATAATCAAATTCGGTTTCATGCATGTCTCTCTCATTTCATGATATGAAGTAGGTTTAAGCCCATGTCCAAATTGACCTATAGCTTCAACCATAACTTTGAAGCTTCTCGATTTAACAGTGTTGAAAGCAATGCCGGTTTGGTAAAACCACTTAGCAATATATTGAATATTGGTTTTCCTATCTTTTTGTTTGTACCGGTTTTCTAAAGTGTTTTTGAGCCGACCCTTTGTTCCGATCCCTTTGGTCGACCACATGCTTGGGGTGTGGTCTACACCATCTATCCATGGGCCCATGCCCTCGGGCTCTTTTTGAGATCGTTGGTTGTGGTTGTGGTCTAGATTGACTTGTCGAAGTAGGGGGAGTGAGACTAACTTCATCTATATTAATTACATTTATATCTTCATATGTATCTTGTTCCATATATTCCTCGTGGCGTAGGGCACTATCGCATCTCCTTCTTGATTGTTTATCCATATACTCTATGATCTTTGTCACGACCCTAAATCTAGTGTTGGTAATTCATGATTACTATACACCAAATTTTGGTTGACAACCTCCGTAGAACTCCGATTTTGGGACTTCCAACTATCATATACTAAGTCCCATAAGCAGGGCTCCACAAGGAGGATTTCTGAAAGTAAAGAGAACATGTATCATTTCTCAAAATTTCATCATATTCAACATATATTACTGTGTACAACTGAGCACATCACGGCAAAACCAAAACATAAACCATGTCATATTTACTATACCTAATGTACATATTCAGGGTATTACAAAACAAATATATACACTGATATGTACAAAACAAAAAAGACAACTGGAGTCTGTAACCTTTACTCCTGCAGCTCCCTACTCTCACCTGTAAAAAAAAATAGAAAGGAAAGCTTGAATTACTAAGCCCAGTGAGTGCATGTGTGTAATGAAAATGCATGGTTCATGTCATGCTCATATAATGCATATGCCTGCTGGACTGATAACAATAAAGATACAATGCATTATGCCACTTTTTATGTTCCAAATCATGTTTATATACAGAGGTGGGACTTCTACCCACTTGTAACATACATACTCTTTCAACATTTCTACAGCTTTCCACATTTCTCCATTGGATCACCAAGGTCTGAAACAGAGGTGAGACTTGCATATGATTACTACCCACTTGTATAGACTTTTCCACCGTGGTCAACTACAGAGGTAGGACTACATAGTTCACGGGCCGAACTATTCTAACTCGTGTTGAACCTCACTATTTGCCTAATAGCGAGAAGTTATAAGTCGCTTGGCAAAACGATAGCGGACAATTTACGAGTTCATCACACACAACTTATGTTTGCTTGCCCATATGCAGGTCAGGTCAAACATCTCAACCAATCGACACGCGTCGGTGGGAGTCGCTGCTTACTTTGGTATTTCGGCATTCCAGCGCTTTGTTCTTCCACCCAGTCTAGGCATTGGTTACTCCCAATGGTACCAATCGGGGTTTAGGGACTTTCACCCATGGACCCTCTAATCATGTCCTGTTGAATTACACATTTTCGGTGTGGTGTCTAATTCAAGTCATAACAAAGTATGTTTCATCGCATTTGTAATCACTGTATGCATGAGTCCACACACAATCACAATATAGCATGTTTTTCAAGACAAGCATAGGATGACCTTTCTCATGTGGTTTCCTCATGAATTTTAAGTTTCTCATAGGGGTCTCATGTAATGCATCCTGTATCTAGACGGTTCACATACTACTCATAGACACATCGTCTATCGCAACACAACCCACTATGATCACCATACCATGATATGAATCATTCACTCTTAATCATACAATGATACAACAACTGTGAACCATGCATATGATATGCACATGACTACTTAGCCAATCTACATTCAATCCGGGATTCATTCTGCTATAAGACTTCATACCATAAGCATGCTTTTTCTTAAGAAGTAACTACATCAAAAGGAGGAAGGATAATTATTTTAAACGTTTTGTCAAACAGGTAGCGGGCGGACTTTGTAAGGGACAGAGAAACCAATGGCAATACGTATGAATTTAAATAAAACTAAATCATCTCTATCATCCAGCCTAACATTAATAATCTCACTAACTAAATCAGAAAAATTCAGCAAGAACCTTTAGAAAATCCAGCAATAACCTAACCCTAGATTAGAAAATTTAGCAATCACCTAACCCTAAATGAAAATCCAGCAATAACCTAACCTTAAAGCGGAAAATCCAGCAATAACCTAACCCTAGATTAGAAAATTCAGCAATCACCTAACCCTAAATGAAAATCCAGCAATAACCTAACCCTAAAGCAGAAAATCCAGCAATAGCCTAACTTAAATGAAAATCCAGCAATAACCTAACCCTAAAGCAGAAAATTTAGCAATAACCTAACTCTAAATTAGAAAATTCAGTAATAGGGTTTTCAAGGAAACCCCAACGCACATATATGCGTGCTCCTAATCTATGCACTCACCTGTAACTATCAGAGGATTGGCTCTCAACCTCAGCTTCTATTTCCTTTTCTTCTTCTTCTTCTCAACTTCACACTCAACAAGAAAGAGAGTGCTGGAAATGAGATGTTGAAAGAGTGTTTATATGTTTATGGACTTGAAACTGGTTTTAAAATTAGTTTTTGTCTAAAAAGAAGATTTGGGAGGTGTTTTGTGATGTTTTTGAGAAGTGTAAGCTTATGGGAACAATATAACAATGTAATTTAAGTAATTCGAACTAACGTATTCCAAGGATTTTAAAAACATCAAGGTCTTTTGAGTATATTTTATCAAAATATACATGTGCATATCTATTCATAACTTACAATCCGGGTGTCCTATTGACATGCCGTTTCTGCCAGTAACTCCGTAACTCGACTACGGTCACAATGGTTAGGCTCTCGGACCTAACGGATTTTGAAAACTCGATGGTGGGGCTCCGCCAGATAAAATAAGGACATAATTGTCATTTCTCAGATTGTTTAATTTTAAGTCCGTATCTTGAACTTCGGACATCGGGTTGAAATACGGCTGGTAGCTCGCTAACAGAACAACATTATGATCAAGTCAAAACATTCTCGGGGTCAATGGACCTACAGCCAACGACTATCCAGTGTACGAACCAGATTTCGGGGCCTCAGGTCTTACAATCTCCCTTCGGATTTCTAGAGAGTTTAATTTTGATGTAATCTTGAATCTTGCTTGCTTTACTTTCTTGATTCTTGAATCCTTGTCCCTTGATTGAAACTTCAAACTTGAAAGAAATATGGATGGAGCTTGGGCCTTGGAATTATGTAAGAGAGAATGAGAGTGTAAGAGAGTAGAAAATAGAGATAGAGAGAGAGTTTGAACTTTGAGTGCATGTAGGAGTGTTTTGAATGCCCTTTTATAGACTAAAAATATATATTTTACTTATTTATTTTCTTATTTTAAAAAAAATCCCAACGGTCAGAAAACAGTCAGATTTCTGACCGTTGGCGAATATGAGATCACATATGCTGTATGTGATCGCATATTCTCGCCTATGTGGCATATGTGATTGCAAATGTGTGAAAATTGCATATGCCACTGTAGCATATGCAATTTCCACTTGAGTGTGTGCATATGTGATCACGTATGCAAATGTGTGATTGCACATGTCCCGCAAATCACTCAAGAACATCTTGACATCTTGGCTGCCGCTCGACCACAAAAGATGGCCCCAAGGAAGATTTATGACTTGGGAGGTATCCGTCCTCACCTGAATCCTCCTATTTTTCCTTTCCAACAATCAGTTCCTCCCAAACCTCTTTTAACTACAAAGCATCGGCTGGTAAAGAAAGCCAAGAAACCAACGAATACTTCTTCTGTTGAGGCTATTACAACTTTCAAAGAATATTTTAAAGTAAAGTATTGGCCTTCCATTTGAAAAATATGTCAAAACTTATCACCCCCAACCGCCACCATTTCCTACTATAGTTCGGCCGTTAGCAACCATAATAAAGGATCCTAAATCCATCCAGGGCTTACTAGTCAGACACGCAATCCCATCTAACCTAGGTGGAGACCATTCACTCTTATGCTATTGCTCAAATTGATATCCTCACTCCCACGTTTATCATCTTTATTTTAATCTTTTCAGTGACTCGGGAATTACCTAAATCAGTTTCGGCTCAAGTATGCAGCTGATACCAGCGATTCCATTGGCTGCACTTCCTCCCGCGCTTCCTGCTTTCGCAGATAGAATAGCAACGACCATCATCACTCCTGTGATTCTCAGAGATCCTACTCTCGCGGCTACAGTGGTGGTGGATTCGGATACCACGACTAGCACAAGGGATGATTTTTCAAGTAGTCCGCCCATGGCTAATGCTCCTTCTGCTGAATCGGAACATGCCCAACAAACTTCTTCCCTGCCTGCAACAATTGTTCGTAGGAGAATTTTGATATCCCCTACTCGACCTTTCAAGCAAGCTTTGGTTCCAACAATTCCCTCGTCATCTGCAGCAGTTGGTGAGACCTTGACTCTGACCGAATCTGCAACGACTGATGTAACTGCAATACTTGAGAAATCAGTAGAGGTTGAGAAGAACGTCTCTGAAGAGACAACATTTATGGACACTTCTGCAGAGGTAGTTGAGCAAGTCGTGACTATCATTGAGCAACACCAAACGATCGACATCGAGTGTTCGACTACAGCTGATCTAGCCGAGATTGTGACAGCACCGGTCGAAACAGAAGTGGTTGACATGGCTCCTCTTCTTTCCCTTTCATCAACTATCCCTTTCAACAACCTTATATAGTTTCTTGTGGTTTTCACGGGCTCATCACAATAAAACTGCTTTTGTGATTTTCACGGGCTATCACAAACAAAAAACCCACTTTGTGATTTTCACGTGCTATCACAAATCAACCCACTGAGATTTTCACCAGTTATCTCAGAAAAACCTAAAATGAAATAAAATAGATGATGTACTTATCTTCAAATGTAGATTCGAAGATGCAGTAGAAACTTGTAGCAGAGATATTCTTTCTTGAATGTAAAGGAGGCAATATTCGCTCGACAGAAAGAGTATAGGGTTCTAAAGTATTTTAAAATGAAAAACCCAAATGATACTGATTCAATTCTCTTAAATCTCAAGAGGAGTATAGATTACTCTTTAAAATAAGGTTGAAATGATGTTGAGAAAGGGAATTGAATAAGTTTAAAAGAAATTATAAATACCACACAATTAGCTTGTCGAGGACCTGAGCTTCTCTCTCACTTGTAGAAGATATAAAGTGATTTTTTGTTGTTCAAATGAATGAGAGAAGGTTCCTATTTATAGCCAAATATATTTTAAATTTGGCTAGCCTAAGAATAGGTTCGGCTGACCGGATTTCACCAAATTTGATCCAACGACTATTGGATTGTGCGGGATAAGATTTATCCAAAATTCGGCTGGCTCGAGGTGAAACTCGGCTGTTCGAATTCTCACGAAATTCAAAAGTTCGCATTGTTGGAATTTGACACGAACTTATCTCTGGTTGGCCGAATTTCAAGTTAGGCTAGCCGAATCGAAAGTTAGGTTGGCCGAATTTTCGGTAGATTTTTAATTTTTAGCCTGAACTTGAAGTTAGGTTAGTTGAGGAAATTAGGCTGGCCGAACTTCCAAACAAATACACCATAAATAACCCAAAATGAATGAATTTTTGAAAGAGCCTAACCTATGGTCTTTCTAGGGTTATACCACCAATTGTTTTGCAAATACAGAGTTCAACTAATCTTGAAACCGAGCGACATCTTCTCTTGAGATGATGAGTTGATCTTGAGCTGATCTTCAAACATGTAGAGTAGTTTGATCTGGTAGTTCTTGCGATCTGTTTGGTATTACTTTTGTCTTACGAAATTTGACAACCTTAAGTGTGATAAACATATAAGCACTTACACGCTATTATAGTACCATTTGATGACAAGCATAATTTGATCGTTCTGTTGATAGTATTAAACATAGATATTCCAACCAGAGATTCTGGGTTCGATCCCCAGTAGAGTCGTCATTTTGTTTTGATCAGAAATATGTGTCGGAGATTGGAATATCTATATTCAATAATAATAAAAGAAATTTAATCAAAGAATAATCATCATCATTTTATTTCATTTATCTGAATTCTTGTTACATCCCTCACATTGCTTTTGATTCGAAAACAAAATACATTTGATTAATGTTATTGAAAGTAATTCATTAGAAGATTTCGACTTGTAGAGAATCCGTCTCAGTGACAAAATAGTTTTGCGGGTTCAGAAACCTTGCTTCACGCCAGCATGCACAAGACACATATTGAATTCATAATCCATGATGAATCTGTGAAAGCTGCATAACACATAGGTCACTATAGATCTTTGTTTCATGGTCGCGCAACAGGCTAACTCCCTGCTCCTTTCATCTTCTCTCTCCCCTTCTCCGGTGCTTCGATCCATGGGACACCTAGACTCTGAACCTCTTGATCCCGAAAGCTTTCAAATATTTCTCTCTCTGATCCTTCTTTCTCTCTTTCTGATCTCCTTAAAGGGGGGCGGCATGGTATTTACAGGCCTTCATACGTGTTACCCATTAAATCCGTGCAACAAGGTACTGTTGCGTGGCCACACAACGTATCTCTATTGCGCGAATGCAACTCGGTCAGGTATATGCTTTACCAGCTCCCCAGCACTTTGTCCTTAGTTGCGCGGTCGCGCAACCCGTCTCTGTTGCATACCGACGTGGATGTTCAACAGATTCGTCAAGGTGTATTCAATAGATTCGTCAAGGTGGGCCCTGCAGTTAGGGACTCACCCACTAAGATGTAACCCTGGACTCACCTAATTTGCGCCCATATCAATTCAAAGTAGACCAATTAAAAAGTGGGAGCTGTTGTTGCTAAGTCTTGGTCCCAAAATCAAATTGTTTCAACGATCCTAGCCAATGATTTGCATGCTGAACAGTTGTTTGTTGAATAGGACCTCTGGATATTTTCCATTCTTCATCGTCCAATAAACGTCCATCGATTTGAAATTTGAATGATGAAGCAAGCATAATTTTGGGCCGGGTGGTAGACTCTCAGGAGTTTCAACTCCCGGTCAAGGGTTCGAGTACCCATAGGTGGTGAAATTCCACTAGCGTGAGTGTGTGGGGTGTGTGTGCGTGTGAAAAAAGAAGAAGCATAATTTCGGGCCAATTGGATTAGTCGAACGAGTGTCATATATTACATGAATTTGGGGCATTGAGTGGTCTCTCAAATTGACAATGCTATTTATTTGAATTTAATTTCAATTTTTACCTAAAATTAATTTTCGGGAATGATGTCAAATACCTAGGGATATGCATTAGTGGGATGAGTGCCATAGATCGAGTGGCTCCCAAATCGGTGGCATTATTCATTTAAATTTAATTTTTCTTAAAATTTCTTTTGGGGGAATGATGTCAAATGTGTGTGCGTGTGTATTAGTGTTTTGAATTCTAAGTGTGTAATTAGGTGCCTTTTAACATATGAAGTGTCACTAACGTTTGATATGTGTATTCTAATACTTCTCTTATACTACGATACATTATATGTTGCATGCATTGTTGTCAAAATCTTATGATTTATAATTTAAGTCAAATCTTAAGCAAAATGATTTGAATCCCACCTTCGAATCCGTTTTAATATAAATCCTATGATTTTATTGTTTGAATCCTAAGATTTACGATTGAAATTATACCTGCTTTCTTCTATTGTATACTTCATTTGGCTTTCATTTTATGTTTTTAATTTGGTAGGGGCTTTAAGAATCATTTAGAAAAAAACCTTTAAGAAAATGAATCATTTAGAAAGGGGGAATGCTTTTTATTTAATTATTTTATATAAGAGATTAATTGATATAAATTCTCTTTAACATGAAATCATAGAGCTTTTAATTTTTAATTTAAATTAAATTTTTTTTTTTAAATTTATTTATTTATTATTATTATTATTATTTTGATTTCTTACTTCTTAACTGGTCAAAACACCAAATTGACGTATGACTTATCTTGAATGGTTTTATGAATGGTTATGCTCATGTTGACTTATATGTATTGTGGAATGATAGTTAGAAATAAAAATATTTTTTTTGGTCGGTCTACAGAATCAAATGCCGGTTTTCCAATGTGATTCTACATTCAAGAAAGGCAGCAAGAACATAAATTATTAAAGTATCCATGTATGGTTTTTAAGGAAAATATCTCGATAGACAAAAAAAAAAAAAGAAAAAAAGAAGGAAAGAAGGAAAGGTAATAATCCTTAAACACTCTCTTGACATGGTATTACTTGGTGCATATTGATGGCCACATGATGATCGCTGAGTTTTTAATTTTTTTTACTGATTTGTTTATATTTTTCATATTTTTAAGAAAATCATAAAAATAATTATGATGATTTACGATATGATTTGTGATTCGATATGATTCAACTCCTATTACAATTTGCGATATGATAACAATTTTGACAACATTTGTTACATGCAATATTTCCTGTTGTTTCCCGTGATATGGAATCTTTTAAATTTAAACGTTGTTTTTTTGTCACTTTTTTCTTTTCGTTTCTTTTATCAAAATTTCCTTAACAGCCAGCACCAGGCTTTTCCTTGTTCTTACTTTGTAACCAATAATTTTCTTTCTTTGTTGTTGCATTTTTTTTTTTTTCTTTCTTTCTTTCTTCTTCTTGTTTTCCCTTTCTTGGTATCTGGGCAGTCTTCTAACCTTCATTCAAGCAAGTATAAACATGTGACTATCAGGATTCTCTGAACTTTTGAAGCAATAGTTAGTTCTTTATTGTTTGTTTTTAAAGTAAGCATCGACCGTTTCTAATATCTTCTTGATCTTTTTTTGCCCTTTGTGTATAATTGAAAGCATTGTCCGACTTAACCTAATTTTAGGGCTCACACTTATCAGCTCTAACTAGATATCTCTAATGCTGTTGGCCTGTAGCACGATGCTTATTTGAAAGTTAAAACTCTTTGTAGACATTTTTTTTTGTTGTGGGTTATTTCTCTTAGGGCTCATGCTTATTTAAAATGTACACAGAGTTTTGGTTGTATATTTTAGTTCGTCAATGGATTCCTTGGTTTCAGTTAGTGGTATGAATTCACTTTCTTGCTCTACAGGTCGGGATCATGGGTGCAGAAGGATATTCTGTGAATGTGCCTTGGAAGCATGGGGGAGTTGGGGATGATGATTACATTTTCGCATTCCAGCATGTTGTTCTTCCCATAGGTCTGTTTATCTTTTCTACTTCCAACAAAAATAACGCAGTTTGCCAATTAGGTTGACGGAACATGTTTTGGATATGAAATAATGATAAATTGGGTTGAGTTTGTGATCTGAGAAATTATGAAAATATTAATTCTGTTCTTCTGGAGCATGGAGCTGCTTAATAGCATGTTTAATAATTTTCTGCTCAGTTGAAAGCATGAGCTGAAACCTTGGATTTTATTATACCGAAATTCTTCTCTTTAAAATGGCCTGGCATTCTGGATAGATGATTTCTTTTGAGCAGTTTCTGGCAGAAAATTCTTCTGTTGACCAGTTTCTGGCTGGAAACTCCTCTTCCTCCTCCACTTGCTATGTGCATGTGCACAACTAAAAAAAATTCATATTTAAGGGCACCTATTCCCTATACATAGTATTTGATCCCAATTCTCGGAAATAGAGCATACTATTTTATCCTTAAAACCATTCCTCGATGATAGCGATACAAGCAATAATATTACCTATACCAGGGATACATCTGTAAAACGCCAGAAATTTGCAAGAAAATTGAGAAGAAATCTCTAACATTGAAAAAGAAAAATCGTTTTTTTTTTTTTTTTTTTTTTTTTTTGTGGGATTTGCTTTCGGTAGGTGAATCAAAGTCTTGGATTTGGGGTAGAAATCTCGACTCGAAGTGGAGACAGGCTGGAACTCAATGGTTACAAAAAATCCTCAGAAACTTCATTAAGATCTCCTGAAGTTTCACTGAATAGTTCTACCCTTTTTTCCAATGTTACCATTGGTGATATTTTTCTGAGTATCGACGATAATATTGGCGATATTGATACATGTTTCCTTATCCCCAATCCATAGAAACTTCATTAACATCTCCTGAAGTTTCCCTGAATCGTTCCACCCTTTTTCCCAATGTTACCATTGGTGATATTTTTCTGAGTATCAACGATATTGGTACATGTTTCCTTATCCTCAGTCATCTATACATGTAGCGGTACCGGTTCTCTGGACACTGGTGACAACAATGGATGCTGTTGCAAGGTAGGTTTTTCAGAAAATTTCCTGGTTGGTCAAAAATTTCCTCTTTGGCATTACTAATTAAACCAAATTATTCTTCTAGCTAGTGGAAAATCAAGGTATTTATGAGACGCATGTTGTCGATCATCAAAGCAATGATGTGCTCGCGGGCTATTAGTTCTTTTGTTTGCAATTACATCCCATCTCTCAAATAATGTAATAAAACCCAATATAAAAGCAAATAACCATATTATATGTAATCCAAACCACTAAAATAACGAAGTAATGCAGAATCCTAAAATCTATGATGGCCCACGATCAACAGTCTGATCATGTCATCCATGCGATCCGACGGTCCAATCGTCGTGTCCATCAAATCCAACGGTCCAAATGTCCTCCTTTAGCAGCCCACTTGCATCTTCCCAATGTGGGGTCTTCTAGATGCATGTACATGCCATGTGGGTCTTTAAAATGGGTACTCACCAAGCCATAGAGAGACTGGGCCCGCCGCCTTCTCTGATATGTGCGTAGAGGTGCACATGTTGTGATATCCCCATTAGAGTTCATGAATGTGATTGAGGCTAATCTATTTCTCATGTTTTTTTTTTTTTTTTGAAGACACAAGGTATCGCCACCTCTTTTTTTAAGTGAGACTGATTCAGCTAGGAACTGGTCTGATATAAAATCCTGTAATTAATAGACCTGTTCCTTATCTCAATATGAGCAGGTCTGATATAAAATCTTGTAATTATCTTGTTTGCGTGTAGGTTCTTCACTTGTTTTTAGTATCTTAACAGATAATGTTATTTATTTATTTAAGTTAGTGATGGGTTTAAATGACGTGGATAGGTAAGCTTGCGTGCTCCGGTTCAAGTTGTTTGCTGTTACCTGCAAACAACTGTCTTACAATTTAGTGGTGTTGCATTGCAGCTTTAGAGTTTGACCCAGATCTAACCATTATATCAGCCGGATTTGATGCTGCAAGGGGTGATCCCCTCGGCGGTTGTGATGTAAGACAATTTTCTCCTGGAATGAACCTTTCATTTTGCTTTACTATCTTCAGGATCCACACCCATATGCTTCTTCTTGGAGTTGTCTGTCAGCTCTTATTCTATCTAATTGTGATATGATGTCACATTTCTGCATCTATTTTTGTTATTTCTTTTCTCTTAGACATCCTTTTTTTTTTTTTTTTGTTGTGTTTTTCTTTCAGGTAACCCCTGGCGGGTTTGCTAAAATGGCATACATGTTGAGTGGTCTTTCTCAAGGAAAATTGCTTGTTATTCTTGAGGGAGGGTTAGTATTTTCCCCCTATGTCACTTGCTATTGATAATTTTGATAATCTGTATTTCAGATAATCATAAGTTTGGTTTGAGTCACGTCCCTTTTTATTCATTTGCAGCTACAACCTGCATGCAATATCATCTTCAGCTGTAGCAGTGATAAAGGTAAATTCTGGGTTGAATTGTTTGCATTTTTTTTTTTTCCTCAAATCCTCTGAATAAACTCAAGAATTATCTAATATGTGAACCTCAACTAGGTGTTAACGAAATCCTTTAGGTGGTACCAGTGTTTTAAATAGCGGTAGCGTATTGCGTAGCGTTCAACCCTCCGTAGCGTGTAGCGTAAGCTACACAATACTTCTATTTTTTAATTAAAAAAAATATTATATATATATATAATATACATATATATATATAATAAATATTAAATAGTAAGAAAAAACAAAATATTTTGGCATTTTGAGCTAGCAATTATAGTCCATAATTTAATTGGTAAATTTTAAGTTAATACATGTCTCGTGTACAATTTTTTAAGGGCCCGAATTAGGCAGGACTCATATTGTGAAGTGTAGCACACGAGTGTCAAAGTTTTTTAGACCCCACTCGTGATGAATGTGTTATATCCACACCGCCCATCCATTTTGCCAAATAATTTTAGGGCATGAGCCCAAAAATGAGGCAGATCCAAAGCTCAGGTGGACCGCACCATAGGAAACAATGATAATTAAACGACTATCATTAAAAATTTATCGGGGCTACAAGAGTTTTAGATCAAGCTGACATGTGTGTTTTCCCTTCATCCATGTTAGTGTGACCCTATTAACAGGTTAGATGGAAAATAAACATTACAGTGGACCCTAAGAAATTTTTAATGGTGAGCATTTTATAACCACTGTTTCCTATGTTGTGGTCCACCTGAGATTTGGATCTTATTAATTTTTTGAATCATAATCTAAAATGATGTGGCAAAATGGATGGACGGCATAGATAAAATACATACAGTATGGTGGGGCCCATGTGGCACGTATACATTTTTTTAAAAAATTTGCAACGTTTTCGTAACTCCTACCAGTACATTCATTTGACGCACAAAAGTCTTGTGGGTCTGATCATGAGGTATGTGTTATATCTAAACCGTTTATTCATTTGAAGAGCTCGTCTTAAGGCTTGACACGAAAAATAATACAGATCTAATTATCAAGTGGACCACACTGCAAAAAGCAGTGGGGGATTGAACGTCTACCATTGAAACCCTTTTTGGGATTACAGAACTTCTGGATGAATATGAAATTTGTTTTGACTCTTCATTCAGGTCTTTTTGACCTTTTGAAAAGATTGGATGGAAAATAAACGTTATGGTGGGCCTACGAATTTTTTAACGGTGAAAAATCATCATCTCGCTGTTATTTTTGGTGTGGTCCAGACGATCTTTGGATACGATTCATTTTTTGGCTAATGCTCTAAAATGATATTTAAAAATAGATGAACGGTGTAGATATAATAAATACATCGCTGTGGAGCCCATGTAACTTTGATCTCCTTTGAACCGTTCGTACAACTCGGAGCTCGAGGAGTGTCAGCGCTCGTCTTAGCTTGCCACGTACCTACAGCAGCTAAACTACACCCGTCAAACCGCTTCCGATTTCGAAAGAAAAAAAACGGGAGAGGGAAACCGAAAAGAAAAAGAGGGAAAGAAGAGGGAGGGAGAGAGGGAGAGAGAGGGAGGGAGAGAGAAGAAGAAGAAGAAGGAGGAGGAAGAAGCGAGACGCAGCCAAGCTGCAGCCAAGCCGCAAGCGGCAAGCAATCGCACCCAAGCCAAGAATGAGTTAGGGAGAAGAAGAAGAAGAGGAAGAAGAAGAAGAAGGAGAAGAAGAAGAAGAAGAAGAAGCAGAAGAAGAAAAGAAAAGAAAAAAAGGTGCGTTTTTTTTCTTTTTTTTTTTTTTACCAATTTTTTTATTATTATTATTTTTTTAACGCTATTTTATACGCTATGTAGCGTTTTTTGTACGCTACGCTACGTAGCGTACGCTACACGCTACGCTACCACGCTATTTAATACACTGGGTGGTACATCCATGGGTCTTTCACAGTTTAATTTATTTATATCATTGGAGTTTAAGAAACTATCATGTTATCATTTACATTTTATGTTAATGTGTATGTTAACTCAATTACGATGGAAGGAACTGATTTAGGGGAAATTGATGGGGTACTAGATTGGTCAAAATGAAATGTATATGGGGTACTGGATTGGTCAAAATGAAATGTATTCTCTCATAGTTGCATGTTTGTCCTCCATCTTGAATATCTATCAAGGTACGTTGAAACCCATCTTGATATGCTTCCTCCCATCTCTTCTTCCTTCTGATGTTGTTTATCAATTATTGTCAATGTTTTAAGTGCCGGTATCGATGTATGTATTGCACCCTTGGGATATGGAAACATAATTGTATTGCATGGAAATATCGGATGTATCGTGTAATGTTTCGCTATTTTTCGGAAACATTGGGAAATTGATCGATTTTTTCAATGAAACTTCAAGGGATGTTAAAAAAGACATCATTACACACTTAGAAATCACAAGATTACAAAAAATAAGTGCTCATAATAAGTTTCCTTTGTAGGAAACTAAACTACACGTTCTGGCTTTGCATGAAACTAAACTACAAACTATAGACAAAGGTATGGTTTCTTCACTTTGGGGGATAAAAAATTTCGATTAGATCTCTCTAGACGCTACGAGCTCTATGGGGGGAATCCTTGTAGCTTCCAATTCTGACGTTTGGGTTCTGGAGGATAGTTTTTGTGGGTCTTTCTCAGTTTTCGTGGACAAAGCTTTTGATTTTCGATGGGTCTTCACCGTGGTCTACGGTCCCTATTCTGTCACTCCTTGTGAATAGATGTGGCTTCAGTTATCCTCTGTGAGACAGATGTGGGATCTCCCTTGGTGCATTGGCAGGGATTTCAATGTCATGCGATTCACATACGAAAAATTCATAGGAGGTAGAATCACGACTAGCATGTGACAATTTTTTGATTACACGATCTTATCAATCTTCCTCTTGGAGGGGCGAAATTTACTTGGTCTAACAACCGGGTTAATGCAGTTCTTTCTCGCCTTGATAGGTTTCTTGTTTTGCCCGAATGGTTTGCAAAATTTCCTCTTGTCAATCAAAGAGGCCTTCCAAGAACCATTTCCGATCACATGCTTATTATCTTAGAAGCGATTGACCTAAGCTGGGGCCCTAAGCCGTTTTGGTTTAAGATAGCTTGGTTGGAAATTGAAGGTTTTAATCAGCTAGTCACGGATTGGTGGTCCTTTTTCCAAGTTGTTGGATTTGCAAGCTTCAGAATAAGCAAAAAGCTCAAGTTGCTAAATTTAATTCGATATTGCTCAACATTTAAGATTTTGATTTCAAAGAAGAATAAGTACTCTCTCAAAAGGGGACATGGAAGAAAGATCGGTTCTGAAGGCAAAGCATGCTTCTTTCATGAAGGAGGAAGGAATTAAATGGCGGCAAAGATCGAGAACCTTGTGGCTAAAAGAGGGGGAAAAGAACACAAGTTTTTTTTTTTTTCATTCCATGGAAAGTGCGAGGGCTCGAGTGAACATAATCTCCTCTTTAGTTCTCAATGGCACAAGAACAACGGATAAAGGCGAAATTTGTAATTCCATCACCCATTTATACGAGTCTCTCCTGTCTTGCGACAATTGGCGAAGACCGAGGATAGATAACCTGCCTTTCCCTCGCCTCTCGGTATAAGATGTTGATTTCCTTGAATCTCCCATTTCAAAAGAAGAGATAAAATTGACTCTCAACTCTATGTGGAGATAAAGCTCCTGGGCTCGATGGTTTTCCTATCATTTTCTTCCAGAAGTTTCGGGAGCTGGTTAGGACGGATGTTTTGGATTTATGTCAGAATTTTTTTTCTAGAAGCATCTTATCTCGGGGTCTCGGTGCGACGTTGATAGCTCTCATTCCAAAAATCGACGATGCCGAGTTTTTGAAAGACTTTCCCTATAAGTCTTTGTTGAGGACATTTGAACCCATTGAGTATACCAGAGGAGGAGAGTCCTAGCGGCTTCGTTGTGGCTAGGTGATTTTCACGTGGGATTGACAGTCGGGCCCGGGTCGAGTTTCTAGCCATTGTAGAAGCCCCACATGCATGTTTGTGCATCTTCGAAGGCCCCACACTGGGAAATGCATATGGGTTGCTTTGTTGGGAGATTTGGACAGTTGGATCGCGGCGACACTATGATCAGACCATTGGATCACATGGACAGTTTGATCGGATAGTTGATCGTGGGCCATTGTTGTCACTAGACATCATGGGATATTACATACTTTAGGATTTTTTTAAAGCTTAGATTAGGCGTTAGTACATTTATTTGATGTTTTGAGAGGTTTGGGACATAGTGGGAAGAAAAAAGAACTGAAAGGGCAATTATGTAATTTGGCAGCCCAAAGCCTATTTAGGCTTGGACGTCTAGCTCTTGGGGTTTTTTATGCATGATATTTTGAGATAAAAAGAAGAAGAAAGAGTTATTTCTCTTCCTCAAGTCATGTGTGATGCATGGAAATCTAGTGATTCCAAGGTGGTGCGAAGCCACAAGTTATCCTGTAATCTCTTTTTCTCTCTTCAACAACAAGGTATTTACTTCATTTCCTTTCTTTTCTTAGTTTCTTCTTCTTCTTCTTCTTATCTCACCACATACCCAACCTTCACCAACCCAAACCCATCTAGACGTGACTGCATGCTCAACCTTGACCGTGCTTACCAGTCCGTACGTCCGTGCGACCATCTTCTTCCTTCTCTTTGTGATTCTTCTTCCCTCTTTTTCCATCATTTAACCCTCTTTGTAGAAACCCTACTTCCCTAATTTAAAACCCTGATTCTTAAAACCCTAACCTTAATTCTGATTTCCCCCAAATTAAAGAAATCCCTAATTCCCCAATTTAGCCCTAAATCCCAAATTGATCAAATTAACATTCAATTAGCTCTAATACGCTATGCTAGATGGTACTTCTAACTACCATAGGTCTTCGTTGAGCTTTATTTTATAAGTTTTGGACTATGGGATTGTCCTCGGGCCCCAAATTTGGGCATAGTTGTTGTGTGGAATTGTTTTGATCTATGATTAAACTGCTTGTATTTTATACCATAATTGTTTACATAATTGTTGACTAATTTCAGCAATTCACCATAGTAGATCTCATGTCCTGCATTAGTCTCATTGGAAGTCTCTATAAATTCTTGCCAAAGTTCTTTCTTTACCTTTCAAAAGAGTGCTCGCCAAGGTCATTTCAAAAAACCAAGGAGCCTTTGTCATGGGGAGACAAATCATGAACATTGCTGTTATAGCCCACAAATGCATCGACTCTAGGCATAGGGAGGGTTCGAGTGGTTTGGTTTGCAAGCTCGACAAGGAAAAGGCTTATGATTACGTCGATTTGGATTTTTCGGATTACATGTTGGATAGAATTGGTTGTGGCGCTAAATGGAATTGATGGATTCAATCTTATTGGTTTGCAAGCTCAACATGGAAAAGAGGAATGGTGTGAGTGGTGTAAGACTGCCCTTGAATTGTAGGAGGCCTCGAAAGACCTGCTTCTCGAGATGAGTAAAATGCAGTGTTTTAAAAGAAAGTGTCATCGATTGACATAAATTGTTTGTTGTGCAAACCGAGCTTGTTGAATTTTTAAGTTATAACTCGTTGAAGAGTATGAATAGCCTAGAAACTTTGGAGGTTAGATTATAGAGGGGCTACGGTTCACTAGAGACGTATCAAGAAGAGGAAAAGAGAGGGATGGTATGACTGGTGGAAGACTTCCCTTGAATTGGAGGCGGCCTTGAAAGACCTGCTTCTTTAGATGAGTAAAATTCGTTCTAAAAAAAGTGACATCAGTTGAAGAGGGGCTACGGTTCAATATTGATGCATCAAGAAGAGGAAAAGATAGGAATGGTGTGAGTGGTGGAAGACTCCCCTTGAATTGGAGGCAGCCTTGAAAGACCTGCTTCTTGAGATGAGTAAAATGCAGTGTTCTCAAAGAAGGTGACATCAATTGAAATAAATTGTTTGTTGTGCAAACCAAGTTGGTTGAATTTGTAACCCATCGAAGAGTTTGAATGGCCTAGAAAGTTTGGCATCTAACTTGTTAAGGTGAATATTTAGGACGTGAACAAAATAGTGAATACCAAACACCTTAAGAGTTATAGGAAACATGGGTTTTTCTAGTTGTATTACTTGAACCAGAGCCTTCTTGACCAACACTTGAGAACTCATTTGATTTATTAAATGAGAAGCACTAAGGACCGTGTTAGCCCAAAACAAATTAGAGACATTCATCATTGTATGGAGAGCATGGCTACCACTAGGAAATTAAGGTTTTTCTTCTTCGCCACACAATTTTGTTTGGTGGTAGTTTGAGACAATACCATAGTCCAGTAAATATAAAGATTAGACGCAAACAAAGAAAAAAAACTTTGATTTTTGTTGAACCGAGTGATTAACATCCAATGGAAGATCTTAAAATAGAAAAAAAAAAAAAAAAACTTATTCTTGAAATTTGCGTACTGTAGATCCATATTACACAAGAACAATCATCCATGAAAGATTCATAGTTGTACCTGAACATGGATAGGACCCCACACATTTGAGTGAACCAAAGAAAATAGGAGCTCCACTCCTTTTGTTCGCACTGATAGGATAAGAGTTTTGACTATGCTTTGGAAGCTAATAGGCATCACTTGAATGTTACTTGTTGGAAGTAGACAATAAAGAAAGAAGTAAATGTTTGGAAGAGGACGTTATGATCCAGATGCACAAGTTATGAAAGGTGTGAAAGTTGACACCCCTAGTTTTGATGGTCCCTTGGACCCCAAAGCATTCCTTGATTGGTTGGCAGACATGGACCACTATTTTTGAGTGGTATGATATGTCTAATGCCTGTCGAGTGAGATTTGCCCAGATGAAGTTGGTGGGCCAGGCTAAACTTTTTTGGAACAACATGGAGCGTAAAATTGAAAGGAGTGCCCACAGTTGTGCATTGGGCTGAGATGAAAGTGGTCCTTAAAGAAAAGTATCTCCCTCTTTCTTATCATCAGAGACTCTTAGACCAGTGGCAGGCTTTGCTCCAGGGATCCATGACTGTTCCAGATTACATCACTAAGTTTGAGGAGTACATGATGTGATGTGACATTGAGGAGAATTCGATGGTTACATTGTCCAGATTCAGGATGGGCCTCCGATTTGAGATCCAACGAGAACTTTATTCTCATGATGTTGGTACATTGGAGCACATGTACCAAGTGGTGTAAGACATTGAACACTACCTCAAGGCACCAGTTGGTAAGCTTTATGACTCTCGGGATCCAAGTGTCAAGACTTACTCTCAAGGGGCTAAGCCTAACATGGGGAGTCAGTCCCAAATTGGGTCCCAACCCAACCTTAGAGATGTCAAAGGAAAGGGGATAGCGAGTGCTAGCTCTAGGGGAAGTGAGCAAACGTAATGCTTCAATTGCCATGGGATTGGTCACTTTGCGCATCAATGTCCAACAAAAGAGAGGAACAAAACCTTGGTAATTGACGATGGTGAGGAAGAAGGTGATAAGCAGGGCGATTTTGAAGAAGAATTTTATTAGCCCAACATCAATGGTGCTAGTGATGAAGAAGAAGGAGAAGAGACCACACCACTTGCAATAGTCAGGTGCGCCTTGACCAATGCTAAGGAGAATGATGATTGGCGTCGGACTACGATATTTTACACCTATGCAAAATGTGAAGAGAAGAATTGCAAGGTGATCGTTAATAGTGGTAGTTGTACCAATGTGGTCTCCACTAGCACTTTGTCCCGTTTGATTTGAAACCTGAACCGCATCCTTAGCCCTATACAGTGTCATGGGTAGATGCATGTTCCATACCTATTACCCGGCGATGTCTCGTGCTCGTTAATTTTGGATCCTATTTAGATTTGCTGTGGTGTGACGTCTTACCTATGGACGTTGGACACATCATTTTGGGACAGCCTTGACTATTCGACCACGACGCGACGATATACGGCTGCTCAAATGTATGTTCATTCATACATCAAGGAAAAAAATTATCTCTAGTTCCTCTCTCACCAAAAAGCAATGCGGAGAAGAAAACTAAGGGGGAAGTTGGGTAGCCCTAGGGATATGAGGAAATCTCAACCTAAGTCTCTCCATGTAGTCAATGCCAAGGAGTTTGAGAGAGACTACGGTGGATTCAATGGTGTACGCCTTAGTGACGAGAGAAATTACACTCGAGGTTAGTGTAGAGGGACCCTTGAGGTGAAGCCAATTATGGATGAGTTTCACGATGTATTTCCAGAGGACTTACCAAATGAGCTTCCACCCATGAGGGACATCCAGCATGCCATTGATCTTGTCTTTGGGTCGACTCTACCAAACCTTCCTCATTATCGAATGAATCCTACGGAGCATGCAGAGTTGAAGAGGCAAGTAGATGAGCTCCTCAGAAAGGGTTTCATTCATGAGAGCATAAGTCCGTGTGCTGTGCCAGCGCTTCTCACGCCCAAGAAAGATGGCATGGCACGTGGCGCATGTGTGTGGATAGTCGAGCCATCAATAAAATCGCGGTCAAGTACCGGTTTCCCATACTGTATCTTGATGATATGTTAGACACGATGGCGGGTGCCACGATCTTTTCAAAGATTGACCTCAAGAGTGGGTATCACCAAATACGTATACGCCCAGGAGATGAGTGGAAGACAGCCTTCAAGACGAAGGATGGGCTATATGAGTGGCTAGTCATGCCCTTTGGCTTGACTAACGCCCCGAGCACATTTATGAGAGTGATGACCCAGGTGTTGAGACCCTTTATGGGTAAGTTCCTTGTGGTGTATTTTGATGGCATTCTTATGTATAACACATTAAAGGAACAACACCTCCACCATCTGAGGCAAGTTTGCGGGGTTCTCGAAACTGAAAAGCTATACGCTAACCTTAAGAAGTATACATTTATGTCAAAGAGCGTTATCTTCTTAGGGTTCTCGAAACTGAAAAGCTATACACTAACCTTAAGAAATATACATTTATGTTAAAGAGCGGACCCCGAGAAAGTTCGTACCATAGTTAAATGGCTTGAACCGCGCAATATTCATGAGGTGCGAAGCTTTCATGGCTTGACAACTTTTTATAAGCAGTTCATTAGATGATTTAGCTCCATTATAGCTCCCATCACGGATTGCATCAAGAATTGAGAGTTTGTATGGACTAAAGCTGCCTCTAAAGCTTTTAAGGAAATTAAGGGCAAGATGAGCGAAGCCCCTATCATGCGCCTTCCAGACTTTTCTAAAGTCTTTGAGGTCGCATGTGACACATCTGGGGTAGGTATAGGTGGCGTGTTCAGTCAGGAAGGGCACCCCATTGCTTATTTTAGTGAGAAGTTGAATGAGGTAAAGCAACGATATTCCACCTATGAAAAGAGTTCTATGCGGTCGTCCAATCCTTGCGCCATTGGCGGCATTATTTATTACCACATGAATTTGTCTTGTTCTCTGACCACAAGGCCTTACGTTACCTCAGTTCCCAGAAGAAACTAAACCCTAGGCATGCTAAATGGGTCCAATTTCTTCAGGAATACTCTTTCGTTCTTAAACATAAGGTTGGGGTAGAGAACAAACCTGTTGATGCCCTTAGTCGTCGTGTGGCGCTACTCCAAATTATGAGAGTGGAAATGACTGGGTTTGATCGGCTTAGAGAAGATTATCGTACATGCCCAAACTTTGGTGAGTTGTATGCATCACTATGAAATGGTCAGTCGACCGACAGTCACGGGTTTGTTATCATCGATGAGTTCCTATTTAAAGGTGACAAACTTTGCATTCCTCGTACCTCCCTCCGTGATTCCCTAGTTTGGGAACTTTATGCTGGAGTAGTTGCTGGTCATTTGGGGAGTGACAAGACCATTGCCTTTGTGGAGGATAGATTTTATTGGCCATGTCTCAAGCGAGATGTAGCCAAGATTGTTGGGCAGTGCAAGACTTGTCAACTGGCAAAGCAGAGGAAGCAAAATATAGGATTGTATACGCCTTTGCCAGTACCCCATGCTCCGTGGCAAGATATTAGTATGGATTTCGTGTTGGGCTTACCGAAAACTATCAAGAAACATGATTTCGTATTCGTGGTTGTGGACCGTTTTTCCAAATTGGCCCATTTCATTCCGTGCTTGAAAACGTTAGATGCCTCCAATGTGGCTAAGCTTTTCTTTGGGGAGGTGGTGCGTTTACATGGACTACCTAAGACCATAGTGCCTAATCGTGATGTACGCTTTATGAGCTATTTTTGGAAGACACTATGGCACATGATGGGGACAAGACTTCAATTTTCATCTTCCTATCACCCTCAAACAGACGGTCAAACTGAAGTTGTCAATAGGAGTCTTAGAAATCTGCTTAGATATCTTGTGGGTGATCACGTCCGAACTTGGGATAGCGTTTTGCTTATAACCGAGTTAGCATACAATAGTTCCATCAATAGGTCCATAGGCATGAGTCCATTTGAGGTTATGCATGGCTAAAAATCTAGGAAACCTATAGATCTCATAACTATGTTTGTCCCATAGGCCATCTGAGTCCACACATGATTTTGCACATCACATATATGAGTTGCATAGTGAGGTCAGGAAGCGAATTAATGTAAGTAATGAAAAATACAAAACATTTGCTGATTTCATCGCAGGTTTCATGAATTCCAAATAGGAGATTATGTCATGGTTCGCATGAGGCCTGAATAGTTCCCGCATGGGGCCGTTAAAAAGTTACAAGCATGTAGTGTAGGACCGTACAAAATAATGCGGAAACTAGGTCCTAATGTGTATGTAGTAGGCCTTCCACCTACCATGGGAATTAGTTCTACTTTTAATGTGGAAGATCTAGTACAATACAAGGGTCCTATTACTTCCTTTTGATCCATCCACAGACCCTCTCACAGACCATGTCCTAGTCCCAAATCCATGACCTACCCTTGACCAATCATCCGAGCCATTACCACCTTTACGTTCCTTGCCTGCTCGAAGCGAACAGATAGATGATATACTAGATACAGAAGCAATTTCCACTCGACATGGAGGATTTCAGAAATTCCTTGTTAAGTGGAAGCACAGGCCGATTTCCGACGGTACGTGGATTACAGAGGACGAGCTACAACATTTAGATTCAGACATTTTGGAGCGCTACAGGAGTTTTAGTCCACTAGAGGCGCTCTTCTCAGCTGAGGAGAGTTTATGAGGACATCACGTCACATATACCCTTACGTACATATCGGAGGAGAAAGTGGGCTGCACCGATTTCCGTGGCTAGGCGAGTACCCATGATCGTGTTGAAGACTTCATGTGCATGTGCGAGCATTTGGAAGACCCCACACTGGGAAGATGCACATGGGCTGCTTTATGGAGTGATCCAGACCGTTAGATCGGAGGGACACGACGATCAGGCCATTGCATCGCATGGATCACACGATCTGGCCATTGATCATTGATTGTCCACATCAGTTTTAGACTTTATCATATTTTAAGATTTAGTTTTTTATTATTTTATATTTGGACACATTATGAGTGTTTTAGTTGATTTTATTTAGACTAGGGCTATTTTCGTTAAAGTTCACAAGACGGGGATTTTTGTAATTTTTGAAACTTCTTGGATCTATAAAAAGTGGAGGGCATGTGACCTCTCCCTCATTGAATTTCGTGATTAAAAAATAAAATAAAAAAGAATGAATGAAAGAGAAGCTCTTGCTCTCTTCTCTCATCATCATGCGATTTGAAGATACTTCCATGCAATTTGGAAGGAAGATTGGTGCGAGGCTAGTCTTTATCAACAAAGGTGGGAGGTCTTCATCTATTCCCACACTGCCTTCTTTTTTCTTCCCTATCCAGGTATTTCCTTGAGATTCTTAATTCTTTCATCCCAAATTTTCATGTTCTCCTAAACCCAATTTTTCCATACCCATCCCCTAACCCTAAATCATAAATTCCCTATTTTCCTACTTTCCCAAATTACCTAAACCCTAATTTTCATCCTAGGTTTTATTAGGTTTCCTATTTCGAAATAGACTATACCCTATCCATTAGATCCTAGTTTCTTTTTATTTAATGATTGTGTTATGATGTTGGTAGCTTAGGTCAGGATTATGCATGATTTTCCTTTGATTTTCATGATATTTGTGATGAACATAGTGATGTTTGTGTTTTTTTTTTTTTTTGTTAAATATCTCAATTCGGTTATTTGATCTCACATGTTACTTAGTTTATTCATCGGTCCTGCATCAAATATGTCCTAATCTACAATGCCTGTACACGAGTTGAGTTTGAATTGTCACATGTAGAATGAAAGGCAACAAATTTAACATTGTTCAAGAATATGAAAGGCAACAAGTAGGGTCCATCACGTTCATGGCCACTCACAATCTTTTGTCCGGTCTTTAGGCCCTAAAATACACAGAAGGAAGGAAAGAAGGTTACATTACAATTGACTTGGTGAGTTTGCTAATAGACAGTAGATTAGTAGTCAATTTCAGAATATGATGGGTAGAGATTGAAAACGAGACAAATTGATGGTACTTGTTCCCACAACATTCGTAAATGACCCATCAACAAATTTTACATGAATGGAGTTAGAAAAAATGAATATGATGAAAAATGAGATTGCATACCCATCACTTAGTTGCATGATCCTTCTATTGAGTGCCACTCTTGCGTCTTGGCCATTGATACTTGCTGACATTTCGAGAAAGAACTTCCCCGCTCTTACATCTGGATTTATTGCTGCTTTGCTTCATACCTTGTGCAACAATAACCCATTGTATGATCAGATACTCCAAAATCCATTTGCCATGAACTAGTAAGACCAATGTATACTAGATTAGTAAAAGCAGAGATACCTAGCTAATTTAGGACAAAGTTTGGAGAGATGAAGTGCTAGCAAGAAAAGTAAGATGACGATTGGGCAGAGAGATCACTGTGCATGAGTAAACTCCGTTACTCTACTATAAAACAGAAAAAAAACACCACACATAGCAACATTTACTGCAGGTGCATCTAATCTTCTTCATGAGACGTGGGATCCACGTTCTTCAGATAGTCTAATAAGCTAGCCAATTCCACAATTTCCTCATCCAAAGATTCCTATGGCACAGGGGAGACCAAACCTACTGCAGATAGAGTAACAACTGTTCACGGAAATGAAATGATTCGGAGCAAGACTAGGCACTCTAGGGAAGAGCTCTTGAAGTGTTCGGTCTCTGCACCAAACATCCACACAAAAAAAAAAAAAAAAAAACGTATGTGATTCGTAGTTCTAAGTGCATAGGTGATGTCTCAGCTTTTGGGAAGAGAAGGACAATTTTGTGTAATAAGGTGCTCGCTAGTAAGTATGGGAAGGACAACAGAAGGTGGTTCATAACTTCATCCTCAGCAAAATAGAGCTTCAGGAACTCTAAAGACTTTTTGAAGTGGCAAACTACATTGAGGAGTTTTCCTTTGCCCAGGGCAAGGGGTCTTACATCAAGTTTTGTGATGACAGTTGGTGTAGTGGGGAGCCCTTCTAGTCTTGCTTCTCCACATTTGTACCCCGTGGTGAGGGAGAGATGCTTTCGTAGCTCAGTGCACCTTGAGGGTGGGGGTGCAAATGGTGTGGAGTTTTTCATTGGGAAGGGATCTTCTTGATGAGGAGATATATATGTAAGAAAGATTGAAATGCTCCATGTCCATGGGAATCTTTCACTAAAGAGGGCCATGTGTTAGGAAATACAGTAAATGGAGTTTCGATGAGTTTGGAAATATTGTGAATGGAGTTTATACAGTGAGATCTGTGGATGTTGTTCATGCCTTATCCTTATCATCACTTTATTGCCTATCTGGTATTCTTTGAACCTACGGTGAGAGTCAGCAAATTTCTTATATTTTTCATTTCTTGTGTTAATTCGTTTTCTAATCTCCATATCCAAGTCATGAATGTGGCATGCAAATGCATCTGTAGACTTTGAGGGCCTATGGGAGACTGACATGGGAATAAGTTTTATAGGTTTTCTAGGCTTATAACCAAACACAATTTCAAAGGGATTCATGCCTATTGACCTATTAACTGAACTGTTATGTGCAAACTCGGCTACAGGTAAGACTGTCCCAAGTCCTGGTATGGTCACCCACAAGACACCGTTACAGGTTCCCTAATTTCCTATTGACTGCTTCTGTCTGACCGTCAATCTAAGGATAATATGCCAATGAAAATTGTAATATTGTGCCCATCATGTCTAACATATCATCAAGTCACAGTATGGAAAATCGATACTTGACTGCAATTTTGTTGATAGCCTGACTGTCCACGCACATGCGCCAAGTGTCATCTTTCTTAGGCGTGAGAAGCGCTGGCACGACTCACGGACTTGAACTTCTGAATGAAACCCTTCATAAGGAGTTCATCTACCTACTTCTTCAACTTCACATGCTCCGCATGGTTTATTCGATAATGATGAAGGTTTGGTAGAGCCGGCCAAGGGACAAGATCAATGACATGTTGAATGTCCCTCATGGGTGGAAGCTCATCCGGTAAATCCTTAGAAAAAAACATCACTAAACTCCTCCAATATCGGACTCACCTCGGGTGACAACTCTACACTAACCTCAAGTATAGCCTCTCTAGCCATGAGGGCATACATCATCGAATCCTCCTTAGTCTCCCACGTAAACTCTTGGGCGATGTTACATTGTGAAACGAGAAAGAGTCACTAATAGGTCCACCTCGATGTTACATCGTGAAAAGGAGAGCTAGCAATGTCCTAGAGGGGGGGTGAATAGGACAATGCCAAATAATCGAAATAAAATCGGAATATATAAAGAATACAAAATCTCAATCACTCGAGTATTGAAACCTTGATTCTAAATGATACGTAGGACAACCTTCACCTAAAATATTATGCAGGACAACCTTATTTCATGAATGTCTTTAAAATCAGTCTTTCAAACTAGCCAGAGAAGATAAAATAAGTACACCATTCACCACAAGAATTAAATAATATCCATCACCAAAAAGGAAATAAACATTCACCACAGATGCACAAGGAATTATAATGTTTCGATGCTTAAAACAACCACACCTACTCCACTTCCAAAATTATTACCCTTGTAATTTTGGCTTTCACTATAACAAGGTTTTCACGAGTTCACCTTAACAACCTAATACAGTTATTTGTGATTTCACAGGCTATCACAATAAAAACCCCTTTTGTGATTTTGACGGGCTATCACAAATAAAAAACCCCTTTGTGATTTTGACGGGCTATCACAAATCAACCCATTGAGATTTTCACAGGCTATCTCAGAAAAACTTAAATGAAATAAAGCGGTAAAATACTTATCTTCAAATGTAGATTCGAAGACGTAGTAGAAGCTTGTAGCAGAAGAACTTTCTTGAATGTAAAGGAGGCAGTATTCGCTTAGAAGAAAGAGTATAGGGTTTTATAGATTTTAGAAATAAAAAACCCCAAATGCTACTTGATTCAATTCTCTTTAGATCTTAAAAGGAGTATAAAATACTCTTTAGAATAAGATTAAAATGATCTTGAGAAAAGGGAATTGAATAAACTAAAAATGAATTATAAGTACCACACTATTAGCTTGCCGAGGACTTGAGTCTCTCTCTCTCACTCTCTTCCAAAAGGTTTAGAGTGATTTTTCATTGTAATTTAGAATGAGAGAGCCTCTATTTATAGCCAAAGATATTGGAAATTTGGCTAGCCTAAGACTGGCTTCAGCTGGCCGGATTCGTTCCAACGGCTATCGGATTACGCGGATAAGATTTATCCAAAATTCGGCTGGCTTGAGGTCAAATTCAGCTGGCCGAATTCCCACAAAAACCAAAAGTTTGCATTGCTGGAATTTGACCCGAACTCACTCTAGCCGAATTACAAGTTTAGGCTAGCCGAACTAAAACTTAGGCTGGCTGAATTTTCAACAAAAATTGTTATTTTGCCCGAACTTGAAGTTAGGTTAGCAGAGGAAGTTAGGCTGGCCGAATTCCATAGCAAAAACACTACTAAAACCCAAGTTAATGATTTTTTTTTTTTTTTAAAGATCCTAACCTAAGGCCTTTCTAAGGTTATACCACCTGTGTTTTAGTAAATACATGGGACAACGTGTTCTTGAACTTTAGCTTGATCTTGTCTTGAAATCGGGCGACGGCTACTTGAGACGATATCTAATCTTGAGCCGATCAGAAGCCTATCTTAAGCTAATCTTCAGGCATGTGGAGTAGTTGTGATTCCAAACTTGTGATCCGACTTGAAGCACTTTTGTCTTCTTACAAAATTTGACAATCCATGTGTGCTAACTAAACATAAAAGCACTTATACATCGCATAATGTATTATTCAATTTTGGTGATGTAATCCGTCACGGGCATTGTTCCCTGGCGAAGGGATTGCCATTGATCCAATAATTTCTCGTAATATGAGAGAGGAAGATATTTTTCCTTCAAGGTTTACTTCATCTAGACCCAATTTACTATCAGGTCTTGTCCAGACCTTTCTAACTTGCACTCAAGATTGGTCTAAAACAATTTACCCTGGCTCACCAACTTCATCTTGGTGAATCTCACACGACAGCAATTAGACATTTCATACCACTCAAAGTAATGGTCCATGTTCGCAAGCTAGTTGAGGAAAGCCTTTAGGTCTAGACGACCATCAAAGCTAGGTTCTTTGATCTTGACACTTTTCAAAATGCGCTTATCTGGATCGTAACGATCATGATACTTGCCAAGGGGCAGCTGGGTAGGCACCCCATTATGGCCAACACCTTGGCCATGACCTCTTCCACGTCCTTCAACGCGACCTCCCACTTGAGACTGGCCAACTTCCCCATTGTCGGGGTTTGCATGAAGGGAAGTCTCCAACTGAGCTATACAATTGTTAGTCGTTGTCAGTTAGTTATTGGTGGTTCGACTTTGAGCCTCACGATCCTCCACTCGTCTAGCTATGGCATTAAGAGTTTCTAAAATCCGATCTTGGCTCCTGGTGGTAGGGTGAAGACCAAAACCTCGCCTAGAACGCGTTGGCATAAACAAGGGACAAACTAAAGAGCCTAAGACTTAAGACTCTAAGTACTATGTTATGACGAAGGAAAAGTGAATAACCTAGACTCCGTAAAATGTAAACCTAAACTCTATAAGACTCTAAGTACTATGTTATGACAAAGGAAAAGTGAATAACCTAGATGCCGTAAAATGTAAACCTAAACTCTATATGCAATGAATGCGCTAATAAGACTCTAAATGTGATGAATTTTCTGGCCCTGTGTATACCTATGTTAAAACCCTTGCTTTGATGCCAAAATTCGATGTAGGACATGTGATCTTAACCATTTGGGAGCAGGACATTATTAACGGATCAATCAAAGTAAGTCAAATATAATAACATGCTATTCTACCATGATTAAAAGAATACAAAATAGATAATAAAATTCAGATTTACGTTAAATCACAATCCCACACAAGCATAAGCCACATAAGCATGAAAATCTAAGGCCCAATGAGAGATTGGAACTCTCACGTTAGCATAGGTTTGGTTCTAATTCAATGAGCAGATTTGTGTAATTCTAGGGTTAGGGTTTCATGGGGTTTTGGGAATTTGGGGGAAAATGGGAGATGGATTTAGGATTTCGTGGGGAATTGAGGAATTAGGGTTTCATATGTAATTGGGGATTAGGGTTTTATGCTAGGGTTTATAGGATAGGAAGATGGATTGAAGAAATGGAAGAAAATTGAGGGAAGGGGCTGATCATACAGCCCTATCCGTATGTGTAGGGCTGGTGGTGACAGGTTGGGTTTGGTGGAGTGATGGCTAGAAAAAGATGGATTTAGATAATGGGTTTAGGTTTAGAAGGAAAGGGTAAGGGAATTTAGGGTTTAAAGAAGAAAGGTGGTAGGGAAGATGGATTTGAGAAGAGATGAGAGGAGAAAAAAAAGAAAAAAAATAAGACATTTTAGAAGAGAATAGGATAGAGATGATAAGGATAACTAGGCTTCTCACCTTTGGATTCGCACTAAGTAGTCTCTTTTCACAAGAGAATCTCAAATCACATGTGGAAAAGTGCTTTTTTCAAGTAAAAGAGTGTTTTTCATTCCATCATTATGTGCTAAAGGCCGGACATTCCCCCCCTTTATAGTCTCAACATGGGTTTTGACAAAAATACCCATCACTTAAAAAAAACATACCTCACATGTCCCATGATGCTATAAATTGGAAATAATTCATCCTAAACTATAAATATTCTTAAAAAAAAAAAAAAAAAAAAAAAAAAAAAAAAAAAAAAACAATATAAAATCAGCTAATCCTAATACTAATGACCAAAGTGCGAGGATTACAATGATCCAACCACCCAATCGAATGATCCACACGATCTAGTGCTCTTGTGTCCTCACGATCCAACAATCAAACTCCTTAAAGAAGCAGCCCACATGCATTTTCCTAATGTAAGACACGCGGTCATGCATGTGGGGTCTTCAAGTCCTCAGTGTGGCCCACCCGGGCCCATGTAAAACTCATCGAGCCAAAGTGAAGGCTGGGTCATTCTCCTCCTCCTTTGGTATTCTCTAAATGGTTAGATGTCTTCATCAATAGGCTTTGCGGCACTTGGCTAGAAAGGAAGGAAGGAAGATTTGATGTTTGGTTCTCTTGCCCATCAATTGATCAATTTGATTGAAGCGCATTAGCAGAACCTTCAATGAAAATCCTTAAGCCCAACTCAACTGTTTTACAAATTTAGATGGTTGGATATGGAATGGGCTAGGGCTGATATTGGTTTCGTTGGGAGCCTGATGGAAACTTGTCAGAATAGGTTTCTATTTTTCTTTTCGTATTAGCCTAATGATTTCTCATCATCCTTTTTTTTTTTAATCCCTCTTTTATAATAAAATCTCCAGTTATCGTGATGCAGGACAATTAACCACTTGCTCTAAAAGCTTGAATTGTTAGAGCATGGTGAATTAATCCCTTTTATCTCATAGCCAGGCCCCACATCTCATGGGTTAGGACCTCGGCCGAACTCCCCTCATGGGCCCCAAATCACATGGGTACTGCCTCACACGGGCCTCCCACCCCGAGTGTGTCCCCGCATCCCATAGTCTACCCCACTTGAGCCCGGTGTAAAATGCACATTAATCACCCCGGTGAGAAGTCTCGAACACAAGACCTCTCTCGTGGGCCCCGCTCACCCCGAGTGTGCCCTTGTATCCCACAAGCGACCCCACTTGAGCCCGGCGTGAAAATACCCCTGCCTTAATCACCCCCGGTGAGGAGTCTCAAACACGAGACCTCCCGCTTTGATACCAATTTGATGCAGGACAATTAATCACTTGCTCTAAAAGCTCTAACTGTTAGAATATGACGAATTAATCCCTGTATCTCATAGCCCAAGCCCCACATCTCATGGGTTAGGATCTCGGCCGAATCCCCTTCGTGGGCCCCAAATCACATGGGTACCACCTCACACGGGCCGCCCACCCCGAGTGTGTCCCCGCATCCCACAGGCTACCCCACGCGAGCCCGGTGTGAAATGCGCATTAATTATCCCCGGTGAGGAGTCTTGAACACGAGACCTTCCCCGTGGGCTCCGCCCACCCCGAGTGTACCCCTACATCCCACAGGCGACCCCACTCGAGCCTGGTGTGAAAATGCCCCTGCATGATACTGTTGAAAAAAAAGTTTATATAAATTGTTGGTTATAGAGAGCTAATAAAAAATTACGATTGATTAAAATGAGTTGAACTCATTTTAAGTGGCACCCAAACAGGTTATCAGGTTTTGGGTTATAGTTGCACAGAGTGTGAACCGCTGGTAGATTTGGGTGCGGGAGCAGGAATTATTTGTTTCAAAATGTCATGATTCAAAGTGGGGCTGGCAGATTGGTGGAAAGTTTGCGCAATTGACATTTGGTGTAAGCAGATTTTAATGAAAACTGCTGCCTGGTTAATTCTCAAACAATTAACCAATGAACAATCCTTGTCTTGTGCCAAAATTGACATGGTGCAATGCCAAACTAGGACCTGATATTCAAAGGAAACAAGCAAAGATGACACATACTGAGTTTTTAGATGCAAAATTCCTCTAATAACTCTACATATTATGTTAAAATATTCAAATAGATAAATGGATTTATAAGACTTTTCAACATTTTGGGGCAATACACTACGATGAAAAGTAAAAAAATCAAAATCAAAAGAGTTACTTCTCACATATTCCAATCACTAGGAGCGAAAAATTAAATCCTATTTAAAATTACATTTCTATTCCTTAGATTTGGCCTTATATGTGTAGGCCAATCTTTCCCGCTTTAACCATGACATAGTCATTTCTTGCTTCTTCTTCTTTTTTTTTTTTTTTTTAAAAGGAAACTTCTTCAGAAATGAATTGGTGCTTAATCATTTGATCTTGGGGCTAGGTGGGCCACATGGTTGGACTCTTAGTTGCACGATCCTTCTAATCAGGTGCTGCTCCTACTTCTCATCACGCTTCGGGAATCATGCTCCTAGTTCCACTTCCTAGCTATTTATACTTGCTAACATTTTGAAACAGATGCTTTGCTGCCTCAGCATCCGAATCTATTGCCACTTCGATCCACGCTTCATGTAACTATACTTGGACTAGCTAACAAACTGGTTGCTCATGTGGGCCCAGAAGTCAACTGGTTGGGAGCCCCACAGACCAATCGACACACTAATCTAGGCATCTAATTGGTTCTGTGGACCCAACATATTAATTATGAGATCAGTCTGTAGGTGGTGCCCATCCCTTGCCCTATGTGTATGCAGTGTTCGAAATATCGGTATCGCATTACATATCGCACCTTTGGGATACATATATATATTGGTTATCGCATGGAATATATCAGTCGTATCGCGTAATGTATCGTTGTTGTTGGAAACATAGGGACATTGGTCGTTTTTTTCAATGAAACTTCAGTGATTGTTAAAAAAGACATCAATACACACTTATAAATCAAAACATTACAAAAAAAAGTGCATATAATAGGTTTTCTCTGTATGGGGTCCTAATCTATGTGTTGTCTAATTGAATTAATGCAAGTATATTCAAAGTCTATTCATATAATTTATAAATGTAAGAAGATACAAGCAATACATTCAAAGGCAAAAGAAGAATCACTAGATTAGGTTACATACATGTTTGATTTTATGTTTGGATACAAGAATTGCAACCAATTTGCTAGAAAGTAGGAAATTTTGATTTTGATTTTTTTTTTTTTTAAAATTTTCCGCAACTCGGCTCCTCCTCCAAATCTCGAAATTGAAACTCCCAATCCATGTTTTTTCATGAAAACCATGGATTTGTAACAATTTTACACTGATTTAACATGATTTACATTAAAAAAAAAAATGGATCAAAAATTGAAATGCTCACTAGATCGAACATGTGCGATATATCGCACTACATGCGAGTGTCATATCGCACAGGTGGGATACGAGATATAGTGGGATATATCGGCCAAAATCGTGGATATTTAAAACATTGTGTGTATGTACATGTGATGTGTGTCCTAGATGCATTAGCTACCATGTGCTTTTGGATTTATGGGCATACAAGCCAAATCCAAACTAAAGCTGGTTCATGGAAATTTCCAACATTGTCGACTGTTTTATAATGGAACGCTCCTGTCCAATGTTACTTTTTTAACATGCTTTGATTTCTGAACTCTTTGGTGCAATTTGTGATTTTGTTTTCTATATTCTTTTCCCCTCAAGGTACTACTTGGTGAACATTATTCATTTGAAATGGATAGTGCTGTCCCTTCTAATGCTGGACTACAAACTGTTTTGGAAGTCTTGCAAGTTCAACTTAAATTCTGGCCTATCCTTGAGTCGAACTATATTCAATTGCTATCACAGTGGAAATCAGTTTCTTTAGAGATGAGAAGTGAGTAGCCATCTTTCCTTGTTTGTGCCACTTTGGTTTTATGGATCATGGAGTAAATTATATGAAATGTTCATGTGGGTATTTTAGTTTAGTTGTATTATATTGTGCAGGCTAATAGTAAAGGTAAATCCTTTGATTAAATTCAATTGTATTTTTATGATATATGCTTGAATTGTGTGACTTGCTGGTGATAAAATGTATATTTTATACAGGGTTGGACTGCCTGCTTCTTATAACGAGCACAGAGTGAATAGTTTACACTTGCTCACTTGGGCCACTATGTCATTCATTACATTAGAGGATAGTTGGTGGGTGGAAGTAATCATAGAGTTAATATTTGCATTATGATTGACAGTCTGCTTGATTCTTTTTCTTTCTTTCTTTCTTTCTTTCTTTTTATTTTTTATTTTTATTTTTTATTTTATTTATTTATTTATTTATTTTTTTTTTTTTACACGCACACACACCCCACATACTCACGCCGCAGTGGGATTTCACCACCAATGGATACTCGAACCCTTGACCGGGTGTTGAAACTCCTGAGAGTCTACCACCCCAGCAAGAGTAAGGATCCTTATTTTAATTTTTAAAAATTTTTTCATTCAGCTTGAACTAGTGTTTACTTGTATTTGCAATTAGTATTGATTTTATTGAAATTCTCATAGGCATTTGTAAACATTCTCAATTGTTGCCAAAGTACATGACAACTGTCCATCCAGGTCTACTGCAGTTCACACGTTTGAGATGTCCAGTGCTGTTCATACGTTTGAGACAAACGCTGTCTACTTGATGGGTCTTCATTCCCTTCACCAAGCAACATCGCCTTCATCTTGACTGTTGAGTAATATGATGTGGCAGGTCAGAACCATTGATCAGATGGGCCACATTCAGCGCTGTATTCATGGCCGTTCATCACATCAAAGATCAACCACCCATTCATCCAACAGCTGTCCATTTGCATGCGACAGTTGCCTTAAGCATTCAGTTGCTGCTTATCCACATACAGCAACTATCTGAGACCCCCAACAACTGTTTATCTTCATGCAGCATGTGTTCATCACACGCAAAGTTGGCCAAGAATGTCTCATGATTGGCACCATCTCTATTGAATTACATGTCAGGACCATCCATTATATTTTATAGTTAGCGTTGGCCCAACCCTTTCATGATGGCCTCACACTTGGCGCCTTAATGGTGGGCTCCACACCTCAGCGTCTTCCTTATGGACCATATTATCAGCTGCATTTGCACCCCTCATGATCAGCAACATTTGCACACAATCAATAGTTGGCTGACATGTGGGCCTTTATCAGTGCTGATTATCATGTGGGCCCTACACTCCAGTGTTGTCAATTATGTTGGCATTCATCAATGCTCTTGATCCACAATCTCATAATGGTTTGACCAGGCATTGTCACCGTCGCCATCATTTAGTTGACCCTTCATCAGGTGGCGCAGTTAGCTGGCTTCTCATCAGACTATCCGAGTTGCGTGTTATCTGGCATTCTCATCTATTGTACAAAAAACAAGCCATGCTCGTGAATGATGTGGAGTGAGCATGGGCCCCCTCAGACCACTGTGTAATGCTTATCATTAGGGTGCGGCCTATGGTGCCCTCCTACGAGGTTACATTTGTGACTGGCACCACATCAACTACGGTTTGCACGGTTGCACTAATAGCAAATCGACCCAAACAATCTTCCAAGAGGAGCGGATTAACAATAGGGTTGGTGCAGTCGTCCCAACTGTCATCAGGGGTTCGCGTGCGCCGACCTATCAACTTCAACATCCTTAGGGCCAACAATAGTTTGATTTTCTCATAGTTTCCTATGTTTTGATGTTCATATAGGGGTCATACTTGTCTGCCTGTTTCCTGGTCCAGTTTGCTAAGAGTTGTTGCCAATGCATTAATCCAATCTTTGTTTTGATTGGGTTTTGGTTCTTTTGTTGATTATCTGGATCTTTAATGCTTTTTCCAATTTCCCTCCAATTTCTGATGTTTTTCACTTGCAAATGCCCTGTATTTGTAGGCTTCGAAGAGTTGTTCCTGCCAAAAATGAGTCATTTTCCCACATTTGAAATGGTTACAACCATTCCTACCGATTATGGGCATCTTGTTTCACATGAGCACTATTTTGATCGTTATTATTCTTCTTATTAATGCTTTTTTATTATTCAGAAAAAGAGAAGAAAAACAATTTTGCTATCAGATTTTTAAAGTTACGAAAGAGCTAAAAGGATCCATTTCTGATACTATCATGGTTCGAAGTATCTTCGATATTGTTGAAATATCTCCGATATTATCTGTATCTCCGACTCGATGATACTAGTGACACTGGTAGCAAATACCAATAACACCGGTAATATCAGAAATTTTGAGGTATCACCGATGCAACATTAAGTATCGCCATTTTATCGATATCGTCAATGTACCGCCAATATTTTCGATTGTATAAATTTTAGGTGTTGCTTGTATTGCCAATGTATCAATATCGCCAATGTATCACCAATACTTTTGACTGTGTAAATTCCAGTTGCACTTGTATCTAGGATATTTGTATCGGTAACAGTGGCCGTAACAATCATGACTGCTACCGATATGGGTATCGGTCATAACGGCCAATACTGCAGCGTAACAACCGTAACGACCCTTGTAATGGTTCAAAAACTAGTGCTCAAAAATTTCTAGAAAATCTAAAATAATGTAAATATTCCAAATTTTGTATTCATTTTTTGTTTTGAGCATGTTTATGATAGCGTAACAATTCTCTCTTTGGTGAGTGTTGTATTGGGTTGTCTAATAAATTTATGAACATGGTTATGCGTCTCTTATATTTACCCTTTTTTTTGTTTTTTTTTTTTTTTTTTTTAATTTTATAAATTTCCCTTGAAGCTTCTATTCACGCAAATCATTTTAATGTACTATTTTAATGCTAAAAACTATAGTAAAAGTGGTCGAAATCTGTTGTAGAATGATGTAGGAAAGTTTTTAGAATGAGAAAAGTGGGAAAATGAGGAAAAATGGATTTATATTGAAAAAGAAGTGGCCGTTTTTTTTTTTTTTTTTTTTTTTTCCCGTTACAGGAGTAACAGCCGTTACGACTCCTGTAACGGTCGATACGATCCAAAAAAATCAACTGCCCCATTTCACCCCCGTATCGCGTAACGGTCACAGCCGTTTCCTATACGTAATGGCTTTTACAGCCATATCGTAACGGATACAAGACACCTTGCTTGTATCTCCACTGTATCGATGATATTTTGATAATACCGCCAATGTATCGATATTGCCAAAAATTTATTCATTAAAAAAAAATCATTTCAAACTTTTTTTTTATTTATGGGAGCATAGTTATATGCAATGTTCAATTTGTTGACGATAATATTGTTCATATCGCGATATTATCGTTATTGTAACATGCGGAATATCAGGACCACAATCTTTCATTTCCCTTACAGTTCTTGACTATTTCTCGACAAAATATTGTGTGTTGTCAATATTCTGAAATATCAATGTATGTTTAGATGGAAGAT
This sequence comes from Magnolia changhungtana, assembly GCA_030180095.1. NCBI lineage: Eukaryota > Viridiplantae > Streptophyta > Magnoliopsida > Magnoliales > Magnoliaceae > Magnolia > Magnolia changhungtana. The sequence goes on from JASAUF010000160.1 coordinate 839,961, forward strand.
TAGATGGTTGGATGGATGGATGGGATGGTGGGACTAATTTCTTACGAAAAACATACTTTTAGGCCCCTATTAAATAGAAACTTATTATGTTTATATTCTTTTTGCAATTTTTTGATTCCTTAATATGTACATATATGTATTTTAGCATTTCCCGAAATTTCATTGAAACATCCCACCATTTTCCAATGTTTTCCCAATGTTTCCCCACATTTCCGGTTATCAACAATATTGTCGGCGATATCGATATTGTTTTCCGCATTCCCAGCTAGTGAAACTTGTAGCGATACCAATACTTCGAACATTGGATATTATCAAGTTGTGTGCGCTTTTATTTTTATTTTTTTATCATCTTTTGGGATTTAGTAGTTTTTCTGTTTTAGCAGTAGGTAGTACCAATGTTTTAAATGTCGACGATATTGGCAGATATATCCCATGATATATCTTGTATACCACTTGTGCAATACGAAACACACAAGTAGTGCCAATATATCACACATGTTTGATCCGGTTAGCAGTTTCAATTTTCGATCCCTTTTTTGTTGAAATTATGTTAAATCAATGTTTAATGGTTACAAATCCATTGGTTCTTCATGTTTTGCATTAAAAATCATGGAGTTGGAGCTTTGATTTCGATATCCATTGCTTCTTCATGTTCTCTATATTTTTTTTCAAAATTTTCCTTCAACCAGTTGTCAATTGAGACCAATTTTGAAGTATTTAGGAGTATTTGATGAAATTAATATCATCATCTTCTTCTTCATCATTTTCATCTTCAACATTTTCTGCATCTTCTAGTTCAATACTCTTCTTTTATAGACTCCTTGCTCTTCTCCATGTGGGAAGCTTTTGCCTTGAGATCTCTCTCTCTCTCTCTCTCTCTCTCTCTCTCTCTCTCTATATATATATATATATATATATATATATATATAGGAAAAGGTTCTATGCGGTCGAGCTCATGGGAACTTCTCATGAGGTCGAGCTGTGTAGGCCTCACCGTGATGCGTGTCGAAAATCTACCCCATCAATCAGATGCACCATTCCATCGTGGGCCTGGGGCTTAAAAATCAAGTCGATCCGTGACTTGTGTGGGCCACACCACATACAAAAGTTGAGAGGGGTTACCCTCCATTAAAACATTCATAATCATTTGTTGGGCCCACCGAGATGTGGTTCACAAATCCAGACCATCCATTATGTGTGTCCCACTTGGATGAGGGGTTAGACCAAGTTTTAGATGCATCTAAATTTTAGGTGGGCCTCGCCAAGTGCTTTTATATGTTTTAGGCATGTCTTCACATGATTTTAGATGGTATGGCCCACCTGAGTTTCGTATATGGCTGATTTTTGGGATATCCCATAATTTAAAGGGGACCCATCAAATGCACGGTGTTGATGGTTGACACACATCACAGTGGGGCCCACACAGCTCGACCTCATGGGAAGTTCCCATGAGCTCGACCGCATAAAACCTTTATATATATAATAGAGAGAGAGAGAGAGAGAGAGGGGAATGCTCACCTGCACACTAGTTCTCACGAGAACTCGTGAAAACTTTTTGAGAACTCATCTCCGGTGATATGAGTGAAAAATCTGAACCTTCCATGTGATGCAGCACCCCATGAAACCCCCAGGTCCCAACTTTTACCCTAATCCCAAACTAACAATTTCTTTCCTTGATTTGCCCTCTCTTTTGCCATGGCCCACCAAAGTTTTGAATCAGGGTAAAATTGCCTTGGGGGTTTCATGGGGTACTACGTCACTTTGACGGTTCAGATTTTGGGCTCATATCATGGGAGATGAGTTTTTAAGTTCTTGTGAGAACTAGTGCGCAGGTGAGTATTCCCCTCTCTCTCTTTCTCTCTCTCTCTCTCTCTCTCTCTCTCTCTCTCTCTCTATATATATATATATATATATATATATATATATATATATATAATGCAGGAGTCAGATCTTCAAGCATGTTATCTCTAGCTGTTAATCAAGATTGTTCAGTTGGAGTCGGATCTTCATTTTCAGTAATCCACTCATCATCCCTGTCAATATTCGATAAATATATTGTATATTGATTTTGCTTCTCCCTTCTTTAAATTCTTGATTAGTCTCAAGTTGTTCATAACAGACACTAGACGTATCAACACTCTTTTAAGGAATGAGGGGACTGGCAAATTGTCTATTTTATCATCATAATCATCATCTAAGCCTTATCCCACTTAATTGGAATAAGTTGCACGAATCTTGTTCTATCATTACACTATTATGGACCATACATAATGCAGGAGCATTTTCACACTGTCTCGAGTGGGGTCGCCTATGGGATGCAAGGGCACACTCGGGGTGGGCGGGGCCCACGGGGGAGATCTCGTGTTCGAGACTCCTCACCGGGGGTGATTAATGCGCATTTTACACCGGGCTCGAGTGGGATAGCCTATGGGATGCAGGGACACTCGGGGTGGGTAGCTCGTATGAGGTGGTACCCATGTGATTTGGAGCCCATAAGGGGGGTTCGGCCGAGGTCCTAACCTATGAGATGTGGGGCCTGGGCTATGAGATAAAGGGATTAATTCTTCATGCTCTAACAGTTCAAGCTTTTAGAGTAAGTGGTTAATTGTCCTGCATCAAATTGGTATCAGAGCGGGAGGTCTCGTGTTCGAAACTCCTCACTGAGGGTGATTAATGCAGGAGCATTTTCATACCGGGCTCGAGCGGGGTCGCCTGTGGGATGCAGGGGCACACTCAAGATGGGCGGGGCCCATGGGCGAGGTCCCCTGTTCGAGACTCCTCACCAGGGGTGATTAATGCGCATTTCACACCGGGATCGAGCGGGGTAGCCTGTGGGATGTGAGGACACACTTGGGGTGGGCAGCCCGTGTGAGGCGGTACCCATGTGATTTGGGGCCCACAAGGAGGGTTCGACCGAGGTCCTAACCCATGAGATGTGGGGCTTGGGCTTATGAGATAAAGGGATTAATTCACTATGCCCTAATAGTTCAAGCTTTTAGAGCAAGTGGTTAATTGTCCTGCTAGGTCAAGTCTTTCTTATGCTTCTACCCATCCTTGTCTTGGGACTTATGCATCTCGACAACCTCATCTCAGTATATAAACCCACCCACCGCGTAACCAATCCCATGCACCACTACTGGCCATTTATCAACAAAATAACCACGTACTATCACATGACAACAAAACATTTTTTCATAAAATCAATAACAAATATCAGAAGCAATAAACTATACAAACAAAAACCCCATAACAAAAGGATGGGATATGCAATGTTTAGCAGCTATTTGATGAGAGGGTTCCTTCGTAGAAAAACTAGAAAAGCCATAATTTAGGGTTTTCTTTTACCAAATCTTAAATAGCTCTTGTTTTATGAGTTTAAAAAGTTTAAGAATGCGTTTATTTGGGAGGGGATATGTAGTTATGCACACATGTTGGAGGTTTTCTTTTCTTTTCTTCATGAAAATTGAAAAAGGTGAAAAAGATTAAAAAAAAATAAAATAAAATAAAATAAAATCTGTTAATGCTAGAAAATTGAAATTGTCTGTGTTGTAAGATCCAAATTGATTGTACGATTTATGATTCAAATAATATGATCCAATTTGACCCCATATGCAATTTGTTTTGATCATATGATCCAATTTGACCCCATATGCAATTTGTTTTGATCATATGATCCAATTTGACCCATAAGCATTTTTTTAAAGTAAAAATAAATATTTTTGAACAATGTGGATATCATTCGAAAAGATAGAATCCAACTTTCGATTGATTTGTGCACTTGGGGATCCTACACATGAAACATGCTCTCCATCCAAGCACATGCAGCAAGAATGTGCTGCCCAACCAAAGAGTAACCAATCGAGAGAGTCACCCATGACTCTCCCTCAAGCTGAGAGCAATTAAAGACAATGTTAGCTTGGATATTATATTCGCATGGAGAGCTATTTTTAGGCAATTTGAATATTTTTTAGTATGATTAGATTTGAATCATGTGATGATACAAAGCATGGATTGTATGATTTTGACAACCATGGTGCTAACAAGGTTCAAATTTTGCCTCATAAAGAATACTTGTCATCATGGCATATATGCTAACAATGTACTCACTCCCATTGAACTTAGGAGATGTATCATGCACATCTGATATCGAAGAACATGTCCAATTCCTTTTGCCACATCTCCCCTTACGCCCCCCCCCCCCCCCGTTTTGGTTTTTAGATATTGGAGAGCTGTGTCTGTAAAGCAAGGGCTCCTTATGCTTAAAATCATTGTTCATGCATTCATTTTGTCTAAACTTGGTATTGGACTGGTGTTCATGTGCCTAAGGCATATAACAGGAAATCAGTCAGTAGTTTGCAATTTTAACATGGTAAATGGTTCTGCTTAACCCTTCTTTATACCATATCAGTTGAAAATCCATCTCCAGCCCGCTTGTGCTCTATTACCCTTTCCAATGGATGTGAAATGCACGCTGCATGCTTTGATTCACGATAGTGGAATAATCTTACCATTCAACAATCTTTAAAACAAATCAAAATATCTTTCCAGTTTGATTTCTTTTTATTTTTTATTTTTCCTAACTAATAATTTGATGCTTCCAGAGAGACAGGCCAAGAAAGGAAAGCGTGCATTCATCCCGATATGGTGGAAATGGGGCCGCAAGAGGTCAATGTACCATCTTCTCTATTATGGTAAATTTTATCAATCGAGGGCAAAGCGGCATGCAAAGTGTTTGCACCTCAACATTCCTTGATTAGGAGGGCACCCATGGTGCTGTAGACTGTAACCTGCATGTGTTGGGCTTTTTCCCTCTCCTTTTCTTTTTCCTCTCTTGGTAGTATCATAATTGGGGAATTATAATGAAATGTTGTTGAAGCAAAGCAATCCTCTTGTCAGGCTATATGAAGGCCTCTGTTTGTCTTACAACGATGTCAGCAGATTGATTGATGTTCCACTGTTCATATGCTTGCTTTTTCTGATGATGGTTTTTGCTTTGGATTTCTCATTTTGCATTCCGTCTCTTGATGCTTTTCTCGAATCATTTGATTATAAAAATAATGTTACAGCCGTTTTCTCGACTCCACCACGTCAGATATCCAAGCAAGAGTAATTTTCGTCACTCCTCTAGGTCTCCCTGCTTCAACAGGAAGCACTCCGGCGTGAGGGAACCCCCAAACTCTGGTCACTCGGGATTAACCATCTCGCGCTACCCTCTCTTGAGAGGGTGGGCCTCTACTAAATAATATTAAGAAAATTAGTCCTTGGAATTATCCTCCATTCTCACCTTGTCTCAACCCTCTCTCTCCCCTAAGGCAATGAGAAGGGAGGCAGGAACATTCTGGAACTTGAGATCTGAAACAGTGGAGAGCTTCAACTAAGGACCCAAGGGGGTATTTATAGCCTCTGGGAATAAGTGCTCCCGTCAAAGTGGAACAGTTCATAGACAGTTATAAATTCGTATCACAAGCTTATTGTACGCTGTTTGTAATTTTTGTTGAACCAGAAGTTGCTTCCGCAAGGCGACTCATGGACTCCACTTTGAAGTGGTATTGCACCAACTGTAGACAGCCTATGCAAAGTGAAAATGTCATGCTAGAATAGCATGCCTATGAAAAATGGCTAAGATGTATGTCTAATGTCTTGTAGCCTCACCATAAGAATATGGCACATGTAGCAAACATGGTTCTGAACATAATGGATATGTACAGAAAGCAATCTAGGAGTTAAAAAAAAAAAAAAAAGATATTTCATTCTGACCCTTGTTCTACAACACCAAGAAAAGATGGTGGAATGAACTTTTGTGAAGGATCATATGCTTCACCGTGATGTCCTATGTCTATGAGCTAGAAATCCCCTGAGCTGAGATTGAAGCCCAGGGATGGAGATGGCAAGGCTGATTCAGCAGCTAAGGATGCTAGCTTCGTTGAATGGATGAACAGACCTAAGTCTTCTGTTTTCATCATGTGAGTTACATGGTAAAAAAAAAATGATCTAGTTATCTTTTTAACTGTTTGATTTATAGTGTGCTTTTGTTACACAAGTAACTTAATAATATTTAATTAATACTTGTGCATTTCATAATTCATCATGATTGATGATGTGGATTCTCTCCATGAATGATGCCATTTTTATTTTATTTTTTTAAATATTGATTTGCCAACGCTGGTTGGACATTATCGTCTGATTTACTATGCTTTGATGATTGGTCAGTAGGGGAACCTTTTTCTCATAAACTGTACAGTTATAGTGATGTCATGGATGGCTCTTTAGGACTGCCTATTGTTTTGAGTTCATTAACCTATGGTTATGGTTGATAGATGAGAAGTTTATTTGAGCGTTTTCCTTGTGAAACCGTAAGCCTTTTGGGGACGTCTCATGATAGACAACTGCTAAATGCATCAGTGGGAGAACTGTTGAGAACCTTTTTTTTTTTTGAGCTTTAAGCAAAATAAAAGCCAAGATGCATCTCTTGGATAGTCTGCATCCACCTGAGATTTGACCTCTGCATCACTGCTATATTGGTGATCTCTTCCAGAAGCCAGAAAGTTTTTGTCCATGTCAGAATAATTTACTTTCAAGCCTTTACACCCGTCTTCCAGATACAGGCACTGTTAAGCCTCCGTATCACCGTGCTTAATTTTCAAGATTTGACAGTGAAGTTTTCCCTCATCCAGTTAGAGAGGGACACCTGGGCATAATCACTTTTTGGTGGGATTACAAACTCTCAAAGGCTATAAGATAACCATAAAAACCTCATTTTGCAATGACTTTGGCGCTTTTGACTATTTACACACACTCTTCTTCTACTAAGCTAAGGTGATCTCACTAATCTGAACGCTCTCTCATTTCCAACAATGAAAGGCTCTGTACTCGTGCTGTAGACCTCTTAGGTAAGGCGTATGCCCCTTTACCAGTATCTACGCCTGGCATAAAAACCGCCTTTACCAGTATCTACGCCTGGCATAAAAACCACAGTGATTGCTCCCTAAACAACAGGTACTGATCCTTATTTCAATTCTCCCATATCCACATGTGCAAAGACATTATGCAACTTCCAAGAGTCGTGACTTTAGTTCAGCATTAGAAACTCAACGCCATAGGGCCTCAACCCCTTGCCATAGCCCGAGTCCAGCATACCCCTAGGCACCAAGGCTCATATCACCTAATGACAGGCGCTAGCCTCGTTCAACGACATAGTTTGCCATATTTAGCATATCTGGCATATTGAACTCATGATGGAACCCAGATGTCGCAGCTGCAATAACATTGTAAGAAACTGCTAATAAGGTAGTCATCCTTTTACTAAAAATGATCTTTGCACTCACGTGTTGTCAGGTTGACAATGTTGTCAGGTTGGTTCACAGCGTACAAACGTAGCAAAATATAGTAGAATACAATTTGATCATGAGACTGATCCCAAGAACTCATGTTTACAAATATATCAAATTTCAATAATATAACTATATGTGGTGGGGATTATACTTGCGCGCAATGTGCATTAAAGAAATGTCTGTGATGTCAATCTGTCGATGTTGTCCTAAACTAAGAAGTCTCTCCCTGATCTATCTCAATATCATAGAATTGAGATAGATTGATGTTTAATACTCTGATAGGTGTCGAGGAAAGCATATATCATCTACACAAGTGTACCATGCGCGGGGACAGTAGAAGAGGATGGTGTGGATCTCCGCTCTCTTACAGAGTTATTTTTTCCTCACACACAAGTCTCATGGGATGGGGACGTCCAGGGGGATGGGGACGTCCAGGGCTATCTCTCTGTCTCTTCTCTGGGATAGGGTCATATAAATAAGGATGAGTTAGAATTTTAGGGGTCCATCTAGTGTAGTGCTTTGTCACCTTACAAACTTCGATGTAACTTACTGTGAAGGAAGCCCGTCAATTCGCCTATTCTATACATATACTCATGATTAAGAGTGTTGGGCCTAACGGAAAAATCACTTGATGAGTCCAAAATTTATCTAGATTAAAGACAAAAAATTTTCCTAGTCAAATCAATGAATTCCTTGTTAGCCTATACAAGAATCAACGACTCTTGATGGAAGTACTCAATTACATCCACTGCATGGACCTTGCAGGAAGAAGAGCCAAAGCTGACCAGTTAATATCATGAACTTTACATGTTCTCAAGTTTAAGGATCACAATCTAAACTAATGAGCACCCAGACTATTGACTTGATCTCGATTCACTAATGTAAGTGACTAAAGGTCCAAACCTGTATCATTTGTACATGACACACTCACACTCTTATGTAGGGTAAGGGCAAGGTATAAATCAATAGCAAGTCGGCTCCCGATAGTAAAGATTGTCCATCCTAACCCAAGTCAATTCCTTCACAAGATGATCATATATCTTATGAACTAATGTCCACAGGTGTGTCCCATGGACCTATGACTATCTCCTAGGTCATTGATCTTCATGTCTAATTTCAAGTTCCCAAGGACTACTAGAGGAATTACTCGATAAACCGAATGAATATAAGATGAAAGCAACACTAAATTTGTCTAAGGCATATCATTTGTCCAATCTAAAACCCATGGTCACCACGATCAATGATTGATATCCGCTCAATCATATCCATATGGCTAGTGGATAAAGGCATAGATGGTTTTCTATAGCACCAACTCAAACACAAGGCTACATGACTATTCGAAGCCTATGACCCTGTAGATTCAAGGCATGCATTTGACGCTGGTATCCTAATACCCAGTTGGTTAGGTTGTCAAGGAAGATCCCAAAGACTCAAGCCACTAAGAAGAAGGACATTAGATCAAGATTCTATGAATCATTTGCATATTATTCTACATCATGTATATGCTAGGTTTCTTTGTTTTTACCTTTTAATCAATGCTTTTTCCTTGGTAATTTAATTAAGGGCATGGTATGTCACAACCTAAAATTAATTGAAGCCTTTCAATGAGACATTTTTTTGGTTCAGATAATGTATAAAACTATTCTTTTATTCAAAGATTATTGAAAATGAGACAATTTTTCTAGAGGAGATGATATCCATAACGAGAAGACCAGTTAGTCTATTGCTCTTTTGATTGTCCTAGTGAGATCGGTATGACTAGATTTTAAGTTTTAAATGACTTCATCTCGAGAATTGTTGTCCTAATTGCATTGACAAAAATAAGCATTAGAATGCATAGCTAGAGAAAAAGTCATGACAATAGGGCCAAGTTTGAATGCGATTTCCATCGAACATCAAGTAAAAGTAACAAACTCCTAGATCTACAATTTGTAATGAGATGAGTAGAGGAAGAATTGGTAGCATATTGTTAGAGCTTTGAGTCTTTTATACATGGAGATCAAGTGCTTCCTATTGATAACGAGGAACATTAATGTGTGCTAGTGTGTGTAAGACCCGTAACCTCATGAGACGTTCCATATGCTTCGACTTTTGGCACCAACATGTTCTTGGTGGACCAGATCGACGATTCCAACACCATGCGACACGCCCCATTGGGACCCCAAGATTAGAAGTTGTAGTTTTAGCACAATCCAAGGTAGATCGCGCAATGCGTGTGGGCCCCACTTGCATAAGTCCCAAGATTGTCCAATCAATCCATCCATCATTCGATCAATCAATCCATCAATCAACTCATCACCTCTCTCTCTCCATTAGTCAAAGAAGCCCATACCTTGCCCATGCAACCCATGCCCTTGCCCATGCTAAGTCATTCCTCTTTCCTTCTCCCTCTCCCCATTATACCCCTCCATCTATTGGTAATTCCCACTCTATCTTAAAAATTCTACCAAAAATTCATACCCTCTCTAATTTCTACCATGTTTACTAGCAAGAGAGTAGGGAGAGAGAGATTAAGAGAAAGAAAGAGATTAGAGTGATTAGGGAGAGATCAAGAGAGAGAAAGAGAGAAAAGAAAGAAAGATTAGAGAGAAAATTAAAGAAATGGTTTGAGAAAGAGAGAGCTTGAGAGAAATTAGGGAGAGATCTAGAGGTTAAGAGGAAGTGAGAAGGGAAAAGAGAGATTAGATGAGATTAAGAGTGGAGAGAATCTTGGTGGGGCCATCCGAACACCGATACGACCGTTCATCCGTCGTTGTGAGTGCATGGGAGGATAAAAATCATCCACTTCCCTTCTGTTATACCATTTCAGTGGGCCACAAGGGTGGGACCCACCTTGATGATGTATGGAATGTATGGTGGACCCCATAGTGGCGGCGGGCCACCCCGATGGCCGGATCTTTCCTTGCTTTCCTTTTCCTTTCATTTCCCTTTCTTCTTCTTTTGATAGTTATGTGGGGCCCACAAGTGGGCCACACTATTGGGAGCATGCCCCGCGCGCTATCACAGCGTGGACCACCTTGTGTGGTCCACCATGATGTTTATTTTCTATTTAATCTATTATTTAGATCACATGGATCTACGTGAAGGAAAAAACACCCAAAAAAAACAAGATTGATCCAAAGCTCTTTGGTCCACCATGAGCTGGCCAATCTAATGCACGGAGTGTATTCCTCTGGGTGGGCCCAGCACCACTTAAACCAGAGACACTGCTGCCCAGCCGCGTGGCTGCTTCACCTTCCTAGTGCCACTGTGTGGGCCCACTCGTGGGTCCCACCATGATGCATATGTTTCATCCACACCATCGATCAGACCCCGAGATCATTTTGGCCATTGAGCCCAAAAATAAAGACGATCCATTTTTCAGTTGGGCCACACCATAAGCTGCAAGTGGTTGGAAAGTCCCAACGTCAGTGCATGCAGGCAGTTGGGAAGTGGGTGCCCACTCATGGGACCCACCTTGATGTACTTCTTAAATCCACACCGTCCATCTGTTTTCCCAGCTCATCTCGACTATTTAGACCAAAAAAGAAGTTGATCTATACCTCAGGTGGACCACACCACAGGGAACGGTGGGATTGGGGAACACTCCTCACGTCAGCACATGCGGGCGTGTGAGGGTGTCCCCAGTCGTGGCCCCAACTTGATGCGTTTTGTGGATCCACGCCGTCCACTTGTTTCTCGAAATCATTTTAGGCCATGGGCTGAAAAATGAGGCAAGTCCGAATTTTGAGTGGGCTGCACTGAGGGAATTAAATTCCTGCTGTTGAAATCTTCGAAGGCGCACCGTGGGGTCCCTGATCAGCCAAACCGGCTCAATTCAGGGTCCGCTGAAATCTTCCAAGGCGCACTATGGGGTCATTGATCATCCAAACAGCTCAATTCAGGGCCCAACGGACCCCGCTCGAGCTGGCCAATCCGGTGGACGGGTCGGATCATCCAAATGGGGCCCACCTTGATGGCGACACAGGAAATAAAATATAACCAAAAAAACAAACACGCCAGCAACATGCACTGGCGATGCAGCCAGCGTCCAGGCGGGCGAACGCCCAGGCAGGACGTGGAGTGGGGCCACTCTCGGTACCCTCCATAATGTGTTTGTTTCATCTGCGTCGTTCATTGGTTTTGCCAAGTCATTTTAGGCCGAGGGCCCAAAACTCAGACTGACACGAAATTCAGGTGGAATACACCGAGGGAATCATGGGCAGGGGGCTGCCCCTTTTTCAAGGACTGGGGCCCACTCGTGGGATCCACCTTGATGGATGTGTTCCATCCAAGCAGTCCATCTACTTCTACCGATCATGTTAGGCCATGGTCCCAAATTTTAGTTCGATCTAGATCTAAGGTGATCCACACCATAGGAACTGTGCGGGTGGGAAATCTGATGGTTTTGGAATCCCTTAGACTTGGGATCCCTTAGATTTGGAGCTCCCTTGGACTGGGATCCCTGGATTTCTGGAATGCCCATGCTTTGTTTGGCACCCCCTACTCAAAATCCCTATAATCCTAAGGTAATATGCATAATATATTTGTAGGGATTTGAAATTAAGCATTAATTCAACTTTAATATCTCTAATTAGTGTACGTATGTAATGTTGACACTATGATTGTATTAAATCCGTTCCAGCATATTCTTTGCCTAAAATGATGAAATCCTAAGACTCGGATAGGCCATAAGCACATGATCACCTCCTAGTGACTAACCAAACTGACAAATTACGCCGGCAATGTTCAAACGGTGTAGATCATCCTAAAAAAGTAATTATAGTGGTGCCGTTGATGATCTGATTTATGTTATTTTATTTTGGATATTATTAGTGGGTCAGTTCCCTTAGGGGACTCTATATGAGATAGGGTCACCCCACATGATCGCACGATATGCGCATGTTTGGTAAATGACTTGGATAGTATGACTCATACATTTCGTATCCTATACGTCACGATCACTTTATACCCTACTGACATCGGGATTGTGGCCTCCACAGGCATATCGTGGATGGTCGGATTGAATACTGAAAATATATGTTCTATCACTTGGGCGTTATGGATGTCATTGGGTGAAAGTCTTTAAACCCTGTGGTACCAGTAGGATGCTTCAACATCGAGACCGAGTGAATAATATGAGCACCCGAGTGCCAAATACTAGTAGGCTGTGTCTCTCACAATGTTGAGGTCAGTTGGACAGAGGTGTGTCCTTATCCGTCCGAGGGCAGGGGACTGTAAGGTAGGTTGAGGTTGACCAGCTCACGAAATGAGTCTGCTATTAATGAGCATGGTGGGCATTGACATACCACTGATGAAGCGGATAGTGAGGTCTTTTCCACTCGCTTTGTCATGCGCGTGATGGGTGGCATGTTAGTGCATTGATTTTTGCACCTGGTTTGTCAATCACGTGAGTCGTTGTGTCATGTAGTCGATTGAGCCTTTAGAAAGTGAAGACCGAAGACACAAGAGAAGCTGTAGCAACAAGGAAGCAAGAATAGGTAAATGAGGTACCTTGGTAACCATAACACTTGACCCAAAATAACCCATATACCTCTAGATGATCTTGACCTAATAGAAATACATAATTGATCATCCCTTAGCCTTAGGAGACCAAGAGAAACATGATAAGTAAGGCTAGATGAGGAGCAAAGCTGCTGTGTAAAAGATAGCCCAAAACATCATATTTGAGTTTTTATACTTTATATAGGCTTAACTTCGACTAGTCTAGGCCCCCGTCCATTTTGTACCATCATATATGGGTTTTTATACTTTAGGTTCGACTAGTGTAAGACCTCGTCCATTCCGTACCATTTTCTATGCTTATGTCACGATGATCGATGCCCTTAGTAAAACCTGGACTAGTCGTGCATAGTGCACACCCAACTGACCGGAACCCTAAGGCTTCGAAACTGATTTCATATCAACCGCTTCATCGCTGCGATCGCGTAGGTACCACCCGTGCGTCTGTACGACGCTCCGTTAGTGAGATACACCGCAAAGAATCGTTAGTAATCATGTACGCATGGTGCCATGTACTCCATTTCACACATGTTCACCACACATGCCATGCATACATGCACATGCCACATATGGGTGAGAGAATCTCTACCCATGTGTGTGATGTCACCCTCCCATGCCATCCCTCTCTCATGTGCTCCCCAAAGTCAACTTCTCTCCATACCATACCCTATGCATGACATCATCACACCATGCCATTCCATGTCCCTTGAATCCACCATTAATTACAAATCATGAATTAATTGCCATAATCCTAGTCTAAGCTAACTAAGATCACATTAATTGAATCTAATCACATTTTAATAATTTCTCTACAAATAGTCCTTCATCCCTTAGCATTTCACAATTTTTCTACACGAGAGAGAGAGAGAGAGAGAGAGAGAGAGAGAGAGAGAGATGAGTGATCTTGGTGGGCCATCAACTCCATCAATCTCATCCCTTCCATCCATCTCTACCATCCATTTAATCCATCAAGGTGAGTACACCCCCTCCACTCTTATGGTTTGTTTTCTTTTTAATTATTTGGATGATTAATAGTGGTAATGATTTGATGATAATGATGTGATCAATGGTGTGAATGTATAGGAGAATACATATAAAAAGATGATTAACAGTTGTGATGATATGATGATAATGATGTGATTAATGTTGTGGGTGCATAGGAGAATATATATATATAATAATAATAATAATAATAATAATAATAATTTGTTATAGATTTTATGTGGGATCCATTGATAGTGGGTCCCACCAGAATTTTGTATGCCATCCAAGCCATTAAAAGTGTGGCCCATTGGGTTGGCCACACACACATACACACATGTACACACGTGTACATCAGACCAAAATAAAAACAAAATAAATAAATAAATAAAAAATATATTGTTGGACGTTGTTGTTGCCATCATCCAGAGGACGCTGCAGCAAGCAGTGTCCCAATTGGTTTCAAGGGGCAGGGGCTGTGGGCCCACAACAGGACCCACCCTGATACATGTATTTAATCCACACCATCCATCCAATTTCCCAACTCATTTTAGGCATTGAGCCGAAAAATGAGCCAATCCAAATCTCTGGTAGGCCACACCATCAGAAAGACTATTTTAATAGTGTTAAACTGTTAGGGCTCGCTGTGATGTTTCTGTGCATCAAAATATGCTACATATTGGACTTGTTGGATGTGTCACGAGCCAGAGAATGCAACAGACGGACTTGATTATCTTGATGTGCGCCCCACCTATGAAAAATCACACTAAAACAAAAAAAAAAAAATAAATAAAAAATGGATAGGCAAGGGGCACCGTGATGTATGTCGGACATCTACATCGTAATGTATGTCGGACATCTAAGGACACTGCAGCTATCGCTTCTTGGAACGGGCAGGGACAGTGGCCCCACCACCGGTCCCACCGTGATGTATGTCGAACATCTACACCGTGCATTTGATGGGTCCCCTTTTGAAAATGGGATACCCCAAAAATTAATCGTACATGAAACTCAGGTGGCCCACACCATAAAAAATAAAAATAAATAAAAATAGGAAGCTGGATAAATCAACAATACTTGTGGGTCAGATCATGAGGTATGTATTATATCTAAACCGTCCATCCATTTGGTGAGCTTGTCTTAATGCTTGAGAAGAAAAATAAGACAGATCTAACTATCAAGTGGTCCACACTATAAAAGCAGCAGGGGATTGAACGTCTACCATTGAAACCCTTTTTGGGTCACAGAAGTTTTGGATAAATATGAAATTTGTTCTTCCTCTTAATTCAGGTCATTGTGACCTTATGAACAGATTGAATGGAAAATAAACTTTATGGTGGGCCCTGTGAATTGTTTAACAGTGAAATCATTATCTTCATTGCTATTTGTGGTGAGGTCCAGATAATCTTTTGATATGATTTATTTTTGGATAATGCTCTAAAATGATCTCAAAATAAATAAATAAATAAAAATAAATGAACTATGTATATAATAAATACATCACTTTGGAACCCATGTAACTTTGATCTCCTTGAACCTTTCGTACAACTCGGAGCTCGAGGATATAGAATCACTTGCTGGGGTCCACCTAAAATTTAGATGCATCTGAAACTTAGACTGACCCCTTAACCAAGTGGGACACACATAATGAATGGGCTAGATTCTTGAACCACGCCTTGGTGACCCAACAAATGATTATGAATGTTTAATGGATGGTAACCCTCCCAACTTGTGTGTGTGGTATGGCCCACACGACCCACAGATTGACTTGATTTTAAGCCAAGAGGCCCACATGATGTCTACATCAAATCTGCACCATACATTGCCTTTGATAGACCATTTTAGTACATGAGCCCAAAAATAAAGCTGATCCAAATTTTAGGTAGGCTGCACCACACGAACAGTAGAACTTGAACATTTACCAATGAAGACTCTCTGTGGGTCTACCATGATGTATCTAATTTATTGAGTCCGTACATCATCCTTGACCAACCTATTACATGACATGGTTTAAAAAAAAATCAGGCTGATCCAAAGTCCACCCAGACCGTACCACTTGAAACAATAAGGAACGAACTCTTATCACTAAAAATTTCCTAGGGCCAACGTTAATGAAGTAATGTATATCCATACCATCCATCGACTTTACCGGATTGTTGGATCGAATCCTAACCTGAGATGGGTCACACAACTCAACCTCATGGAAAATCCCCATGGACTCTACCGCATAGGACCCATTATGAATTTCATTGGTGTGTGGGCCCAAGAATGTTAAGGCCCATTTTGAGTGAATGCCATGTGGGCCCATCTGTTGAATGTATGATGAGCTGGTATTGTAATTTTTGAAGTAATGATGATGAATCCCTTAAATGGGCTGATTGTGGATAGCCCTTGACCACTTGACACTTTGGTTAGAGTGCGGTCCAAGTAATAGGATCATGTGACTTGTGTTTAAACCCGTAAACATGTTCAATTATAACAAATATGTAGACTCTAGTCGTGTGAGGGTGTAATATACCTGTTTGGTCATGTGGGTATTTAGTGTATGTATAGCCACCTAATCATAGACAATGGTGGAGTATATGTAGTCATCTAACTGTATGAATTTAGGGCAATTGTGTGACTACTTATCTAAGTGGATTTATGATTGTTGGGGCCTTTAACTATATGATCACTGATGGGATGAATGACAGCTAGATTTGACGAAATGGTGTTGAATATGTAGCTTATAAATCTTGTGATCATGCGTGACGTGTATAGCCGTAAATCATGCGGGTATGTGGGGAATGTATGGCCTAACCATATGACCATGTGGTGCTTAGGTGACTGCTAAATTATGTGAAATTGTGGTACTGGCAGCCTGACTATGTGAAAGTTTAGTAAAGCGGTTGCCCCATTATGTGAGCTATGGTATAATTAAAATAATAATAATAATAAGTAACCATCTCACCTTAAGTCTCTTATTATGACAAGTAGAGTGACATTTATGTGGCCATTCAGCCATATGAACTTCTAATAATGGAATGGCCATAAGACCATGTGGGCATTTGAGAATTGTGTGATTTCTCAGACTCGTGGACTATGCTGATGGTGTAACCTCTACGGTATGTGAACTTAGGACGCATGTCAGATTGATTTTGGACCCTACCTTGATGTAAGCATTGCATATTTCATCATTTATCCATTAGGCTAGATAATCCTAGAGCATGATTCCAAAATGACCTAGATCCAATTCCTAAACAAGTCAGACGATATGAAATAATGTTAATTAAACGTATAACTTTGGAAGACTTGTGAACCCACTCAATGTATGTATTTTATCCGCACTGTTCAATTGTTTCGCCAACCAAACAGTTCAATTATGGAGCCCGCTGACGTGTGCCTTGTGCATCTGAACTGTTCTTCCTTGTACTACCTTAATTTATGTGAGTTACCTATACTATCTACTTGTTGGGACCCACTATAATGTTTATGTGTGGACTCATCTGCTTGCAGTACCACTTGGAACTACGACCCACTACATTGTATAAGACAAACCCATGACATTGTAACTCCCTGAAAATCGGGTCGAGCAAAGCTCAGCTCCCGAGTTCCAACGCTTCACTTATGCAACATAGACAATTATGATTATGATGAGAGCATTGAAACATGAATGAGATTATACCAAAACAGCATATCATACTCCAGAGACCAGTGAAATTGTAAGCGGAAGACTGTGATAGATATATAAAATAGATAAACCGTGGTAAGTCTCCAGAGTTTGATAATGTTACCAGATTGATGAATTACAAGTACAATTCCAAAATATACAACATGTGTAAGGTCATCTAGTCAACATCCCTGTAAGCCCGTCAATCAAAACACGGCTCACATGTAGCCGCCAGAAAACATCATATACGAGAAAGCATCCTCGTCGTCGTAAAAGTCAGGTTCCACCACAGAAGCATCGCCATCACCTGCAGCTACAACAAGGTCTGGTTGGTGTGTACAACACCGTCCTGTAACGTGGGAGTGAGTAGCTAACTCAGTGGAATAATAAAGCATAGGTTAACATGTTATCAATTCAGTCAAGCAGTAATGATAAAGCAGTACAGTCAAACAATCCTAATTACTCTTATTAATGCAAGGATGAAATGTAGTCATGATGCATGCCCTTGCTAATGCTCCCTCATGCGACAACATCTTACGTCCGCGGCATGCGTTCATCCCTCAGTGCTCCACGTCTTCCAGTACATGCAGTTCTATGTTATGAACATGATTACCGAGTTGTTATTAGTCCTTTTCATACAGCAGTATTGGGAAACTAAGTTACCTTCCTTATATCATTCCTAAATAATGATCCATTCTAGGGTCGTCAGTCTTAGATAATCTCATACGATGATGCGGTTCTAGGTCGCTGTAAAGGGCTGCTAGGGCTGTTACACGCACTCGTTCCACCGCTCCCCCATCACCTTATCAATACAGGCCTAGTTTATACTCTGTTTACTACGGGAAGGCTCGTCGCCTCACCGCAGATTCAGAGTATGCTCGAGGTCACTACAAAAGGCTGTCAGGGCTATTACATGCACTCGTTGCAGCACTCCCCCATCACCTTATCAATGTAGGCCGACAGCTCGAATACAGTGTCCCATACCACCATATTCGGCTCACGAGTCTGGGTTGCTCACTGGTCACTACGGGGAGGCTCGTGGCCCCGGCCAGAGGGTCGACAAATTTCGACCACGGTGTCCCATACCACCATGCCCGGCTCATGAGTCTTAGCGGATCGAGGTACCAAGGTTAACGGGGTTGCACTGGTAAGTTTGGTACCTTAGGTTCAAGTAATGGCGTCCAAACATGGTGAACATATATTAGGTCAATCGGGTTACTTGACAAGCTCGACTGGTACGAGTGTATGCTGAAGTAGCTGACAAGGTACCGCTGTCGACAACCATCGTACGACTCGGATTCATCGAATGTGTCTTGTGTGGCGAAATGACCTTAGCCACACAATCAAGGCCTGTTACCGATTGCCAGTACTATATAATAATCCCAATCACATTTAGTTACAACAAAATATCAGTTAAAGCAGTTATGAATCAAGACTTCAACTCATACAATCAAATATCTGATATTGTCCGCTTAGGGCTACCAGGGCTGTTGCACGCACTCGTTACACCACTCCCCCATCACCCTTCACGGATTTTATGGAATACAATTTAAATATGGATTTACATATATGCATTACATAGATAAACAGACACTATAATATACGGTTCATGGAGGAAAACATACACATAGTTAAAGGAGTTAAGAATCATATCTCAACACCCTTACACATTACAATTTACTAACTACTACTCATTCAGACATTTCAACAAACACTTTAGACTATATACATCACCATACGTGACGTATGTTGATCACATAGGTATTAGGCCAAATCCTTTCACTAGGGAGTTGCCCCATTTATAACACATGTGCACCCACGACCGATAGCCATGGGAAGCACGAATCCACGTTCTATAATCATTCGTTCATTTTCACAAACACTTGGGCTACACACTTTAACACACATAGCGTGCATTGGCCATGGCGGGATTTAGGGCAAATCCTTTCGCTAAGGGGTTGTCTAGTACACCACAATCATGTTCTTACATTCAATACACATGGCAGGCACAAATCATGAATCCATATTCATTCAGGCATTTCAACAAACACTTAGGCTACACCTTGTACATACACGATGTATGTTAACATAACAGGTATTGGGCTAATCCGTTCACCCAAAAGTTGATGCACATGTATCTAGCATACATAGACAACAATTAATCATGGCAAGCACAAATCCGTATTTCATACGTATACGGTATTTTCTACAAATACGAGGAATATAGTATATTCAACATAGTTAACATATATCTGAAAAATGAAACGGACAGCACTTTGTACATGTACAATAGCATCCACGTCAGTAATATATCATTAACCGACATTGAAAGCCTTGAAAACCATAACCTATACGCTTAAAGTCCGCACGTTACGCTGTAGAAACGTAATGGATTCACTAGAAACTCTAAGCCTTCGCCAACGTTGATATGACAACCTATAGCACGAGTTAAGTTAGCTATTCCGCTACTAGCAATAATTGACACCTTAAAACTGATTAGGGTTAGGTTTTCTTACTTGAAAATAGAATCAGAATCGCCGGAAAAGTGAGACAGATGCGATGGCTAAGCACGTAGGACGATGGGATTGAATCCCAGGAAGAATCCCCACTTCTCTCTCACACACTCTCTCTTTTCTCTCTTCTCTCTCCTAGGGTTTCCCAAATTCGTATGGGATATGAGAGAGGGGGTTTAAGCCTCTTATATAGGCCCAGAATTGCCGGAAATAGGCCCATGGCCAACGTATACTTAGGTTATGTCCAAAGGGAGACTGTTCCGTCTCAACGGAGCACTTCTGGAGCCCCCCCTTGAGCCAAAGGTTGGACTTAAGCTCACCAACCTTGGATCTAGGTTGAGTTAAGTCTTCATTCCCGTTGGGTTCCCAGATCACACGTGGCGGACCAGTTTCAGTTCAACGATCACCGGAACTCGATCAGGGCCACAAGTATACTGACCTGTGTATGAAATTTCCCCTGATCCGAAGGTGTATTTGGGTCAGATTCTAACGGTCTGATTACTTATATCAAGCCCGCAAGCGACAAGGCTCAGATTACTTAAATTTGGAATTTATTTCTACTTAATTTCACGTTTCTCACACTCTTCACTCCAGGCTCAAGCGAATAGTCCCGGGACACTATCTGGATTTGATTTCTGAGATGGTTATCAAGCAAAGCAAGGAGGTCCTAATTCTATAACTTCGTATTATTTGGACTTTCGATGTGCGGTCCAGATCTGATACGAGGTTTCGTGATGCTCCCGAGAGCAGCTGGGTAATGAGATTGATCCGAGATTTTAGGGTAATGTAGCGTCAATGATTCTACAAGTTTTGGGTCTTGCAGATCATATTTAAAGTGATTCAAGCGAATTCTACTGATTGTTTAGTTCAGTACTTAACCAAATTCCGCCCTAATTATGATAGAATACGGTCCTAGGGAAGTTCTACGCCTCTTTCTAGTGTTTCTAGTTAGTTTATTATTTTAATTATTTTTTTAGTAGTTCATCATCAAGTCTACTTGATCTCCACCAAATTTCATTAAGTTTCGTATTGTAGAAAAATTCTAAAAATTCCAGAAGCAGTAGCTGTCCAAACTAATGACTTTCGGATAGTTGTCACCACGACCTATATTTGACTATATTAATTATTTTATTATATTTTAACTTATTTTTATATGAAATTAAGCTTATCAAGCTTCAATCTGGCTTTTGAATCACCTAAATCGGAGTTATAACAAAGGAGATATAAGTTTTCAAAGTAGGACAAAAATCATAGAATTTTCTACCGAAAACCTGCCAGGCCTGCATTTTGGTTAGGCCTCTCCAACCTGGCGAGCCCCTTGCCACTTGGTGTCCTGTTTGGGGTGTCGCCATCCGATATTCGAAATAAGTGTATTTTACAAACCGGGATGAATTATTCGACGTGCAATATATATTTTTGGGGTAGGAGAAGCTGATCTATCCATGTAGCCTACTTATTTCGTGAGATTCCAAAATGGTTAATGGTTAAAAACTCATTTTATTTATTTATTTACTATTCATAGTAATTTTTAGTTTAAGTACTGTTCTTCATCACCTAAACATTAGGATTAATGTCTAATATGAAAGTTCTTGGAAAAGTTAGAAGAATAAGGTGGTGAAAGGTGAGATTTTGAAGGAAATGTGAGATTTTGAAGAAAATGGTTTGAAAAGGGATTTGAGACTTTTGAATTGAGTGTTTGAGAAGTTAATCAGGTGTTAGGATCGACTCATCACCTAAGGACATCTAACTCTAGGTTAGAAAAAATCCGGGGTGTTACAGACATCCAACCATGACTAACTCTTATGTGTATATGATATACTAAGTTATTAAACTTAGGGCTTACTGTATCTTATGAGGTTTACCTATGCCTTCTGAACCATTGTAGAACTACCATGATAATTATTTGCAATCCAACCTACTAACAGCCCACTTGAAGGTGAAGCCCTCTACATTATATGAGTTTTACCAGCACCATCCATCCTGTGGTTCATTTACTATATGTTATATATATGCCTTTCAACTCATAACCACTTGGTGCGTGTACTTTGCATCACCACCACTCATTAACCATAAGGCCCAGTTACGGTATAACCATGTGGCCCCAATAGAAGAAAATGATGTTAAGCCAAAGCCACTAATGGAATATCTATCTTGCGAAGGATAAGGTGTAACTCTGAATACAATTAATGCTCGTTATTATGATAGCTATGGATGATGTTAGTGATGTTAGTGATTATGGTTAATAGAAATATGTGATTTAATATCTTGATTAATGTTGTTCCACTTCCTAGCATACTAAATTCATTTACTTGACCATGTTGATATTGATCATACTCATGCACCATGGAATGATGGTATGTGCAAGTGTACTTCAATACATTTGTTCATGTGTAAGATATGTCCTCTTCAGTTTAGTCACATGACCATGGATTGATATAGCTGATAGTGACACATGATGATTATACGTCATTTTTAGCTTAAAGGTTAAGCAGACCCTAAACTCATGCCATTATATGCATACCACATGCCCTTGAATGTATGCCTTATCATAATTGCTTGAATTCATGCATAATCATGACATACATGATGATCGAAAATACCACAGTCCTGCCGTATAAGATGAGTTGGATCTTGATGACGAAATGTACATCTATGATGATGACTTGGGTTATTCCTGAAAAGGAACGGGACACCGGAAGTGTGGAAATAGTAGGGGATGATGTGCCCCTTAGGTTGAAAGTCCCTAAACCCCTATGCTAGCTAGGGATACCTCACCATCGGGCCGAGTGGATACATGGGTCATGGATTTGACTCCCACTGATGAGGTCAGGTTGAGAAGAGGTGGGTCCAACCTGCTTACGGGCTGAGGCGTAAATAAGGACTGGCCTGACCTGCCGGTGAGGAGAAGCGCGAATGAGGTTCGCTACTAGCATGTCGAGTGGAAGTCCACTGCAGGACAGGTATGCGAGGTCGATTACTAGTATCTGGTGCATGGGTGTCGACCACGATATTTTCCATGATATATAGTTAGTGGAAGTCCACTGTAGGGCGGGTATGCGAGGTCGATTACTAGTGTCTGGTGCATGGGTGTAGACCACAGTATTTCTCGAGATATACGGTTATGATATGACATGACAGTATTGAAAAGGCCGAGCTAAGAGTCCTAAGGGGAGTGGGAGGGTGAATAGGACTATGCCAAATTAAAAAATAAACTGTGGAATTAAAAAAATATAAATAAAGATAGCACTTAAACAATTCACAATGCGGAAATATAAAACAACTTCAAGTGTACAAGTATTGAGAGGTTGATACAGATGTTGTTCTAAGGACAACCTTACACCAAAAACCAATAGCTTATGGTAGGAGAACCTGATTCCTAGAACATGAAAGTGCCCTGGTTTGTCAATTAGCGTGAGTGTTAAGTCAGTTAGATTGCGGAGCCTCATAGGAAGATCAACTCAAGCGTTTACCTCAACCGGGATGTGTGCAAGCTCGCCACAGGTAAATCTAAGTTAAGAAAACTTTTTTCTCATAGGAAAATTCTCTAAGTTTTCTTACTTTGTCGATTTTATCATTACACATCTTGATATGATCGACCTGCGCTGTCAATGTCCTCGATACCTAAACGATATCATCGATATGAGGACAAAGTATGTCCAGCAACCACATACTCATCTAGACGGAATTATCGATACATCGATATACTATCGATATTATCAATATTCAAATCTCAAGTCCATCGAAGGTGACTCGATAATATCGACAGATAGACTCCGACGCCCCTGTTTTTCCTTAAGAATATCATACGTGCATTGATATATCGAAGCCTCCTCGACACCATTGAAATTCAAATCTCGATGATATCGAAAGGCTCTCGATGATATCGGTCATGGGTGCCAAGTTCTTCCAGTAAAATATTTCAGGATTGTTTATCTATGATCGGGGGTCACTTGATAGAATCGATATTTAAATATCGATGATATCGGTATTGTTTCGATGGTATCGAATAAGGACAGAGACTGTCCAGCAAGCTTAATGAGAAATCCGTTGGGTTTATCGATGCCTCGACACAATTATTGATATCATCGACATTCAAATTCCGATGATCTCGAAGGTCCCTCGATCATTCTTGTAAACCTGAAATATTTCAAGCCAAGTCTCTCTCATTTTCAAATGTTGACGAATCGACACTAGTATCGATAGAATCGAAGTTCGAAATCTGATGACATCGACACCTATTTTGATTCCATCGACCAGCTGGCAAGACGTTTTAAAAGTGTATGACATTTGAGTTTGTGTCTTTGAGTGGACCATCGATGCTATCGAGAGTATACGCTCGATGATATCGAACTTTGTCATTAATGTGACCGTTTTATATCCATTGGAACCTTTTACCTATATAAAGAGGACTGTCTATTGTTGATGGTAGAGAAAGAAGAGAGTGCTTTTGAGTGTTTTACCTTAGATCATATACCCAAAGCCCTTTCTCTCTGGGAAGTTCATCCTCCAATCCACCCTCATCATTGATATTCAATAAAGTGGATTGGGGAATGAACTTCCGCATTCAAGGATTCTCCAGCTACTACCTTAATGACAAATCATTAAGCTGGGATGCCCTGAATACACTATCAGAATCACATTATCTTCCTTATAGGAAAACATTTTATAGAGTAGGATTCCGGCTTAACCTTGACCCAACCCGAAGCCTCGTATTGGTACATCATCTGTGTTGCGGATCAAGGAAGTTGAAGATTCTTCATTAACAAGGAGGAGATCTTCATCAACGTGCTGAATGGGACTCATCCACTTATTTGTAAGTTATTAGAGTCCAGAGGATACTTGTGATCATTCCTTTTTTGGATTGGGTCTAAGGTGTTTCTCACCCTTGTAAGCCCTCGTAGGAGGCCTTCAGCGGGAGTGTACGTGGTGGGTGCATAGTGTTGACCCTTACTCTGTGGAAAGTATAAACTTCCGGTTGAAGATGAACTTGTCTAAAACCATAGGTTCGAGTGATCTGTGTGAAACCTCAATTAGGGTCTTATGGAAGATCCTTGGCCATTGTGCCTTAAAGTGGGTGCGTTGTGTTGACCCTTGCTCGTGAGAACATAAATAGTCAGCCTCAGTGTAGGTTGTAAAGGTTGAAGGTGAACCTGATTTAAAACCTTAGGTTTAAGGTGAACCACTGTGAAACCTCCTTAGTGAAATTCGGTACACTTAAGGGTTGAGTGCGGTTACCGGGAGTGGAGTAGACAAGTAGTCGAACCACTATAAAAATGACCGTGTTTGAGATTGCTATTCTTCTGTTTATGTGATTTACTTTAATTTTTTCAATCTAAATATCTAAGATCACACCTCACACATATACACAGTCATATCCATCATAAACTAGTTTGTATATTGTTCACTTCTTAAATAGTTTGTGACTGGATCCTCTACGGGGCTTGGAAGCCAGTAGAGTAACTTTTAAGTAATCCTAATATTCGTGTGTTGTTAGGATTAGTGTAATAGGATTTTAAATAAACCATAAAAACTTTAAAAGTCCTATTCACCCCCCTCTAGGACATATTGGCATATTCCTACTTCAACTAAAGTGGTCTTCACCACTATTTCTATTGGTATCAGAGCGGGTCTCTCTTTAAAGGCTTCATCACCTAAAGAGTGATCTTGGTTGAAGCTGGGAATATGGCCAAAGGAGAGGGCTCATCAGTCACTAGACCTCCAGTATTTGATGGATCAAATTATGCATACTGGAAGGCTAGGATGCACTAATTTCTGATATCTTTGGATCACGATGTTTGGGATATAGTTGAAAGTGGATATGTGCCACCAACTGAACAAATTGTACTTGACAGTGGCACAACCATCACAAAACCCAAACCCAAAGAAAAGTGGATGACATTCGATAAAGAAAACAAACTACTGAAGCTAACGCTATGAACGCCATCTATTGTGCCGTGTCCCAAGATATTTTCAATCAAATAAGTATGTGTGAGACATCTAAAGAAGTATGGGATCTATTGAAAACAACCCATGAAGACACAAGCACTATGAAGAGATCCAAACTTCAACTCCTGACCTCACAGTGTGAAAGTCTCAGAATGGAAGAGCATGAGACCTTTATGGAGTTTTTCACAAAGTTGAATATCATTTGCAACTCCATGGGTGGATTGGGAGAAAAGGTTCTGGTTCCTAAAATCTGTAGGAAAATACTGAGATTACTACCGGAACGGTTTAATCCCAAAGTAACAACTATTGAAGAGTGTAGGAATATTGATGAAATGAAAGTAGAAGAACTGGTAGGTTCCCTACAAACTTTTGAACTACACTTCAAACAAACCCAAAAATCCAAAACAATTGTCCTAAAAACTTCAAAGAAAATAATGAATGAGGACAGTCGAAGTGAAAAGGAAGATGAAGATGAGGAAGTGGCTTTATTGGCACAAAGATTCAGGAAATTATTTCAGAAGAATCGTGACCGTCCTACTAGAGGAAGAAAGATGGATAATAGACCTTTTATAGGAAAATTTGGTAAAAAGACTAAAGAACCATAATGTTATGCCTGTCAGAAATATGGACATCTGTCTACCGATTGCCCAAACAGAAAAACTAAGGACAAGGCAATGCTGCCACATGGGATGATACAGATGAGTCAAACTCAGAATTTAGTGACTTAGAGAGTGATGGAGACCAGAAATCCCTTAAAATTCTTATGGTCTCCACTACTCTAATCATTCCTAGTGAATCTGAGAATGATAAAGAACAGCAAGCCACTGAATCATTTCCATCAGATAATGAGGAAACTGAGGAGAAGAAGAGGAAGAACAAAACAAGCTACAAGATGCTTACAATCAACTTTATATCCATAGCATTAAAGTGGTTAAAAGACTTGAAATATCTGAGAACAAAAAAGAATTACTGCAAAAAGATTTGGATAAAATTCTAGAAATTAATACATATCTAATCAATGATTTACAACAATATCACTCAGATAATGATAGACTCAAGAGGATTAACTCCTTCCTTAAATCTGAGTCCGAAAAACTAAACAAACAGGTTGAGCAATTAAAAGACAAAAATATACTCCTTCAAAATGAAAATCATACACTCCTGTTTGATCTAGAAGAGTCCAGAGCTAAACTGTAAGTTTTCCCAGAATGGTGGAAAGTTAGAAAGACTTTTAGGTATGGGAAAATCTACAAAGGATAAAAATAGCTTAGGATATGAACAAGTCTACCAGGATCCATGTCACCAATCTTTGTCCTCCCAATCGGCCGGTTACCCCAGAAATACACAAAGATCATATGAGCCTCCCCTTTCGGCAACTCTTATAACATCAATACACTCCCATTTGCATCCACTACTACCTCGTCAGGGAATAGAGAGGCTGCCGTTCACATGGCTGGAACAAACTGAGCGTCTTCTCCAACTACAGAGGATCGAATCGCTGAAATGCAGAGGCACAGAAAGCATTAATGGAAGAATGCAGAAACCTTCGAGAGGCCTTGAGGACTCTTGTGCATAATGTAGCCTGGATGGTGGCACCCCCAGTGATCGATAACGCGAATGAACGAGAACAGCACCCCGAAGGGTCGCAGCTGCTAAGGACCAGGTCACACGGATTTGCCCCCACAATGAGAGCAGTAACACAAGAAGAAGTACGACAAATCGTCGAAGAAGCAGTTAGATCAGAAAGAGAATGTGAAGGCATAGGAAGATTCAGATATCGAACGTCGTACTCGAGAGAAGTAGAAGATATCCCATTCCCGAATAATTTCAGGCATCCTGATTTTCAGAAATTCAACGGGGATGGGTCACTGGAAGAACACCTGATGCACTTCATCACCAGTATGAGGAATTTCTCCACAGTGCCCCAGTATTGCCTCCGATTATTCAGGTCTTCTCTGATGAATAAAGCGTTTAGGTGGTATTCTAGCTTAACACCTGGATCGATAAGAATGTGGGAACAGATGCAAGACGCGTTCACGTTCTCTGACGTGGGAACGTGATGTCAGTATCATAGAATTAGCTTCGATGTGACAAAGAGAGGGAGAACTAGTGGAAAAATTTATAGACAGATGGAAGACCTTAGGGGCTTCTTGTAGGCAATTTCCAGAAGAGAAAGAATAGGTGAAAATGTACCTAAACTCTATGGAAATCGGAGTAGCATTCGGTCTCACCAGTGCTGAGATCAGAACCTTCTGTGACTTAGCTACAAAAGCGCATGCTCTAGAACTGATGACTTTTAAAATGCCGGCGTTTAATTATGAAATGATTAGAAGAGGATCTTAGAAATTAATCACAAATGTGGTTGAGCACGAAAAAAGAAGCCAGGACATGAGAGAAGGGGTAAAAGGACAGAAAGGAAAGAAAGTCGAATCACCTCAGAGGAAGGTTTTACGACAAAAAACCCAAATCATTGAATTCTCATGAGGGTTTTGTATTTGAAAAAGAGGACGTACTCCCTATGATGAATCAATTGCTAAAAGCTGGAACAATTGAACTACCCCAGTCGAAACGTCCTGAAGAAGCATCTAAAACAAAGGAAAGAGACTTCTGTCATTATCACCGCATAGTAGGACATCCGATAGAAAATTGTTATACACTGAAGTGTATTATATAAAGGATGATAAACAGGGGTGAGATAATAGTCGGAAAAGAGAAAGAAAGAGACAGAAGAGCGACATCAAACGTACTTACCATGCAAGAAGATTATCATGGAAGGACAACGGTGGATAATTAGAAAATAATTGGGAAAGTTGCAGTGACTACCTTGCGATCAGGGAAGAAGGTGGCCAGCTCACCAAATTCGAAAAGCGAAAAACCAAAGACAGAAGCAGTTAAGAATCACGTCAACAACAATAATAGTGGCGAGAAAGAAAAGGGAAAGGAAACAGGGAAAGTGACTTATGATATTATAAGCCACTTGAAAGGCATTCCAGCTTGATTGAGTGTCTATAATGCTCTGAAATTATCAGAAGACTCCAGACAAAGCCTAATTAAAGCCTTATCTGATGACGGTATAAGGGGAGTGTTGCTGACTGAGATGGAGAATGAGGAACGAGAAGATTGTATGCCAGTTATCTCCTTCTCTGATGACGACCTGGTTTGTGATGGGGAACATAATAGGCTGTTGATGATAGTGGGTCATATTCGCGGTAAACAAGTAAAGCGAATAATGCTCGATAACGGGTTTGCTGTAAACCTGTTGCCATTGACAATGCTAAATGAATAGGGTTATCGATGCTCGAACCTATGCCCTAGTGGAATGATGATACGGGGCTTTAATCAGGACGGATAGCGTGCGCTTGGTAAGATCACAATAACGCTGGAGATAGGAGAATTAGCCACAAACGTCGTCTGCCATGTTATAAATGCAGTGACTACATATAATCTCCTTCTGGGAAGACCGTGGATGCATCATTATGGCATCATACCGTATACACTGCACCAGTGTTTTAAATATTATAAAAAGGGGTGCAACACAAAGTATTAGCTGATGCAAGACCGTATATAGAAGCTGAAGCTTTTTTTCGCGGATGCAAGTTATTATGATGCATTCGCCAGCAAGGAAGAAAAGGAGGATCATGAGAACAAGGTCCCAAAAAATGCCTGCATGGAAATAGTAAAAGAAAAAGAAATGAAGTCGTCTGTAGCAGAAAAGGCGAAGAAGAAGTTCTATTTTGTCCTGAAACATCTGCAATAGCCAGGACAACCGCCATTAACATTACTATCGCCAGAACAATTGAAAATTCTGTAGTCAAATTACACAGTACTGCTCCCATATGCTAAAAGGAGTAAGCCGTTTCCCCTCATTCTGAAAAGATTTCATGTTAAACCCAGTGAAAGATATCCAGAGTCGATCGAATTCTATTCTCCCTCAGAAGTGAAGAAAGATGAAGCAGTCGATAGTGGTACGGGAAATGGAAGATTAACACCCAAAGAGCTGGAAAGATATAGCTCGGCGAGTCGAAAAATCATGAAGAAAATGGGCTTTGATCACGACGAACCTGCTGGCTTAAATTATGGAAAAGGAATTCAGATTCCAATTAAGGTGAATCAAAAGAAGTGAGAAAAATTTCGAGGACTGGGGGCAGAGGCTTTAGTGAACATGATAATAGTTTACCAGATAGAAGAAACAGACCTTAAAATAATCAGCAAGCCTGAGATAACTCTAAAGCAAATGGAGGACGGGGGGCAACCAACAATTAACAATTTGAAGGAGGTAAATTTGGGAATGGACGAAGAATCGTAGAACACGTTCATAAGTGCCAGTTTATCAGAAGAAGAAGCTAATCGATATGTCAGTCTTCTAAAAGAAAACAAAGATGTCTTTACTTGGACGTACGCAGAAATGCCAGGTTTAGAGCTGACAGTGGCGATGCATTGGTTAAATATCTCTAAAGACAAAAGGCCCATCAAGCAAACATAGCGGCGGTTTCACCCAGATTTGGTTCTCAAGGTAGAAGAAGAAATAAGCATACTAATAAAGGTCGAATTCATCACAGAAGTTAAATATCTTAAGTGGATATCGAATATAGTCACAGTAAAAAAGAAAAATGAGCAAATCAGGGTTTATGTCGACTTCTGAGATTTGAACGAAGCATGTCCGAAAGATGACTTTCCACTATTGATAACCAAAATGTTGGTAGACAGTACCACGTAATATGCTGTCATGTCCTTCATGGATGACTATGTCGGTTACAATCAAATACGAATGGCACCTGAAGACAAGGAAGCCACTACAAGAAATATAGTTTTTACCTACGAAAAATATTTCATAGGTAAAGATGACTTTTACTGACGAAAATTACTTTCGTAGGTAAAAGCATACTTTTACCAACGAAATATAATTTTGTAGGTAAAAGACATCTTTACCTACAAAAATTTTCATAGGTAAAAGTAAAGCCATCTTTTTCAACATTGAAAATTTATTTTTACCTACGAAATATTCGTAGCTATAGGGTCTTTTGTATTTTTCAACAAAACAAAAATTGAAAACTTTACTTTTACCTACGAAATTAAATTTCGTAGGTAAAACCCATATTTACCTATGAAAATATTCGTAGCTAAAGGGTCTTTTAAATTTTTTAAGACAACCAAAAAATCAAAAAACTTTCCTGTTACCTACGAAATTTTATTTTGTAGGGAAAACCCATATTTACCTACGAAAATATTCGTAGCTAAAGAGTCTGTTAAATTTTTCAAAAACACCAAAAATTGAAAACCATTCTTTTCCCTACGAATTATAATTTCGTAGGGAAAACCCATATTTTCCTACGAAAATATTCGTAGCTGAAGGGTCTGTCAAAGTTTTCAAAAAAATAGAAAATCCAAAACCTTTCTTTTACCTATGAAATTTAATTTCGTAGGGAAAACCCATATTTACCTACGAAAATATTCGTAGCTAAAGGGTCTTTTGAACATTTAAAAAAACAAAAAATCGAAAACGTTACTTACCTACGAAATCAAATTTTGTAGGGAAAACTCATCTTTGCCTACGAAACTATTCGTAGCTGAAGGGTTTGTGAAAATTTTCAAAAAATAGCAAATCCAAAACCTTCCTTTTACCTATGAAATAAAATTTCGTAGGTAAAAC
This sequence comes from Magnolia changhungtana, assembly GCA_030180095.1. Lineage (NCBI taxonomy): Eukaryota > Viridiplantae > Streptophyta > Magnoliopsida > Magnoliales > Magnoliaceae > Magnolia > Magnolia changhungtana. The sequence continues at coordinate 871,533 of JASAUF010000160.1, forward strand.
CTATCTTTTCCTATGAAAATATTCGTAGTTAAAGGGTCTTTTATCCGAAACCTTGCTTTTACCTACGAATTCTAGGTTCGTAGGTAAAACCCATCTTTACCTATGAAAGTATTCGTAGCTGAAGGGTCTGTCAAAGTTTTCAAAAAAATAGAAAATCCAAAACCTTTCTTTTACCTACGAAATTTAATTTTGTAGGGAAAACCCATATTTACCTATGAAAATATTCGTAGCTAAAGAGTCTTTTGAACATTTAAAAAATAAAAACTTGAAAACGTTACTTTTACCTACGAAATCAAATTTCGTAGGTAAAACTCATCTAAAATTTTTCAAAAAAATAGAAATTTTTAAAAATTTTCAGTAAAACAGAAAATCCAAAACCTTGCTTTTACCTACGAATTGTAGGGTCGTAGGTAAAACCTATCTTTACAAACGAAATTATTCGTAGCTGAAGGGTCTTTTGAATTTCAAAAATCGAAAACCTTACTTTTACCTACGAATTCTAATTTCGTAGGTAAAACCCATCTTTCCCTACGAAAATATTCGTAGCTAAAGGGTCTGTTAAATTTTTACCAAAAATCGAAAACCCATCTTTGCCTATGAAACTATTCGTACCTGAAGGGTCCGTGAAATTTAGTAGGTAAAACCCATCTTTACCTACGAATTTATTCGTAGCTGAAGGGTCTTTTGAATTTCTTTTACCTACGAATTAAAATTTCATAGGTAAAACCCATCTTTACCTACGAAATTATTCGTCGCTGAAGGGTCTTTTGAATTTCAAAAATTGAAATCCTTACTTTTACCTACGAATTCTTATTCCGTAGGTAAAACCCGTCTTTACCTACAAAAATATTCATAGCTAAAGGGTCGAAAAGCTTACTTTTTCATACAAATTATAATTTTGTAGGTAAAACCCATATTTACCTACGAAAATATTCGTAGCTGAAGGGTCTTTTGAATTTTTGCAAAACCCGTCTTTACTTACAAAAATATTTGTAGCTAAAGGGTCCAAAAGCTTACTTTTTCCTACGAATTATAATTTCATAGGTAAAACCCATATTTACCTACGAAAATATTCGTAGCTGAAGGGTCTTTTGAATTTTTGCAAATTTTCTCGGGGTGTTGGAAATGTTGGCGGTAAGACTTTTACCGACGAAAATGTTCGTCAGTAAAAGTGTTTTTCCTAAATATTTTTTCCGACAACTAAAAACTGTAGGTAATAATGTAAAAATGTTTTAATTTTTAATTTTTTTTTTCTATAACTTAAATGTGTATATATATATATATATATATAGTTTTTATATCATATGAATGAAAATTTACATATATATATATATATGTACGTATATATATATATATATAATTAAAAGGTAATATTTAAATAATTTGTAATATCACATGAAAAAGAATATTGAAAAGTTACAAAATTTTAGATATGTTTAAGAAAAATTTTGAGAACAAAATAATGCTTTTGAAGAGAAAAAATGGCATTTTGAAATTTTTGAGAAACAAATTAAAATATGAGAAATTTTTTGAGATTTTGCAAATAAAAATTCAAAATTTGTATTTTAAATATTTTTGAAATATTTTATAATAAAAATGATATTTATTTAAAAGAGTAAAAAAAATATACCTTTTGAAAAAAAAATGTTAAATTTATTTGTGAAAAATAAAATTACTAAATTATTAGGCACACCCACTAATTGAACCTTTAATCATTTTAGGACAATCTAATCAGTTTAAATTAAAGAGTAAATAACTCCAGATGTTTAAATCAAATTTCACTGAAATTGTCGATCAATCTTGTATGCCCAATATCTTTCTCATATGTAGCCTGATTGAGGCGAGTAACTAGTTAAATTGAGAGTATTGATCAGTAAAATAGAGTGAATGCATTAGACATGTAAAATGGGCCAAATATTCTGGTTAAAATTATGACCCAACTTGCTGACCTCGTGAGAACCTAAGAATCGATGTTAGTAAGTTTTGTGGGCCCCATCATGATGTCTGTTGAACATCAACACCGTGGAATTGATGTGTCCCCTTTAGGTTATGAGATATCTCAAAAATCATCGGTAAACGAAACTCAAGTGGGCCATACCATTTAAAACTATGTGAAGACATCCTAAAAAATATAAAAGCACTTAGTGGGGCCCACATGAGTTTTGGATGCGGTTGAAACTTGCTCTGACCCCTCATCCAAGTGGGACACACATAATGATTGGGTTGGATATGTGAATCACATTTAGTCAAGCCCAATATATGATTATGAATGTTTTAAGGAAACCCCTCTCTACTCCATTTAGGTGAGTTACTAATTACCCTTAGCATACTGAGTAAACTCTGTAGGGTCCACCATTATTTATTTATTTTATCCACTCCGTTCATTTATGTTAACAAATAATTTGATGTCTAAATAACCAAAAGGAAGCATATCTAAAGCTCAAGTGGACCACACCACAGGAAATAGTGTGATTGAACCTTTACCATTGAAAAATTCTTGGAGGCCATAAAAGTACTTTTAGATCAAGCTGATGTTTGTATTTTCTCTTCATTCATATCTTTTTGATATTATGAACAAGTTGGTTGGCAAATAAACATTATTGTGGGCCCAAGGTAGGTATAACGATGGAAATTATTATTCCACACTGTTTTATGTGGCATGGTCCACTTGAGTTTTGGATTTACCAAAAATTTGGGATCAACCCACACCGTTCATCCATTTTTCAAGATCATTTTAGAGAATTATCCAAAAAATGAATAATATCCAAAGATTAAATGGACCACACCATAAATAAGGAGAACAAATTGGCCTCTCCCCCTAACACCAGCCAATGGCTGGCGGTCGGTGCTCTGTGGGTCCCACCATGTTGTATGTGTTTCATCCATGTCGTCCATCTATTTTTAAAGATCATCTTATAGCATGAGACAAAAAAGGAGGTATATCCCAATCTGAAATGGACCACATTACAGGAAACAGTGTTGAATGAGCATCAACCATTAAAAACATTTTTGGGGCCATAAAAGTTTTGGATTGAGATGATTTTTGTTTTCCCCATTCATCTAGGCCTATATGACCTAATAAATAGATTGGATGTCAAATTAACAGTATAGTTGGCCTTAGGAGGATTTTAATGATGGATATCCCCAATCACTATTGTTTTCATGTGGTGTGGTCCACCTGAGATTTATATACCTCTCATTTATGGAATAAATCCCTAAAATGATCTTTAAAAATGGATGAACATAATGGATAAAATACATACATCATGGTGGGGCCCACAGAGCACCGACCACCAGCCACGGGGCTTGTGTCAGGGGGAGTAGCGAGACTAGCTACAGAAGTGATGTCAGCAAGTTTCGTGGGCCCCACCATGATGTATGTTTTGTATCCACATCTTCCATCCATTTAGAGAGATCATTTTAGGGCAATATCTAAAGAATGAGTTAAATCCGAAGCTCCAGTGGACCCCAACATAGAAAAACTGTGGGACAGCGACCCCCACCATTAGAAATTTCTAAATGCCACAAAAGTTTTAGATGAAGCTAATATTTGTGTTTTCCCTTACTTCATGATTAAAATTTTTTTTTCTTTAAACATTTGAACAGGTTGGATTTTAAATAAACATTATGATGGGCTTTAGGATAGTTTCAATGGTGGGAATCACTCTCCCGCTATTTGCTGTGATGGGGTCCACTACAGATTTTTATCTGCCTAATTCTTTGTCTCATGACTTAAAATGATATCTCAAAATGGATGGATGGTGTGGATATAACACAGATGTATATGGAGCTCACTTTTTGGTGGACGTAGCCAAAGGTATGGCTTTTAATGGTGGACGTTCAATCTCGATTGTTTTCCCGTGTTGTGGTCCACTTGAGATTTATATTGATCTCATTTTTTGGGATTAACCCTAAAATGATATAGAGAAATGGATGGACGGCGTGGATTAAAACATATAAATCATGGTGGGGCCTGTAGAGCACTATCAGATGGAAAGCGCAAGTGACGTTACATATTTACTGAGACAATATGTGAGTTTTCTGTTTGATGTAAAACAGTGGTGACTCATTCATATTAATAGTGGTAATGCTATAGAATTATCCAGACCATCTAAATAATGGGTCTAGTTGTTAATGGTTAATATTTATACTTTTTCCTATATAAAACCATCTTAATCATTCAGTAAATGGTCCCTTAAATGTATGGGTATCGATGTAATTGATGTGTTAAATTATTGAAAACTCACAGTTTGCGAATTTGAAACTAATATCTCATTTCAGAAGAGGGATTTCCAAATCCCTCTTTCAAACGATGCTCGAGCTCTTCTTGGTTCCTCATTTTCTTCTTCCGCCGGTGGGTGAGCTCCGAATCTTTGAAGGATTTCAGGCATATCTCTCCTATCGTGGGTGAGCTTCTCTCAAAATCCCTATTTTTATTCCAAAATCCATTCCATCTGTCATTGCTTTCTCTTTTCTTCTCATTGGGCAATGGTTCCGGTTGGCATTGATTGTAACAATGTCGAGATTCGGCAATGTGGAATGGATGCAACTTGGGGAGGATGAAATGAATTTGTCTTTCGTAGGAATAGATGTGATGTAGCTGTGATTAAGACCAACAGGCATTTGAAAGAACTAGCTTTCTTTCCTAGAGAGTGGATCTCATGGATTCGCATTCATTCACTAAATTTGATTAGAATATTTTTCTATTATCTTTTGGATGTGCATTTCATTCACTGTTTCTACTTTTTGCAGCTTGGTTTTGCAGTAACAATGTTAGCACTGCTCGGTATTCCTTTTCCTTTTAGAAGGTGAATCATAAGGATCTTGTCAATGTTAACTAGTAGTGATAATATTGTAGTTCTACATTTAGCATTGTTGTAAGCCTGTTAGAGTATACAGGGTTCAGTTGTATTTCAAACAGTTCCTCTCCTTCGTTTAGATAATGTTTCATACATTCTCCTCACACCACAGATGCTGAGGGTATGAGGAATCAATACACTGGCACCTTCACATCACATGTTTAATTTGTGATCGATATTTATTAAATCTCTGGCTCTTCCATGTTTTGTTTGATGGTATTTGCTCATCGGCTTACAAAGTCTCATATAGAGTTAACAGTTTGTTTACTCTTGGGCAGAAGCAACAATTTGCAATCCCCTCTCTGTATTTGGGGAAGATCATCCTTTTTAATCGGTCTTATTTGGCCTATATTTTCACTCTTTGGACCTTTTTTTTTCAATAAAATTTACTATTACTGATCCAAAAAGAAAGAAAGAAAGAAAGAGAGAGAGAGAGAGAGAGAGAGAGAGAGAGAGAGAGAGAGAGAGAGAGAGAGAGAGAGAGAGAGAGTTGGCAATTAGCTCATCTTTTTTCCTTTTTATTGTTATTTTTCTAAATTTATTTACTGAAACCTTTTGTGACCTATTAGAGGGAAGATAGTTTAAGGTTGACCAATGAATCAGATGAAACAGTAGTGATAATTGTGAATGCTGAAAAAAAGAAGAAGAAAAGAAAACCTCTCGTATTGTATGGTTCTAGCATATAACGACTTAGCCTAAAAAGCTCATTGGATTTCTTCTTCTTGTTCTTGTTCTTCTTTTATTTATTTATTTATTTGATGGGTCCTTTGAATTTTCTGTCTTGAGAAATGGGTTCTTGGCATTTTGGTTTTTAGGTCTATTTTTTGCTTGATTTTTTAGGAAGATCCAGTCCATTCCTTTCATTTTACTACATATATGGCATGTGTTTGATGATCTGAACCGTTGGTTTATCATGGACAAATGTAAATGAATCATAGGCTGAAAATTACACTAACCACACAATTCTAACCATGTGAAAAAGTAGTGTACAAAATCACTAAACTGTAGTTAATGGCTAGGATTATTTGATCAGGATGATGTTTAGTTAATGGTCCATTGGTGGACCTTAAGATGAATGAATAGCTCGGATTATCAATACATGTGCCAAATGTATGTAGGTGGATTGGTTCTTTTCCTTCATTGAATATGCTATCTATTACTACTGTGACACAAGCACTGCTATGATGATAGAAAACCAGAAAACGAGAATGCTCTGTCAGACGTTAATCCTCTACTCAGGTTTGGACATAGTTGTGATCCAAACCATTAAAATAATGATAGAAACTGTGGATGGTCCATCATATCAATGTCTAAAATATGTCTATCCTTACAAAAACTGTGACAGTCTAGATGGTGTGGCGTGCATGTGTTCTACAAAGTGTAAAGGAGCTACATACAGTGAACAAATGCCCATCATACAGAGGCCAGATATGTCCAACAGATCTGTTTTAACCTATTGCTCCTCATCTAAGTTAGGGTCTAAAATAGGATGAGTTACTTCAACGGATCTAATTTTACCTAATTCTCCTCATTTGCTATTAAAGTCTTCATTAGCTCGCATATCTGTTAAAGTAGAAGAGAAGGGTGAAGACTCCTGTCCCAGTCTCTTCACGTTGCCATAGGGTCTTCAAGATTAAGGTCTTGAGCATATTCATTACTTGAACGGCGTGCATCAAAGCTGTCAATGGATCGGCCATCTGAGTCATGTTGGGAGCAAAGACCATGGCAATGTTTCTTGCATCCATCTTGTTAGCTTCTTCTATTTTAATGCAGATAATTCTTGCTCAGTTTAATGCGGATAATTCTTGGAAAAGAGCCATGGTAAGATTAACACTCAAGCATCCTTATTTCAACTTGGAATACATTTATAATTGTAAAAAAAAAAAAGCAGAAGAAAAAGAAAAAAAAAAAGCATGCCAAAACCATAGTTCATCTTATATGTAGTTGAAAATTGGTGGTAGTCACATTCGGTAATTTATATTTCTTGGAGCGTTTATCTGCTATTTGTCCCAGCAACTTGGCTAAACTCTTCTATTTTAGCCAAACCCTTTTCTGAGTGAAATTACAATCTACCTTAACTCTGTGAAGATAATTGTTATATTATGATCTTGTTTTAAATCTTTAGACTCGGGACCTCCTTTATGAGTTTTATTTAGTGGCTACGACCTTTTGAAATGCTAGGTGTCGGCTTTACAGTTTTAGGCTGATAGTGTTTGTAGTTTCATGGATTTCCAAGGACGTGTGCTTTGACAAAAGGCACAGTCGTTGGGGGTCACGGATTAAGTGAGGCAGGGTAACAGTTTAACAATTTAGTGAGTGAGGCCCTGAATGTGTGGCCCACCTCGATGTATGTGTTGTAGATGCATACTGTACATTCATTTTTTCATTTGGTTTTTCAACTCATTTGAGGGCATTATATCAAAATCGAGGTAGATACAAAATCTCAGGTGAATCACAGTAGGGATTTCTGGGGGGCACAAAAGTTTTGGATCAAAATGTTATTTCGTGTTTTCCCTTCATTTAGGTTTTTGTGACCTTATCAACATATTGGATGATAAATAAACAATTAGAGGGCCTTAAGAAAATTTTAATGATAAACTTATTGTCCAATTATATGGTCTAATTTTTAATGGTTCATCTCCATAGTTTTTCTTTTCCTTCACACAAGAGAAGGATGCTAATGTTCATTTCATTTTCCATGTTAATAAAGATAATGACAATTATATTTTGAAATCTATGTATCTTCTACTAACAGAACAATTTACAGGTATATTGCTGTTGGAGATGAATCATTACTCCAAAGCTATGGAGAATGCCCTTTATTGTTGGCGCAACAACAAATATCCAGTTGGCGCAACAACAACTACAAGCACATTTTAGATTATCATAACACATGATGGTCCTAGAACAGACTGCCCAGGTATCTCTAGCTAGCAAATGTGCTTTCTCGAGCCTACTATTTTGGCCAAGCAAATTAATCAAACACCCATAATGCTCGATCTTTGGATCCATCCTAAAATCTCTCTTCATACTAAATTTTGATGCATATTTTGATCCATTCTCTCTCTGAAGCTGTTGTTAGCTGTTTGCTATGGAAGCTTTTTCCTCACTTGCTAAATTTTGCTCTTAGCTGTGGTAGCTATTTTCTTGACCCATAAGAGGAAATAAAGTAGGAAATAAACTTAATGGATGGCTAATTTGCCACTTGTTAGGCAGAGAGTCGGCATGATCGCACTATATGGGTATCAGTTCTGTTTGTATCCCCTTGATGGGCAACCAATTTCAGAATTATATGGAAAGAAAATCTAGTTTAGTGTCAAAGTAGCATGGAAAAGCTTCCTCTGGTTTGGTCAGGTATGGATCTTATATTCTACTTTCTATCAAAAGAGGAAAATAACATCTGTTGTGGACCTAGTTTGCATCCAGTGCCATATATTAGATGGTATCAGTCCTATGATAAGATTGGCAAATGTGTCAATCCATCTAAACCAGCCAATTGGTAGACCAGGTTATGGATGGGACATTGGTTGAAACTATTTCCAACCATTTGTTCTAAGATTTCTTTTTACCATCCAAAAATGCCAAGAAGTGCTCCACTCATGGTATGGTTTGAATCCTCACCCAAGTGCACGAATTAAGGTTTTCTAGGGTTGTGACCATTTAGTAAATGGTTCCAAAATGCATGCTAGATCCTAAATCATACATTAACTACCTCGGGTAGGATTGTGACCATTTAGTAAATAGTACCAAAATGCATGCTAGATCCTAAATCATACATTATCTACCTCAGGTAGGATATGAGATCTTTTAGAACTATTGTTAGCAATGTACCTCCTCCATATTTTGCATGTAATTTTCCTTAGAAGGAAGTGTACTTATTTTCTTATCATAGTGCATCTGAGATCCTTGAAAGTATCCTAGATTAGAAATATGAAATTCTAATTTAGTTGTTTCATTTTGATAAAATTTCAGCCTCCAAGCATTTTATGTTTATGCGCATGTGCTTGTACATGTCTTTTCAGGTTGATCAACCTTTATGTTTGGAATGTATGTGTGTTGTCTGATAAGCTCGATAAAGAGGTCAAAGACGTGAACAGGGACATTAAGGCATATGAAGCCTGTCTTCAACGACTTGAGCTGGAGTCCCGTGATGCTCTTAGTGAAGCTGATTTCCTTCGAGAAAAAAAGGTGCCTGTTTGATTAATGCTGCTTTCATTTTATTTGATTTTGGTAAATGCTTGGTCATGGCTAGTTCATCATTAGAAACAAATGCTTTCCTTCAGTTATTAGTAGACAAGCTCATCTGTTTATTCGAAAATGCAACAGACTCCGTAATGAACAACTTGAGGCTACATACACCTTGAAATTTTTATGAAGCTATGGGATTTGAAGGGAATATTTTATCCTTAACTCAGAGTGAGAAGATCTGCAGTTTGCTGATTATTGATGATTTCATTCCTCTCTGGTTGTTAGAAGCTCTGGAGTACCCAATCTGAACAACACTTGTAGAGATGTCATGGAAATCACATGCATTTAGAAATTTACTTTTTGTGTATAGTTATGGTCCATTGCTCCAACTATAACTAAATAGGTCCATTGCTCCAACTATAACTAAATACTCAAACTTGAGTGAGAAAAACTATATAAGATAGATATATTCTTCTCAACATCTTTGCCAAGTAACATGAGCTTAAGCATCTCTGCACCCCCATTCCAAGATCTTTAGTTTATTTATTTTTTATGCTACTGAAGGTTGAAGAAGAAGAAAGAAGGCTTGAAGCAGCTATTGGAGAAGCTGAGAAACAATAAGCACATCAGTAGATACTGAGCAAATGGAATTATAATTAAAATTAAAGCGCTTCAAAGAACTGGAGGAATGGTGGGTGCTCAACATTTTTATGGTTATGCATAAGTCATGCCTTTGCATTAACTGTTTCATGGACTTGATGACAATGAGCACTTCCAGTGACTGCAGATTTGTGGAACTTTTTATGTAAACTGGATTAGAATGATCATCTTTTCACAACATTCTTCTTGTTTACAAATTTGCATATCGGAGGATACTTCATTATGGCTTGCTTTAAAAGTCATTTTCGTAGATTTCTTTTTCATTTTCTTTTAAAATTTGTGAACATGTATTTTATTTTTATCAATCCATCATATGGAAGTCTTAGATGCTAAATGGTTACCTCTATGAGTTCAAATGTTGCAGGTACTGGCATGAATTCAACAATTTTCAGTTTCAGTTAACTTCTACCACTAGAAATCACATGATCTGTGACAGATGATAAGTACTCGTGCTTAGTGTTCTCTGGTTTTCAGTTTCAGACAACTTCTGCTGCTAGAAATTACATGATCTGTGATAGATGATATGTATTCATGTTTGCCTTTTTTTCTTTTCATATTATAGATATTTTAGTAATTACGTCAACCTCTCCATGAAGATTGGGGTGAATGGATCAAGATTCAAAGGCGATATGTAGGGCGCAATACTGAATTCGGTAAGCTAAAACACTGATAATGCTATGATTTGTTTTGATTTTTTTCTCTGCTTATGTGTAAAACGTTTTGATTTAAATATTAAGAACTACGTAGTGGCTTGATCCCAATCTACCGAACATTGGGTACGTAGGCAGCCCTTTTACTAGACTGTATCAGTGCAGCCACAAATTTTTTTTTCCCTTCTTGTAGTATGGATGCATTTTCATCAAGACTACTTGGCAATAAAAGTGAGGTGGATGTAAGTTCTCGAAACCTTAAATTAATCTTGAATCATTTATATATTTATCACTTCATTTATATGTTGTCGTCAGGGTCAACTTGTAACTCCTCAGAACCCGCTCTGCCGTATGACATTACGGTGCATGACGATTCCCAGTAAAAAAAACTTGTTTGATAATTATGGCTGAAGTCTAAAGACCAAATCTGAAATCTGAAGCCTGAATCTAAATTCTAAAGACTGAATCTGAAATCTAAAGCCTGAATATGAATTCTAAAGCCTGAATCTGAAATCTAAAGTAAAAAAAGTTGTTTGATAATTATGGCTGAAGTCTAAAGACTGAATCTGAAATCTGAAGCCTGAATTGAATGCAAAAGACTGAATCTGAAGTCTGAAGCCTGAATCTGAAATTTGAAGTAAAAAAAAAAAAAAAACTTGTTTGATAATTATGGCCAAAGTTTAAAGACCGAATCTGAAATCTAAAGCCTGAATCTGAATTTTAAAGCCTGCATCTAAAATCTAAAGCTTGAAATCTGAAATCTGAAGGGAAAAAACTTGTTTGATAATTATGACATTCAATTCCCTATAACTATAACTTAAACCCAAACCTAAACCCGATCCTGAACCCGAACCCGATTTCCTAAACCTAAACCTTAACCTATTCTCAATTCCCTATAGCGATAACCTATTACCTACCTATAAGCTTAACCTAAAACCTAAACCATTTCCTAAACCTAAAACCTAAATGTGTTCTCAAATCCCTAAACCTAAACCTACACCTAATCTTAATCTCAACTCCCTAACCTAAACCTAAACCTAAACTTGAAAACCCAAACCTAAACCCGATCCCGAACCTGAACCCGATTTCCTAAACCTAAACCTTAACCTATCCTCAATTCCTTACAGCTATAACATATAACCTACCTATAACCTAAACCTAAAAGTTAACCTAAAACCTAAATGTGTTCTCCAATCCCTAAACCTAAACCTACACCTAATGCTAATCTCAACTCCCTAACCTAAACCTAAACCTAAACTTGAAAACCCAAAGCAAAACCTGATCCCGAACCTGAGTTCGATTTCCTAAACCTAAACGTTAACCTATTCTCAATTCCCTACAGCTATAGCCTATAACCTACCTATAACCTAAACCTATAACCTAAACCTAAACGTAAATCTAAAACCTAAATGTGTTCTCCAATCCCTAATCCTAAACCTACACCTAATGCTAATCTCAACTCCCTAACCTAAACCTAAACCTAAACTTGAAAACCCAAACCAAAACCCGATCCCGAACCCGAACCCGAACCCGAACCCGAACCCGATTTCCTAAAGCTAAACCATAACCGATTCTCAATTCCCTACAACTATAACCTATAACCTACCTATAACCTAAACCTATAATTGAAACCTAAACCTAAAACCTAAATGTGTTGTCAAATCCCTAAAGTTAAACCTACACCTAATGCCAATCTCAAATCCCTTACCTAAACCTAAAACTAAGCTTGAAAACCCAAACTAAAACCCGATCCCGAACCCGAACCTGATTTCCTAAACCTAAACCATAACCGATTCTCAATTCCCTATAGCTATAACCTACAACCTACCCATAACCAAAACCTAAACCTAAACCTAAAAACTAAATGTGTTCTCAAATCCCTAAACCTAAATCCACACCTAATCCTAATCTCAACTCCCTAACCTAAACCTAAACCTAAACTTGAAAACCCAAAACCAAACCCGAACCCGAACCCAAACTCGATTTCCTAAACCTAAACCTTAACCTATTCTCAATTCCCTACAACTATAACTTATAACCCAAACCTAAAACCTAAACCTAAAACCTAAATGTGTTCTCAAATCCCTAAACCTAAACCTACACCTAATCCTAATCTCAACTCCCTAACCTAAACCTAAACCTAAACTTGAAAACCCAAACCTAAACCCGATCCCGAACTCGAACCCGATTTCCTAAACCTAAACCTTAACCTATCCTCAATTCCTTACAGCTATAACATATAACCTTCCTATAACTTAAACCTAAAAGTTAACCTAAAACCTAAATGTGTTCTCCAATCCCTAAACCTAAACCTACACCTAATGCTAATCTCAACTCCCTAACCTAAACCTAAACCTAAACTTGAAAACCCAAAGCAAAACCAGATCCCGAACCCGAGTCCGATTTCCTAAACCTAAACCTTAACCTATTCTCAATTCCCTACAGCTATAACCTATAACCTACCTATAACCTAAACTTATAACCTAAACCTAAACGTAAATCTAAAACCTAAATGTGTTCTCCAATCCCTAATCCTAAACTGTAACGCCCCGAATTTTTGCCAACCTGGGATTAGATGACCTTAGGCAATGGGTTGATCGTAATACCTCATTAACTTGTCAGAACTGAATCCCAAAGTCTAAAGCCGCCTTTGAACTCATTTCCTTCACAAACCTCACCCTTCATCACCTTGATCTTCCAATTTTTCTAATAACTTTCACCCTAGACACTATTTTAAACTAGCTAAGTAGTATAACTTGGATCACTTTATATACAAACTCCAAAGGCCCGAGTACCACTCGACGAATTCACTTAGGACTAAATCCTTTAGAAATGAGACAAAGTAACTAGGTGTGAAACCAGATTAGCTACGAAATCCGTTCGAATCGCTTTAAATACGTTTCTGCAAGACCTAAAACTTGTAGAATCATTGGCGCTAGGTTACCCTAAAGTTTAGAACCAAACTCATTTCCCGTCTGCATCTCGGGAATGAAACGAAACTTCGTATTAGGTCTAGATCGCACATCGGAGTCCGATTAACCCGAAGCTAAGGAACTAGGACCGCCCCTTTGGCTTAACAATCATCTCAAAAATCAGCTCCATCCGATGTTCCATGGCCATTCGTTTCGATTCGGAGCAGGAGTGTGAAAAACACTATTCCCATCCAAAATAAATATCTGGAATAGTGATCTGGCATCATTCGTTGACGCGTCAGTATTAAGCAACCTGACCGTCAGAATCAGACCAAATTACACCCTCGGATTAAGAAAAATTTCAGGAACATTTACATGTACTTGGAATTTCTGATCGTGGCCCACTGACCGTCGAACTGAAAGTGGTCCGCCACGTGTGATCTGGGAATCCGATCGAGTCAAAAACGTAATCCCACGTAGATCCATAGATGGTGAGCTTAAGTTTGACGTTTGGTTCAAGGAGGGCCACCAGAACTTCCCTTTTGAGCTGGAAAAGCGACGAATATCCTATATTAGCAGTACCCCTTGAACCTGAGTCTAATTTCGAAATGTTTTTGGCTATAAAAGGAGCTTAGAACAGCCCCTCTCACAGCCATACGAATTTTGGAGAAAAACCCTAGTGGGAGAGAGAGAAAAGAGAGAGAAGAGCTTGGGTTTTGTGGGAGATCTTCCTCCTACTGCTTTGGACTGTTACACGGCCTACACCGCTTCATTCCAGGTGTTTTCCCGGCGGTTTCCATCCCATTTGAAGGTAAGAAACCCTAACCCTAGGTCTGATTTGAGGTGGGATCGATGTGGGTTGTGTAACGACTAACCGATTCCGCTCTTTAGGCTAGAAATCTCCCGTATACGGAAGTTCTACTACCCTTGCTGATTCGTTTCGTTTCCAGAGGTAAAGGTGAGGACTTTAAGTGTATAAGTTACGGTTTTCAACGCTTTCAATGTCAGATAATGGTAGATTCATGATCTGCATGCAATTGCACATGTACAAAGTGCTTTCCGTTTCTGTTTGATTAACGTTGTGAAATATGGAATTTCACATATTCTAGGTATACGTAGAAATACCGTATACGTATTTTTTTTGGATAAATGTTTGACATGTTTATTTAATGTATGATTATATAATATATGAATAAATTACTAGTTTGGCGAAAGGAATCGCCAAAATACATGTTCACTTGTAAATGCGACGTATGTTGAAATTGTGTATGTTAGAAATACCGTATACGTATTTCTTTTGGAATAATGTTTGACATACTTATTTAATATATGATTATACAATATATGAATAAAATACTAGCTTGGCGAAAGGAATCGCCAGTATTACAAGCTCCCTTGTAAACACTATGTATGTCGGCCTGGGTACACTAGGAAGTACCCTATACGTATAAATTTTTGACATGATTGTCGGGTTTATTTCTTGTATGAATATGATGTATATGTATAAAATATTAGTTTGGCAAAGGGACAACCCTAGTACACATTTCTCTAGCATACGTCATGTATGTTGAAATAGTGCATTCCAAGTGTTGGTGAAATCACTTGTGAGTGTAAGTGCTTAAGTGTTAGAACCTTAGGTAGGTCTTTGAGATGGGATTCTTAGCTACCTTAGAGTCACCTATGACATCCTCCATGTGGTTATTCACTCTAATCACTCGCCTATGAAAAATAAGTATTTGTATCCCTATTTGCATAATGCTTTATAACATGCTTTTGAACATGCTTTGTGACTTGTTTATTAACATGCTTCATGATATGCTTTATAATATGATTGCTAGTGTTCTTGAATTACCATGTTATCATGCCGTATTTCACATGCTATGGTTAGGATTTGACTGAGCTTGGGACTATGTTCATAGTCCGGGCATCCAGATCGACTTGAAGATGTGGTTGGGATTCGTTCCGCCACGCATGATGTGTTGGTGAACCCGTGTCGTACTTCGGTTGGCGGTAGTGGTTGGCCATACGAGGTGCTTCTGTGCTTCATATCGCCCAACTTGTTGTGCGCTCGAGAGCGCCCGAACACGTCAAGTAAACCGTGTGTCTTATGTATGTTCACCATGTTTGGTCGCTAATGCTTGAACCTAGGGTACCAAACTTACCGGTGAAAACCCTTTTAACCATGGTACCTCGATCCGCTAAGACTCATGAGCCGGGCATGGTGGTATGGGACACCGTGGTCGATTTGTCGGCCACGCCGGGCTACGTGCCCCCGTAGTGACCAAGTGAGCAACTTAACTCGTGAGCCGATTATGGTGGTATGGGACACTATATTCGCGCGTCGGCCTACATTGATAAGGTGATGGGGAGTGGTGCAACCTTTGTGCGTAATGTACCCGACACCCTTTGTAGTGACCGCGAGCATATTCGAAGTTGCGGCGTGCCTTAGGGTTCACCGCGATATATAGAGTATGAACTAGGCCTGTTTTCGTATAGTGATGAATCGTTTAAGGGGTGATGGGGAGTGGTGCAACCTTTGTGCGTAATACCACAGCGCAGCTCTCTGCGCAGTGACCTAGAAAACACACCATCGTCTGATATTAACTAGGACTGACGACCCTAGATTGGATCATGTTTGGAAATGATATAAGGGAGGTACCTTAGTTTCCCAATCCTGCTGTTTGAAATGGACTAATTAAAAACTCGGTAATCATGCTCATCATGCATCGCATGTGCCTGGAAGATGTGGAGCACTGTGGGATGTAAGCATGCGCGAACGTGAGATGGTGTCGCATAAGGGAGTATGTCGGTGAGGGCATCCATCATACCTGCATTCATACTTGCATTAATCAGAGTAACTAGGAGTGCTTGATTTACTGCTTTATCATTACTGCTTGACTGCATCGATAACATGTTAGCTTATGCTTTATTGTTCCACTGAGTTAGCTACTCACTCCCACGTTACGAGACGGTGTTGTACACACCAAACAGAATTGTTAAATTTCAGATGATGGCGATGCTTATGAAGCAGAGCCGGACTATTTCTATGGTGATGAGGAGGAGTTTTCCTATCTGTATCTCTCTGACAGGTCTATGAAGATCTGGTATTGTACTGACGGGGCTATGGTATTTGGGATAGGAGACATTACACGCCATCACATTAGGTATATTTTAGAACTGTCCTTGTAATTATTTAACCTGGTAATGTTATCACACTCTGGAGACTCATCATAGTTTATATATTTTATCTATCTATCATAGTCTTCTGCTTGCAAATTTAACTGTCTCTGAAGTATGATATGTTGTTTTGGTTTAATCTCACTCATGTTCAATGCACGAATACAGTCAACATTCAATCATCATTCATTTTGTTGCATAAGTGATGTTCTGGAACTCGGGAGTTGAGTTTATGCTCGACCCCCGATTTTCAGGGCGTTACAAGATGGTATCAGAGCATGATTTTGATTAAACCGGACCTGGGTTATGGTCACACGGCGCACACTAACGCACTCTGACTTAGGAGGGAGCGACGAAACGTAGAAACTGACTTAGGATTTTCTAAATTCGCCGAACGGCAAAACCGACCGAAATCGACCGCTGATTTTGGGCCCGCACGCACCCATGATCACGCAAAATAATCCCGATCACTTCTAGGCCGTCAGTCGACGGGTTTGAGTCGTTTCTTAGAGACGAATGTTCTTAGGTTGTGGGTCAATCACAACATCAAAGCCTAAAACCCCTTTTTACCCAATTTCTTCAAAATCTCTCCTTGCACCACTTCATTCTTTAAATTTTTTTTCATCCTTTCATACCAGATATAAATTCTAATGTATAAATGATGAAGAATAATACTTAAACAAAAAGTTACTATAAATAGTAAATATATGTATAAATTGGACTTTTGACCATTCAAACTTTAGAATCTGACCAAGTAAATAGGTTAATTGGATAGATCAGCTCCTCCTACCTGAAAATCATATGCCACACATCATATAAACGCATTCCAGTTTGCAATTTGACACCGAAAACATCTCAAATGGAGTTAGGGGCCATACTATGCGATCCGGGGGGACCCAGGATAGACCCGGGGTACCATTGGCCCCTTGGGAGGGTGGAGAACACCCCCCAGCTGCGGTGGTGCGGCACCGGACAAGTTGGACCGCGGCGGACCGCGGCCCAGCGGGCCCGGGCTTGCCCGTTTTCGGCCACAATTTTTCTGCAAATTTGGTCTGACTTTGAAAAGTCATAACTCCCTCGTTATAACTCCGAATTAGGTGATTCAAAAGCCATATTTAAGCTTGACAAGTCTAGTTTCATATAAAAATAAGTAAAAAATATAATAAATTATTTAATATAGTTAAACATGGGTCATTGTGTCAACTATCCAAAAATTATTAGTTTGGACAGCTGCTGCTTCTTGAATTTTTTAGAATTTTTTTACAAGATGAAATCTAATGAAATTTGGTAGAGATGAAGTATACTTGATGATGAACTACTAGAAAAATAATTAAAATAATAGACTAACTAGAAATACCAGAAAAGGCGTAGAACTTCCATAGGTCTGTGTGGTGCCCACCAAATTTTGTGGGGGCCCCTGTTTCACGTCCGTTTTGCCCCTCTCTCTCAACTACACCTCCAAGCTCTCTGTTTCTCCAAAAATTATTATTTTTACTCTCAAATCTTTCTCTCAATCACTCAATCCCTCATTTTCAGCTACAACCCATCCATTTTCTTCCCTTCCCTTCTTCATTCCCTGCCTTTTTGGCCCTTACAATCCCTGATGAGACTCCAATCCGTGGAGAACCAAAAAAAAAACTCCAGCCCCCCATTTTCCTTATCCTCATTTTCCATGGCTCTATCCGAGCTCATCCATATGTTGTCTTGTAGTTTGCGTCGGCTACTATCTTAGGGTGGTTATGTTTTCCTGATGATAGGTGTAGTAGTTGGTATGATGTTCTAGATGCGTGAGGACGTTTAGGGCCCGTTCAGCCAACCGCATTAAGTAAGATTAGGTGAATAGAATTGTAAAAGTAATAATAAATGTATATGTAGGGTATGGCCCCTAGATTGGGTGTATCCTATGTCTTCCGACACCATGTTTAGAATGTATGCAATTAAGAGTAAATTTCGAGAATTCCTTTCCAATAACACTTAGAAATTTTTCCATCGTGGGGTATGGAAAATCCCATCTCACGTTTTTCCAACACCAGGCTCATTTTCCCAGGCCTATAAAATTTAATCCCCTCCCACCCTCCTACCAACCATGTCACACCCAATCCCAAGGTAGGATTAGTAATGCGGTCCCATTTAATACAATTTAAGGCCACTGGCCAAATTGTGTTAAAGTGATAAAGTCCCTTGATATACATTAACCCACCACACTCTGATAGCTTAAGCTTTTGGAGTAAATGGTTGTTTGATAGATAGGCCCATAGAGTTTGGACCTAGAGCGATACTCCTATTTTTGACAGACCTGACCATATAGGAAATCCAACAAATTAATAATACAAACTCCAGGATCTTCTTAACTGGTGTGAGCATGTGTGAAAAGCTCGAGCGTCAAGTACCATACAACTCAATTCCACTTAGACAACGTTTGACCCTACACGATGAATAATTTCTTGTATTAGAAATGATCTGAAATCATCTAGTGTGTAAGCATAGACTAATAGATTACCACTATTCATAAATTGAGACTAGGACTCTTGGTTCTACTACGGAACGTAAAAGACCGATTATGCTAAGATAATTGCAAGATAGTTGAAAGATGGACTTAGTTAATAGGCTGGGTTAGGTTGGAGTGAGACCTCACTCCTTCGTCGGACCCCTTAATACTCATAGGCTCCTTTAATAATTCTTAGAAACGTTGTTTGATTAGAAACTATTCACGCTCATAGAAAACTTATATATCCATTGGATTTAATGTTAGATCAAATCAATACACCCTCAGAATTGCCTTCTCAAGGACTTAGTACAATCGGGGACACGGGGCAGAGAAACTACACATTAGCGAGGTATTCGCGGTTTGAATCGAATTCTCAATCCTGGTAGTGACCAATGAACCCTATGCTCTGATCAAGCAGAAGGTCGGGATCAGCTAGGATTAAGGACTGATACGATGATTTTCTATCTTCGCGAGGCAGAAGGTCTATGTATCCGGCTCAGACCCACTACGCAACTTTCTTCCGTGTTGGCTTGACCACTTACAACCAAAAGTTTATAACTTTGTCTTTGAGAAGTGTGAGAATATATAGCTAATAGAAATATTTCCTTTTAGGCCTAAGGAATTTCCCAAGTGAACAACTGACAGTTAAGAATCAGGTCCCAAATCGCATGCCATGTCAGCATTCGTATTGTGCTTATGAACGTAAAAAGATAGCCTGCCTATTAAGCTAGACATGATTAAATAGGATAAGTCTGAACCGTGACAAAAAAAAAATTCCTTGGTAGAATTAGGCATCCCGCCACAAACTCACACCTGACCCCGAATCAACCACAATACCCTTCATCTTTAGCTCCTTTCTATGACCATAGGTATCAATGCCATAATACACAACATTGATGAAAAGAAGACCAATGTAGTGGGAGATCGCATCCCATTTCATGTCAAGGATAGATCCTAAACTACACCTTGTTCTGATATACGGAGCAAGACATAAATCTTGAGCCTTGAGGGCGAAAATAAATTTTAAGGGGGGTAGGACATGATGAACCCGCTCTAGTTAGGTCACCTAATACACCTCTTTGACCTGGGTGGCACAGCGGAAACGTGGTGGACCCTACCCCACTGGCCAGATCGAAACGGTGCTCGTTAACATATGCACATTATAGAAGCCCTAACAAGTTTTACTATGAAACCATTTTAGGATGATCTAGTAAGATTTGATTCACCCTTTCCTTGGACATAGATAATATCGAGGACTCTCTTAGACTAAGACCTAAAGGGCAACCTTAGAATAAATAATTTGAGCCTTTCAATGATGGACATTCCCTACTCTTAGAGAGTGATCGGACTACTGAGTTACTGACATCTACAAGTGCGAAGTTTTCGCGGCTTGACCCAATTCCCAATCCTGGGTGACTACCGATGGACTCTCTGCTGACGAGCGGACGACCAGGATCCACCAGGATTCGGAAGGGATACGATGAGCTTCCTACCCTGGCCCGGTGGATGATCGATGTATCGGGATCGAGCCCACTATTACCGTCTCTCCGTGTTGGTCAAACAATGAAAACAACTATCTTACTCTAAATTGTGGGAATTGTCGTCGAGACTCCAAATAGGTAAAGAAATAAATGGTAGCAAACCATCAGGGTATGAGAAATGGATGAAGAATTAAGTTTTAAGGGGGGTAGACTAAAAGGAACCAGACTAGTATATACCCTACCACGCGTAGGAACTCGAAATCAATAAGTCTTAGGCAAATGAAATAATAGAAATCTTTCCTTATTACCCTTAGGCAATTTCGGGACGAAATTTTGTTTTAAGGGGGGTAGATTGTAACGCCTCGGATTTTTTCCAACCTGGGATTAGATGACCTTAGGCAATGGGTCGATCGTAATACCTCATTAACTTGTCAGAACTGAATCCCAAAGTCTAAAGCCGCCTTTGAACTCATTTCCTTCACAAACCTCACCCTTCATCACCTTGATCTTTCAATTTTTCTAATAACTTTCACCCTAGACACTATCTTAAACTAGCTAAGTAGTATAACTTGGATCACTTTATATACAAACTCCAAAGGCCTGAGTACCACCTCGACCAGAATTCACTTAGGACTAAATCCTTTAGAAATGAGACAAAGTAACTAGGTGTGAAACCAGATTAGCTACGAAATCCGTTCGAATCGCTTTAAATACGTTCTGCAAGACCTAAAACTTGTAGAATCATTGGCGCTAGGTTACCCTAAAGTTTAGAACCAAACTCATTTCCCGTCTGCTCTCGGAAATGAAACGAAACTTCGTATTAGGTCTAGATCGCACATCGGGAGTCCGATTAACCCGAAGCTAAGGAACTAGGACCGCCCCACTGGGCTTAACAATCATCTCAAAAATCAGCTCCATCCGATGTTCCATGGCCATTCGTTTCGATTCTGAGCGAGGGAGTGTGAAAAACACTATTCCCATCCAAAATAAATATCCGGAATAGTGATCTCGGCATCATTCGTTGACGCGTCAAGATAAGCAACCCGACCGTCGAGAATCGGACCAAATTACACCCTCGGATTAAGAAAAATTTCAGGAACATTTACATGTACTTGGAATTTCTGATCGTGGCCCACTGACCGTCGAACTGAAAGTGGTCCGCCACGTGTGATCTGGGAATCCGATCGAGTCAAAAACGTAATCCCACGTAGATCCATAGATGGTGAGCTTAAGTTTGACGTTTGGTTCAAGGAGGGCCACCAGAACTTCCCTTTTGAGCTGGAAAAGCGACGAATATCCTATATTAGCAGTACCCCTTGAACCTGAGTCTAATTTTGAAATATTTTTGGCTATAAAAGGAGCTTAGAACAGCCCCTCTCACAGCCATACGAATTTTGGAGAAAAACCCTAGAGGGAGAGAAAGAAAAGAGAGAGAAGAGCTTGGGTTTTGTGGGAGATCTTCCTCCTACTGCTTTGGACTGTTACACGGCCTACACCGCTTCATTCCAGGTGTTTTCCTGGCAGTTTCCATCCCATTTGAAGGTAAGAAACCCTAACCCTAGGTCTGATTTGAGGTGGAATCGATGTGGGTTGTGTAACGACTAACCGATTCCGCTCTTTAGGCTAGAAATCTCCCGTATACGGAAGTTCTACTACCCTTGCTGATTCGTTTTGTTTCCAGAGGCAAAGGTGAGGACTTTAAGTGTATAAGTTACGGTTTTCAACGCTTTCAATGTCAGATAATAGTAGATTCATGATCTGCATGCAATTGCACATGTACAAAGTGCTTTAGTTTCTCTGTTTCGATTAACGTTGTGAAATATGGAATTTCACATATTCTAGGTATACGTAGAAATACCGTATACATATTTTTTTTGGATAAATGTTTGACATGTTTATTTAATGTATGATTATATAATATATGAATAAAATACTAGTTTGGCGAAAGGAATCGCCAAAATACATGTTCACTTGTAAATGCGACGTATGTTGAAATTGTGTATGTTAGAAATACCGTATACGTATTTCTTTTGGAATAATGTTTGACATACTTATTTAATATATGATTATACAATATATGAATAAAATACTAGCTTGGCGAAAGGAATCGCCGTATTACAAGCTCCCTTGTAAACACTATGTATGTCGAAACTGGGTACACTAGGAAGTACCCTATACGTATAAATTTTGCTGACATGATTGTCAGGTTTATTTGCTGTATGAATATGATGTATATGTATAAAATATTAGTTTGGCAAAGGGACAACCCTAGTACACATTTCTCTAGCATACGTCATGTATGTTGAAATAGTGCATTCCAAGTGTTGGTGAAATCACTTGTGAGTGTAAGTGCTTAAGTGTTAGAACCTTAGGTAGGTGCTGAGATGGGATTCTTAGCTACCTTAGAGTCACCTATGACATCCTCCATGTGGTTATTCACTCTAATCACTCGCCTATGAAAAATAAGTATTTGTATCCCTATTTGCATAATGCTTTATAACATGCTTTTGAACATGCTTTGTGACTTGTTTATTAACATGCTTCATGATATGCTTTATAATATGATTGCTAGTGTTCTTGAATTACCATGTTATCATGCCGTATTTCACATGCTATGGTTAGGATTTGACTGAGCTTGGGACTATGTTCATAGTCCAGGCATCCGGTATCAGACTTGAAGATGTGGTTGGGATTCGTTCCGCCACGCATGATGTGTTGGTGAACCCGTGTCGTACTTCGGTTGGCGGTAGTGGTTGGCCATACGAGGTGCTTCTGTGCTTCATATCGCCCAACTTGTTGTGCGCTCGAGCCAGCCGAACACGTCAAGTAAACCGTGTGTCTTATGTATGTTCACCATGTTTGGTCGCTAATGCTTGAACCTAGGGTACCAAACTTACCAGTGAAAACCCTTTTAACCATGGTACCTCGATCCGCTAAGACTCATGAGCCGGGCATGGTGGTATGGGACACCGTGGTCGAGCTGTCGGCCTACGCTGGGGCTACGTGCCTCCCCGTAGTGACCAGTGAGCAACTTAACTCGTGAGCCGATTATGGTGGTATGGGACACTATATTCGCGCTGTCGGCCTACATTGATAAGGTGATGGGGAGTGGTGCAACCTTTGTGCGTAATGTACCATGACACCCTTTGTAGTGACCGCGAGCATATTCTCGAAGTTGCGTAGCGTGCCTTAGGGTTCGCCGTGATATATAGAGTATGAACTAGGCCTGTTTCGTATAGTGATGAATCGTTTAAGGGGTGATGGGGAGTGGTGCAACCTTTGTGCGTAATGTGACTCGGCACAGCGAGCCTCTTCAAGTGACCTAGAAAACACACCATCGTCGATATTAACTAGGTGACGACCCTAGATTGGATCATGTTTGGAAATGATATAAGGGAGGTACCTTAGTTTCCCAATCCCGTCTTTGTTTGAAATGGACTAATTAAAAACTCGGTAATCATGCTCATCATGCATCGCATGTGCCCGGGAAGATGTGGAGCATTGTGGGATGTAAGCATGCACGAACGTGAGATGGTGTCGCATAAGGGAGTATGTCGGTGAGGGCATCCATCATACCTGCATTCATACTTGTATTAATCAGAGTAACTAGGAGTGCTTGATTTACTGCTTTATCATTATCGCTTGATCGCATCGATAACATGTTAACTTATGCTTTATTGTTCCCTTTGAGTTAGCTACTCACTCCCACGTTATGACGGTGTTGTACACACCAAACAGTAATTGTTGAATTTCAGATGATGGCGATGCTTATGAAGCAGAGCCGGACTATTTCTATGGTGATGAGGAGGAGTTTTCCTATCTGTATCTCTCTGACAGGTCTATGAAGATCTGGTATTGTACTGACGGGGCTATGGTATTTGGGATAGGAGACATTACATGCCATCACATTAGGTATATTTTAGAACTGTCCTTGTAATTATTTAACCTGGTAATGTTATCACACTCTGGAGACTCATCATAGTTTATATATTTTATCTATCTATCATAGTCTTCCGCTTGCAAATTTAATTGTCTCTGGAGTATGATATGTTGTTTTGGCTTAATCTCACTCATGTTCAATGCACGAATACAGTCAACATTCAATCATCATTCATTTTGTTGCATAAGTGATGTTCTAGAACTCGGGAGTTGAGTTTATGCTCGACCCCCGATTTTCAGGGCGTTACATAAACCTACACCTAATGCTAATCTCAACTCCCTAGCCTAAACCTAAACCTAAACTTGAAAACCCAAACCAAAACCCGATCCCGAACCCGAACCCGATTTCCTAAAGCTAAACCATAACCGATTCTCAATTCCCTACAACTATAAACTATAACCTACCTATAACCTAAACCTATAATCGAAACCTAAACCTAAAATCTAAATGTGTTGTCAAATCCCTAAACCTAAACCTACACCTAATGCCAATCTCAAATCCCTTACCAAAACCTAAAACTAAGCTTGAAAACCCAAACCAAAACCCGATCCCGAACCCGAACCTGATTTCCTAAACCTAAACCATAACCGATTCTCAATTCCCTATAGCTATAACCTACAACCTACCCATAACCAAAACCTAAACCTAAAATCTAAACCTAAACCTAAACCTAAAAACTAAATGTGTTCTCAAATCCCTAAACCTAAATCCACACACTAATCCTATTCTCAACTCCCTAACCTAAACCTAGACCTAAACTTGAAAACTCAAAACCAAACCCGAACTCGAACCCGAACTCGATTTCCCAAACCTAAACCTTAACCTATTCTCAATTCCCTACAATTTATAACTTATAACCCAAACCTAAAACCTAAACCTAAACCTAAACCTAAAACCTAAATGTGTTCTCAAATCCCTAAACCTAAACCTACACCTAATCCTAATCTCAACTCCCTAACCTAAACCTAAACCTAAACTTGAAAACCCAAACCAAAACCCGATCCCGAACCCGAACCCGATTTCCTAAACCTAAACCTTAACCTATCCTCAATTCCCTATAGCTATAACCTATAACCTACCTATAACCTAAACCTAAACGTAAACCTAAAACCTAAATGTGTTCTCCAATCCCTAAACCTAAACCTACACCTAATGCTAATCTCAATGCCCTAACCTAAACCTAAACCTAAACTTGAAAACCCAAAGAAAAACCCGATCCCGAACCCGAACCTGAACCCGATTTCCTAAACCTAAACCTTAACCTATTCTCAATTCACTACAGCTATAACCTATAACCTACATATAACCTAAACCTAAACCTAAAAACTAAATGTGTTCTCAAATCCCTAAACCTAAATCCACACCTAATCCTAATCTCAACTCCCTAACCTAAACCTAAACCTAAACTTGAAAACCCAAAACCAAACCCGAACCTGAACCCGAACTCGGTTTCCCAAACCTAAACCTTAACCTATTCTAAATTCCCTACAACTATAACTTATAACCCAAACCTAAAACCTAAACCTAAACCTAAGCCTAAAACCTAAATGTGTTCTCAAATCCCTAAACCTAAACCTACACCTAATCCTAATCTCAACTCCCTAACCTAAACCTAAACCTAAACTTGAAAACCCAAACCTAAACCCGATCCCGAACCTGAACCCGATTTCCTAAACCTAAACCTTAACCTATCCTCAATTCCTTACAGCTATAACATATAACCTACCTATAACCTAAACCTAAAAGTTAACCTAAAACCTAAATGTGTTCTCCAATCCCTAAACCTAAACCTACACCTAATGCTAATCTCAACTCCCTAACCTAAACCTAAACCTAAACTTGAAAACCCAAAGCAAAACCAGATCCCGAACCCGAGTCCGATTTCCTAAACCTAAACCTTAACCTATTCTCAATTCCCTACAGCTATAACCTATAACCTACCTATAACCTAAACTTATAACCTAAACCTAAACGTAAATCTAAAACCTAAATGTGTTCTCCAATCCCTAATCCTAAACCTACACCTAATGCTAATCTCAACTCCCTAGCCTAAACCTAAACCTAAACTTGAAAACCCAAACTAAAACCCGATCCCGAACCCGAACCCGATTTCCTAAAGCTAAACCATAACCGATTCTCAATTCCCTACAACTATAACCAATAACCTACCTATAACCTAAACCTATAATCGAAACCTAAACCTAAAACCTAAATGTGTTGTCAAATCCCTAAACCTAAACCTACACCTAATGCCAATCTCAAATCCCTTACCGAAACCTAAAACTAAGCTTGAAAACCCAAACCAAAACCCGATCCTGAACCCGAACCTGATTTCCTAAACCTAAACCATAACCGATTCTCAATTCCCTATAGCTATAACTTACAACTTACCCATAACCAAAACCTAAACCTAAAACCTAAACCTAAACCTAAACCTAAAACCTAAATGTGTTCTCAAATCCCTAAACCTAAATCCACACCTAATCCTAATCTCAACTCCCTAACCTAAACCTAAACCTAAACTTGAAAACCCAAAACCAAACCCGAACCCGAACCCAAACTCGATTTCCTAAACCTAAACCTTAACCTATTCTCAATTCCCTACAACTCTAACTTATAACCCAAACCTAAAACCTAACCTAAACCTAAACCTAAAACCTAAATGTGTTCTCAAATCGATAAACCTAAACCTACACCTAATCCTAATCTCAACTCCCTAACCTAAACCTAAACCTAAACTTGAAAACCCAAACCTAAACCCCATCCCGAACTTGAACCCGATTTCCTAAACTTAAACCTTAACCTATCCTCAATTCCTTATAGCTATAACATATAACCTACCTATAACCTAAACCTAAAAGTTAACCTAAAACCTAAATGTGTTCTCCAATCCCTGAACCTAAACCTACACCTAATACTAATCTCAAACTCCCTAACCTAAACCTAAACCTTAACCTATTCTCAATTCCCTACAGCTATAACCTATAACCTACCTATAACCTAAACCTATAACCTAAACCTAAACGTAAATCTAAAACCTAAATGTGTTCTCCAATCCCTAATCCTAAACCTACACCTAATGTTAATCTCAACTCCCTAACCTAAACCTAAACCTAAACTTGAAAACCCAAACCAAAACCCGATGCCGAACCCGAACCCGATTTTCTAAAGCTAAACCATAACCGATTCTCAATTCCCTACAACTATAACCTATAACCTAAACCTATAATTGAAACCTAAACCTAAAACCTAAATGTGTTGTTAAATCCCTAAACCTAAACCTACACCTAATGCCAATCTCAAATCCCTTACCTAAACCTAAAACTAAGCTTGAAAATCCAAACCAAAACCCGATCCCGAACTCGAACCTGATTTCCTAAACCTAAACCATAACCGATTCTCAACTCCCTATAGCTATAACCTACAACCTACCCATAACCAAAACCTAAACCTAAAACCTAAACCTAAACCTAAACCTAAAAACTAAATGTGTTCTCAAATCCCTAAACCTAAATCCACACCTAATCCTATTCTCAACTCCCTAACCTAAACCTAGACCTAAACTTGAAAACTCAAAACCAAACCCGAACCTGAACCCGAACTCGATTTCCCAAACCTAAACCTTAACCTATTCTCAATTCCCTACAGCTATAACTTATAACCCAAACCTAAAACCTAAACCTAAACCTAAACCTAAAACCTAAATGTGTTCTCAAATCCCTAAACCTAAACCTACACCTAATCCTAATCTCAACTCCCTAACCTAAACCTAAACCTAAACTTGAAAACCCAAACCTAAACCCGATCCCGAACCCGAACCCGATTTCCTAAACCTAAACCTTAACCTATCCTCAATTCCCCGTAGCTATAACCTATAACCTACCTATAACCTAAACCTAAACGTAAACCTAAAACCTAAATGTGTTCTCCAATCCCTAAACCTAAACCTACACCTAATGCTAATCTCAATGCCCCTAACCTAAACCTAAACCTAAACTTGAAAACCCAAAGAAAAACCCGATCCCGAACCCGAACCTGAACCCGATTTCCTAAACCTAAACCTTAACCTATTCTCAATTCACTACAGCTATAACCTATAACCTACATATAACCTAAACCTATAACCTAAACCTAAACGTAAACCTAAAACCTAAATGTGTTCTCCAATCCCTAATCCTAAACCTACACCTAATGCTAATCTCAACTCCCTAACCTAAACCTAAACCTAAACTTGAAAACCCAAACCTAAACCCGATCCTGAACCTGAACCCCATTTCTTAAAGCTAAACCATAACCAATTCTCAATTCCCTATAGCTATAACCTATAACCTACCTATAACCTAAACTATAACCTAAACCTAAACCTAAAACCTAAATGTGTTGTCAAATCCCTAAACCTAAACCTACACCTAATGCTAATCTCAACTCCCTTACCTAAACCTAAAACTAAACTTGAAAACCCAAACGAAAACCCAATCCGAACCCGAACCCGATTTCCTAAACCCAAACCATAACTGATTCTCAATTCCCTATAGCTATAACCTATAACCTACCTATAGCCTACCTATAACCTAAACCTAAAACCTAAATGTGTTCTCAAATCCCTAAACCTAAACCCACACCTAATCCTATTCTCAACTCCCTAACCTAAACCTAAACCTAAACTTGAAAACCCAAACCTAAACCCGATCTCGAACCCGAACCCGATTTCCTAAACCTAAACCTTAACCTATTCTCAATTCCCTACAGCTATAACCTATAACCTAAACCTAAACCTAAAACCTAAATGTGATCTCAAATCCCTAAACCTAAACCCACACCTAATCCTATTCTCAACTTCCTAACCTAAACCTAAACCTAAACTTGAAAACCCAAACATAAACCGATCTCGAACCCGAACCCGATTTCCTAAACCTAAACCTTAACCTATTCTCAGTTCCCTACAGCTATAACCTATAACCTAAACCTAAAACCTAAACCTAAACCTAAACCTAAAACCTAAATGTGTTCTTAAATCCCTAAACGTAAACCTACACCTAATCCTAATCTCAACTCCCTAACCTAAATAAGCCTAAACTTGAAAACCCAAACCTAAACTCCGATCCCGAACCCGAACCCGATTTCCTAAACCTAAACCTTAACCTATTCTCACTTCCCTAAAGCTATAACCTATAACCTTAACCTAAACCTAACCAAAACCTATAACCTAAACCTATAACCTTAACCTAAACTTAAAATCTAAACCTAAACCTAAACCAAAACCTATAACATACCTAAACCAAAACCTATATCCTAAACCTTAACCTATAACCTATAAGCTATAACCTAAACTTGTAACCTTAACCTAAACCTATATCCTAAACCTATAAACTAAAAATTAAACCTAAACCTAAACTTAAAACCTAAATGTATTCTCAAATCCCTAAACCTAAACCTACACCTGATCCTGATCTCAACCGCTGAGATGATATCGCAGAGAGAGAACTCATGCAGCTATAGGTCATCGTCAATGACATCAAAGAGCAACTAGAGAGGAAGAGTGAGCAGCTGGAGAGGCAGATGGAGGAGCAGCAGAGGAGGATGGAGGAGCTAACGAGGCAGAGGGAGGAGCAGGAGAGGAGGAGGATGGAGGAGCAGGCGAGGCTGAGGGAGGAGTAGGAGAGGAGGATGGAGGAGCTGACGAGGCAGAGGGAGGAGCAGGAGAGGATGAGGATAGAGGAGCATGTGAGGCTGAGGGAGGAGCAGGAGAGGAGGATGAAGGAGATGCAGGTGGAGCATGAGCGACGGATAGCGGATATGTTTCAGGCTCTCACCGCATGCTTACCTATCGATGCCCCACCACCTCCGCCTCCATCTTTGTGATTTTTTATATTTTATTTTTAATGTTAAACTTATATGTATTTATGCATGATGTAGTTTATGTTTGGATGGATTTATTTATGTACTTTGGAGTTAAATGGATGTGAATGTGAATATGATTAAATATATTACATAACAGGTGTATATTAAGAAATATATTGTAACAGGTGTATATTAGGTGTATATCAAGAATTTTGTGCTGGAATATGAGGGAAAAAAAACTTTTACCTACGAAAATTTTTGTAGGTAAAAGTCTCATCAAAGTTTTTACCTATGAAAATTTTCGCAGGTAAAAGTCTCATCCAAGTTTTTACCTACGAAAAGTTTCGTAGTTAAAAGTCTTATCCATGTTTTTACCTACGAAACTATTCGTAGCTAAACGTTTTGTAAGTATTTTTACCTACAATATCATTCGTAGTTAAAAGTTTTGGTAAATATTTTAACTACAAAATTATTCGTAGGATAATGTTTGGTAAATATTTTTACCTACGAAAATATGCGTAGGTAAAAGAATTTTTAGCTACGAAATTGATGGTAGGTAAAAGGTTTCTAAGTATTGTTACCTACAAATATATTTGTGGGTAAAAGTCTTGTAAATACCTTTTAGCTACGAAACTATTGGTAGGTAAAAAGTGTTTTCAATATTTTTAGTTATGAAAATATTCGTAGGTAAAAAGTCTTGTAAATATCTTTAGCTACGAAATTGTTGGTAGGTAAAAAGTGTTTTAAATATTTTTAGCTACGAAAATATTCGTACGTAAAAAGTCTTGTAAATATTTTCAGCTACGAAATTGTTGGTAGGTAAAAATTGTTTTAAATATTTTTAGCTACGAAATTGTTGGTAGGTAAAAAGTCTTGTAAATATTTTTAGCTACGAAAATATTTGTAGGTTAAAAGTCTTTAAATATTTTTAGCTACGAAATTGTTGGTACTTAAAAAGTCTTGTAAATATTTTTACCTACAAAAGTATTCGTAGGTAAAAAGTTTTGTCAATATTTTTACCAACGGAAATTAGTGTTGGTAAAATGTTTTGCCTATGAAAAATTTCATCGGCAAAAGTCTTACCTTTGCCAACGAAAATTTTTTTTCATGGGTAAAAGGTGTTCCCCTCGGACTTTTAATGAGAAATTTGCCAACGAAAAATTTCGCGGGTAAAACTTTTTGCCTACGAAAATAAGACTTTTGCCTACAAAAATTTTCATTGGTAAAAGTGGCTTTTCTTGTAGTGAGCGATGGCTTTCTGAACTTCATTGGGGATATATTGTTATAAAGTTATGTCATTCAGTCTCAAGAACGCAGGGGCGACGTATCAAAGGGTAATGCAAAATATATTTCAAGACATGATGCATAAGCATGTAGAGTGTTATGTGGACAATTTGGTGGTCAGGTCAAATCATCATGAGGAACACCGCGAACATTTGTCTTCAATCTTCCACCAAATCAGAAAGAAACAGTTAAAGATGAACTCAGCCAAATGTGCATTAGGAGTATCGTCAGGAAAATTCCTTAGTTTCGAGGTAAGACACAGAGGTAACGAGATAGATCCAGAAAAAGTTAGAGTTACTCGAGATATGCCACCCCCGAAAATGTTGACAGAGCTAAAAAGCTTGCAAGGCAAGTTAGTATATATCCGCCATTTTATCTCGAACATGGCAGGAAGATGTTAGCCGTTTTCTTTTTTGATGAAGAAGGGAGCAGAATTTGTATGGGACAAATCCTGTCAAAACGCCTTTGATTTGATAAAAGAACTGTTGAAACAACCCCCAGTATTAACGGCCCCAGTAAAAGGAAGACCTCTCATTTTGTATATATCAGCAGCCGAGAATTCACTAGGGGCCTTATTAGCACAAGTGAACGAAAATGGGAAAGAAGCGGCACTTTATTATTTAAGTCGAACCTTGATTGGCGCAGAATGCAATTATACATCAATCGAAAAAATATGCTTGACATTGGTATTTGCAGTTTAGAAAGTAAGATATTATTGTCTGTCCCATGATATAACCTTGATATCCCGAACAGACCCCATCAAGTTTTTGATGACAAGGCCAATGTTGTCGGGGAGGTTGGCGAAGTGGATGTTGCTATTGTCAGAATATGCGATTATGTACGAACCGGCGAAAGCAGTAAAAGGACAGGCAATGGCAGATTTTCTAGCAGCTTATCCTGTGACGGACTGTGAAGCCATTTTCGATGAATTTCCTAATGAACAGGTCATGATGACAGAATTGCCAAATGTGTGGCAAATGTTCTTTGATGGGGCGGCCTGGGTAGCGGGAGCAGGTGCCGGAGTAATATTCATTACCCCCCAAGGCAATTTGTTGCCTTACTCTTTCATGCCGGGTATTGCATTTACAAATAATGAAGCCAAGTATAATGCCCTTATCATTAGGATGGAAATAGCCAGCGAACTGGAAATAAAAACACTACGAATTTATGGGGATTCTAAGCTAGTCATAAATCAGTTGACAACTGAATTCAAAACAAGGAAACAGGAACTTCTGCCATAATGTCGAAGGGCGCAGCATTTGTTGGAACAATTTCTGAACGTTAAAATCAAGCATACATCACGACATGAGAACGTGAGGACCGATGTTTTGGCTAGTTTAACAGGAGCATTGTCTCATCCAAATCGAAGTCCCCTGTAAGTGACAATAGAAGAAAGGAGATTCTTGCCCTCAGCAGACATAATCAGTGACACAATGGAAGCACTCCCTATATCATGCCTAGAAATGACAATAGATGATTGGCGTCAGCCTTTCATTGATTATCTCAAATATGATATCCTCCAAGAAGATTCAGAGCAGAAGCTGCAGGTTAAGTAGAGGGTGAAGAGATTCATTATGTGTCATGAAGGATTATATAAAAGATCCTATAATGAAATACTGCTCCGATGTCTAAGTGAAGAGGAGGTAGGTGAAATGCCGCAAGAGGCACATTCTGGGGAATGCGGGGCACATCAGGCATGAAGAAATTTGTTCCACCGAGTACACATGGGATATTACTAGCCAACAATGTTTAAAGATGTAATAGACTATGCGAAGCAATGCCACGAGTGTCAAATCCACGGGGACATTATACATGTGCCCCCTAAAGACCTTCATCAATCAGTTACTTCCTGGCCTTTTACCACATGGGGACTCGATGTCATCGACCCCATAAATCTATTGTCGTCTAGAGGAAAACAGTATATACTAGCAGCAACGGACTATTTCTCCAAATGGACGGAAGTGATTGCATTGCGAAGTGTTAAGGAAAAAAATGTTAATTTTATTCGGCATGCAATAATATATCATCATGGTATCCCGAAGAAAATCATCACAGACAATGGCACTCCTTTCAAGAACAGGGCATAGAGAAGTTATGTCTTAAGTTCAAAATTCGTCAGTCATTTTCAACACCCTATTATTGTAACGTCTCGAAAAAATCCGTACAAAGACCTAAGTACCACCTCAGGCGGAAATTCCTACGGACCGTGTTCTATAGAAATTTAGGCAAAAAATTAATTAAGTACTAAACTGAATTAATCAGTGGATTTAGCTCGAACCACCATTTACGTAAATGGCAAGACCCAAAACCATCAAAGTCACTAACTCAACACTACTTGAAAACCTAGGAGAAATCCCATGGGCCTATCGCTCTCGGGAGTCCATTGAAACTCCGTATCGGACCTGGACAACACGTCGAAAGTCCGATGACCACGAAACTATAGGGTTATAGCCATCTTACGGGCATGACAACCATCGTAGGAATCGGGCCCAAACCGTATCTAGGAACACACAACTTGAGCCCTGAGTAAAGTGTGTGAGAAATGTGAATACCTTTAGAAATTGTATTAAAACTTAAAGTGAATTAGGCCATTCACTCACGCATGAAATTGAGGATTTCAGACCGTCAATTTCTGACCAAACTTCGCCCATAGAAAAAGGAAATTTCCCTGCACATATCTATATAGCTGTGGCCCCGATCGAGTAAGTACGACCATTGATCTGACACAGGTCCTCCACGGTCGATTAGCTTATCAGATCGCATTAAAATCACATCCTGGGACAAATCCATTGTCAGGGAACTTACTCTACGACGTGAGTAGTGGACCTCCAGATGAGCCTCGTTTGCTTGAAACAGGCACCCTTTGGTTATAAATTAAGTATACCATGACCCTGGGGCCATTTGCATCAGTTCTTGGCCTATATAAAGCCCTTAAACCACCCCATTCCTATTCCATACGAATTTTCTAAAAACCCTAAGGGAGAGAGAGAGAAAAGGAGAGAAAAGAGGAAGGAAGGATGCAGTATTCTTAGAGATCCTTGTTGAGATTCTTCCCACAACTCCACGCATTGATTTGCCTCCTCACTTTGCTATACAATCATTTCTGGTTACGATTTGGGTAAGAAATCCTAACCCTAATCTTGATTTAGAAATCCAAATAGAGTAATCGATGAAATAACTAACCTATTTCATTGTTTAGGTGCCCGTCGTTCTGTTTTCTGGAACATAGTGTCTGAATAGAGTCCGAATCTTGTATTCTGACAAAATGTGTGGACTATAAACGTTTAGGTTATGGTTTTCAATGCTTTCAATGTCAGCTAATGATTTATGTCTGACTTGATTGCTACCATATCGTCTTAGACGCGTCGATTTTGATGTATTATACATGTATGAGCTATGTCGGACAAATATGTATCCTATGTGTTTGTTGAAATGTTTGAATGAACATGTAAACATGATTTGTGTTTGCCATGCCTACTAATGTAGGGTTCATTATTGTCATATGCATACTGACCTCTTTGTATAAGGATTTGCTAAACTATATGTTGTAACTAACCTAGTCTATATATTTGGTGAGGCATAGCCTAAGTGTTTGATAAATTGTCTGAATGAGAAAATGTTAATGATTTGTATGTATTAAGAGTATTAAGATAGGATGCTTATTTACCTAGCTCATATGTATTGTTTCTTTCATGTAATCATATTTGCTGCTACGAAATTATAGATAAAATGCAAGTGTTTGGTAACATGTTCAAGGTGTTCGATAAAATGCTCAAATGAGGAATGCACCTGAATTGATCGTTGAATGCTGAAGTGATTATTGCATGTGCTTAATTACTGCATCTGAGTAAGATTGGGGCTACGGTGTGGCCCAGGCAATCAGTAACAGTCCATGTACAGGTGGCCAAATTAGTCTCACCACAATTAGGTAACTCGATGAATCCGGGTCACACGCGACCGTCAATAGTGGTTAGACCATAAGGGGTGCTTATGCGCTCCATGTTGATTAAGTCAATATGTGCTCGTACCAACGAACTTGCCAAATAAACTAATTGGCCTATTATGTGTTTACCATATATGGACATCACTGCTTAAATCTAAAGTACCACTTACCAATGTAAAAGCCCATTTCAACCATGGTACCATGATCCGTTAAGACTTATGAGCTGGGCATGGTGGTATGGGACATCGTGGTCGAGCTGTCGGCCTACGCTGGGGTGACGAGCCTCCCCGTAGTGACCAATGAGCAACCCAAACTCGTGACCCAGGCATGGTGGTATGGGACACCATGTTCGAGCTGTCAGCCTAAGCTAAGGTGACGAGCCTTCCCATAGTGACCGCATGTATAAACTTTTGAATTTGCCTATCGACTGTTATTTCATTAGAGGTGATGCCCTATAACTTGCCTATTGTATGTGGTTAACTAAGATTGATGACCCTAGGTGGATCATTCGTTTGGGTTAATGATATAAATGGAGGTACCTTAGCTTCCCGAACTTGCTGTATTGTAACATCCCGAAAAATCGAGGGTCGAGTAGTAACTCAACTCCTGAGTTCCAGAACATCACTTATGCAACATAGATAATGATGATTAAATGTTGTCTGTGTTAGTACAATAAACATGAGTGAGATTCTACCAAAACAGTAATTCATACTCCAGATCCATGTATAAAACGTAAGCGGAAGATTGAAAGGTGTGTGTATATATATATATATATATATATATATATATATATATATATATATATAAAACAAAACATTCTCGATCTCCAGAGTATGAACACTAACTGAGTCACCGTATATATACATGTTGGTTCTGAATCAAAATGTCAAAATAGTACAACTAAAATTATCAACCCTGTAGCCCTGTAGCACTGGACAGCCTATACGAAGCCTCCAGCGAACTGCATGTAGGAGAACTCCTGATCGTCATAGAAGTAGGGCTCAGTCTCCTGTGCTCCAGTGATACCTGCATCTGATACAGGGTCTGGTGGGTGTTTTAAAATACCGTCCCGTAACGTGGGAATGAGTGGCCAACTCAGTGGAATAATAAAGCATAGGTTAACATGTTATCAATACAGTCAAGCAGTAATGATAAAGCAGTACAATCAAACACTCCTAACTACTCTTATTAATGCAAGTATGAATGCAATCATGATGGATGCCCTCACCACACCCTCCCTCGTGCGACACCATCTTACATTCGCAGCATGCTTTCATCCCTTAGTGCTCCACATCTTCCAGGCACATGTAATGCATGATGAGCATGATTACCGAGTTTTTATTAGTCCATTTCAAACAGCAGGATTGGGAAACTAAGGTACCTCCCTTGTATCATTCCCAAACATGATCCATTCTAGGGTCGTTAGTCCTAGTTAATCATAGATGAGGGTGTGTTTTCTAAGTCGCTGCAAAGGCTGTCAGGGCTGTTACGTACAAAGGTTACACCACTCCCCCATCACCTGTTTAATGATTCATCACTATACAGATACAGGCCTAGTTTCATACTCTATACATTACGGCAAAACTCGTCGCCTCACCTCAAATTCAGAGTATGCTCGAGGTCACTCCACTAACGTCCTACCAACTGGCAGTCTATTTTTTAAGCCCGACCAGTCCACTTATTGACAATAGGACCCGGATGCAACCCGACTGAGGACCACAGCCAGGCTACGCCAGTGTAGGCCTACAACGTGAATATAGTGTCCCATACCACCATAATCGGCTCACGAGTTTGGTTGCTCACTGGTCACTATGGGGAGGCACGTGGCCCCAGCGTAGGCCGACAGCTCGACCATGGTGTCTCATACCACCATGCCCGGCTCATGAGCCTTAGCGGATCGAGGTACCATGGTTAACGGGATTCCACTGGTAAGTTTGGTAACCTAGGTTCAAGCAGTAGCGTCCAAACATGGTGAACATACATTAGACATATCGGGTTACTTGACGAGCCTGACTAGCTCGAGCGCACAATCAACTAAACAACATGAAGTGCATGAGCACTTCGCGTGGCCTAACCACTGTCGCCAACTGATGTACGACTCGGGCTCGTCAAACACATCTTAGGTGGCAACATGAATCTCAACCACGATCTCAAGTTTGGTACCGATTGTCTGGACTATAAACATAGTCTCAAACTCAATCTTATTCATAGCATGTGGTGTAAAGCATAATAAACAAAGTAATTCAAGCATGTTAACAAGCATGTCATAAAGCATGTTATAAAACATGTTATAAAGCATGTTATAAAGCATATTATAAAGCACTATATAAATGGGAATACAAACACATATATTTCATAAGTAAGTTGTTAAAGTAAACAACCACATGGGAGAAATCATACATGTCTCTAAGGTAGTTGAGAATCCCATCTAAACACCTACCTAAGGCACCGTCATCCACACAGTTACTCTCATAAGCATTTTCACAAAAACTTAGAATACGCTATTTCAACATACATAGTGTATGTTAGTAAAACATGTATTAGGGCGAATCCTTTCGCCAAGCAAGTATTTTATGCATATATAACATGTTCATACAGCAAATAGTCATGGCAAACACATCTCTAAAATATATACGTATACGATACTTTTTAGAATACACAATTTCTACATACATAGTGTATATTAGCAAATCGTGTATTATGGCGAGTCCTTTCAACAACTAAGTATTTTATCCATATATAATATATTCAAGCAACCAATAATCATGGCAAACACATTTTCAAAATTTATATGTATACGGTACTTTCTAGAATACACAATTTCTACATACATAGTGTATATTAGCAAATCGTGTATTATGGCGAGTCCTTTCGCTAACTAAGTATTTTATCCATATATAATATATTCATGCAATAAATAATCATGGCAAACACATTTCCAAAATTTATACGTATACGGTATTTTCTACGAATACCTAGAATATGTAAAATTCCATATTCT
Source organism: Magnolia changhungtana (assembly GCA_030180095.1). NCBI lineage: Eukaryota > Viridiplantae > Streptophyta > Magnoliopsida > Magnoliales > Magnoliaceae > Magnolia > Magnolia changhungtana. Next base: position 909,957 of record JASAUF010000160.1, read on the forward strand.
TCATCTTTAATCGAAACGGAAAACAGACAACACTTTGTACATGTGCAATTGCATACAGATCATGAATCTATCATTATCTGACATTGAAAGCATTGAAAACCATAACCTATACACCTAAAGTCCGCACCTTGTGTCGTTGAATCGTAATAGAGTCGATAGGTTTGCTAAGCTTCTGTCTATGGCAGTTTGGCAACCTATAGAATGAAATAGGTTTGCTATTTCATAACCTACAACCTAGACAACCCCAAAACAGATTAGAGTTAGGGTTTCTTACCTAGAAACGAAGTCGGAATTACCGGGAAAGCGATGAGAATGGTGCGGTTGAGCATGGATAGCAGCAGGAAAGAGTGGTAGAGAGATTCTCCTACTTCTCTCTCACTTTCTCTCTCTTTTCTCTTTTCTCTCTCTAGGGTTTCTCTCAAATTCGTATGGCTGTGAGAGAGAGGTTTCTAAGGTCCTTATATAGCCTAAAAATACTCCAAAACAGACTCCAGGTCAAGGTATACTTATGTTATAACCAAAGTGGACCTGTTTCATCTCAACGGAGGACTTCTGGCGGGCCTCCTTGAGCCAAAGGTCGGACTTAAGCTCATCGACATCGGATCTAGGTATGGCTAAGTTTTCATTTCAGTCAGATTCCTAGATCACATGTGGCGGACCAGTTTCAGTTCAACGGTCAGTGGATCTCGATCAGAGATTCCGAGTACATGGATATGTTTATGAAATTTTTCCTGATCCGAGGGTGTATTTGGGTCAGATTTTGATGGTCTGGTTGCTTAAAACTGACCCGCAAGCGACAAGTCTCAGATTACTATTCAAGATATTTATTTTGGAAAGAAAATAAGTGTTTTCACACTCTCTCGCTCCAGACTCAAGCGAATAGCTGTGGGACACTGGCTGGATTTGATTTCTGAGATGGTTATCAAGCCCAACGAGGTGGTCCTAAGTCCTTAACTTCGTATTATTCGGACTCTCGATGTGCGGTCCAGACCTGATACGGAGTTTCAATGTGCTCCCGAGAGCAGTCGGGTAATGAGTTTGATCCTAGATTTTAGGGTAACCTAGCGTCAATGATTCTACAAGTTTTGGGTCTTGCAGATCGTATTTAAAGCGATTCAAATGGATTTCATGGCTAATCTAGTTTAGCACTTAGTTACTTTGTCTCATTTCTAAAGGATTTAGTCCTGAGTAATTTCTGTCTGAGGTGGCACTAGGGTCATGTTCTTCATCACCTAAACGTTAGGATTCATGCCTAATATGAAAGTACTTAGAGATGTTTAAAGAACAAGGTAGTGAAAGGCGAGATTCGTGAAGGAAATGGGTTAAGAAGCGATTTTAGACCGTGGGATTGAGTTCTGACAAGTTAATAAGGTGTTAGGAGCGACCCATTGCCTAAGGACGTCTAATCCCAAGTTGGCAAAAATTCGGGATGTTACATGTATGAATAAGCTTAATTAAGAACTTGGCTAACACAACCATGCACCGCATTGCATGTACTTTGGCAAGAAAGTTGCACTTTAGGGAGGTTGTCATGCGCGAACTTGGATGTCGGAGTCGCTTGTGAGGGAGCTTTGTGTGAGGGCATGCATCATTACTGCACTCCATTCTTGCATTAACAAGAGTAGTTAGAAAGTGATTGTTGTATTGCTTTATCATTACTGCTTGATTGACTTGATAACATGTTAACCTTTGCCTTATAGTACCACTGAGTTGATCACTCACTCCCATCCTAGGACGGTGTTTTAAAACACCAACTAGACTATGGTTTAAGTGCAGGTGATGGCGAAGTCTATGTGACAGAGCCAGACTTCATGGATGAAGAGTTCTCCTATTGCCAGCTCTCAGGTGGGTATATGTATACCTCGTGCTGATTAGACGGGATTACTAGGATATATGAATTAGTCGAACACTTTACATTTTGATATTTTGTATATTTTGAGACAGTACATGTATATATTCAGCCCGGTAACATAATCATACTCCGGAGTTTGTGAAACACGTACATACTTAAAAATATATGCTTTAGACTTCCGCTTGCTTAATTTAATTATATCCAGAGTATGATATGCTATTTTGGTATAATCTCACTCATGTTTAACTCATTAATATGGACGAAATCTGAACATTATTATCCATGTTGCATAAGTGATGTACTGGATCTCGGGAGTAGAGCTTTGCTCGACCTTTAAAATTCAAGGTGTTACAATTATCCACCTGCCAATGGGCTGGCGGAAGCATTCAATAAAACGATTGTGAAAATACTAAAGAAAACAGTGAGCGGGAGTAAGCGTGACTGGGATGACAAGTTACAGGAAGCTTTATGGGCCTATAGAACAATGCATCGTACATCGACACAAGCTACCCAGCATTCGTTAGTTTATGGTGTAGAAGTTGTTGTGCCAATCGAAATACAAGTCGCTTCACTAAGAGTTGCAGTGCATCAATTAATTACAGAGGACGAGAATGTAAGAATACGGTTGAAAGAGTTGGATCTGCTTGATGAAAAAAGATTGGCAGCTTAGCAGCGCTTGCAATTATATCAAGCCAGAATTTCTGCTGCCTTTGATAAAAAGGTTAAACATCGATCTTTCAAGAAAGGGGATTTGGTTCTGATGTTGAAAAGGCCAATAGTAGTCACTCGAAGAACGGGGGGCAAGTTTGATCCTAAGTGAGACGAACCGTATATCATAACTGAAGTCTACTCCAATGGGGCATACAGAGTAACAGATCAAGATGGACGAGGCATTAGTATACCGGTCAATGCTCGCTTCATCAAGAAATATCATCCCTAACAGTGGGAGAGATTTTGATATAGAAGTTATTAGCATAATTTCTCTACATCAAAAGGGGGCAACCACAGATGAAATGATTGATAGCCTTTAAAGGGAAAGCCTTGTATTCCTTCCTCACGAAAGATGAATAAAAGGTGAATTTTTAAGCATGTCACTATCGTCGAAGACCCAACCATCGCTGGTTACTTATCAAAATTGATTATTATCGCCAAGCTGGCTGGATATAAAGGATAGAATCATCAGATTATTATGGGCAATAACAAGTAGCAAGCAATAGCCATATATCAATTATTGATTTATTGTCTAAGGCAGCTTAGCCAAGCCTTATATGACCAACTACGCGTAAGACCTATAGATTATCGGGGATAGCAGTGTGGAGCTAGCGGCCCTAAAAAGTCCGTACAGGCTACATCACATGCACACCCATGCAGGCAGCGGACGGAGCTAGTGACAAAAAACCTCAAAAGCCAGAAGTCTTCAACAGTCAGTCACGCATGAGACCAATGTCGTTTGTAAGCTCTTTGATAGTTTCATAGATGAGGATGAAAATACCCTCTTGTGAATGGGTCCGAACTTACAGATGAAGGAAAATGGGGAATAGAATAAGACCCTTCAGGTCCTTAGCTTGATTTCAATATTAACTCATGAGGACAGGGTCTCAATAAAAACACCCCCTCATTGATGGACTGACAGCCCTGGACTTGGAACCAAAGGTAGCCTTGCACGCACCTGCGAACTCTAGAGAGTTACTGTGGCAAACCATGTGCGTAAATCCCATTGAGTTCACGGTTCGGGTAGCTTCACTGGGTCCCTCTGATGGACCGTGGTTTTTAAACTCCTCGGCTGCGATAAGTCCAGAGAACTCATGAGAGTTAGAGAGACCATTCACATAAGACCCGACTCCAACTACTTATGAGTCTAAAAAACTATGATTGCTCCACTACTCAAGAGCTTAAACTGTGTGCAAAGCTAACTAACTAACTTTGAAATGGAGTAGTTCCGCCCATTGAAATAAAACATCACATAGGGTCTCCGTATAATGCATAAATATAAATAGTGGAAATAACGAAGCGTGAATATGAAAATACTGCATCAACATATATCCCAAAATCGATGATTGTATTATCAAGAATGCATTTTGTTCTGGATAAAACACCACAATCTGTTTATATATTACAATGCAAAAGGAACTTATATGAAAATACAATCCTTACAGATCTTCAGCTATGTTTAATACTGCTACATAACGCTGTAATTCTTCTTTTAACTGAGATTATGTCACAGCAGTCGTGCGTTCAGCCTCAAGAATGAGCCTGGCTTGATCAGGAACATCAACTAGTTCAGATTCCAAAAGGGAAGCAACTTCCCTATTCTTCGTTTGCTCAGCTTGCTCGATATCAATAACTTGAGAATTTATTTCAAGCTCTTCTTTAATTTGACGAATAGTCAAATCTTTCGGTTCTTTTTTACCCTTAAGAAGCAGAATCTCTCTCTCAAGAATAGCAATTTGGTCATCAATGATCGCCTTATTCCTATCAGAAACTTTCAACTTCTAATGAAGAGATTGATGAACAGCATTGCAATTAGCAAGAATGTCATTTGAACGAGATAGTTTCTCCTTAAGAAATGCCAATTCTTTTTGACGATTCAGAATTTTTGGAGCAATGACTATACTTCGTGTTGCTTCCTAGTTTTTGATAGAGTCGTAAATTTGTGATAAAGAGTCACAAAGAGACTGAACATCAACATGCACTAGACGAGCCGAATGAGTGAGGACTGCTAGGGCACTATCCAAAAAAGGCCATTGGGTTGGATCTTTAAAAGCGCTGATGATAACAGAAATTGCATTCTTAAAGAGTCCCAGCATAAGAGGAGACACCTTTTTCAATGAGAGTTTATCAAAAACTGCGGTTACGGAGTTAGACCCTTTAGATCCACTGGGAGCTGGCACGACCGAAGCTAAAAGAAAAAGAAAAAGAAAAAGAAATTATAAGTTCAAAAGAAGATATATATGTATATAATGATATAAAATAAGAAAAGAAAATATGTACCTGGTCTGAGGGCTACAGTAAAAGTAGCTTGAACAGAATGGGTTGTGGGTGCTGCAAAACTGGGGGCTTCCATAATCATAACAACATTAAAAGAAAGCTCCTGAGCCCCTACGGTACTCGAGTTAAGAGTAGTCAGAGTTGGGATGTCAATCGGATTAGGGAAAAATTCTAAACTCTGAGCTACTGGCTGGATAGGAGAAGGAGGCACAGTAGGGGACTTATCAGTCTGAACGGGGGCATCAGATGTTGTGGGGACTATTAACAAGGTTTCTTCTATGTTATGAAGAAGAAGTACATTTCCCGTTGTTGTCGGAATTTCAGATGATTGAGCCTCTGTATCCCTTAATGTTGATGTTTCAACCACATCAGCGGTTTCCATGATATAGGGAGAATATAAGGCATCAAAAGATATTTGCACCAGGAGAACAACCAGATTCTCCATAATCAAGTTGCTCTTCATTTAGGGAGGTCACTGGAATCGGATGAGAGGCATTTGGATGAGTGAGTGGAGCATCAGGAAGTGGATACTCGACTCTAACATCATTTTCGTCTCCAATATCCACTTCAACATCAGTATATACATTTAAAGCATCTCCTTCGTCAGTTAAGCTCGTGGGAGAAGATGTATCATTGCTTGCGGTATTTGCTGTATATTCTGAGGAGCTGTCTTCCTCCGATATGGTTTGTTTGCCCTTATAAGTAGTCTTTACAGGGACAAGACATGCACTTTGATTAGGAGAAGGGACCTGTCATGCCAAAACTTCAAGAGACAATGATTTAGCATGCGAGTGAGTCATAGGAGATGTAGTAATAACAATCCGACGTGCGACAGGAGAAGTTATGGCTGTAGCACGACTTGTTGTGGTTGCTGTAAGGTCCACGACAGGGATGACTGCGGTGGTTGTGTGTTCAACAGTAGGAGATATTGTAGAAGTGATGGGCTCTGTAGTAGGATGAATGACTAGAGTAGGGTGTGTAGGCTGATCTCCTCCTTCAGGAGTAGAGGAAGGCAGAATACCGCCTGCAGTTTCAAATTCATTGCAAGGAGTGGTCAATCTTTCTCCCCGTTTTATCAAATCCAAAGGAGAACCAAAAGCAATCGATCTTTCCAAAGTATTTGGAGGCTTTATTTCTCTAATGGGCTCTTCTATAGAAATTTTACGACGAAGCTGTCCTGGAATGGCAACTTGATCTTTCTCGTAAAAATATCATATCCCTTGCTCCGGCCTATAATTCCTCAAGCGTGGAAGAGGAACCTAGATAGGTCGATCCACCGGAAATCAATTGCACACCAAGTAGTAATGATGCACCCACCACTACATCCAGGAATATGAAGCCGTCACTCGATGATTGTACCCTGAAAGAAGAAATTGAGAGCCAAACTTTCTTGTTAAGAGCTGCTTCCATATTAAGGCCCAATTGTAAGGGCCGACTCCATAGCTCCTCATTGTCCGTGTGACCTCCTCACTTGCCGGGGCATAGCTTGATCATATCCAAATTGTCTGGCAAATCGACTCGGATAGTATGGTTCTCGCCAGAACTCTACTCCTTCTCGCAGGGGAAGACTGCAAGAACGAATACAAAGAAAGAAGGTTCTCTCAATAGGTTCCAATTCATTGTTATCCTCAACATCTCTGTCTTCAGCTTGGTAATCCAGATAAAAAGGTAAGAAGTCAATAGATTCCATGTTATCAATTTTATCCACTATCCATTCGTATCCCTTCTTTATCATCTTTCGCTTTAAAAAATGTTACAGGGGCAGATGATCGGGATGGACATAAGCCTTCTCCGGGTCATTGTAAGTCCAGGGGAAATAAATGCCAAGCCATTCGGAGGAAGAGTGCCATGGAGTAAAAGAAGATGTAACTCCTAGTGCCGGGCTTGAGTAGTGCGCTGCAGCATGACCGAAAGCTCTATATAACAAGCATAAAATGGGAAGGGCCAGAGAATATCTTTTTCTACCTTCTGCCATTACACCCGCTGCCACAAATAAAGTTGGTCGAATAGAGTCTGAGCGTTTTAAGCTAGGAAGGATGACTAACTCAACCAATAAGCTAAGAAAGCGGCTAATTCAGTTTCAGTGGTGAATTCGGCCAGGCCCGTTATCTTTTTGCGATTGGCTTCTAGTTCGGCACAATGGCTACTAGGAAACCTGAAAAGGGAGGGAGTGAGCGATTTATATTTATAAGTAAGTATCGTCTGAAAGATAAGAAAAATGTTAAAATACTTACACCAAGTATTGGGAAAAATGTGCAAGCCATTGAAGAGGGGATATCTTATGGACGTCAGCAAAGTAAGACGTTTCATGGAAAAGTGTGATTGTTGATGCTGTAATCTTAGGTGTTCTGTTGGGAGCAACATAGGCAAATTCCTCGTTTGTAGGAACGTATTCATCGAGAAAAGATCTGGAGATAGGCAGGCCAGCCATCCTATATAGATCCCACAAGGTGATGCTTACTTCCTCGAATGGAAGATGGAAAGAATTTATAGTGGAAGACCAGTACTTCAGAAAGCCCTTATAAATCATCATATCATTTTGAAAAAAATCTGAGGTGGCCTCTATAGCATGATAAATCTTTGCTGCAATAAGGACGTCTTCATACTTCTTCAAGATTGCTTTGGCCCATTCGCTGTAATATGGATGATCAGTCTAAAGACCTCGCGTCCTAAATTCTTCTTTACCCCACATGGAATCGCGATTACGAAAACGTTGTTGAATCATTTCAAAGAAATGAGTGAAGTATAAGGAATGAGGATTATAACACGGTGTGAGGAAGCGCATATATCTTATTTGCCCAGTCTTTTGGGTTAAGCCTTTCTCTGTAAGATAGCCTTCAAGGATTTGTAGCTCTTTGATCACCCAATTTGACATATATAGGAGCTTGTTCTGTGCCATATAGTCGGTCTGTTCGATTTGAAGTATGGACCAGTGGTGCTGAAGTTGTAAAGGGAGAGTAATAGTCTTGTCTTTATAAGGGTTACGAAATTTAATTGCCTCGGCATTTAACTTGATTGAATCCCAGGAATTCTGAAAATGCCTTCGATTATGTTCCCGAATCTTTTCTTGAAAAGCTTCATCTTTACTCTTTTCTCTTGTTCACTTCAAAATTGCCGGAGCAGGAGAAGCTTCAACAGCAGAAGGGCGAGTGTCATCTGTGCGAAAATTGGCTATGCATTACAACTAATTGTCCCAATCAGATTCTTGTCTTGTAGTATGAGGTTCCTCTATCTCCTTCATCAGTAAAGCCATGTGGATGTGTTCAGACAGGCGTTGGATACGATCAGCAAAGTTAATAATGACAAGAGCTGGCTCTTTGAAAAAGGAAGAGTAGCCTTCTGCAGATCTAGGTCTTTCTGACTGCCGGTCTCGGCTGATTGTGAGTCAGAAGGCTCAGCAGTACTTGGAGAGGCGAGAGGTCTTTTTGAGCTAGCCATCGGATATCTATACAGGAAGAGAAGTTCAATAAGTTAAAGGGGAAGTATAAAAGATTGTTGAGAAGAAAGGGCAAATAAATTCGAAGTCCAAATGTACATTTAAGTACAAGTCAGTGTGTGCAAAAAGTTGTGCACAAAATGTTGTGCTAAAATTATTGTGCACTAATTCATTGTGCACAATATCATTGTGCGCTACCTGTCCTTGCACTAAGTTCTGGTTGAGTGTAGAAAAATGTTGTGCGCTAAGTCTCGTTATGCAGGATGGGTGTTGTGTGGCGCACAACGCTATTGGTGCACAATGCTGTTTGCGCGAAGAATGGTTTGACGTGTAATAAGCGTTAAGCGGGTGGAAAATGAAATGGAAGAAAAAAGAAGTCCTGTATTTATAGGCAAGTTCTTGCCCATTATGTGCAAGATGTTGTGTGCAAAATGTTGCGTGCGAGACGTTGTGCGATTAGGCATTGTGTGTAACTCATTGTGCGCTAAAATGATTGTGCGCCAAAGAATTTAATGAAGCGCACAACGAAGAAAAGGAAAGCAAAATGTGTTAGCATAAATGAAATATTGATCTTGCATTGTTTATTTTGTAAATAAAAATAAAAAATGCAGGATCGAGGGGGCATTTGTTGAGGCATAAAAAGAAAGAAAGAAAGAAAGCAGAAAGATCGTTGTGCACAAATGAGCATTATGCGCAAATGAGCATTGTTGTAAATGAGTATTGTGCGTAGATGATTGTTGTGCGAAAGGAGTCTGCACAAAGCGATCCGCACAGTGGAGTCCACACAAATCGATCTGCACAGTGAAGTCCGCACAAAGCGATCTGCATAATGAAGTCCACACAAATGAAATCCGCACAAAGGAGTCCATACAGTGGAGTTCGCGCAAAAGGAATGCTGCACAATGCTTACGTGGCATGATCACACGTGTGAGAGGGCTATAAATACCCCATGACCCCTCTAAGGGGGTCATTAGCATCCAATCACGGAAAAGGAGAAGATTGCGAAAGAAGAGAGAGGTAAAGTCTGTACACATTGTGCGAAACAGGTGTTGTGCAGTGCACAATGCTGCTGACGCACAACAAGAGACAACACACAACAAGATGGAGCGCACGACGCTGCCAGCGCATTACAGTGCCTAACGCACAATGGCTTCCTCCAGTGCATAATGGCTTCTTCCAGCGCATAGTGGCCTCTGCCAGCGCACAATGGCTTCCAGCACAACATTTGACATAGTGTCTTAGTGCTTGATGCCCTTATGCATAATGCTGCTGCCAAATATTTGTTTTATATTATAATTCATAAACATTCTATTTTAGAATCAAAGGAGAAAAAGGATGTGAAAGAACTTGGAATAAATAAATGATGTAATTATCTTCTTTATCTTCTTTTGTTTGTAATTAAGTGAATGAGTGAATGAAGTTTCTAAATCAAATGCATTTGTTTCTTATCAAAACACCACGTGACATAAAGAAACGGCGTACATACTTGGGTTAGGGTCTTACAGCTCTCCCCACCAACAAAGAAATTTTATCCTTGAAACTTACTAAATTCAGGACAAAATGAAAATGCAGAAACACCATCGTCATATATAGCAATCATGAATAGAGAAGGCAATGCATACAATCATATAGTCAATCAAACATCAAACAAATGGGGATAATGCTCTCTAATCTCGGCTTCGCGTTCCCAAGACGCCTCGGCCTCTGAATGGTGACTCCACAATACTTTCACCAGGGGAATGACCTTTGTCCTGAGAACCTGTTCCTTCCGATCAAGAATATGAATCGGCTAGTCGATGTAGGAAGCATCCTCACGGACCTCAAGGGGCTGCCAATCAATCACTAGAATGATGCCCAACCCACACTTCCTCAACATAGAAATATGGAACACATCGTGGATCGCAGACAATTTTGAAGGTAAGGCAAGCCTGTAAGCAACAGCGCTCATGCGCTCTGTAATCTCGAAAGGTCCAATGAATCTCAGGGCAAGCTTGCTTTTCATTACAAATTGAACCATGCCCTTCATAGGCGAGACCTTGAGATATCCCCACTCAAACTCGAGGGGTCGACGCCGACTATTAGCAAAACTCTTCTGTCGGTTCTGAGCTGTGCGCATCCTCTACTTGATAATATCCACAATCTCTGAGTCTGCTACACAAACTCAGGACCTAGGAGACGACACTCTCCAACCTCAGTCCAACAGCTAGGAGATATGCACGATCTCCCATACAGTTCCTCAAAAGGAGCCATATCGATAGTCGCCTGATAACTGTTGTTGTACGCAAACTCAGCACTGCGCAAATGCTCGTCCTAACTGCCTGCAAAATCAATCACACAGACTCTGAGCATATCCTCGAGGATCTGGTTGACCCTTTCGGTCTACCCATCTGTCTGTGGATGATAAGCAGTGCTGAGATGCAAAGTAGACCCCATCGCTTGCTGGAAACTCCTCCAAAACTGAGACGTAAATATGAGGTCTCGGTCAGATACAATCGAAACCAGAATGTTGTGCAGTCTCACTATCTCCTCAATGAAGATCCTCACCAACCGGTCCATAGTCCAGGAAGCACGCATCAGAATGAAATGAGCCGACTTCGTCAGATGATCGGCGACAACCTAGATGGTTTCATGACCACGCTGAATCCTCGGCAAACCTGTGATGAAATCCGTTGACATATGCTCTCACTTCCACACTGGAACGCTCAACTGCTGCAAGGGACTACGGGGTCTCTAGTGATCGGCCTTGACATGCTGGCAAGTATCACACTCGGCCATGAAGCTAACAATCTGGCGTTTCATCCCCGATCAAAAATACTGCCTCCTCATATCTCTATACATCTTCATGGAGACTGGGTGGATGGTAAGTCTCGATCGGTGTGCCTCGGTCATCAGATCACAACGCAACTCTGGCACATCCGGGACATACAATCGGCCTCTGAAGCGTAATTCACCGTCAGAACCAATCTGCCAGTCTGACTGCTCTACGGATGCTGCCTTTGCTCGGTACTCCTGAAGTGACTCGTCCGTCTGCTGAGCCTCGATCACCCTAGCAACCAAAGAGGGTTGAATTGATAAACTCAAAAGCTGAACTATAGAAGAATGCAGACCAAACTCAAAGTCAAACTTCGAAACATCCTCGAGCATCTGCCACTCTCGAACCATCATTTGTGCTACCAGGCCTCGTGGTTGACGGCTGAGCGTGTCTGCCACCACATTCGCCTTACCCAGGTGGTACTGAAGGTCGAAGTCATAATCCTTCAATAATTTCATCCATCTCCTCTGTCGCATGTTCAACTCGGACTGCGAAAACAAATAGTTCAAGCTCTTATGGTCCAAAAAGAGCTCGAACCTAACCCTACAAAGATAATGCCTTCACACCTTCAGTGCGAAGACAACTGCTACTAGCTCCAGGTCATGGGTGGGGTACTTCAGCTTGTGGACATTGAGCTGGAGCGAGGCATATGTCACATGCTTCCCATGCTGCATCAGGACAGCACCCAAGCCAACTCTGGAGGCATCGGTAAACACAACAAAACCATTACTCCCATCAGGAAGAGTGAGGACAGGAGCGGACGTGAGACAGTCCTTCAACTCCATAAATGCCTGCTCCCAGGCGTCACTCTAGACAAACTCAGCGCCCTTCCATGTTAACCGGGTCAGCGGTATTGCAATACGGGAGAAACCCTCGATGAATCGTCGATAATATCCTGAAAGACCAAGAAAGCTACGGATCTCGGACGCGTTCGTGGGCTGGCCCCACCGATGTACTACATTAACCTTTGAGGGGTCCATAACAACACCCTCCCTCGTCACCACGTGACCAAGGAACTTCACCTCCTCTTGCTAGAACTCGCACTTCTCCTGCTTTGCATATAGTTGGTGGGCACGGAGGGTCTCAAGCACAATCTGTAAGTGCTCTACATGGTCCTCCCTGGTCCTTGAATACACAAGAAAATGATCAATAAACACCACCATGAATTGATCAAGGAAAGGCCAGAAGACCTCATTCATCAGCTGCATAAATATGGCGGGCGCATTGGTCAGTCCGAACGACATGACCAGGAACTCAAAGTGACCGTAGAGCGTTCAGAATGCTGCCTTCAGAATGTCCTCCTCTTGGACCCGAATCTAATGGTAACCGGAGTGCAAGTCTATCCTAGAAAAGAACTGTGTACCCTGTGGCTGGTCGAACAAATCATCTATACTGGGAAGCGGGTATCGGTTCTTGATAGTGACTCTGTTGAGCTCGCGGTAATCCACATAGAGCCTCAACTAGCCATCCTTATTCTTCACGAACAATACTAGGGCTCCCCAAGGCGAACTGCTGGGACAAATAAAACCCAACTCCTAGAGCTCATCCAACTACTCATACAGTTCCCTCAACTCCATCGGTGCCATCCGGTAAGGGGCCTTCGAGATAGGTGCAGTACCGGGCACCAAATCAATCTGAAACTTAACCTGCCGACGCAGTGGCAAACCCGGGATCTCCTGGAACACATTCAGGTACTCGCAAACTATTGGCAGCTGCTCAATACACCCTATCATAGACTCCTTGACAATACGAGCGAACAAACTTGACAACGACTCCCCTCTAGGCTCAGCAACGAATTAGAACACAACAAGCCGGGAATATGAAACGTGACTGTCCTGGCGGCACAGTCCAAGATAGCATAATACTCTGCAAGCCAGTCCATACGTAGGATAACATTGAACTCCGCCATCGGCATCACGAGCAAATCGGCGGGTAGGAACATCTCGCCAACTAACACCAGGCAAGAAGAACAATGACGGCTCAAAATAACATACTTCCCCAAGGGAGTCGAAACAACCAAAGCCTCAAACGCGGACTCCGACGAGATATCGGTCGATCGAAAAAACTTCTTAGCCACAAAGGAATAGGAAGCACCAAAATCAAACAAAACATGGGCAATGCAAGTAGAAACAAGAAGAATACCCTTGATGACACCACTGGTGGAAGACTGCGGATCCTGCTGTGCTGTATAAAATCTACCCTGCGCTGGCGAAGGAAGTTAGCCAGAAGATTGTATCTCCTGACTCTATACCTGCTATGTAGTGATATATACTCGGCCGAAGGACTGAGGAGGTGCATGTTAAAAGTGCTATGCTGATAAACCCTAAGTATTGTCAAATTTTCGTGTGACAAACCAATTCAAGTTTGTATCTTAATTTGTATCAAGCTTGTGCATCTATTCACATTGAATCTTTGACGTTCGTTCTGTTCGTGCTGAATCTATCTTGGCAATATCTACGGCGAACTTACCAAGATCTTCAAACTGGAAGAAAGTGAAGACTTTCATATATTGAGTGAAGACAGACTTTTTAAGAGCATTGCGGTTCAAGATCTAGAACCAAAAAAGTCCAAGAACTCAAGACCTAGTTGAATATTATGTTCGGTATGTTGAGTTCAAGCTTTGAAGATCATAAGAATTAAAGCTAATGAAGTGATCGATAGATTAAGTGTTCATATGTTCTATCTCACAAGTAAGGTATGATTGACCAAGATTGACCTTATATCATAATTAGATCATTTCATACTTTCGGTCGGTCATTTTGGTCATTTTATAAGTGTTAAATTTTGTTCTTTCGACTAGCCCTAGCACTGGCTCGACCAGTCCTAGTATTTCCTCGACCAATCTAGGATTTGTTATAAAGTTTTAGAATTTTTTTGTTGGTCTACAACCAGTCCTGGAAACTGTTCGACCAGTCATGTGAATAGTGCTCGACCAGTCGTGCAGTGCTCGACTCGTTTTCCAGCGAGTAATTTGGACTCACACAACCAGTCGTGTGGTGTCCACAACCAGTCGAGCCGACCACTAGACCAGTCGTGTGACCCACAAGGCCAATCATACAGCTGAAAAATCTTATCGCGCCAGAATTTTTAAAAATCTGTTTGGATAAGGCCAGTCGTAGCTAACCAAAGGCCAGTCATGCGAACCAATTTTTCACCTATAAATAGTGCTCAAATTTCAGATTTTTCTATTCAATTTCTTATCATTCTTAAGTAATCACTATGAGATAATTTTGAGTACATTTTAAACTATTTTATGCATGATTAAGATTCTTTAAAGTAGCTCTTATTTTTTTTTTTATTTTGATTCTCTATTCCATTCTCATTTTGAAAAGGGATATTTGATTTACCCTTCCTTGAGATCAAAATCAATATAAAGCCCTTGCTGATTTAATTAAAAATCATCTGGACTTAGAACCCTATACACTTGTGAGACTGAACATTGAGCATTTACATCATTATCAAGTTGGTTCTACCGGGATGCTTCAGAATCATCGTATAAATAAGTTTTTGCTTTTTCTGTAATTCAATTCATTTCTGGTTTGTGAGATTGTTCCAGAAAATCTCTATTTTGGTTTTGTCTGAGATGATCCAGAAAATCTCAAAGCAAGGGGTTTTTGAATTGTGTAAGCCCATCTAAAGACACATTTGTGAACATTTTAGATGAACCTTGAAAAACCTATTTTGATTAGTGAACGCTAATATCTCGAGTGAGTGGATATTAGGAGTGGAGTAGTTGTGTGGCTATTGTTTAGCAGTTGGTGTACACACAAGCGAACCACTATAATTCTCTGTGTTTGGTGGATATGTGATTTATTTATTTATTTTTTATGATTTAAGATTGTGGGATGTGTTTGTGGATGTGAATGTTGTAATCTTTATATTTCAGCATTGTGTGGTGAATGTTATAATAGATTAGTTTCTATTTCTTTCATATCCTCTTGAGTTTGAGTTTTTGATACTCACCCACGTTCTAGTAAGGTTGTCCTGCCATAAACATTGGTTTTTGGTGTTAGGTTGTCCTTAGAACCAAGTTTGTATCAGCCTCTCAATACTTGATTTTTAAGGTTGTTATTTCCTTTTGTTATTTGCATTCTTTTTGGCTATCTGTTGTCTATATTCTGCTTATTAATTTTTATTTGGCATAGTCCTATTCACTCCCCCCCCCTCTAGGCCATATAGCTCGACCTTTTCAAGTGGTATCAAAGCCTAATAGCTTGTTTATTTGGATTTAATTTCTGAGCTAACCGATTTGAACTTTTAAAATGTTAAATTTTGATAGCCTTTATATAACTAGGCCTTCACCTTTTGATAGCTCTAATTATGCTTATTGGAAAGCCAGAATGAGAATATTCTTGAGGTCTCTTGATGAAAATGTGTGGCAAGCCACGGTAACTAAATGGAATCCACCTACTGTTGAAGTTCTAGGCCTTGATGGAACTAAATCTCCAAGGGTGACTCCCTATAGCACTTGGACCACTCTTCAGAGAACTGAGAGTAGTGCCAATACCAAGGCTTTAAATGTAATTACTTGCGCACTATCACCAGATGGATTCAAAAGATTATATCATGTGATACTGCGAAACAAGCCTGAGATATCTTAGAAATGACACACGAGGGTACAACTGCTGTCAAGAAATCTAAACTACAAATCCTCACCACTAGGTTTGAGGAAATACGTATGGAAGAAAGTGAAACATTCATGGACTTCTATACTAAGTTGAATGACATAGTCAACTCTATGTGGGGTCTTGGAGATAACATCCCAGAAAGTAAAGTCTGTGCAAAGATACTACGCTCACTACCTGAAAGGTTCAATTCAAAAGTCACAGCCATTCAAGAACTTCATGATACAAACCATATGCAGGTTGAAGAACTGGTTGGTTCTTTACAAACCTATGAGTTAAACTTTAAGGCTCCGAAAGGTAAATCTATCACCCTTAAGTCTTCTAAAAGCATGTCTCATGAAAATAACAATTCACTACCAGAAAAAGGGGCAAAGGCTACGGATAAAAACCGTAGTTAAAGGCCTATTGCTACGGATCTAGTCCATAGCACATCCATAGCTATTGGTGGGGTAGCTTAAAAGGTCAAAAAACCGATGGCTACGGATTACATCCATAGCAATAGATATCAGTAACTATGCATAAAGGCCGTAGCTATAATTTCTATAGCGAAATATACATACGGCTACATATTACATCCATAGCAATAAATATCACTAGCTAGGGAAAAAAGCGTCAATGACCCAACCATTCAAATCTTCCTAAGGCTGACTAGGATGTTTATTTGACATCTTACCTGTTCATGAGGTCACAAAGACATGGATGTAGGGAAAATGATAATATCAGCTTGATCCAAAACTTCTAGCTCTTAAGAAGTCTTTAATGGTGGGCGTTCAATCCTCATTGTGTGGTTAACATAAGAGTTGGATCAGTCTCATTTTTTAGGTTACTGCTCTAAAATGATCAGCAAAATGGATGGTCAACGTGGATAAAACTCATACATCATGGCGGGGCTCATAGAGCCTTCTCTAAGTAGCAGAGGAGTATGTTCGTTTCCATTATTGTACCAGGGGAGATAAATTTAAACAAGAGAGATGCATTTAATGAAGAGATAAAAAAGAGGAAGGTGTTTCTTTTCGAAGAAAATGGGATGACTAAAAAAAATGTACGTATGTTATGTGTTTGGACTAAGCATGGCATATGTAAGACATCCAATCTGTTGATTAGGTAACATCCCTTGTAAGCAGGTGAAGATAATTTTTTATGGTGAATAATAATATAATATTCTTCTGAAAAAATTAGACAGTTAGAAATCCATTCCAACTGTCCATATTCAACTTACAAGTATGGCTATAGCAATGAGAACCATTTAATAATTTTTAGTAGATAAATTTTAATTAATGGACTCTATTTGATGAACAGGTTAGATCTTTAACATGTAAATTCATCACACATATGTAAGACATAGTGTCACACATTCTCACATGGTATATTACATTGATTTGAAAAAGGAATTTGTGCTATTTAATACACAGCTAGTTGGACCAAATTGAATGGTCTAACTAGTTGTGTGTGAGCATTACTCATATATATATATATGTATATATATATATATATATATATATATATATAGAGAGAGAGAGAGAGAGAGAGAGAGATCAGGTTATAGGTTTGGGAATTCGGGTTCGGGTTTAGGTTTAGGTTAAGGTTAAGGTTATAGGTCATTGGTTTAGGTTTAGGTTATAGTTTAGGTTTAGGTTTAGGTTTAGGTTATAGGTTATAGGTTTAGTTTATAGGTTTAGGTTTAGGTTAAGGTTATAGGTTTAGGTTTAGGTGTAGGTTATAGGTAGGTTATAAGTTATAGGTTATAGGTTTGGGTTTAGGTTTAGGTTATAGGTTATAGGTTTAGATTGAGGTTATAGGTTATAGGTTTAGGTTTAGGTTTAGGTTATAGGTTATAGGTTTAGGAATTGGGGTTCGGGTTTGGGTTTAGCTTTAGGTTCTGGGTTTAGGGTTATAGGTTTAAGTTTAGTTTATAGGTTACAGGTTATAGGTTTAGGTTTAGGAATTCGGGTTCGAGTTCGGGTTTAGATTTAGGTTTTCAAGTTTAGGTTTAGGGTTAGGAAATCATTGTACCCATTATAAATATATGTAGTTTATCTACACCGTCCATCTACTTTTCCAGATCATTTAAGGGGTTGAAACCAAATTTGAATCATATCCAAAACTCAGGTGGACCATACCACAAGAAACAGTGGGTATAATGATTTCCATCATTGGAACCTTTCTAGGGCCTGTAGTGATGTTTATTTATCATCTAACCTGTTCACAAGATCACACAGACAGTGATGAAGGGAAAAAAATAAATATCAGCAGTTCCTACCTTCTAAGGACCCCCGCTCAACATCCGGATAGCTCCGACATACATCCGATCTGCTTCATCAATTTCGAGATAATACATAAACACGGGCCTGTCCAAATGGCCAGGCCACCCATATTGCTGTCCATAGGAAATGGACAACTTCATCATGGTCATAACAGTGGTTCCCACCTTCTAGGGACCCCTGCTCAACATCCGGATAGCTCCGACGTAACTACAGAAACAAACTAATTAGGAACTTACAACAACAAAAGGTATCAGGTCTTTGGTCCAGGGGTGATCCACAATAAAAGGTACCATTTACCATGAGCTAAAACCATGTACTATCCATACCTTGATTGGACTCACTACAAGGGTAATCTTTCAATGATGGCCCATTGCTCTGATAATCATTACAGGGGCAAGAAAATTATAAAAAGTAAGACTCATGAGATGACATATGTACAAATAGTGAACATGGACTTGATTTCTTAGAGATGGGGACCATGAAACAAGCTATATGCTGCCATGTCCTTACAAATATATAATGATATTGAAAAATATCATAACCGTCATCACCATCCGTGCCTTATCCCAATTAATTTGGGTTGGCTATAGGAAATCTATTATGCCATTCCACTCTATCAAGGACCATAACTTCAGCTATAATTTGGGTTGACTACAGAAACTTCTCACCATATACAACTAAGAAGGTATGTATGAAATCTAAAATACTGGACATGATTGCATGTTACTCACCACTTGCAAAAGTAGAGGTAATAACACCAGTCAAAGAAGCATTGTACAATGATCTTAAACTGGTACAAAGCCTTTTTATATGCACACTAGTGGTTAAATGGATGTTGTGATGTGTCCTGAAATAAATGGATGTGGTGGCTTGGAGAGGAGCAAAAGGCTTTCTTTTGACATTTGATATTTGTAACATATGGAGGGTGGTTATATTATCTTTTTATCAATTTTTTCTACTTTTTCAATTGGTTTAGTTGTGTAGGTACAATTGGTGATCATTTTCATCATCATAACCTTGTCCTAACCATTTGGGGTTAGCTTCATGAGTCCTGTTTCACCAATCATTTGAAAAGGAATTCTTATGATTGCTTGGTAAAAGTTCAATGACTGGCTGCTTGCGTGACATCTAACCTCGTTTGAATATTTTCTTGGTAACTTATGAACCAAAACACGAAAATATTACTAGACTGTCTAGAGGGCTAAAATTTGTCTTTTGGTGCCTATGTTAGTTCCAAGTAAATGATAAACACCCTGCTGACATCCACTGGGTGTGCCTTTAGCATGTATGAATGTGAAGCTCATTTTCTTAAGAAAAAGTTTCTAACAAATGAATATTCCAAGAGATACTAGTTGAGCACTAAAATAAATCCCTTACTAAAAGAAGTAATATGCATGTGAACGAATCCATTTCTTACAAGGAAAAATAAGTCATGCCTACATAAAGAAAAGATAGCAACTTACAATTTCTCCATCAGTTATGCTAACAGAACCACTAGCTTGTCTTCCAATAAGACCTATCTCAACCACGATCTGCAATAATGAATAAGCACGTATACATGCTTGGAATGTGCATCTGATAGTGATATGGACCAGTAGTAACAATTGAGGAATTCTAGGAATTATATACTTTCATGATTTTCCAGAAACAAAACCATAAGATAAGCTTACTAGAAATAAACAAAGGTTTCTAGAAAAACAGAATTTCTAATATATTTCCAAGTAAAAGGTAGTAAAATATCTGCTGCACTAGAATGTATTGCTAAAACATTTGCCCATTCAAAAAGAAACAAGGTGGAATGTGGACTGAAAAACCTCACCAAGGTATCGGCATGCCAATATACATTGATGGCATATAAGGAGGAACTGCAAAAGGTGTGACTGGCACCGTGGTTGGATTAAAGGGCATCATTCCAGGTGCACCATATAGGTTTACAAAAGGCCTAACATGAGGTAATGAAGGACATTGCCTGTACTGGGGCCCATATGCTGAAATGCCTCCTTGAAAAACACCATCTCCTGAAAAATACCAATGTAAAAAGGAGCTCAAAGGACTGAAAACACTACACTCAATCATTTTTTTTGAAAGGAAAATATAAAAGTAAAAGAAAACTACTACATGTCAAGGTATTTCCTTATTCCTTGATGGCTAGACTGCAAGCATAATGACATGTCAAGGTATTCAAATAAGTTAATGTCTATGTGTTGCAATCCCAAGAGAAGAAAAAAAAAAAACAGCTTAAAACTAGGGAATAAAAAAAATTACCGTAGCAGTGGATGGTCATGTAATTGCCTGTTTCCCAAGATCAATCTACATAGAGATATTGGCTTGTGACAGATATATCCTCGAGCCCTACAGTGCTTTGTTAGAGTAGTTAATAACTTGCTCCAAATCATGTTGTTGGAATACTGTAAGTTTGAAGTTCAGATAAAATATGAAAGAAAGGCTCAAAAAGTACCACTGATAAAGGAAAATCCAAAAACCAAATCGTCCAAACAATCACATTCTGACATAGAGCAGGATAATCAAATAGCAACATTCGCTAATAAACTAGGGACAACTTGAAACAAATGTAGACATATATAAAGGTCGGGAAATAGGCAGTAAGTACTTGCAAACACATGTTCTTGGTTCTTCCTATTTGAATTCTCTTCAGGGCATGGTCTATTTATGGTAGGACACATTAAATAAATGGCCTGGATGCCAGAACAACAGACCTCACCTATACAAACTGAAATACTGTCAATCTTTGCATATCCTTGAATTGAGGATCATATAATCCTTGAGAAGTAAATTTGAATTATGAGATAAAATCGAAATTCAAAATTCTTAGCAAGTCAATCCCGGTGTAAGAGTCGCATACTTTTCTGTCCAGCTTTTTTTCCCAGGTGCATCATTGTAAGTTGATACTTTAGTAGAGTTGTAATGTAGTTAGATAGATGTCATCCCCATATAGGAACACATATTCATTGCCTTGATGGATGTCTCTTAGTTTCAGCTAAGTTTTTGGTTATCCAAGAAGGAAATTGGTTCAATGGATAATGAATAAAATAACCTGCTACTTAAAGTTCTATGATGGAACTAAAACACTCCCAATGTCACACAATTCAATTCGTATGGTAAAGATGCTAATGCTACTAGCTTCTAAGGGTTCCCAGGGTTGAAATTTAATCTTAACATCTTGGAAAGTAAACTTTAAATGCATAGCATGAGATGCTATGTCTTCTTAACCAAACAACTTCTCCAAATATGCTTCCTTCTCAAAAACCAAAAGCAGGAGAAGCTAGACTAGTGGTGAGAACTTTCTTCTACAAACATAAGATTTTTGGGCAACAACAATTTACATGATACAAAATCAGAAAACAGTGCACGATAAAATCTCACTAACGTGGGTCTAAAATTGCTCAACAATTTACATAATACAAAAGTAGGAGACGTCAGGCTAGTGGTGAAAATTTTCTTCCACAAACATAAGATTTTTGGGCAATAACAATTTACATAATATAGAATCAGAAAACAGTGCACGATAAAATCTCACAACATGGGATTGGGGATTTAGCTAGCACTCTAGAGTGGGCTTGGCCAGGCCAGGGTCTGGATGTAAACTACCAAACAGAGTTGGGTTTGACTCTTTATAGCCAGCTCATGGACTAGCCTTAGCAAGGTAGATTCACCTCTGAAATCTATCTCATTTGACAATCTTTACCATCTGATTTTGCCTAACCATTAGAATAAGGGATCAGCCACCATTTTAACCATCATCACCAAGTAGACACTTAGGATTGTCCAATCAGCATGAATTTCGGGTTATGTTCCTATCACAATAGGGACCGCATTTAGACAGTCAGGAATGAAGTTTATCCATGCCATCATATACAGTGAACGTGTTGCATTACAAGTGACAGAAAACCCTGTTAACTGTTAGGTAGCAGCTCATGAAGGCTATCAACTAATCTTTGAAATAAGTGATTAAAAACTTCATCAAATAACTGAATTTAAAAAATAAAAAATAAAAGGTAAAGAAAAACATCAAAAACTCAATGTGGAGCACACCCTTCTGTTGACACAATAAGCTCAATGCCCCAAAACCCTCAACCACTTTCTGTTCTTCTCTTCTTTTCACTTGTCCTTGTGTTGTTGCTCTACTATGCTTATTTATGCACCAAACTCTTTCTATCCCAACTAGGTCTAAAAAACTAAGAATGTTGATGCTTATATGACAAGTATAAGTAGTAATTAAGAGTTTTGAGATCTACTTAGAAGAACCCATAGAACATGATTTAGGAAGAATGTATTTAATCTGCCTGGAGTGACTTTCCTCATATTCAGTAAATCAAACAATAAGAGATCCCTAGCCACTTAAAGTACTAGTGTCTGGCCATTAACCAAATGCACATTATGAAATGTGTAGAGACCTAGCCATGTCCCTCTTGCATTTTCTACCTCACTTTATATGTTGCAGGACATATGCATATAGCCACATCCCATGCCTATAATGGCACATAACTGTTGTGGATCAGCTAAGCCATATGGTTGACTCCATAAAGTCTTATCTTCCATTATGCACATCTGTGTAATACCCTATATGGAAACATAGAACATGCAACTAAAAACCCACACTACAAATCCCTAATTATAATATAGCAATACTTAGGAACCGAAATCAGACTATAAAGCCCTAAATCTCCTCATGAAATTTATCAGGAAAAAAACAGGAATCCAAGAAAAACAATACCAGAGGTGGCTCATCACCGTCATCATCATCTGCAGCACCGGAATACACTAGCACTGCCCGAATCCACCAGGGTCCACGACTAACATCACCCCTTGTCGAGAAAATTAAAAAACTCCCCCAACTATGCTGACAGCCATTGTTTCCGGAAGATTTGGTGCAACCCAAACCCTCGTCTTCTCTGTCTCTCATCTCCAGTGACCACATTTGCAGCCCGTGATTGTTGAAACCATCCACGCAGACATCATCATGAATCCATCTCTGTCACTCTGCAATGGAGAGAGGTAAAAGAGGAGCTTCACGGCGTGTGTTTCTTCACGGCTGATGCATTGGAGAGAGAGGGAGGAGAATGAGAGAGATGGTGAAAAGGCCTAGCTATATGTCCTAAAGAGGGGGGGGGTGGGGGGTGGGAAGGGGGAATAGGACTATGCCAAATTAAAACTGTAATAGCAAAATTTAAATGAATAAGATAGCCTTATAAATAATTAAATGAAAGATAGAACTTTTAAACAAATCACAGTACTGAAATATAAAGCACTAAAATAGAGAGGTTGATACCAATGTTATTCTAAGGACAACCTTACACCATAAAAACCAAGGGTTTATGGCAGGATAACCTTACTAGAATAATTTGAATATCAAAACTAAAACTGAAAGGAAATAGTAAGAAATTAAATTCTAAACTATTACAACATTCCCCATAATGCTTGAAATGTAAAAGATTACAACATTCACATCCACATATACATTCCACAACTTTGAATGATAAAAGATAGAAATTAAATAAACATTCAAACCACAAGACAGAGAATTATAGTGGTTCCCTGTGTGTACACCAACTGTTAAAAAGACAGCCACACAGATTGTTACTCCACTCCTAATATCCTGTAACACCCCAGATTTTTGCCAACCTGGAGTTAGACGTCCTTGGGCAATGGGTCGATCATAACACCTTGGTAACTTCTCATGACTCAATCCCAAAGCCAAAAATCCCTTTTTAACTCATTTCCTTTAAAAGCTCACCTTTCACCATCCTATCCTTCAAATGTTTTTAAGCGCATTCATAATACACGCCAATCCTAGGGTATAAATGATGAAGAACAATACCGAAACTAAAACTTACCATAAATAGTAAATAAATGGATAAAATGGGTTTTTGACCCTTAACCTTTTGGAATCTAATAAAATAAATAGGTTAGTTGGATATATTAGCGTCTCCTACCCCAAAATAATATATTTTACGTCAAATAAACTCATTCCAGTTTGCAAATTGGATCCAAAAATGCCTCACACGAACACGGGGGTTAAACGACACAAATAAGGGGGACCCGAGGTGGGTCCCTCATGTATCCAACACCCCCGGGGGGGGGGGGGGGGAAGGCATCACCCCGGGGTCCAGTGGATGGCGAGGCCTCACCAAATTGCGAGCCTGGCAGGGCCGCAGCGGGCCGGCGGCCAGTTTTCGGCAGAAAAATTCTACAATTTTCATCCCACTTTGAAAAATCATATCTCCCTCATTATAACTCCGATTTAGGTGATTCAAAATCTAGATTGAATCTTGATGAGCATAGTTTCATATAAAAATAAATAAAAAATATAATAAATTATTTAGTATATTTAAATATAGGTCGTTGTGATAACTGTATGAAAATTATCAGTTTGGATAGCTGCTGTTTCTAGAATTTTTAGAATTTTTCTATAACACAAAACCTAATGAAATATGGTAGAGGTGAAGTAGACTTGATGATGAACTACTAAAAAAATAAAAAAAATAATATACTAATTAAAAGTATCAGAAATGGGCGTAGAACTGCCCTAGGACCATATTCTGTCGTAATTAGGGCACGCTTTAGTTAAGTACTAAACTGAACAATCAGTAGAATTAGCTTGAACTAGTTTAAATACGAACTGCAAGACTCAAAACTTACAAAATCATTAACGCTACATTACCTTAAAATTTAGGATCAATCTCATTACCCAGTTGCTCTCGGGAGCACATTGAAACTTCATATCAGACCTGGACCACACGTCGAAAGTTCGATGACCATGAAAATAAACGCTTATGACCACCTTACTGGGCTTGACAATCAGCTCAGAAATCAAATTCAGATAGTATCCAGAAACACACAACTTGAGCTCGGAGCGAAGTGTGTGAGAAACGCAAATATCTTTAGAAATTGAACTCAGATTTAAGTGATTTAGGTCGTTCGCTTGCAGGCCAAATTCTAAAGTTTTAGACCATCATGAATCTGACCAAATTACACCCTCGGATCAGGGAAAATTTCATGCACATGTCAGTGTATTTGTGGCCCTAATCGAGTGGCGATGACCATTGAACTGAAACTGGTCTGCCGCGGTCGATCTGTAAATCCGATCAGGTCGAAAATGTAACCCGACCTAAATCCAATGCCAGGGAGCTTAAGTCCGACCGCACGTAGAAAGGGGGCCTCCAGAAGTACTCCGTTGAGTCGAAACAGATGAGTTTTGGCTATAACCTAATTATACCTTGGCCTTGGGGCCATTTCTATCAGTTCTGGGCCTATATAAGGGCCTTAAACCCTCACTTTCTCATCCCATATGAATTTGGGAAACCCTAGGAGAGAGAAGAGAGAAAAGAGAAGGAAAGAGAGAGAGAGAGAGAGAGAGAGTTGGAGATTCATCTTGGGATTTGATCCCGCTACTCCACGCACTTGTTTACCATGTCTGTATCGTAAATCCGGCATTTCCGACAACGTACTTGGGTAAGAAATCCTAACCCTAACCTGTTTTAGGGTTTCCAACTAGTGCAATAGATGAATTAGCTAATCTATTCCCTGTTATAGGTTATTGTGGTGTCGTAGACAAAGACTTATCATTTAAACTGATTTTGCTTCGCGTCTACCGGCGTAAGGTGCAGACTATAAATGTTTAGGTTATGATTTTCAAGTCCTTCAATGTCGGTTAATGATTTATAACTGACTTCGGTGCCATTTCGCATGCAAAATGCATCGTTTCCGTCGCTTTACAGATATATATGAAATATGTTGAGTGTAGTGTAATTTAGGTATTTGTTGAAATGATTGAATACATGCAGAATTTGGATTCATGCTTTCCATGATTATCTTTCATGGATAGGTGATAGTTGCATTTGTAACAACTCCTTGGTGAAAGGATTCGCCCGAATACATGTTATAACCGATGTACGTCATGTATGTTGAACGGTGTAGTCTCAGTGTTTGTTGAATGATTTGTGCCTACCATGGTTATGGAATGCATGTATATGATGGTTGTGTACGTGACAACTCCTTGTTGGAAGGATTTGTCCAAGTATATGTTAAAAATCAACATATGTCATGTATGTTAATATGTGTAGTATAAGTGTTTGATAAAATGTCTGTATGAGTAAGTACTTGGTGAATTGTACTGTCTATGGGCGTTGAGATAAGGTTCTCAACTACCTTAACTACGCGTATAAATCCTTCTGTGTACCTTATATTATATTGTTTGATTACTTATGAAATGCATATGTGTGAATTCATGTTTATATTGTATTTCATAAAATGCTCGAATGGTTGTAGGATTTGAATTACTTACTGCTTGATTTTTTAACATGAATACTTGTTGTAAATGAATGTGGTTGGGGCTATTATATAGTCCAGGCAATCGGTAACAGGCCTTGACTTGGTGGCTGAAGTTGTTTCACCACACAGGATGTAATCGACGAATCTGAGCCGTACTTGGGTTGCCGACAGTGGTTAGGCCACACGGAGTGCTTATGCACTTCATGTCGATCAACTCAAAGTATGCTCGTCAAGTAACCTGATTGACCCAATGTATGTTCACCATGTATGGATGCTACTACTTGAACCTAAGGTACCAAACTCACCAGTGGAAACCCTGTTAACCTTGGTACCTCGATCCGCTAAGACTCATGAGCCAGATATAGTGGTATGAGACACTGTGGTTGAGTTGTCGGCCTATGTTGGGGCGACGAGCCTCCCCGTAGTGACCAGTGAGCAACACAATCTTGTGAGCCGAATACGGTGGTATGAGATACTGTATTGAGCTGTCAGCCTACACTGATAAGGTGACGATCCCTTTGTAGTGACCTCGAGCATACTTTGAGCCTGCGTAGATGCGACGAACCTTTCTGTAGTAACTAGAGTATAACTGGGCCTACATTGCATCGTGGTGACGAGCCCTTTGCAGTGACCTAGAACTGCAACATCGTATGAGATTTCCTAGGATTGACGACCCTAGAATGGATCATTGTTTGGGAAATGACATAAGGGAGGTACCTTAGTTTCCCAATCCTGCTGTATGAAAAGGACTAATAAGAACTTGGTAACACGCTCATACATCGCATTGCATGTGTCGTTTGGCGTTGGCTAGAGCACTGAGGAAGTGACTGACATGCGTGACCGTGAGATGAAGATCACAGAGGGAGTGTCGGTAAGGGTATGCATCATTTATACATACCATTCTTGCATTAACTAGAGTACTTAGGAATACTTGTTGTATTGCCTTATCATTATTGCTTGATTGAATTGATAACATGTTAACCTTTACTTTTAGTTCCACTGAGTTGATCACTCACTCCCACATTATGGGACGGTGTTGTACACACCAACCAGACCCTGTCTTAGTTGCAGGTGGAGGCAATGCCTACGAGGTGGAGCCAGACTTCAAGGATGATGAGGAGGCATTCTCTTACATGCAGTTTTCAGGCGGGTTCATGTGAACCGTTGTAACGCCCTGAAAATCGGGGGTCGAGTGTAACTCAACTCCCGAGTTCCAACGCATCACTTATGCAACATGTTTAATGATATTTGAATGTTGTCTGTGTTAGAGCAGTAAAGATGAATGAGATTATACCAAAGCAGTAATTCATACTCCAGATCAGTTGTATAAAAGCAAGCGGAAGACTGAACTATATATATATGTATGTAAAGAAACAAAATAAACGATTCATTATTCAGAGTATGAATCCTTCTGAGTCGCAATATACATGTCTGTTTATATAAACAAAATGTCAAAATAAACTAGGTACAATCCCTGTAAATTCCATCAGTCCCGGCAGCCTAGTCGAAGCCGCCAGCGAACTGCATATACGAGAACTCCTCCTGGTCCTCGTCATAATCGGGCTCCGCCTCCATAGTAGTCGGATCGTCTAAACCTGAGACAGAGTCTGGTTGGTGTGCGCAACACCGTCCCGTAACGTGGGAGTGAGTAGCTAACTCAGTGGAACGATAAGGCATAAGTTATCATGTTATCAATACAGTCAAGCAGTAATGATAAAGCAGTAAATCAAACACTCCTAGTTACTCTGATTAATGCAAGTATGAATGCGGGTATGATGGATGCCCTCACCGACATACTCCCTCAGGCGACACCATCTCACGTTCGTGCATGCTTACATCCCACAGTGCTCCACATCTTTCAGGCACATGCGATGCATGATGAGTATGATTACCGAGTTTTTAATTAGTCCATTTCAAACAGCAGGATTGGGAAACTAAGGTACCTCCCTTATATCATTTCCAAATATGATCCAATCTAGGGTCGTCAGTCCTAGTTAATATCAGACGATGGTGTGTTTTCTAGGTCACTGCAGAGGCTGCCAGGGCTATTACGCACAAAGGTTACACCACTCCCCCATCACCCCTTAAACGATTCATCACTATACAGCTATACAGAAATAGGCCTAGTTCATACTCTATATATCGCAGCGAACCCTAAGGCTCACTGCAACTTCAGAATATGCTCGCGGTCACTACAAAGGGTCGCTGTGGTACATTACGCACAAAGGTTGCACCACTCCCCATCACCTTATCAGTGTAGGCCGACAGCGCGAATATAGTGTCCCATACCACCATAATCGGCTCACGAGTTGAGTTGCTCACTGGTCACTACGGGGAGGCACGTAGCCCCAGCGTAGGCCGACAGCTCGACCACGGTGTCCCATACCACCATGCCCGGCTCATGAGTCTTAGCGGATCGAGGTACCATGGTTAACGGGATTATCACTGGTAAGTTTGGTACCCTAGGTTCAAGCATTAGCGACCAAACATGGTGAACATACATAAGACACACGGTTTACTTGACGTGTTCGACTGACTCGAGCGCACAACAAGTTGGGCGATATGAAGCGCAGAAGCACCTCGTGTGGCCAACCACTATCGCCAACCGAAGTACGACACGGGTTCGCCAACACATCATGCGTGGCGGAACGAATCCCAACCACATCTTCAAGTCGATCTGGGATGCCTGGACTATGAACATAGTCCCAAGCTCAGTCAAATCCTAACCATAGCATGTGAAATACGGCATGATAACATGGTAATTCAAGAACACTAGCAATCATATTATAAAGCATAACATGAAGCATGTTAATAAACAAGTCACAAAGCATGTTCAAAAGCATGTTATAAAGCATTATGTAAATAGGGATACAAATACTTAAATTTCGTAGGCGAGTGGTTAGAGTGAACAACCACATGGAGAGTGTCATATGTGACTCTAAGGTAGCCGAGAATCCCATCTCAGCACCTACCTAAGATTCTAACACTTAAGCACTTACACTCACAAGTGATTTCACCAACACTTGGAATGCAATATTTCAACATACATGACGTATGCTAGAGAAATGTGTACTAGGATTGACCCTTTACCAAACTAGTATTTTATACATATACATCATATTCATACAACAATTAAACATGGCAATTACATCAGCAAATTTTATACGTACATGGTACTTCCTCGTATACCCAATTTCGACATACATAGTGTTTACAAAGGAACATAGATTGCGGCGATTCCTTTCACCAAACTAGTATTTTAATCATGTATTGTATAATCATATATTAAATAAATATGTCAAACATTATTCCAAAAGAAATACATATACGGTATTTCTAAAATACGTAATTTCAACATACGTCGCATTTACAAGTGAACATATATTTTGGCGGTCCCTTTCGCTAAACTAGTATTTTATTCATATATTATATAATCATACATTAATTAAACATGTCAAACATTTATCCAAAAAAAATACGTATACGGTATTTCTACGTATACCTAGAATATGTGAAATTCCATATTTCACATCGTTAATCAAAACAGGAAACGGAAAGCACTTTGTACATGTGCAATTGCAAGCAGATCATGAATCTACCATTATCTGACATTGAAAGCGTTGAAAACCATAACTTATACACTTAAAGTCCTCACCTTTGCCTTTGGAAACGAAACAAATCAGCAAGGGTAATGGAACTTCCGTCTACGGGAGATTTCTAGCCTAAAGAGCGGAATCGGTTAGTCGGTACACATCCTTCATCGATCCCACCCCAAATCAGACCTAGGGTTAGGTTTTCTTACCTTCAAATGAGACGGAATACACCGGGAAAACACCTGGAATGAAGCGGTGTAGGCCGTGTAAAGGTCCAAAGCAGGAGGAGGGAAATCGGCAACAATCTCCAAGTCTTTCTCTCTCTTTTCTCTCTCTCCCTCTAGGGTTTTCACCAAAATTCGTATGGCTGTGAGAGGGGCTGTTCTAAGCTCCTTTTATAGCCACAAACATTACGAAATTAGACTTAGGTTCATGGGATACTGCTTATATAGGATATTCGCCGCTTTTCCAGCTCAAAAGGGAAGTTCTGGTGGCCCTCTTTGAACCAAACGTCAGACTTAAGCTCACCATCGATGGATCTACGTGGGATTACGTTTTTGACTCGATCGGATACCCAGATCGCACGTGGCGGACCACTTTCAGTTCGATGGTCAGTGGGCCAAGATCAGAAATTCCAAGTACATGTAAATGTTCCTGAAATTTTTCTTAATCCGAGGGTGTAATTTGGTCTGATTCTGACGGTCAGGTTGCTTAATACTGACGCGTCAACGAATGATGCCAGATCACTATTCCAGATATTTATTTTGGCATATGAATAGTGTTTTTCACACTACCTCGCTCCGATTCGAAACGAATGGCCATGGAACATCGGATAAAGCTGATTTTTGAGATGTTTGTTAAGCCCAGTGGGGCGGTCCTAGTTCCTTAGCTTCGTGATAATCGGACTCCCGATGTGCGATCTAGACCTAATACGAAGTTTCGTTTCATTCCCGAGAGCAGACGGGAAATGAGTTTGGTTCTAAACTTTAGGGTAACCTAGCGTCACTTGTTCTGCAAGTTTTGGGTCTTGCAGATCGTATTTAAAGCGATCCTAACGGATTTCATGACAAATCGAGTTTAGTACTTAGTTAACTTTGTTAAATTTCTAAAGAATTTAATCCTACGTGATTTCTGGTCGAGGTGGTACTCGACCCAATGTACGAAAATTTTCAGGTCGTTACAACCGTGTCCTGATCGACGGAAATTTCTGGGATGCTGACTAGATGACATTACACTTTTTGTATATTTTGGAATTGTACATGTAATTATATAACCTGGTAACATTATCACACCCTGGAGACTTACCATATTTTATATATTTTATATGTCTATCACAGTCTTCCGCTTACGTAATTTAACTGTCTCTAGAGTATGATATGTTGTTTTGGTATAATCCCATTCATGTTTCAATGCACTCATCATAATCATCATTATCTATGTTGCATAAGTGATGCGTTGGAACTCGGGAGCTGAGCTTTGCTCTACCCCTGATTTTCAGAGCGTTACATATCCTCACACAGGGGATATCACCGTTCACTATCAAAATAGGTTTTCACAGGTTCACCCAAAATGTTCACAATTGTGTCTTTTAGAAAAGGGCTTGCACAATTCAAAAACCCTCACTTCTGAGTTTTCTGGCTCTCCTCAGATAACCAACACAATGAGATTTTTCTGGCTTAATCTCAAACAAAACTAAAATAGAAATTTACATAAATGTAAAATACCTGGATTTCTACTTTCGTAGCAGCCCAGAAGAACCAATCGGAGTAGAAGTTCGAATATAGAAGTTCAATTGTCCAATACTCACTTTGATATGGTTCTAGGTTCTAATTGATTTTAAATTAAACAAAATGGGCTAGCTATATTTGATTTTGATTCCAAGAAGAAGGAATACAACAATTCCTCAATTCAAATTAGATTGGAATGTAGAAACAAAATTAAATAAATAAAGCTAATAAAAGAGAATATTAAATATGCATAGATTAGCTTAAATAACATAAACTTTGAAATGGCGGTGAAGACCGCACTAGTTGAAGTCGGAATATGCCAATATCTCCTAGAGGAGGGGTGAATAGGACTTTTTCAATGATTTAAGATTTATTAAAAATTCCTATTACACTAATCCTAACAACATGTATACATTAGGATTACTCAAAATTAACTCTACTGGCTTCCAAGCCTTGTAGAGGATTCAATCACAAAACTTCTTGAAAGATAAACAAGTTGCAAACAAGATTGTGATGGATATGACTGTGTGTGTGTATGAGGTGTGATCTCAAGGAATCAGATATAAAAACATATAAGGAAATCACATAATTAAAAGACAATAACAATCTCAAACACAGTCATTTTATAGTGGTTCGACTACTTGTCTACTCCACTCCCGGCTGCCGCACTCAACCCTTGAGTGTACCGGATTTCACTAAGGAGGTTTCCCAGGGTTCACCTCAAACCTAAGGTTTTAAATCAGGTTCACCTTCAACCTTTACACGGAGGTTTCTACTCAGTTCACCTCTAACCCTGGAGTTTTACTAGTTCACTCCTAACCAGATGTTTATGCTCTCCATAGAGCAAGCGTCCACACAACGCACCCAGATGTTTATGCTCTCCATAGAGCAAGTGTCCACACAACGCACCCAGATATTTATGCTCTCCACAGAGTAAGGGTCCACACAACGCACCCACTACGTACACTCCCACCAGAGGCCTCTTTGAGGACTTCAAAGGGTGAGAACCACTTAAGACCCAATCCTAGAAAGGAATGATCACAAGTGTCCTCTTGGACTCTGGATACTTACAAATAAGTTGTGAGTCCCATTCAGTGCAATGACGAAGATCTCCTCCTTGTTGTTGAAGAGTCTTCGGCTCCCTTGATCCGCAACACAAAGGATGTACCTGTACTTGGCTTCGGGTTGGGTCAAGGTTATGATGGAATCCTACTCTCTAAAGATTTTCTTATAAGGAAGATAGAGTAGTTCCAATCATCAAAGCATTCAAGGCATCCCAGCTTAATGATTTGTCATTAAGATAGTAGCTGGAGGATCCTTGAATGCAGAAGTTCATTCCCCAATGCACTCTATTGAATGTCAATGGTGAGGGTGGATTGGTGGATGAACTCCCTTGAGAGAAAGGGCTTTAGATATAAGATATAAGTTGAAACACTCAAAAGCTCTCTCTTCTTTCTCTCACAGCCACAAAAGACAAGACCTCTATATATAGGCAAAAAGTTCAAATAAATATAAAACGGTCACATTTATGACAGAGTTCGATATCATCGAGCCTATATTCTCGATAGCATCGATGGTCTGCTCGATGACTCGGACTCAATGTCATATACTTTTGAAACTATTTGCCAATTGGTTGATGAATCGAAACAATTGTCGATGTCATCGGATTTTGAACTCTGATACCATCGATGACATGTTCGATCCATCGACACATGAAAAATGAGAGAGACTTGACTTTGAAATATTTCAAGTTTTCATGAATGATCGGGGGAACCGTTGAGATCATCGGAATTTGAATGTCGATGATATCGAGATCAGAGTCAATGCATTGATAAATTCAGTGAATTTATCTTTAAGCTTGCTGGAAAATTTATGTCTTTATTCGATGCAATCCACCTGGTGCCGATATCATCGATATTTGAATATTGATTCTATCGAAGGGCCCCCGATCATAGTTAAAAACAACCTGAAATATTTGTAATAAGAAATGCGCGCCCTCGATCGATTCATCGATGGACTTCCGTTGCTATCGATATTTGATTTCAGATCATATTAGAAGAGCATCGATATATCGAAGGATTATGAGATTTTCATTTAAAAACAGGGGCGCCGAAAATCTGCCTGTCGATCTTATCGAGCCATTCTTCGTGGGCTCGAGATTTAAATATCGATGATATCGATTGTGTATCGATGCATCGATAATTCGTCCAAATATGTTGTGAAGTTGCTAGACATATTTACTGCTTATATCGATGATATCGATAGGTGTATCGATACATCGATAAATCCATCTAGATGAATATTTAGTTGCTGGACATTTGGTCCTCATATCGATAATATCGTTAAGGTATTGAGGACATCGACAGAGTAGGTCGATCATATCGAGGGTGTTCCGATAAGATTGACAGGGCGAGAAAAACTTAGAAATTTTTTTTTTTTTTTTGAAAAAGAATTTTCTCTCCCTAAAAATCCTAAGATGTCTATCTTATTTTAAGGGTTTTAATCACCTGGCATTTTGGGACATGGGATGTGAGGCTATGATTTACCTATGGCGAGCTTCCACACATCCGGTTGAGGCAGACGCTTAAATTGTTCTTCCAGTCGAGCTCTGTAGACAGTCTGACCTACCATACACGTAACTTGACAAACCAGGGCACTTTCAAACTTATCTCAGAATGATGCCTTGATTTTACTTGAATTCAATTCTTAAAAAACTCTGAAATTCGTGTTCTATTTATAGTTGCTAAAATTGCATCTTCGACTGGTCGTGTGGCCCCCACGACTGGTCGTAGGTCGAACTACATTTTGAAATTTTAAGCGCGATAGGATTAAACCGTTCTACGACCGGTCTTAGGGTGTCCATGACTGGTCGTGAGGCCTCCACGACTAGTCGTAACCATCCCACGACTGGTTATGAGAAACCAAGAATGGTTGTTGGAGTTTGAGTCAGGACTGGTTGTGGATGAGTCGACACTGTTCCTACGACTAGTCGAACAGATTTCAGGACTGGTCGAAGCTCAACAAAAAATTCTGAAAATTTTCAACAACTTAGGACTGGTCTTAGAATTTCTTGGACTGGTCGAGCTAGTTCTAGGACTAGTTGAATAGAGTTCAGGACTGGTCTTAGAACAGACCAAACACTTATAAAAATATTCTATATGAATTATGTATTCAAAATGACCTACCCTAAGGTCAAACTAGGTCATGCAAACCTTAAATGTGAAGTATGGACATTGAGTCTTCATTTCTTCAGATGTTGATTGACCTTTGAAGATTGTGAAGATTGAGATCTTTGATGTAGCTTGAACTTGAGATCTTCTTATGCTTGGACTTTATCTTGTACTTTAGTCTTGAGTTGTACTTGAGACTTGAACAAGAACTTGTCTTCTGTTGAAGCTCTTGAAATATTCTGATCATTGAAGCTTGCAGTAGAAGTCAAAGAACTTGAAGTAGATCACCGTTCTTAGCTTGTAGCATTGATGCAGTAACTTGAATATACAAAACCACACGCTACACAAGACATAAAATATGTTTTTGGCACCACAAAATTTGACAACTAAAGGGTCAAATAACAATTGCACTTACAATCTCCCCCTCTATCAAATTTGTGACAAAACACACTTAACAAGAATAGATATGATCATTATGAACACACAAAATTATG
Source organism: Magnolia changhungtana (assembly GCA_030180095.1). NCBI lineage: Eukaryota > Viridiplantae > Streptophyta > Magnoliopsida > Magnoliales > Magnoliaceae > Magnolia > Magnolia changhungtana. The sequence continues at coordinate 945,210 of JASAUF010000160.1, forward strand.
CACTAGTTAGTTATAACATGATTAATGAATCATGCACCAGTTGTCATTCACAAAATCTTCATTACTAACTCCTCCTGAGTAGCATATAAAAATCCTTCATAAAAAATGAGAGATGCTTATTCTTCACAATCCATATTCATATATCCCCTATATTATTCTCCCCCTTTTTGTCACAATATGACAAAGGAAGAAAGGAATAAATGGAAGTGGAAGACCAATAAGAGAGTAAAGAAAGGAATAACGAGGTAAGCAATGCAAGTAAAATAAGTAAATTAAAGTTCACATAGCATTAATCAGCTGTATCAAATGTCAGTCATACAAACTGAAGTAAAATCAAAGTCCACACACCAAAAGTAGTATAAAAGTTATTACAAAAAGATTAAAATACTTAATCAGATCCTGAGGAGGGAGCAGGTATGGTAGGATCAATTTGATGAAGGCCCTTGTTTAAACGCTTAAGATATTTGCACGTATATTTAAATTGCAAATCATGGGCAACATTCATGTTCTCTACCCTCTCCTCAAGAGCATGAAGACGAACATCAAAATCTGATGGCTCATAGTCAGGATCATTTCCAGAGTCTGATCCAATTTCATCAAGTATATCATCCATATTTATGTCATCAGGAGGAAGATCACCACCTTCTTCTTCATTCCCAGCTTCAGCTTCAGCACCACCACCACCCACATCTCTTTGACCAGGTGCCAGTTCCAATTTCATCTTATTTAAATTAGTATTGTTAAACAAAAGATGATGAATAAGAGCCTCTCCAACAGGCATAGCAACTAGCATGTGAGTAGCTAACACAGTCATAAGATAAGCAAAAGGAATATCACTGTGTCCTGGATGGAGTTGAAATTGAATGATGAAATGACATATCAAAGAAGGCAGACAAACTTTAGTACCTGTGACTATAGAATGCAAAACTCGAACCATATAGGAAGTTAGTTTTGTTTTGTTACCAGAACGTGGATATAAATTTGAAGTAAAGATTCTGTGAAAAACCCTATATTTGGGTAACAAGTACTTTGCGGGGAGCGCATTCCCTTTATGAGTCCATTGAACATCCATATTACATAAATCTCTGTTTAACATCCATTTTTCTGATTCTGAAGGTTTTTTCACTAGAGTATGAATAGGGATGCTCTCATCATTAACATGTATTTCAATTAGATTCGTAATCAGATGACTGTCTACTGTAAATGGACCTTCTCTAGTATCAATATTAAAAGTTAGATTATCAGATGAAAATTCAGAGATACATGCACACATAGCCTGTGCAATGGATTGGTATGCAGGCCTACCCCAATGTAGGATGTTATCCCAACCTACAGATTGGAGAAGAGGAAGGATACCAAAAGGAGCAATGTGTTCAATACACAGCTTTTTCAAAAATGACATTTCGTATACGTAAGTCCCGTACATGTGCGGGATCATCTTCAAGTGATCGAAGATGGCACTGAGTGATAGGAGCTGATCTATAGGATGATGGACCATGGACAATTTTCTTTTTCCCTCTAGCATCTATTTACTTAAAGAAACTCAAAGAATCAAGAAATCACAAAGGAAGTAGAGATGGGTTTTCGAAGATCAGCAAATGGAGTTCAAAAACCCCAAAATCTCTACAGAGCTTGAAATCAAGTACTCAAATGACAAGAAGGAAGAGAATAGAACTTGAATCTACAAGATTGACCAAAAAAATGCACTAACCTTGATGAATCAAACGGTTGGATATGACCGGTCGTGCATATGCCCGTTGGAGAAGAAATAGGAAATGAGGAAGAGTTTTTTCCCCTAATTAAAAAGGTCCAGCGCACTACACGACTGGTCGAGGACCGTTCTCGACCGGTCGTACCACGACTAGTCGAGCACTTCCTCGACTAGTTGAGTACCGACAAAAATATGCATTTTTCATAAAAATTTAAAATTTAAACCAATAAATTATCATGTATATATACACAATGATACACAAATGCATGAAGAGTTAATTTACATTACACATTCCAAGATCAAATTTCAATTTATTAAACCTGCTTTTGTCGAACAGTTTAGTGAAAATGTCAGCAAGTTGAGTCTCGGTAGGAATGTAATATAAAGATATTAACTTTTCTTCCACTAATTCACGAATGTAATGATACCTAATGTCAATGTGCTTGGTACGTGAATGCTGGATTGGGTTTTTAGAAATATTTATAGCATTGGAATTATCACAATATAATATCATTGATTCTTGTGCAATTCCATAATCGCTTAACATATGTTTCATCCAAACAAGCTGAGTACATGCATTTCCAGCTACGTTGTATTCAGCCTCAGCTATGGAGAGCAATACAGAACTTTGCTTCTTACTAAACCAAGAAACTAAACAATTTCTGATATAGAAACAACCACCATTGGTTGATTTCGTATCATCGATATTACCAGCCCAATCAGCATCTGAATACCCAACCAATTGAACATTAGTATCATATGGATACTAAAGACCCAAATTAACAGAACTTGCGACATATCGTATAATTTGCTTAACAACAGTTAGGTGAGATTCTTTAGGGTTAGACTGATATCTAGTACAAATACCAACACTTAAGGCAATATCAGCTCTACTTGCAGTTAAGTAAAGGAAACTGTCAATCATGTTACGATATAGTTTATGATCTACATTTTTACCGTAGAGTCTTTTGAGAGTCTTAAGGTTGTACTCATAGGAGTATCAAAATTCTTACCATTCTCAAATCCGAACTTTTTAATCAAGTTCAAAGCATATTTGGTTTGAGAAATAAAAATACCATCAGGTTGTTGTTTTACTTGCAACCCTAGGAAATAATTCAATTCCCCAACCATGCTCATTTCAAACTTAGATTTCATTAAATCTACAAACTCAACAGTCATGTTAGTACAGGTAGATCCATAAATAATATCATCAACATAGATTTGTACTATTAAGATATGATCGTTATGTTTCTTAACAAATAGAGTTTTATCAACACTTCTTATTAGAAAATTATGACTTAGTAAAAACTTAGTCAATTTTTCGTACCATGCCCTGGGAGCTTGTTTCAAACCGTAGAGAGCCTTTTTTAGGCGATAAACATGATCAGTGTTCTTAGGGTCTTCAAAACCTGTTGGTTGTTCCACATACACTTCTTCATGTAGATCACTATTTAAGAAGACACTTTTTACATCCATTTGATAAATTTTGAATTTTCTAAAGCACGCAATGGATATGAATAGTCTGATTGATTCAAGACGAGCTACTGGGGTAAAGGTTTCATCGTAATCAATCCCTTCTATTTGAGTGTACCCTTGTACAACTAGTCTTGCCTTGTTTGTGAAAATTCACTTGTTCCGATAATATGTTTATCTTTAGGTCTAGGAACAAGATACCAAACATCATTTCTCACAAATTGGTTAAGTTCTTTCTACATAGCAACTATCCAGTTTTCGTCAGAAAGCACTTCTTTTACATTAGCCAGTTCAATCTGGGATGTAAAGAACACGTAATTGCATGTCTTCTATCTGTCTACGAGTGCCCACACCAGTGGGAGGGTTTTCAAGAATTTGAGTGGTTGGATGATCTTTAATAGTCCTTTGTTCAGAATTAGTTTGATTTAATGAAGTATCCGGTTTGTCAATCAAAAGTACTTCATCATTATCTGAACTAGGGGCAAGTGTATTCAAGTGATCATCAATGACCACATTAATGGACTCTTGAATAACACCGGTCCTGTTGTTTAGTACACGATATGCGCGAATGTTCAAAGAATATCCTAAAAGGATACCTTTATCACTTTTGGTGTCAGTCACGTAAAATATAGCACTTGCTGCCAAAAACTAGAAAGTATTTGACAGTAGGCTTCTTATCAAACCAAAGTTCATAAGCAGTTTTATTATTAGATTTACGAGTATAAACTCGGTTGATAATATAGCATGCTGTATTTACGGCTTCAGCCCAAAGATTTCTATGGAGCTTCATACTATTCAACATTACACTTCCCATTTCTTGAAGCACTCTATTTTTCCTCTCCACAATTCCATTTTGTTGTGGTGTTTTTGGCGTAGAGAATTCATGCGATATTCCCTGATCGCTACAGAATTTCTCAAAACTGCTATTCTCGAACTCAGATCCATGATCACTACGAATCTTACAAACTTGAGAACTTTTTTCAGTTTGGATTCGTTTGAGAATCCTTTTTACTTCGTCAAATTTATTCCTCAAGAAGGCTACCTAAGTGAATCTAGTAAAATCATCTACGATTACTAGTATGTATTTTTTGCCACCTTGACTCTCTGTCCTGGTAGTCCTACAAGGTCCATGTGAAGAAATTCGAGCGGTTTTGATGTGACATTAGAGTTCACCTTTTTGTGAGCACTTCTAGTTTGTTTGCCAATCTGGCATTTACCACATATTTTATCTACTTTTTGGAGTTTAGGTAGACCTCTTATTAGTTCTCATTTACTTAATCTGTATACATTACGGTAGTGTACATGTCTAAGGTGTTTATGCCATAATTCAGTCTCATCGGTATGGACCATGTAGCACGATTGATTAGATGAGCTACCATTGCTTACAATATAGCAGTTTTCAGAAGTCCTACAACCAGTTAATATCACTGAACCCTTTTTGTTTAAAATTTCACAACCTCGATTAGAAAAGTTTACGCTGTGATTGTTATCGCATATTTGAGATATGCTTAACAGGTTGTGTTTTAGCCCCTCAACATATAAAACATTCTTAAATAAGGGAAGGTTATAGAGTTGAATCGTACCATGGCCAATAATCTTGTAGTTGTTACCATCACCAAATGTGACTGACCCATTAGTCATATCTTTAAGGTCGGTGAATAAGCCTTGTCGCCTGTCATATGCCTTGAGCACCCACTATCTAGGTACCACTCTGTATGGCTTGTCACTTTGAATGCAGTGTGGGCAACCAAGCAGGTAACCTTAGGAACCCATTTTATAACAGTTTTGGGTTTAGGAGTATAGTTGGTCTTCTTATGTTTATAGTTGTTGTAGGACTGACCCACTGAGTTAGATTTTAAGAGCTCCTTAAGTAGATCAACTATTTTCTCAGCTAAAGGATTTCGGTTTTGATTTTTGTAATTGAAATAGTTTCTTTTGGGTTTTTAAGAAGATTGAAAAGATTTAGTATTTTTAAAACTCTTTTGATTAGAACTTTTCTCTTTTGAGTTTGAGGACTCTCCTTTCACAAACTTGGGAGGAGTATTCTTCTGTTTAGGAGGAATATTTTTATCGTAGCCCAAACAGGATTGGTCGTCACATTTTCTTGATCCAGTTAAAAGTTTTTCTAATTTTGGATCACCTTGGGCATACCTCCATGTATCCTTTAAACTGAAGAGACTTCAAGTTTAAGATTATCACTTTCAGATTTCAGATTTTCAATAAGGGTGGTTTTGAAATCTAGATCACATTTGCATTTTTAAAACAATTTGAAAGATGAGATTTTTCTAAAATAAGAGTTTCAAAATTATCTTTAAGCTTTGAAAACTTTTCCTTTTGAAGCTTTAATTTTACTGCAATATTACAACTTTCCTTGTATAGGGCATTATAAGCATCTTGAAGATCTTCTTCATTATCATGATCATTATTTAGATTTTCTTCACGAGTTGAATCATCATGATCTGAAAAAGTGAACTTAGCTAGAGTCATAAGGGCTTTGACTTCATTGCCCGACTCGGTTTCAGAATCTTCTGATTCAGAAGAGGCTTCAGAATCAGAGGATTCATCCTAAGTAGCCAACATACCCTTCTTTTTGGGTTTCTCCTTTTTAGGACACTTGTTTGCTAAATGCCCATATTCTTGGCAGTTGTAACATTGACTATCTTTCAAAGATTTCCAAGTTTTAGGTTTAGATCTTTTCTTATCATTTGATTTTTGAAAATTAACCCTCTTTTTACTTTTGAAAATCTTGTAAAACTTTTTAGCTAAAAGGGCCATATCGTCTTCGGAATTTTCTAAATCAGAGTTTTCTTGAGAAATATGTTTAGAAGATTTAAGAGCGATAGATTTACCTTTAGGAGCTTTAAAAGTTAACTCGTAGGTTTGTAAAGACCCAACTAGTTCTTCTACCCTCATATTGTTCGTATCACGAGGTTCCTGGATTGCAGTCACCTTTGAGCTGAACCGATCAAGTAGTGAGCGTAGTATCTTTACACACACTTTACTTTCTGGGATTTTATCACCAAGACCCCACATAGAGTTTACAATGTTATTCAGTCTAGTATAAAAGTCCATGAACATTTCATTTTCCTCCATATGTATTTTCTTAAATTTAGTTATGAGGATTTGGACTTTAAACTTCTTGACAATTGATGTACCCTTGTGTGTCATTTCTAAAATATCCCAAGCTTGCTTTGTAGTATCATAGGAGATAATTCTCTTGAACTCATTCGGTGATAGTACGTAAATGATTGCATTTAGTGCTTTTGCATTGGCACTACTCTCACTTTTTTGAAGTGTGGTCCAAGAAAAATAGGGTGATATTCTCATTGATTTTGATCCATCGATACCAGTCACTTCAGTGGTAGGAGGGATCCATTCAGTCACTGTGGCTTGCCACATACTCTCATCCATTGATTTGAGGAAAATCCTCATTCTAGCTTTCCAATAAGCATAGTTGGAGCCATCAAATGGTGGAGGCTTAGTGACTAAAAGGCTATCAAAATTTGACATCTTATCAATAGCTTAGATCGATTAGCTCAGGAAATAAATCCAAATAATAACAATTAAAACGAGCTATTAGGCTCTGATACCACTTGAAAAGGCCTAGCTATATGTCCTAGAGGGGGGGGGGGGGTGAATGGGACAATGCTAAATTAAAACTTTAACAATGGAATGTAAATTAATAAGATAACCTTATAAACAATTGAATGAAAGATAGAACTTTTAAATAAATCACAGTACTTAAACGTAAAGCACTTAAATAGAGAGGTTGATACCAATGTTATTCTAAGGACAACCTTGCACCATAAAAACCAAGGGTTTATGACAGGACAACTTTACTAGAACAATTTGAATATCAAAACTCAAACTGAAAGGAAATATAGGAAATAACAAGAAATTAAATTATAAACTATTACAACATTCCCCACAATGCTTGAAATGTAAAAGATTACAACATTCACATCCACATATACATTCCACAACTTTGAATGATAAAAGATAGAAATTAAATAAACATTCAAACCACAAGACAGAGAATCATAGTGGCTCACCTGTGTGTACACCAACCGTTAAAAAAACAGCCACACAGATTGCTACTCCACTCCTAATATCCTTACACAGGGGATATCAGCGTTCAATATCAAAATAGGTTTTCACAGTTCACCCAAAACCTTCACAATTGTGTCTTTTAGAAAAGGGCTTACACGATTCAAAAACCCTCACTTCTGAGTTTTCTGGCTCTCCTCAGATAACTAACACAATGAGATTTTTCTGGCTTAATTTCAAACAAAACCAAAATGGAGATTTACATAAATGTAAAATACCTGGATTTCTCCTTTCGTAGCAGCCCGGAAGAACCAATTGGAGTAGAAGTTCGAATATAGAAGTTCAATTGTCCAATACTCACTTTGATATGGTTATAGGTTCTAATTAATTTTAAATTAAACAAAATGGGCTAGCTATATTTGATTTTGATTCCAAGAAGAAGGAATACAACAATTCCTCTTTTCATATTAGATTGGAATGTAAAAACAAAATCAAATAAATAAAGCTAACAAAAGAGAATATTAAATATGCACAGATTAGCTTAAATAACACAAACTTATCTCAGAGTGATGCCTTGATTTTACTTAAATTCAATTCTTAAAAAACTCTGAAATTCATGTTCTATTTATAGTTGCAGAAATCGCATCTTCGACTGGTCATGTGGCCACCATGACTGGTCGTATGTTGAACTGCATTTTGAAATTTTAAGCGTGATCGGATTAAACCGTTCTACGACTGGTCTTAGGGTGTCCATGACTGGTCGTGAGGCCTCCATGACTGGTCGTAACCATCCCACAACTGGTCGTGAGAAACCAAAAATGGTTGTTGGAGTTTGAGTCGTAGATGCAAGACTGGTCGTGAATGAGTCGACACTGTTCCTACGATCGGTCGAACAGATTCCAGGGCTGGTTGAAGCTCAACAAAAAATTTTTAAAAATTTACAACAACTTAAGAATGGTCTTGGAATTTCTTAGACTGGTCGAGCCAGTTCTAGGACTAGTCGAATAGAGTTCAAGACTGGTCTTAGAACAGACCATACACTTATAAAAATATTTTATATGAATTATGTATTCAAAATGACCTACCCTAAGGTCAAACTAGGTCATGCAAACCTTAAATGTGAAGTATGGACATTGAGTCTTCATTTCTTCAAATGTTGATTGACCTTTGAAGATTGTGAAGCTTGAGATCTCTGATGTAGCTTGATCTTAAGCTTGGATCGAGATCATTGTAATTTGAATGTCGATGATATCGAGATCAAAGTCGATGCATCGATAAATCCAGCGGATTTATCTTTAAGCCTGCTGGATAATTTATGTCTTTGTTTGATGTAATCGACCTGGTACCGATATCATCGATATTTGAATATCGATTCTATCGAAGGGCCCCCGATCATAGTTAAAAATAACCTGAAATATCTGCTGTAAGAAATGCGCACCCTCGATTGATTCATCGATGGACTTCCGATGCTATCGATATTTGATTTCAGATCATATCAGAAGAGCATCGATATATCGAAGGATTATGAGATTTTCATTTAAAAATAGAGGCGCCGGAAATCTGCCTGTCAATCTTATCGAGCCATTCTCCGATGGGCTCGAGATTTGAATATCGATGATATCGATTGTGTATCGATGCATCGATAATTTGTCCAGATATGTTGTGAAGTTGCTGGACATATTTAGTACTTATATCGATGATATCGATAGGTGTATCGATACATCGATAAATCCGTCCAGATGAATATTTAGTTGCTGGACATTTTTGGTCCTCATATCGATAATATTGTTAAGGTATCGAGGACATCGACAGAGCAGGTCGATCATATCGAGGGTGTTCCGATAAGATCGACAGGACGAGAAAAACTTAGAAATTTTTTTATTTTGAAAAGGAATTTTCTCTCACTAAAAACCCTAAGATGTCTATCTTGTTTTAAGAGTTTTAATCACCTGGTGTTTTGGGATATGGGATGTGAGGCTATGATTTACCTATGACGAGCTTTCACACATCCGGTTGAGGTAGATGCTTGAATTGTTCTTCCTGTGAGGCTTTGCAGTCTGACTAACTCAACACACACGGTAATTGACAAACTAGGGCACTACCAGGTGCACTTTCAGAGGTCATTATGGGAAAGACTTGTTACCTTAGCGTAGGCCGACAGCTCAAATACATTGTCCCAAACCACCGTATTCAGCTCACGAGTTTAGGTTGCTCACTGGACACTATGGGAGGCTTGTCGCCCCAGCGTAGGCCGACAGCTTGACCACGGTGTGCCATACCACCATGCCCGGCTCATGAGTCTAAGTGGATCGAGGTACCAAGGTTAAACGAGCTTTTCACTAGTGAGTTTGGTACGTTAGATTCAAGCAGTAACGTCCATACATGGTGAACATACATTGGGCCAATCGAGTTACTTCACAAGCTCGAATGGTACAAGTGTACGTTGACTAAATCGACATGGAGCGCATATGCACTCCGTGTGGCCTGGCCACTGTCGATAGTCATCATACGACTCGGATTCGTCGAACGTGTCCGTGTGGTGAAACTAAGTTAGCAACTCGGTCGGAACCAGTTACCGATTGCCTGGACTATGTAGTAATCCCAATCATACTCAAACACAATAAGCATGCGTATATGGTAATCATAATGGTATTGAACAGACAATTCAAGCAATGCGAGCATTTGAACATTTCATAACACACATAGTGAACATATTATCATACATATGCATTTCATACAAAAATCACATAGTAGCAATACATTTTACATGAAGGAATTACACATATAGATGAGTTAGTTGAGAATCCTATCTTAACTCCCCCACTAAAATACAATTCAACAAACTCTTACTAATTCAATCATTTTATCAAACACTTAGGCTACACATTTCATAACATATGTAATGAGTTAGTTATAACATATATTATGACAAATCCTTTCACAAAGGAGTTGTCACACATAGAACAATCACGTAGTTTCAATTGATAGGCATGACAAGCACAATTCCAAATTCCATATTCATTCAGACATTTCAACAAACAAATGGCATGCATTTTATTCAACGTAGTTCATATAATATATATATATATACATATATATGTAAAACGTGAAAAACCTCGTATCTAAACACATGAGACAGCAATCAAGTCAGTCATAAATCATTACTGACATTTAAAGCCTTGAAAACCATAACCTAGGCATTTATAGTCCGCACCTTTCGCCGGTAAACCCGTACCGAGCTCGGTTTGAACACTAAGTCCTCGTCTATGGCACAACAGCAACCTATAGTATGAAATAGGTTAGCTATTCCACCATTTACTCTATTTGAATCACTAAAACAGATTAGGGTTAGGATTTCTTACCCGAACATGGAATCGGAATCGTCAGTATAGCGACACGGAAGCGTTGGTTAAGCACGTGGAGTGGTAGGATCGAATCCTAGGAACCTTCCCTCACTCTCTCTCTCTCTCACTTTCTCTCTCTTTCTTCTCTCTTCTCTCTCCTAGGGTTTGAAACTCATATGGAATGAGAGAGGGTGGGTTAAGGCCCTTATATAGGCCCAGAATTGATGGAAATGGCCCTAGGGCCATCGTATACTTTGGTTATAGCCAAACGGTGGCCGTTTCGGTCCAACGAAGCACATCTGGAGGCCCCTTTTCTACATACGGTCCGGAGCAAGTCCCCTGATGATGGATCTATGTTAGGTTAAGTTTTCGGTCCAATCAGATTTATAGATCGACTGCGGAGGGCCAGTTTCAGTTCAGCGGTCACCGTTAATCGATCAGGGCACAAGTACACTGACCTGTGTTGGGAAATTTCCCTGATCCAATGGTGTATTTGGGTCAAGATCTGACGGTCTGAATCCTTAAGTTTGGCCCGCAAGTGAACGGCCCAAATCACTTAAATTTGAGTTTGTTTTCTAAAGGTATTCGTGTTTCTTACACACTTCGCTACGGGTTCAAGTTGTGCATTTCTAGAAGCTATCTAGATTTGATTTCCGAGATGGCTGTCAAGCCCAGCAAGGCGGTCATAAGCATATAGTTTCGTGGTCATCAGACTATCGACGCGAGGTCCAGGTCCGATACGGAGTTTCAATGTGCTCCTGAGAGCAAATAGGTTTTGAGATTGATCTTAGATTTTTAGGTAAGGTTAGGTTAGTGATTTTAAAGGTTTTGGGTCTTACAGTTCATATAGAAAGTGGTTCAAGCTAATTCTACTGATTATTCAGTTTAGTACTTAACTAAATTATACCCTAATTACGACAGAATACGGTTCTAGGGCAGTTCTACTCCCCTTTCTAGCACTTTTAATTAGTATATTATTTTAATTATTTTTTGAGTATTTCGTTATCAAGTCTACTTCATTTCTACCAAATTTCATTAGATTTCGTGTTGTAGAAATATTCTAAAAATTCTAGGAGCAGCAGTTGTCCAAACTAATGATTTTCAAAAAGTTGTCACAATGACCCATATATAACTATATTAGAATTTTTATTATATTTTTTACTTCTTTTTATATGAAGCTAGACTTATCAAGATTCAATCTGACTTTTAAATCATTAAAATCAAAGTTATAACGAGGGAGATATGATTTTTTGAAGTTGGATGAAAAACTGTACAAAAATTACAGAAAACGGGCCACCCGGCCCGCTGGACCGGGGTGCGCCGTGGTCCGCTGGACTGTCTGGTGGTGGTTTTGCCACATGAATTTTTGAAATGGGTATATTTTACAAACTGGGATGAGTTATTTGACCCACAATATATGATTTTGGGGTAGGAGAAGCTATTCTATCCAAATAACCTATTTATTTTGCCAGATTCCCAAATTTTAATGGTAAAAATTCTATTTTATTTATTTATTTACTATTTATAGTAAATTTTAGTTTAAGTATTGCTTTTCATCATTTAAACTTTATGATTAGTGTATAATATGAAAGTACTTAGAAAAATTTGAAGAATAAGGTGGTGAAAAATGAGATTTTGAAGGAAATGAGTTAAAAAGGGATTTTAAACTTCGGGGTTGAGTTCTGAGAAGTTAGTAACGTGTTATGATTGACCCATTGCCTAAAGACGACTAACTCCAAGTTGAAAAAAATCCAGGACGTTACAATCTACTCCAAGTTGGAAAAAAAATCTGAAATTAGCTAAGGGTAATAAGTAAAGATTTTATTATTTCTTTTGCCTAAGTTTTATTGATTTCAAGTTTATATGCGTGGTAGAGTTTATACTATCTATGCTAGTCTTGCTCACTTTAGTCTACCCTCCTTAAAACTTTTTCGCCCTGAAATTGGCTAAGGCTCCTATTAAGTTCGTATCTAACGAGCACATTTGGGGATACGCTGACCTCCGCTTATTCCCATTGTTAGGCCTATTATTCTTTAGTGATCCGATCTACTTATGTGATTTTGTCTAGTTATAGAGTCCTGATTGTTCCCCTTTGATGAGTTTATTACTAATGTTTCAAGGACGAATATGATCTTACTTAGTATTCTAACCATATGTGTTACCTGAACTGATGATCCTGGGCCAGTGGGGCATAGGCCCACCATGCTTCCGTTGCGCCTATGAGCGGGTAGACGTGTATACCTACTTAACTCGACTGGGTTCATAACTTTTCTACCCCCTTTAAAATTGTTTCTACTCTCAGGGTTCAAGAATCTATGTCTCGATTCATATATCGAAACAAGGTGTAATTTAGGACCTATCCTTGACATGAAATGGGAAACGATCTCTCAATACATTGGTCTTCCTTTCATCGATGATGTGTACTAGGACAATGGTACCTATGGTCATAGAAATGAGCTAAAAATGATGGGTGTTGTGGTTGATTTCAGGGACGGGTGTGAGTTTGTGGCAAGATGCCTAATTCTACCAAAGAAGGACTTTCACTACGGTCCCGACTTATCCTTTTTAATCATGTCTAGTTTAATACTGTAAGATAATCTATACATTATTAGTACATAAGGAATTTGGACAAAATAGGTTAATGGGTAGACTATCTTTCTAAGTTCATATGCCCAATATGTATGTCAGAATAGTCTATGATTCAGGGTCAAATTCCTAACTGTCTGTTGCCCATTTGAGAAATCTCTTGGGCCTACAAAAAAAATATACCTATTGGTTATATGTTCTTAACACTTCTCAAAGGCGAAGTAATAAACTTTTGGTCATAAGTAGTCGAGTTAACACGAAAGGAAAGTTGTGTAGTGGGTTTGAGCTGGATACATAGACCTTCTGTCTAGCTAGGATAGAAAATTTATCGTATCAGTTCTTAATCCTAGTTGATCCCGATCTTCTGCTTGATCAGAGCATTGAGTTTATTGATAACTACTAGGATTGAGAATTCGATTCAAACCGAGAATACTTTGCTTATATATATATATATATATAGAGAGAGAGAGAGAGAGAGAGCTCTAATACCATCCTGTAACGCCCTAAAAATTGGGGGTCGAGCAAAGCTCAGCTCCCGAGTTCCAATGCATCACTTATATAACATAAATAATGATGATTAAATGTTGTCCATATTAGTGCATTTAAACATGAGTAGGATTATACAAAAGTAGCATATCATGCTCCAAAGTTAATGTAGTTTGGCAAGCTGAAGACTGAAATATATGCATTTAATATGAAAACGTTTCACAAATTTTGGAGTATGAGTATGAAGCTGGGATACATATATACATGTGTTGTTTCTAACCATATAAAGTGCGGGAAATAAATGTGTTCAACTAAACACGTATCCCAGTAGTCCCTGCATATCGGTATGAGATCTACATAGATTCGCTCGATAGTTGAACGTAGGAGAACTCTTCCTCCTTGTCTATGAAGTCCATTTCAGCTGCGTAGACTCCGTCATTACCTGCATCTACAATAGAGTCTGGTTGGTGTTTTAAAACACCATCCCAGGTGGGAATGAGTAGCTAATTCAGTGGAACTATAAAGCAAAGGTTAACATGTTATCAATTCAGTCAAACAGTAATGATAAAGCAATACAATAATCATATCCTAAGTACTCTTATTAATGCAGGAATGATATGCATAATGATGCATGCCCTCGCTTGCACTCCCTCTGCGACATTATCTCACGATCGCGGCATGCACCTCTTCCTATGTGCTCAACTCCAACGCCAAAGGCACATGCGAATCCGGTGCATGTACGTGATTAGCCAAGTTGTTAATTAGACTTTTTCATACAACATGTTTGGGAAGCTAAGGTACCTCCCTTTATGTCATATACCCAAAAGATGATCCATTTAAGGTCGTCAAGCCTAGCTTATCACATACGATAGGCAAGTTATAAGGCAATGTCACCCCTGATTTTTAAAGCAGTGGACATGCAATTTTAGGTCACCATGAAGAGGCTCGTCACCATCAACATATGCCTTAGTTTATACTCGAAGTCACTATGGGAAAGGCTTGTCACCTTAGCGTAGGCTGACAGCTCGAATATAGTGTCACATACCACCGTATTCGGCTCACGAGTTTAGCTTGCTCACTGGACACTACGGGGAGGCTCATCGTCCCAGTGTAGGCCAATAGCTTGATCACGGTGTCCCATACCACCATGCCCGGCTTATGAGTCTTAGCAGATCGAGGTACCAAGGTTAAACGGGCTTTTCATTAGTGAGTTTGGTACCTTAGATTTAAGCAGTAATGTCAATACATGGTGAACATACATTGGGCCAATCGAGTTACTTGACAAGCTCGACTGGTACTAGCATACGTTGACTTAATCGACATAGAGCGCATACGCACTCCGTGTGGCCTGACCACTATCGATAGTCACCATACGACTCGGATTCGTCGAACATGTCCGTGTGGTGAAACTAAGTCAGCCACTCAGTCAGAACCAGTTACCAATTGCTTGGACTACGTAATAATCCCAATCATACTTAAACACAATAAGCATGCATATATGGTAATCATAACGGTATTGAACAGATAATTTAAGTAGTGCAAGCATTTGAACATTTCATAACACACATAGTGAACATATTATCATACATATGCATTTCATATAGAAATCACGTAGTAGTAATACAAATTACATGAAGGAATTATACATATAGATTAGTTAGTTGAGAATCCTATCTCAACTCCCCCACTAAAATATAATTCATCAAACACTTACTCATTTAGTCATTTTATCAAACACTTAGGCTACACATTTCATCACATATGTAATAAGTTAGTTATAACATATATTATGACAAATCCTTTCACAAAGGAGTTGTCACACATAGAACAATCACGTAGTTTCAATTGATAGGCATGACAAGCACAATTCCAAATTCCATATTCATTCAGACATTTCAACAAACACATGGCATGCATTTTATTCAACGTAGTTTATATATATATATATATATATATATATATATGTAAAACGCAGAAAACCTCGTATCTAAACACATGAGATAGCAATCAAGTCAGTCATAAATCATTACTAACATTGAAAGCCTTGAAAACCATAACCTACGCATTTATAGTCCGCACCATTTGCCGGTAAACCCGTACCGAGCTCGGTTTGAACACTAAGTCCTCGTCTACAGCACAACGACAACCTATAGTATGAAATAGATTAGCTATTCCACCATTTACTCTATTTGAATCCCTAAAATAGATTAGGGTTAGGATTTCTTACCTAAAAATGGAATCGAAATCGTCGGTATAGCAACACTCAAGCGTTGGTTAAGCACGTGGAGTGGTGGGATCGAATCCTAGGAACCTTCCCTTACTCTCTCTCCGTCACTTTTTGTCTTTCCTTCTCTTTCTTCTCTCTTCTCTCTCTTAGGGTTTAAAATTCGTATGGAATGAGAGAGGGGTGGGTTAAGGCCCTTATATAGGCCCAGAACTGATGGAAATGGCCCTAGGGCCATGGTATACTTAGGTTATAGCCAAACGGTGGCCGTTTCGATCTAACAGAGCACATCTGGAGGCCCCTTTTCTGCATACGGTCTAAAGTAAGTCCCTTGATGATGGATCTACACCGGGTTAAGTTTTTAGTCCGATTGGATTTACAGATCGACCGTGGAGGGCCAGTTTCAGTTCAACGGTCACCGTTACTCGATCAGGGCCACAAGTACACTGACCTATGTTGGGAAATTTTTCTAATCCGAGGCTGTATTTGGGTCAAGATCTAATGGTCTAAATCCTTAAATTTGGCCCACAAGTGAAAGGTCCAAATCACTTAAATTTAAGTTCGTGTTTTAAAGGTATTCGCGTTTCTCACACACTTCGCTATGTGCTCAAGTTGTACATTTCTGGATAGTATCTGGATTTGATTTTTGAGATGGTTTCAAGCCCAGCAAGGTGGTCGTAAGCATATGGTTTCGCAGTCATCGGACTTTCAACGAGCAGTCCAGGTCCGATACAGAGTTTCAATATGCTCCTGAGAGCAACTGGAATTTGAGATTGATCCTAGATTTTTAGGTAAGGTTAGGTTAGTAATTTTAAAGGTTTTTGGTCTTACAGTTCATATAGAAAGTGGTTCAAGCTAATTCTACCAATTATTTAGTTTAGTACTTAACTAAATTATGCCCAATACGGTCTTAAGGCAGTTCTATGCCCCTTTCTGACACTTTTAATTAGTATATTATTTTAATTATTTTTCTAGTAGTTCATCATCAAGTCTACTTCATCTCTACCAAATTTCATTAGATTTCATATTGTAGAAAAATTCTAAAATTCTAGGAGCAGCAGATGTCCAAAATAATAATTTTTGGATAGTTGTCACAACGACCCATATTTAACTATATTAAAATTTTATTATATTTTCACTTATTTTTATATGAAACTGGACTTATCAAGCTTCAATCTGGCTTTTGAATCACCTAAATCGGAATTATAACGAAGAGATATGATTTTTCGAAGTTGGATGTAAAACTATAGAAAAATCGTAGAAAACGGGCCACCCGGCCCGGCATTTGTTCCCTTGGCAATTTGGATCAGGAAGTCTTGTGTGATTGTTCATTGTATGGTGGTGGTTTTGCCACATTGATTTTTGAAATGAGTGTATTTTAGAAACTGGGATGAGTTATTCGACGCGCAATATATGATTTTGGGGTAGGAGAAGCTTCTCTATCCAAATAAACTATTTATTTTTATCAGATTCCATAATTTTAATTGTCAAAATTTTATTTTATTTATTTATTTATTATTTATTGTAAATTTTAGTTTAAGTATTATTCTTCATCATTTAAACTTTATGATTAGTGTATAATATGAAAGTACTTAGAAAAATTTGAAGAATAAGGTGGTGAAAAGTGAGATTTTGAAGGAAATGGGTTAAAAAGGGATTTTAGACTTTGAGATTAAGTTCTGAGAAGTTGGTAAGGTGTTATGATCACCCTATTGCCTAAGGACGACTAACTCCAAGTTGGAAAAAATTTAGGACGTTACACAAGGAGTGGCCCACATAGAGCCATACGTATAGTGGCCCATGACCTCACACAAGGGCCTAATACACATCACCATAGGCCTCACTCAATGGCCTCACATAAGGGCCTCACACAAGGGCCTAATACACATCACCATAGGCCTCACATAAGGGCCTCACTCATGGGCCACAAATGTATCACAATAGGCCATGCCCATGAGCCTTGAATACACCAAGTGGGCCGCATCAATGGATCGCACCAATGGGTCTTAAATACACAACAGGTGGGCCCTGCACATGGATCTCATATGCATCAAATGGGCTACATATCTAGGCCTTGAATACATCAAATGGGCCATATTAATGGGCCATAAATACACAACAGGTGGGACCTGCTCATGGGCCAAAGATACATCATGATGGGCCCCATGGATGGGCCGCAAATACACCACATTGGGCCCCATCATATGGGCTGCAAATACATCACTGTGGGCTGCACAAATGGATGACATGGATATAGAATGCATACAACATGGCGGGCCGCATGAATGGACATAATAGATATACAATACACACATCACGGAGGACCACATACACGGCCCTAATATACATCACCAAGGGCCACGACCCATGAGCCTCAAATGTATCAAAAGGGCTACGACCCATGGGCCTCAACATGCATCAAGTGGGCTACGTCAATAGGCCGCACTAATGAGCCATCATGTATATCAAGTGGGCCATGTTAATGGGCGGCACCAATGGGCCGTAAATGCATCACCATGGGACTCATACGTGGGCCTCATATACAACAAGTGGGCTACACTGTTTGGGCCTCTTATGCATCAAATGGGCCACGTATCTGGGCCTCACAATACAAATAGGTGGGCCCCGCCCATGGGCCAAAATACATCATGATGGGCCTCACCAATGGCCCTCAAGTGGGCTTGGACCACATCAAAATCATTTCAATAGTTGTAGGTGTAACCTATGTAATGACTAGCACTGTCCAAACATTGTCCATATAAATCAGCACCATCCAAACTTTGTCCATGTGCGTCAGCACCATCCAAATATCGTCCAGCAGCGGGTCCCATCATCAAGATGGCTGGGACATAAACATCACATGGGACCTACAAAACTTGCTGACGTTAATTGCAGTGGGTCCCACGTCCTTGGCAGATGGAGGGTTTGGATGGAAAACATCCATCATGGTGAGGCCACTGACCGTCAGCAGATGGACGGCCAGCTGCTGCCAAGAGGATGGATGGTTTGGAGTGAAGACCTCCATCATGGTGAGGCCGGACATGGCACTGTCCATATGGACGGTGCAGATGAAGAACATACATGATGGTGGGTCCCACCAGATAGATGGACGGCGTGGGTTTAACCCCACATGCAGCAACCAAATGGCTGGCTGCTGATCAGCGCACGCCAGCCATCCCACCATCAGAAGGGTGGATCCCACATGGGGCCCACACATGTAGACATGCCTCTGCAAATATAGGTTCCTTATATATATATATTATAATATTATATCATATTATATGATTATAATATAATATAATTTTATAATATATACATATCATATGTATATACATATATTTACATAATTAAGATGTCCCGCATCTAGCCACCATCTAGCAAGCTGGACGGTGCTGGATGATGCACGCACATCGTGGTGGTCCCATGTAGTGGGCCACTAGATTTAGATTAAGCTAATATTTATTTTTTCCCATTCATCCGGGCCCATGTGACCGTCTGGTCATGCAGGCCCCAAATTAGGATCAAGGTGGCCCACTATTTGGATGGCATGGATAAAATACACATCATAGGTGGACCATGATCATAGAGAGAGAGAGAAAGAGAAGGAGAGAGAAGTATCGGTGGTGATAGAGGGGCCCGGTATAAGTGCTATAGTTTATATCCCTGTCGGTTGTCAAATTTGTGGTGACAAAAACACTGTTATATAACTTGCATAAGTGAAGCTCCCTAGCCTCTCTAAAGATCAATATTCATAAACAACCAAAGCTCACAACAAGCAAAGATTACAAGTACAAAGATCAACCTTGACTTCAAGTATTACTCTCAAGACAAGACTCAAGAATGCAAGACTTCAAGAAGAGTACAAGGCAGTTCGTATAGAACTACACTTTCGAAGTTGAGCTACATCAAGATTTCAAAGCTTAAAAGGTCACTTGTTCCTAATGTTTTCAATGTCCTTACTTCTTGATTGGGGTTTGTTTGACCATAGGTTGACCTTAGAAGTAGGCCATTTTGGATACATAAGTCATATGTATACGACACTTGTGTTTGGGCAGTTCGGGGACTTGTCCTAGGCTTTCTTTGACTAGTCCTAGCTCTGCTCCGACCAGTCCAAGAAATTCCTCGATCAGTCGTAAGTTTGTTACAAAATTTGGATAATTTCTGTTAGTCTTCGATCAGTCCTAGAATCTGTTCGACCAGTCGAAGGAACAGTGTCGACTGCTTCTATGACTAGTCGAAAATCTTCGATTCAAAGTCCAACGATAAATTACAAGGTCTTCGACCAGTCGAAGGAGACCTACAACCAGTCGAAGGTGACCTACGACTAGTCGTAGAACGGTCAAAGCTTATCGCGCCCGATTTTTTTCAAATCTGTTATTTCTTCGACTAGTCGAAGAGCTCCCTAGACCAGTCGAAGATGCGATCTGCTCACCTATAAATAGAGCACGAAACTCAGAAGAATTCAAGCAATTAATTAATCTTTTCAAGCCAATCTTCGTCAAACTTCTAAGAGATAATTTTATGCTTCATCTAAGCTAAGTGTGCTTATTTTATACTCTCTTTCTTTAGCTTTATTTAATTGATTTTGTTTCTGCTATTCCAATCAAATTTGAAAAGAGGAATTGTTATTCCCTTTCTTTGGAATCAAAATCAATTAAGGCAAGCCCTAGTTGGTCTAATTTAAAATCTATTAGAACTAGAACCATTATAATTGAGTACTGGACATTGAACTTGAACATTCAATCATTTACTCTGATTTGGTTCTCTGGAGAACATTTCTACAACGAAGGAGATAATCAGGTATTTTACATTTAATCGTAAATTCCTTTCTGTTTTGGTTTCTTTTAAGATTTGCCAGAAAAATCTTGTTGTATTGGCTATTTGAGGAGAGCCAGGAAAACTCAGAAGTGGGGTTTTTTTAATTGTGTAAGCTCACAGACAAAAACATAATTGTAAAGGTTTTGGGTGAACTTGTGAAAACCTATTTTGTTAGTGAACGCTAATATCCCCTGTGTGAGGATATTAGGAGTGGAGTAGCATTTTGTGTGGCTGTTGTTTAACAGTTGGTGAACACAGAGGCGAACCACTATAATCCCTTGTATTGTGGGTGAATGATTTACATTTCTAATCTTTAATATTCATTTGTGGGATGTATGTGTGGTGGTGAATGTTGTAATCATTTAATTCAAGCATTGTGGGAATTTTGTAATAATTTAGAATTTACTTTCTGCTATTTCTTTATCTGCTTGAAATTCAATTTCTTTTAAAGTTGTTCCAGTAAGGTTACCCTGCCATTTTTATGGTGTATGGCTGTCCTTAGAACAATACATTTGTGATTACACTTTATTTCAATTTGTGCTTAATTCTGTATTCCTCTTTGGTTTGAGATTTGATATAAAGATCTTTCTAGAAATAAGGTTGTCCTACCATAAACTCTGGTTTTTGGTGAAAGGTTGTCCTTAGAACAACATTTGTATCAACCTCTCAAGATCAGATTTTTGAGGTTGTTTTACTTTCCTGCATTGTGATTTATTTTGGCTATCATATTATTTTTAATTCCGCTGTTATAACATTTATTTGGCATAGTCCTATTCACCCCCCTCTAGGACATATAGCTAGGCCTTTTCAAGTGGTATCAGAGCCTAATAGCTCATTCTTATTGCTTTTTATTTGGATTTATTTTCTGAGCTAACGATCTAAGCTATTTAAAAAGATGTCAAATTTTGATAGCCTTTCAGTCACGAGGCCTCCACCATTTGATGGCTCCAACTATGCCTATTGGAAAGCCAGAATGAGAATCTTCTTAAAATCAATGGATGAGAGTGTGTGGCGAGCTACAGTGACCGAATGGAAAACTCCTACCATTGAAGTAACTAAATCCGACGGTTCAAAAACTATGTCTGTACCTGCTTATTATTTATGGACCACTCTTCAGAAAAGTGAGTATAGTGCCAATGCTAAAGCACTAAATGCAATCACTTGTGCACTATCACCGGATGAGTTCAAAAGAATCATATCCTGTGATACTGCGAAACAAGCCTGGGATATACTAGAAATGACACATGAGGGTACATCAATTGTCAAAAAATCTAAGGTCCAACTCCTCACAACCAAATTTGAAGAAATTCATATGGAGGAAAATGAAATGTTTATGGACTTTTACACTAGACTAAATGACATTGTAAACTCAATGTGGGGTCTTGGTGATAAAATCCCAGAAAGTAAAGTGTGTGCAAAGATATTACGCTCACTTCCTGAACGGTTCAATTCTAAAGTAACCGCGATCCAGGAACTTCGTGATACGGATAATATGAGGGTAGAAGAATTAGTTGGTTCTTTACAAACCTACGAGTTAAACTTTAAAGCTCCTAAAGGTAAATCAATTGCTCTAAAATCCTCTAAATGTAATTCAGAAGAAAAATCTGATTCAGAAGATGATATGGCTCTTTTGTCTAAGAAATTCTACAAGATTTTTAAAAGCAAGAAAAGGGTTGATTTCCAAAAATCAAACGATAAGAAGAAGTTTAGACTCAAATCTCGAAAATCTCTGAAAGATAGTCAATGTTACAACTGTCAAGAATATGGGCATTTGGCAAATAGATGTCCCAAAAAGGACAAACCTAAGAAGAAGAGTATGTTGGCTACGTGGGATGAATCATCTGATTCTGAAGCTTCTTATGAATCAGAAGATTCTAACCGAGTTAGGGAATGAAGTTAAAGCACTTATGACTCTAGCCAAATTCACATTTTCGAGATAATGACTCAACAAGTGAAGAAAATCGAGTAGTGAATATGAAAATGAAGATGATCTTCAAGATGCTTACAATGCCCTATACAAAGAAAGTTGTAAAATTGTCAGTTAAACTTAAACTTCAAAAAGAAAAGTTTTCTAAACTCAAAGAATGTTTTGAATCACTTGTCTTAGAAAAATCACAAATTTTAGATTGTTTTGAAAAATCAAATTGCGATTTGGAATTCAAAAATTCTTTAATTGTTGATTTGAAATCGAGATTGAAAATCTCAAAAGGAAGTATCTTCTCTTCTGAGTCAAAAGGACACATGGAAATATGTCCAAGGTGATCCAAAGTTAGAAAAACTCTTATCCGGATCAAGAAAATGTGGCGATCTATCCGAGCTGGGCTATGATAAAAATTTATCTCCTAAACAAAAGTATACTCCTCCTATGTTTGTGAAAGGAGAGTCCTCAAACTCAAAAGGGAAAAATACTTATCAAGATTTTTCTAGAAATTCAAAAACCTAGAAGCAGCCATGTCAACTTTAATCAGAAACGAAATCCACTAGTTGAAAAGATAGTAGATTTACTCAAGGAGCTCCTAAAATCTAACTCTATAGGTTATTCTTACAACTATAAACAAAAGAAGACCAACTATGTTCCTAAAGCTAAAACAGTTATGAAATGGGTTCCTAAAGTCACCTGCTTGGTTGCTCACATTGCCTTCAAAGCAACAAGTCATTTAAAGTGGTACCTAGACAGTGGATGCTCCAGGCATATGACAGGTGACAAAGCTTTATTCATGGATCTAAAAGATATGACTGATGGTTCAGTTACATTTGGTGATGGTAGCAACTGCAAGATTATAGGCCAAGGTACGGTTCAACTTTTTAATCTTCCTGTGTTTAAAAATGTTTTATATGTTGAAGGCCTAAAACATAACTTACTTAGCATATCTCAGATATGTGATAATAACCATAGTGTTCGGTTCTCTAATCAAAGCTGTGAGATACTAAATAATAAGGGTTCTGTAATATTAACTGGACGAAGAACGTCTGAAAATTGCTATATCATTAGCGAATCTAGCTCATCTAATCAAACATGTTACATGGTCCATACAGACGAGACTGATTTATGGCACAAACGTCTTAGACATGTTCATTATCGAAATTTATATAGATTGAGCAATCAAGAACTTATAAGAGGTTTACCCAAACTTCAGAAATTAGATAAAATATGTGGTGAATGCCAGATAGGCAAACAAACAAGGAACTCACACAAAAAGGTGAATTCAAATACCACATCAAAACCACTCGAACTTCTTCACATGGATCTAATTGGACCTACCAGAACGGAAAGTCGTGGTGGTAAAAAGTATATTCTGGTAATAGTTGATGACTTTACCAGATACACTTGGGTAGTCTTCTTAAGGGATAAATCTGAAACCCTTGAAGAAGTAAGAAAAGTTCTCAAAAGGATTCAAACTGAAAAATCTACTCAAATCAGTAAGATTCGTAGTGATCATGGATCTGAATTTGAGAATAGCAATT
This sequence comes from Magnolia changhungtana, assembly GCA_030180095.1. Classification (NCBI taxonomy): domain Eukaryota; kingdom Viridiplantae; phylum Streptophyta; class Magnoliopsida; order Magnoliales; family Magnoliaceae; genus Magnolia; species Magnolia changhungtana. Next base: position 969,364 of record JASAUF010000160.1, read on the forward strand.
TTGAGAAGTTCTGTTCCGACCAAGGAATATTACATGAATTCTCAGCTCCCAAAACTCCACAACAAAATGGAATCGTGGAAAGAAAGAATAGGGTGCTTCAAGAAATGGCTAATGTCATGTTGAATAGCATGAAGCTCTCTAAAAATCTTTGGGAAAGTCAGAATACAAATTTGTAAATACTGACTTGCTATATTATTAACCGAGTCTATACTAGCAAAGATAATGATAAAACGGCTTATGAATTATGGTTCAATAAAAAGCCTACTGTCAAATACTTTCGAGTTTTTGGCAGCAAATGCTATATTTTACGAGATCGTGAAATTTTGGGAAAATTCGATATAAAGAGTGATGAAGGAATTTTTCTAGGATATTCCTTAAACAGTCATGCTTATAGGGTTTTGAACAAAAGAACTGGTGTGATTCAAGAATCCATCAATGTTGTCATTGATGATCACTTAAATAAGCCAATCTCTAATTCAGATAATGATGAAGTTCTAATCATTGATAAACTCGATACTTCATCAAATTAGACTGAATCTGAATTGAGGACTATTAAAGATCATCCAACCACTCAAATTCTTGGAAACCTTCTCACTGGTGTTCGCACCCGTAGACAACTTGAGGATTTATATAATTATGTATGTTTTACATCCCAAATAGAATCATCTAATGTAAAAGAAGCTCTTGCTGATGAGAACTGGATTGTTGCAATGCAAGAAGAACTTAACCAATTTGTAAGAAATGATGTTTGGTATCTCGTACCAAGACCTAAAGACAAACACATCATCGGAACAAAATGGATTTTCAAAAATAAGTCGAACGAATGTGGAAATATAATTAGAAACAAGGCTAGACTAGTGGTACAAGGTTATACTCAAATAGAAGGAATAGATTTTGATGAAACTTTTGCACCAGTAACACGTCTTGAATCTATCAGGCTATTTATATCCATTGCATGTTTTAGAAAGATAAAAATATATTGAATGGATGTGAAAAGTGCTTTTCTAAATGGCAATTTACATGAAGAAGTATATATTGAACAACCAATGGGTTTTGAAGATCTCAAAAATACTGATCATGTGTATCAGCTTAAAAAGGCACTTTATAGATTAAAACAAGCACTTAGGGCATGGTATGAGAAACTAACAAAATTTCTTTTAAGTCACAATTTTTAAATGGGATCTGTTGATAAAACTTTATTTGTTAAAAAACATAATGATCATATCTTAATAGTACAAATTTATGTTGATGATATCATCTATGGATCAACTTGTACTAACTTGACTACTGAGTTTGCAGACTTGATGAAATCACAGTTTGAAATGAGCATGGTTGGGGAATTAACTTATTTCCTTGGTTTACAAGTTAAACAGCAACCTGAAGGAATATTCATCTCTCAATCTAAGTATGCCTTGAATCTAATCAAGAGATTTGGATTTGAGAATGGCAAGAATTTTGATACTCCTATGAGTACTACTCTGAAACTCTCAAAAGACTCTAATGGTAAAAATATTGATTCAAAACTTTTCCGGAGTATGATTGGTAGTTTGTTATATTTAACTGCTAGTAGACCTGATATTTCTCTAAGTGTTGGTATTTACGCAAGATTTCAATCTGATCCAAAAGAATATCACCTGATTGCTGTTAAGCGGATTATTAGATATGTTGCAAGTACTATAAATCTTAGTCTCTGGTATCCTCATGAGACTAGTGTCCAACTTGCTGGGTACTCAGATGTTGATTGGGCTGGTAATCTAGATGATAGAAAATCAACCAGTGGTGGTTGCTTTTACATTGGAAATTGTTTAGTTTCTTGGTTTAGTAAGAAACAAAATTCTATATCACTTTCAACAGCTGAAGCTGAGTATATCGCAGCTGGTAATGCATGTACACAGCTTGTTTGGATGCAACGAATGCTAAGTGATTATGGAATTAAACATGATTCTATGTTATTGCATTGTGATAATTCCAGTGCAATAAATATTTCAAAAAATCCTATTCAGCATTCTCGTACTAAGCACATTGACATTAGATTTCATTATATCCGGGAATTGGTAGAAGAAAAAGTTATATCTCTGGAATATATTCCTACTGAAGATCAGAGAGCTGATATTTTCACAAAACCTCTTGATAAAATTAGGTTTAATAAGATGAAATTTGATCTTGGCATGTGTATTTCAAAATGATTATTTATACCTACATATATCATAGTGTAAATTGCTAGGTTTAATTCCATTTTCTTTTAAAAAATTTTTTTTGCAAGAAATATGTATTTCTGGACTTCCTTCGACCTGTCGTGTGTCGTGAGTATACTCGACCAGTCGACCTATGACCGGTCGTAGATACCTATGACCAGTCGTAGATCACGGAAATCACTTAAATTTGGGGATTTTTGCTTTCTTCCTCATTTCATTTTTCCTTTCTAAGGAGCCGAGCTTCAACTTGTCGAACCCACCATTCTTGTTTTTCAAGGTTAGTGTTCCATTTACGTTTTCCTTACAAATCAGTGTCTAGATTGCTCTCTTTTCTAACTTGAAGCTTTCTATTTAGGATTTCATTGAGATTTGGGGATTTGATTTTGAAAAATATGTTTTGAGTAAACCCATTTCTCAATCCTTTGCATTTTCTTATTTCCTTGTTATTGTTGCTGCATATGGCTTCTAGAGGTAGAAAATCTACTTCCCGTGGTCCTTCTTCTTCCTCCAAATTGACCAAACGTCATCTTCTTGAGCCCAATAATGATCCATCTTATGTTACAGACCTTAGAGCTCGTAATGTTATTGTTGAACATCCTGTTGATATTAATCATATTGCACCTTTTGATATCCTTCCTATGCTTGAAGCTGTAGGTTGGGTTAACTTATTGCATTGGGGTGGGCCTACATACCGGTCCATTGCCCAATCCATGTTTACATGTATTAGTGACTTCTCACTGGATAATTTAACTTTTAAAATATCTACTAGTGAAGGGCCATTTGAAATTGATCGTCATTTAATTTCAGCCCTTATGGATATTCCTGTGAATGATGATGGTATTCCTATTCATAATTTGACTGATAAACCCTCTGTATCTGAAAAACGTATGCTCACTAAAGACTTGTGCAACATAGATGTTCACTGGACTAAAAAAGGGAATGCGCTTCCCGCAAGGTATTTGTTACCCAAATACAAAGTACTCCACAGAATCTTTATGTCTAATCTGTATCCTCGGTCAGGTAATAAAACTGACTTGACTTCATTTATGGTTCGTGTTATTCATGCTATTTCCAGTGGTACTCAAATTTGTCTGCCATCCTTAATCTGTCATTTCATTCTTCAGTTTAGACTCCATCCTAGTCATAGTGACATCCCTTTTGGTTATTTAATGACTGTATTGGCTACACATATGTTGGTCGATATGCCAGTTAATGAGGCACCTATCCATCATCTGATTTTCAACAACTCTAATCTCAATAAGATGAAGTTGGAATTACTTCCTGAATAAGGTGGTAATGGTGGTGGTGCTGGTCATGAAGAAACAGAGGATGACATTAATATGTATGATATCTTTGAGGAACTGAATTCTAATTCAACAAATGATCCAGATTTTGTACCATCTGATTTTGATGCACGTCTGAGTGCATTGGAGGGTAAAGTTGAAAATTTGAATGAAAAGATGGAAAACATGTCTGTTGCTTATGATTCTCAATTTAAGTACATGCAGAAATATCTTAGGCGATTGAACAAAGGCATGCACCAACTTGATCCCTCTATTCCTGCTCCGTCTTCTAGTTCTAATTCTGACTAGTCTATATGCGATTTTCTGGTTTGTAATAACTTTAATTCTTAGCGCTAAGTCGTCTGATTTGGAATTGGATACTATTTTTCTTTTATGCTGGGTATTTATTTATTGTGATACTATGCTGATTTTGAGTTGGACAGTTTCTGTTTTTCTGCTATTATCTCCTATCCCATTTCCTCTCATATATCCCTTTATTTTGTTATTCTCTTTGTCATATTGTGACAAAAAGGGGGAGAATGACTATGTTACTTAGGGGGAGGAGAGTATGTTTGGAATGGTTGAATGTTACATATTGATTTGTAGGTAAGCCAGTTGATGTCAACTGGTTTATGTTTCTTTATATCTTGGTGTAACGCCCTGAAAATCGGGGGTCGAGCATAAACTCAACTCCCGAGTTCCAGAACATCACTTATGCAACAAAATGAATGATGATTGAATGTTGACTGTATTCGTGCATTGAACATGAGTGAGATTAAGCCAAAACAGCATATCATACTCCAGAGACAGTTAAATTGCAAGCGGAAGTGATAGATAGATAAAATATATAAACTGTGATGAGTCTCCAGAGTGTGATAACATTACTAGGTTAAATAATTACAAGTACAGTTCTAAAATATACCAAATGTGTAAGTGTAATATCTTCTATCCCAAGTACCATAGCCCCGTCAATCGTACGAGTACAGGTCTTCAGAGACCCGTCAGAGAGTTACATGATAGGAGAACTCCTCCTCATCACCATAAAAGTTAGTCCGGCTCTGCTTCATAAGCATCGCCATCATCTGAAATTCAACAAATCTGGTTGGTGTGTACAACACCGTCCCGTAACGTGGGAGTGAGTGATCAACTCAGTGGAACAGTAAAGCATAGGTTAACATGTTATCAATTCAATCAAGCAGTAATGATAAAGCAGTACAAATCAAACAATTCTAACTACTCTTATTAAGTGCGAGAATGAAATGACATGATGCTGTATGCCCTTGCCAAACCACCCTCATGCGACATCATCTTACGTTCGCGAATGCTTAACTCCCTCAGTGCGCCACATCTACTAAGCACATGCGGTGCGATGATGATCATGATTACCGAGTTATTATTAGTCCATTTCAAACAGCAGTATTGGGAAACTAAGGTACCTCCCTTGTATCATTCCCAAACATGATCCATTCTAGGGTCGTCAGTCCTAGTTAATCTCATACGATATTATGGTTTGAGAGGCGTAGCGAAGGCATCACAAAGGGCTCGTCACCCGTCAGCATGGATATAGATCTCACCGTATGCGGCTCAATTGCTGACCGTCAGCTCGAGTACAGGTCTCACCGTACTCGGCTCAATCACTAGCTGTCAGCTCGAATACAGGTCTCACCGTACTCGGCTCAACTCATACTCCAGTTGCTGTGAAAGACTCGTCGCCAATCACAGACCTTGGAGTATACTCGAAGATACTACAGAGGACTCGTCGCCCATCAGCACGAGTACAGGTCTCACCGTACTCGGCTCTCGCCGTAAGTATCGACAGCTCGAATATAGTGTCCCATACCACCATAATCGGCTCACGAGTCTGGTTGCTCACTGGTCACTACGAGGAGGCATGTGGCCCCAGCGTAGGCCGACAGCTCGACCACGGTGTCCCATACCACCATGCCCGGCTCATGAGTCTTAGCGGATCGAGGTACCATGGTTAAAAGGGATTTCACTGGTAAGTTTGGTACCTTAGGTTCAAGCAATTGCGTCCAAACATGGTGAACAAACATTAGACAGATCGGGTTACTTGACGAGCCTGACTAGCTCGAGCGCACAACAAGTTGAACGACATGAAGTGCATAAGCACTTCGCGTGGCCAACCACTATCGCCAACCGAAGTATGACTCGGGTTCGTCGAACACATCTCACGTGGCAAATGAATCGCAGCCACAAATTCAATTCTGGTACCGATTGTCTGGACTATAATCATAGCCCCAAACATGATAACTGAGATAGATAAAGTAATGGATCAAGATTTCACTCATACAATCAAGGTATGGTATTATCCGTTTAGGGTCGCTGTGGTCATTGCACGCACTCGTTGCTCCGCTCCCCCATCACCCATGACGAATCATACAACGTAAATATAAATTTAAACATATGCATTACATAGTTATAATCATAAAGCAGTTGAGCATGTTATGAATCATAACACAAGCATGAGTTTATACATGTTCAATTCCTAATCACACAACAATCCAAGGAGATCATACACATAGTTAAAAGAGGTTGAGAATCATATCTCAACACCCTTATACATTACAATTTGCTAACTACTACTCATTCAGACATTTCAAAAAAACACTTAAACAAACATACATCAACATACATGACATATGTCGATCACATAGGCATTAGGCCAAATCCTTTCCCTAGGGAGTTGCCCTAATCATAACACGCGTACACCCACGACGGATAGTCATGGCAAGCAGGAATCCAAGTTCCATATTCATTCAGTCATTTCCACAAACACTTGGGCCACACATTTTAGCATATATGGGGTATATTGGCCGTGGCGTGATTTAGGGCAAATCCTTTCGTCAAAGGGGTATCGCCAATACAACAATCATGAATCCATGACAACTAGTCATGGCGAGTACGAATGAGAATTCGGTACTCATTCAATCATTTTCACAAACACTTAGAATACACTATTACAACATACATGGTGTATGTTAGCAAAACATGTATTAGGGCTATCCCTTAGCCAAGTGAGTATTTTATCCATGTATAATATATTACTACAGCAAATAATCATGATAAATTTATCTCCCAGTATTTATACGTATACAGTATTTTCTAGAATACGCATTTTCAACATACATAGTGTATACAAGCAAACATGTATTACGGCGATTCCCTTCGCCAAGCAAATGTTTTATACGCACATAATATATTTATACGACAATTAATCATGACAAACACATCACTAAAATATACATGTATACGGTACTTCTTACAATACCGTATTTCTATATACATAGTGTTTATTAGTAAACATGTATTTAGGCGAATCCATTCACCAAATAAGTATTTTATCCATAATTCATATATCCATATGACAATTAAACATGCCAAATACATTTCCAAAAAAATACGTATACGGTATTTTATACGAATACCTAGAGTATGTGAATTTCCAAATTCTACAATTCTAATCGAAACAGAAAATGGAAAGCATTTTGTACATGTGCAATTGCATGCAGATCATGAATTTATCATTATCTGACATTGAAAGCGTTGAAAACCATAACCTATACACCTAAAGTCCGCACCTTGTGTCGTAGAATTGTAACGGAGTCGATAGGTTCGCTAAGGTTCCGTATACGGGAGTTTGTGACCTAAAGAACGAAACAGTTAGCTATTTCATAACCTACAACCTATACAACCCTAAAACAGATTAGGGTTAGGGTTTCTTACCTAGAAACGACGCCAGGAATCGTAGGAAAGCGATGAGAATCGGCGGTGGAGCCGAATAGCGGCGAGGAACAATGAGTAGGGGAGTTCCTCCTATATCTCCCTCACTTTCTCTCTCTTTTCTCTCTCTCAAATCCAAATTCGTATGGCTGGAATGGGAGAGGGTTTAAGGTCCTTTTATAGCCTAAAACCTTTCCAAAATAGACTCAGGTTCAAGGGTTCTTTTGCTATTATAAGCATTTCGGCGATGTTCGGCTCAAAAGAGTGTTTGGTGGCCCCCCTTGAGCCAAACGTCAGACTTAAGCTCACCACACATGGATCTATGTGGGATTACATTTTCGACTCGATCGGATTCCCAGATCGCACGTGGCGGACCACTTTCAGTTCAACGGTCAGTGGGCCACGATCCGAAATTCCAAGCACATGTAAATGTTCTGAAATTTTTCTTAATCCGAGGGTGTAATTTAGTCCGATTCGACGGTCTGGTTGCTTATCTTGATGCGCAAGCGAATGGTGCAGATCACTATTCCGGATATTTATTTTGTAAAGGGAATAGTGTTTTTCACACACTCTCGCTCAGGACTCAAGCGACAGTAGTGGGACATCTACTGGATTTGATTTCGAGATGGTTGTCAAGCCCAATGAGGCGGTCCTAAGTCCTTAACCCGTATTGTTCGGACTCCGATGTGCGGTCCGGATCAGATACGGAGTTTCGAGATGCTCCCGAGAGCAGCCGGGTAATGAGTTTGATCCTAGATTTTTTTGGGTAACCTAGTGTCAATGATTCTACAAGTTTTGGGTCTTGCAGATCGTATTTAAAGCGATTCAAATGGATTTCATGGCTAATCTAGTTTAGCACTTAGTTAACTTTGTCAAATTTCTAAAGGATTTAATCCTAAGTGATTTCCGTCTGAGGTAGTATTTAGTCCTTTGCAGTTTGTATCTAAAGTGATCCAAGTTATACTACTTAGCTAGTTTAAGATAGTGTCTAGGGTGAAGGTGCTTTGAGAAATTGAAAGCACAAGGTAGTGAAGGGTGAGATTTGTGAAGAAAATGGTTTGAAAAGAGATTTGAGGCTTTAATTGAGCGTTTAAGAAGTTAAACCTGTATTAGGATTGATCCATTACCTAAGGACGTCTAATCCCAGGTTGGCAAAAATCCGGGGTGTTACACTTGGTTTATTATGTGTTTATGTGTTTTGTCACTAATTTGACAAAGGGGGAGATTGTAAGTGCTATAGTTTATATCCCTGTCGGTTGTCAAATTTGTGGTGACAAAAACACTGTTATATAACTTGCATAAGTGAAGCTCTCTAGCCTCTCTAAAGATCAACATTCATAAATAAGCAAAGCTCACAACAAGCAAAGATTACAAGTACAAAGATCAACCTTGACTTCAAGTATTACTCTCAAGACAAGACTCGAGAATGCAAGACTTTAAGAAGAGTACAAGGCAGTTCGTATAGAACTATACTTTCGAGGTTGAGCTACATCAAGATTTCAAAGCTTAAAAGGTCACTTGTTCCTAATGTTTTCAATGTCCTTCTTGATTGGGGTTTGTTTGACCATAGGTTGACCTTAGAAGTAGGCCATTTTAGATACATAAGTCATATGTATACAACACTTGTGTTTGGGCAGTTCGGGGACTTGTCCTATGCTTTCTTCGATTAGTCCTAGCTCTGCTTCGATCAGTCCAAGAAATTCCTTGATCAGTCGTAAGTTTGTTACAAATTTCGGATAATTTCTTTTAGTCTTCGACCAGTCCTGGAATCTGTTCGACCAGTCGAAGGAACAGTGTCGACTGCTTCTACGACCAGTCGAAAATCTTCGATTCAAAGTCCAGTGATAAATTACAAGGTCTTCGACCAGTCGAAGGAGACCTACAACCAGTCGAAGGTGACCTACGACTAGTCGTAGAACGGTCAAAGCTTATCGCGCCCGATTTTTTTCAAATCTGTTATTTCTTCGACTAGTCAAAGAGCTCCCTAGACCAGTCGAAGATGCGATCTGCTCACCTATAAATAGAGCACGAAACTCAGAAGAATTCAAGCAATTAATTAATCTTTTCAAGCCAATCTTCGTCAAACTTCTGAAAGATAATTTTGTGCTCCATCTAAGCTAAGTGTGCTTATTTTATACTCTCTTTCTTTAGATTTATTTAATTGATTTTGTTTCTGCTATTCCAATCAAATTTGAAAAGAGGAATTGTTATTCCCTTTCTTTGGAATCAAAATTAATTAAGGCAAGCCCTAGTTGGTCTAATTTAAAATCTATTAGAACTAGAACCATTATAATTGAGTACTGGACATTGAACTTGAACATTCAATCATTTACTCTGATTTGGTTCTCTGAATTTCTTCTACAACGAAGGAGATAATCAGGTATTTTACATTTAATCGTAAATTCCTTTCTGTTTTGGTTTCTTTCAAGATTTGCCAGAAAAATCTTGTTGTATTGGTTATCTGAGGAGAGCCAGGAAAACTCAGAAGTGGGGTTTTTTTTTAATTGTGTAAGCCCACAGACAAAAACACAATTGTAAAGGTTTTGGGTGAACCTGTGAAAACCTATTTTGTTAGTGAACGCTAATATCCCCCGTGTGAGGATATTAGGAGTGGAGTAGCATTTTGTGTGGCTATTGTTTAACAGTTGGTGAACACACAGGCGAACCACTATAATTCCTTGTGTTGTGGGTGAATGATTTACATTTCTAATCTTTAATATTCATTTGTGGGATGTATGTGTGGTGGTGAATATTGTAATCATTTAATTCAAGCATTATGGGAATTTTGTAATAATTTAGAATTTACTTTCTGCTATTTCTTTATCTGCTTGAAATTCAATTTCTTTTAAAGTTATTCCAGCAAGGTTGCCCTGCCATTTTTATGGTGTATGGCTGTCCCTAGAACAATACATTTGTGATTACACTTTATTTCAATTTGTGCTTAATTCTGTATTCCTCTTTGGTTTGAGATTTGATACAAAGATCTTTCTAGAAATAAGGTTGTCCTACCATAAACTCTGGTTTTTGGTGAAAGGTTGTCCTTAGAACAACATTTGTATCAACCTCTCAAGATCAGATTTTTGAGGTTGTTTTACTTTCCTGCATTGTGATTTATTTTGGCTATCATATTGTTTTTGATTTCGCTGTTATAACATTTATTTGGCATAGTCCTATTCACCCCCCCCCCCCCCTCTAGGACATATAGCTAGGCCTTTTCACCCCGCCACTATGGGCCCCTCTAGATATAAAATATACATCAAGGTGGGTCCCACTACTTGTGAGCCCTTAAATCACAAAACTAAAATAAAATAAAATGACAAAGATGTAGATGCAAGATCACCCACCTATGCTTCTTCTTGGACTTCTTCTTTCATCAACACATCCTTGAGCTCCTAAGGATCATGATTCAAGGGTTGAGATGAAGCTTAGATGGTGGAGATGGGAGGTAGGAAGTGGGCCACACAAAGCTCTCTCATGGAGCTTGGACGATTGCTCCATGGACGGATTGCTTGGGAGAAATGAGAGAGAGAGAGAGAGGATGTGATGTAAGGAGATAGATGGAGATGGGTGATGGAATGAGTGATGTGTACTTGATATGCAAGGGTGTGTAAGAGAGAGAGTTGACTTTGGAGATGGTGTTGTACTTGACATGATGTGGTGATTGATGGGATTGATTTGATTAGAGATTCTCTTGGGATTTGCAATGCATGGTATTTTCCTCTAACTGAACACGGGCCCACATCTCCTGGCATCGGTATCGCCTTGGCGCATGAGACGCGGCGACAGCGTGGTCGTAAGTGTAGAAGTCTTGGGTCGAGTCAACTCAGATTTGCAGGACTCGGCTTAGGCTCGCGCGTAAATGTTGATTATGGGTCGCAGGTTTCTGAAATTCGACCGGGAGGATCGTACGAGTATACGGAATGGTACAAACTAGGATATGGGTCTTATAGCCAATATCTACCTGGCTCGTCGATAGCGGACCCATTTATGAGCTGGTCAAACTCAGCCTAGCTTTACCCCTACCCTCGGGCGGATAAGGCCACACCCCCTTCACAACCGACCACAACACAGTGGGAGACGCCGCTTACTGGTATTCGACACTTGGGCACTCATGTATCCACTCGGTCGAGACATTGGAGCATCCTCTTGGTACCATAAGGGTTCTGGACTTTCACCCAAGGACATCCTAAGCGCCCACAGTGATAGAACCAAATATTTTCGGTATCCAATCTGACCATCCACGATGTGCTTGTGGAGGTCACAGCCCTGATATCGCTAGGGAACTAAGTGATCATATCACATATTGAGGGTCAAATATTGCATATTGGACCCTATTTATTACTTGATTTTATGAACATGATAATACTTAATATTCTATTTTAATCATGTTTGTGTTGTAAGGTGAATTTAAGAGCTTGGATTGAAAATGATGTTAAAAGCATGGATTTGACACTCAAGAATCACCAAAGCCAAGATTGGATTTGATGAAACTAAGAATGAAGAATGCACATACTGAATATTCAAGAATATCAAGTCAAGAATGAAGAAAATTGGAGTTTTGAAGTGAAATTGCGTAATCCTCGAACAGTCCTGCCTTTGCTCGACCAGTCTAGGCTACACACGACCAGTCCTGACCTTTGCTTGACTAGTCCAGGCTACGCACGACCAGTCCTGGACACCGCTTGACTAATCAAAGCTCGACCGGTCGAGGTTCCTTGACTCGAACTCCAGTGAGTAAAACAACTAAATTTCTATCCTACTCGACCAGTCGAGGGTGTCCCACGATCGGTCAAGGATTTCCCACGACCGGTCGAGGACGACCCACAACCAGTTGAGAGTTACGAAAAATTGCTTAGACTGCGTAAATTTGAGACGGTTTCTTGAAATTTCCACTCGGTGCGAAAGTCTAAGGCCTAAAACTATAAATAGAGGTCCTTGGAATGCTCTTAGGCATCATCCAGGGTTTGAGGAGTGGAGCAAAAGCGTGAAGAAGTCGTCGCCAAGAGTTTTTTCTTCCTTTTCTTAGTTATTTTCATGCTTTTATTAAGAGATTCTAATTCAATCATGTCTATGGTTGGCTAAACCTCTTAGCTAGGGCTAAGAGGTGAAGCTTGTAGCATGATGAGATGTTTGTATTTCTTTGATTCATGTTTATATTGAACTCCCTTTGATTCTAGTTTGATTACAAGGAATACTTCTAGTTTAATGGTTTGTTGTGACTCAAATTACAATAGATATGCGATAGCTTTGAGTATGTACTTTTCATATTTTGAGATTATGAATTTAGAAAATATTGTTGTTTACCATCGTCCCTTGGGCGTGGTTGGATGATGGAATCCTCCCTAACTTTCACAATTCTCTAAGACTGATTGTGGGAATGGTAAATCCTATTGTTTACCTTGTCTCCTGGGCATGGTTTTATGACGGAATCACTTCTAGTTCTCTCACCTCTCATCCGTTAAGAACTAGGTCAAAGGAAGTTCATATTTGATTTTACTGAGATATCTTCCAATTGGATAGAATGGGACTCCGATTCCAATTGTGTGACTTGAATCAAGCATAGATCTCCCTAATTTTTACAAGTGGATCCTTGGAAACCCTAGTTTCCCACCTTTGGATTTCTTAAGTTTTTCATTAAATTTCTCATAATTACACTCAAATATTTCAGATTTAGGTTATCATCTTTTTCTAGTTCTTCTTCTAGTTATTTTCAGAATACTCACGAGATTAGTCCCTGTGCATTCGACCTTGGTCTCACCGAGATTATTACTACATCGTGACCCTACACTTGGGGTTGTGAATAAGTTTTTGGCACCGTTGCCGAGGACTAACGTTTGCATTTTTCTGAGATTATCTAGATTTGGAATTAGTTTAAAATTAGGGTTTTTCTAGTTTCTATTTTTAGGATTAGGATTTTCTGAATTATTTTAGAAACTAACTCTTTTAGAAACTTTTTTTTTTAAGATCTACTTTCTAATTCCAGGTTTAGAAACTTTCCTAATTTGATTTTACCAACTTCCTTTTTCTCTTTTTAGAAACTTTATATTTTCTGTTTTTTAGAAACTAACTCCTCTTTCTATTTTTATTTTTAGAAACTTTCTAACTTTAGAATTTCTGTTTTTAGAAACTGACTTGTTTTGTTTTCTTTTGCAGGATCTTAATTTAGGAACTTCTAATTTGGTAACTTCCTTCTAATTCTCTCCCTTTCTATTTCTAGATTTCTTATTGCTATAGGATTCTTCTTTTATTTATTATTTTTTTTTTAGGATTAGATTCAGAGTTAGGGTTTCACCATGCAAGAGTGGGTACATCAGTATGCTGAGATGGATAAGAGATATTGGGAAGGGATGTATGATGATTATGATAGAAATCAACCTATGTCTCAAAATATTTCTGAAACCATCATCGAGAATCGACTGGAATATAATGCTCCACCAGTTAAGAAGTCTTTACGCGATCATATGCAGGAGAATAATTACACCCTACGGATTAAGAAGATAGTACGTGAATGTTAAGGTTATTATAACTATGGGAGAAAGAATTATTATCACCCATCAGATAAGAAGAGAATAATGAGAGACTATATTATGGGTGATAATATGTAAAAATAACCATCAGGTTCTCCCACCTATGATGCGTATGACTATGATCAGTAGAAACATCAAAAATAGAAAGATGAACCAAAAACATGTTATAATGATTATTCTCTTGGATCCCCTACCTTTGAGATCCAACCAAAAATGATCCAAGAGGATTCACATTAGAGTTACATGGACTATCTTGCAAAAATTAGAAAAACATCAGAAGCACTTTATTTGCGCATTGATAAGATAGTGGAGGTGAGTTCACCCCAGCCTCAACCTAATTGAATTCTTCATTCGTAACTCCCTACCTATGATCAAAGGAACCATTAAGATTGGAAAGTTGAATCAACAATGCATCATAGTGACAATTCTCTTGGGTCCTATACCTCGAGATCCAACAAGAAATGATCCAAGAGAATTCACTTCAGAATTTCATACAGAATGTAAGGCCCGTATCCTAGCCCGTACTGTTCCTTAGGCTTACGTAGTCATCCCGGTCGAATTTCGATGACACACGATCTGTAATCGGCATTTGCGGGCGATCCTCAGTTACATCCTATCGATCTGAGTCGGCTTGACGCAAGACTTATACCAGTGCAACCACATCATCGCTGCGGTTCCAACGCCATGTCTCACGCATCGAGGTAATATCCGGGTTAGGAGATGTGGGCCCACGTTCAGTTCGAGGAAAACACTGCGTGTTGCAATTCTGAGAGAATCTTTATGACACGTCACATTAATCAATCAAAGTACTCTATCCCATCCCCAAGTACACAACCCATCCCCAAAGTCAACTTTCTTTTACAATAAAGTACACCCATCACTCCCTATCAATCCATCACTCACTCACACTCATCCCTCTCTCCTTACATCCCATCCTCTCTCTCTCATTTCTCCCAAGCAATCCCTCCATGAAGCAATTGTCCAAGCTCCATGAGAGAGCTTTGTGTGGCCCACTTCCTACCTCCCATCTCCACCATCCAAGCTTCATCTCAACCCTTGAATCATGATCCTTAGGAGCTCTAAGATGTGTTGATGAAAGAAGAAGTCCAAGAAGAAGCATAGGTGGGTGATTTTTGTGTAGATCTTGACCTTTGGATCATAGTGGAACCCATTTTGATGTATGTGTTGTAGATCCTTGAGGGGCCCATAGTGGCGGGGTCCCTCCACCATACGATCTCTCTCTTCTTCTCTTTCTCTCTATTTGTCCCTTTTTCTCTCTTTTTTTTTATGTTGATGAAGTTTGTGGCCCACCTGGTGGCATGTTGGGGGCCAGGCCATCAAAGGCATGGACGTGGCCCACCTTAATGTGAGATCCACACCGTTCAGCAAGCTTGGACGGTGAGACCCATGATGAATGTGTTTCATCCAACCATCCATGTGGGGCCTGCCTTGATGGATCATCCAGATCATGGACCCCATCATGATATATGTATTTTTATCCATCCATGCATTTGTGGCCCCCACTCACTGCACGTGTGCAGCATCCACACCGTTCATCCATTTCATATGTGGGATGCACCGTAACAGCAGGAGTGCTACTGACCGTGAATGAAGAGAAAACATAAATATCATCTTAATTTAAAAGCCGGTGGGTCCCACATGTGTGGACCCACTAGATGTATGCATTCCATCCATCCATCCATCGTCCAACTATGGACGGTGGAGCCCACCTCGATATGTGATGATCCACACTGTCCAATATTGGACGTGTGATGGAAGCTGACAGGCTGGTGTCCCTCACTCCGACGGTGTGACCCACCTCAGTTATATATATATATAATATTATTTATTAATATAACATGTATTATGTGGTGGGCCCCATGTGGGACACACCTGCTGGATGGATTGGATGGTGTACCTCACACCTTTTATATAGCTGGTGAATTGACGTCACCAAGTTTTGTGGTCCCCATGAGGTATGTATTATACCACATCATCCAACCATCTGCCTTGAATGTGGGACCCACCCACATGTGTCACACGTGTGGGTTGGGAACCCACCTTGATGTATGAATTCTTCCATCTTGACTGTCCGCCCGTTTTGGGACGGTGGACCCCACTTTGATGTATGTGTTTATATACACACTGTCAATTTATCTTGGACGTGGGCCCACCCCACACGTATGGCACGTGTGGAGGTGGGACCCACCTTGTTGTATGTATTTTGTCCCCACACTGTCCATGCATGTAGGGGCCAGCTGTGAGGTACGTGTCTTATACACACCGTCCACCTGCCAGTTGAGTGGGATGCACCATGATGTATTTGCACTATCTGCACCATACATAGGCTGAATGGGTGGGCCTACCTTGTGGTGTATTGTATATTCACATCAACCTTCCTCGTGTCCCTGGTGTGATGTGCGAGTTTCATCCACACCGTCCTATCCGTGAACCCCACATGGTGATGAGGCCTTTGTGTGAGGCTTGCCCATGATGTATGTTTTAGCAACGCTATCCAGTTCACTGGACATGCATCCCACTTGATGTATATGAGGCCCGTTGTTGCGGCCCATTGATATGGCCCAATTAATATTTATGAGGTCCGTTGGTGCAACCCATTAATACGGCCCACTTGATGTATATTAAAGCCCATAGGTTATGGACCATTATTATGTATATCGAGGCCCATGGGTTGTAGCCCATTGTGATGTATTTGGGGCCCATGGTTGTGGCCCATGGTGATGTATACTAGGCCCATATGAGTGGCCCATTGTGATATATTTCCGGTCCATGAGTGAGGCCCAATGCGATGAATGTACGGACCGATGTAATGTGTGATTTCACTATAATGTATGTAATGATGTTTATATGGGCCACTCCTTGGGAGCAATGTTGGTTGAATGTCCACATTGATGGGCAATATGGTTAAATGTCCACATTGTGACCTTCCTTAAGGCCTTATTAGGCCTATTCTCACCAATTTCAACTATCGAGGCTGATTATCGAGGGCGATTCCGATTGTCGAGGCCAATTCCGATTGTCGAGGCTGATGCTGATTATCGAGGCCGTTTCCGATTATCAAGGATGATTTCGATAGTCGAGCCAATTCTGATTGTTGAGGTCGATTATCGAGGCCGATTCTAATTATGAGTATGTGACAGCATTGCATCATAATACCTACACCTTGTGCATATATTGGGCCCTATAAAGAAGTCCAGTTTATTGCGCAATAGAGAGGGTAAGGAAGCCCACTTATTGCACTTAGACTTGGATCTGCCCTCAATGGAGGATATTGTGACGCTCCATCACTGTGATTTATGTGGGCGAGCACACGTGGGCGGACACTGAGTGGGGGGGCATGAGGACCTCGCGAGTTACCAGTGATTGACAGGCTACTATGCTGGCAGGCTACTGTTCACACAGTAAAGGCAGAACTTTGTCCCACATCAGAAACATTGTCCGATGTTGTGGTGGCTATAAGTTGGATTCTTTCCTTACCTTTCGTGACACGTTTTAAATCAGTGAGCCTATCTTGATATTTGAACTAGATCCGTCGTCCATCTATGGACCCCCATCATTTGTATGCATGTTGTGATGGATGATTGTTTAAAGCAGATGTCATTAGGCTGGGATGATTATAAGACTCCTTGTGAGATGGAGTTATCCCCACATGATCGCGCGATATGCGAAGGTTTGATGTATGGCCTAGATGAGGTTGATGGTATTCATGGTTCTTCAGGTTTTGCATATTGCATTGCATCATCGACATCTGATATTTGGCTCTCTATGACTCCTCATTTACATAGCTGATATGTATTGCGTACTCTGATATTGTATGACTCATGGACTTGTCAATATTTCCGCTTACTTTGATATTGTATGACTCATGGACTTAGCAGTATTTCCGCTTACTCTGATATTGTATGCATGGACTTGTCAGTATTTTCTCTTAGCCTGATATCATATCATTCATGATCTTGCCAGTATTTTCAATGTTGTATGATTATGGCATTGTATTGAATACTTGGCACTTACCTTGTACACACACTTACACCACCCTCTAAGCTTTCTATAAGCTTATGCACGATAGATGCGTACTGGTGATGTTAGGTTGCAACAGCATTGAGCTTAGAGCATGCAGTGGACTTTTGACACTTTGATTTTCGACACATGTATTTCCCTTTCAGCATTGTATTCAAATGTTTATATTAGTGGATATGTGATGATGATGTTGCTTTTGTGATTTGGGTAAACTTGTGGTTATGCTTATTATGAGTGAAATGTACATTAGAAAAATCCTCCTTGTAGGATCCCATGATCAAAATCTAGCATATGGACGCTAGGAGCTGAGAATGGGGTACTACAGAGGCTGTCGGCATCAGATTTAGAGATCAAGAATTTGTGAGCCCGATTTTCGGGTTTGGGGCATGTCAGAAGTTGGTATTAGAGCATAACTTGGGAATACCTGAAGATAACATTAATATCTGTTGATAGCTACCCTACACTCTATGATCGTTGAGAACTTAGAATGATTAGATCCTTGAGTTCGAATAACTTAGAGACCTTTTAATATAGCTCCCTACCGTTGAGATTGTGAGGCTGCAAAGTATTCCACTTTTGATTGTTTCTGATATGGGATCCGAGGTTCAGTAGGATCACCATAGTGTTGATGATGCATCTTGGGAGGGCGAGGTTGAGATTAGAGAGCACTATCTTTATCATTTTGGTGATTGATTGTGCCTTGACATATATATTTGATGATGTTTCCTCTTCCCTTATCTATTTTGAAAATTTCAAGGAAGAAATTTTTATAATGAGGGGGAGCTGTAAGGCCCGTATCATAGCCTGTACTGTTCTGTCGGCTTCCGCAGTCATCCCGGTCGAATTCTGACGACCGATGATCTGTAATTAGCATTTGCGCACGGTCCTAAGTTGCATCCGGTCGATGAGTCAGCTTGACCCAAGATGTGTACCAGTGCAACCGCACCACCGCTGCGATTCCAATGCCGTGTCTCACGCACCGAGGCGATACCCGAGCCAGGAGATGTGGTCCCGCGTTCAGTTCGAGGAAAACACCGCGCGTTGCAATTCTGAGAGAATCTCTACGACAGGTCACATCAATCAATCAAAGTGCTCTATCCCATCCCCAAGTACACGACCCATCCCCAAAGTGAACTTTCTCTTACAACAAAGTACACCCATCACTCCCCATCACTCCATCGCTCACTCACACCCATCCCTCTCGCTCCTTACATCCCATCCTCTCTCTCTCATTTCTCCCAAGCGATCCCTTCATGAAGTAATCGTCCAAGCTCCATGAGAGAGCTTTGTGTGGCCCACTTCCTACCTCCCATCTCCACCATCCAAGCTTCATCTCAACCCTTGAATCATGATCCTTAGGAGTTTTAGGATGTGTTGATGAAAGAAGAAGTCCAATAAGAAGCATATGTGGGTGATTTTTGTGTAGATCTTGACCTTTGGATCATAGTAGGACCCATTTTGATGTATGTGTTGTAGATCCTTGAGGGGGCCATAGTGGAGGGATCCCTCCACCATCCGATCTCTCTCTCTTCTTCTTCTTCTTCTTCTTCTTCTTCTTCTTCTTCTTCTCTCTCTCTCTCTCTCTCTCTCCCTTTTTCTCTGTTTTTTTTTTATGTTGATGATGTTTGTGACCCACCTAATGGCGTGTTGGCGGCAGGTCGTCCAAGGCATGGACGTGCCCCACCTTGATGTGAGATCCACACCGTCTAGCAAACCTAGACGGTGAGACCCATGATGAATGTATTTCATCCAACCATCTGTGTGGGGCCTACCTTGATGGATCGTCCAAATTATGGACCCCATCATGATTTATCTATTTTATCCATCCATCCATTTGTGGCCCCCACTCGCTGCACGTGTGCGGCATTCACACCGTTCATCCATTTCAGGTGTGGGATGCACCGTAACAACAGGAGTGCTGCTGACCGTGAATGAAGAGAAAACATAAATATCAGCTTAATTTAAAAGCCGATGGGTCCCACACGTGTGGACCCACTAGATGTACGCATTCCATCCATCCATCCACCGTCCAATTATGGACGGTGGAGCCTAACTCGATATGTGATGATCCACACCATCCAATATTAGATATGTGATGGAAGCTGATAGGTTGGCATCCCTCACTCCGACGGTGTGACCCACCTTAGTTATATATATATATAATATTATATATTAATATAATATGTATTATGTGGTGGGCTGTAACGCCTCGGATTTTTGCCAACTTGGAGTTCGATATCCTTAGGCAATGGGTCGATCCTAACATCTTATTAATTTCTCAAAACTCAATCCTAAAGTCTAAAATCACTTTTTAACCCATTTCCTTCAATTTCTCACCTTTCACCACCTTATTCTCTAAATTTCTCTAAGTACTTTCATATTAGACATGAATCCTATAGTTTAGGTGAGGAAAAACAATACTTAAATTAAAATTTACTATAAATAGTAATTAATAAATAAAATAAGTTTTTTCCCATTAACCTTTTTGGAATCTCAAGGAATAAATAGGTTATTTGGATAGAGCAGATTCTCCTACCCCAGAATCATATATTGCACGTCGAATAACTCATCCTGGTTCAAACGAAACGTCCGTTTCAAAAATCACGTGGCAGAAACCACAACCAGACAGTCCAGCGGACAGCGGTGACGCTGCGCCTACCGCGGTCTACAGCGGTCCAGTGGGCGGGGCGGGCCACAGCGGGCCCATTTGATGCCCCATTTTTTGTAATTTTTCATCTGACTTTGAAAAGTCATATCTCCCTTGTTATAACTCCGATTTAGGTGATTCAAAAGTTAGATTGAAGCTTGATAAGTCTAGTTTAATATAAAAATAAGTAAAAAATATAATAAAAATATTAATATAGTTTAATCCAGGTTGATGTGACAACTATTCAAAAGTTATTAGTTTGGACAACGGTTACTTTTAGAATTTTTCTACAACACGAAATTTAATGAAATTTGGTGGAGATGAAGTAAACTTAATGATGAACTACTATAAAAATAATTAAATTAATATACTAACTAAAAATGCCAAAAAGGGATGTAGAATTGCCCTAGGACCATATTCTGTCGTAATTAGGGCATAATTAGTTAAGTACTAAACTGAATACTCAGTAGAATTAGCGTGAACCACTTTATATACGATCTGAAAGACCCAAAACTTGTAGAATTATCGATGCTACATTACCATATAATCTAGGATCAATCTCATTACCCAGTTGCTCTTGGGAGCACATTGAAACTCCGTATCGGAGCTGGACCGCACGTCGAAAGTCCGATGACCACGAGACTAAACGCTTAGGACCGCCTTGCTGGGCTTAACAACCATCTTAAAAATCAAATCCAGATAGTGTCCCGGGGCTATTCGCTTCAGCCCGGAGTGAAGTGTGTAAAAAACATGAATATTTTAGAAATAAATATCTAAATTTAAGTAATATGAGACTTGTCGCTTGCGGGCTAAATATAAGGATTCAGACCGTCAGAATTTGACCCAAATACACCCTCGAATCAGGAGAAATTTTTCATACATGACAGTGTACTTGTGGTACGATCGAATACTGGAGTGAATGTTGAAATGGCCCAGTGCCCACGGTCGATCTGTAAATCCGATCGGACCGAAAACTTAACTTGACCTAGATCCATGGTTAGGGAGATTAAGTCCGACCTTTGGCTCAAGGCGGGGCTCCAGAAGTGCTCTGTTGAGCTGAAACAGATACTCTTTGGATATAACTTAAGTATACCTTAGCCTGGGGCCGTTTCCATCAGTTTTAGGTCTATATAAGGACCTTAATCCCTCACTCTCTCATCCCATACAAATTTGGGAAACCCTAGGAGAGAAAAGATAGAAAATAGAGGGAAAGTGAGAGAGAAAGTGGGAGAGAGTTCTTGGGATTTAATCCCATCGTTCCACATGCTTAGCCACCACATCTGTATCGCTCTTCCGGTGATTTTGATTCCGTTTTCGGGTAAGAAATCCTAATCCTAACTTGATCTAGAGTTCTAAATAGTATAAGTGATGAAATAGCTAACCTATTCCCTGTTATAGGTTGTCGTTGTGCCGTAGACAAAGGTGTTGTATTCAAATTGATTTTGTTTCACGTCTACCAGCAAAAGGTGCGGACTTTAAATGTATAGTTTATGGTTTTCAAGGCTTTCAATGTCAGTTAATGATATATTACTGACGTGGATGCATTGCACATGTAAAAAGTGCTGTCTGTTTCGTTTTTCAGATATACGTTAACTATGTTGAATATACTGTATTCCTTGTATTTGTAGAAAATACATATACGTATGAAATATGGATTTGTGCTTGCCATGATTAATTGTCGTTTATGTATGCTAGATGCAAGTGTATCAACTTCTGGGTGAACGGATTAGCTTAATACCTGTTATATTAACATACGTCGTATATGTACAAGTTGTAGCCTAAGTGTTTGTGAAAATGTCTAAGTGAGTATAAACTATGCATTAGTGTACGCCACGACTAACCGTCGTAGATATGTGATTGTTGTATAGGCGGCAATCCTTTGACGAAAGGATTTTCCCTACTTAGTATTCTAACTACTACATACCATGTATGATGTTATGTGCAGACTAAGTGTATGTAAAAATGTCTGTATGAGTAAGTGCTTGTAAATTCTTCTCTAATTGGGTGTTAAGATATGATTCTCAGCTCCTTTAACTATGTGTATGCTTTCCTCCATGTACCGTATGTTATAGTGTTTGTTTATCTATGTAATGCATATGTATAAATCTATGTTTATGTTGTATTATAGAAAATGTAACAACAAAGCCGTGAAGGGTAATGGGGGAGTGGTGTAACGATTCCATGCAACAGCCCTGACAGCCCTAAAGTGGACAATATCGGACCTTTGATTGTATGATTTAAAATTTTAATTTATTACTGCTTTAACTGTCTTCTAGGATATTTTGTTATAATTGAATGTGACTGGGGCTATTGTATAATCCAAGCAATCGGTAACTAATCCTAGATTGGTAGATGACATTGTTTCGCCATCCAGGATGTGTTCGACGAATCCGAGCCGTACTTCAGTTGTCGACAGTGGTTAGGCCACACGGATTGCTTACGCACTTCATGTCGATCCATTTGATGTGCGCTCGTGCTAGTCGAGCTCATCAAGTAACCCGATTGGCCAATGTATGCTCACCATGTTTGGACGCTACTGCTTGAACCTAAGGTACTAAACTTACCAGTGGAAAATCCTGTTAACCTTGGTACCTCGATCCGCTAAGACTCATGAGCCAGACATGGTGGTATGGGACACTATGGTCGAGCTGTTGGCTTACGCCGGGGCGACGAGCCCACCCGTAGTGACCAATGAGCAACCCAGACTCGTGAGCCGAATACGGTGGTATGGGACACTGTATTCGAGCTGTCGGCCTACACTATTTTGGTGATGAAGCTATGATGGGTGATGGGGGAGTTGTGTAACGATTTTGTGCAACAGCCCTGATAGCCCTAGACGTGCCTTTTGTAGTGACCTCGAGCATACACTGAACCTGGGTCGAGGCGACGAGCCTTTCTGTAGTAATCAGAGTATGAACTAGGCCTGTACTGATTTGGCGACGAGCCCTTTGCAGTGACCTAGAACTGCAACTTCGTATGAGATTTACTAGGACTGACGACCCTAGAATGGATCATTGTTTGGGCATTGATATAAGAGAGGTACCTTAGTTTTCCAATCCTGCTGTATGAAAAGGACTAATAAGAACTTGGTAATCATATGCATGCATCGCATTACGGGTGCGTTCAGGTGTAGTAGGTCATGCATTGAGGCAATGTTATTCATAAGTGAACGTGAGATGAAGTCGCTGAGGGAGCGTAGGCAAGGGCATGCATCATACATTCATACCATTCTTGCATTAACAAGAGTACTTAGGGATGTGTGATTTACTGCTTTATTATTACTGCTTGATTGAATTGATAACATGTTAACCTCTGCTATATTGTTCCACTGAGTTGATCACTCACTCCCACGTTATGGGACGGTGTTGTATATACCAACCAGACTCTGTCTTGATTACAGAGGCGACGAGACTCCTGAGGCGGAGCTTGACTTCGAGGAAGACGAGGATGCGTTCTCCTACATGCAGTTTTCAGGCGGGTCTATGTAGACCATGTTCTGATCGACGGGGTTATAGGGATGTTGATTAGACGCCATTACACTTGTTATTTTACACTTTTGGAGCACTCATGTATACTTATTTGTTCATTTTTGGAGTATACATGTATATATATATAACCTGGTAACGTGTTCACACTCTGGAGACTTATAATACTTTATATATTTTATATATCTATCACAGTCTTCCGCTTACATAATTCAATCATTTATGGAGTATGATATGCTGTTTTGGTATAATCCTACTCATGTTTAATGCACTAATATGAACAACATTTAATCATCATTATCTATGTTGCATACGTGATGCGTTGGAACTTGGGAGTGGAGTTTATGCTCAACCCTCGATTTTCAAGGTGTTACAAGATGGTATCAGAGCATGATTTGGATTAAACTGGACCTGGGTTATGGTAACATGATGCACTCTGACGCACTCTGATTTAGAAAGGGGGTGATGGAATCTAGAAACCACATTAGTATCCCAAGTTTCACTTACGGGAGAGATTAACTACAGTAGTATAGCACGTACGTAGCCGAGACCATGTAAAATGATCTCACATTCACACTTCTATTCACTCATGGTTCTGTCTTCTTCTACATCTTACACTCATCCACCACCGTTACCCCAAAAAAAAAATACTCATTACAATTCTCCACCTTCCTTATACCCCCTCATTTGGGCCTAAAACCTAAGTTTTTGTGTCCCATAACCTTCACAACCTCCAAATGTTGGGACATTCAGGGCCCGTTCGGCCAACTGTGTTAGGTGAGTTTAAGGTGGATAAAATTATAAAAGTAACAATAAATGTATGTGTAAGGTATTTTCCCTAGATTGGGTGTATCCCATGGTTTCCAAAACCATGTTTGGAATGTATGCAATTAAAAGTAAATCCCAGGTTTTCCTTTCAAATTACACTTGAAAATTCTTCATCATGGGATTTAAAAATCTCATCTCACACTTTCCAACACAAGGCTCATTTTCTAAAGACTAAAAAATTAATTTTAATCCCATCCCACCCTCCTACAAAACATGCCACTCCCAATCCCGAGTGGGATTAGCAATGCAATCCCATTTAATATAACTTAAGACCACTGGCCAAACAGGCCCTTAGAGTTTTGGACCTAAAGTTGGTAGTCTTAGATTTTCAAAATTTTGACAGTATAGGGACTCCAATACATTAATAACTTGAACCCTAGGACCTCCTTAGCTGGTATGAGCATATGTGAAGTGCTCGAGCGTAGTTAAATTCAAGTTCGGGCAACTCAATTCCAATCAGACAACTTTTGACCCTAAGCGATAAAACAATTTCCTGTATTAAATATGGTATGAAATCATTAGTCTATAAGCATAGACTTTGGATTACAACTATTGGATTACTGCCACTCCTAAATTAAGATTAGGCTACTGGTTATACTTAGGATTATGCTAAGGTAATTGATATATAGACTTAGTTAATTGGCTTGATTTGGTTGGAGCGAGACCTCATTCTTTCGTTAGATTCCCTTGATGCTTATGGATTTCTTTAACAACTCTTAGGAAGCTTCTTTGACTTAGAAACTATTCATGCTAAGAGAAAACTTATATATCCCTTGGATTGAACGTTAGGTCAAATCAACACACCCCTTAGAATTGTCTTCTCAAGGACTTATTGCAATCGAGAACACGGAGTATAGGAACTATATATAAGTGAAGTATTCACAGTTTGAATCAAATTCTCAATCTTGGTAGTTACCAATGAAGTCAATGCTCTGATCAAGTAGAAGATCGGGATCAACTAGGATTAAGAACTGATACTACAAACTTTCTATCGTAGCTAGGCAGAAGGTCTATGTATTCGGCTCAGACCCACTACACAACCCTCCTTCCATGTTAGCCCGACCAATTATAACCAAAAGTTTATCACTTCGTCTTTGGGAAGTATTAAGAACATATAGCCAATAGAGATTTTCTCTTTAGGCCCAAGGAATTTCTCAAATGGGCAATAGACAGTTACGAATTAGGTCCCGAATCATAGACCATTTTGGCATACATATTGAGCATATGAACTTAGAAAGATAGTCTGCCCATTAACCTATTTTGTCCCAATTCCTTATGTACTAATAATGTATAGATTAACTTACAGTATTTAACTGAACATGATTAAAGGAGCTAAGTTGGGACCATGGCAAAGGTCCTTCCCTGGTATAGTTAGGCATCTTGCCACACATTCACACCCGTCCCTGAAATCAACCGCAACACCCATCAGTTTTAGCTCCTTTCTGTAAACATAGGTACCAATGCCATAGTACACATCATCGATGGAAGGAAGACCAATGTATTGAGAGATCGTTTCCCATTTCATGTCAAGGATAGGTCCTAGATTACACCTTGTTCCGACATACAGATCAGGACATAAATTCTTGAGCCTTGAGAGTAAAAATAATTTTTAAGAGGCGTAGAACATTATGAGTCCAATCTAGTTAAGTCAATTTATACATCCATTGGATCTCAGTGGCACAACGAAAGCGTGGTGGACCCCTGCCCCACGGCCTATGATCGAAGGAAATTGATCTAGGTTATACGTAAGGTCAGGTCACTAAATAGGATTTGAATCTTCCTTAGAATGTTAATAATGAAGTCTTTAAAGGAAAGCAATTAGGGTTTAAGTATTAAACCAATCCGTATTAAAGAATAGGCCTAACAATAGGTACGAGCTAAATTACAATAACTGAGGTCACTGTATCCCTAAGTGCGCTCGTTGAATATTAACTTGATAGGAGCCTTAGCCAATTTCAGGGCGAAAAAGTTTTAAGGAGAGTAGACTAAATTAAGCCAGATGAGCATAGATAGTATATATCCTACCATGCATATCAACTTGAAATCAATAATGCTTAGGCAAAAGAAATAATGAAATCCTTACCTTTTACCCTTAGCCAATTTCGAGGACGAAATTATTTTTTAAGGGGGGTAGATTGTAACGCCCCAGATTTTTGCCAACCTGGAGTTAAACATCCTTAGGTAATGGGTCGATCCTAACATCTTATTAATTTCTAAAACATCAATCCCAAAGTCTAAAATCACTTTTTAACCCATTTTCTTCAATTTCTTACCTTTTACCACCTTATTCTCCAAATTTTTCTAAGTACTTTCATATTAGACATGAATCCTAAAGTTTAGGTGAGGAAGAATAATACTTAAATTAAAAATTTACTATAAATAGTAATTAATAAATAAAATTTACCATTAACCTTTTGGAATCTCATAGAATAAATAGGTTATTTGGATAGAGCAGATTCTCCTACCTCAAAATCATATATTACACGTCGAATAACTCATCCCGGTTCACAAGATATGACCATTTCAAAAATCATGTGGTGGAACCACTATCGGATAGTCCAGCAGACCGCAGTGGCGCTGCGCCTACCGCGATCTACCGTGGTCCAGCGGGCCGGGCGGGCCACAGTGGGCCGGGCGGTCCGTTTGATGCCCCATTTTCTGTAATTTTTTATCCGACTTTGAAAAGTCATATCTCCCTCGTTATAACTCCGATTTAGGTGATTCAAAAGTCATATTGAAGCTTGATAAGTCTAGTTTCATATAAAAATAATTAAAAAATATAATAATAATTTTAATATAGTTTAATCTAAGTTGATGTGACAACTATTTAAAACTTATTAGTTTGGACAATGGTTACTTCTAGAATTTTTAGAATTTTTCTACAACACGAAATCTAAATAAAATTTGGTGGAGATGAAGTAAACTTAATGATGAACTATTATAAAAATAATTAAATTAATATGCTAACTACAAATGCCAAAAAAGGATGTAGAGCTGCCCTAGGACCATATTTTGTCGCAATTAGGGCATAATTTAGTTAAGTACTAAACTAAATACTTAGTAGAATTAGCTTGAACTACTTTAAATACAATCTGAAAGACCCAAAACTTGTAGAATCATCGACGCTACATTACCCTATAATCTAGGATCAATCTCATTACCCAGTTGCTCTCGGGAGCACATTGAAACTCCGTATCGGAGCTGGACCGCACGTCGAAAGTCCGATGACCACGAGACTAAACGCTTAGGACCGCCTTGCTGGGCTTGACAACCATCTCGAAAATCAAATCCAAATAGTGTCCCGGGCCTATTCGCTTGAGCCCGGAGTGAAGTGTGTGAGAAACGTGGATATTTGAGAAATAAATATCTAAATTTAAGTAATCTGAGACTTGTCGCTTATGGGACGAATATAAGGATTCAGACCGTCAGAATCTGACCTAAATACACCCTTTGATCAGGAGAAATTTTCCGTACATGGCAGTGTACTTGTGGCCCTGATCGAATACCGGTGACCGTTGAACTAAAACTGGTTTGCCACGGTTAATCTGTAAATTCGATCGGATCGAAAACTTAACTTAACCTAGATCCATGGTTAGGGAGCTTAAGTCTGACCTTTGGCTCAAGGGGGGGCTCCAGAAGTGCTCCGTTGATCTGAAACAGACGCTCTTTGGACATAACCTAAGTATACCTTGGCCCTGGGGCCATTTCAATCAGTTTTAGGCCTATATAAGGACCTTAGGCCCTCACTCTCTCATCCCACATGAATTTGAGAAAACCTAGGAGAGAGAAGAGAGAAAAGAGAGGGAAAGTGAGAGAGAAAGTGGGAGAGAGTTCCTGGGATTCAATCCCATCGTTCCACGTGCTTAGCCATCGCATCTGTATCACTCTTCCGGAGATTCTGATTTCAATTTCGGGTAAGAAATCCTAACCCTAACTTGATCTAGAGTTTCAAATAGTGTAAGTGATGAAATAGCTAACCTATTCCCTGTTATAGGTTGTCGTTGTGCCGTAGACAAAGGCGTTGTGTTCAAATTGATTTCGTTTCACATTTACCGGCAAAAGGTGCGGACTTTAAATATATAGGTTATGGTTTTCAAGGCTTTTAATGTCAGTTAATGATATATTACTGACGTGGATGCTATTGTACATGTACAAAGTGTTGTCCGTTTTATTTTTTAAATATACGTTAACTATGTTGAATATACTGTATTCCTCGAATTTGTAGAAAATACCGTATACGTATGAAATATGGATTTGTGCTTGCCATGATTAATTACCATCTATGTATGCTAGATGCATGTGTATCAACTTCTGGGTGAACGGATTAGATTAATACCTGTTATATTAACATACGTCGTGTATGTACAAGTTGTAGCAAAAGTGTTTGTGAAAATGTCTAAGTGTGTATAAACTATGCATTAGTGTACGCCACGACTAACCGTCGTGGATATGTGATTGTTGTATAGGCGGCAATCCTTTGATGAAAGGACTTTCCCTACTTCATATTCTAACTACTACATACCATGTATGATGTTATGTACAGACTAAGTATATGTAAAAATGTCTGTATGAGTAAGTGCTTGTACATTCTTCTCTAATTGGGTGTTGAGATATGATTTTCAACTCCTTTAACTATGTGTATGCTTTCCTCCATGTACTGTATGTTATGGTGTTTGTTTATCTATGTAATGCATATGTATAAATCAATGTTTATGTTGTATTCCATAAAATGCAAGAACAAAGCCGTGAAGGGTGATGGGGGAGTGGTGTAACGATTCTGTACAATATCCCTGACAGCTCTAAAGCGGACAATATCGGACCTTTGATTGTATGATTTGAATTCTTGATTTATTACTGCTTTAGCTGTCTTCTAGGATAATTTGTTGTAATTGAATGTGATTGGGGCTATTGTATAGTCCAGTCAATCGGTAACTGATTCTAGATTGGTGGATGACGTTGCTTCGCCACCCAGGATGTGTTCGACGAATCCGAGCCGTACTTCGGTTGTCGACAGTGGTTAGGCCACGCGGAGTGCTTACGCACTTCATGTTGATCCACTTGATGTGCGCTCGTGCTAGTCGATCTCGTCAAGTAACCTGATTGGCCAATGTATGTTCACCATGTTTGGACGCAACTGCTTGAACCTAAGGTACCAAACTCACCAGTGGAAAACCCCCTTAACCTTGGTACCTCGATCCCCTAAGACTCATGAGCTGGACATGGTGGTATGGGACACTGTGGTTGAGCTATCGACCTACACCAGGGTGACGAGCCCACCCGTAGTAACCAATGAGTAACTCGGACTCGTGATCTGAATACGGTGGTATGGGACACTGTATTCGAGCTATCGGCCTACACTATTTTGGTGACGAAGCCATGATGGGTGATGGGGGAGTAGTGTAACGATTACGTGCAACAGCCCTGGCAGCCCTAAACATGCCCTTTATAGTGACCCCGAGCATACACTGAACCTGCGTTGAGGTGACGAGCCTTTCTGTAGTAATCTGAGTATGAACTAAGCCTGTACTGATTTGGCGATGAGCCCTTTGCAGCGACCTAGAACCGCAACTTCGTATGAGATTTACTAAGACTGACGACCCTAGAATGGATCATTGTTTGGGTATTGGTATAAGGGAGGTACCTTAGTTTTTCAATCCCACTGTATGAAAAGGACTAATAAGAACTTGGTAATCATATGCATGCACTACATTATGCGTGCGTTCAGGTGTAGCAGGTCAAGCACTGAGGTAATGTTGTTCATGCGCGAACGTGAGATGAAGTCGCTGAGGGAGCGTAGGCGAGGGCATACATCCTACATTCATACCATTCTTGCATTAACAAGAGTACTTAGGGATGTGTGATTTACTGATTTATCATTACTGCTTGATTGAATTGATAACATGTTAACCTCTGCTTTATTGTTCCACTGAGTTGATCACTCACTCCCACATTACAGGACAGTGTTGTATACACCAATCAAACTCTATCTTGATTGCAGATGGCGACGCGACTCCTGAGGTGGAGCCTAACTTTGAGGACGACGAGGAGGCATTCTCCTACATGCAATTTTCAAGCGGGTCTATGTAGACCATATTCTAATCGATGGGGTTATAGGGATGTTGATTAGACGCCATTACACTTGTTATTTTGCACTTTTAGGGCACTCATGTTACTTATTTGTTCATTTTTGGAGTATACATGTATATGTATAACCTGGTAATGTGTTCACACTCTGGAGACTTATAATCGTTTATATAGTTTATATATCTATCACAGTCTTCCGTTTGCATAATTCAATCATCTATGGAGTATGATATGTTGTTTTGGTATAACTCCCTCATGTTTAATGCACTAATATGAACAACATTCAATCATCATTATCTATGTTGCATAAGTGATGTGTTGGAACTCGGAAGTGGAGTTTATGCTCGACCCCCAATTTTCAGGGCGTTACAAGATGGCATCAGAGCATGATTTAGATTAAACTAGACTTGGGTTATGGTAACACGATGCACTCTGACGCACTTTGATTTCACTATAATGTATGTAATGATGTTTATGTGGGCCACTCCTTAGGAGCAATGTTAGTTAAATGTCCACATTGATGGGCAGTGATGGTTAAATGCCCACATTGTGACCTTCCCTTAGGCCTTATTAGGTCTATTCCCACCGATTCTGATTATTGAGTGCAATTCCAATTGTCGAGGCCAATTCTGATTGTTGAGGCCGATTCCGATTGTCGATGCTGATTTTCGATTCCAATTATCGAGGTCGATTCCGATTGTCGAGGGCGATTGTTAATTCCGATTATCAAGGCCGATTCTGATGGTCAAGGCCGATTATCGAAGCCGATTCTGATTGTCGAGGCCAATTATCGATTCCGATTATTGAGGCCGATTCCGATTATGAGTATGTGACAGCATTACATCATGATACCTACACATTGTGTATATATTGGGCCCCATAAAGAAGTCCAATTTATTGCGTGATAGAGAGTGTAAGGAAGCCTACTTATTGCACTTAGACTTGGATATGCCCTCGGTGGGGAATATTGTGACGTTTCACCACTGTGATCACATGTTGGCGGGTGCACATGGGCGGACACTGAGTGGGGGGGCATGAGGGCCTGAGCAAGGTACCAGTCATTGGTAGGCTATTGTGCATACAGTGAAGGCAGAACTTTATCCCACATCGGAAGCATCATCTGATGTTGTGGTGGCTATAAGCTGGATTCTTTCCTTAACTATCGTGACGCGTTTTAAATCAGTGAACCTATCTTGATATTTGGACTAGATCCGTTGTCCATCTGTGGACCCCCATCATTTGTATGCGTGTTATAATGGATGATTGTTTAAAGCAGATGTCATTAGGCTGGGATGATTATGGGACTCCTTGTGAGATAGAGTTATCCCCTAGCGCTATTTGAAAAAGAAAAAAGGAGCCATCTGCTTTACGCTTTACCTTGATAACCCACTTGTTTCCAATGGCTCGCTTACCCTCCGGTAAAGGAACCCACTCCCAGGTATGATTGATTTCTCTCAAGAGCTTGTAGCTCTTCAGCCATGGCCTCTCTCCAACATGATTGTCCTCAAAATCTATTGAAATTCCACTTATCCGGATGGAGGGACTGTTATTTCAGAATCGATTTTTTGAGGTGAAGGGCATAGGAATCCTGGAAGTATGATATGCTGTTTTGGCTTAATCTCACTCATTTTTTGAGGTTAAGTGCGAGAATGAAATGACATGATGCTGTATGCCCTTGCCAAACCACCCTCATGCGACATCATCTTACGTTCGCGAATGCTTAACTCCCTCAGTGCGCCACATCTACTAAGCACATGCGGTGCGATGATGATCATGATTACCGAGTTATTATTAGTCCATTTCAAACAGCAGTATTGGGAAACTAAGGTACCTCCCTTGTATCATTCCCAAACATGATCCATTCTAGGGTCGTCAGTCCTAGTTAATCTCATACGATATTATGGTTTGAGAGGCGTAGCGAAGGCATCACAAAGGGCTCGTCACCCATCAGCACGAATACAGATCTCACCGTATGTGGCTCAATTGCTGACCGTCAGCTCGAGTACAGGTCTCACCGTACTCGGCTCAATCACTAGCCGTCAGCTCGAGTACAGGTCTCACCGTACTCGGCTCAACTCATACTCTAGTTGCTGTGAAAGACTCGTCGCCAATCACAGACCCTTGGAGTATACTCGAAGATACTACGGAGGACTCGTCGCCGTCAAGCACGAGCACGAGGGTCTCACCGTACTCGGCTCTCGCCGTAAGTATCGACGATGACTCGAATATAGTATCCCATACCACCATAATCGGCTCACGAGTCTGGTTGCTCACTGGTCACTACGGGGAGGCACGTGGCCCCAGCCAGAGGCCGACAGCTCGACCACGGTGTCCCATACCACCATGCCCGGCTCATGAGTCTTAGCGGATCGAGGTACCATGGTTAAAAGGGATTTCACTGGTAAGTTCGATACCCTAGGTTCAGGCAGTAGCGACCAAACATGGTGAACATACATAAGACAGATCGGGTTACTTGACGAGCTCGGCTAACTCGAGCGCACAACAAGTTGAACGACATGAAGTGCATAAGCACTTCACGTGGCCAACCACTATCGCCAACCGAAGTACGACTCGGGTTCGTCGAACACATCTCACGTGGCAAATGAATCGCAGCCACGAATTCAATTTTGGTACCGATTGTCTGGACTATAATCATAGCCCCAAACATGATAACTTGCAGATAGATAAAGCAGTAATGGATCAAGATTCCACTCATACAATCAAGGTATGGTATTTTCCGTTTAGGGCTGCCAGGGCTGTTGCACGCACTCGTTGCTCCGCTCCCCCATCACCCATGACGGATCATACAACGTAAATATAAATTTAAACATATGCATTACATAGTTATAATCATAAAGCAGTTGAGCATGTTATGAATCACAACACAAGCATGAGTTTATACATGTTCAATTCCTAATCACACAACAATCCAAGGAGATCATACACATAGTTAAAAGAGGTTGAGAATCACATCTCCACACCCTTATACATTACAATTTGATAACTACTACTCATTCAGACATTTCAAGAAACACTTAAACAAACAAGCATCAACATACATGACATATGTCGATCACATAGGCATTAGGCCAAATCCTTTCACTAGGGAGTTGCCCCAATCATAACACGCGTACACCCACGACGGATAGTCATGGCAAGCAGGAATCCAAGTTCCATATTCATTCAGTCATTTCCACAAACACTTGGGCCACACATTTTAGCATATATGGTGTCTATCGGCCGTGGCGTGATTTAGGGCAAATCCTTTCGTCAAAAGGGTATCACCAATACAACAATCATGAATCCATGACAATTAGTCATGGCGAGCACGAATGAGGATTCTATACTCATTCAGTCATTTTCACAAACACTTAGAATACACTAATACAACATACATGATGTATGTTAGCAAAACATGTATTAGGGCTATCCTTTAGGCAATTGAGTATTTTATCCATGTATAATATATTACTACAGCAAATAACCATGATAAATTCATCTCCCAATATTTATACGTATACAGTATTTTCTAGAATACGCATTTTCAACATACATATGTATACAAGTAAACATGTATTACGGCGATTCCCTTCGCCAAGCAAATGTTTTATACGCACATAATATATTTATACAACAATTAATCATGACAAACACATCACTAAAATATACATGTATACAGTACTTCTTACAATGCCGTATTTCTACATACATAGTGTTTATTAGTAAACATGTATTTAGGCGAATCCTTTCGCCAAATAAGTATTTTATCCATACGTCATATATCCATACGTCAAATAAACATGTCAAACAAATTTCCAAAAAAAATACGTATACGGTATTTTATACGAATACCTAGAGTATGTGAATTTCCAAATTCTACAATTCTAATCGAAACAGAAAACGGAAAGCATTTTGTACATGTGCAATTGCATGCAGATCATGAATCTATCATTATCTGACATTGAAAGCGTTGAAAACCATAACCTATACACCTAAAGTCCGCACCTTGTGTCGTAGAATCGTAACGGAGTCGATAGGTTCGCTAAGGTTCCGTATACGGGAGTTTGGCAGCCTAAAGAACGAAACAGGTTAGCTATTTCATAACCTGTATCCTATACATCTCAAAACAGGTCTAGGGTTAGGGTTTATTACCTTAAAACGGAGTCGGTATCGCCGGGAAAGCGTCTGGAAGGAGGCGGTGCAGCCCGTGGAGCGGCAGGGAAGTACGGCAGGGAGTTCCTCCCACATCTCCCTCACTTTCTCTCTCTTTTCCCTCTCTCAAATCCAAATTCGTATGGCTGGAATGGGAGAGGGTTTAAGGTCCTTTTATAGCCTAAAACCTTCCCAAAATAGACTCAGGTTCAAGGGTTACTGCTAATATAGGTATTTCGTCACTTTTCCAGCTCAAAAGAGAGGTTCTGGTGGCCCTCCTTGAGCCAAACGTCAGACTTAAGCTCACCACACATGGATCTATGTGGGATTACGTTTTCGACTCGATCGGATTCCCAGATCGCACGTGGCGGACCACTTTCAGTTCAACGGTCAGTGGGCCACGATCCGAAATTCCAAGCATATGTAAATGTTCCTGAAATTTTTCTTAATTCGAGGGTGTAATTTAGTCTGATTCTGACGGTCTGGTTGCTTATCATTGATGCGCAAGCGAATGGTGCCAGATCACTATTCCAGATATTTATTTTGTAAAGGGAATAGTGTTTTTCACACACCCTCGCTCCGGATCCAAACGAATGGCCGTGGGACATCGGCTGGAGTTGATTTTTGAGATGATAGTCAAGCCCAGCGAGGCGGTCCTAAGTCCTTAACTTCATATTGTTCGGACTCCCGATGTGCGGTCCAGATCAGATACGAAATTTTGAGATGCTCCCGAGAGCAGCCAGGTAATGAGTTTGATCCTAGATTTTTGAGTAACCTAGCGTCAATGATTCTACAAGTTTTGGGTCTTGCAGATCGTATTTAAAGCGATTCAAATAGATTTCATGGCTAATCTAGTTTAGCACTTAGTTAACTTTGTCAAATTTCTAAAGGATTTAATCCTAAGTGATTTCCGTCTGAGGTAGTATTTAGTCCTTTGCAGTTTGTATCTAAAGTGATCCAAGTTATACTACTTAGCTAGTTTAAGATAGTGTCTAGGGTGAAGGTGCTTTGAGAAATTGAAAGCACAAGGTAGTGAAGGGTGGGATTTGTGAAGAAAATGGTTTGAAAAAAGATTTGAGGCTTTAATTGAGCGTTTAAAAAGTTAAACCTGTATTAGGATTGATCTATTGCCTAAGGAAGTCTAATCCCAGGTTGGCAAAAATCCGGGGCGTTACAATGAAGATGAAGAAGTGGCTTTGCTGGCACAAAGATTCATAAGATTCTTTCAAAAGAATCACGACCGTCCCTCTAAAGAGAGAAAGGTGAACAACAAACTTCCTGCAGTCAAATTTGGTAGAAGAACCAAAGAACCACAATGCTATGCTTGTTGGGAGTATGGACACCTATCTACCGAATGCCCAAACAGAAAAACCAAGGGCGAGGCTATGGCCGCCACATGGGATGATATTGATGAGTCAAATTCAGAATCCAGTGACTCAGAAAGCAATGAAGATCAGAAATCATTGAAAATACTTATGGCCTCCACTGTTTCAATCACTCCCACCGAATCTGAAAACGAAAAAGAACAGCAAGCCACAGAATCATTTCCATCTGATGATGAAGAAACTAGAAATGAAGAAGAAATAGAAAAGGATAAGTTGCAAGACGCCTATAATATGCTTTATATCCAAGCATCAAAGTGGCTAAAAGACTGGGAATATCTGAAAGTAAAAACCAAATGTTGCAAACAAATTTGGACAAAACTGTAGAAACTAATACACATCTGATCAATGACTTACAACAACATTACTCAAAAAATGATAGACTTGAGAGAATTAACACTTTCCTTAAAACTGAAAATGAAAAACTAAGCAAACAGGTTAAGCAATTAAAAGACAAGAATTTGCTCCTTCAAAATAAAAATCACACTCCTGTTTAATCTAGAAGATTCCAGAAAAATTGCCAAGAAAAACTGTATGTTTTCCCAGAGTGGTGAGAAGTTAGAAAAACTTTTAGGCATGGGAAAATGTGGAGAGGACAAAAAGGGATTAGGTTATGGAAAAGCTAGAACAAAAACTGAATATAATGCACAACCTTTTGGAAAATTTGTTGCCTCTAGTAGTAATATCAGACCTATCCCAGCTCGTCACAAAAATGGTAAGACAGTTTATGAGCTGAACAAAAGAAATATGCAATCATCACCACTTGTGCTAGTTGACAGGATGAAGGAGTCATTCAGTCATGTGGATAAATCAGATAAGATGAACAAATCTACCACAAGTAAAACTCCTGTCACAAAGTGGATGATTAAGGAAAAGCCAAATTGCCTTGTTACACATTCAGATCGTCTACCAGGTAATGAGGTCAAATGGTACCTTGACAGTGGTTGCTCAAGACATGTCACAGGTGACAAATCCCTTCTCTCCAACTATAAAAATCTTCATAAAGGGATAGTCACCTACGGAGATGGAGCCACTGCCAATGTAATTGGACAAGGAATGATGAGAGGAATTGACTTGCTTAAAAATGAGAATGCTTTTTGCATAAAAGGACTAGCACATAATCTGTTAAGCATCTCTCAAATTTGTGATAATGGGCATGTGGTCAAATTCAACAAAGAAGAATGCGATATCCTAGATCAATCAGGAAAATCAGTAATTAAGGGTCATCGCACAAACAACCACTGCTACATCATCAAAGGCATAGAAAGGACCGATGCCTAGAAATACTGAGCAGAGAAAAACAAGTCTAGATCATGCATCTAGATCTGGATATTTACTGAAATGATGCAATTCTGTTGAGCGTAAAATGATATATCTGAGGTTTCTCACCTCAATCTTTTGTAAATAAACATGCAAATGTTTATAATTTTTGATGTACAATAATTGTACATAATTTTGCTGAGTATGATATTGATATACTTGAAGGGTAAAAAAGGAACAATATTCTTCTTCATTCCTATTGATCTGTCATTTCCGATTAATCGATCATGGGTTAATATAATTGACATCTCTTCAGAATGTGGAAAGTCACGAATCGGGACTACTATCGAAGCAGTTACCGATAACTTCGGATATGGATTATCGATATAATCGAAAGTAAGTTCGATAAAATCGAAGACTTCTGGCCGATAAAAGGCGATCGAGTGAAAGAATTTTATTTCTTTGAAAATTTTTTCTGGTTTGCTCTCTGCTCGAATCCTCAGCCAGAAGATCATCAACGGGTCCCAGAAGCATCAAAAGAAATGGGTATTATCCTTCCATTCATTCATTCCACTCCAGAGTCTAATCTCACATTTGGTTGGGTACTTTTCATTCTCTTGGTTGACCTTCCTTACCTTTACTCGCCTCTTACACTGAAAATTCATGAACAAAGGGAAAGGTAAGTCCCTTTCTCAGTCTTCAAGAGGGAAAGCAAAACAACCTAGTATGCATCAACTCACTTCATCAGTGAGACATCCAGACACTGTTGTTAAACGTCTGGTTCTCAACAGTGCCATCAAGTCATTTGGTATCGATCTACTTCTAGAAGTCATTGGATGGCAAAATATTTTGAATCTTGGTGGTACTTATCAAATTGGAGTAATTCATGACTTCCTCAGCAAATGTCATGTTATTTGTGACGATCCACCTTACATTCAAGTAGAGTTACTATATTACTCCAAGCACATCATTCCCATCAGCTTGAGAATATTCTTAGATCTCTAAGTCACTCGCATTCCTGTTACGAATTGGAATCTAAATGATCTTGGTGTCTGGGGTGAGATAACACGTGCACTATGTCAGGGGACTACTATTTCTCGGAACGATGATAATTCTCTTCACATTAATCATCTTAGACCAACTTTTAAAATTCTCCACGGTATTTTTAGGTCCAATGTCTATCCTTGTGATGTGAATGGCAATCATCTGTCTCCCTTAGTGCTGAATGTGTTATATGATGTATATCAGGAAGTTCAGGTGTGCCTTCCAACACTTCTTCTTAAACAGCTAATTCGGATCCTTCAAGGAAATTATCAGGATACACTAGCTTTTCCTGTACTCATCTGTAAATTAGCTCATCATGTTGGTATACATGCCTCATCTGATAGAGTCTATCTAGAGAAGTGGTTTGACAGTGATGCAGCTCAGGTGGCACAACAACTTTGTCTTCCTTCAGTTCCCCATGAGAACAGTGCTCCCTTATAGTTAGCTACTCCATATGCTCCTCCGTCATATCCATGGGGTCTAATTAAATGCCATTGCTGAGTTCGGAGTCTATAACAAATCGTCAACCCCATCACCTCGAATGCCACCTACTGAATGGTATGACAAGTATGGAGGAGCAACTTCACAACTGTGAGAGATGTCTCACCATGATCAAAGAAAAAGTCGATGCTCTCTAGCAAACGAATCAGCAAATGGTGGACTTGCTCACATATGGTGAGTCTCGAAGATGATAGGAGCTGACTGTGCAAGTTTTTTTTCTTTTTTATGTGCCCATATATGAGCTTGATATGTGTTTTGGTAACTACTGGGTGGGGCAGTATAATTTTTTTTTTGCTGGACTGAATGTTTGTTTTTTATTACTGCTGTCTGTGGCAGTATGTGTGGATATTTTAGTTTCGTTTTGGATATGGCTGAACAGTACTCGCATTTTTAATGCCATAATTAAGTCTTTAGGTTCCCCTGGTTTATCAAGTTCTGGAATGCATGTGATGTCCCTAATGAATATTTTTCACTGCTCTATAACTGTCATATCTTATCTAATATGCATTCGTTTTTAAGATTGATGTTTGATTGAATTGAGCTAACTTTTATACCTCAATGTTCTGCTTCTATCTGGTTGGTTCTCCCAGGTATTTTAAGCTTTAGTCAATATCACTTGCTATACCTTTGCCAATGACTAACAAAAAGGGAGAGACCAATTTAAAACACCCCGAGTGAAAAATTGTGTATCTATCTATGTTGTTGCAGGTGTTAGGGGGAGCAGCTGTAAGAAAGGGGGAGTTTTGAAGTAAAGGGGAGCAGATACTTCTAGAATATGTACATGGGTTAAAAAATTGTAAAATTGTGTAAATGCATGTACACACAATTTAGGGTGTGTCTAGAAGTGTTCTAGGGTATTTTGGGTGTTTTGTCACGTAATTGACAAAGGAGGAGATTGAAAGTGCACCTGCTAGTGCCCTGGTTTGTCAAGTTACATGTGTGGTGAGTCAGACTGGCTGCAGACTTGATAGGAAGATTATCTCAAGCGTTTGCCTCAACCGAATGTGTGGAAGCTCGCAATAGGTAAATCATAGCCTCACATCCCGTGTCCCAAAACACCAGATGATTAAAATCTCTAAAACAAGATAGACATCTTAGGGTTTTCAAGGTGAGAAAACTTTTGCAAAATAGGAAAATCTCTAAGTTTTTCTCGCCTTGTCGATTTTATCGAAGCACCCTCGATATGATCGACCTGCACTATCGATGTCCTCGATACCTTAATGATATTATCGATAAGAGGACCAAAATGTCCAGCAACTAAATATTCATCTGGACGGATTTATCGATATATCGAAACACCTATCGATATCATCGATAAAAGCACTAAATGTGTCCAGCAACTTCACAATATATCTGGACGAATTATCGATATATCGATACACATCGATATTCAAATCTCGAGACTATCGAGAGTGGCTCGATAAGATCGACAGGCAGATTTCTGACGCCCCTATTTTTTAATGAAAATCTCAAAATTCTTCGATATATCGATGACCGTCCGATATGATCTGAATTCAAATATCAATAAGATCGGAGGTCCATCGATGATATCAACAGTGGGCGCACATTTCTTACGACAGATATTTCAGATTGTTTTTAACCATGATTGGGGGCCCTTCGATTTAATCGATATTCAAATATCGATAATATCGACACTAGATCGATTGCATTGAACAAAGCCATAAACTATCCAGCAAGTTCAAAGATAAATCAGCTGGATTTATTGATGCCTCGACTCTAATCTCGATATCATCGACATTCAAATTCCGATGACCTCGACGGTTCCCCCGATCATTCATGAAAACCTGAAATATCTCAAAGTCAAGTCTCTCTCATTTTTTAAGTGTCGATGGATCAAACCTGTCATCGATGGAATCGAAGTTCGAAATCCAATGACATCGACAATATCTTCGATTCATCGACCAATTCGCAAAGAGTTTCAACAGCGTATGCCATCGAGTTCGAGTCATCGAGCGGACCATCGATGCTATCAAGAGTATACGCTTAATGATATCAAACCTGCTCGATGATATCGAACTCTGTCATAAATGTGACCGTTTTATATCTGTTGGAACTTTTGCCTATTTATAGAGGACTTGTCTTTTGTTGCTGTGAGAGAAAGAAGAGAGAGCTTTTGTGTGTTTCAACTTATATCCTATATCTAAAGCCCTTTCTCTCAAGGAAGTTCATCCTCCAATCCACCCTCACCATTGATATTCAATAGAGTGGATTGGAGAATGAACTTCCGCATCAAAGGATCCTCCAACTACTACCTTAGTGACAAATCATTATGCTGGGATGCCTTGAATGTATAAGATTGGAACTACTCTACCTTCCTTATAAGCAAACCTTTAGAGAGTAGGATTCCATCTTAACCTTGACCCAACCCTAAGTCTAGTCTGGTATATCTTTTATGTTGTGGATCTAGGGAGCAGAAGACACTTCGTCAACAAGGAGGAGGAGGTCTTCAGCATTGTGCTTAACGGGACTCATCAACTTATTTGTAAGTATCTAGAGTCCAAGAGGACACTTGTGATCATTCCTTTCTAGGATTGGGTCTTAAGTGGTTCTCACCCTTTGAAGCCCTCGTAGGAGGCCTCCGGTGGGAGTGTACGTTGTGGGTGTGTTGTGTGGACCCTTGCTCTGTGGAGAGCATAAACATCTAGTTAGGAGTGAACTAGTGAAACTCTAGGGTTAGAGGTGAACCGAGTAGAAACCTCTGAGTGCGTTGTGCAGACCCTTGCTCTATGGAGAGCATAAACATCTGGTTAGGAGTGAACCAGTAAAACTCTAGGGTTAGAGGTGAACCGAGTAGAAACCTCCATGTAAAGGTTGAAGGTGAACCTGATTTAAAACCTTAGGCTTGAGGTGAACCCTGGGAAACCTCCTTAGTGAAATCCGGTACACTCAAGGGCTGAGTGCGACAGCTGGGAGTGGAGTAGACAAGTAGTCTAACCACTATAAAAATGACTGTGTTTGAGATAATTATTATCTTTTATTTATGTGATTTCCTTACATGCCTTTATATTTGATTATCTGAGATCACACCTTATATACACACACAGTCATATCCTTCACAATCTTGTTTGCAACTTGTTTATCTTTCAAGTAGGTTGTGATTGGATCCTCTACAAGGCTTGAAAGCCAGTAGAGTTTCATTTGAGTAATCTTGAGAATTGCATACATGATATGATTAGAGTGATAGGATTTTGAATAAAGCATAAAAACTTTAAAAAGTCCTATTCACCCCCCTCTAGGACATATTAGCATATTCCGACTTCAACTCAAGCAGTCTTCACTGCTATTTCAGCGACTACCTTAGCAAGGTCCACCGCTATGCCTTCCTTGGATACCACGTGCCCTAGGAACTTGACTTCCTCTTTCCAGAAGTCGCATTTCTTGTACTATGCGAATAACTGGTTCTTCTTGAGAGTATCCAAGACTGCTCGTAGGTGTTCCTCGTGCTCTTCCTGACTCTTAGAG
This sequence comes from Magnolia changhungtana, assembly GCA_030180095.1. NCBI lineage: Eukaryota > Viridiplantae > Streptophyta > Magnoliopsida > Magnoliales > Magnoliaceae > Magnolia > Magnolia changhungtana. The sequence continues at coordinate 1,012,017 of JASAUF010000160.1, forward strand.
TATATTAGGATGTCATTAATAAATATGATGAGGAATCGGAACAGAAACGGCTGAAACACCTTGTTCATCAGGTCCATGAACATGACCAGTGCGTTTGTAAAACGAACGACATCATGAGAAACTCATAGTGCCCAAAACAAGTCCTGAAGGCTGTCTTCTGCACGTCCTCATCCCTAACGCGCAACTGATGATACCCTGATTACAGATTGATCTTGGAGATGTATCATGCCCCCTTCAACTAATCAAACAGATCATCTATCCTGGGCAAAGGATATTTGTTCTTCACCGTCACCTGGTTCAACCGACGATAATCAATACATAATCACAGTGAACCATCTTTCTTCTTCACAAATAACACAGGCGCTCCCCAAGGGGACATGCTAGGCCATATAAAGCCTGCATCCAACAGCTCATCGATCTGTTTCCTCAAGTCCTCTAGCTCATATGGAGGCATACGATAAGTCGATAATGAAATGGGAGTCACATCAGGCATCAGATCAATGGTAAAGTCAATCTCACGCAGAGGAGGTAATTCGGGTATCTTCCTGAACACATCTGAGAGCTCTTGGACTACTGGAGTGTCTTCAAGTGTTGGACCATAAACATCCTCTAGCATGAAAGCGTAACAACTAATATGATAGGGCCAACTGACCTATACTAGGAAAGTAAAGGTCGTGCCCTCTGCTCCACAGGCTGTCACCACCCTAGTATCGCAGTCGATCTCTGCCTTCATCTCTGTGAGCCAATTCATACCGAGAATGACATCATAATGATGCAACGGGGTGACAATCACGTCAATGAGCACTGTTCTGCTCCCTACGTCTATCGAACACCCTTTACAAATCCTAGTAACATCCGAGAAAGTCCCAGTGGCGGTAAGGATCCTCACCCCAACCATAAGACTAGTTTCCAACCCCAGTCGCTTGACTGCTGCACATGATATGATGGAAATAGTGGACCCAGTGTCCACCAACAGAAATATAGGGGTACCTTGGACATGTGTAGTAACCTCGAAGGCCATAGGTGTTGAAGGTGTTGTCTCTGGCTCTTCCACTGTAAGTGCATGAACGCGTGCCTGCTGAGGTTGGTTGGGCTGAGGCACCATAGGTCGTTGAGGCGGCCTAAATCGAGGTGGAGGGGGTCGGAATGATGGATGTGCAGGAATAGAACACAGGGGCGAAGCTGATATAGTCTGAGGTGAGTGCGGTCGATCCTTTGCGGCGGCGAGAACCCACTGTCTCTCATACGTGCAAAGAAGCTCTCCGCTGGGTGGCCTAGCCTCCCACAGTAGGTGTATGTCACGCCCAGTCGCCTCATCTAAACTAATGGTGCCACAATCCTGGGAGGAGAATCTGTACGAGGCCTCTTGCCGAGAAATGGCCTACTAGGCATATTTAGTCATGGTCCAGTAACCATAGCCCCACGAGTACGTGTCAACCAATCCCTGTCCTGCTTTGCCCGCATAGACATGTGTACTAGCTCAGCATAGGAGATTATACTAGCACAACACATCTTCGAGCGAATATCAGGGCGCAGGCCCTCGAAAAAGTGTCGCATCTGCATCTGTGCGTTGGCAAGTATCGTAGGAACATATCGGCCCAACTCCGTGAACCGATGCTTATACTCTGTCACTGTCATGCCTCCCTGTCTAAGGCGCAAGAATTCATTCTCTTTCTCGTGTCGGTACATCTGGGGGAGTACTTCTTATGAAAGCGGAACTCAAAAGCTGCCCATGTCCATATATAGCCAACTGCAACTGTTCGCAGAACAGTATCCCACCACAAGCTAGCCTCCTTTTCAAACATAAAGGTGGCCAACTCGACCTATTCTTGCTCGGTATAATGTAGCATCCTCAACATCTTGGGGATGTGGTCGAGCCAATATTCGGCCTCCTTAGGTCTGTGAGAACCCGTAAAGGTAGGAGGCCTCAAACGTTGAAATTGCTCGAGGAGACCACTCTTACCCAGATTCCCCATAGGGTATGCAGTAGGTGCAGGGGGAGGCACACCCTCATCCTGAGCAGAAGGCCCTATAGGCTCAGCAGGGTGCAAGATGGTGAAGGTGGAGTCGTGCTCCCACCCTGAGCTAGGGCCCCTGCAATAGTGGTCAAAAGCTGCTACTGATGCTACACCTGCTACTACTGGTGTTGTACCTACTACTGGTGCTGCACCTATTGCTTGTGTAACATCATCAATAACTGCTCTAACCTATCCATCGGTGGGACTGCCTGAGGCACATGCTGCATCGAAGAAGACGCATGGTTCTGCTCATGAACCAGTGGTGTGTAAGGTGGCGGCCCAACTGTAGGACCAGGAGATGGCTGAGACTCAGGCATAGTCTCAAGAACAGGGCCCACACCGGGGTCCGTATGACCATCACATCAGGGAGGTGCCTGATCCATCGAATCAGTAAGTGTGAGGCGTACCGTGCTCTGCGTGACCTTCTGTGGCATGCCTTATATGAGATGGGGTGCAACCCAGGTCAGATTCATCATACATACAAACTTATTACGCAACATTCATACACAAATTGAAGCAACTTTATGCATTTCATTCACCAAAATTTGTCATAATACATGGAATACAGAGTTACATGAATCATGAAAGAAGATGCATGTGAGCTAATACGACCCAAGCTTCAAACACTAAAAACATTCTACTAAATACTACACTACTAGGCTCAACAACATGAACACAAACATAACCTAAAGCAGTAACCAAAATAAGGTGCAAGACAACGGCAGGGATGACTAGGCATCCGAGTCTAGCGACGAAGGAGGGGGCACCCTTATCCTGCAAGCAGCACAGGATAGACTTCAAAGTGCGAGTCACTTTCTTGAACTTGTGTTTCATGAGACCCCGAAGATCCATAATATCCTATCGTAGGACAGCCTGACCTTCCTTAAGGTGGGCTAAAAAGGCATCCCTAGCAGCCCAATCAGCGTCCTGCTCTGGTGCCGTAGGAGGTGAGCTCTCCTTTGTATCCTGGGCCCCCTCGGACATGGTTCATTAGGCCCCTAACTCCGTTTTGAGTCGTTTCGGGTAGTTTCTGATGTATATTGATGTTTACCGATTTTAAACGGCTGGGATGGAATAAAACGTGGTCTACACCCGTCGTTTGATGGTCTATGAGTGATTTGGGGTCGCTTTAAGCGATCCTGGGAGAGTATGGACCCAATCTCGACGATCGTTTTTGGTGAATTTCACTAATTAGCGAAACTGAAACACCTATGACTATTTCTACATCCTCTCGCACCCACCTATGTCGAAAAGTGTCAGCGTACGTCGTGTGACCATAACCCAGGTCCGGTTTAATCCAAATCATGCTTTGATACCAACTTGTAATGCCCTGAAAATCGGGGGTCGAGTAGCAACTCAACTCCTGAGTTCCAAAACATCACTTATGCAACATATAAGCTTATGATTCAATGTTGTCTGTGTTAGTGCATTAATCATGAGTGAGATTATACCAAAACAGTAATTCATACTCCAGATCAAGTTGTAAAACGCAAGCGGAAGACTGAAAGACATAAATACAAGTATATAAGTCAAAGATCACGATCGGTCTCAAGAGTATGAATACATCACTGAGTCACCATATATATGTAATAGTCTCAAAAATCAAAATATCAAAATAGTACAACTACAATGATAATCCCTGTAGCCCCGTCAATTCGGATAGCCTAAGCGAAGCAACCGGAGAACTGCATATAAGAGAACTCGTCCTAATCATCATAGTAGTCAAGCTCTGCCTCAGGGGTCACGCCATCATCTAAAATTAAGACAGAGTCTGGTTGGTGTTTAAAACATCGTCACGTAACATGGGAGTAAGTGATCAACTCAGTGGAACAATAAAGCAAAGGTTAGCATGTTATCAATTCAATCAAGCAGTAATAATAAAGCAGTAAATCACACATCCTTAAGTACTCTTGTTAATGCAAGAATGGTATGAATGAATGATGCATGCCCTTGCCTACGCTCCCTCAGCGACTTCATCTCACGTTCGCGCATGAACAACACTGCCTCAGTGCTTGACCTACTACGCCTGAACGCATGCATAATGCAGTGCATGCATATGATTACCAAGTTCTTATTAGTCCTTTTCATACAGTAGGGTGGGAAACTAAGGTACCTCCCTTATATCAATACCTAAATAATGATCCATTCTAGGGTCGTCAGTCCTAGTAAATCTCATACGATGTTGCGGTTCTAGGTCGCTGCAAAGGGCTCGTCGCCAAATCAGTACAGGCCTAGTTTATACTCTAGATGCTACAGAAGGGTTGTCGCCTCCATGTAGACTTAGAGTATGCTCAAGGTCACTAGAAAGGGCTCGTCACCAATCAGTGTAGGCCGACAGCTCGAATATAGTGTCCCATACCACCGTATTCGGCTCATGAGTCTGGGTTGCTCACTGGTCACTACGGGGAGGCTCGTTGCCCCAACATAGGCCGACAGCTCGACCACGATGTCCCATACCACCATGTCCGGCTCATGAGTCTCAGCGGATCGAGGTACCAAGGTTAACGGGGTTTCACTGGTGAGTTTGGTACCTTAGGTTCAAGCAGTAGCATTCAAACATGGTGAACATACATCGGGTCAATCGGGTTACTTGACGAGCTCGACTAGCACGAGCGCACATCAAGTGAATCGAAATGAATTGCGTAAGCATTCCGTGTGACCTAACCACTGTCAACAACTGAAGTATGGTTCGGATTCTTCGAACACATCCTGTGTGGCGAAACAGCATCATCCACCATTCTAGGATCTTTTACCGATTTCCTGGACTATACAATAGCCCCAATTACATTCAATTATAACAAAATATCCTAAAAGATAGTTAAAGCAGCAATGGATCAAGATTCAAATCATACAATCAAAGGTCTGATATTGTCCGCTTTAGGGCTGCCAGGGCTGTTGCACGGAATTGTTACACCACTCCCCCTTCACCCTTCACGGCTTTGTTCTTACATTTTATGGAATACAACATAAACATAGATTTATACATATGCATTACATAAATAAACAAACACTATAATATATGGTACATGGAAGAAAGCATACACATAGTTAAAGGAGTTGAGAATCATATCTTAACACCCAATTAGAAAAGAATTTATAAGCACTTACTCATACAGACATTTTTACATATACTTAGTCTGCACATAACATCATACATGGTATGTAGTAGTTAGAATACGTATTAGGGCAAGTCCTTTCATCAAAGGATTGCCGCCTATACAATAATCACATATCCATGACGGTTAGTCGTGGCGTACACTAATGCACAGTTTCTACTCACTTAGACATTTCACAAACACTTATGCTACAACTTGTACATACACGACATATGTTAATATAACAGGTATTAAGCTAATTCGTTCACCCAGAAGTTGATACACATCCATCTAGCATACATAGACGGCAATTAATCATGGCAAGCACAAATCCATATTTCATACGTATACGGTATTTTCTACAAATACGAGGAATACAATATATTCAACATAGTTAACGTATATCTGAAAAATAAAACGGACAGCACTTTGTACATGTGCAATAGCATCCACGTCAGTAATATATCATTAACTGATATTGAAAGCCTTGAAAACCATAACCTATACGTTTAAAGTCTGCACCTTATGCGGATAAACGCGTAACAGAGTCAGTTCGTTCACCCACGCTTCGTCTAAGGCACAACGACAACCTATTACATGAAATAGATTAGTTATTTCACTACTTACAACAGCTGAAACCCTAAAACAGGTTAGGTTTAGGTTTTCTTACCTAAGAACGGAGTCAGATTTGCCCTGGTAGTGACACGGACGCGATGAATAAGCACGTAGAATAGCAGAAGTGATTCTCAAGAATAACTCCCACTCATTCACCCACTTTCTCTCTCTCACTTTCCTTCTCTTTCTTTCTTCTCTCTCCCTTAGGTTTAGGAAGTTCATATGGAAAATGAGAGAGGGGGTTTAAGCCTCTTATATAGGCCTAGAATTGCCGGAAATAGGCCCAGGGCCAAGGTATACTTAGGTTATAAGCAAAACCAGCCTGTTTTGACCCAACGGAGCATTTCCGAAGCCCCCCCTTGAGCCAAAGGTCGGACTTTAGCTCACCAACCTTGGATCTAGGTCAAGTTAAGTTTTCATTCCAGTCGGGTTCCCAGATCACACGTGACGGACCAGTTTCAGTTCAACGGTCACCGAAACTCGATCAGGGTTACAAGTACACTGTCATGTGTATGAAATTTCTCCTGATCTGAGGGTGTATTTGGGTCAGATTCTGACAGTCTGATTGCTTATATCAGGCCCGCAAGCGACAAGTCTCAGATTACTTAAATTTAGATATTTATTCCTAAAATATCCACGTTTCTCACACACTTCAGTCCGGGCTCAAGCGAATAACTTTGGACACTATCTGAACTTGATTTCCAAGATGGTTGTCAAGCCTAGCAAGGTGGTCCTAATTATATAACTTCATATTATTCAGACTTTCGACGTGCGGTCCAGATCCGATACGTAGTTTCATTGTGCTCCTGAGAGCAACTGGGTAATGAGATTGATTCTAGATTTTAGGGTAACCTAGCGTCAATGATTTTACAAGTTTTGGGTCTTATAGATCGTATTTAAAGTAGATCAAGTAGATTTTATAGCTAATTTAATTTAACACTTAGTTACTTTTGTCTAATTCCTAAAGGATTTGATCCTGAGTGATTTCTGCCTGAGGTGGTACTAGGGTCTTTGTACGAAATTTTTTGAGATGTTACAAAAGTATTCCATTTTTTATCCTTTCTGATCTACAATTCGAGGTTCCGCAGGATCACCATAGTGTTAATGATGCATCTTGGGAGGGCGAGGTTGAAATTCGAGAACTATCTTTATCATTTTGTAGATTGATTGTGCCTTGACATATATACTTGATGATGTTTTCTCTTCCCTTGTCTGTTCTGTAAATTTTAAGGATGAAATTTTTATTAGGAGGGGAGAATTGTAAGGTCTGTATCCTAGCCCGTACTGTTCTGTAGGCTTCCGCGGTCAACCCGATCGAATTCCACCGACCGGCAATCTGTAATCGGCATTTGAGTGCGATCCTGAGTTGCATCCTGTTGATCTAAGTCAGCTCGACCCAAGACTTGTACCAGTGCGATCCCGCTATCATCGCGGTTCAAACGCCGCATCTCATGCACCGAGGCAATACCTGGGCTAGGTAATGTGGGCCCGGGTTCAGTTCGAAGAAAACACCGCTCGTTGTAATTCTGAGAGAATCTTTACGACACGTCACATCAATCAATCAAGGTACTCTATCCCATCCCTAAGTACACAACCCATCCCCAAAGTCAACTTTCTCTTACAACAAAGTACACCCATCACTCCCTATCACTCCATCACTCACTCACACCCATCCCTCTCTCTCCTTACATCCCATCCTCTCTCTCTCATTTCTCCCAAGCAATCCCTCCATGAGGCAATCATCCAAGCTCCCTGAGAGAGCTTTGTGTGGCCCACTTCCTACCTCCCATCTCCACCATCCAAGCTTCATCTCAACCCTTGAATCATGATCCTTAGGAGCTCTAGGATGTGTTGATGAAAGAAGAAGTCCAAGAAGAAGCATAGGTGGGATTTTTGTGTAGATCTTGACCTTTGGATCATAGTGGGACCCATTTTGATGTATGTGTTGTAAATCCTCGAGGGTCTATAGTGGCGAGGTCCCTCCACCATCCGATCTCTCTTCTTCTTCTTCTTCTTCTTCTTCTTCTTCTTCTTCTTCTTCTTCTTCTTCTCTCTCTCTCTCTCTCTCTCTCTCTCTCTCCCTTTTTCTCTCTTTTTTTTTGATGTTGATGATGTTTGTGGCCCACCTAATGGCGTGTTGGGGGCTAGGCCGTCCAAGGCATTGACAGGCCCACCTTGATGTGAGATCCACACCGTCCAACAAACCTAGATGGTGAGACCCATGATGATGTTTCATCTAACCATCCGTATGGGGCCTGCCTTGATAGATCTCCAGATCATGGACCCCATCATGATATATGTATTTTATCCATCCATCCATTTTGGCCCCCATTCGCTGCACGTGTGCAACATCCACACCATTCATCCATTTTAGGTGTGGGATGCACCGTAACAGCAAGAGTGCTGCTGACCGTGAATGAAGAGAAAACATAAATATTATCTTAATTTAAAAGCCGGTGGGTCCTACACGTGTGGACCCACTAGATATATGCATTCCATCCATCCATCCACTGTCCAACTATGGACGGTGGAGCCCACCTCAATATGTGATGATCCACACTGTCCAATATTAGACGTGTGATGGATGATGATAGGCTAGCGTCCCTCACTCCGATGGTGTGACCCACCTCAGTTATATATATATATATATATAATATTATATATTAATATAATATGTATTATGTGGTGGGCCCCATGTGGGACCCACCTGCTGGACGGATTGGATGGTGTACCTCACACCTGCTATATAGCTGGTGAATTGACGTCACCAAGTTTTGTGGTCCCTATGAGGTATGATTTATACCACACCGTCTAACCATCTACCTTGAATGTGGGACCCACCCACACGTGTCACACATGTGGGGTGGGAACCCACCTTGATGTATGAATTCTTCCATCCTGACTGTCCGTCCATGTTGGGGCGATGGACCCCACTTTGATGTATGTGTTTATATACACACTATCCATTTATATTAGGCGTGGGCCCACCCCACATGTATGGCACGTGTGGGGGTGGGACCCACCTTACTGTATATATTTTGTCCCCACACCATCCATGCATGTGGGGCCCAGCTGTGAGGAATGTGTCTTATACACACCGTCCACATGCCAGTTGAGTGGGATACACTAGATGTATGTGCACTATCTACACTGTACATAGGCTGGATGGGTGGGGCCCGCCTTGTGGTGCATTGTATATTCACACCAACCTTCCTTGTGGCCCCGACGTGATGTGTGAGTTTCATTCGCACCGTCCAATCCATGAACCCCACATGGTGATGAGGCCTTTGTGTGAGGCCTACCCATGATGTATGTTTTAGCCTTGCCGTCTAGTTCACTGGACATGTGGCCCACTTGATGTATATGAGTCCCATTGGTGCGGCCCATTCATACGGCCCACTTGATGTATATGAGGCCCGTTGGTGCGGCCCATTAATACGGCCCTCTTGATGTATATTGAAGCTCATGGTTACGGCTCATTATGATGTATATCGAGGCCCGTGGGTCGTAGCCCATTGTGATGTATTTGGGGGCCATGGGTCGTGGCCCATGGTGATGTATATTTGGCCCGTATGAGTGGCCCATTGTGATATATTTCCGGTCCATGAGTGAGGCCCAATGCGATGAATGTGCGGACTGATGTAATGTGTGATTTCACTATAATGTATGTAATGATGTTTATGTGGGCCACTCCTTGGGAGCAATGTTGGTTAAATGTCCACATTGATGGGCAATGATGGTTAAATATCCATATTGTGACCTTCCCTTAGGCCTTATTAGGCCCATTCCCACAGATTTTAATTATCGAGGTCGATTCCGATTGTCGAGGTCGATTATCGATTCTGATTACCGAGGCCGATTTCGATGGTCGAGGCCGATTCCGATTGTCGAGGCTGATTCCAATTATGAGTATGTGACAGTATTGCATCATGATACCTACACCTTGTGTATATATTGGGCCCCATAAGAAAGCCCAGTTTATTACATGATAGAGAGGGTAAGGAAGTCCACTTATTGAACTTTGACTCGGATCTACCCTCGGTGGGGGATATTGTGACGCTCCATCACTATGATCACATGTGGGCGAGCGCACATGGGCGGACATAGAGTGAGCGGGGCATGAGGACCTGAGTGAGCTACCAGTGATTGGCAGGCTATTGTGCTGGCAGGCTACTGTGCACACAGTGAAGATAGAACTTTGTCCCACATCGGATTCATCGTCCGATGTTGTGGTGGATATAAGTTAGATTCTTTCCATAACTATCGTGACGCGTTTTAAATCAGTGAACCTATCTTGATAGTCTAGATTCGTTGTCCATCTATGGACCCCTATCATTTGTATGCATGTTGTGATGAATGATTGTTTAAAATAGATGTCATTGGGCTGGGATGATTATGGGACTCCTTATGAGATGGAGTTATCCCCGCATGATCGCACGATACATGCAGGTTTGATGTATGGCCTAGATGAGGTTGATGGTATTCGTGGCTCTTCAGGTTTTACATATTGCATTGCATCATCGACATCCGATATTTGGCTCTCTATGACTCCTCATTTACATAGTTGATATGTATTGCGTACTCTGATATTGTATGACTCATGGACTTGTAGTATTTCTGCTTACTCTGATATTGTATGACTCATGGACTTGTCAGTATTTTCGCTTACTCTGATATTGTATGACTCATGGACTTGTCCGTATTTCCGCTTACTCTAATATTGTATGACTCATGGACTTATCAATATTTTCGCTTACTCTGATATCATATGATTCATAATCTTGCCAGTATTTTTAATATTGTATGATTATGGCATTATATTGAATACTTGGCACTTACCTTGTGCACACACTTACACCACACTCTAAGATTTCTATAAGCTTATGAGTGCAGGTAATGTTAAGTTGCAGCAGCGTTGAGCTTAGAGCATGCAGTGGACTTTTGGAGCTTTGATTTTCGACATATGTATTTCCCTTTCAGCATTGTATTCAAACATTTATATTAGTGGATATGTGATGATGATGTTACCTTTGTGATTTGGATAAACTTGTGGTTATGCTTATTACGAGTGAAATGTACATTGAAAAAATCCTCCTCGTAGGATCCTAGGATCGAAATCTGGCGTATGGACACTGGGAACGAAGAATGGGGTACTACGGAGGCTGTCGGCACCGAATTCGGCGATCGGGAATTTATGAGCCCGATTTCCGGGTTTGGGGCGTGACATAGAATCTAGAGCTCATCCAACAAAACACGCTCCAAAGATTTTAAGAACTTATAAAAGACATACAACAGTGGAGTTCACATGATGTGATTATGGAAAATACTGCAATTAAGAATGAAGAGTTTGATTGTGTTAATGAGCATATGGTTCAATTTCTCGATGAGTCAATCTCGATGACTATCTAAAGGAACGGTCAAGAGACGTGGGTGTCTTTCAAATATAATGATAATGACACACTTCACTCACATGACACACTTGGTTTCAATGATGAGGAAGAGGTTAGTTTATTCGAACCTCAACCCAATCTAGAAAAACAGTGTGAGGTAAGTAATCTCATCCCACTTGTGAATTACACTGAATTGGATGATGAAAAGTATTGGGATGAGATTTGTGAGAGCACAGCCCAAGATTCACTGGAATCAACTTCAATTATGGTCCAGGAAGGTGATCAAGAGGCACAGGAGGTTCTACTCCACCCATATGACATGTTTGACTTAAATGTGGAGGAAGAGTCTCTTCCAAGTGAATCATAGGACTCTTTTGGGGCATGTTCGGTCCACTCCCCTGATTTAGATTATAATATGATTAGGGAGATGGACGAGTTAACCGATATGACTTTGGAATTTGAAACCATCTAGTTGAGGCCATCATATGAGTTGTCAACCCTTGACAATACAATGCCTTTATTGAGTGGTATTGATGAACAAAGTCTTCACATCAATTCTTCAATTGTTGATTTTCAATCTGTCTGTGCAGGGTAAGAGTAAGAGAGCATGCATCCATCCATTTTTAAAGACGAGGGAATCCTTGGGCAGATAATCACAAACTTCAATGTGGAGAATGAGCCACTCTCAGCTGAATTTTCCAACTCTTTAGATGATTACTTGGTACACTTTGCATATGTAAACGATCCTATGATAAAAGAAATAGTGAATGCCATGCAAGACAACATCTCGGTAGTTGTCACTAACCGAGATAACCCTTATTCTGAAACCCTTTCCTCCATAAATCCTGAATGTTTACTATCACAGGAGGGAGAGCTGACAATTGAACCGAAGTCTGAAACTTCGGAATGTGTTGAGACTACATCATCCATTGAGAATTTTTCTGAATTCTATCTACTTATAGTCTCCGATTCACCATGGAGTACTAATATTGAAACTTTTTCTGTCACAGGTGAATCATATATACTTTGGATACCTTAAGCAATTCAATGACAATTTTTTGTTGAGGTACATAAGTTTCTCTGAAAATTAATGCTCCAGGGCATCCAAGCCTATTGCAAAAAGGGCTTTTGGATGATCTTGTTAAGAAACCTACTGAGAAATTTATCGAGATATTGGCTGGAGGAGGAACCTTATGATATGACTAAGTAGCTTTTCCCTTGCTTTCAAAGAATTTAGGATTAGGATAGTTTGCTTTCTGTTATTTTAGGATAGTTTGCTTATCGTCTGTTGAGTCCTCTTGCTAACCCATCTTCACTTTGAGACCCTTGGAAGAGCCTTTAGATTTCTTCTTCAGGTACTACCTTCCTATAACCTCTCATTTACTTTCATTGTCTCATGTGCATTGCATGCTTATATCTTTTACATTGAGGACAATGTAGATTTTAGGTTGGGGGTGTGGATTAGGCAAGCTAATCAAGTTTTCTTAGTCTTTGAGCAAAAATTGTGAAATTTTTTTCTGAAAATTTTGTAAATTTGAGTGATTTTGAAGTTCATCCATGATTTAGAAATACAAGATACTTCATGTTGATGATTTATGACTCTTGGGTTCAGTTACTTGTTAGATTTCACAGTTAAGTTCGAATTATTAATCCATGATTAGAAGTTTTAAATATTGATTGAGTCATGATTTCACATGTCACATCTAGCTTACACATTAAGGCTTTAGTTTGATATTGAATTGATAACTTAATGATTATTAAGCATGGAAGGAACCAACCTGGGGAATTTGTCCATCATGTTCAATAAGAAGAATTGAAAAGAAAGAAAGAAAAAAAAAGAATACCCAGCTAAAAAACAGTTGTCGTCGAAAAGGGTTACCTATGGAAGATCATTGAAAAGATTAAACATAACGTGAAAGCCATCGATGAAAAAATAAAAAGCTAGAAGCATAAAAGCTTAACTGTAAGGCAAGTTTTGGTTTAGGTGATGGTTATCCAGAATGCTCTCTTGATTATCAATGATTATCATTGAAATAGAGAATTGAACCTTTAATTGTAATAAGTTTAGGTTTCACTATGCACCCATGGAACTCAATGGTTAGAAGTGTTCTAATTTGTGGATTAATACTTTGAACTAGATTTTGAAATTTACTGAGTGATAGAGTTGAGGAAAAGTTGATGCTCAACATCGATGTATCTTAGAATTCTATTATTTGGATTGTTTTTTAAAAAATCACTTGAGCTTATAGGTGAACCTGCGGAAGGATCATTGTCATGTTCTTGAAATATTTTTCGCATACTTTTCTCGGGACTAGGAAAATGCTAGTTGGGGATTGTGTTGAGGGTTAAATATTGCATATTGGACCCTATTTATTACTTGGTTTTATAAACATGATGATGTTTAATGTTCTATTTTAATCATATTTATGTTGCAAGGTGAATTTAAGAGCTTAGATTGAAAAGGATGTTAAAAGCATGGATTTGACACTCAAGAATCACCAAAGTCAAGATTGGATCTGATGAAACCAAGAATGAAGAATGCACATACTGAAGATCCAAGAAAATCAAATCAAGAATGAAGAAAATTAGAGTTTTGAAGTGAAATTGTGTAATCTTCGACCAGTCCTAGCCTCTGCTTGACCAATTCAAGCTACGCATGACCAGTCCTAGACACCGCTCCACCAATCGAAGCTCGGCCGGTCGAGGCTCCTTGATTCGAACTCCAGCGAGTAAAACAACTAAATTTCAGTCCTGCTCGACCAGTCGAGGGTGTCTCACGACCGATCGAGGATGGCCCACGACCGGTCGAGGACGACCTACGACCAGTCGAGGGTTACGCAAAAATTGTGCAGACTACGTAAATTTAAGATGGTTTTCAAAAATTTCCACTCAGTGCGAAAGTCTAAGGCCTAAAATTATAAATAGGGGTCCCTAAGATGTTCCTAGGCATCATATAGGGTTTGAGGAGTGGAGCAAAAGCATGGAGAATCCGTCGCCAAAAGTTTTTCTTCCTTTCCTTAGTTGTTTTTATGCTTTTACTAAGAGATTCTAGTTCAATCATGTCTATGGTTGGTTAAACCTCTTAGCTAGGGCTAAGAGGTGAAGCTTGTAGTGTGATGGGATGTTTCTATTGCTTTGATTCATGTTTATATTGAACTCTCTTGGATTCTAGTTTGATTATAAGGAATACTTTCAATTTTTAATGGTTTGTTGTGACTCAAATTACAATAGATCTGCGATAGCTTTGAGTATATTCTTTTCATGTTTTGAGATTGTGAATTTAGGAAATCCTGTTATTCACCATCGTCCCTTGGGCATGGTTGGATGATGGAATCTTCCCTAACTTTCACAATTCTCTAAGATTGATTGTGGGTGTTTCGACCAGAAATGAAAAGCATTTGATTTGGGGGAATTTATTCAATGATAACAAAGAAAGAATGAGAGAACAGATATCATAGAGTATTTTATTTAATTTGAGTTCTTTTACATCCTCATATTCCCTTGATTCTGAAATAGAGTACAATGCATCATCACAACGAATGAAAGAGAAGAAGGCAATCTAATGGAAGTTTTGGCAACATTTCGATGCTTTTTTATCATATCTCTAAGGGAGATGAGTTGTGCAGACTTGAAGCCCTTGATTCGGTCGTATGATAGGCATTGATCATCCTAATTTGGTCCACACTGAGTTACGTGGGTCTTCCATCATGCTCTACTCTTCTATTTCTTCTGCGATCTCCTTGAAGCTCTCCAACTTCCATTTTCTCTCACTTCTCCTTCTTGCTTCTCTCTCACTACCTTCTCCAAATGGAGATAGGAGAGAGGTACTTATGGACATCTAACAGGTGTGGAGGTCATCTCTCTGAAGGTAGAAGTGCATAAGCCTAGATAGGGAATGTGGAGTACACAAGGCTTATATTAGAACAAAAGCTATGTGTTAAGACATGCTTCCATGGAGAATGGCGCAAGAGGAAGGAATTACGACAGACTTCCATCAGAAGTGGTGCATGAGACTTTGCATTAGGACAAGTCTCCTCTCCAAATGGAACAAAAGCCATGTTTAGGACAATGTTCCATTTCAAGTGGCGTGAAAACCATCCTTCAGGACACAATCCCATGAGAAGTGGTGCAAGAAGCCATCTATTAAGACAACATTCCATGAGAAATGGTGCAGAGGGCTTAGAGTCAGGACAAACAACCACAACTTCCTTGAATAGTGGCGCATGGAGCCATCTCTCAGGACAAACTCCACACAAAGTGGCACAGGGGGACTTCTTCTAGGACAAGATCCCATATCAAGTGGCACATGAAGCCAACCGTCAAGATAGATATCCATAAGAACTGGCACACAAAGCCCTGTCTCAGGACAAGGATCCTCAAGAAGTGGCGCAAGAGCCTGGCTTCAGGACAAAGCTCCACAACACCTCTCCTTGAATTGTGTGGAAGCACGCAACTCATCTTGCATTCAAACAAGAGAGAGATAGAGAGAAGTGGCGCAACTCCCTTTTCTCTCCACAAAAGGTGGCGCGCAAGTCCCTTCTCTTAGGACAAGAGCCCACGCAACTCCTTCAAAGGTGGCACACAACTCTTCCTCTTAGGATAAAAGATTACAAAACCCCTCCAAAGATGGCGTGCAACTCTCCTTGGCCTCCACAAAAAGTGGCGCACAAGGCCTTTGTAACGACCTGGAAAATTCCGTACATTGGGTCGAGTACCACCTCGACCAGAAATCACATAGGATTAAATCCTTTAGAAATTTAACAAAGTTAACTAAGTACTAAACTCAATTAAATATGAAATCCGTTAGGATCGCTTTAAATACGATCTGCAAGACCCAAACCTTGCAGAATCCTTGACGCTAGGTTACCCTAAAGTTTAGAACCGAACTCATTCCCCGTCTGCTCTCGGGAATGAAACGAAACTTCGTATTAGGTCTAGATCGCACCTCGGGATTCCGATTAACCCGAAGTTAAGGAACTAGGACCGCCCCACTGGACTTAACAATCATCTCAAAAATCGGCCTTATCCGACATTCCACGGCCATTCGTTTCGAATCGGAGCGAGGAAGTGTGAAAAACACTATTCACAAGCCGAAATAAATATCTGGAATAGTGATCTGGCATCGTTCGTTGACGCGTCAATATAAGCAACCGACCGTCAGAATCAGACCAAATTACACCCTCGGATTAAGAAAAATTTCAGGAACATTTACATGTACTTGGAATTTCTGATCGTGGCCCACTGACCGTCGAACTGAAAGTGGTCCGCCACGTGCGATCTGCGTATCCGAATGAGTCAAAAACGTAATCCCACGTAGATCCATTGGTGGTGAGCTTAAGTCTGACGTTTGGTTCAAAAGGGGCCACCAGAACTACCCTTTTGAGTAGGAAAAAGCGGCGAAAAACCTATATAGGCAGTACCCTATGAACATAAGTCCGTTTTCGTAATGTTTGAGGCTATAAAAGGGGCTTAGAGCAGCCCCTCTCACAGCCATACGAATTTTGGTGGAAACCCTAGAGAGAGAGAGAGAAAAGAGAGAGAAGGACTTGGAAATCGTTGCCGATCTTCCTCCACTTGCACTGGATTGCTACACGGCCTACACCGCCTTATTCTCGGCATTTTTCCGGTGTTTTCCGCCTCATTTGAAGGTAAGAAAACCTAACCCTAGGTCTGATTTGATGTGGAATTGAGGTAGGGTGTATACCGACTAACCGATTCCGCTCTTTAGGCTAGAAATCGGCCGTAGACGGAAGATCCATCACCCTTGCTGATTTATTCCGTTTCCAAAGGCAAAGGTGAGGACTTTAAGTGTATAAGTTAAGGTTTTCAACGCTTTCAATGTCAGATAATGGTAGATTCATGATCTGCTTGCAATTGCACATGTACAAAGTGCTTTCGTTTCTGTTTTGATTAGCGGTGTGAAATATGGAATTTCACATATTCTAGGTGTACGTAGAAATACCGTATACGTATTTTTTTGGATAATTGCTTGACATGTTTATTTAATGTTTAATTATATAACATATGAATAAAATACTAGTTTGGCGAAAGAGATCGCCAAAATATATGTTCCTTTGTAAATATGCCGTATGTTGAAAATACGTATTGTAGAAATACCGCATATACGTATTTCTTTTGGAATAATGTTTGACATATGTATTTAATGTATGATTATACAATACATGATTAAAATACTAGCTCGGCGAAAGGAATCGCCGAAACCGATGTTCCTTTGTAAACACTATGTATGTCGAAATTGGGTATACGTGAAAGTACCCTATACGTATAAAATTTGCTGATGTGTTTGCTATGTTTATTTGCTGTATGAATAGGATGTATATGTATAAAATACTAGCTCGGTAAAGGGACAACCCTAGTACACCCTTCTCTAGCATACGTCATGTATGTTGACGTAGTGTATTCCAAGTGTTGGTGAAATCACTTTACGAGTGTAAGTGTTTAAGTGTTAGAACCTTAGTTAGGTGCTGAGATGGGATTCTCCGCTACCTTAGAGTCACATATGACACTCTCCACGTGGTTGTTCACTCTAACCACTCATCTATGAACTCTAAGTAATTGTATCCCTATGTGTTTAGTGCTTTATAACATGTCTTACAACATGCTTTACAACATGCCTTATAACATGCTATACTTCATGCTTTATAATACATGCTCTACTTCATGCTTTACTTTATGTTCTACCACTGATTGAGTTTGGGACTATGCCTATAGTCCACACATTCGGTACTAGACTTACTGTTGTGGCCGAGATTCATATCGCCACGATGGACGTGTCTGGCGAACCCGAGTCGTACTTCGGTTGGCGATAGTGGTTGGCCACACGGAGTGCTTTTGCGCTCCATATCGCTCAACTTGTGGTGCGCTCGAGCTAGTCAGGATGGTCAAGCAAACCGATATGTGTATATGTATGTTCACCATGTTTGGTCGCTACTGCTTGAACCTAGGGTACCAAACTTACCAGTGGCGATCCCGTTAACCATGGTACCTCGATCCGCTAAGACGCATGAGCCGGACATGGTGGTATGGGACACCGTGGTCGAGCTGTCGGCCTACGCTGGGGTCATGTGCCTCCCCGTAGTGACCATTGCGCAACCAACCTCGTGAGCTGATTATGGTGGTATGGGACACTATATTCGAGCTGTCGATATTTACGGCGAGAGCCGAGCACGGTGAGACCGTGCTCGTGCTGACGGGCGACGAGTCCTCCGTAGTATCTTCGAGTACTCCAAGTGTCCGTGATCCTGCGACGAGTCTTTCACAAGAACTAGAGTATGAGTTGAGCCAAGTACGGTGAGACCCGTACTTGAGCCGACGGCTAGTGATTGAGCCAGTACGGTGAGATATGTACTGAGCCGACGGCCACAATTGAGCCGCATACGGTGAGATCTCGTATCCGCGCCGACGGGTGTGAGCCCTTTGCGATGCCTTCACTACGCTTCTCAAACCATAACATCGTATGAGATTAACTAGGATTGACGACCCTAGAATGGATCATGTTTGGGAATGATACAAGGGAGGTACCTTAGTTTCCCAATACTTCTTTGGTTGAAATGGATTAATAAAAACTTGGTAATCATGATCATCATGCACCGCATGTGCTTTGTAGATGTGGCGCACTAAGGGAGTAGCATTCGCGAACGTAAGATGATGTCGCTTGAGGGTGGTTTGGCAAGGGCATACAGCATCATGTCATATCATTTTTGCACTTAACAAGAGTAATTAGAAATGTTTGATTTGTACTGCGTTATCATTACTGCTTGATTGATTTGATAACATGTTAACCTATGCTTTATTGTTCCACTGAGTTAGCTACTCACTCCCACGTTACGGGATGGTGTTTGCAACACCCACCAGACTCTGTCACAGGTGTAGATGGCGCCTGTTCGGAGCCGGAGCTAGACTATGAGGAGGATCAGGAGGAGTTCTCCTTTATGCAAGACTGACGGCTACGCTTAGGCCGGCTGCATCGCGGGATTTCTGAGGGCCTCTTTGAGGATTGTATTTTGATTTTTTGACTTAGAGACAATACATGTATATTGGTACTCAGTTAGTACTCATACTCTGGAGTTCACAAAATTTTGATACTTTACATATCTTGAATATAAAATGTTAGTCTTCCGCTTGCCTTTATACAATTGAACTGGAGTATGAATTACTGTTTTGGTATAATCTCATTCATGTTTATTGCGCTAACTCAGACAACATTTAACCATCATTGTGTATGTTGCATAAGTGATGCGTTGGAACTCGGGAGTTGAGTTCATACTCGACCCCCGATTTTCAGGGCGTTACAGCCTTGTATTAGGACAAAGTCCCATAAGGAGGGGCGCGCAACTCTTTCCCATTTCTCCATAAAATGTGGCGCAACACACTTTTCCTTGAGTTGTGTGGGAGCGTGCAACTCCTCTGGTGCACAACTTCTCCATGCAACTCTCTCCCCAACATGCTCCTTACTTCCAAAAGTCCCAAATAAGGAATGGAAGGGGGTATTTATAGGCCTCCCAAGCCCCTCACTCCTTAAATAGTGGTGATCACCACCACTTCTTCCTTCACAAAATATTCAACCTTCTTCCTTAAATAATGGTGTCCACCAACCTCTCCCTTAAATAGCAGTGATCACCCACTTCTTCCTTGATACAAGGCAATATCCATCCCTTCTTCTTGCCAAATGACGCCTATGCACCCCTCTATATCAGATCATGCCCATCCATTCCTCTATATGAGATGACGCTCGTCCATTGCTCTACATCAGATGACGTCCATCCATTCTTCTACATTAGAATGTGGAGCGCACAACCTCTTCTAACATGGAGCAACGCTTCACAAGTCTTTTATACTTGTTATGGGCACACAACCTTGGGAAGGATCTTTAAAATGGAATTCTTCTGCTAGGCATGAGATGAAATTAAAATATTTTTTGTGCCTCAACAGTGGGATTGGTAAATCCTGTTGTTTGCCTTGTCTCCTGGGCAAGTTTTGTGACAGAATCACTTCTAGTTCTCACACCTCTCATCCATTGAGAACTAGGTCAAAGGAAGTTTAGATTTGATTTTACTAAGATAACTTCCAATTGGATAGGATGGGACTCTGATTCCAATCGTGTGACTTGAATCAAGCATAGATCTCCCCAATCTCTACTAGTGGATCCTTGGAAACTTTAGTTTCCCACCTTTGAATTTTTTAAGTTTTTCATTAAATTTCTCACAATTACCCTCAAATATTTCAGATTTAAGCTTTTGTCTTTTTCTAGTTCTTCTTCTAGTTGTTTTCAAAATACTCACGAGATTAGTCCCTGTGGATTCGACCTCAATCTCATCGAGATTATTACTACATCATGACCCTACACTTGGGGTTGTGAACATCACACAAAATGCGAGATGCATGAGTCATACCATCCAGTCATGCATCAAACCTGCGTGCACCGTGCAATCATGTGGGGTAACTCCATCTCACAGGGAGTCCCATAAACATCTTAGCCCAATGTTATGATCAATCACTCCTCATAACATATATACAAATGATGTGTATGGGCATGTATCATGATGTTATACTAAGCATGTTCTTAGTGTGTCCTACTAGATTAAGTACACTAGCATGATTATCAGATATAGCAGGCGATGATCGACCTTAACCGGTATATCACTTACAAGAGTAGGGGCTGAACAATACACCCCACTAGACATATAAAAGTTTATATGGAATGGACCATGTTAGACTATCGTAACCTACTCAAGGTATTAGCATATCATATATCCTAAGGTGGGGTCCCCTGCAAGGACGGTGGATCTAACCCACGAATCAACATAAGCTTCAAAGTGGATTTACTAAATCTGATACCACATATTCTTTCATCTACAGTAAGAGGTGATTCTAATAGCTACACAACAAGGTGAGTTGAGAGGGTGAAACTATGAACAACAGGTGGGTAGGAAGGTGTATTCACCCCCGTCGGTTGTAAATAATTGCATAGAGTATGAGGCGGGGGTGCATATGTACCTCGTTTTCATCTTGAACTTCCTCAACTGGTGGTTGAGGTTGAGGTTAAGGTTGATTTCTAGCCATTACTTCGATTAACTGAGAGGATCTCAAGTAGTGTCTAATCCTATGATGGATATGTAACCCTTTGACTAATCCTCCTTCACTCAAGAGACGTTGAGTATTCTCACGAACCCACTTGGGCATGAAACACGCACAACCCTCAAGTAAATAAATGATTAAACCTAAAAAGAAAACTAGAAAAAAATAAAATAAATAAGAGATCTAAAAAAATTAAGAGAGAGCGTTGGAACAAAATTACCAAATAAGATTTGCTATGTTAGGAATCCTATAAAATAGAAAATAATTTTAATTTCTAAAAATAATTTCAGAAAACATCCTAACCTAAAAACATAATAGAAAAATAAATCATAATCTTAACCTAATTCTAATATCAATTAAGTCCAGAAAAAATGTAGTCGTAGTCCCCGACAATGGCGCCAAAAACTTATTCACAACCCCAAGTGAAGGGTCGCAATGTAGTAATAACTCATGAGAACGAGGTTGAATTCACAGGGACTAAACTTGTATGTATTCTGAAAAGAACTAGAACTAGAACCAGAACTAGAAGAAGATCTAAATCCGAATTCTGGAATAAAAGAGTGTAATTGTGAATAATGTTTAAACTATCAATTAAAGGTGGGAACTAGGGTGTCAAGGATCCACTTGTAGCTATTAAGATGCTACCTTACTTGATTCAATAAACACAATTAGAATTGGAGTCATATCCTATCCAATTGGAAGATAAAATAATTTAAATCAAATTTAAACTTTTCATTGACCTAATTCTCAATGGAGGAGAATTGTGAAGATTAGAAGGGATTCCATCACCCTACCATGCCTAGGAGACGATGGTGAATAATGAGATTTACCAATCTCACTATCTCAAAACAGGAAAAGAAGATATCCAAAGCTATCACAACATCTATTGTAATTTGAGTCATAATAAATCATAAAAAACTAAAAATATTCCTTTAATATTAAACTAGAAATCAATGAAGTTCAATAAGAACAAGAATTAAAGAAAAATAAACATCCCAACAAGCTACAAGCTTCACCTCTTAGCCCTAGCTAAGAGGTTTAACCAACCATAGACATGATTTAAACCAAAACAC
Source organism: Magnolia changhungtana (assembly GCA_030180095.1). NCBI lineage: Eukaryota > Viridiplantae > Streptophyta > Magnoliopsida > Magnoliales > Magnoliaceae > Magnolia > Magnolia changhungtana. The sequence continues at coordinate 1,034,306 of JASAUF010000160.1, forward strand.
TTAAACAAAGCATGAAAAATAAACTAGGGAAGAAGAAAAACTCTTAGCGGCTACTCCACCCTTGTGCTATGCTCCCTGAGACCTTTTCAAGCCCTACAAGATGCTTTAGAGTAGTTGTGGAACTCCAACTTTCGCACCGAGTTAGAAAATCCAAAAACTGCCTTAAATTTACTCACTCTGCGCAGTTTTCTAAAATAGAGTCGAGGTTTAAACCACCTCAAATTTAGTACTCTGCGCAGTTTTTCAAAATATACTCGGAGTTTCAGAATATGCTTTTTAGGACAATTTTAGGAATATGTTTGTTTTAAAGACAATTTCAGGATTCCTTTTCTTCACTTCAAATCTTTGATTCTCTTCATTCCTCACTCGATTATTTTAGATATTTGGCATGTGAATTCTTCGTTAATGAATTTCATATCCAAATCTTCATTTAGTAATCTTTTGAGCATAAATCTTCCTTTTGGCATCAATTTCACCTTAAGCTCTCGAAATCACCTTGCACATAAAAACATGCATAATTAAATCAATTAAGCACTATCATGTTTATAAAACCAAGGTATAAATAGGGAGAAATATGCAATATTTCACACTCAACATCCTGGCTCATCATTGCCCATGTGCCAATGGATCTACACCTTAATGAATGAAACCATGATTTGACCTTTTCTTTTAAAGCGAATGAAAATAATTTAAGGCTAATTGTATCAGAAGGAAAATCATTAAAATGTATGGTTGTAATGATGTCTTGAAATTCTTTAATATGCATATATGAATTTTTTGAATCAAGTCCATGAAACTTAGGAAGTAATTAGTGAAAGTGCCCTGGTTTGTGAATTAGCGTGAGTGTTGAGTCAGTTAGACTACAGAGCTTGATAGGAAGATCAATTCAAGCGTCTGCCTCAACCGGATGTGTGCAAGCTCGCCACAGGTAAATCTAAGCCTCACATCCCTTGTCCCAAATCACTAGGTATACTAAAACCCTTAAAAATGTTAGAATATTATAGGATTTTTAGGGTAAGAAAACGTTTTCAAAATAGAAAAATTCTCTAAGTTTTTTTGTCTTGTTGATTTTATCGATACACATCTCGATATGATCAACCTGTGCTATCTAGTCTTCGATGCTTCATCGATACCATCGAAAAGAGGACCAAATATGTCCAACAACCTTATACACATCTGGACGGAATTATCGATGTATCGATACACCTATCGATATCATCAATATTCAAATCTTGAATCCATCGAAGTTGATTCGCTAATATCGACAGGCAGATTTTTGACGCTCCTGTTTTTTCTTAAGAATATCATATAAGCATCGATATATCGAAGCCTCCTTGATACCATCAAAATTTAAACCTTGATGATATCAGAAGGCCTTCGATGATATCGGTCTTGGGCGCCAAGTTCTCCAGTAAAATATTTTAAGGTGGTTTATCTATGATCGAGGGTCACTCGATAGAATCGATATTCAAATATCGATGATATCAATGCCGTATCGATTGCATCGAGCATAGACATAAACTGTCCAGCAAGCTTTATGAAAAATTCTTTTGATTTATCGATGCATCGACACAGCTATTGATATCATCGACATTCAAATTCCGATGATCTCGAAATCCCTCGATCATTCGTGAAAACCTGAAATATTTCAAGTCAAGTCTCTCTCATTTTTCAAATGTCGATGGATCGAACCTCTCATCGATGGAATCGGAGTTCGAAATCCAATGACATCGACAATCGTTTCGATTCATCGACCAGCTGGCAAAAGGTTTCAAAAGCGTATGACATTGAGTTTGAGTCATCGAGCGGACCATCGATGCTATCGAGAGTATACGCTCGATGATATCGAACCTGCTCGATGATATCGAACTCTCTCATAAATGTGACTGTTTTATATCCATTGGAACCTTTTGCTTATATAAAGATGACTTGTCTATTGTTGTTGTGAGAGAAAGAAGAGAGAGCTTTTGAGTGTTTAACCTTAGATCTTATACCCAAAGCCCTTTCTCTTAAGGGAGTTCATCCTCCAATCCACCCTCACCATTGATATTCAATAAAGTGGATTGGGGAATGAACTTCTGCATTCAAGGATCCTTCAACTACTACCTTAATGGCAAATCATGAAGCTGAGATGCCTTAAATGCATAGATGATTGAAATCGCTCTATCTTCCTTATAGGAAAATATTTTGAGAGTAGGATTTCATCATAACCTTGACCCAACCCGTCGCCATGCATTGGTACATCTTTTGAGTTGCGGATCAAGGAGACCGAAGACTCTTCATCAACAAAGGAGGAGATCTTCATCAACGTGCTTAGTGGGACTCATCCACTTATCTGTAAGTACTTAGAGTCCAGAGGACATTTGTGATCACTCCTTTTTAGGATTGGGTCTTAGGTGTTTCTCACCCCTTCAAGCCCTCATAGGAGGCCTCCAGTAGAAGTGTACGTGGTGGGTGCGTTGTGTGGACCCTTGCTCTGTGGAGAGCATAAACATCTGGTTGAAGGTGAACCAATCAAAACCTTAGGTTTGAGGTAAACCTCGTAAAACCTCCGGTAGGGTCTTATGGAAGATCCTTGGCCAGTGTGCCTAAAAGTGGGTACGTTGTGTTGACCCTTGCTCGTGAGAGCATAAACAGTCAGCCTCAGTGTAAGTTGTAAAGGTTGAAGGTGAACCTGATTTAAAACCTTAGGTTTGAGGTGAACCGCTGTGAAACCTCCTTAGTGAAATCTGGCACACTCAAGGGTTGAGTGCGTCTGCCGAGAGTGGAGTAGACTGATCGTCGAACCACTATAAAAATGACTGTGTTTGAGATTGCTATTTTTCTGAATGTGTGATTTACTTTAATATTTTCATATCTGAATATCTGAGATCACACCTCACACACATACATAGTCATATCCATCATAAACTAGTTTGCATACTGTTCACTTATTAAATAGTTTGTGATTGGATCCTCTACCAGGCTTGGAAGCCAGTGGAATTATTTCTGAGTAATCCTAATATGAGCTTGTTTTTAGGATTAGTGCAATAGGATTTTAAATAAATCATAAAAACTTTAAAAGTCCTATTCACCCCCTCTAGGACATATTGGCATATCCCTACTTCAATTAAAGTTGTCTTCACCGCTATTTCAATTAGATCATCTCAGGTTTGAAGTCCACGTTTCCTATGTTGATTGGGAGAATTATGCAGGAAGGTTTACTTGTTCTCACTTGTTATAAAATAATCTCGTAAAGTTTGAATTAGTGGAACTCGATGCACTTCATTCTCATCACGCACCGTCCCAATAGGTGGTGTATGACGCACATGCTCTTCATCAACATAATGTTCTTGAGCCATGCTCTCAGATGATATTTCAAGAATATTTGGGGGTTTTCTAACTCATCATTGGATTGTGAGTCCTTTAACCAAACCTCCACTTAAAAGTCTTTGAGTGTTGTCACGAACCCACTTGTACTATGCCAAAACAATGAAAAAATGACAGCTGAAAACTGTCTCAAATCTCAATAAATGACAATTTTGAACCATCGCATAGGCCGTCCTATTTTGCTGTGTAATATCAGTTAAAGGACGGTCATGAACTGTCATTAAAGATGGACATTAAAAGGATGGTTATGGACCATTTGTAAAGAAGGACGGCCATGGACCGTCATTAAAGATGGGGACTGTTATGGACCGTCTCTGATGTTAGACGGTTACAAACTGTCTAAAACACTGACAGTCGGTGGCGGTCGTTAGTGTGCATTTAATGTATTTACAAAAGGACAGTTATGGACCGTCTATAAAGAAGGACGATCATGGATCGTCATTAAATATTATGGACCATCTCGGATTTTAATATTTTAGAAAAATATGAAAGGCCTAAAGCCATCAAAAAATTTCTTACATTAAAAAAAAAAAATCAACAGCAATTTTATTTGTGTTTCTTTAATCTAATAAAAAAAATATTCAACCAACAAAACCTTATAATTCAGAATTAGGAAGAATCGTTAAGCTTAAACATAAACTTCATTTGCTTTTTTTTTTTTCCCAAAAAAGTGAGCACACTTTTTAAAAATAAAATTGATTATTAAAATAAAACTAATTGCAAGCAAATAATAAAAGTGGACAAGGAAATAATACAAAAAAGTGTTCCAACTCAAGTTAATAGAAACAACAACAAAAATTAAAGCTTTGTAAAAATGGGCATGTGTTAAAGAGATACATCCTTGATTCCCATGCATGAGAGTCCAATGATGATGAGAATAAGAATCACAACACAAGGGCCCATAAATATGGCAATGCTATCCTGCAAAGAAATAAGATAGTATTAGATTTAATGCACTTTATCAGATTACACATAAAGTTTAGATTAGAGTTACAGTTTAGCAAAGTTTTTCACTATCATGCATGGATGATAAGGAAGCTGAGAAGAACTCAAAAACTAATCAAACCCTTTTCTTTTCCTTTGCAACAAGATATGTACAATCTTATTGAAACTAATAAATGAATTAAAAGAGGGTTTGAAAAAAATAGAAACAACAATAATATTCATTTAATGAGATGGCTTTCATGGTCTACAAACTTCTTGTATAAGACATTATAAAATCTAGTAGCATAAAACAAAAGGCCATTAAATTCACGGGTTGTATAATTTAGGTGAATTTGCAACCATGAAGAATTTATAAAGTTTTGGAAATTTATTTTCACGATATTGGCAAACTATTTTTAATGGCAAGTGTTTAGCCAAAGTCAACTCCATAGTAGCTTCCATAATCCATTATAGACCTCTAAATCACTAGCCACAATATATGTCTTATTCCCAACCTCATGTATCAAGAACAACACACAACACCTTTGATACAAGCAAGGTTCTCCAACAAAGCTAGCTTCTTAACAACCTTCCACAAAATAATCTCATATTTATAATGTTGCATTTAGTGCAAGAATAAAATCCATATACAAGCTTCTCAACTTGGTGCAAGTTAACTCAGCTTTGTCTAATGCCAAATATGCATGTTCAGATTTTCACCACAAATAGGATCAAATCCAATATTTCCCCACCAGAAACCTGAAAATCAGAAACTTTTCTCATGATTATAGAGATTGATCATCATCATCTAAGCCTTGCTCAATTCTATTTATAATTTTTGTTAGTCTACTTACAATTATCATTGGCTCTTAATCTATTTACTATGAAAATCTTACATATCACCTGATAATGCTCCTTTGATAAATCTTGATTAGAATGAATAGTTTGGTGAAGATCAGTGTCCATGAGCTCATAAATAGTGTACACATCATTAAATGTTTCCCTATAAGGAGGTGATATTATATCTTTGATAGCCACAACTTGTATGATAGAGAAAAATGTAACTGATGCAATATGTTACCATTCAAGAAAGAGAAAAGATTTGTGATTACACCGATATTCTAGTACATTACAAATGGTTGCCTACGTACCCAAAAAGTCAGATTGGAATCAAGCCACTACGTAGTTCTTTATAATTAACCAAGTTACGAAAGGTCACAAATTTCATATTTAACAAAGTATCAGTGAATGTCATCTCAAATTGTTTACAGTTGGTGCATTAAAAAATTTTCAAATACTTAGGTGGGCCATACCAACTGAACTATGATTTTCAAGTGTCCATTACAATGATCTAACAGTCAGATTAATTCTAATCCGATCATCAACTGTTAAAAAGGTCCTAATGGGTCATGTGTACGTTTAAGGTGGATTTACCATATGGATGGATGGTTGGATCATCAAGGACCTCATCCATCATGTGGGCTATCCATCAGTGGATCCCTTTACATTATCATGATCATGTTTAAAGGATAAAACTAAATTTCAAAAGAGATAAAGAAAGGGTACTAACCTGGAGATGGTTTGGTTGAGTCGGATCTTCCTCTTGATGGCTTGGATCTTGTGATGAAGGGTCCACCTATTTCTTTTTCTCTCTCACACACACCAACTAGTTTTGATCAGATCTAGAGAGGGAAAAAGGAAATTGATCTCTTTCTCACACACAAACTGGTTTTAACCAAAGTTGGAGAGGGAAAAAGGAAATTCAGAGGGAAGGTGCATGAGTTTTCATTTTTGAGTGGCAGAAGACTTTGGCACCCGTGCGGCTAGGAACGTGCATGAGTTTTGAGTGGCCACCATGATGCATGGGTCATATCTACACCATCAATCCATTTTTTCAAATCATTCTAGGATATAAGCCTAAAAATGGTGTGGATCTAAGGCTTATGTGGACTACACAATTGGGATTAAGGTTCAAGTGGACTACACAATAGGGATTAAATTCTTACCGTTGAAAACTTCTTGGGGACCACAAAAGCTTTGGATGGAGCTGATATTTGCGTTTTATCTTCTTACTGCTTATGTATCGTTATGAATATGTTGGATAGAAAATAAACATGACGGTGGGCCCCACAAAAGTTTCAACGGTGAAAATCGTTATCACTGTTGCTTCCTATGGTGTGGTCCACTTGAGCCTTGGATTTGCCTCATTTTTGGTCTTGTACCCTAAAATTATATGAAAAAAATGGATGGACGGTGTGGATAAGACCCATACATCACGGTGTCAACTCAAACATATGATGCCATTGCTAACTGGATATGGCAGGGTAGGATACAAATCGCGTCCTTTCGAATTCCGCCGCTTAAAAAGGGTGCGGTTTAGCTAGAAGCGTATTTCCTGTGAAAGCCTTTCACACGAAGTTCCGCATGAAGTACCTACGCTGGAAAGGTGGGGCCTATCGTGATGTTTGGGAGAAATCTTCCCCTTCCATCCATTTTGTGAGATGCTTTTGAGACTTGCTACCAAAAATAAAAAGGATCCAAGACTCAAGTCGGCCACAATAAAGGAAAAGGTAGGTAGGGAAATTCCTACCACTGAAACCTCCCTAAGGTCGACATTAATGTTTACATGCCATCCGCACCTTTCATAACATCATTCCTACTAAGATGAACTAAAAACACAAACATTATCTTGAGTCAAAACTTCTGTGGCCCCACGAATATTTAAACTGTGGACATGCAATCCTTGCGTTTTTGGTACACTTGAGTATTAGATCTAGCTCATTTTTTGCCCGATGTCCTGACATGATCTCAAAAAATGGATGGATGGGGTGGATTTCTCACAAACATCATGGTGGAACCCACATAGGTTCTAGCTAAGGATCTTCATGCGAAAGGCTTTGGCTGGAAATCCAGGAAATGGATTGACTGTGGAAGTCGATTGCGTAATTGCGTAGTAACTCAGTACGCGCATGCTGAGTAAACTCAGTGGTTCCACCATGATTTATATATTTTATCCACTCCTTCCTTCCATTTTACCAGATAACTTTAGGGCCTGAGCCCAAAAATAAAGAATATCTAAAGCTCAAATGGACCACACCATAGGAAATAGTGTGATTTAAAAACATACCATTGAAAAAATCTTGAGGGCCATAGAAGTTTTGGATCAATATTATATTTGTGTTTTCCCTTTCATTCATCTTTTTTTGATCTTATGAACAGGCTGGATGATAAATAAACATCACTGTGGGGCCATCAATGTTTCAACGGTAGAAATCATTATTCCCACTGTTTCCTGTGGTATGGTCTACTTTAACTTTGGACATGGTTCAATTTGGTCTCAACCCCTTAAATGAGCTAGGAAAACCGATGGACGGTGTGGATAAAACACATATATCATGGTGGGGTCCACATAGCACCGACCACTAGCCACTGGTAACTCGCAAAACCGCATCTGGATTAGCCGGTGTACCACACACACAGGGAAACAGATTGGCTACTCCCCTGCCACCAGCCATGTGGCCCCACTATGAAGTATATCTTTTATCCATGCCATTCATCCATTTTTATCGATCATTTTAGGGATTGATACCGAAATTGAGATGGATATAAATCTCAGGTAGACCACACAATGGGAAAGGAATAGTGATTGGATATCCACCATTAAAATTTGCCTAAGGCCCATTGTACTGTTTATTTGACATCCAATCTGTTGATTAGGTCATACAAACTTAAATGAAGGGAAAAAACAAAGATCAACTTGATCAAAAACTTATGGACCTTAGAAAGTTTTTAATGGTCGACATTCAATAAACACTGTTTCTTGTAATATGGTCCACTTGACATTGACCCCCAAAAATAGATGGACGACATGAATGATGCTCAATATTGATTTGAAGGAACTAATGGATGGCTTAGATACTTAATACATACATTAAGGCGGCCCCCACAGTAAGCCCACTTTAAGGCAGAAGCAGAGTGGCTGGTGTACCATATATAGCTGGTGTGGTGACGTCAACAAGTTTCGTGGATCAAATCATGAGGTATGTGTTATATCCAAACCATCTATCCATTTGGCAAGCTTATCTTAAGGCTTGAGTTGAAAAATAAAACAAATCTAAAGATCAACTGGACCACAATGTAAAAAATAGTGGGGGATTGAACGTCTACCATTGAAACCCTTTTGGGGGTCATAGAAGTTTTAGATCAATACGAAATTTGTTTTTCCTATTCATCCATGTATTTTTAACCTTATTAATAAATTGGATGGAAAATAAACGTTATGGCGAGCCCTGCGAATTTTTTAATGGTGAAAATCATTATCCTCACTGCTATTTTTGGTGTGGTCCATTTGAGCTTTGGATATGATTCATTTTTTGTCTAATGCTCTAAAATGATCTCGAAAAATGGATGAATGGTATAAATATAATAAATACATCATTGTGGGCCCATGTAACTTTGATCTCATTTGAACCGTTCGTACAACTCAAAGCTTGAGGCGCGTCGACGCTCGTCTTGACACGACACGTATCTACACCAGCTATAGTTGGTGTGTGGGGTGGTCCCCATCATGATGTATATGTGTTTTATCAAGTCGTCTATCTTTTTATTATTATTATTTATCATTATAGAGCAAGAGCCCAAAAAATGCGGGAGATCCAAATCTTGAGTCGACCACACCACAATAAAATATTGGCATTAAATGGCAACCATTGAAAACTTCATAGGACTCACTGTAATGTTTATATATCATCCAACCTATTGATTAGATCACGGACACATGGATGAAGAGAATAAATAAATATCAGCTTAATCCAAAACTTTTTGTCCCTTAAGAAGTTTAATTGTGTTCAATCACCACTCTTTCCTGTGGTGTGGTCCATATAAGATTTAGATATGCCTCATTTTTTGGCCTATGCTATAAAATAGTTTGAAAATTGGATGGAAGGCTTGGATAGTATAAATACATAACGATGGATCCCACATATCACTGTCAGTAGCTACCTCGCCATTGACACTATCAATACGCAATTGGCGTCCTTAACATGCTCCAGCTTGTGTGAGGGAGCTGTGGTAATGGAAGGGTTAGACGACTAAGGATAGTCTCTAATGCAAATCAGATGACTGCCTATAAGATCTCTAACAATCGTCTTTAATGTAGACGATTTCTGACCATCTTGAATGACCACTATAAGACATCTTTTATTCTAGACGGTCAGTAGCCGTCTTTTATCCGTCATTACCGATGACTTCTGACCATCTTAAGTGATTTGTGGACGTTTACCATAAGACCGTTAATGACTGTCTCTAATGACCACCATAAGACCGTTAATGACCGTCTCTAATGCAAATGGTATTTGACTGTCTCAGATGACCACTATAAGACCGATAATGACCGTCTCTAATGCAGATGGTCTTTGACCGTCTCAGGTGGCCACTATAAGATCGCTACTGACTCTCTAATGCAGACAGTCTTTGACTATCTCAAATAATTGCATATAAGACGATTAAGGACCGTCTTTAATTCTAGACGGTCGATAGCCGTCTTTTTTTCCAAAGTTACCAATGGATTTTGACCGTCTTAAATGATTTGTGAACGTTTAACATTTGTAAGATGATTTTACTTCATATTAAAGATGGATAAGAGTTGTCTCAAATTTTAGAGATGGTTAAGAGCTGTCTTTAAACCAAGGGATTTTGCAGACGGTCCACAACCGTCTTAAAATTCATCTTATTTTTCCTTTTTTCACGTAGTGTTGGGCTTGAAACACTCACAACCTTCAAGTTCTAAACAACTAAAAGCTAAGAAAAAAAACTACAGAAATTAGAAATCTGAAAAAGAAAAGAGTTGGAGAGGAGTTACCGAATTGGAGTTACTATATAAGTTGCGATAAAATAGAAAACAGGGCTAGTTTCTAAAAGTAAATTGAGAAACACCTAACCTAAAACATAGAAACAAAGTTAGCCCTAATCCTAAACTAATTCCAATACTAATAAATCTCAGAAAAATGTAGCCAAAGTCCCCAGCAACGATGCCAAAAACTTGTTCACTACCCCAAGTGCAAGGTCGTGATGTAGTAATAATTTGGTGAGACCAAGGTCGAATCCACATGGACTAAACTTGTACGTGTTCTGAAAATAACTAGAACTAGAACTAGAAAAAGATATTAATTGAAATCCGAAATAGTTGAGAATAATTGTGAATGAATTATCAATAATCAAAAGGGAACTAGAGCGCCAAGGATCCACTTGTAGCTATTAAGATGTTACCTCACTTGATTCAATAAACACAACTGGAATCGAAGTCCTATCCTATCCAGTTGGAAGATAAGAAATTAAAGAACAATCTGAACTTCTCATTAAATTAGGTCATACATGAAAGAGTATTATGATGATTGGAAGGGAATTCAACCATCCACCATGCCCATGAGACAATGGTGAATCACGAATTTCACCAATCTCACAATCTCAAAATAGAAAAGAAGATATTCAAAGTTATCGGAGTGTCTATTGTTATTTGAGTCACAATAAACCATAGAGAAATAAAAATATTCCTTAAATTCAAGCTAAAAATCAATTAGGTTTAACATAAACTGAAATTGCAGTAAGCACCGCTTTAGTTGAAGTGAGAATATGTCAAAGTGTCCAAGGGGGGGGGGGGGGGGTGTGGGGGGTGAATAGGACTTTATAGATTTTTCTTAACAATTTAAAATCCTATTAACCCTACTCTTCATTTATCACATAGTTATCAAGATAAACTCATTTTAACTCTAATGGCTTCTAAGCTAAATAGAGGATCCAATCACAAGACTACTTAATATTCAAATAAGATGCAGTAATTAGTCTATGATGGATGAGCTTTGTGATTGTGTGTGTGGGATGTGATTCTTAGCAGTTATAAGCAATCAAGTTATCATGTTTGCATGTAATTTCAAAGGTAAACATAATGCAAGATCAAACAAATATTAATCATAAACACAGTCGTTTATAGTGGTTCGGCTACATGCCTACTCCACTCCCGACGGACGCACTCATCCCATGAGTGTACGGGATTTCACTAACGGAGGTTTCAAATCAGGTTCACCTCAAATCGTTACAACCTACACAAGGTACCTAAGACGTGCCTACACAAGACACAAGTTTATGCCCTACACAAGAGAAAAGGTCAACACAAACCACCAAAGTTATATGCCCTACACAAGAGCAAAGGATCCACACTTACGACCTCCATTTTAGGCCACACAGGCCAAGGATCCACACAAGGAACTGAGGTTTTAGGCCACACAAGCCAAGAATCCACACAAGGAACCTAGGTTTAGGCTACACAGGCCAAGGACCTACACAAAGGACCTAAGTTTGTGCCCTACATAAGAGCAAGGGTCAACACACAACACCCAAACGTACTCTCCCGTCGGAGGCCTCCTATGAGGACTTGAAGGGGTGAGAAACACCTGTGACCCAATCCTACAAAAAGGAATGATCAACATGGTCTCTGGACTCTAACGACTTACAGATTAAGTAGATGAGCCCCGTTAAACACGTTGATGAAGATCTCCTCCTTGATGATGAAGATTCTTCAGCTCCCTTGATCCGCAACACTTGATGATGTTCCAATAAAGGCGACGGGTTGGTTCAAGGTTATGCTGGAATCCTACTCTATTAAATATTTTCCTATTTTAGAGATAGAGTGATTTTAAGCTTTCAAGAATTCAAGGTATCCCAGCTCAATGATTTTCCATTAAGATAGTAGCTGGATGATCCTTGAATGGGGAAGTTTATTCCTCAATCCACTCTATTGAATATTAATGATGAGGGTGGATTGAAGGATGAACTTCCATGAGAAAATGAGCTTAGGAAAGGTGATATACAATTACTCTCTCAAAGCTCTCTCTATATTTCTCACTATGACAACCAAGAACAAGCTCTCCTTATATAGCCAAAAAGTTCCAACGAAAATAAAATTGTCAGAAGCCGACTGAGTTCGATATCATTGATCCTAATTCGATGTCATCGAACGTATACTTTCGATGCCATTGAATCATAGCTCGATGAAATGAACTCTCTTAAAAATTTATTCCCGAAACTTTTTGATAGACTACCGATGATATCGAATCAGATTCGATTTCATTGATATTTGAATTTTGATGTCATCGATTCATGTTTCGATTCCTTGAAATTATAACACAAGAGCTTGCAGGACATTTCAAAGTTTGACCACAATAATATTGATACTATTTCGATGTCATCGCTATTCAAGTTCCCATATCATCGAAACCAATTTCGATTCCTCGATCTTTTTGAAATATATTCCTTGAAAGCTCACTGGACATATTTTGTCCAGATTCGATATTATTGAGACTTTCTCGATATCATCAAAGTTTGAATATCAATGTTATCAAGATTGTCTCGATTCCTAGATCATTTCCATTTGATTTTCTTGTTAAGCTCGCTAGACATAATCTATCTAGATTCGATATCATCGATCAGCTCTCGATGTCATTGAAGTTTGAATTCCGATGATATTGATGATGATTCTATTCCTTAAGAAATGTCGGAATATTTTCCAAGAAAGTTTAATGGATAGTACTCTAAGTCCTTCGATATCATCGATTAACCTTCGATGTCATCGATATTTGAAATTCTATGTTATCAAAGATCCCTTCGATTTATCGAACATTTTGTCCAAAATACTTTGAGCTTGCTGGACATAAATCATCCTAATTTGATGTCATCAAGTACAAGTCAATGTCATCGAACAGGAGTGTTCTATGACATTAACACAGACTCGATATCATCGAACATATCTAGAAAACTTAGAAAATTTTCCTATTTAAAACTTAAGTTTTTAGACTTTTTCATCCTATGTTGTTCTGAGTCTTTTAAGGCTTTTGTTTACCTAGGTGTTTTGGGATTTGGGATGTGAGGTTGATTTACCTGTGACGAGATCGGAACACACATCCGGTTGAGGCAATAGCTTGATCAATCTTCATATGGGGCACACCTGACTTACTGACTCAACCTTCACGCTAATTGACAAACCAAGGCACTTTCAATCTCCCCCTTTGTCAATTATGTGATAAAACACAAAACACCTAGAACAATACCTAGAACAACATCCTAAATTGTGTTTACATGAACTTTAAACAAATTTACAAATGATCTATTGAAGTTCACACACAAAATGAATTTGCCATGTACCTGTTCGTTGCAGCTGCTCCCCCTATCTCCTTGCAGCTGCTCCCCCTATCACCTGTATCACCATGCATATAAACCATACACAATTGTTCTCATGGTGGGATTTGTTCTTCCCCTTTTTGTCAGTCATTAGCAAAGATTAGGATATACCTATAGATCAGTTTAAACCATGTAATTATATCTCCAAAATCCATAAAGTCGATAGATATCAGTTTAAACCATGTAATTATATCTCAAAAAATGCATAAATAGATAGCAGAATATTCAACATTCTGAAGAGCATATTTGCATTTGTTTTTAAAGGTACTGAAAGCATTAATGATCATTCGCAATTAAACACTTGCACGGGCATGCAATAAACAATAGTCAGCCTATCATCATGTTATATGTATCATTTATCCCATAAACACTCAATACTAAGCTTTTTTAAAAAAAATCATCATTCATCCATAAGAGCATTCAAAAGAACTGCCCAAGCTTGACAGTTAGAAGCTGTTTAAATCATTAAAATGGAACATTTAGCCCATCCATGGGCACATCAAAATTCCTAAAGTACTTTGCTCCTTTAGGGGCATAACCAGAGATATTCAATATTTAGCCCTTCCAATGGCACAACACACAAAATGTTAATATATCCAAGTCAATAGGTCATCACTTACATACATGTATATACTTAGGGCACCCAAAAAGATATCCATGCCCTAAGTTCTCCATAGATAATCCAGAGTACGTGATGAGGTAAAAGAAAAGATCTTATGAATCATGAAAGCTTATATCTGCACGGCGATAGGGTAGTGAATCCAGAATTTGTTGCGTCGTATGTTGCAGAACTGTCAGCGTCTGCTCTATTTCTGAGAGACGGGCTTCATAGGTGTCAAGACGCTCCATCATGTGTGATTGTCCATTGAGGAGATGTCGCACGAGATCATTTTCTCTGAATGTCTTGTTTATATTGACAGAGTTGGGGTTGTGCACCGGATTTCCCTCGCTTAAGATCGGACCAGTCGGATGGCCACGAAAAACGTTGTCAGTTAGATTCAGGTTGCAAATAGTTTCGTAATTGAACCAGGTACAAGGGTATGGAGAATCATTTTCCTGTGGCAATCTAACAAGTCGGGAGAGCTTGGACGTAAGACATGGGAATGGAAGTGTAGTGAGATGTTCTCCTGTAGCAACACGAATCAACTATTGTAGGAGAAGAGTGGGTAGACAAACTTGAATCCCTTGGCGAACATCATATAGGACGTTAAGAATGTAGGGAGAGAGCTTGTTGCCGAAAACTTCACAGGGGTAGACATTTGTGTTAAAGATGTTGTGAAGTATTTTATAGGTATGATCGAGATGCCTAACATTGAGGAAATTTCTTACATTTTTGGATATTATCACTGTAACACCCCAGATTTTTTGCCACTTGGAATTAGACGTCCTTAGGCAATGGGTCGATCCTAACACCTTATTAATTTCTCAAAACTCAATCCCAAAGGCCAAAATCCCTTTTTTAACCCATTTCCTTCAAAATCCTACCTTTCACTACCTTAGCCTTCAAAATTTTCTAAGTACCTTCATATTAGGCATGAATCTTAAAGTTTAGGTGATGAAGAACAATACTTAAACTAAAAATTACCATAAATAGTAAATAAATAAATAAAATAAGTTTTTGACTATTAAACTTTGGAATCTCAAGAAATAAGTAGGTCATTTGGATAGATCAGCTACTCCTACCCCAAAATCATATATTCCACATCGAATAATTCATCTCGGTTCACAAGATACGCCCATTTCAAAAATCACGTGGCAGAAACCACCACTGGATAGTCCAATGGACCGCGGCGCCACCGCGCTAACCATGGCGCACCGCGGTCCAGCGGGCCAAGCGGGCCACAGCAGGCTGAGCGGCCCGTTTGATTCCCCGTTTTTTTATAGTTTTTCATCCGACTTTGAAAAGTCATATCTCCCTGGGTATAATTCCGATTTAGGTGATTTAAAAGCTAGAATGAAGCTTGATAAGTCTAGTTTCATATAAAAATAAGTGAAAAATATAATAAAAATTTTAATATAGTTTAATCCAGATTGATGTGACGACTATCCAAAAGTTATTAGTTTGGACAATGGTTACTTCTAGAATTTTTAGAATTTTTCTACAACACAAAATCTAATGAAATTTGGTGGAGATGAAGTAAACTTAATGATGAACTATTATAAAAATAATTAAATTAATACGCTAATTAAAATGCCAAAAAAGGATGTAGAACTGCCCTAGGACCATATTCTATCATAATTATGGCATAATTTAGTTAAGTACTAAACTGAATACTCAGTAAAATCCTCTTGAATCACTTTAAATACGATCTGCACGTTGACACTCCGTATCGGATCTAGACCGCACGTCGAAAGTCCGAATCATACGAAGTTATATAATTAGGACTGCCTTCGTGGGCTTGACAACCATCTCAGAAATCAAATCCAGATAGTGTCCCGGGGCTATTCGTTTGAGCCCGGAGTGAAGTGTGTGAGAAAATGTGTTTTTCTTTAGAAATTAAATCTAATTTAAGTAATCTGAGACTTGTCACTTATGGGCCTGATATGAGCAATCAGACCGTCAGAATCTGACCCAAATACACCCTCGGATCAGGAGAAATTTCATACACATAACAGTGTACTTGTAACCTTGATCGAGTTCCGGTGACCGTTGAATTGAAACTGGTCCGCCACGTGTGATCTGGGAACCCGACTGGAATGAAAACTTGACCTAGATCCATAGTTAGGGAGTGTCACGCCCCAAACTCGGAAACTACGCTCACAAAATTCTTGATCATCGAATATGGCACCGACGGCCTCCGTAGTACCCCATTCTCGGCTCTTAGTGCCCATACGCCAGATTCCGATCCTGAGATCCTACAAGGAGGATTTTCAGTATGATTTTTTTTTTTTGTAATGGAGCATAACCATAGGCATAACCAAGTCACAAAATAACATCACCACATATCCACTATAACAAAAACTTTGAGTACAATGCAAAAAAGGAAATACAATATGAAGATATCAAAGAAAACTCCAAAAGCTCCAGAAGACTGCGGCACGCTCCGAGCTCAATGCTGCTGCAACCTGACGCCACCTGCACGCATCTATCGTGCATAAGCTTACAAAAGCTTAGAGGGTGGTGTAAGTGTGTGCCAATGGCAATGCCAAGTGTACAATGTCAGAGTAATGCGGAAGTATGCGGTAAGTCCATGAATAAAACCAGCCATACCAAGGTTATGTGATGCAAGGCATGAATGTTATCGGCCATACCAAGGCCATGCGATGCGAAACATGAATGCTATCAGCCATACCGATGCAATACAAGGCCTATGTAGCTGAATGTCATATGCACGATGCAATACAAGCATGTCAGTCCTCATCATGTACACATATCAGTACATTTCCTCTCTGGATATCACCGGGGTCTAATACAGCTCACACTGACTGCCTCATCCCTAGCTGCACAGTCAAGCAAGTGGAAGAGACCACACTATCCGCCTGACCAGTAGTCTACCAATACCTACCCGGCTCGTCAATAACAAACACATTTACGAGCTGGTCAAACTCAGCCTAGCTTATACCCCCCTCACTCAGGCGGATAAGGCCACACCCCCTTCCAACTGACCACGACATAGTGGGAGATGCGGCCTACTGGGATTCGGCACTCGGGCGCTCATGTTTCCACTCGGTCTAGACGTTGGAGCATCCCCTGGTACCAAAAAAGTTCTGGGAATTTCACCCAAAGACGTCCTAAGTGCCCACAGTGCTAGAACAAAGTATTTTCGGTATCTGATACGACCATCCACGATGTGACTGTGGAGCCACAACCCTGATGTCACTAGGGCGTGTAGTGATCAAGTCACACATATGCAAGATGCATGAGTTACACCGTTCAATCATGCAGAAATCTCATGCGTACTACGCGCTCATGTGGGGCACTCCATCTCATAAGGAGTCCCGTAAATGCCTCAGCCCAATGACTTATGCTATGATCAAACATTCCTCATATCAAGCATACATATGATGCGTATGCGCATGAATCATGGAAGTGTACTAAGCATGTTATAAAGTAATGAACTATCCTTACACCGAAGATGGGCCTAGATGACCTACACATAACCAGTATGGGCCTATCAATAGGCCCAAGGGAGAGTTATAATGCGGACATTTAACCAACACTATACTTGCAATGTGGACGTCAAACCAACATTGCTCCCAAGGCATGGCCCGCCATAAAACATCATTACACAAACCATGGAGGAATCACACATTGCAATGGACCCTAAGGACATCCCGTTGGGCCTCGACCCATGGGCCTTGGATACCTCAAATGGCCACATCATATGGGCCTTATATAAATCAAGTGGGCCACATTAATGGGCCTTTGGTACATTGCAATGGGTCATATCCCATGGGCCTTTGAAAACATCACAATGAGCCTTGTAATATGGGCCACAAATACATCCAGATAAGCCTAATCACATGGGCCTTATATATATACCAAGGTGGGCCACACCAAAACACAAGTGGTGATGATGATTTCCACCATTAAAATCCCTAAGGCCCACCATAACATTTATTTCCCATCCAATCCGATCATAAGGTCAAAATTACCTGAAAGGGGTTTTAATGGTGGACGGTCAAACCCACTGATGTCTATAGTGTGGTCCACCTAATCCAAGATCTGTCTCATTTGTAGCCTCAAGGCTTAAGACAGGCTTGCCAAATGGTGGACGATTTGGATGCAAACACATGCATCATTGTGGCTCCCATAGGGATAGATAGTCATAGATATAACATATGGGACCCACAGACCTTGGTGGTGTCAATGCGGCAGCTATATAGCTGGTGTGAGATACCCCAGCCAATCAAACAGGTGGGTCCCACAGATGGACGGTGTGGATGGAGTAGGTGGGACCCACATATATTCATGATATATGTATATAATATATAAATATATAATATTAAAATTAATGTCCAGGCCGAAGAATGCACACATCAAGGTATACCCTGCACCAGGGGTATGTCGCACCGTTCAAGTAGTGGACGGTGAGGATAAGACCCGTACATCACGGTGGGCCCATTGGTCGTCCAGCAACCTAGAAAAAAAGGCTAGACGGCGTGATAAAACACATGCATTTTGGTGGATTCCACCACCTGTGGACGGTGTGGCATATAACACACACATCCTTGGGTCCCACGTGGGGCCCACCATCACAGTTTATTTTACATCCAACCTGTTGATAAGGTCACTGTGACCTGAATGAAAAGGAAAAACAAATTTCATTTTGATCCAAAACTTCTATGGACCCAAAATGGGTTTCAATGGTAGAGTTCAATTACCACTGTTTCTTATGGTGTGGGCCACCTGAGATCTGGATCAAGCTGATTTTTGGAGGGGACCTACCTCAGGGGGTGGTCCACCTCATGGATGGTTTGGTTACAAAATATACATCATGGTGGGGCCCATGGCTGGGGCCGTGGGACCTTGCCTAGCCGTCCGTTCGCCAGAAGGCAGCAGGCGCTGCCTACGCCCTCTGCAGCAGCGTCTACTGCTTGATTTGTTTTTTTTTTTTGAAAACGTGTTTCTTTGAGGTTTTTCGCATGTGAGGCCTGCAAAAGTTGAAACCACCCAGCCCACTGATCCCTATGGCTCAAGACAAGCTAAACAAGCCCAATATTCGAGGGGTTTTGGCGCATAGAAACATAAGGTGGTTTTTCAACGGTACAAGTCACAGTTTTCTAAGTTATGGCCCACCAGATAATCTGATTGGCTTCATTTCTCGGCTCAACACCTAAAATGAGCTGGTAAATAGGATGGACGGCGTGGATTGAATTTATTCATCAAGGTGGGACCTACACAAGTGGTCCACCCAAATTTCTAAAAAAGGTAACAGTGTATGTAGTAAACTACACTATCGGTTCACACTTCATGGCAGCCACGTCCAGCGTCCTTGACGGTTTGGGTAGCATATTTTTAAGGTGGGCCCCACCCACAGATGTACTACTAGGGTGGGCCACCAAATGGTGGATGGTGTGGACATAACACATGTGTAAAGTGGGATCCACACCTATGATCACTTGGGTGGAATACATGCCTTATGGTGGGGTCCATCCAAGTGGGCCACATGGCCACCTTATCACACACATAAATAAATAAATAAAAAGAGAGGGTGAGAAAGAGATAGAGAGATACGCATGATGGAGGGACCCCGACACTATGGGCCCTCTGTTGCGTTCAATCGTACATCAAGTGGGTCCCAATACATGTGGGCCCATTAAATTAAAATCCAATAGTGGAGATCCCTTCTCCACTAAAATAGACGGTCTAGATGACCCTATGCATGCAAGGAAAAAATGAACATCATGATGGGGTCCATGGAGAATAACACCATCATGGAATGATTATGAGCATCAAGGTGGGCCATTGGCCACATCTAGGGTCCCAAGTGAGATCCGTACCATCAATCGGTAAGCCTCACTTGACCCTTTATCATAAAAATGAAATCTAGGCCTATGGACAACACCCACCTTTCGATCTAATCGGTCCGTTAGAACGCCTATCTTCTTGTGCTCCTCTTTGATGGTGGAAGATGAGAAATGGATGGCTAGGATGAGAGATCTTGGGATGGAAAGGTGGGCCTCACACATGCACTTTTCTCTCCATGGGAAGAGCTTGGACGTGGGTGCTCTTGCTTGGAATTGTGAAGGAAAAGAGAGAGGTGTGGTGGTTGTAAGAGAAGTGATGGGAGATGGGTGATGGATGTGAGTGATGGGTGAGGTGATGGATTGGTTGACTTTTAGGTTTGCTTGACTTGTGAAGAAAAAAAGCATGGGGGTGCTTGTACTTGACATGAGGGGTGATTGATGGGATTGATTTGACATGTTATAGAGATTCTCTTGGGATTTACAATGCGCGACGTTTCTTTGAAATAAACGTCGGCCCACATCTTTTGGCCAGGGTATCGAATCGGTACGGGAGTCATGGCGTTGGAACAGCGGTGACGGTGCAGTCGTAATGATACAGGTCTCGGATTAAACTGACTCGAATCTACAGGATACGACTTAGGGTCGATCGCAAACGTCGGTGATCGGTCGCGAACTGCCGAATTTTGACAGAAAGGATCACAGGATTCGACGGAGTAGTACGGACTAGGATACGGGTCTTACAGGGAGCTTAAGTCCGACCTTTGGCTCAAGGGAGGCTCCAGAAGTGCTCCGTTGAGCTAAAACAAACGCCCTTTGGACATAACCTAAGTATACCTTGGCCCTGGGCCTATTTTCGACAATTCTGGGCCTATATAAGAGGCTTAAACCCTCTCTCTCATATTCCATACGAATTTTCTAAACCTAAAGGAGAGAGAATAGAGGAAAGAGAGAGAGAGAGAGAGAGTTAGAGTTCATCCCTGGGATTCAATCCCATCATTCCACGGACTGAATTAGCCCTTCTGTACCGCTCTACCGACGATACCGATCCTATTCTTGGGTAAGAAAACCTAACCCTAATCTATTTTCGGGTTTCAGGAAGTATAGGTTATGAAATAACTAATCCAACTCATTCTATAGGTTGATATATCCTCGTTGACGAAGCCTTAGAGTTTCTAGCAGATTCGTTACGCTTTTACGGCATAAGGTACGAACTTTAAACGTATAGGTTATGGTTTTTAAGGCTTTCAATGTCAGTTAATGATATATTACTGACGTGGATGCTATTGTACATGTACAAAGTGATGTCCATTTCATTTTTCAGATATACATTAATTATGTTGAATATACTGTATTCCTTGTATTTGTAAAAAATACCGTATATATATGAAATACAGATTTGTGCTTACCATGATAAATTGCTGTCTATATATGCTAGATGCATGTGTATCAACTTCTGGGTGAACAGATTAGCCTAATATGTGTTATATTAACATACATCGTGTATGTTATTAAGTGTAGTCTAAGTGTTTGTTGAAATGACTGAATGACTATAAAATCATGATTTATGCCTAACATGATTATTTGTCGTGAATATATGTTTGTTACATGTGCGACAACTCCTTAGCAAAAGGACTTGCCTTAAATCATGTCACGGCAAATATACGTTATATGTGATACAATGTGTAGCCCAAGTGTTTGGGGAAATGAATGAATAAATATGGAACTTGGATTTATGCTTGCCATGACTATCCGTCGTGGGTGCACGCATGTTATAAATGGGGCAACTCCCTAGTGAAAGGATTTGGCTTAATACCTATGTGATCAACATACGTCACGTATGTTAATGTAAGTAGTCTAAAGTGTTTGTGAAATGTTTGAATGAGTAAGTAGTTAATAAATTGTAATGTATAAGGGTGTTGAGATATAATTCTCAACTCCTTTAACTATGTGTATGCTTTCCTCCATATACCGTATATTATGGTGTTTGTTTATATATGTAATGCATATGTATAACTTTATGTTTATGTTGTATTCCATAAAATGCAAGAACAAAGTCGTGAAGGGTGATGGGGGAGTAGTGTAACGATTCCGTGCAACAGCCCTGGCAGCTCTAAAGCGGACATGATTGTATGATTTAAAATCTTGATCCATTACTACTTTAACTATCTTCTAGGATGTTTTGTTGTAATTGAATGTGATTGGGGTTATTGTATAGTCCAGGCAATCGGTAACGGATCCTAGATTGGTGGATGATGCTGTTTCGCCACACAAGATGTGTTTGATGAATTCGAGTCATACTTCGGTTGTCGACAGTAGTTAGGCCGCACGGAGTGCCTACGCACTTCATGTCGATCAACTCGATGTGCGCTCGTGCTAGTCGAGCTCGTCAAGTAACCCGATTGGCCCTATATATGTTCACCATGTTTGGACGCTACTGCTTGAACCTAAGGTACCAAACTCACCAGTGGAAACCCCGTTAACCTTGGTACCTCGATCCGATAAGACTCATGAACCGGGCATGGTGGTATGGGACACCGTGGTCAAGCTATCGGCCTACGCTGGGGCGACAAGCCTTCCCGTAGTGACTAGTGAGCAACCCAGACTCGTGAACCAAATACGATGGTATGGAACACTGTATTCGAGCTGTCGGCATACAATGTTTTGATGATGAAGCTGTGATGGGTGATGGGGGAGTGGTGTAACGATTCCGTGTAACAGCCCTGGCAGTCCTAGACGTGCCCTTTGTAGTGACCTCGAGCATACTCTGAGACTACGTTGAGGCGACGAGCCTTCCGTAGCAACGAGAGTATAAGCTAGGCCTACTCCATCGCAGCCTGGCTGTGGTCCCCAGTCGGGTCGGTGACGTGCTTTCTAAAATAGACTGCCAGTTGGTAGGGCATTGGTGGTAGTAACCTAGAACCGCAACTTCGTATGAGATTTACTAGGATTGATGACCCTAGAATGGATCATTGTTTAGGTATTGATATAAGGGAGGTACCTTAGTTTTCCAATCCTACTGTATGAAAAGGACTAATAAGAACTTGGTAATCATATGCATGCACTGCATTACGCGTGCGTTCAGGCATAACAAGTCAAGCACTGAGGCAGTGTTGTTCATGCGCGAACGTGAGATGAAGTCGCTGAGGGAGCGTAGGCGAGGGCATGCATCATATCATTCATATCATTCTTACATTAACAAGAGTACTTAGGGATGTGTGATTTATTACTTTATCATTACTGCTTGATTGAATTAATAACATGCTAACCTTTACTTTATTATTCTACTGAGTTGATCACTCACTCCCATGTTACGGGATGGTGTGTACACACCAACCAGACCCTGTTTGAGTTTCAGATGATGGTGATACTTGCGAAGCGAAGCCGGTCTTTATGATGATGAGGGTTTCTCCTTTATGCAGTTATCAGGTGGGTCTATGTAGACCATCTTTTGATTGACGGGGTTACAGGGTTGCTGATTAGATGCCATTATACGTTAGTTTGCTCTTTTGGAACGCCCTTGTATATTCATTTTGTCCATTTTTTTGGAGTATACATTGATATATTTAACCTGGTAACATGTCACACTCTGGAGACTTACAACAGTTTATATATGTTATATATCTATCACAATCTTCCGCTGGCATAATTTAACTGTCTCTGGAGTATGATATGTTGTTTTGGCTTAATCCCATTAATCTTTAATGCACTAACACAGACAACATTCAATCATCATTATTTATGTTGCATAAGTGATGCATTGGAACTCGAGAGTTGAGTTTATGCTCGACCCCTGATTTTCAGGGCGTTACAAGATGGTATCAGAGCATGATTTGGATTAAACTGGACCTGGGTTATGGTAACACAACACACACTGACGCACTCTGATTTAAGAAGGGGGTGATGGAATCTAGAGAC
Source organism: Magnolia changhungtana (assembly GCA_030180095.1). Classification (NCBI taxonomy): domain Eukaryota; kingdom Viridiplantae; phylum Streptophyta; class Magnoliopsida; order Magnoliales; family Magnoliaceae; genus Magnolia; species Magnolia changhungtana. The sequence continues at coordinate 1,058,156 of JASAUF010000160.1, forward strand.
TACATTAATATCCCAAGTTTCGCTGACGGGAGAGATTAACTACAATAGTATTGCCTGTACGTAGTTGAGACCATGTAAAATGATCTCACATCCCCACTTCTATTCACTCATGCTTCCGTCTTCTTCTACATTTTACACTCATCCACCACCGTTACTCAAAAACTACTCATTACAATGCTCCCAATCCCTTGTTTGGAATGATGCAATTAAAAGTAAACCTCGGGATTTCCTTTCAAATTACACTTGGAAATCATCATGGGATTTGGAAATCCCATCTCACACTTTCTAACACAAGGCTCATTTTCCAAAGCCTATAAAATTAATTTTAATCTCATCCCACCCTCCTACCAAATATGCCACTCCCAATCTCGAGGTGGGATTAACAATGCAATCCCATTTAATACAGGCCCTTAAAGTTTTAGACCTAAAGTTGGTAGTCTTAGATTTTGAAAATTTTGATAGTATAAGGAATCCAATAAATTAATAACGTGAACTCTAGGACCTCCTTAGCTGGTATGGACATATGTGAACTGCTCGAGCGTAGTTAAATTTAAGTTCGGGCAACTTAATTCCAATCAGACAACGTTTGACCCTAAGAGATAAACAATTTCTTGTATTAGAAAGGGTATGAAATCATGTAGCGTATAAGCATAGACCTTGGATTACAACTATTGGTTGGTTATACTAAGGAATGTAAAACACTGATTATGCTAAGACAATTGAAAGATAAATTTAGTTAGTTGGCTTGATTAGGTTGGAGTGAGATCTCATTCCTTCATTGAATCCCCCTAATACTTATAAGCTTATTTAATAACTCTTAGAAAAGGTGTTTTAACTTAGAAACTATTCACGCTTAGAGAAAGGTTATATATCCCTGTGATTGAACATTAGATCAAAACAACACACTCCCTAGGATTTTCTTCTCAAGGGATTATTACAACCGGGACACATGGAGTAGAGAACTACATATAAGCGAGGTATTCATGGTTTGAATTGAATTCTCAATCCTAGTAGTTACCAATGAACTCAGTGCTCTGATCAAGCAGAGGGTCGGGATCAACTAGGATTAAGAACTGATACGACAATTTTCTGTCCTAGCTAGGCAGAAGGTCTATGTATTTGGATCAGACCCACTACACCACTTTCCTTCCGTGTTGGCCTAACCACTTACAACTAAAAGTTTATTATTTCGTCTTTGAGAAGTGTTAAGAACATATAGCTAATAGAGATGTTCTCTTTAGGCCCAAAAAATTTCTCAAATAGGCAACAGACAGTTAGGGATTAAGTCCCAAATCACATGCCATGTTGGCATACATATTGTGCATATGAACTTAGAAAGATAGCCTACCTGTTAAGCTAGACATGATTAAATAAGGTAAGTCGGGACCGTGATAAAAGTCCTTCTTTGGTAGAATTAGGCATCTTGCCGCAAACTTACACCCGTCCCTGAGAATCAACCTCAACACCCATTATTTTTAGCTCTCTTCTATAACTATAGGTATCAATGCCATAATACACATCATTGATGAAAGGCAGACTAATGTATTTCCGATTTCGTGTCAAGGATAGGTTCTAAATTACACATTGTTTCGACATACGGATCAATACATGGATTCTTGAGCCTTGAGAGTAGAAATAATTTTTAAGGGGGGTAGAGCATTATGAGCCTAATCTAGTTAAGTCAGTGGCGCAGTGGAAGCGTGGTGGACCCATGCCCCACTGGCCCAGGATCGAAGGAAATCAATCCAGGTTATATGTAAGGTTAGGTCATTAAATAGGATCTTAATCTTCCTTAGAATGTCAATAATAAAGTCTTTAAAGGCAAACAATTAGGGTTTAAGTGTTACACCAATTCATATTACAGAATAGGCCTAACAATGGGTACGAACTAAATTACAAATAGCCGAGGTCAGTGTATTTACAAATGTGCTCGTTGGATACGAACCCAATAAAAGCCTTATCCAATTTCGGGGCGAAAAAGTTTTAAGGGAGGTAGACTAAAGTGAGTCCGACTTGCATAGATAGTATGCACCCCACCATGCATATAAACTTGAAATCAATAAAACTTTAGTAAATGAAATAATAAAATCTTTACTTATTATCCTTAACCAATTTCGGGGATGAAATTATTTTTTAAGGGGGGTAGATTATAACACCCCAAATTTTTTGCCACTTGGAATTAGACGTCCTTAGGTAATGGGTCGATCCTAACACCTTATTAATTTCTCAAAACTCAATCCCAAATGCCAAAATCCCTTTTTAAACCCATTTCCTTCAAAATCTCACCTTTCACCACCTTAGTCTTCAATTATTTTTAAGTATATTTGTAACGCCCTGAAAATCGGGGGTCGAGTATGAACTCAACTCCCGAGTTCCAACGCATCACTTATGCAACATACACAATGATGGTTAAATGTTGTCTAAGTTAGAGCAATAAACATGAATGAGATTATACCAAAACAGTAAATCATACTCCAGTTTAATTGTATAAAGGCAAGCGGAAGACTGAAATTTTATATTCAAAGTATGTAAAGTAACAAAATTTTGTGAACTCCAGAGTATGAGTACTAACTGAGTACCAATATACATATATTGTTTCTAAGTCAAAAATCAAAATACAATTCCGTAGATAAGCCCTGGAATCCCCGCGATGCAGTCGGCCTAAGCATATCCGTCAGAGTACTGCATAAAGGAGAACTCATCCTGATCCTCCTCGAAGTCGGGCTCTGGCTCCTGAACCGAGGCACCATCTATACTGCTGACAGAGTCCGGGGGTGTTGCAAACAACGTCCGTAACGTGGGAGTGAGTAGCTAACTCAGTGGAACAATAAAGCATAGGTTAACATGTTATCAATTCAATCAAGCAGTAATGATAAAGCAGTACAAATCAAACAATTCTAACTACTCTTATTAAGTGCGAAAATGAAATGACATGATGCTGTATGCCCTTACCAAACCACCCTCAAGCGACATCATCTTACGTTCGCGAATGCTTAACTCACTCAGTGCGCCACATCTACTAAGCACATGCGGTGTGATGATGATCATGATTACCGAGTTTTATTAGTCCATTTCAACCAGCAGTATTGGAAAACTAAGGTACCTCCCTTGTATCATTCCTAAACATGATCTATTCTAGGGTCGTCAATCCTAGCTAATCTCATACGATATTATGGTTTGAGAAGCGTAGTGAAGGCATCGCAAAGGGCTCGTCACCCGTCAGCGCGGATACAGATCTCACCGTATGCGGCTCAATTCTTTGGCCGTCAGCTCAAGTACAGGTCTCACCGTACTTGGCTCAATCACTAGCCGTCAGCTCGAGTACAGGTCTCACCGTACTCGGCTCAACTCATACTCTAGTTGCTGTGAAAGACTCGTCGCCAATCACAGACACTTGGAGTATACTCAAAGATACTACAGAGGACTCGTCGCCCGTCAGCACGAATACAGGTCTCACCGTACTCGGCTCTCGCCGTAAGTATCGACAGCTCGAATACAGTGTCCCATACCACCGTATTCGGCTCACGAGTTTGGTTGCGCAATGGTCACTACGGGGAGGCACATGGCCCCAGCGTAGGCGACAATGACTCGACCATGGTGTCCCATACCACCATGCCCGGCTCATGCGTCTTAGCGAATCGAGGTACCATGGTTAACGGGATCGCCACTGGTAAGTTTGGTACCCTAGGTTCAAGCAGTTGCGACCAAACATGGTGAACACACGTACACATATCGGTTTACTTGACGAGCCTGACTAGCTTGAGCGCACGACAAGTTGGGCGATATGGAGCACAAAAGCACTCCGTGTGGCCAACCACTATCGCCAACCGAAGTACGACTCGGGTTCGCCAGACACATCCTTTGTGGCGACATGAGTCTCAGCCATAATCTCAAGTCTGGTACCGAATGTTTGGACTATAGACTTAGTCCCAAACTCAAACAGATCTCATCAATAGCATGTGGAGTAAAGCATGATAACGAAGTAATACAAGTATGTTATAAAGCATGAAATAAAGCATGAAGTAAAGCATGTTGTAAAGCATGTTATAAAGCACTTACAAGTAGGGATACAATTACATACACATCACAAGTGAGTGGTTATAGCGAACCACCACATGGAGGGGATCCTACATGTCTCTAAGGTAGTCGAGAATTCCATATCAGCGCCTATCTAAGGCACTAACACTCAAGCTTTTTCACACACAAGCATTTACACAAACACTTAGAGTGCGCTATTCCAACATACATGACGTATGTTAGCAAATGCGTATTAGGGCTATTCTTTTGCCAAGCGGTTATTTTATCCGCGTATACCATATTCATACAACAAATAATCATGACAATTACACTTCCAAAATTTACACATATGCGGTATTTCTAGAATACACAATTTCAACATACATAGTGTTTACAAGCGAACATATATTACGGCGATTCCTTTCGCCAAACTAGTATTTTATCCATATATTGTATAATCATACATTAAATAAACATGTCAAACATTTTTCCAAAAAAATACATATACGGTATTTCTAGAATACACAATTTCAACATACGTAGCATTTACAAGTGAACATGTATTTCAGCGATTTCTTTCGCCAAATTAGTATTTTATCCATATATCATATAATCATACATTAAATAACATTTTCCCAAAAAAAATACGTATACGGTATTTCTACGTATACCTAGAGTATGTGAAATTCCATATTCTACAACGTTAATCGAAACAGGAAACGGAAAGCACTTTGTACATGTGCAATTGCATGCAGATCATGAATCTACCATTATCTGACATTGAAAGCGTTGAAAACCGTAACTTATACACTTAAAGTCCTCACCTTTGCCCTTGGAATCACAACGAATAAGCAAGGGTTGTTGAGCTTCTGTATACGGGAGTTTTCTAGCCTAAAGAGCAGAATCGGTTAGTCTTTACACAACCTACAACCTTCCTACTTCAAATTAGACCTAGGGTTAGGGTTTCTCACCTTCAAACGGAGTGGATACCATCGGAAAAACGCCTGGAAGGAAGCGGTGTAGGCCGTGTGATGAATGAAAGCAGTAGGAGGAAGATCTCCCATAAATCCCAAGCTCTTCTCTCTCTTTTCTCTCTCTCTCTCTCTAGGGTTTTATCCCAAATTCGTATGGCTGTGAGGGAGGCTGTTCTAAGCTCCTTTTATAGCCAAAACCCTTCCCAAAATAGGCTCAGGTTCAAGGGTTATTGCTTATATAGGTATTTCGTCACTTTTCCAGCTCAAATGAGTGTTTCTGGTGGCTCCCCTTGAGCCAAACGTCAGACTTAACCTCACCACACATGGATCTATGTGGGATTACGTTTTCGACTCGATCGGATTTCCAGATCGCACGTGGCGGACCACTTTCAGTTCAACGGCCAGTGGGCCACGATTCGAAATTCCAAGTACATGTAAATGTTCCTGAAATTTTTCTTAATCCGAGGGTGTAATTTGGTCTGATTCTGACTTTCGGGTTGCTTATCGACGACGCGTAAACGAATGGTGCCGGATCACTATTCACGATATTTATTTTGGAATGGGAATAGTGTTTTCACACACCCTCGCTCGAATCGAAACGATTGGCCGTGGAACATCTTTGGACTGATTTTAGAGATGATTGTCAAGCCCAAGTGAGGCGGTCCTAGTTCCTTAGCTTCGTGTTAATCGGACTTAGATGTGCGATCTAGACCTAATATGAAGTTTCGTTTCATTCGAGAAGCGGTAGGAAATGAGTTTGGTTCTAAACTTTAGGGTAACCTAGAGTCACTTGTTTTGTAAGTTTTGGGTCTTGCAGATCGTATTTAAAGCGATCCCAACGGATTTCATTGCTAATCGAGTTTAGTACTTAGTTAACTTTGTTAAATTTCTAAAGGATTTAATCCTAATTGATTTCTGGTCGAGGTGGTACTCGAGCCAACGTATGAAAATTTACGGGTCGTTACAATATTCATATTAGGCATGAATCTTAAAGTTTAGGTGATGAAGAACAATACTTAAACTAAAAATTACCATAAATAGTAAATAAATAAATAAAAGAGGTCTTTTACCATTAAACATTTAGAATCTTAAGAAATAAATAGTTTATTTGGATAGATCAGCTTCTCCTACCCCAAAATCATATATTGTACGTTGAATAGCTCATCCTCGTTCACAAGATACGCCCGTTTCAAAAATCACATGGCGAAAACCACCACTGGACAGTCCAGCGGACCGCGGCGCCGCCGCGCTAACCATGGCGAACCGCGTCCAGCGGGCCATAGCGGGCCGGGCGGCCCATTTGATGCTCCATTTTCTATAATTTTTTATCCAAATTTGAAAAGTCATATCTCCCTCGGTATAACTCCGATTTAGGTGATTCAAAAGCCAGATTGAACTTGATAAGTCTAGTTTCATATAAAAATAAGTGAAAAATATAGTAAAAATTTTAATATAGTTTAATCCAGGTTAATGTGACGACTATCCAAAAGTTATTAGTTTGGACAATAGTTACTTCTAGAATTTTTACAATTTTTCTACAACACAAAATCTAATGAAATTTGGTGGAGATGAAGTAAACTTAATGATGAACTATATAAAAATAATTAAATTAATATGATAACTATAAATGCCAAAAAGGGATGTAGAACTACCCTAGGACCATATTCTGTTATAATTAGGGCATATATTAGTTAAGTACTAAACTGAATACTCAGTGAAATCTGCTTGAATCACTTTAAATACGATCTGCAAGACCTAAAACTTGTAGAATCAGTGACGTTATGTTACCCTGAAATTTAGGATCAATCTCATTACCCAGTTACTCTTAGGAGCACATTGAAACTCCGTATCGGATCTGGACCGTACGTCGAAAGTCTGAATTATATGAAGTTATATAATTAGGACGGCCTTGGTGGGCTTGACAACCATCTCAAAAATCAAATCCAGATAGTGTCCCGGGGTTATTCGCTTGAGCCCGGAGTGAAGTGTGTGAGATAATGTGTTTTTCTTTAGAAATTAAATCTAATTTAAGTAATCTGAGACTTGTCGCTTGCGGGCCTGATATGAGCAATCAGACCATCAGAATCTGACCCAAATATACCCTCGGATCAGGAGAAATTTTATACACATGGCAGTGTACTTGTAACCATGATCGAGTTTCGGTGACTGTTGAACTGAAACTGGTCCGCCACGTGTGATCTGGGAACCCGAATGGAATGAAAACTTAACTCGACCTAGATCCATAGTCAGGGAGCTTAAGTCCGACCTTTGGCTCAAGGGGGGCTCTTGAAGTGCTTCGTTGAGCTGAAACAGACGCCCTTTGGACGTAACCTAAGTATACCTTGGCCCTGGGCCTATTTTCGGCAATTCTGGGCCTATATAAGAGGCTTAAACCCTCTCTCTCATATTCCATACGAATTTTCTAAACCTAAAGGAGAGAGAAGAGAGGAAAGAGAGAGAGAGAGAGAGAGAGAGAGAGAGAGTTGGAGTTCATCCCTGGGATTCAATCCCATCATTCCATGGATTGAATCAGCCCTTCCGTACCGCTCTACCGGCGATACCGATCCCGTTCTTAGGTAAGAAAACCTAACCCCAATCTGTTTTCTAGTTTCAGGTAGTGTAGTTTATGAAATAACTAACCCAACTCATGTTATAGGTTGATATATCCTCGTTGACGAAGCCTTAGAGTTTCTAGTGGATTCATTACACTTCTACGGCGTAAGGTGCAGACTTTAAACGTATAAGTTATGGTTTTCAAGGCTTTCAATGTCAGTTAATGATATATTACTGACATGGATGCTATTGCACATGTACAAAGTGTTGTCCATTTCATTTTTCAGGTATATGTTAACTATGTTGAATATACTGTATTCCTCGTATTTGTAAAAAATACCATATACGTATGAAATATGGATTTGTGCTTGCCATGATTAATTGCTGTCTATGTATGCTAGATACATGTGTATCAACTTCTGGGTGAACGGATTAGCCTAATACGTGTTATATTAACATACGTCGTGTATGTTATTAAGTGTAGTCTAAGTGTTTGTTGAAATGACTGAATGACTATAAAATCATGATTTGTGCCTAACATGATTATCTGTCGTGAATATATGTTTGTTACATGTGCGACAACTCCTTAGCGAAAGGACTTGCCCTAAATCACGTTACAACAAATATACGTTATATGTGATACACTGTATAGCCCAAGTGTTTGTGGAAATGAATGAATGAATATGGAACTTGGATTCATGCTTGCCATGACTATTCGTCGTGGGTGCACGCGTGTTATAAATGGGGCAACTCCCTAGTGAAAGGATTTGGCCTAATACCTATGTGATCAACATACGTCATGTTTGTTGATATAAGTAGTCTAAAGTGTTTGCTGAAATATCTGAACGAGTAAGTAATTAGTAAATTGTAATGTATAAGGGTGTTGAGATATAATTCTCAACTCCTTTAACTCTGTGTATGCTTTCCTCCATGTACCATATATTATGGTGTTTGTTTATCTATGTAATGCATATGTATAACTCTATGTTTATGTTGTATTCCATAAAATGTAAGAACAAAGTCGTGAAGGGTGATGGGGGAGTGGTGTAACGATTCCGTGCAACAGCCCTGACTCTCTAAAGCAGACATGATTGTATGATTTGAAACTTGATCCATTACTGCTTTAACTATCTTCTAGGATATTTTTTGTAATTGAATGTGATTGGGGCTATTGTATAGTCTAAGCAATCGGTAACAGATCCTAGATTGGTGGATGATGTTGTTTCACCACACAGGATGTGTTTGACGAATCTGAGTCGTACTTCGGTTGTCGACAGTAGTTAGGCCACACGGAGTGCCTACGCACTTCATGTCGATCAACTCGATGTGAGCTAGTGCTAGTCGAACTCGTCAAGTAACCCGATTGGCCCTATGTATGTTCACCATGTTTGGAGGCTACTGCTTAAACTTAAGGTACCAAACTCACTAGTGGAAACCCCGTTAACCTTGGTACCTCGATCCGCTAAGACTCATGAGCCGGGTATGGTGGTATGGGACACCTGGTCGAGCTATCGGCCTACGCTGGGGCGACGAGCCTCCCCATAGTGACCAGTGAGCAACCCAGACTCGTGAGCCGAATAAGGTGGTATGGGACACTGTATTCGAGCTATCGGCCTACATGTTTTGATGACGAAGCTGTGATGGGTGATGGGAGAGTGGTGTAACGATTACGTGCAACAGTCCTGGCAACCCTAGACGTGCCCTTTGTAGTGACCTCAAGCATACTCTGAGACTATGTTGAGGCGACGAGCCTTCAGTAGCAACAAGAGTATAAACTAGGCCTACCCCAACGCAGCTTGGCTGTGGTCCCCAGTCGGGTTAGTGATGTGCCTTCGAAAATAGACTGTTAGTTGGTAGGGGGTTGGTGGTAGTGACCTAGAACTGCAACTTCATATGAGATTTACTAGGATTGACGACCCTAGAATGGATCATTGTTTTGGTATTTATATATGGGAGGTACCTTAGTTTCCCAATCCTACTGTATGAAAAGGACTAATAAGAACTTGACAATCATATGCATGCACTGCATTACGCGTGCGTTCAGGCGTAGCAGGTCAAACACTGAGGTAGTGTTGTTCATGCGCAAACGTGAGATGAAGTCACTGAGGGAGCTTAGGCGAGGGCATGCATCATATCATTCTTATCATTCTTGCATTAATAAGAGTACTTAGGGATGTGTGATTTACTGCTTTATCATTACTACTTGATTGAATTGATAACATGCGAACCTTTGCTTTATTGTTCCACTGAGTTGATCACTCACTCTCACATTACGGGACGGTGTGTACACACCAACCAGACCCTGCTTGTCACGCCCCAGACCCGGGAATCGGATTCACAGGAATTCCGATCGCCGAATCCGGTGCCGACAGCCTCCGTAGTACCCCATTCTCGGCTCCCAACACCATATGCCAAGTTCCAATCCTGGGATCATACAAGGAGGATTTTCCAACGTACATTTCTCATAAGAAGCATAACCACAAGTTTACCCAAATCACAAAAACAACATCATCATCACATATCGACTAATATAATCAATTGAGTACAATACTGAAAGGGAAATACACACACACACACACACATATATATATATATATATATATAATCAAATATCTAGAAGACCGCTGCACGCTCCAAGCTCAATGCTGCTACAACCTAACATCACCTGCACGCATCTATCGTGCATAAGCTTATAGAAAGCTTAGTGGGTGGTGTAAGTGTGTGCATGAGATAAGTATCAAGTAAGAAATATCAGAGTAATCAGAGTAAGCGGAACTACTAATAAGCCCATAATCATACAATATCAGGAATACTGGCAAGATCATAAATCATACGATATCAGAGTAATACGAAAATATGCTGATAGGCCCATAAATACCATTAGCATTATCCAAGCTATGTGATGCAAAAAAATATAATAAAACAATATCATATACTGAGGAAGCAATGTAGATCAGCTATGCAATGCGACGACAGTAAGCCAAATACTATGTGCTGAGGATGCGATGTAATATGCGATGCGAATGAAATGACCAAGCTGGAGTGTGAAGTCGGGATGATAGTACGTAGTATCGTAGGCTACGGGGTCCATCACAAGGGAATTCTATCCAAACCAGTCTCATACCTAAATTTGGATAGTCAGACTCAATGTGGTAAACTCCTGATCTCATGTTAGTCGCGTGCCCAACCAAAATCATGGCCATGCGAAGGTACACAACAATTAGTTGCGCACCACCAGCCCGAGTGAATAGTGAATGAAATGAATGTATGAGTATGCAACTCCTAATTTATAAGTCCACATATCAGTACGGTTCCTCTTTGGAAAATCACTGGGGTCTATTACACTCCAAACCAGATTGCCGCCCCATCGCGTGCAACAAGGTAAGTGGAAGAGACCTTACTATTCGTCTGCCAATATCGGGCCCGACTTGTCGATAGCGGACCCATTTCTCGAGCTGGTTAGACTCAGCCTAGCATTACTCTTTCCTCTCAGGTAGGTAAGGCCGTACCCCCTTCCAACCAACCACGACACAGTGGGAGATGTGGCCTAACGGTATATGGCCCTCACGCGCTCATGCATTCACTCGGTCTAGACATTGGAGCAACCTCTGGAACCAAGAGGATTCTGGGACTTTCACCCAAGGATATCTATAGCACCCCATGTAGAACAGATTTCCGGTGTCCCATCTGGTCATCCACAAAATACCTGTGGAGGCAACGGCCCTGATGTCACTAGGGCGTATGGTGGTCATGTCACACAAATGCGAGATGCATGAGTCACACAGTCTAATCATGCATCAATCCTGTGCATGTCATGCTCTCATGGGAGAAACTCCGCCTATCAGGGAGCCCTATGAACAACCTGCCCTATGGCATATGCAATGGTCAATCACATCTCATAACAAACATACATATGATGCGTATGGGCATGTATTATGATGCTATGCTGTCACATACTCATAATCGGTATCAATAACCGGCATCAACAATCGGCCTCGACAATGTGGACATTTAACCAACATTGCCCCCAAGGAATGGCCACATAGAGCCAAACATATAATGAGCCCACAGCCTCACACAAAGGTCTAATATACAACACGATGGGCCTTACTCAAGGGCCACATATACACAACAGGCGGACCCTGCTCATGGGCCTAATACATATCACAATGGGCCTTACCCATAGGCCATGAATACATTATAATGAGCCTTACCCATGGGCCGTGAATACATCACAATGAGCCTTGTCCATGGACCTCAAATACATGACATGTGGGGCCTACACATGGGTCTTGAATACATCAAATGGGCCATGCATCATGGGCCTAATACGTGTCACGATGGGCCTACGAGTCGCATGTTCATCATATAGGTCACGACAATTGGCCCTGACAATCGAAATCGGCCTCGACAATCGAGGTCGGCCTCAACAATCAGAATCAACACTCGGAATCGGCCTCAATACTCGGCCTCGACAATCGAAATCGGCCTATACAATCGGCCTTGACAAATCAGAATCGACCTCGATAATCAGAGTCGGAATCGGCCTCGACAATCGGAGTCGGAGTCAACAATCAGCATTGACATCAATAATCGGCCTCGTCAATCAGAATCGACAAATCAGCCAAGTCAATCGAAATTAGCAATCGTCCAAACAATCAGGATCGGTCAATAATCGGAATCGACAAATCGGCCATGTCAATCGGAATCGGCAATCAGTCATGATAAACGACCTTGATCGCTAATCGGCAATCGGCCACGACAATCGGGATCAGTCAATAATTGGAATCGGCAAATCGGTCACGACAATCGGAATCGGCAATCGGTCACGACAATCGGAATCGATCGATAATCAAAATCGGCAAAATCGGTCACGTCAATCAGAATCGGCAATCGGTCACAACAATTGGAATTGATCGAAAAATCAGAATTGGCAATTCGGTCACGTCAATCGGGATCGGCAATCGGTCAATCAGAATCGATCGATAATCAGAATCAGCAAATCGGTCACGTCAATCGGAATCGGCAATCGGTCATAACAATCGGAATCGGCCTCGATAATCGACAATGATAATCAACAAATAAACAAGGCGGGGTCCATGGATGATCAGCCGATCAACCTAGTATAAAGATCGGCACTCGGCCGCGATTATATCAAATCCAATAGCATAGAGTCATCCGTCTACGGTGAATGGGGCTCACTTATTTGGGTTAACCCACCAAGAGAATGATGAGAATGGGCCTAACAAGGCGTAAGGGAAGGTCACAATGTGGACATCTAACCATTATTGCTCGTCAATGTGGACATCTAACCAACATTACTCCCAAGGAGTGGCCTTCATAGGGCCAAACATATAGTGGGCCCATGGCCTCACACAAGGGCTTCAATAAATGGGCCGCATATGCAACAAGTGGGCTGCATTACATGGAACTCCAATACATCACATTCGGCCCCATTCAAAGGCCCCACATACGTCTCATTGGGCCTCACTCGTGGGCTTTACAATAGGTGGGCCCTACACATGGGCCTAATATACAACAAATGGGCTGCATCAATGGGCCGCACCAATGGCCACACAAACTTCATACCGGGCCTTACTAATGGGCCAGATATATATCAAAATGGGACTCATATCTGGGAGTGGACAACGTGGAGTAAAAACACATTCATCAAGGTGGTTTCACGTCCACGTGGCCAAACGACAAGAGGGTAAAACATATACATCATAGGTAAACCCTGCACGTCCAGCAGGCGGGCCACACATATGGAAGGTGTAGATATGACACACATCAAGGTGGCCCACGCTCCACGATCTGGGTATAACACATATGGTAGTGGGCTCACGGATGCACGGCGTGGATGGGGCACATACCCCACGAGATGTCCGTATACGGGCAGCATACACATCAGGTGGGTCCCACGTGGTGCCCACCATAATACAATGCTATAATATAATATAATATAATATAATACAATACCTATAATATAATATAAAAAAATGCCTAGTCTCATAGCATTGCTGTTGTACTTACAGCAGCTGTAAAGCTGATGTGATGTACACCACCCAATCCTCTCCCACCGTCCATGGATTGGACGGTGCGGATACAACCCAAATAGATCAAGGTGGGCCCCACGTCCTTGTGGACGGTGAAGATAAAACACATACATCATTGTGGGCCTGTGGAACTTGCTGAAGTCGTACAGCGGTGGGACCTACAGAGCATGGTGGGGTCAATGCACCAGCGATATAACCGGCGTGAGGCACCCAGCCAACCCACCTTCCCACTAATGGTGGGTCCCACCGTCCCAACCTGATGGACGGTGGATAAAACGCATGCATCATGTGTGGCCCATCTAAATAGATGGACGACGTGGATGGGTCCATGCAAGAGATGGTCCCACAGACCCTACTGATGGCAATACAACAGCTATTTAGCTGCCTAGCCAAACGGAGCAGGTGGGTCCCACGTAGGGCCCACCATAATGTTTATTCACCATCCAATCCGTTCATAAGGTCACAGAGACCTGGATTAAGATGGAAAAACAAATTTCATCTGGATCCAAAACTTCTCAGACCGAAAAGGAGTTTCAATGGTAAAATTCAATCCCACTGTTTCCAGTGACGTGGGCCACCTAAGTTTCTCATACAGCTGATTTTTTTGTGTGGCCCACAACTAGAAGGGGCCCGATCAAATGCACGGTATGAATGCTCCACAGGCATCATGGTGGGGGCCTGAGATGGGGTCCACTCTTCCAGCGTCCAACAGGCTGCGGACGCTGCTTGCTGCAGCGTCCTCTGGACGCTGACAGCAACAGCGTCTACAGTGTGATATTATATATATATATATATAATTTTCATACATGGGACCCACATCGGGCAAATCCAGTCCGTCCACTTGGTTCCCCTGCTCCTGACGGGTCTAATAAGTCTGAAATTCAACATATTTGATGTATAGAAACATCTTAGTAGGCTCTAACAGATTTTAGCCATAAATATCACTATTCTCAACAACATGGCCCGCCAAAGATTTGGATTGGCTCCATTTTTCGGCTCAACACCTGAAATGAGCAGGGAGATAAGGTGGACGGTACGGATTAAACACATGCATCATGTATGGGGCCTGTTGTGGGCCCCACTCACCTCTCTACTTAAAGAACCTGGACGCTGCTTGTTGCAGCGTTCTCCGAACGCTGGCAGCAGTGTCCTCCATGCCCCATCACACTCACGCTGTAGTGGGATTTCACCAAATGTGTGGGCCCACCTGGTGGATGGTCTAAAAAAATACATACTTCATGGTGGGGTCCATCCGAGTGGGCCACACATCATACAAAATGAGAAAGAAAGAGAGGGAAGCACCCACCTTCAAAACTACTCCACCTTCTTCCGCACTAGGGTGATTTAGCTCCAAGAAGAAAGAATCATTGGTCAAGATTGGATTTTAGAGGTTGGATGATGGAGTATGAAGCTTCATGGTGGGTGGAAAATGGAGGAAAGCTTGGACGTTGGGAGTTTTTTTTTTTTGGATTGCTTGGAGAATGAGGGAGATGAGAGAGAGTGTGATGTAAGGGAAGTGATGGAGAGAGAGGGATGGTGAGGTGATGGAAAGTTGACTTTTTGATGTTGCTTTTGTACTTGGGAATGGGAAGAGTAATGGGTTGAGTGATGGGTGTACTTTTAACAAGTAAGGTGATTGATGTGATGGATTCTTTTGGGTTTAGCAACGCGCAATGTTTTCCTCGAACTAAACGCGGGCCCACATCTCCTGGACATGGTATCGCCTCAACGCTTTAGATTTGGCATCGGAACCGCGGCGACGGCACGGTCACAAGGATATAAGTCTCAGGTCGAGCCGACTTTGGAATACGGAATACAACTCAAGGTTGCGCGCAAGCGCCGATACTAGATAGCGGGTCGCCAGAATTCGAGCGGTAGGACCGTGGAAGCCTACAGAACAGTACGGGCTAGGATATGGGCCTTACACTGCTTGAGTTTCAGATGATGGCGATGCTTGTGAAGCGGAGCCGGTCTTTATGATGATGAGGGTTTCTCCTTTTTGCAACTATCTGGCAGGTCTATGTAGACCATCTTCTGATCGACTGGGTTACAGGGTTGTTGATTAGATACCATTACACTTTAGTTTGCTCTTTTGGAACACCCTTGTATATTCATTTTGTCATTTTTTTGGAGTATACATTGATATATTTAACCTGGTAACATGTTCACACTCTGGAGACTTACAACAGTTTATATATGTTATATATCTATCACAGTCTTTCAGCTGGCATAATTTAGCTGTCTCTGGAGTATGATATGCTGTTTTGGCTTAATTTCATTCATCTTTAATGCACTAATACGGACAACATTCAATCATCATTATTTATGTTGCATAAGTGATGCGTTGGAACTCGGGAGTTGAGTTTATGCTCGACCCCCGATTTTCAGGGCGTTATAGTCACACCATTACATAAGGCTCTTGTAGCTTCTCCCCATACTCCAAATGCATTCATATTTCGTTCAGTTATCAGTTTGTAACTTCCACACCTACCAGACGACCGATCAACACAAGGGTGATTTGTTTGGTCTGGTTCATGACGGTGACCGAAATGAGTGGGGGGTTATTCTTAACATTATAAATTGAGTTCAGAAACTGATGTATAAGATCATATTGAAAGTCCCCACCTAAATTTATGATATTGTTCCACCCATTCATTCTTAGGAGATTAACAATCCCAAAGGATTCGATACACTTACTTTGGCAGCCTGTTCTATCACAAGTTCTATGTCTAAAGATGAAGATGAGAAAGGGGAGTGCTTCTTACTTTTCTTACGTTTAGATGACTCATCTTGTAGAGAGACC
This sequence comes from Magnolia changhungtana, assembly GCA_030180095.1. NCBI lineage: Eukaryota > Viridiplantae > Streptophyta > Magnoliopsida > Magnoliales > Magnoliaceae > Magnolia > Magnolia changhungtana. The sequence continues at coordinate 1,074,559 of JASAUF010000160.1, forward strand.
GGATCCTTGTCTTTAGCCATTTATGCTGGAGAAGGAAGAAGAAGAAAAACAAGCACAAGAACCACAGATAGAAGAGGATAAATTTGTGGAATGGATCCTCTTGTATATTTAAGCCTAAGTACACGTCTTTCAATAGCATTGGAGTTCAGTAATACTATGAGCATTACGAAGGTATTCAAGGAAGATAGCGAGGAAGACGAAGCGACAACCCGATTTGGGTTTTTCACGACCGTTTGATTTATACAAGTCGGAATACTTCAATTACATCGAGTCTGATTCGATGACATCGAAGTTCAATTTTTTATTTTATCGAGAGATTTGTTCGATGTCATTGAAGGCGTGTTTGACGGTTCAGCTTCCTTATGAACTTTGATAGTCCTGAAGTACATTTGATGTCATCGAAGAGTCATTCGATTCATCGATTGACTTATCGAAGTGAAGAATATGACATTGATATGAGTACTTCGATAATCTTTCATATATGTATATTATAAAATATTTTCTTATCAGCATATAAACACAACAAATTTTGTACAAAAAGGTTGTGAAACTCAAAATTATGAACATTTGTTTTGTTCATCATCAAAAAGAAATTTTGAGGTATAGAAACCTCGGATATAACGTAGTAATCACAAAAGCGCGTCATTTCACACACATGTCAGGGCCTAGATGCCATGGTCTAAACTTATTATCTATGCTCTGGTGATATCAGGCAGAGGGATCATCCTTGCTCTTGCCCTTGACAACATAGCAGTGGTCATTAGTGCGAAGACCCTTCATAGTTAATTTTCCTGATAGGTCCAAGATCTTGCACTCTTGTTTGAAGAATGTCACCATATGCTTATTGTCACATATTTAAGAGATGCTTAGAAGGTTGTGTGCTAGTCCTCCACAAAAAGCATTCTAACTTTTGAGCACCTCTAATCCAATGATAGTCCCATGCCCTATTACCTTAGCGGTGTTTCTATCACCAAAGATGACCTTCCCATCATTAAGATTTGAATAGTTGGAGAGAAAGGTATTGTCAGCCGTGAAATGTCTTGAGCACACGCTATCTAGGTACCACTTAGCATTATTGCCTGTTTTTTAGGCTTGAATGAGTTATTAGGCAATTTTTCTTTTCTTTCACTGCCCATTTTGTGACAAGTTTCCTTGATGATGTTATTTTACTTTACTATGAACTTGTTTGGGTATGTTAGGTGACTGAATCGATTTTCCTTGTTTCATTAATTCATTTGTTTTCTGATTCAGTTGAGCCACCTGAGTTAGTAGCTCCTCCATTTTCTTTGTCATACTAGGTGGAGACGGAAGTGGCTTACCTCTTGCCATGTACTTTGGTGAACTCTTGATAGTTTGTATCATTTTTCTAGTTGATTTGTATTTTCCTGTAAGGTTCAAACCAGAATTGGATTGAGTTCTCCCAGTAGTGAGGCATTTGAATTTATAATGATTTGAGTCGCCACATGAATGACAAATAGGGGTACCTCTTGTACTGCTTCCTGATGCAGAAATTTTCTTAATCAATAGTGTTGCATTATTGGGACTTTTCTTGACTTTTTCATATCCCAATCCTCTCTTGTGTTTTTGAGGTCTCCCCATCCCTAAAAGTCTTTCTAATTTTTCACTACTTTGGGAAAATTTGTAACTAAGTTCAACAAACTTTTTAGATTTTTCTACATCAAAGATAAGTGTGTGATTTTCATTCTTAAGATGCATGTTTTCATCTTTCAATAGTTCAATCTGTTTGGTTAGTTTTATTGACTCAGATTTGAGAAATGAATTGATTCTTTCCAGCTTATCATTATCTGAGTGGTATTACTGAAGATCATTAATTATGTGTGTATTGGTCTTTAAGGTTTTATTCAGATCCATTTGCAGCAATTTATTCATATTTTCACTAATGCCAAGTCTTTTAAGGATGTTAATGCTATGTATGTAAAGTTGATCATAGGCATCTTGTATATTATCTTTTTCTTCCTCTTCTGCTTCTTTCTCATCTTCTGATGGAAATGACTCTTTGGCTTGTGGTTCATCAATTTCTTTGATTATCAATGGAATGTTTGTAGGTGTGGAGGCCATGAGTATTTTCAGGGATTTCTGGTCTCCATCACTCTCTGAAGCACTGAAGTCCAAGTTTGATTCTTCTGTGTCATTCCAAGTGCCTGCCATAGCCTTTCCCTTGTTTTTTCTGTTGGGGCATTCAGTGGACAGGTGCCCAAATTTTCGGCACGTGTAACACTGTGGTTCTTTGGACTTTTTAATAGGTATACTTGTATAACGCTTGTTGTCCAACTGTTTCCCTTTGAATGGTCAACCACGATTTTTGTGGAAGAATTTTTTGAATCGTTGAGCCAAGAGGGCCACTTCCTCATCTTCATTTTTCATTTCACTTTCCTACTCCTCATTATTGTTGGTATGTTTTACAGTTTTGACGGCATTATTTTTGGATTTGATGGTTGGTTTGAAGTTAGTTCAAATGTTTGTAGGGAACCTACTAGTTCTTCTACTTTCATTTTATCCAAGTTTCTACATTCTTCAATGGTTGTTACTTTGGAGTTGAACTGTTCCGGTAGGGATCTTAGAATTTTCCTACAAATTTTAGATGCCAGAACTTTTTATCCGAATCCACCCATGGAATTACAAATGATGTTCAGTTTCGTAAAGAATTCCATGAATATCTCATGTTCCTCATTCTGAGATGTTTGAATTGAGATTAGAAGTTGCAGCTTGGGCCTTTTTACTGTGTCTGTTCCCTCATGGGTTATTTCCAACAAATCCCATGCTTCTTTAGAAGTGCCACACATGCTGATTTGATTAAAGACTTCTTAGGACATAACACAGTAAATGGCATTCATTGCTTTCGCTTCAGCAGTCTGTTTCTCTTTGTCATATGTAGTCCACATCTCTTTGGATTTAGGTTTGGAGATAGTTGTGCCATTTTCAAGTACCATTTGATTGGTTGGGGGTAAATATCCATTTTCAACGATGTCCCAAATATCATGATCTAAAGATCTTAGAAAGTAGTGCATCATAGCCTTCTAGTAAGCATAATTTGAACCATCAAATACAGGAGGTCAAGTCACAGATGAGCCCTCTCCTTTGGCCATGATTCCAACTTCAGTCAATATCACTCTTTAGGAGGTTAAGCCCTTAAGAGAGACCCGCTCTGATACCAATTGAAATTGTAGTAAGGACCGCTTTGGTTGAAGTGAGAATATGTCAAAGTGTCCTAGAGGGGCGGTGAATAGGATTTTACAGATTTTTCTTAATAATTTAAAATCCTATTAACCCTACTCTTCATTTATCATATAGTTATCAAGATAAACTCATTTTAACTCTAATGGCTTCTAAGTCAAATAGAGGATCCAATCACAAGACTACTCAATATTCAAACAAGATACAGTAATTAGTCTATGATGGATGAGCTTTGTGACAGTGTGTGTGGGATGTGATTTTTAGCAGTTATAAGCAAGCAAGTTATCATGTTTGCTTGTAATTTCTAAGGTAAACATAATGCAAGATAAAAAAATATTAATCCCAAACACAGTCGTTTATAGTGGTTCGGCTATGTGCCTACTCCACTCCTAGTGGATGCACTCATCCCATGAGTGTACGGGATTTCACTAATGAAGGTTTCAAATCAATTTCACTTCAAACAGTTACAACCTACACAAGGTTGACTCTAGGACCTACAAAAGGTACCTAAGATGTGCCTACACAAGACACAAGTTTATGCCCTATATAAGAGCAAAGGTCAACACAAACCACCAAAGTTTTATGCCCTACACAAGAGCAAAGGTTAACACAAACCACCAAAGTTTTATGCCCTACCCAAGAGCCCAGGATCCACACTTACAACCTCCATTTTAGGACACATAGGCTAAGGATCCACACAAGGAACCAAAGTTTTAGGCCACACAAGCCAAGGATCCACACAAGGAACCTAGGTTTAGGCTACACAGGCCAAGGACCTACACAAAGGACCTAAGTTTATGCCCTACACAAGAGCAAGGGTCAACACACAACACTCAAATGTACTCTCCCGTCGGAGGCCTCCTATAAGGACTTGGTGAGAAGCACCTGTGACACAATCTTACACAAAGGAATGATCAATAGGGTCTTTGGACTCTAATGACTTGCAAATTAAGTAGATGAGCCCCGTTAAGCACGTTGATGAAGATCTCCTCCTTGATGATGAAGATTCTTCAGCTCCCTTGATTCGCAACACTTGATGATGTTCCAATAAAGGCGATGGGTTGGGTCAAGGTTATGTTGGAATCATACTCTAATAAATATTTTCCTATTTTAGAGATGGAGTGATTCCAAGCTTTCAAGCATTCAAGGTATCCCAACTCATTGATTTGCAATTAAGATAGTAGCTGGATGATCCTTCAATAGGGAAGTTCGTTCCTCAATCCACTCTATTGAATATCAATGATGGGTGGATTGAAGGATGAGCTTCCATGAGAAAATGAGCTTAAGGTAGGTGATATGTAATTACTCTCTCAAAGCTCTCTCTATATTTCTCACTATGGCAACAAAGAACAAACTCTCCTTATATAGCCAAAAAGTTCTAATGGAAATAAAATTGTTAGAAGCTGACTGAGTTCAATATCATCGATCCTGATTCGATGTCATTGAACGTATACTTTTGATGCTATTGAATCATAGTTCGATGATATGAACTCTCTTAAAAATTTATTCCGGGAACTTTTTGATAGACTATCGATGATATCGAATCAGACTTGATTTCATCGATATTTGAATTTCAATGTCATCGATTCATGTTTTGATTCCTCGAAATTATAACACAAGAGCTTGCTGGACATCTCAGAGTTTGATCACGATGATATTGATACTGTTTCGATGTCATCGATATTCAAGTTCCGATATCATCGAAACCAATTTCGATTCCTCGATCTTGTTGGAATATATTCCTTGAAAACTCACTGGACATATTTTGTCCAGATTCAATATCATCGAAGTTTGAATATCGATGTTATCAAGGTTGTCTCGATTCCTCAATCATTTCCATTTGATTTTCCTGTTAAGCTCGCTAGACACAATCTATCCAGATTCGATATCATCAATTAGCTCTCGATGTCATCGAAGTTTGAATTCCGATAATATTAAGGATGATTCGATTCTCGAGAAATGTCAAAATATTTTCCAATAAAGTTCAATGGACAATACTCTAAGTCATTCGATATCATCGACTAACCTTTGATGTCATCGATATTTGAAATTCGAAGTTATTGAAGATCCTTTCGATTTATCAAACATTTTGTCCAAAATACTTTGTGGTTGCTGGACATAAATCAGCCTAATTCGATGTCATCGAGTACTAGTCGATGTCATCAAATAAGAGTGTTCGATGACATTAACACAGACTCGATATCATCGAACTTATCTAGAAAACTTAGAAAATTTTCCTGTTTAAAACTTAAGTTTTCAAAGTTTTTCATCCTATGTCGTTTTGAGTCTTTTAAGGCTTTTGTTGACCTGGGTGTTTTGGGATTTGGGATGTGAGGCTGATTTACCTGTGACGAGCTCGGAACACACATCCGGTTGAGGCAAGAGCTTGATCAATCTTCATATGGGGCACACATGACTTACCGACTTAACCTTCATGCTAATTGATAAACCAGGGCACTTCCATAAACAAGAATCAAAGAAAGATAAAACATCCCAACATGCTACAAGCTTCACCTCTTAGCTCGAACTAAGAGATTAGCCAACCAAAGACATGATTGTAACTAAAACTCTTAAAGAAAACATAAAAACTAAGAAGAAGAAGAAGATTAAGGAAAAAGGAAGGACTCCTTGAAGTTCCCCAACACTTTGCTCCCCTCTTCCAACTCTAATTCGTGCTTAGAAACAATTAAGAGACCCATATTTATAGTATTTTCTTGAACCGACTTTGAAACTGCCTCAAATTTACGCAAAAAGTTACTCTTCGGTCGGACCAAATTAAGGCTGAAAATCCCACTCTCTCACTGGACAATTCTACGTGATTTCGATATGACCAAATTAAGGCTGAAAAGTTTTCTTCTTGCTAGACTGTTTTGTACGATTTCGGTCCGACCAAAGGTTTATTTCAGGACTTTTCTATTTCAAACTCAGAATTCCAGAATATGTTTTTTCAGGCTGATTTTCAGGATTCCTTTTCTCCACTTCAAATCTTCAATTCTCTTCATTCCTCACTTGGTTTCCTTCATTAATGACCTTCAAATCTCCAAATCTTCATTTAGTAATCTTTTGAGCATAAATCTTTCTTTTGACATCAATTTCATCTTAAGCTCTCGAAATCACCTCACACATGAAAACATGCATAATTAGATCGATTAAACACTATCATGTTTATAAAACTAAGGCATAAATAGGGGAAAATATGCAATATTTCACACTCAACAATACACGAGGGGGCAAGGTTCTGGTAATAGTATTATGTTTGATTCATCCATTGATGGTATTTCATTGTAACATGGTGCTTACTTTACCGTCTGATTTTCAGGAAAGAACCACCCACCCAAACACAATATCAGGTGATATGGAGGAATATGTTTAGCCAATTATCATTCAGCATGCTTCTTTCTCCTGTGATGAAGGGAAACAGGACGAGGTGTCGCAAATCAATATGGTCACCGTGGTGACCGATGGAAACCCTGATAGGATAATCATCGACAAACCCATTACGATATGACGTAACACCTCAAGTCGTTATATATTTCAGATCATTTAGATGGATGTCCCGTGATTAGAATTTTAGTAGACAACTTAGCTGCAATAAACTTATTACCAAGGCGAATGATGGCCACGTTAGGAAAGACTACAGCTGATCTGATCCCTTCCGAGGTAACGGTTAGTAATTTTGCCGGTCATGTTACTAATACACATAGTGTCCTATCGGTCGATCTTATAGTAGGTATCAAATCCGTTCTGGTACCATTCTTTGTGGTTGATACTTCATCAAGCTATAACGCCCTGTTGGGAAGAGATTTGATTCATTCTTTTGCATGTATTCCTTCTTCTCTCCATCAGTTTGTAATATTTTGGAATCAGAATAGGTTCTAGCTCGTATTGGTTGATAATAAGCCCTTTTTAGCCTCATCAAGTACCAATGAAGCTTGTTACTATGGCGAAGAGATATGGCCAATCAAGTTCATTGGGAGAAATGAGTATGGACGACCAATAGGTATTTTTGTAGAGAAAAACTTGAGTAGTAAATTTAAACCATGACGGTCCAGGAAGACGAAACCCAACTTAGAGGTTTGATCCTCAGTCGGGCGACTATTAGCTGCATCATTAAAGAGTTGCCATGATTGCGACAATTAAAGGTGTGCCTGGCTTAGTTCGCAGCCAAGATAAAGAGACTCGAAGAGAGTTTAAAACAAAGTAATGAAGGAATTTTCATGAACTTGGCTGAATTGGACAAATTGATCGAAAAATATAGTTTCGATATGAAAGATTTACTAGGAGAAGTGGAAGAGTGTCAACCGTAGGTCCAATACATGCTTTATGAAGTAAACTTAAGGACAGATCAAGATTCAAGGCCCTTGTTCATAAGCAACTTGTTACGACGGCACGAGCGGGATGAAATAATAATGTTGATGCGAGATTTAATAGACTGTTTTGCATAAGACTACGATGACATGCCAGGGATAAAAAAGTCTTTGGTCGAGCACAGGTTCATAATTAAAGAAGGATATCGGCCGGTAAGATCGAAATTGAGTCCACATGGATTAAACTTGTACGTATTCTGAAAATAAATAGAACTAGAACTAGAAAAGATCTAAATTGAAATCTGAATAATTGAGAGTAATGGTGAATAATGTTGATTAAACTAATGAATCTAAAGATGGGAACTAGGGTGCCAAGGATCCACTTGTAGCGATTAAGATGCTACCTTACTTGATTTAAGGAACACAATTGGAATTGGAGTCCTATCCTATCCAATTGGAAGATAAAGCAATTTAAATCAAATCTGAACTTTTCATTGACCTAATTCTCAACGGAGGAGAATTGTGATGAGTTGAAGGGATTCCATCACCCTACCATGCCAGGAGACGATGGTGAACAATGAGATTTACTAATCTCACTATCTCAAAATAAGAAAAGAAGATATCCAAAGCTCTCACAACATCTATTGTAATTTGAGTCACATTAAATCATAGAAAACTGAAAATATTCCCTTAATATCAAACTAGAAATCAATGAAGTTCAATAAGAATAAGAATCAAAGCAAAATAAATATCTAAACACACTACAAGCTTCACCTCTTAGCCCTGTCTAAGAGGTTTAACCAACCATAAACATGATTGAAACCAAATCTCTTAAACAAAGCATGAAAAATAAACTAGGGAAGAAGAAAAACTCTTTGTGGCTGCTCCACCCTTGTGTATGCTCCTTGAGACCTTTCTAAACTCCATAAGATGCTTTGAAGCATCCTAGGGAGTCTTATTAATAGTTATAGAACTCCAACTTTCAAATCGAGTTGGAAAAATATAGAAACCGCCTCAAATTTATGCACTATGTGCAGTTTCCCAAGATAGACTCAGAGTTTAAACCGCCTCAAATTTACGCACTCTGCGCAGTTTCAGGACAATTCCAGGAATAAGTTTGTTTTCAAAAAATTTCAGAATTCCTTTTCTTCACTTCAAATCTTTGATTCTCTTCATTCCTCACTTGGTTTTCTTGGATCTTTGGCATGTGAATTCTTCATTAATGACTTCCCAATCACCAAATCTTCATTTAGTAATCTTTTGAGCATAAATCTTCATTTTGGCATCAACTTCACCTTAAGCTCTCGAAATCACCTCGCACATGAAAACACGCATAATTAAATCGATTAAGCACTATCATGTTTATAAAACCAAGGTGTAAATAGAGAGAAATATGCAATATTTCACACTCAACACACCCCCTACCAGGATTTTGCTAGTCTCGAGGAAAAGATGCGTGAAGTAATCTTCAATCTTCTATGTTCAAATCACTCTCAGAAAACAATCTTTTATGCAATCAAGTATGAATGAGTACAATCTAAAGAAGTGAGAGTGCAATTTTGAAAACTAGAGCTGAATCACACAAGCAATCAATCAAAAAGTTTCTTTATTAATCACTTAAGAACATAAGTTCATATATTAAAATTTTCCAATGTGCTTTATGAATTCTATTTACTTTCCATAACATTTTATTATTTCATAATGTTAGCCATACTCATCACCTTAAGCTTTATTGAATAATTAAGTACTGATTCTAAACTTATCACCTTTTCCTTCATTTTCTAGTTTTTGATTTTATATCAACGGTCCCTTTTATTTATTCATTCTTTTCAGACTTTTCATTCCTTTCCAGTCTTTTCATCATACATGACCTTTTTAATCGATCTCTCTGTTTTTTAACTGGTTCTTTTCATCTTTTTAAGGTGGATAAAATTGTAACGCCCTGAAAATCGGGGGTCGAGCATAAACTCAACTCCCGAGTTCCAGAACATCACTTATGCAACAAAATGAATGATGATTGAATGTTGACTATATTCGTGCATTGAACATGAGTGAGATTAAGCCAAAACAGCATATCATACTCCAGAGATAATTAAATTTGCAAGCGGAAGACTGTGATAGATTGATAAAATATATAAACTATAATGAGTCTCCAGAGTGTGATAATGTTACCAGGTTAAATAATTACAAGTACAGTTCTAAAATATACCTAATGTGAGGAAGTGTAATGTCTCCTATCCCAAATACCATAGCCCCGTCAATACAGTACCAGGTCTTCAGAGACCCGTCAGAGAGTTACATGATAGGAGAACTCCTCCTCATCACCATAGAAGTAGTCCAAGACTGCTTCACAAGCATCGCCATCATCTGAAATTTAACAAATCTGGTTGGTGTGTACAACACCGTCCCGTAACGTGGGAGTGAGTAGCTAACTCAGTGGAACAATAAAGCATAGGTTAACATGCTATCAAATCAATCAAGCAGTAATGATAAAGCAGTACAAATCAAACATTTCTAATTACTCTTGTTAAGTGCAAAAATGATATGACATGATCTTTGTATGCCCTTGCCAAACCACCCTCAGCGACATCATCTTACGTTCGCGAATGCTTACTCCCTCAGTGCGCCACATCTACAAAGCACATGCGGTGCGATGATGCTCATGATTACCAAGTTTTTATTAGTCCATTTCAACCAGCAGTATTGGGAAACTAAGGTACCTCCCTTGTATCATTCCCAAACATGATCCATTCTAGGGTCGTCAATCCTAGCTAATCTCATACGATATTATGGTTTGAGAAGCGTAGTGAAGGCATCGCAAAGGGCTCGTCACCGTCGGCGCGGATACAGATCTCACCGTATGCGGCTCAATTGCTGGCCGTCAGCTCAAGTACAGGTCTCACCGTACTTGGCTCAATCACTAGCCGTCAGCTCGAGTACAGGTCTCACCGTACTCGGCTCAACTCATACTCTAGTTGCTGTGAAAGACTCGTCGCCAATCACAGACACTTGGAGTACACTCGATGATACTAAGGAGGACTCGTCCCCCGTCAGCACGAGCACAGGTCTCACCGTACTCGGCTCTCGCCGTAAGTATCGACAGCTCGAATAAAGTGTCCCATACCACCATAATCGGCTCACGAGTTTGGTTGCGCAATGGTCACTACGGGGAGGCACATGGCCCCAGCGTAGGCCGACAGCTCGACCACGGTGTCCCATACCACCATGCCTGGCTCATGCGTCTTAGCGGATCGAGGTACCATGGTTAAACGGGATCGCCACTGGTAAGTTTGGTACCCTAGGTTCAAGCAGTAGCGACCAAACATGGTGAACACACAATACATTTCGGTTTACTTGACGAGCCTGACTAGCTCGAGCGCACCACAAGTTGAGCGATATGGAGTGCAAAAGCACTCCATGTGGCCAACCACTATCGCCAACCGAAGTACGAGTCGGGTTCGCCAGACATGTCTGTTGTGGCGATATGAATCTCAGCCACAACCGCAAGTCTGGTACCGAATGTTTGAACTATATACATAGTCCCAAACTCAAACAGTTTTCATCAATAACATGTGGAGTAAAGCATGATAAACAATCAATACAAGCATGTTAGCAGGCATGTTATAAAGCATGAAGTAAAACATGATGTAAAGCATGTTGTAAAGCATGTAGTAAAGCACTATCCACATAGGGATACAATTACGTACACATTACAAGGGAGTGGTTCTAGCGAACCACCGCATGGAGGAGATCCTACATGTCTCTAAGGGAGTCAGGAATTCCATATCAGCACCTTTCTAAGGCACTAATACACAAGCCTTTACACACACAAGCACTTACACAACACTTAGAGTACGCCATTCCAACATACATGACGTATGTTAGCAAATCGCGTGTTAGGGCTATTCTCTCGCCAAGCGGTTATTTTACCCGCGTATATCATATTCATACAACAAATAATCATGACAATTACACTTCCAAATTTTACACATATGCGGTATTTCTAGAATACACAATTTCAACATACTAGGCATTTACAAGCGAACATGTAATTCAGCGTTTCCTTTCGCCAAACTAGTATTTTATACATATATTGTATAATCATACATTAAATAAACATGTCATACATTTTTCCAAAAAATATACATATACGGTATTTCTAGAATACACAATTTCAACATACGTAGCATTTACACATGAACATGTATTTCAGCGATTCCTTTCGCCAAATTAGTATTTTATCCATATATCATATAATCATACATTAAATAAACATGTCAAACGTTTTTCCAAAAAAATACGTATACGGTATTTCTACGTATACCTAGAGTATGTGAAATTCCAATTTCTACAACGTTAATCGAAACAGGAAACGGAAAGCACTTTGTACATGTGCATTTACATGCAGATCATGAATCTATCATTATCTGACATTGAAAGCGTTGAAAACCGTAACTTATACACTTAAAGTCCTCACCTTTGCCCTTGGAATTCCAACGAATCAGCAAGGGTAGTAGAGCTTCCGTATACGGGAGTTTTCTAGCCTAAAGAGCGGAATCGGTTAGCCTTTTCATAACCCACAACGATCCTACCTCAAATCAGACCTAGGGTTAGGGTTTCTTACCTTCAAATGGGATGGATACCGCCGGGAAAACACCTAGAACGGAGCGGTGTAGGCCGTGCGACAACCGAAAGCAGTAGGAGGAAGATCTCCCACAAATCCCAAGCTATTCTCCCTCTTTTCTCTCTCTCTCTCTAGGGTTTTAATCCCAAATTCGTATGGCTGTGAGAGGGGCTGTTCTAAGCTCCTTTTATAGCCAAAAACATTTCGAAAATAGACTCAGGTTCAAGGGTTACTGCTAATATAGGATATTCGTCACTTTTCCAGCTCAAAATGGAGGTTCTGGTGGCCCTCCTTGAGCCAAACGTCAGACTTAAGCTCACCATCTATGGATCTACGTGGGATTACGTTTTCGACTCGATCGGATTCCCAGATCGCACGTGGCGGACCACTTTCAGTTCAATGGTCAGTGGGCCACGATCAGAAATTCTAAGTACATGTAAATGTTCTTGAAATTTTTCTTAATCCGAGGGTGTAATTTGGTTTGATTCTGATGGTCAGGTTGCTTAATACTGACGTGCAACCGAACGATGCCAGATCACTATTCCTGATATTTTTATTAGGATGGGAATAGTGTTTTTCACACTCCCTCGCTCCGAATCGAAACGAATGGCCGTGGAACATCGGATGGACCTGATTTTTGAGATAATTGTCAAGTCCAGTGAGGCGGTCCTAGTTCCTTAGCTTCATGTTAATCGGACTTCCGATGTGCGATCTAGACCTAATATGAAGTTTCGTTTCATTCCCGAGAGCAGCCGGGAAATGAGTTTGGTTCTAAACTTTAGGGTAACCTAGCGTCAATGATTCTACAAGTTTTGGGTCTTGCAGATCGTATTTAAAGTGATTCAAACGGATTTCGTAGCTAATCTGGTTTCGCACTTAGTTACTTTGTCTCATTTCTAAAGGATTTAGTCCTAAGTGAATTCTGGTCGAGGTGGTACTCAGGCCTTTGGAGTTTGTATATAAAGTGATCCAAGTTATACTACTTAGCTAGTTTAAGATAGTGTCTAGGGTGAAAGTTCTTAGAAAAATTGGAAGATCAAGGTGATGAAGGGTGAGGTTTGTGAAGGAAATGAGTTCAAAGGCGGCTTTAGACTCTGGGATTCAGTTCTGACAAGTTAATGAGGTATTAGGATCGACCCATTGCCTAAGGACATCTAATCCCAGGTTGGCAAAACTCCGGGGCATTACAAAAATTCTCCGGACTTAATTCTCAATATCTATCAATGATACACATAATGACAATGAGAAATTCTATTAAAATTCACGAAAGCAATTTGATTGTGGCTTGTGACTTAGATTAACGTGATATTCAAACTTCCTCTTAATCAATTAAATGCAAGAATTTAGATGATAGTCTACCCGGTTGATCAAACTCCAATAATTCAAAGTTCAATCTCCATCTTATCATCATACTCAAAGCATTCTTAATTCCATAAATTATCATTTTCCAAACATGTTTTTAACTTAAAAATTTGAAAACTTTCACAATTTTTGCTCAAAACTAAGAAAACACTGATTTGTTTACCTATTCCACACCCTCAACCTAAAACCTACATTGTTCTTAATGTAGAAGATATGAGCATGCAATGCACATGAGATAACGAAAGAAATAGGAAGTGATGGGAAGATAATACCTTAAGAAGGAGAATTGAAGTTTTTTCCAAAGTTATTAACATGTATATGGGTTAGCACGAAGACTGAACAAAATGAAATCAAACAATCCTAATCCTAAATCCTATGAAAGCAATAAACCTAACTAAACCTCCATCAGACTAGGAGGTTATTCCTAGTACACCGGATCAATTAGAGGCATGAACATGTCCTCTGAATCAAACTTCTCAACAAATGGCTTAAGATGATGTCCATTCACTTTGAAAACATTGCCACTCATCAAATTCTTTATCTCGACAGCCCTATGAGGATAAACATTAGTAAAAATGAAGGAACCAGTCTAACGAGATCGAAGTTTATCGGGAAATAGAGGTAATCGAGAATTGTACAGAAGGACCTTTTGATCGGTCATGAATGATTTTCGAATGATGTTCCTATCATGGAATACCTTCATCCTGTCCTTGTAAATTCTCGAGTTATCATAAGCGTCATTCTGGATTTCTTTGAGTTCATTCAATTGAAGTTTACGCAGCGAGCCAACGTTGTTCAAATTAAAGTTCAGATTTTTTATAGCCCAGTAGGCTCTATGCTCCAGCTCCCCGGGTAGGTAGCAAGCTTTCCCATAGATGAGTCTAAAGGGAGACATTCAAATGAGGGTCTTAAATGCTATACGGTAAACCCATAAGGCACTAGTCAAGCAAATCGATCAATCCTTATGGTCAGGGTTAACCATTTTTCCAGAATTTGTTTAATTTGCCTGTGGGAAATCTCGGTTTGCTCGCTTGTCTACGGGTGTTATGGAATGGTCATTTTATGAGAGATGTCATATTTCTTCATTAAGTTCTCAAATGGCCTATTACAAAAGTATGAACCTCCATCACTAATGATGGCCCGAGGCATTCCGAATCGGGAAAGGATATTTTCTTTTAAGAATCGAATAACCATTTTATGATCATTATTCCGACACAGGATCGCTTCGACCCACTTAATGACATAGTATACTACTAACAAAATGTAAATATTCCCAAAGGATTGAGGGAATGGTCCCATGAAATAGATGCCCCAATAATCAAATGCTTCAATGACTATCCCAGAGTGCTGGTGCTGCACGTAGAGCTGTACACGAGCAGACTAAGGCTCGAGTACTCGCTCGACTAAACTCGGAATACTCGACTCACGAGCAGACAGTACTCGCTCAACTCGACTTGGAATACTCGACTCGTCCTCGACTCGTCTGAGTTAGAGCCGAGTACGAGTGGGTTTCTCATACTCATTTAGATTACGAGTAGAGTACGAGTCTAGAGGTACTTGACTCGGTACTCGACTCGTGTGCTCGACTCATACTCGACCGTTTATATATCCACCTCAAAAAAAAAACCTACACCCCCCTTTTATTTTGCCCGTCATGTTCACAGCCTAGCCTGCCCGTTCAAAAAAAGCCAAATCCCTTCCCTCCCAGCACCTGTTCAAAAATACTCTCTCCCTCTGTCTCCTCTCGTTCCCCTCCCTTATGAGGCTGTGAGTCTATGAGACTGTGACCTTGCCTGTGCCCGGTGCTGTCCGCTGTCCGGCCCATCCCTCTTCTTCCCTCTCTCTCTCTCTCCCTCTCCCTCACTCCCCTGTCCTGCAGAGCTCGTCCCTGCCTGCCACTGCCAGTGCCCTGTGCCCCTATCCGGTGGTACTCTCTCTTTCGTTCGGTCGTTCTGACGTTCCCCAAAAAAAACCCCAAAAACCTTAACCCGCATGGCCACAGCGATCGTCCGGCGGTCCCTGCCCTGCCTGGTCGCCTTCTCCCTTACCCTTCTTCTTCCCTCTCTCTCTCTCTCAGGCGCTCACATTGCCCTGTCTGACGCCCTTGTCCGCAGCTCGTCACTACCCTGCCCTATCTGCAGCCGTCCCTGCCCTGCCCGGTGCCCGTCCTTGTTGCAGCTCGTCCCTGACCTATTTAAGGTAGAAAATTGTTATTTTTTTCCTTTTCTTTTCTTAGCATTTTGCATGTGTTTCCTACATGTATAGGTCTATTACATGCTTTCCATGTTTCCTATGTATCAGTATTAGAAATGATATTGGAAATTACTTTGAGTTTGGAATATTTTAAAACCATTGTTGTGGATAATATTGAATGGAAACATTAAAATTGGTGGACTATCATATTTGGGCGATAACCATTGTCTATTAATTTAGATCCCATGTTGATTGTCTATACCATTCACTATTAATTTAGATCCCATGTTGACTACCTGGTGGACTATCATATTTGGGCGATAAATCATTATCAAGTGTGAGAAAATAAATTTTAATAATTATAATATAATTATAATAGTTGAAAACCATTTTCATTTTAAGTATTAGGCCTAGTGTTAAAAACCACTTGATAAGTCTTTGATCCAATCAAATCTAGCTACGAACAAGTTCCCAAGTAAACCTAGTGGACTCTATGTTAGCCAATTCAAGAGTTAATGAATCGTAATTAACACACCCATCATCACCAACTTTCTATGGCCTCTAGAAAATCTCATAAAGTAAATCGAAGTTGTTCAATCAAAATATAAGACTTATACATGTCCTCATATCTAAGGATTTATCATCCTTCATGCACTATCAAGTCGTTGATCACATGATGAGTCTAGGCTGATGGGTTCTTAAACTATTGACTTAACTCTGATCCTACAATGTAACTATGTAAGTGTTCCTGTATTGTTCATGTATATTTTAGGTTATGATTTGGACAATTTAATGTTGTTACTCGTGTTCCATGTTGACGTCAAATGATTTCATTTGATTTGGTGAATCAGAGCCGTGTATAAGTAGGACATACCAAACTTAATATAGTGATTCTTTTATCTTTGTTGGATGCTTAGTAGCTAGAGTTGGGTTTCAATAGCTTAATTGGATTTGACATTTGGGTTGAGGAATGCTTAGTGCACTCAAGTTATTGCACTTGACTTAGCATTCATCTTTCAGATTGCACTTTCAATTTATTTATTGTTTGATTGTCAGGTATTATTATTATTTTTATTGTTCTAGTTGTAGTATAAGATAATTACCGAGGATTTCTATGTTGCCAGACATAGACTCAGTGTGTTCTTGGATGCATAGAAATTCTCAAATTGTCCCTTTTTAGACAGTTTCGGGTTAGATAGATTGTAATGTCTTCGTTTATTCCAATTTAAATGCATATGCCTGTTCTGGTTTTGACTCTCCTTTTTCTCTCTAGATATATTTCATGTATTTATTTCCATCGTCAAATGTCCACACTTTGTGTTGATGATTGACATGGGAATCAAATACAAGATTAATATATTCTGGAGAGATAAGGGGAGATGCTGCCAGAATTTCGGCGTAGCATTTAAATTGAAAAATGAAGCATTACAATCCATCTAACTTTGAATGGGTGACTGATTTAGACAGTTAAGTAATGATGCCTGTCTAGCCGTCTAGCCGTCTATGACCCTAGGTATAACCGTATAACATATCGAGAACTTTATTTTATAGATGGCTAGTCAAGACGAAAGCCCAAATACCCCTGGAATGGGTTCATCGGCCATATCTCCTCTAATCGTAGAGGGAGATACATATACAGACACGTCAACTGCATGCAAAGGGAAGAAAAAGAGATCAGCAGAGTGGGATGATTTCGAAGATGTGACAGTTAACGATGTACAAAAGATAAAGTGTAATCACAGCAAAGGGTTATTCAGCAAGATTCCAGGAGGATCTACGACACATCTAATTAGACATTTGAAAATGTGTCCTAAGAAAGCAAGAGTCCCTCCTCCTGGCCAACAGACGCTGTCATTTACGAAGTCAGAAGGGGACGACTCCCAAGGCATAGTGTCCACTCATAAGTTTGACAAGGAGAAGCTGAATAAGTGGTTTGCTAGATTAGTGATTTTGGAAGAAAAACCTTTCAGAATGATAGAAAGTAAAGGGTTTAGGGCTATCTGTCAATTCCTTAACCCTCGGGCCGAGAATGTCTCCCGCGTCACAGTGCAGAGAGAAAGCATAAAGATGTACGCAAAGGAGAAGATGAAACTGAAAGAAGTTTTGGCTTCAGTGACCAGAATAGCTTTGACTTCTGACTTATTGACGGCGTCCAATCAAAGAAAATGATACATTTCATTAACCGCTCACTACGTTGATAAGGATTGGAAACTATGCAAGAAAATTTTGAACTTCAAACACCTTCCTCCTCCACATACTGGTTTACTTATTTCAGATTGCATTTACAGTTGCCTCGAAGGCTGGGGCATTAAGACAGTTGTCTAGAAGGCTGGGGCATTGAGAAGAAAATTTCAGCAATAACTTTAGACAATGCTTTAGCAAATTACAGTGTCATTTCATGCTTACGTAACCAGTTCAGGGCTACAGGAAATTTATTTTTTTAAGGAAAAATATTCCAGGTCAGATGTTGTGCCCATATTGTAAATTTGATTATATAAGAAGGGCTAAAAGAAATTGATAACACTATAAAGAACATAAGAGAAAGTGTGAAATATATAAGGGGGTCGCCATCGAGACTAAGTGTATGGAATGACATCATCCAATGTTTAAATGTGCTATCTAAAAAAATGTTGAAGTTGGATGCTTATACACGTTGGAACTCGACCTATGAAATGTTACATGCGGCAATAGAATTACAGCTTGCATTTCTTGAATACGCGGCACGTGACAGAACGTATTCTTGGTTGCCGAGCACAAATGATTGGGCCAAAGCATAACAAGTTCACATATTTCTCAAAGTTTTCTACGATTGCACGAAGATTTTTTCTGGGAATCAATATCCAACCACGAATCTGTTTCTTTCATCTCTTTGGAAGATTAAGGATGCTCTACAGAAAAATGCGAGTGTGGGTCCAAATTTCATACGTCAGATGACAGTTGGTATGAATACGAAGTTCGATAAATACTGGGACGAATGTCATCTGTTGATGTCCTTGGCAGTTGTTCTTGATCCTCATTATAATATGGGGTTGGTTAGCTTTATTTTCATGAAGCTTTATCCTACTGAAAGAGCGACAACAGAGATGTCTAAGGTTCGTCAAGCCTTTAAAAATTTGTACAAATCGTATGTTAATACTTTACCTGCAGCGGGTGTTGAAGAAAGTAGAGATGTGGATATTTTTGTACCTGATAATCCGGATGTGCTAAATGAATATATATGTAACGTCCTGAAAATCGGGGGTCGAGCAAAGCTCAGCTCCCGAGTTCCAACGCATCACTTATGCAACATAGATAATGATGATTATGATGAGAGCATTGAAACATAAATGGGATTATACCAAAACAGCATATCATACTCCAGATACGGTTAAATTGCATACGAAAGACTGTGATAGATGTATAGAAGATACATACTATGGTAAATCTCCAGAGTGTGATAATGTTGCCAGGTTAATGAATTACAAGTACAATTTTAAAATATACCAAAGGTGTAGTGTCATCTAGTCAACATCCCTGTAACCCCGTCGATCAAGGCACTGGTCACAAGAAGCCACCAGAAAACAACATATACGAGGAAGCATCCTTGTCGTCACATAGTCCGGCTCCGCCTCAGGAGTAGCGTCGCCATCTGCAATCAGACAAAGTCTGGTGGGTGTCCGGAACACCGTCCCGTAACGTGGGAGTGAGTGATCAACTCAGTGGAACAGTAAAGCATAGGTTAACATGTTATCAAAACAGTCAAGCAGTAATGATAAAGCAGTACAATCAACAATCCTAAGTATTCTTGTTAATGCAAGTATGAAATGCTGTCATGATGCATGCCCTCACCAACATACTCCCTCATGCGACACCATCTTATGTCTGTAGTATGCTTTCATCCCTTAGTGCTCCACATCTTTTAGGTATATATGAACATGATTACCGAGTTTTATTAGTCCTTTTCATATAGCAGTATTGGAAAACTAAGGTACCTCCCTTATATCATTCCCAAACAATGATCCATTCTAGGGTCGTCAGTCCTAGATACTCTCATATGATGTTGCGGTTCTAAGTCACTGTAAAGGGCTTCCAGGGCTGTTACACGGAATCGTTACACCACTCCCCCATCACCTTATCAATACAGGCCTAGTTTATACTCTATTTACTACGGGAAGGCTCATCGCCTCGCTGTAGATTTAGAGTATGCTCGAGGTCACTACACCGGGTACAGTCAGGGCTGTTACATGGAATCGTTACACCACTCCCCCATCACCCATCAAAATAATGTAGGCCGACAGCTCGAATACAGTGTCCCATACCACCGTATTCGGCTTACGAGTCTGGGTTTTTCACTGTTCACTACGGGGAGGTACATCGCCCCAGCGTAGGCCGACAGCTCGACCACGGTGTCCCAACCACCACGCCCGGCTCATGAGTCTTAGCGGACCGAGGTACCAAGGTTAACGGGGTTGCACTGGTAAGTTCGGTACCTTAAGTTTAAGCGGTAGTGTCCAAACATGGTGAACATACATTAGACAAATCGAGTTATTTGACGAGCTCGGCTAGCTCGAGCGCACGACAAGTTGAACGACATGAAGTGCATAAGCACTTCGCGTGGCCAACCACTATCGCCAACCGAAGTACGACTCGGGTTCGCCGAACACATCTCACGTGGCGAATGAATCTCAGCCATGAATTTAATCCCGTTACCGATTGCCTGGACTATACAATAGCCCCAATCACATTCATTTATGGAACAGTTAAAGTAGTAATGGATCAAGATTTCAAATCATATAATCAAATATACAATATTGTCCGCTTAAGGCTGTCAGGGCTGTTGCACAGAATCGTTACACCACTCCCCCATCACCCTTCACGGATTTTATGGAATACAACTTAAACATGTGAAGTAGTCAGAGAAAAATTAAATAAACAAGTAATTCAAACATATTAACGAGCAGGTTATAAAACACAATGCAAACAGGAAATCCAAACACATACTTTTCATAAACCAGTAAGTGATTAAACTAAACACTTACATAAAGGAAATCATACACATCACTAAGGTAGTTGAGAATCCTATCTCAACACCATTATACATTACAATTTACTACCTACTACTCATTCAGACATTTCAACAAACACTTTAGACTACAAACATCAGCATACATGACGTATGTTGATCACATACGTATTAGGCCAAATCCTTTCACTAGGGAGCTGCCCCATTTATAACATGCGTGCACCCACGACGGATAGTCATGGTAAGCAGGAATCCAAGTTTCATATTCATTTAGTCATTTCCACAAATACTTGGGCTACACGTTTTAACATATATAGTGTATATTGGCCGTGGCATGATTTAGGGTAAATCTTTTCGTCAAAGGGGTATTGCCTATACAACAATTATATATCCATGACAATTAGTCATGGCAAGCATGAATGTGAATTCTAAACTCATTTGGTCATTCTCACAAACACTTAGAATACACTCTTTTAACATACATAACGTATACTAGCAAAAACATGTATTAGGGCGAATCCTTTCGCTGAGTGAGTATTATACATATATATAGCATGTTCATACAGTAATTAATCATGGCTAACATACTTTCCAAATTTATACGTATACGGTATTTTCTATAATTATACAGAATACACAATATACCATAATTTGTATACGCAATCGAAATGCAAAACGAATATCGGTTTGTGCATGTACAATCACACTCAGATCATGAATCTATCATTATCTGACATTGAAAGCATTGAAAACCATAACCTATGCATCTAAAGTCTGCACCTTACGCCGTAGAAGCGTAATGAACTCGATAGATTTGCTAAGCTTCTGTCTACGGTGATGTGGCAACCTATAACATGCTTTAGGTTAATTATTTCATAACTTACAACTATTAAAACCCCAAAACAGATTAGGGTTAGGGTTTCTTACCTAGAAACGAAGTCGAAATCGTTGGAAAAACGATTAGAAAGGGATGGTTAAGCTTATATAGTGGCAGGGAGATGCTCCCACTTCTCTCACACATTCTCTCTCTTTTCTCTCTTCTCTCTCCTAGGTTTTTCTCAAATTCGTATGGGATGAGAGAGTGAGGGTTTTAGGTCCTTATATAGGCTAAAACATAACTAAAATAGACCCAGGGTCAAGGTATATTTAGGTTATATCCAAAGTTGGTCCATTTCGATCCATCGGAGCACTTTTGGAGGCCCCTTTTCTGTGGGCGGTCGGACTTAAGCTCACCAACCTTGGATCTAGGTGGAGTTAAGTTTTCATTCCAGTCAGATTCTCAGATCATGCATGGCAGACCAATTTCAGTTCAACGGTCACTGAAACTCGATCGGGGATTTCAAGTACACTGCCATGTATATGAAATTTCTCCTGATCCGAGGGTGTATTTGGATAAGATTCTAACGGTCTGATTACTTATATCATGCCCGTAAGTGGCAAGTCTCAAATTACTTAAATGAGATTTGATTTCTAAAGAAATCTACGTTTTCTCATACTCTTCACTCTAGGCTTAAGCGAATAACCGTGGGACACTATTTGGATTTGATTTCCGAGATGGTTGTCAAGCCCAGCAAGGCGGTCCTAACCGTTTAAATTCGCGTTAATCGGACTTTCGATGTGTGGTCCAGATCTGATACGGAGTTTCGTGGTTCTCTCGAGAGCAGCCGGGTAATGAGATTGATCTTAGATTTTAGGATAACCTAGCGTCAATGATTCTACAAGTTTTGGGTCTTGTAGATCGTATTTAAAGTAGATCAAGCAGATTTCGTAGCTAATTTAGTTTAACACTTAGTTACTTTTGAAGGATAAGGTAGTGAAAAGTGAGATTTGTGAAGGAAAAGGGTTAAAAAGCGATTTTAGACTGTGGAATTGAGTTCTGACAAGTTAATAAGGTGTTAGGATCGACCCATTGCCTAAGGTCGTCTAATTCTAGGTTGGCAAAATCCGGGATGTTACAATCTACCCCCCTTAAAAATAATTTCATCCCCAAAATTAGCTAAAGGTAATAAGTAAGAATTATATTATTTCATTTGCCTAAGACTTATAGATTTACGCGTGGTAAGGTGTATCTTGTGCATACTAGTCTAGTACATTTTAGGCTACCCCCCTTAAAAATTTATTTCTTTATCCCTTGCTTATATCCTGATGGTTTGCTACAATGGATTTCTTTCCCTATTTGGAGTTTTGACTTCGATTCCCAACTAGTTAGAGTAAGATAGTTGTTTTCAATGTCTGACCAACACGGAGAGATAGTTATAGTGGGCTTGATCCTGATACATCAATCATCTACCTGGCCAGGGTAAAAAGCTCATCGTATCCTTTCCTAGTCCTGGTGGCTCCTGGTCTTCTGCTCGGCTAAGCAGTGAGTCCATTGGTAGTCGCCCAGGATTGAGAATTGGGTCAAGTCATGAATGCTTCACAGTTTATTTTCAGTAACTCCATAGACCGATCACTCTAAAAACTTAGGGAATGCCCATCACTGAAAGGTTCAAATTTTCTATTTCTAAGGTTGCCCTTTAGGTCTTGGTCTAAGAGAGTCCTCGATATTATCTATATCTAAGGAAATGGTGAGTCAAATCTTACTAGATCATCCTAAAACGGTTTCTCATAGTAGAACTTGCTAGGGCTTCTATTATGTTCGTATTCAACGAGCACAGTTGTAGATGTGTTGACCTTAGCTAATGTAATTTGGTTCGTACCCATTGTTAGGCCTATTCTGTAATATGAAATTGTTTAACACTTGAACCCTAATTGCTTTACATTCTAAGGAAGATTCAGATCCTATTTAATGACCTAACCTTGAGTATAACTGGGAGTAATTTCTTTCGATCCTGGGCCAGTGGAGCAAGGGTAAACCATACTTCCGCTGCGCCCATGAACGGGTAGATGGGTATACCTACTTAACTCAACTGGGTTCATAACTTGTCTAGCCCCCTTAAAATTGTTTCTATTCTCAGGGTTCAAGATCTATGTCCTGTTCCGTATGTCGGAACAAGGTGTAATGTAGGACCTATCCTTGACACGAAATGGGAAACAATCCCTCAATACAATGGTCTTCCTTCCATCGATGATGTGTACTATGACATTGGTACCTATGGTCATAGAAAGGAGCTAAAGATGATGGGTATCGTGGTTGATTTCAGGGGCAGGTGTGAGTCTGTGGCAAGATGCCTAATTCTACTAGAGGAGGACTTTTATCACGGTCTAGCTTAACAGGCAGGCTATTTTTCTAAGTTCATAGGCACAATATGGGTGCCAAAATGGTCCTCGGTTCGAGACCTAATTTCCTAACTGTTTGTGGCCCAAAGACAAAGTCTCTATCGGCTATATACTCCTAACACTTCTTAAAGATGAAGTTATAAATGTTTGGTTTTAAGTGGTTGGACCAACACGGAAAGAATGTTGTGTGGTAGGTCTGAGTCAGTTAAGCTGAATAACTAAGTCTATTATTCAATTGGCTTAGCATAATTAATTAGTCCTTTACCTTCCTTAGCCTAACCAGTAGTCTAGTCGTAATGTACATTCCTAAAAATGATCTAATCGTCGTAATCTGAAGTTTATACTCACACACTAGATGATTTCATACCATTTTTAATACGAGAAGATGTTTTATCGCTTAGGGTAAAAAACCGTTTGATTGGAATTAAGTTGCCCAAACTTAAATTTGACTACGCTCGAGCAGTTCACATACGCTCAGACCAACTAAGAGGTCCTAGGGTTTAGGTCATTACATAAGTAGATTTCTTATACTGTCAGATTTGTTTGTAAAACCTAAGAGTACCAACTCTAGGTCAAAAACTCTAAGGGACTACTTAGCTAGAGGTATGAAGTTGTATTAAATAGAACTACATTGCTAATCCCACTTCGGGATTGGGAATGACATGTTTGGTAGGAGGGTGGGTGGGGATTAAAATTAATGGTATAGGCTGTGGAAAATGAGCCTTGTGTTGGAAGGTGTGAGATGGGATTTCCAAATCCCATGATGAGGAATTTCCAAGTGTAATCTGAAAGGAAATCCCGGGATATACTTTTCATTGCATACATTCCAAACATGGTGTCGGAAAACATGAGATATACCCAATCTAAGGACAATACCTTATACATGCATTTATTGTTACGTTTACAATTCTAGCCACCTTAATCTTACCTAATGCAATTGGTCGAACGGGCCCTAAACGTCCTAACATTTGGAGGTTATGAAGGTTATGGGACACAAATGAAGATACATGTGAGCTAATACAACCAGGGCTTCAAACACTTATATCATTCTACCAAACATTACACTACTAGGCCTATTAACATGAAGTCACAAATATATCATAAAGCAGCAACCAAAACAAGCTGCAAACATCGGCATAGATGACTAGGCATCCGAGTCTGGCGACGAAGGAGGGGCACCCTTTCTCTTTCCCATGAGAGAGAGAAAAAGGTTAAAATCGAGAAAATGGCCGCAATAAACTCGAAGAAGGCCATGGAAAGTGAAGAGAAGGGGGAATAGGGGTTGGAGTTTTTGGTTCTCCACGGATTTGAGCCTCAACAGAGGTTGTACATGCCTAAATGACAGAGTTTGAAGAAAGGAAATGAAGAGATGGGAGCAGTTGAGAGTTTACACGATTTTGAGTTTCAAATGAGGGGGTGTAGGAGCTCAAATGAGAGAAAATGGAAAGAGTAGAGGGTATGTACGGCTGTAAATGTTGTAAGTGAATGGGTTGTGACCGAAAATGAAGGAATGGGTGATTGGAGGGGAGGTTTGAAAAAGCCTAGCTATATGTCCTAGAGGGGGGGGGGGGGGGGGTGAATAGGACAATGCCAAATAAATCTTATAACAGTGAAATTAAAACAAATATGATAGCCAAAATAAATCACAATGCAGGAAAGTAAAACAACCTCAAAAATCTGATCTTGAGGGATTGATACAAATGTTGTTCTAAGGACAACCTTTCACCAAAAACCAGAGTTTATGGTAGGAAAACCTTATTTCTAGAAAGATCTTTGTATCAAATCTCAAACCAAAGAGGAATACAAAATTAAGCACAAATTGAAATAAAGTGTAATCACAAATGTATTATTCTAGGGACAGCCATACACCATAAAAATAGCAGGGCAACCTTGCTGGAACAACTTTAAAAGAAATTGAATTTCAAGCATATAAAGGAATAGTGGAAAGTAAATTCTAAATTATTACAAAATTCCCACAATGCTTGAATTAAATGATTACAACATTCCCAACCACACATACATCCCACAAATGAATATTAAAGATTAGAAGTGTAAATCATTCACCCACAACACAAGGGATTATAGTGGTTCGCCTGTGTGTTCACCAACTGTTAAACAACAGCCACACAGAATGCTACTCCACTCCTAATATCCTCACACAGGGGATATTAGCATTCACTAACAAAATAGGTTTTCACAGGTTCACCCAAAACCTTTACAATTGTGTCTTTGTCTGTGGGCTTACACAATAAAAAAAACCCCACTTTTGAGTTTTCCTGGCTCTCCTCAGATAAACAATACAATAAGATTTTTCTGGCAAATCTTGAAAGAAACCAAAACAGAAAGGAATTTACAATTAAATGTAAAATACCTGATTATCTCCTTTGTTGTAGCAGCCCGGTAGAACCAAATCAGAGTAAATGATTGAATGTTCAAGTTCAATGTCCAGTACTCAATTATAATGGTTCTAGTTCTAATAGATTTTAAATTAGACCAACTAGGGCTTGCCTTAATTGATTTTGATTCTAAAGAAAGGGAATAACAATTCCTCTTTTCATATTAGATTGGAATAGCAGAAACAAAATCAATTAAATAAAGCTAAAGAAAGAGAGTATAAAATAAGCACACTTAGCTTAGATGGAGCACAAAATTATCTCTCAGAAGTTTGACGAAGATTGACTTGAATGGATTAATTAATTGCTTGAATTCTTCTGAGTTTCGTGCTCTATTTATAGGTGAGCAGATCGCATCTTCGACTGGTCTAGGGAGTTCTTCGACTAGTCGAAGAAATAACAGATTTGAAAAAAATCAGGCGCGATAAGCTTTGACCGTTCTACGACTGGTCGAAGGCCTCTTTGACTGGTCGTAGGTCACCTTCGACTGGTCGAAGACCTTGTAATTTATCGCTGGACTTTGAATCGAAGATTTTCGACTGGTCGTAGAAGCAGTCGACATGTTCCTTTCGGTGGTCGAACAGATTCGGGGATGATCGAAGCCTAACAGAAATTATCCGGATTTTGTAACAAACTTACGACTGCTCGAGGAATTTCTTGGACTGGTCGAAGTAGAGGTAGGACTAGTCGAAGAAAGCCTAGGACAAGTCCCCGAACTGCCCAAACACAAGTGTCATATACATATGACTTATGTATCCAAAATAGCCTACTTCTAAGGTCAACCTATGGTCAAACAAACCCCAATCAAGAAGTAAGGACATCGAAAACATTAGGAACAAGTGACCTTAAAGTTTAAGCCTAGAAGTCTTGATGTAGCTCAAACTCGAAAGTGTCTTGAGTTCTTTACGAACTGCCTTGTACTCTTCTTGAAATCTTACATTCTTGAGACTTGTCTTATGAGCAATACTTGAAGTCAAGGTTGATCTTTGTACTTGTAATCTTTGCTTGTTGTGAACTTTGCTTGTTCAAGAGAGTTGATCTTAGAAAGAGCTTCACTTATACAAGTTATATAACAGTGATTTTGTCATCACAAATTTGACAACCGACAGGGATATAGACTGATATAAACTATAGCACTTACAATCTCCCCCTTTGTCAAATTAGTGACAAAACACATAACAAGATATAACCAAGATAACTAAGATAAAAGTAGAATAATCGGATAGAGTTAGAGAAACATAAACGCATTCAACCATTCCAAACATACTCCCCCTAAGAAACATAACCATTCTCCCCTTTTTTGTCACAATATGACAAAGAAAATAACAATATAAAGGGATATATGAGAGGAAATATATGAGATATGAGATAATAGCAGAAAAACAGAAACTGTCTAACTCAAAATCAGCATAGTATCACAATAAACAAATACCCAGCATAAAAGAAAAATAGTAGCTAATTCCAAATCAGATGACTTAGTGCTAAGAATTAAAGTTATTACAAACCAGAAAATCCCATATAGACTAGTCAGAATTAGAACTAGAAGACGGAGCAGGAATAGAGGGATCAAGTTGGTGCATACCTTTGTTCAATCACCTAAGATATTTCCGCATGTACTTGAATTGAGAATCATGAGCAACAGACATGTTTTCCATCTTTTCATTCAAATTCTCAACTTTACCCTCCAATGCACTCAGACGTGCATCAAAATCAGATGGTACAAAATCTGGATCATTTGTTGAATCAGAATCCAATTCCTCAAAGATGTCATCCATATTAATGTCATCCCCCGCTTCTTCATGACCAGCACCACCACCATTACCACCTTGTTCAGGAAGTAATTCCAGCTTCATCTTATTGAGATTAGAGTTGTTGAAAATCAGATGATAGATAGGTGTCTCATTAACTGGCATATCGACCAACATATGTGTAGCCAATACAGTCATTAAATAACCAAAAGGGATGTCACTATGACCAGGATGGAGTCTAAACTGAAGAATGAAATGACAGATTAAGGATGTCAAACAAATCTGAGTACCACTGGAAATAGCATGAATAACACAAACCATAAATGAAGTCAAGTCAGTTTTATTACCTGACCGAGGATACAGATTAGACACAAAGATTCTGTGGAGTACTCTGTATTTGGGTAACAAATACCTTGCGGGAAGCGCATTCCCTTTTTTAGTCCAGTGAACATCCATGTTGCACAAGTCTCTAGTGAGCATACGTTTTTCAGATACAGAGGGTTTATCAGTCAAATTATGAACAGGAATACCCTCATCATTCACAGGAATATCCATAAGGGCTAAAATTAAATGACGATCAATTTCAAATGGCCCTTCACTAGTAGATATTTTAAAAGTTAAATTATCTAGTGAGAAGTCACTAATACATGTAAACAGGGATTGGGCAATGGACCGGTATGCAGGCCCACCCCAATGCAATAAGTTAACCCAACTTACAGCTTCAAGCATAGGAAGGATATCAAAAGGTGTAATATGATTAATATCAACAGGATGTTCAACAATAACATTACGAGCTCTAAGGTCTGTAACATAAGATGGATCATTATTGGGCTCAAGAAGATGACGTTTGGTCAATCTGGAGGAAGAAGAAGGACCACGAGAAGTGGATTTTCTACCTTTAGAAGCCATATGCAACAACAATAACACGGAAATAAAGAGTTGCAAAGGATTGGGAAATGGGTTTACTTCAATCAGATTTTTCAAAATCCAAACCCCAAATCTCAATGAAATCCTAAATAGAAAGCTTCAAGTAAGAAAAGAAAGCAATCTAGACACAGATTTACAAGAAAAATGTAAATGGAACACTAACCTTGAAGAACAAGAACGGTGGGTTCGACAAGTCGAAGCTCAGCTCCTTAGAAAGGAAAAACGAAATGAGGAAGAAAGAAAAAATCTCTAAATTTAAGTGATTTCCGAGATCTACGACTGGTCGTAGGTATCTACGACCGGTCGAAGGTCGACTGGTCGAGTATACTCACGACAGGTCGAAGGAAGTCTAGAAATACATATTTCTTGCAATTTTTTAATGAAAATGGAATTAAACCTAGCAAATATATACACTATGATGCACGTAGGCCTAAATAATCATTTTGAAATACACATGCCAAGATCAAATTTCATCTTATTAAACCTGATTTTATCAAGAGGTTTTGTGAAAATATCAGCTCTTTGATCTTCAGTAGGAATATATTCCAGAGATATAACTTTTTCTTCTACCAATTCCTGAATATAATGAAATCTAATGTCAATGTGCTTAGTACGAGAATGCTGAATAGGATTTTTTGAAATATTTATTGCACTGGAATTATCACAATGCAATAACATAGAATCCTGTTTGATTCCATAATCACTTAGCATTCGTTGCATCCAAACAAGCTGTGTACATGCATTACCAGCTGCGATATACTCAGCTTCAGCTGTTGAAAGTGATATAGAATTTTGTTTCTTACTAAACCATGAAACTAAACAATTTCCAATGTAAAAGCAACCACCACTGGTTGATTTTCTATCATCTAGATTACCAATCAAAGACATCGAGTACCCAAACAAGTTGGACACTAGTCTCATGAGGATACCAGAGACCAAGATTTACAGTACCTGCAACATATCTAATAATCCACTTAACAGCAATCAAGTGAGATTCTTTTGGATCAGATTGAAATCTTGCGCAAATACCAACACTTAGAGAAATATCGAGTCTACTAGCAGTTAAATATAACAAACTACCAATCATACTCCGATAAAGTTTTGAATCAACATTTTTACCATTAGAGTCTTTTGAGAGTTTCAGGGTAGTACTCATAGGAGTATCGAAATTCTTGCCATTCTCAAATCCAAATCTCTTGATTAGATTCAAGGCATACTTAGATTGAGAGATGAATATTCCTTCAGGTTGCTGCTTAACTTGCAAACCAAGGAAATAAGTTAATTCCCCAACCATGCTCATTTCAACCGTGATTTCATCAAGTCACGCAAACTCATCTAGTCAAGTTAGTACAAGTTGATCCATAGATGATATCATCAACATAAATTTGTACTATTAAGATATGATCATTATGTTTTTTAACAAATAGAGTTTTATCAACAGATCCCATTTGAAAATTGTGACTTAAAAGAAATTTTGTTAGTTTCTCATACCATGCCCTAGGTGCTTGTTTTAATCCATAAAGTGCCTTTTTAAGCCGATACACATGATCAGTATTTTTAGAATCTTCAAAACCCATTGGTTGTTCAACATATACTTCTTCATGTAAATCACCATTTAGAAAAGCATTTTTCACATCCATTTGATATATTTTTATCTTTCTAAAACATGCAATGGATATAAATAGCCTGATAGATTCAAGACGTGCTACTGGTGCAAAAGTTTCATCAAAATCAATTCCTTCTATTTGAGTGTAACCTTGTACCACTAGTCTAGCCTTATTTCTAATTATATTTCCACATTCGTCTGACTTATTTTTGAAAATCCATTTTGTTCCAATGATGTGTTTGTCTTTAGGTCTTGGTACGAGATACCAAACATCATTTCTTACAAATTGGTTAAGTTCTTCTTGCATTGCAACAATCCAGTTCTCATCAGCAAGAGCTTCTTTTACATTAGATGGTTCTATTTGGGATGTGAAACATACATAATTACATAAATCCTTAAGTTGTCTACGGGTGCGAACACCAGTGAGAGGGTTTTCAAGAATTTGAGTGGTTGGATGATCTTTAATAGTCCTCAATTCAGATTCAGTCTGATTTGATGAAGTATCGGGTTTATCAATGATTAGAACTTCATCATTATCTGAATTAGAGATTGGCTTATTTAAGTGATCATCAATGACAACATTGATAGATTCTTGAATCACACCAGTTCTTTTATTCAGAACCCTATAAGCACGATTTTAAGGAATATCTAGAAAAATCCCTTCATCACTCTTTGCATCGAATTTTCCCAAATTTTCACAATCTCGTAAAATATAGCATTTGCTGCCAAAAACTTCGAAAGTATTTGACAGAGGCTTTTTATTGAACCATAATTCGTAAGCCGTTTTATTATCTTTGCTAGTATAGACTCGGTTAATAATATAGCAAGTTGTATTTACAGCTTCAGCCCAAAGGTTTTTAGAGAGCTTCATGCTATTCAGCATGACATTAGCCATTTCTTGAAGCACCCTATTCTTTCTTTCCACAATTCCATTTTGTTGTGGAGTTTTAGGAGCTGAGAATTCATGTAATATTCCTTGGTCGGTCTGAGAACTTCTTAAAATTGCTATTCTCAAATTCGGATCCATGATCACTACGAATCTTACTGATTTGAGAAGATTTTTCAGTTTGAATCCTTTTGAGAACTTTTCCTACTTCTTCAAGGGTTTCAGATTTATCCCTTAAGAAGACTACCCAAGTGTATCTGGTAAAGTCATCAACTATTACCAGAATATACTTTTTACCACCACGACTTTCCATTCTGGTAGGTCCAATTAGATCCATGTGAAGAAGTTCGAGTGGTTTTGATGTGGTATTTGAATTCACCTTTTTGTGTGAGTTCCTTGTTTATTTGCCTATCTGGCACTCACCATATATTTTATCTAATTTCTTAAGTTTGGGTAAACCTCTTATAAGTTCTTGATTGCTCAATCTGTATAAATTTTGATAATGTACATGTCCAAGACGTTTGTGCCATAAATCAGTCTCGTCTGTATGGACCATGTAACATGTTTGATTAGATGAGCTGGATTCGCTAATGATATAGCAATTTTCAGACGTTCTTCATCTAGTTAATATTACAGAACCCTTATTATTTAGTATCTCACAGCTTTGATTAGAGAACCGAACACTATGGTTATTATCACATATCTGAGATATGCTAAGTTATGTTTTAGGCCTTCAACATATAAAACATTTTTAAACACAGGAAGATTAAAAAGTTGAATCGTACCTTGGCCTATAATCTTGCAGTTGCTACCATCACCAAATGTGACTGAACCATCAGTCATATCTTTTAGATCCGTGAATAAAGCTTTGTCACCTGTCATATGCCTGGAGCATCCACTGTCTAGGTACCACTTTGAATGACTTGTTGCTTTGAAGGCAATGTGAGCAACCAAGCAGGTGACTTTAGGAACCCATTTCATAACTGTTTTGGGTTTAAGAACATGGTCTTCTTTTGTTTATAGCTATAAGAATAACCTATAGAGTTAGGTTTTAGGAGCTCCTTGAGTAAATCTACTATCTTTTCAGCTAGTGGATTTCATTTCTGATTAAAGTTGACATGGCTGCTTCTAGGTTTTTGAAGAGTTTTTGAATTTCTAGAAAAACCTTGATAAGTATTTTTTCCTTTTGAGTTTGAGGACTCTCCTTTCACAAACATAGGAGGAGTATACTTTTGTTTAGGAGATAAATTTTTATCATAGCCCAGCCCAGATAGATCGCCACATTTTCTTGATCCGGATAAGAGTTTTTCTAACTTTGGATCACCTTGGGCATATTTCCATGTGTCCTTTTAACTCAGAAGAGAAGATACTTCCTTTTTGAGATTTTCAATCTCAGATTTTAAATCAACAATTAAAGAATTTTTGAATTCCAAATCGCATTTTAATTTTTCAAAACAATCTGAAATTTGTGATTTTTCTAAGACAAGTGATTCAAAACATTCTTTGAGTTTAGAAAACTTTTCTTTTTGAAGTTTAAGTTTAACAGCAATTTTACAACTTTTTTTATATAGGGCATTGTAAGCATCTTGAAAATCATCTTCATTTTCATATTCACTACTCAGATTTTCTTCACTTGTTGAGTCATTATCTGAAAATGTGAATTTAGTTAGAGTCATAAGTGCTTTAACTTCATTCCCTAACTCAGTTTCAGAATCTTCTGATTCAGAAGAAGCTTCAGAATCAGATGATTCATCCCACGTAGCCAACATACTCTTCTTCTTGGGTTTGTCCTTTTTGGGACATCTATTTGCCAAATGCCCATATTCTTGACAGTTGTAACATTGACTATCTTTCAGAGATTTTCGAGATTTGAGTCTAAACTTCTTCTTATCGTTTGATTTTTGGAAATAAACCCTTTTCTTGCTTTTAAAAATCTTGTAGAATTTCTTAGCCAAAAGAGCCATATCATCTTCTGAATCAGATTTTTCTTCTGAATTACATTTAGAGGATTTTAGAGCAATCAATTTACCTTTAGGAGCTTTAAAGTTTAACTCGTAGGTTTATAAAGAACGAACTAGTTCTTCTACCCTCATATTATCCGTATCACGAAGTTCCTGGATCGTGGTTACTTTGGAATTGAACCATTCAGGAAGTGAGCGTAATATCTTTGCACACACTTTACTTTCTGGGATTTTATCCCAAGACCCCACATTGAGTTTACAATGTCATTTAGTCTAGTGTAAAAGTCCATAAACATTTCATTTTCCTCCATATGAATTTCTTCAAATTTGGTTGTAAGGAGTTGGACTTTAGACTTTTTGACAATTGATGTAACCTCGTGTGTCATTTCTAATATATCCCAGGCTTGTTTTGCAGTATCACAGGATATGATTCTTTTGAACTCATCCGGTGATAGTGCGCAAGCGATTGCATTTAGTGCTTTAGCATTGGCACTATACTCACTTTTCTGAAGAGTGGTCCATAAATAATAAGCAGGTACAGACATAGTTTTTGAACCGTCGGATTCAGTTACTTCAATGGTAGGAGTTTTCCATTCGGTCACTGTGGCTCGCCACACACTCTTATCCATTGATTTTAAGAAGATTCTCATTCTGGCTTTCCAATAGGCATAGTTGGAGCCATCAAATGGTGGAGGCCTCGTGACTGAAAGGCTATCAAAATTTGACATCTTTTTAAATAGCTTAGATCGTTAGCTCAGGAAATAAATCCAAATAAAAAGCAATAATAACGAGCTATTAGGCTCTGATACCACTTGAAAAGACCTAGCTATATGTCCTAGAGGGGGGGTGAATAGGACAATGCCAAATAAATCTTATAACAACAAAATTAAAATAAATATGATAGCCAAAATAAATCACAATGCAGGAAAGTAAAACAACCTCAAAAATCTGATCTTGAGGGATTGATACAAATGTTGTTCTAAGGACAACCTTTTACAAAAAACCAGAGTTTATGGTAGGACAACCTTATTTCTAGAAAGATCTTTGTATCAAATCTCAAACAAAGAGGAATACAGAATTAAGCACAAATTGAAATAAAGAGTAATCACAAATGTATTGTTCTAGGGACAGCCATACACCATAAAAATGGCAGGGCAACCTTGTTGGAACAACTTTAAAAGAAATTGAATTTCAAGCAGATAAAGGAATAGTGGAAAGTAAATTCTAAATTATTACAAAATTCCCACAATGCTTGAATTAAATGATTACAACATTCACCACCACACATACATCCCACAAATGAATATTAAAGATTAGAAATGTAAATCATTCACCCACAACACAAGAGATTATAGTGGTTTGCCTGTGTGTTCACCAACTGTTAAACAACAACCACACAGAATGCTACTCCACTCCTAATATCCTCACACAGGGGATATTAGCATTCACTAACAAAATAGGTTTTCATAGGTTCACCCAAAACCTTTACAATTGTGTCTTTGTCTGTGGGCTTACACAATAAAAAAAAAACCCCACTTCTGAGTTTTCCTGGCTCTCCTCAGATAACCAATACAACAAGATTTTTTTGGCAAATCTTGAAAGAGACCAAAACAGAAAGGAATTTACAATTAAATGTAAAATACTAGATTATCTCCTTTGTTGTAGCATCCCGGTAGAACCAAATCAGAGTAAATGATTGAATGTTCAAGTTCAATGTCCAGTACTCAATTATAATGGTTCTAGTTCTAATAGATTTTAAATTAGACCAACTAGGGCTTGCCTTAATTGATTTTGATTCCAAAGAAAGGGAATAACAATTCCTCTTTTCATATTAGATTGGAATAGTAGAAACAAAATCAATTAAATAAAGCTAAAGAAAGAGAGTATAAAATAAGCACACTTAGCTTAGATGGAGCACAAAATTATCTCTTAGAAGTTTAACGAAGATTGGCTTGAATGAATTAATTAATTGCTTGAATTCTTCTAAGTTTCGTACTCTATTTATAAGTGAGCAGATCGCATCTTCGACTGGTCTAGGGAGCTCTTCGACTAGTCGAAGAAATAACAGATTTGAAAAAAATCGGGCGCGATAAGCTTTAACCGTTCTACGACTGGTCAATGGCCTCCTTCAACTGGTCGTAGGTCACCTTCGACTGGTCGAAGACCTTGTAATTTATCGCTGGACTTTGAATTGAAGATTTTCGACTGGTCGTAGAAGCAGTCGACACTGTTCCTTCGACTGGTCGAACAGATTCCAGGACTGATCGAAGCCTAACAGAAATTATCCGAATTTTATAACAAACTTACGACTGCTCGAGGAATTTCTTGGACTGGTCGAAGTAGAGGTAGGACTAGTCGAAGAAAGCCTAGGACAAGTCCCCGAACTGCCCAAACACAAGTGTCATATACATATGACTTATGTATCCAAAATGGCCTACTTCTAAGGTCAACCTATGGTCAAACAA
This sequence comes from Magnolia changhungtana, assembly GCA_030180095.1. NCBI lineage: Eukaryota > Viridiplantae > Streptophyta > Magnoliopsida > Magnoliales > Magnoliaceae > Magnolia > Magnolia changhungtana. The sequence goes on from JASAUF010000160.1 coordinate 1,110,447, forward strand.
ACCCCAATCAAGAAGTAAGGACATCGAAAACATTAGGAACAAGTGACCTTGAAGTTTAAGCCTAGAAGTCTTGATGTAGCTCAACCTCGAAAGTGTCTTGAGTTCTTTATGAACTGCCTTGTACTCTTCTTGAAATCTTGCATTCTTGAGTCTTGTCTTGTGAGCAATACTTGAAGTCAAGGTTGATCTTTGTACTTGTAATCTTTGCTTGTTGTGAACTTTGCTTGTTCAAGAGAGTTGATCTTGGAAAGAGCTTCACTTATACAATTTATATAACAGTGATTTTGTCATCACAAATTTGACAACCGACAGGGATATAGACTGATATAAACTATAGCACTTACAAGGTTTGAGAGAGAAAACGAAAATTTTGAGGGAAAGGGAGAGCTTGGAGGGGTGATTTGTGAATGAAGTGTACATTTGGAGGGGTTTTAACGAACGGCCTATATACCAGGGTGTAACGACCTGAAAAATTCTGTACATTGGGTCGAGTACCACCTCGACCAGAAATCACATAGGATTAAATCCTTTAGAAATTTAACAAAGTTAACTAAGTATTAAACTCCGTTAGCTATGAAATCCATTAGGATCGCTTTAAATACGATCTGCAAGACCCAAAACTTACGGAGAATCATTGCGCTAGGTTACCCTAAAGTTTAGAACCAAACTCATTCCCGTCTGCTCTCGGGAATGAAACGAAACTTCGTATTAGGTCTAGATCGCACATCGGGATGCCGATTAACCCGAAGTTAAGGAACTAGGACCGCCCACTTGGGCTTAACAATCATCTCAAAAATCGGCCTTATCCAGGCATTCCACGGCCATTCGTTTCGAATCGGAGCGAGGAAGTGTGAAAAACACTATTCACAAGCCGAAATAAATATACGGAATAGTGATCGGCATCGTTCGTTGTGACGCGTCGGTGATTAAGCAACTGGCCGTCGAGAATCGGACCAAATTACACCCTCGGATTAAGAAAAATTTCGGGAACATTTACATGTACTTGGAATTTCGATCGTGGCCCACCGCCGTCGGCGAAAGTGGTCCGCCACGTGCGTCTGCGTATCCGAATGAGTCAAAAACGTAATCCCACGTAGATCCATTGGTGGTGAGCTTAAGTCGACGTTTGGTTCAAAAGGGGCCACAGAACTACCCTTTTGAGTAGGAAAAGCGGCGAAAAAACCTATATAAGCGTACCTATGAACATAAGGCCGTTTCGTAATGTTTGAGGCTATAAAAGGGGCTTAGAGCAGCCCCTCTCACAGCCATACGAATTTTGGTGTAAACCCTAGAGAGAGAGAGAAAAAGAGAGAAGGACTTGGAGATCGTTCGATCTTCCTCCTCCTTTGGCTTGCTACACGGCCTACACCGCCTTGTTCTCGGCGTTCTCCGGTGTTTTCCGCCTCATTTGAAGGTAAGAAAACCTAACCCTAGGTCTGATTTGAGGTGGAATTGAGGTAGGGTGTATCTGGAATGCTAACCGATTCCGCTCTTTAGGCTAGAAATCGGCCGTAGACGGAAGATCCATCACCCTTCTTTGATTTATTCCGTTTCCAAAGGCAAAGGTGAGGACTTTAAGTGTATAAGTTACGGTTTTCAACGCTTTCAATGTCGGGTAATGGTAGATTCATGATGCTTGCAATTGCACATGTACAAAGTGCTTTAGTTTTCTGTTTTGATTAGCGGTGTGAAATATGGAATTTCACATATTCTAGGTATACGTAGAAATACCGTATACGTATTTTTTTGGATAATTGCTTGACATGTTTATTTAATGTTTAATTATATAACATATGAATAAAATACTAGTTTGTGAAAGAGATCGCCAAAATATATGTTCCTTTGTAAATGTGCCGTATGTTGAAAATACGTATTGTAGAAATACCGTATCGTATTTCTTTTGGAATAATGTTTGACATATGTATTTAATGTATGATTATACAATACATGATTAAAATACTAGCTTGGCGAAAGGAATCGCATGAAACCGATGTTCCTTTGTAAACACTATGTATGTCGAAATTGGGTATACGTGAAAGTACCTATACGTATAAAATTTGCTGATGTGTTTGCTATGTTTATTTCTTTGTATGAATAGGATGTATATGTATAAAATACTAGCTCGGTAAAGGGACAACCCTAGTACACCCTTCTCTAGCATACGTCATGTATGTTGAAGTAGTGTATTCCAAGTGTTGGTGAAATCACTTGCGAGTGTAAGTGTTTAAGTGTTAGAACCTTAGTTAGGTCTTTGAGATGGGATTCTCCGCTACCTTAGAGTCACATATGACACTCTCCACGTGGTTGTTCACTCTAACCACTCACCTATGAATTCTAAGTAATTGTATCCCTATGTGTTTAGTGCTTTATAACATGTCTTACAACATGCTTTACAACATGCCTTATAACATGCTATACTTCATGCTTTATAATACATGCTCTACTTCATGCTTTACGTTATGCTCTACCTTGATTGAGTTTGGGACTATGCACTATAGTCCACACATTCGGTACCGGACTTATTGTTGTGGTGAGATTCATATCGCCACGATGGGCGTGTCTGGCGGGCGAAAGTCGTACTTCGGTTGGCGATAGTGGTTGGCCACACGGAGTGCTTTTGCGCTCCATATCGCTCAACTTGTGGTGCGCTCGAGCTAGTCGAGCTCGTCAAGCAAACCGATATGTGTATATGTATGTTCACCATGTTTGGTCGCTCTTGCTTGAACCTAGGGTACCAAACTTACCGGTGGCGATCCCGTTAACCATGGTACCTCGATCCGCTAAGACGCATGAGCCGGACATGGTGGTATGGGACACCGTGGTCGATTTGTCGGCCTCTGTTGGGGTCATGTGCCTCCCGTAGTGACCATTGCGCAACCAACCTCGTGAGCCGATTATGGTGGTATGGGACACTATATTTATTTGTCGATATTCTGGCGAGAGCCAGAAACACGGTGAGACACTGTGCTCGCGTCTTGACGAGCGACGAGTCCTCAAGTAGTATCTTCGAGTACTCCAAGTGTACGTGATTGGCGGCGAGTCTTTCACGATAACTAGAGTATGAGTTGAGCCAAGTACGGTGAGACTGTACTTGGTGACGGCTAGTGATTGAGCAGTACGGTGAGATATGTACTTGGTGACGGCGACGGCCGGCAATGGAGCCGCATACGGTGAGATCTGTATCGTGGCGCCGTGACGGGTGTGACGAGCCCTTTGCGATGCCTTCACTACGCTTCTCAAACCATAACATCGTATGAGATTAGCTAGGATTGACGACCCTAGAATGGATCATGTTTGGGAATTATACAAGGGAGGTACCTTAGTTTCCCAATCTCTTTGGTTGAAATGGATTAATAAAAACTTGGTAATCATGATCATCATGCACCGCATGTGCTTTGTAGATGTGGCGCACTAAGGGAGTAGCATTTTGTGAACGTAAGATGATGTCGCTTGAGGGTGGTTTGGCAAGGGCATACTGACATCATGTCATATCATTTTGCATTTAACAAGAGTAATTAGAAATGTTTGATTTGTCTTTGCGTTATCATTCTTGCTTGATTGATTTGATAACATGTTAACCTATGCTTTATTGTTCCCTTTGAGTTAGCTACTCACTCCCACGTTACGGGACGGTGTTTGCAACACCCACCGGACTCTGTCACGCAGTGTAGATGGCGCCTCATTCGGGAGACGGAGCTAGACTATGAGGAGGATCGGGAGGAGTTCTCCTTTATGCGGTACTACGGACGGCTACGCTTAGGCAAATTTGCATCGCGGGATTCTGAGGCCTCTTTGAGGATTGTATTTTGATCTTTTTTTGACTTAGAGACATTACATGTATATTGGTACTCAGTTAGTACTCATACTCTGGAGTTCACAAAATTTTGATACTTTACATATTTGAATATAAAATTTTAGTCTTAGCTTGCCTTTATACAAATGAAGCTGGAGTATGAATTCTTGTTTTGGTATAATCTCATTCATGTTTATTGCGCTAACTCAGACAACATTTAACCATCATTGTGTATGTTGCATAAGTGATGCGTTGGAACTCGGGAGTTGAGTTCATACTCGACCCCCGATTTTCAGGGCGTTACAAGTTGGTATCAAAGCATGATTTTGATTAAACCGGACCTGAGTTATGTCCCCACTACGTACGTGTGACGCATTTCACTTAGGAGGGTGCGCGAAAAAATCTATGACAGTCTAGGGTCTCCCAGATTTCGCCGTTCGGCGCGGAGTTCGCTACACACGGACGGTTTGATCGAGTGCGTACTCGATCCCGACCACACTTATGGACCCCAAGTCACTCTAGACCGTCTATTGACGTGTCCAGTCACAATTACCAAAAATAAGTCGTTAAAAATCGGGAAAAACTAGATTATGTCGAGGACTTTGCCGGAGCCGGCCGTTTTGGCACAAAGCGAGTGCGTGGGCCCCACGACTAATCCGTTAACATTTTGGACCAAGCCAGGGTGCATTTGGCACCCTGGGAGTCTGGTGAACAAGCCCGACCGCGGCGGCGCGGCTCGGCCAAGCCCGGCCGCGGCGCCACGCGCTGCCCGGCGGACCGCGCCCCTTCGACTTTCGGCCACGTTTCAAACGTGGGGTGGTCGGTTTGGTCCCCCCTACCCCATGGCACGTGCCATTTTGGCATTTGATTAGTATTTTAGGGGGTGAAGCACTCATCTCTCTCATTTCCCCTCTTTTCACCCACCACCACCTCCATTTTCGATTTTGCTGAAAACCCATCCCTCAAACCTTCAATCCCTCCATTTTCTTTCATAACTCACACACCACTACCTCCTACAACAGCCCTAGCCTCTCCCTTTCCCCATTTCCACAAGTTGGAGCTCTCATAACCCTCCTTGGAGCTCAAATTTGGGTAATATTCTAACCCATCTCATTTCCTTCTTGTTTCTTCTTCATTTCCTACCTCTAGAGCTTATTCCACACCTGTTGGATTGTTGGTTGTGGAAGGTAAAAGAGGTCAGCCCTTTGTTTCTCATTTTGGACAAATTTCCATGGCTCTCCTTGGTGTGGTGGCCACCATTTTCTCCATTTCCTCCATCCTATCTCTCATGGGAAAGAGGAAAACCGCGGCCCGATGTGGCCTTGGCCCAAGTAAGGCCCCCGTTCAGAAGAAAATCGATGTTGGGGCCGGCACAAGTGCCGTGCGGGAGTTTAGGTCGAGCGAGACACGGATCACGACCACCCCGCCGGGAATGCTTACCGTCGGCATGGAATATGGGCGCTTCGCGGGCCGTAAGGTTGTGTTTGAAGCTCGGGTGGATGAGAGGATGTTTGGTCTACACCCGATGATGGACCACTTGGTGGATATCGGGTGGAATCATGTTTTTGAAGGCGAGTCCCCGCATGTGAGCACACGGTTCGTGCCTTCTACGCTCACATCATAGACTCATCGGTAGAGCCTCTTCGGTTCTTGTCTCTGTGAGGGGCATAAGGCGCACAATCACTTGTGAATGAGGTGGCTCGAATCACAAAATTCCGCTTGGTCAAGTGCATCCTAGTGATGACTTCTCTAGAAGCTGGCGCGGGGAAAGGGATCGCCGCACGCGATTTCTCTGTGGTCGTAGGGTTACTTGGAAGCGAGGAAATTGTATTGCGGCGACAAAGATGTCGAAGACTTCCATTTGCTCCATCACATCTTCACATACAATGTATACCCACGGTGGGGTAACCGCACGGAATGTACTAGGGTGATGGTGGACTTTACTGTACAAGATGGGACCTTTGGGAAAACATATGCTGCCCACATTCATCCTATCCCGGATAGTTAATGTTGTTCGTTACGCCGGGAACGATCTTTCGCTCCCATTTGGCCGGCGATCTGCGGGATGGCTCGTGATGTAGGCTCTGATTGAATATGGAGGATCTTGCCGGTCGGATCATAAATGAAGCGACACTCGGGAATATGAAGATCGGCCCCAACGGCGGCAAGCCCGACTCGACGAGTACGGAGATGAGTCGGATAGTGCCGGTGAGGAGAGTGTTGACCTCCGGTGAGAGTGATGAGGAGCGCGGTGATGACATACGGGAGGAAGAACACGAGGCTCGGGACACGGAGGAGTGTTCACCCCTGCGGCTCGGGAGCGGGGTGTGGATCGAGATGTATCGATGCGCGATTTGCCGTTTTGAGGAGAGGCAAGCCGCCTATGACAAGAGGTTGGACAAGTTGGTGAGATTGGACGGAGTTCGGTGAGCTTGGTCAAGTTCGAACTAAACTTGAAGAGAATGAAGCCTACATGAAGAAGAATTTCAAGAAGATGTCCGTACGTTGAAGGCCATCTGTCTTTGTGCACGGGATAAGAATCTCCTCCTCCACCGCCTACTTCGGATGCTTAGTCATCCACATTGTAGTTTGTTGTGTTTGCTTTGGTTCGCGATAGGCGGTTTATGTGTTTCGTACGGATGTTGCATTAGGTAGTAGCATGTTTAGGTGTTTGATGTGTGGATGTATTGGCTATAATGTTATTTAGTCATGATTCATGTAAACTCGTAGTCCATGTATTATGACAATTTTGAGTTAATGAAAAGCATATAGCCTCTTTTGTTTGATGATGTGTGGAATGCTAAAGCGCTTTATGATGTGTGTTATCTTTGTATCTCACCAATCTTTGTACCTGTGTTGTGTAGGGTATCGCTTGACAGTATACGCGGAGCACCGCACATCTTCGTCGGCGGCTCCATGGACCGGACACCTTCTAGTAGTGGTGGTCTGGGGCCGTGGGTTGGGTTCGATCGGCCCCTGCTGGTCTTGGTGGGTTGCCACCATACACGCCCGGTCCGTGGCGATTCCGGCCATCATCGTCGATATGACTCCCGGTGCTCGCCGGCCGATAGGTTTGAGCGGTGATGATGATGATGCATCGGCGGCGGATCGACGGACGGCGACGGTGACGGCGGCGGCGGGGAGATCTGGCGGCGGCGGCATCGGCGGCTTATGGCCACTATCGGCGAGGCCTTGTCCGTGGTGGTAGTGCGACTCCACTGCGACATCTACACGTGCGATGAGCATTGCGGGCCTCTGCTCGGGTTGAGGATGTGCCCTGCGCCCCCATCCGTCGCACCTCCCTCTGGAGAGGTCGGTACACGCGGCCTACTCGGCGATTCCGGCGCTTGAGGCCTCCCTCGTTTATGGGTTCTCACGGACCCAGGAGGCGGAGTTACGGTTAGGCCGCATCTCCAAGATGCTACGGATGCTTCTTGCATTCGGAGGCGGAGCGGTAGAGGTGGCCGCCTTCATGTTTGAGAGAGGCGAGCTTATGGTGGGACGGCGTGCTTGCCTGCTGTCGCGATAGACTTCGTGTGGACTGGGAGGCTTTCGAGTCTCGGTTCCACGAAAAGTACTACCGCGAGACTTATCGGCACGGCGGGAGGAAGAGTTTTGCGCCTCGGGCGGGGAGGCATGACTATCACGAGTACGAGCACCGCTTCACCGAGTTGGGCCGCTTTGTCCCAGGCTATACTAGTGGACGAGCGGATGCGGATGCGTCGATTTTCTTTGGGTTTGCGGCCGGAGTCGGTCGAGGATATCTTGCCACGGTATTCCTACGTATGCGGCGTTGGTCCACATGTCATGACGGCCGAGCGGGATGTGGACCGTACGGCGGATCACGGGGCACTATGGTTGCGAGCCGCGGCGGGATGTACGAGCGAGGGCCTATTTTAGGCAAGAGGCCTCGGGCGATTCTCCCCCGGGCCGCGGTGCCGGCTATTCCTATGAGACGCCGTTGGTGACACGCACGTTTTGCGGGAAACACTGGACACCTCTTGAGAGCTGCTTCTCACGCATGAGGGCTAGCGGATTTGCGCCCACGCGAGGTGGGTCGCTCTTATCCACGGGCCATATCGGCTCGCCGCTACGGACCGTTCTGCACATCCTTCATTCCGAGGCCTCCGTACCGTCCCGGGCCGCCACGGCGACCCTTGGCTCCCGGCCGAGCCGAGACGGCGAGCGGCTCGCGTTCATACTCTCGTGGTGAGGCACGAGACGTCGGTTCCGGCTCAGGCGGCTTTCGAGGGTACGGCTCTTATTCACGACACTCCCGTCTCTTTGTTGGTGGACACTTGGGTCCACTACCTCTATTATTTCTGTGGGGCGGTGAAACGCCTATCTTTGCATACGATTCCCACTAAGGGAATGAGACTCACTACGACTCTACAGGGACACATTCGGATGTCACACGGTTATGTGAGGGTTGCTCGGTAGTTTTGGGTAGCGACACGGTGCTCGTCGACCTCATTGTTGCTCCATTTGTGGCACTACGATGTTATCACAGGTATGGATTGGCTCACCGGGATGAGGCGGAGATAGGTGCGATACTCGGATCGTGACGGCCTATGGACTGACGGTGCGGCTTTCACGTTCCGGTGCGGGTCGGTTGGCCTGTCGAGTTGATTGTTATCTTTGCTTTGCTTGTGCCGGTGATGGTCGACGGTAGATAGTACGCCGGTGGTTCGAGACTTCGCGGGCGTGTTTGAGACTATCCGGGTTTACCTCCTCGGCGTGAGATTGATTTTACGATAGATCTTACGCACTGGTGCGACGCCCATCTCGTTGCCTACTTATCGTATGCCTCCATGTGAGATGGAGGAGGCTGCGGAGACTGATTGACGTGCTTGTAGAGAGAGGTTTTATTCGACCTAGTGTGTCTCCTTGGGAGCACTGTGTTGTTCGTGAAGAAGAAGGACGGGTCCCTACGGTTGTGTATTGATTACCGTAGGTTGAACCAGTCACGGTGAAGAACAAGTATCCTTTGCCCCGGGATTGACGATTTGTTCGATCGGTTGAGAGGGCGAAGTATTTCTCGAAGATTGACCTCCGGTCGAGGTTACCACCGGTGCGCGTGAGAGAGGAGGACGTGCGAGAAGACGGCCTTCGGGACGTGCTTTGGGCACTACGAGTTCTTAGTGATGTCGTTCGGTCGACGAACGCACCGGCCGTGTTCATGGATCGATGAACCAGGGTCTATTTCGACCCTTCCTCTACCTGGGTCGTCATCGTCTTTATCGATGACATTTGATATACTCCACGAGTCGGGAGGAGCACGAGGAGCACTTGCGGCGGTATTGGAGACACTAAAGAAGAACCGGTTGTTTGCGCAATACAAGAAGTGCGACTTACGGCGGGAGGAAGTCAAGTTCTGGGACATGTAGTGTCCAAGGATGGGATGTGATGGACCTTGCTAAGGTAGGCTGCGGTTCGGGATTAGCGGCGGCTGAATCGATTCTTGAGGTGAGGAGTTTCCTTGGCACTTTGGTGGCTACTACGAGACGTTTCATTCGGGATTTCTCGAAGATAGCGGGCCATTGTCTCGGTGACTCGGAAGGACTGAAGTTCGCTGGAATGAGAAGGCGGAGGCGGCTTTTAAGGAGGTGAAGGACAAGTTGACGTCGCCCCCTGTGCTAGTATTGCGAGCAAGGGGTGAAATACACGGTGTATCTTGACGCGTCTCGCGTTGGTTTGGGTTGTGTGCGATGCGAGAAAGATAGGGTAATATCGTATGCCTCGAGACAATTAAGGAAGCACGAGGAGAATTACCCTACACATGACACTGGAGTTGGCATTTGTCATCTTTGCATTGAAGCTCGGAGACATTACCTCTATGGTGAGGAGTTCGAGCTTTCTGCGACCACAAGAGCCTTAAATACATATTCACGCTTGCGAGATTTGAATATGAGGCAGTAGCCGATGGATGGAGACCTTGAAGGACTTCAAGTTCGAGGTTTCTACCATCTGGCAAGGCGAACCTTGTGGCGGACGCGTTGAGCCGCAAGAAGGCGGTGCATTTGCGGCACGCCGTGATGATGGCCGAGTGGGATATGGTAGAGTTTGTGCGGGACTTGAGCGAGACTCACTTGTCGAGGAGCCATTTGAGTGTGTTGCGCACATTCGGGTGCGGCCACTTATCGGCAGACGGGATTGTTGAGGCCCGGGGAGGGCGACATACGGTGTCGAGCTTTGAAGCGAGGCTAGCGGCATTTGTGGACTCAGTGGAGAGTTGGATCGATGGGGGTTTACGGTTCGTGGCCGCCTATGTGTTCCGGATGTGCGACTTGAGACGCGAGCTTCTCGAGTACGCCCATAAGTCGAAGTTTGCGATGCATCTGGTAGCACGAAGATGTACCGGGATATGAGACGGACGTATTGGTGGGACAACATGAAGGCCCACATTCTTTGAGTTTGTGTCTCGGTGTCGACGTGCCGGCGGGTCAAGGCGGGAACATCGCCGACCTCTGGTTGCTTCGGACCCATGCCACATAGCGGAGTGGAAGTGGGACTTCATCTCCATGGACTTCATATCGGGGTTGCGAGAAGACGAGGAAGGGGCACGATTCCATTTGGGTGATTGTGGACCGGTTGACTAAATCGGCCCATTTCCTCCCTATCGAGTTACGAACTCGCGAGACGAGGTGGCTGGGTGTACATCGGGGAGATCGTCCGTGCGCTGGGGTTCCTTTAGAGATTGTGTCGGACGAGAGACACGCGGTTCACATCCATCTTACGGACTCGTATCCGGGAGGCGATGGGTGTGAAGTTGAAGTTCGATCGGCGTTTCATCCTCGGGCGATGGGCGGACGGAGCGAGTGAATCGGTTGGAGGATATGTTGCGGCGTGTGTGTTGGACTTCAAGGACGGTTGGGACGGCTTGTCTTCCGTATGCGGTTCGCCTACAATAACGGCTTCCGGGCGACGATTGGCATGGCGCCATATGAGGCTCTATATGGTCGACCTTGTGAGGGCACCGCCTTGTTGGGCGAGAGGTTGGAGAGCGTAGCTGATTGGCCGAGGAGTTGGTTCGGGCGACTACGAGAGAAGGTAGACATTATCGGGGCGTCGATTACTCACGGCGCGGAGCGAGACGGAAGAGTTACGCCGTACGAGGCGGCGGCGGCCGTGGAGTTCGAGGTCGGTGATCATGTGTTCCTTCGGGTTTCCCCTATGAAGGAGTCCTTCGGTTTGGGAAGAAGGAAACTCACGAGGTTTATCGGTCCATTTCGAGATCTTGGATCGAGTGGGTGATGTGGCGTATCGTCTCGCCTTGCCTACACCGCTTGCTTCCGTGCACAACGTATTTCATGTATCTATCTTTGAAGAAATACGTTCACGATCCTTCGCATATCATCGGATGGGAGCAGTACGGTTGAGCGAGGATGCTACATATGAGTTGCGCCGACGCGCATCCTTGACGAGGAAGGAGGCAGTCTTGCGTAGCAAGGTCATCCGCTTGTGAAGGTGCTTTGGACACATCATTCGAGGAGGAAGCTACGGGAGGCGAGGCGAAGTCGGGAAGAACTACCCTCGGATTCTCGAGGAGTACGACAGGTATAAATTTCGAGGACGAAATTTTTTTTGTTTAAGGGGTAGATTGTAACGACACGAAAAATTCCGTACATTGGGTCGAGTACCACCTCGACGAGAAATCACATAGGATTAAATCCTTTAGAAATTTAACAAAGTTAACTAAGTATTAAACTCAGATTAGCTATGAAATCCATTAGGATCGCTTTAAATACGATCTGCAAGACCCAAAACTTGAGAATCATTGTGCTAGGTTACCCTAAAGTTTAGAACCAAACTCATTTCCCGTCTGCTCTCGGGAATGAAACGAAACTTCGTATTAGGTCTAGATCGCACATCGGGATTGCCGATTAACCCGAAGTTAAGGAACTAGGACCGCCCCCTCTTGGGCTTAACAATCATCTCAAAAATCGGCCTTATCAGGCATTCCACGGCCATTCGTTTCGAATCGGAGCGAGGAAGTGTGAAAAACACTATTCACAAGCCGAAATAAATATACGGAATAGTGATCGGCATCGTTCGTTGACGCGTCGGTATTAAGCAACGCCGTCGAGAATCGGACCAAATTACACCCTCGGATTAAGAAAAATTTCGGGAACATTTACATGTACTTGGAATTTACGATCGTGGCCCATGACCGTCGGGCGAAAGTGGTCCGCCACGTGCGATCTGCGTATCCGAATGAGTCAAAAACGTAATCCCACGTAGATCCATTGGTGGTGAGCTTAAGTCGACGTTTGGTTCAAAAGGGCCACCAGAACTACCCTTTTGAGTGGAAAAGCGGCGAAAAAACCTATATAGGCGTACCCTATGAACATAAGTCCGTTTTCGTAATGTTTGAGGCTATAAAAGGGCTTAGAGCAGCCCCTCTCACAGCCATACGAATTTTGGTGTAAACCCTAGAGAGAGAGAGAGAAAAAGAGAGAAGGACTTGGAGATCGTTGCCGATCTTCCTCCTGCTTGCTTTGGATTGCTACACGGCCTACACGCCTTATTCTCGGCGTTTCCGGTGTTTTCCGCCTCATTTGAAGGTAAGAAAACCTAACCCTAGGTCGATTTGATGTGGAATTGAGGTAGGGTGTATCTGAGCTAACCGATTCCGCTCTTTAGGCTAGAAATCGGCCGTAGACGGAAGATCCATCACCCTTCTTTGATTTATTCCGTTTCCAAAGGCAAAGGTGAGGACTTTAAGTGTATAAGTTACGGTTTTCAACGCTTTCAATGTCGGATAATGGTAGATTCATGATGCTTGCAATTGCACATGTCTGAAAGTGCTTTTAGTTTCTGTTTTGATTAGCGGTGTGAAATATGGAATTTCACATATTCTAGGTATACGTAGAAATACCGTATACGTATTTTTTTGGATAATTGCTTGACATGTTTATTTAATGTTTAATTATATAACATATGAATAAAATACTAGTTTGGCGAAAGAGATCGCCAAAATATATGTTCCTTTGTAAATGTGCCGTATGTTGAAAATACGTATTGTAGAAATACCGTATACGTATTTCTTTTGGAATAATGTTTGACATATGTATTTAATGTATGATTATACAATACATGATTAAAATACTAGCTTGGCGAAAGGAATCGCGAAACCGATGTTCCTTTGTAAACACTATGTATGTCGAAATTGGGTATACGTGAAAGTACCCTATACGTATAAAATTTGCTGATGTGTTTTATATGTTTATTTCTTTGTATGAATAGGATGTATATGTATAAAATACTAGCTCGGTAAAGGGACAACCCTAGTACACCCTTCTCTAGCATACGTCATGTATGTTGAAGTAGTGTATTCCAAGTGTTGGTGAAATCACTTGCGAGTGTAAGTGTTTAAGTGTTAGAACCTTAGTTAGGTCTTTGAGATGGGATTCTCCGCTACCTTAGAGTCACATATGACACTCTCCACGTGGTTGTTCACTCTAACCACTCACCTATGAACTCTAAGTAATTGTATCCCTATGTGTTTAGTGCTTTATAACATGTCTTACAACATGCTTTACAACATGCCTTATAACATGCTATACTTCATGCCTTATAATACATGCTCTACTTCATGCTTTACGTTATGCTCTACCCTTGATTGAGTTTGGGACTATGCCTATAGTCCACACATTCGGTACCGAGACTTCTTGTTGTGGTGAGATTCATATCGCCACGATGGACGTGTCAGCGCGAACCCGAGTCGTACTTCGGTTGGCGATAGTGGTTGGCCACACGGAGTGCTGCGCTCCATATCGCTCAACTTGTGGTGCGCTCGAGCTAGTCGGGCTCGTCGAAAGCAAACCGATATGTGTATATGTATGTTCACCATGTTTGGTCGCTCTTTGCTTGAACCTAGGGTACCAAACTTACCGGTGGCGATCCGTTAACCATGGTACCTCGATCCGCTAAGACGCATGAGCCGGACATGGTGGTATGGGACTGCCGTGGTCGAAATTTGTCGGCCTCTGGCCCTATTTGGGGTCATGTGCCTCCCCGTAGTGACCATTGCGCAACCAACCTCGTGAGCCGATTATGGTGGTATGGGACACTATATTAATTTGTCGATATTCTGGCGAGAGCGAGAAACACAGTGAGACACTGTGCTCGTCTTGACGAGCGACGAGTCCTCCGTAGTATCTTCGAGTACTCCAAGTGTACGTGATTGGCGACGAGTCTTTCACGGTAACTAGAGTATGAGTTGAGCGAAGTACGGTGAGACACATGTACTTGGTGACGGCTAGTGATTGAGCAGTACGGTGAGATATGTACTGGTGACGGCCGACAATGAGCCGCATACGGTGAGATCTGTATCCGCGTGACGGGTGTGAGCCCTTTGCGATGCCTTCACTACGCTTCTCAAACCATAACATCGTATGAGATTAGCTAGGATTGACGACCCTAGAATGGATCATGTTTGGGAATTATACAAGGAGGTACCTTAGTTTCCCAATCTTCTTGGTTGAAATGGATTAATAAAAACTTGGTAATCATGATCATCATGCACCGCATGTGCTTTGTAGATGTGGCGCACTAAGGGAGTAGCATTCGCGAACGTAAGATGATGTCGCTTGAGGTGGTTTGGCAAGGGCATACGACATCATGTCATATCATTTTGCATTTAACAAGAGTAATTAGAAATGTTTGATTTGTCTTTGCGTTATCATTCTTGCTTGATTGATTTGATAACATGTTAACCTATGCTTTATTGTTCCCTTGAGTTAGCTACTCACTCCCACGTTACGGGACGGTGTTTGCAACACCCACCGGACTCTGTCACGAGTGTAGATGGCGCCTCTGTTCGGGGAGACGGAGCTAGACTATGAGGAGGATCGGGAGGAGTTCTCCTTTATGCGGTACTCGACGGCTACGCTTAGGCGGTGCATCGCGGGATTCTGGGGCCTCTTTGAGGATTGTATTTTGATCTTTTTTTTTTTGACTTAGAGACATTACATGTATATTGGTACTCGGTTAGTACTCATACTCTGGAGTTCACAAAATTTTGATACTTTACATATTTGAATATAAAATTTTAGTCTTCCGCTTGCCTTTATACAAATGAAGCTGGAGTATGAATTCTTGTTTTGGTATAATCTCATTCATGTTTATTGCGCTAACTCGGACAACATTTAACCATCATTGTGTATGTTGCATAAGTGATGCGTTGGAACTCGGGAGTTGAGTTCATACTCGACCCCGATTTTCGAGGCGTTACAAGTTGGTATCAAAGCATGATTTTGATTAAACCGGACTGAGTTATGTCCCCACTACGTACTGTTGACGCATTTCACTTAGGAGGGTGCGCAAAAATCTAGCTTGATCTAGGGTCTCCCGATTTCGCCGTTCGGCGAGATTCGCTACACACGGACGGTTTGATCGAGTGCGTACTCGATCCCGACCACACTTATGGACCCCAAGTCACTCCTAGGCCGTCTATTGACGTGTCAGTCACAATTACCAAAAATAAGTCGTTAAAAATCGGGAAAAACTAGATTATGTCGAGGACTTTCTGCGGAGCCCGGCCGTTTTGGCACAAAGCGAGTGCGTGGGCCCCCACGACTAATCCGTTAACATTTTGGACCAAGACGGGGTGCATTTGGCACCACGGGAGTCTGAGTGAACAAGACCGGACCCGGCGGCGGCGTGGCTCGGCCAAACCGTGCCCGCGGCGCCACCGCGGCTGCCGGCGGCGGACCGCGCCCCGTCGACTTTCAGGCCACGTTTCAAGCGTGGGGTGGTCGGTTTGGTCCCCCTACCCCATGGCACGTGCCATTTTGGCATTTGATTAGTATTTTAGGGGTGAAGCACTCATCTCTCTCATTTCCCCTCTTTTCACCCACCACCACCTCCATTTTCGATTTTCTTTGAAAACCCATCCCTCAAACCTTCAATCCCTCCATTTTCTTTCATAACTCACACACCACTACCTCCTACAACAGCCCTAGCCTCTCCCTTTCCCCATTTCCACAAGTTGGAGCTCTCATAACCCTCCTTGGAGCTCAAATTTGGGTAATATTCTAACCCATCTCATTTCCTTCTTGTTTCTTCTTCATTTCCTACCTCTAGAGCTTATTCCACACCTGTTGGATTGTTGGTTGTGGAAGGTAAAAGAGGTCGGCCCTTTGTTTCCATTTTGGACAAATTTCCATGGCTCTCCTTGGTGTGGTGGCCACCATTTTCTCCATTTCCTCCATCCTATCTCTCATGGGAAAGAGGAGGCCGCGGCCGATGTGGCCGGCCCAAGTAGGCCGGCCAGTTCAGAAGAAAATCGATGTTGGGGCGGCACAAGTACCGTGCGGGAGTTTAGGTCGAGCGAGACACGGATCGACCACCCGCGGGAATGCTTACCGATCGGCATGGAATATGGGCGCTTCGCGGGCCGTAAGGTTGTGTTTGAAGCTCGAGGTGGATGAGAGGATGTTTGGTCTACAGATGATGGACCACTTGGTGGATATCGGGTGGAATCATGTTTTTGAAGGCGAGTCCCCGCATGTGAGCACACGGTTCGTGCCTTCTACGCTCACATCATAGACTCATCGGTAGAGCCTCTTCGGTTCTTGTCTCTGTGAGGGGCATAAGGCGCACAATCACTTTGTGAATGAGGTGGCTCGAATCACAAAAATTCCGCTTGGTCAAGTGCATCCTAGTGATGACTTCTCTAGAAGCTGCGCGGGAAAGGGATCGCGCACGCGATTTCTCGTGGTGGTCGTAGGGTTACTTGGAAGCGAGGAAATTGTATTGCGGCGACAAAGATGTCGAAGACTTCCATTTGCTCCATCACATCTTCACATACAATGTATACCCACGGTGGGGTAACCGCACGGAATGTACTAGGGTGATGGTGGACTTTCTGTACAAGATGGGACTTTGGGAAAACATATGCTGCCCACATTCATCCTATCCCGGATAGTTAATGTTGTTCGTTACTGCCGGGAACGATCTTTCGCTCCCATTTGGCCGGCGATCTGCGGGATGGCTCGTGATGTAGGCTCTGATTGAATATGGAGGATCTTGCCGGTCAGGATCATAAATGAAGCGACACTCGGGAATATGAAGATCGGCCCCAACGGCGGCAAGCCGGACTCGACGAGTACGGAGATGAGTCGGATAGTGCGGTGAGGAGAGTGTTGACCTCCGGTGAGAGTGATGAGGAGCGCGGTGATGACATACGGGAGGAAGAACACGAGGCTCGGGACACGGAGGAGTGTTCACCCCCTGCGGCTCGGGAGCGGGGTGTGGATCGAGATGTATCGATGCGCGATTTGCCGTTTGAGGAGAGGCAAGCCGCCTGCGTGCAAGAGGTTGGACAAGTTCGGTGAGATTGGACGGAGTTGGTGAGCTGAGCTTGGTCAAGTTCGAACTAAACTTGAAGAGAATGAAGCCTACATGAAGAAGAATTTCAAGAAGATGTCCGTACGTTGAAGGCCATCTGTCTTTGTGCACGAGGATAAAATCTCCTCCTCCACCGCCTACTTCGGATGCTTAGTCATCCACATTGTAGTTTGTTGTGTTTGCTTTGGTTCGCGATAGGCGGTTTTTGTTTTCGTACGGATGTTGCATTAGGTAGTAGCATGTTTAGGTGTTTGATGTGTGGATGTATTGGCTATAATGTTATTTCCGTCATGATTCATGTAAACTCGTAGTCCATGTATTATGACAATTTTGAGTTAATGAAAAGCATATAGCCTCTTTTGTTTGATGATGTGTGGAATGCTAAAGCGCTTTATGATGTGTGTTATCTTTGTATCTCACCAATCTTTGTACCCTGTGTTGTGTAGGGTATGCCGCGACGATATACGCGGAGCACCGCACATCTTCGTCGGCGGCTCCATGGACCGGACACCTTCTAGTAGTGGTGGTCTGGGGCCGTGGGTTGGGTTCCGATCGGCCCCCTGGTCTGGCGGTGGGTTGCCACCATACACGCCCGGTCCGTGAGCGATTCGGCCATCATCGTCGCGCGAGTATGACTCCCGGTGCTGCTCCGCCGGCCCGATAGGTTTGAGCGGTGATGATGATGCATCGGCGGCGGTGCGGCGACGGCAGATGCGGCGGCGGCGGCGGGAGATACGGCGGCGGCGGCATCGGCGGCTTATGGCCACTATCGGCGAGGCCTTGTCCGTGGTGGTAGTGCGACTCCACTGCGACATCTACATGTCCGATGAGCGTGCGGGCCTCTGCTCGGGTTGAGGATGTGCCTCTGCCCCCATCCGTCGCACCTCCTCTTGGAGAGGTCGGTACACGCGGCCTACTCGGCGATTCCGGCGCTTGAGGCCTCCCTCGTTTATGGGTTCTCACGGACCAGGAGGCGGAGTTACGGTTAGACCGCATCTCCAAGATGCTACGGATGCTTCACATTCGGAGCGGAGCGGTAGGCGGCCGCCTTCATGTTTGAGAGGCGAGCTTATGGTGGGACGGCGTCTTTGCTGCTGTCGCGGTAGACTTCGTGTGGACTGGGAGGCTTTCGAGTCTCGGTTCCACGAAAAGTACTACCGCGGACTTATCGGCACGGCGGGAGGAAGAGTTTTGCGCCTCGGGCGGGGAGGCATGACTATCACGAGTACGAGCACCGCTTCAGGGAGTTGGGCCGCTTTGTCCCAGGCTATACTAGTGGACGAGCGGATGCGGATGCGTCGATTTTCTTTGGGTTTGCGGCCGGAGATTCGGTCGAGGATATCTTGCCACGGTATTCCTACGTATGCGGCGTTGGTCCACATGTCTATGACGGCCGAGCGGGATGTGGACCGTACGGCCGGATCACGGGGCACTATGGTTGCGAGCCGCGACGGGATGTACGGAGCGAGGCCTATTTTAGGCAAGAGGCCTCGGCGATTCTCCCCCGGGGCCGCGGTGCCGGCTATTCCTATGAGACGCCGTTGGTGACACGCACGTTTTGCGGGAAACTGGACACCTGTGAGAGCGCTTCTCACGCATGAGGGCTAGCGGATTTGCGCCACCGCGAGGGTGGGTCGCTCTTATCCACGGGCCATATCGGCTCGCCGCTACTGGGCCGTTCTGCACATCCTTCATTCCAGGCCTCCGTCTGGTCCTTCGGGCCGCCACGGCGACCCTTGGCTCCACAGGCCGAACCGACGACGGGGCTCGCGTTCATACTCTCGTGGTGAGGCACACGAGACGTCGGTTCCGGCTCGACGGCTTTCGAGGGTACGGCTCTTATTCACGACACTCCCGTCTCTTTGTTGGTGGACACGGGTCCACTACCTCTATTATTTCTGTGGGGCGGTGAAACGCCTATCTTTGCATACGATTCCCACTAAGGGAATGAGACTCACTACGACCACAGGGACACATTCGGATGTCACACGGTTATGTGAGGGTTGCTCGGTAGTTTTGGGTAGCGACACGGTGCTCGTCGACCTCATTGTTTGCTCATTTGTGGCACTACGATGTTATCTGGGTATGGATTGGCTCACCGGGATGAGGCGGAGATAGGTGCGATACTCGGATCGTGACGGCCTATGGACTGACGGTGCGGCTTTCACGTTCCGGTGCGGGTCGATTGGCCTGTCGAGTTGATTGTTATCTTTGCTTTGCTTGTGCCGGACCGATGGTCCGGTAGATAGTACGCCGGTGGTTCGAGACTTCGCGGGCGTGTTTGAGACTATCCGGGTTTACCTCCTCGGCGTGAGATTGATTTTACGATAGATCTTACGCTGGTGCGACGCCCATCTCGTTGCCTACTTATCGTATGCCTCCATGTGAGATGGAGGGCTGCGGACACGGATTGACGTGCTTGTAGAGAGAGGTTTTATTCGACCTAGTGTGTCTCCTTGGGGAGCACTGTGTTGTTCGTGAAGAAGAAGGACGGGTCCCTACGGTTGTGTATTGATTACCGTAGGTTGAACAGTCACGGTGAAGAACAAGTATCCTTTGCCCGAGGATTGACGATTTGTTCGATCGGTTGAGAGGGCGAAGTATTTCTCGAAGATTGACCTCCGGTCGAGGTTACCACCGGTGCGCGTGAGAGAGGAGGACGTGCGAAGACACGGCCTTCGGGACGTGCTTTGGGCACTACGAGTTCTTAGTGATGTCGTTCGGTCGACGAACGCACCGGCCCGTGTTCATGGATCGATGAGCAGGGTATTTCGGCCCTTCCTCTACCGATTCGTCATCGTCTTTATCGATGACATTTTGATATCTCCACGAGTCGGGAGGAGCACGAGGAGCACTTGCGAGCGGTATTGGAGACACTAAAGAAGAACCGGTTGTTTGCGCAATACAAGAAGTGCGACTTTGGCGGGAGGAAGTCAAGTTCTGGGACATGTAGTGTCCAAGGATGGGATAGCAGTGGACCTTGCTAAGGTAGGCTGCGGTTCGGGATTAGCGGCGGCACTGAATCGGTTCTTGAGGTGAGGAGTTTCCTTGGCACAGGGGCTACTACGGACGTTTCATTCGGGATTTCTCGAAGATAGCCGGGCCATTGTCTCGGTGACTCGGAAGGACTGAAGTTCGCTGGAATGAGAAGGCGGAGGCGGCACTTTTAAGGAGGTGAAGGACAAGTTGACGTCCGCCCCTGTGCTAGTATTGCCGGAGCAAGGGGTGAAATACACGGTGTATCTTGACGCGCGTCTCGCGTTGGTTTGGGTTGTGTCTTTGATGCGAGAAAGATAGGGTAATATCGTATGCCTCGAGACAATTAAGGAAGCACGAGGAGAATTACCTACACATGACACAGAGTTGGCGGTGTCATCTTTGCATTGAAGCTCTGGAGACATTACCTCTATGGTGAGGAGTTCGAGCTTTTCTGCGACCACAAGAGCCTTAAATACATATTCACTTGTGAGATTTGAATATGAGACAGTGTAGATGGATGGAGACCTTGAAGGACTTCAAGTTCGAGGTTTCCTACCATCTGGCAAGGCGAACCTTGTGGCAGGACGCGTTGAGCCGCAAGAAGGCGATTGCATTTGCGGCACCGGCGATGATAGCCGAGTGGGATATGGTAGAGTTTGTGCGGGACTTCGGCGGAGACTCACTTGTCGAGGAGCCATTTGAGTGTGTTGCGCACATTCGGGTGCGGCCACTTATCGACGACAGGATTGTTGAGGCCCGGGAGGGCGACATACGGTGTCCCGAGCTTTGAGAGCGAGGCTAGCGGACATTTGTGGACTCGAGTGGAGAGTTGGATCGATGGGGGTTTACGGTTCGTGGCGCTATGTGTTCGGATGTGCACGACTTGAGACGCGAGCTTCTCGAGTCCGCCCATAGTCGAAGTTTGCGATGCATCTGGTAGCACGAAGATGTACCGGGATATGAGACGGACGTATTGGTGGGACAACATGAAGGCCCACATTCTTTGAGTTTGTGTCTCGGTGTCGACATGCCGGCGGGTCAAGGCGGAACATCGCCGACCTCTGGGTTGCTTCGGCCCATGCCTATAGCGGAGTGGAAGTGGGACTTCATCTCCATGGACTTCATATCGGGGTTGCCGAGAAGACGAGGAAGGGGCACGATTCCATTTGGGTGATTGTGGACCGGTTGACTAAATCGGCCCATTTCCTCCCTATCGAGTTACGAACTCCGCATGACGAGGTGGCTGGGTGTACATCGGGGAGATCGTCCGTCTGCACGGGGTTCCTTTAGAGATTGTGTCGGACGGAGACACGCGGTTCACATCCATCTTGGACTCGTATCCGGAGGCGATGGGTGTGAAGTTGAAGTTCGATCGGCGTTTCATCCTCGGGACCGATGGGCGGACGGAGCGAGTGAATCGGTCTGGAGGATATGTTGCGGCGTGTGTGTTGGACTTGAGGACGGTTGGGACATTTGTCTTCCGTATGCGAGTTCGCCTACAATAACGGCTTCCGGGCGACGATTGGCATGGCGCCATATGAGGCTCTATATGGTCGACCTTGTAGGGCACTGCTTGTTGGGCGAGAGGTTGGAGAGCGTAGCTGATTGGCCGGAGTTGGTTCGGGCGACTACGAGAGAAGGTAGACATTATCGGGCGTCGATTACTCACGGCGCGGAGCGAGACGGAAGAGTTACGCCGATACGAGGCGGCGGCCGTGGAGTTCGAGGTCGGTGATCATGTGTTCCTTCGGGTTTCCCCTATGAAGGGAGTCCTTCGGTTTGGGAAGAAGGAAACTCACTGCAGAGGTTTATCGGTCCATTTCGAGATCTTGGATCGAGTGGGTGATGTGGCGTATCGTCTCGCCTTGCCTACACCGCTTGCTTCCGTGCACAACGTATTTCATGTATCTATCTTTGAAGAAGTACGTTCACGATCCTTCGCATATCATCGGATGGGAGCGGTGCGGTTGAGCGAGGATGCTACATATGAGTTGCGCCCGACGCGCATTCTTGACAGGAAGGAGCAGTCTTGCGTAGCAAGGTCATCCGCTTGTGAAGGTGCTTTGGACACATCATTCGAGGAGGAAGCTACGGGAGGCGAGGCCGAAGTCGGGAAGAACTACCCTCGGATTCTCGAGGAGTACGACGGTATAAATTTCGAGGACGAAATTTTTTGTTTAAGGGGGTAGATTGTAACGACACGAAAAATTCCGTACATTGGGTCGAGTACCACCTCGACGAGAAATCACATAGGATTAAATCCTTTAGAAATTTAACAAAGTTAACTAAGTATTAAACTCGTTAGCTATGAAATCCATTAGGATCGCTTTAAATACGATCTGCAAGACCCAAAACTTGCGAGAATCATTGTGCTAGGTTACCCTAAAGTTTAGAACCAAACTCATTTCCGTCGCTCTCGGGAATGAAACGAAACTTCGTATTAGGTCTAGATCGCACATCGGGATGCCGATTAACCCGAAGTTAAGGAACTAGGACCGCCCCTTGGGCTTAACAATCATCTCAAAAATCGGCCTTATCAGACATTCCACGGCCATTCGTTTCGAATCGGAGCGAGGAAGTGTGAAAAACACTATTCACAAGCCGAAATAAATATCGGAATAGTGATCGGCATCGTTCGTTGACGCGTCGGTATTAAGCAACGACCGTCGAATCGGACCAAATTACACCCTCGGATTAAGAAAAATTTCGGGAACATTTACATGTACTTGGAATTTCGATCGTGGCCCACCGACCGTCGGGCGAAAGTGGTCGCCACGTGCGATCTGCGTATCCGAATGAGTCAAAACGTAATCCCACGTAGATCCATTGGTGGTGAGCTTAAGTCGACGTTTGGTTCAAAGGGCCACGGAGAACTACCCTTTTGAGCGGAAAAGCGGCGAAAAACCTATATAGGCGTACCCTATGAACATAAGGCCGTTTCGTAATGTTTGAGGCTATAAAAGGGGCTTAGAGCAGCCCCTCTCACAGCCATACGAATTTTGGTGTAAACCCTAGAGAGAGAGAGAGAAAAAGAGAGAAGGACTTGGAGATCGTTTCGATCTTCCTCCTCTTACTGCTGGCTTGCTACACGGCCTACACCGCCTTGTTCTCGGCGTTCTCCCGGTGTTTTCCGCCTCATTTGAAGGTAAGAAAACCTAACCCTAGGTCGATTTGAGGTGGAATTGAGGTAGGGTGTATCGACTAACCGATTCCGCTCTTTAGGCTAGAAATCGGCCGTCGACGGAAGATCCATCACCCTTGCTTGATTTATTCCGTTTCCAAAGGCAAAGGTGAGGACTTTAAGTGTATAAGTTACGGTTTTCAACGCTTTCAATGTCGGGTAATGGTAGATTCATGATCGCTTGCAATTGCACATGTACAAAGTGCTTTAGTTTCTGTTTTGATTAGCGGTGTGAAATATGGAATTTCACATATTCTAGGTATACGTAGAAATACCGTATACGTATTTTTTTGGATAATTGCTTGACATGTTTATTTAATGTTTAATTATATAACATATGAATAAAATACTAGTTTGGCGAAAGAGATCGCCAAAATATATGTTCCTTTGTAAATGTGCCGTATGTTGAAAATACGTATTGTAGAAATACCGTATACGTATTTCTTTTGGAATAATGTTTGACATATGTATTTAATGTATGATTATACAATACATGATTAAAATACTAGCTTGGCGAAAGGAATCGCGAAACCGATGTTCCTTTGTAAACACTATGTATGTCGAAATTGGGTATACGTGAAAGTACCCTATACGTATAAAATTTGCTGATGTGTTTGCTATGTTTATTTGTTTGTATGAATAGGATGTATATGTATAAAATACTAGCTCGGTAAAGGGACAACCCTAGTACACCCTTCTCTAGCATACGTCATGTATGTTGAAGTAGTGTATTCAAGTGTTGGTGAAATCACTTGCGAGGGTAAGTGTTTAAGTGTTAGAACCTTAGTTAGGTCTTTGAGATGGGATTCTCCGCTACCTTAGAGTCACATATGACACTCTCCACGTGGTTGTTCACTCTAACCACTCACCTATGAATTCTAAGTAATTGTATCCCTATGTGTTTAGTGCTTTATAACATGTCTTACAACATGCTTTACAACATGCCTTATAACATGCTATACTTCATGCCTTATAATACATGCTCTACTTCATGCTTTACGTTATGCTCTACCACTGATTGAGTTTGGGACTATGCCTATAGTCCACACATTCGGTACCAGACTTATTGTTGTGGTGAGATTCATATCGCCACGATGGACGTGTCAGCGGCCGAGTCGTACTTCGGTTGGCGATAGTGGTTGGCCACACGGAGTGCTTTTGCGCTCCATATCGCTCAACTTGTGGTGCGCTCGAGCTAGTCGTGCTCGTCAAGCAAACCGATATGTGTATATGTATGTTCACCATGTTTGGTCGCTCTTTGCTTGAACCTAGGGTACCAAACTTACCGGTCAGCGATCCAGTTAACCATGGTACCTCGATCCGCTAAGACGCATGAGCCGGACATGGTGGTATGGGACACCGTGGTCGAGCTGTCGGCCTCTGTTGGGGTCATGTGCCTCCCGTAGTGACCATTGCGCAACCAACCTCGTGAGCCGATTATGGTGGTATGGGACACTATATTAATCTGTCGATATTTACGGCGAGAGCCGAGCACGGTGAGACCTGTGCTCGTGCTGACGGGCGACGAGTCCTCCGTAGTATCTTCGAGTACTCCAAGTGTCTGTGATTGGCGACGAGTCTTTCACAGTAACTAGAGTATGAGTTGAGCCGAGTACGGTGAGACCTGTACTTGAGCTGACGGCTAGTGATTGAGCAGTACGGTGAGATATGTACTTGAGTGACGGCCGGACAATGGAGCCGCATACGGTGAGATGTATCCGCGGTGACGGGTGACGAGCCCTTTGCGATGCCTTCACTACGCTTCTCAAACCATAACATCGTATGAGATTAGCTAGGATTGACGACCCTAGAATGGATCATGTTTGGGAATTATACAAGGGAGGTACCTTAGTTTCCCAATCTTCTTTGGTTGAAATGGATTAATAAAAACTTGGTAATCATGATCATCATGCACCGCATGTGCTTTGTAGATGTGGCGCACTAAGGGAGTAGCATTCGCGAACGTAAGATGATGTCGCTTGAGGGTGGTTTGGCAAGGGCATACTGACATCATGTCATATCATTTTGCATTTAACAAGAGTAATTAGAAATGTTTGATTTGTCTTTGCGTTATCATTCTTGCTTGATTGATTTGATAACATGTTAACCTATGCTTTATTGTTCCACTTGAGTTAGCTACTCACTCCCACGTTACGGGACGGTGTTTGCAACACCCACCGGACTCTGTCCGCAGTGTAGATGGCGCCCTGCATTCGGGAGACGGAGCTAGACTATGAGGAGGATCGGGAGGAGTTCTCCTTTATGCAGTACTCGACGGCTACGCTTAGGCCAGGCATCATCGGGATTTACAGGGCCTCTTTGAGGATTGTATTTTGATCTTTTTTTTTTGACTTAGAGACATTACATGTATATTGGTACTCAGTTAGTACTCATACTCTGGAGTTCACAAAATTTTGATACTTTACATAGTTTGAATATAAAATTTTAGTCTTCCGCTTGCCTTTATACAAATGAACTGGAGTATGAATTACTGTTTTGGTATAATCTCATTCATGTTTATTGCGCTAACTCAGACAACATTTAACCATCATTGTGTATGTTGCATAAGTGATGCGTTGGAACTCGGGAGTTGAGTTCATACTCGACCCCCGATTTTCAGGGCGTTACACAGGGGGTTCCCCAACCCCCTAAACACCATCGGCCTAACCGGCCCGCCTGGCCGAGCCTGCTAACTGGTGAGGCCTCGCCGACCTGGCAAGGGCCTCGCCACTCTCTGGAGTGATTGGCGATGCCTCACCATTTGGGCGAGGTCTTCGTGACCCCTAGGTCCCAAAAAGATGTGGGGCACACCCTGGGTCCCCTTGTAAGTGCTCCGTTTGGCCCTCGACTCCATTTGAGGCATTTTCAAGGCCAATTTGCAAACCGGAATGAATTTATATGATATGTAGCATATGATTTTGGGGTAGGAGGTGCTAATATATCCAAATAACTCATTTATTTGGTTAGATTCCAAAAGGTTAAGGGTCAAAACCCATTTTATCCATTTATTTCCTATTTATAGTAAGTTTTAGTTTCAGTATTGTTCTTCATCATTTATACCCTAGGATTGCTGTGTATTATGAATGTGCTTAAAAGAAAAGAAGCATACAGTGGTGGAGGGTGAGATTTTGAAGGAATTGGATAAAAAGGGGTTTTAGGCTTTGAGATTAAGTGTAAGGTGTTGTGGTTAACCCACAACCTAAGGACATTCATTTCTAGGGAACGATTCAAACCCGTCTACTGGCGGCCTAGAAGTGATTCGGGATCGTTTCACGTGATCATGGGTGTGTACGGGCCCAATCTCAGCGGTCGATTTTGGTCAGTTTCGCCGTTCGGCGAAGTTGGAAAATTCTAAGTCGGTTTCTACGTTTCGTCGCTCCCTCCTAAGTCAGAGTGCGTCAGAGTGCGTTATGTTACCATAACCCAGGCTCGGTTAAATCCAAATCATGCTTTGATACCATTTTATAATGCCTTGAAAATCGGGGGTCGAGTAAAGCTCAGTTCCCGAGTTCCAGCGCATCACTTATGCAACATAGATAATGATGATTATGATGAGAGAATTGAAACATGAATGGGATTTTACCAAAACAGCATATCATACTCCAGAGACAGTTAATTTGTATACGGAAGACTGTGATAGATGTATAGAAGATATATACTATGGTAAGTCTCCAGAGTATGATAATGTTGCCAGGTTAATGAATTACAAGTACAATTTTAAAATATACCAAAGGTGTAGTGTCATCTAGTCAACATCCCTGTAACCCTGACTCACATGAAGCCACCAGAAAATAACATATAAAAGGAAGCATCCTCGTTAGCACAAAGTTCGGTTCGGCCTCAGGAGTAGCGTCGCCATCTGCAATCAGACAAAGTCTAGTGGGTGTCCGAAACACTGTCCCGTAAGGTGGGAGTGAGTGATCAACTCAGTGGAACAGTAAAGCATATGTTAACATGTTATCAAAATAGTCAAGTAGTAATCATAAATCAGTACAATCAACAATCCTAAGTACTCTTGTTAATGCAAGTATGAAATGCTGTCATGATGCATGCCCTCGCCAACATACTCCCTCATGCGACACCATCTTACGTCCACGACATGCTTTCACCCTCAGTGCTCCACATCTTCCAGGCACATCAAGTGCGATATGAACATGATTACTGAGTTGTTATTAGTCCTTTTCATATAGCACTATTGGGAAACTAAGGTACCTCCCTT
Organism: Magnolia changhungtana; assembly: GCA_030180095.1. NCBI lineage: Eukaryota > Viridiplantae > Streptophyta > Magnoliopsida > Magnoliales > Magnoliaceae > Magnolia > Magnolia changhungtana. The sequence continues at coordinate 1,137,972 of JASAUF010000160.1, forward strand.
ATATCATTCCCAAACAATGATCCATTCTAGGGTCGTCAGTCCTAGATACTCTCATACGATGATGCAGTTCTAGGTCACTGTAAAGGGCTGCCAGGGCTGTTACACGGAATTGTTACACCACTCCCCCATCACCTTATCAATACAGGCCTAGTTTAACTCTATTTACTACGGGAAGGCTCGTCGCCTCACTGTAGATTCAGAGTATGCTCGAGGTCACTACACCGGAATGCGGTCGGCCTGGGGTCGTCAGGTACATTACACGGAATCGTTACACCACTCCCCCATCACCCATCAAAATAATGTAGACCGACAGCTCGAATATAGCCCTGACAACTCGAATACAACCCAGTGTAGGCCGACAGTGTAGGCCGATGGCTCGAATACAACCCAGACTAGTTTATACTCTATTTACTATGGGAAGGATTGTCGCCTCGCTATAGATTCAGAGTATGCTCGAGGTCACTACACCGGGTACGGTCAGGGCTGCCAGGGCTCTTACACGAAATTGTTACACCACTCCCCCATCACCCATCAAAACAGTGTAGGCCGACAGCTCGAATACAGTGTCCCATACCACCGTATTCGGCTCACGAGTCTGGGTTACTCACTGGTCACTATGGGGAGGCACATCGCCCCAGCGTAGGTCGACAGCTTGGCCACGGTGTCCCACACCACCATGCTCGGCTCATGAGTCTTAGCGGACTGAGGTACCAAGGTTAACGGGGTTGCACTAGAAAGTTCGGTACCTTAGGTTCAAGCGGTAGCGTCCAAATATGGTGAACATACATTAGACAGATCGGGTTACTTGAGGAGCTTGGTTAGCTCGAGCGCACAACAAGTTGAACGATATGATGTGCATAAGCACTTCGCGTGGCCAACCACTATTGCCAACCGAAGTACGACTTGGGTTCGCCGAACACATCTCACGTGGCGAATGAATCTCAGCCATGAATTCAATCCCATTATTGATTGCCTGGACTATACAATAGCCTCAATCACATTCAATTACGGAACAGTTAAAGCAGTAATGGATCAAGATTTCAAATCATATAATCAAATATCCAATATTGTCCGCTTAGGGCTGCTAGGGCTGTTACACGGAATCGTTACACCACTCCCCCATCACCCTTCACGGATTTTATGGAATACAACTTAAACATGTGAAGTAGTTAGAGCAGAATTAAATAAACAAGTAATTCAAACATATTAACGAGCAGGTTATAAAACACAATGCAAGCAAGAAATCCAAACACATACGTTTCATAAACCAGTAAGTGATTAAACTAAACACTTACATGAAGGAAATTATACACATCACTAAGGTAGTTAAGAATCCTATCTCAACACCATTATACATTACAATTTACTAACTACTACTCATTCAGACATTTCAACAAACACTTTAGACTATATACATCAGCATACATGACGTATGTTGATCACATAAGTATTAGGCCAAATCCTTTCACTAGGGAGCTACCTCATTTATAACACGCGTGCACCCACGATGGATAGTCATGGCAAGTAGGAATCCAAGTTCCATATTCATTCAGTCATTTCCACAAACACTTGGGCTACACATTTTAACATATATAGTGTATATTGGTCGTGGCATGATTTAGGGCAAATCCTTTTGTCAAAGGGGTATCACCTATACAGCAATTATATATCCATGACAATTAGTCATGGGAAGCACGAATGTGAATTCTAAACTCGTTTGGTCATTCTCACAAACACTTAGAACACACTCTTTTAATATAACGTATATTAGCAAAAACATGTATTAGGGCGAATCCTTTCACCGAGTGAGTATTATACATATATATATAGCATGTCCATACAGTAATTAATCATGGCTAACATACTTTCTGTATACGGTATTTTCTACAATTATACAGAATACACAATATACCATAATTTGTATACGCAATCGAAACGCAAAACGAACATCGGTTTGTGCATGTACAATCACACTTAGATCATGAATCTATCATTATCTAACATTGAAAGCGTTGAAAACCATAACCTATATATCTAAAGTCCGGACCTTACACTGTAGAAGCGCAATGAACTCAATAGATTTGCTAAGCTTCTGTCTACGGTGATGTGGCAACCTATAACATGCTTTAGGTTAGTTATTTCATAACTTACAACTATCGAAACCCTAAAATAGATTAGGGTTAGGGTTTCTTACCTAGAAACGAAGTCGAAATCGTCGGAAAAACGATTAGAAAGGGATGGTTAAGCTTGTATAGTGGCAGGGTAGAGTGGCAGGGAGATGCTCCCACTTCTCTCACACTTTGTCTCTTTTCTCTCTTCTCTCTCCTAGGTTTTTCTCAAATTCGTATGGGATGAGAGAGTGAGGGTTTTATGTCCTTATATAGGCTAAAACATAACCAAAATAGACCCAGGGTCAAGGTATAATTAGGTTATATCCAAAGTGAGTCCATTTCGATCCAACAGAGCACTTCTGGAGGCCCCTTTTCTGTGCGCGGTCGAACTTAAGTTCACCAACCTTGGATCTAGGCAGAGTTAAGTTTTTATTCCAGTCGGATTCTCAGATCATGTGTGGCGGACCAATTTCAGTTCAACGGTCACTGAAACTTGATCGGGGATTTCAAGTACACTGCCATGTATATGAAATTTCTCCTGATCCGAGGGTGTATTTGGGTAAGATTCTGACGGTCTGATTGCTTATATCAAGCCCGCAAGTGGCATGTCTCAAATTACTTAAATGAGATTTGATTTCTAAAGAAATCTACGTTTTCTCACACTCTTCACTCTAGGCTCAAGCGAATAGTCGTGGGACACTATTTGGATTTGATTTTCGATATAGTTGTCAAACCCAGTAAGGCGGTCCTAACCGTTTAACTTCACGTTAATCGGACTTTCGATGTGCGGTCCAGATATGATACCGAGTTTCGTGATGCTCCATAGAGCAGCCGGGTAATGAGATTGATCTTAGATTTTAGGGTAACCTAGCGTCATTGATTCTACAAGTTTTGGGTCTTGTAGATCGTGTTTAAAGTAGATCAAGCGGATTTCGTAGCTAATCTAGTTTAACACTTGGTTACTTTTGAAGGATAAGGTAGTGAAAGGTGAGATTTGTGAAGGAAAAGGGTTAAAAAGCGATTTTAGACTGTGGGATTGAGTTCCGACAAGTTAATAAGGTGTTAGGATCGACCCATTGCCTAAGTATGTCTAATTCCAGGTTGGCAAAAATCCGGGATGTTACAATATATCATACTTGACACAAGCATGAATGAGAGTTGATACTAAAGAATTAGATTTAGAAATGTACCTCAAGGAACCAATCGTAGTGTGATCCGATTTTGATGTGTTGGAATGGTGGAAGATGAGGGTTAGTGAATCAAAGTATCCTACATTATCTGTGATGACACAGGACATATTATCAATACTAATTTCAACAGTAGCATTAGAATCTGCATTCAGCACAGGGAGCAGGGTTGTGAGTAAGTATCAAAGCTCACTTTTGCCAAATATAGTTGAAGTGTTGATTTGTATGCAAGATTGGTTGCACCCGATATGGGGAGGAGATATGAATGATAATGATGAAGAAGAGGAAATTGAGATTCATGACGAGTCTCTACCTACAGATCAGTAATTATTTTCGGTTTTTGAATTTTTTTGGTTGAATGTTGAATGATCTGTAATATTATTTTACTGCAACTGCAAACACGAAAGTGTTGGTCCTTTTAGAATGTGGTTTGGAAGACTTTTAATCTTTGATATTTATTTACATATGCCTGTTAATTTGCTTTTATTTTTGAATTTTGATACATTTATATTATTTTCTTTTGTGCCTATATCAAGTTCAATTTATTTATCAATATTCTGATTTTTTTTTATTAAAAATTGAATGTAGATATGTCGTCATCTGAGCCATCGACAAACATTTGGGACTATGCTTCCCTAGTTGAATTACCACCAAGGTCTGGAAAAATAAAGATTAAGTGTGGTTTGTGTGGTGCAAATTTTGTGAACAAGACTAATCGCTTTCGCTTACACTTGTCATGTCAAGGTGGTGATGCAAAACCATGCCCCAATGCCATTAAGGATGTCCAAATTCTTTTTCAAGCTCTGTTAGATTCGAATAGAAAACCTTCCACTCCATCCAAACCTTCTGCTTCTGGATCTAGTACACAAATGACATCCACAAAAGATGCAGAGGAGGAAGTCAGATTAAAAGCTTTGGAGGAAGAACAATTCCAACTCGCCTTAAAATGCAGTATGGAAGATGTTTCTAGAATTTAGCGATATTCGAGTCAAAGCCAATACGATGTTGAAGCAGGGTCAAGTTACTCGAGTACGACAAACAAGAAGAAAAAGAGTAACAAATTCAAATTCCTGACTCGTCTCAATGAATTTTATAGGGCATTGGGTACTACATACAACTCTTCACATAAAGCAAGTTTGAAAATTCTAGCTCAAAGTGTAGAAGAGCACGAAGGAAAAATCTCTTCGCCTTCTGACTCAGAGGAAGTAAACCAATTTGTATATGAAAAAATAGATAGCAGTTCCGATGGATCAGATGACAATACAGGAAGGCACTCCTCTTATGGAGGTTATTAGTTATAAATTGTCATTTTGAATAATGTAATGTAAATATGTTAATATAATTATCGAAGTTTTTTAATCATAAATTATGTGCATTTTATATATTTTATTGTTTAGTTTAACTTCGAATTCTAATTGACTCGAACTCGCCTCGAAAACTCGCACTCTACTCAACTTGATTTCTGCTTGTACTCGAACTCGCCTCGAAAACTCGAACTCGACTCGACTCGTTTACTATTCGTACTCGGGCGAGTAGAGTACGAGCAAGGAGTCCATGCTCATTGGCCGAATAAAGCCGAGTATGAGCAGCACTCAGGCGTTAAGAGCCGAGTACGAGTAGGGTGATACTCGACTTGACTCGACTCGTGTATAACTCTAGTTGCACGTGCAGCAACAGCTGACATCGGCTCCTAGCCCGGGCCCCACCTTCAAATCAGATGGACGGTGGGTACTCATGATGGATAGACGACTGGAATATAATACATGCCACATAATGGGGCCCACCTAGCTGATGACGTGCAGCACCCCAGCAGCTGTATAGTTGGGGGTTACGACGAGACCAAACCACCGTCCAGATGGATGATCTGGATGGACGGCATAATGCATATATCACCGAGGGATCCCACGGAACTCCCTGACGTCAATGGGGATGGTGACGTACTCCAGCTATTCGACCAGCAGGTGGGTCCCACATGGGGCCCACCATGTACGAATATGTATATATTCATATGAATATTACATATTATAATATTATATTATATTACTAAATAATATTGCTTTAAAGGGAGGGTTCCACCGTCCAACCCTCGACGCCTGGACGTGTGGGTGGATACTCACAAAATCAAGGTGGGTCCACATGTGTGGCTCACCACAACTTTAGATGAAGTTGATATTTACGTTGCCTCTACAGATGGTTGGACAGTATGGATATAATAAATAATTCATGGTGGGTCCACATCAGCGTGGCCCGCCGCTTGGATCAAACTGATAGTAATGTTTTTCCTCCATCCAGGTCCGTTTGGGAAGGACGGTGAGGATAACACATCATGGTGGGATTTCCACCGTCTATGGTGTGGATCTAATCCATTCTTCAAGGTGGGCCGCAATAGAAAAGAAAATTAGAGAGAGAAAGAAAGAGAGAGACACGGTGAAGTGGAGGGACCCCGTCACTATGAGCCCCTCATATGATTATAACACATAAATCAAATTGGGTCCATCACAAGTGGGCCATTAAATTAAAAATCAATGGTGGATCACCCACCTATTGGCCTCCTTCTTGGTCCGATGAAACATCGAACTCCTTGGCTTTGACTTCAACAGAAGATGATGAAGTTTTGATGGTTGAGATGGGAGATGAGAGGGTAGGAAGTGGGCCACACTAAAGCTTCTCCAAGAGAGCTTGGGAAGCTCATACGTTGGAGCTTGGGTTGCTTGGGAGTGAAGAGAGAGAATGAGAGAGAGGGAGAGAAGTGATGGGATGAAAAGGTGATGGAGTGATGGGTGATGGGTGTAAGGAAGGGATGGGTGGAGAGAGAGAGAGAGAGTTGACTTTGGGAATGGGAGGGAGATGGGTTGCTTGTACTTGACTTGTACTTGTGATAGGGTGTGTACTTAGTTAAGGTAATTGATTGATTGATTAATTGATGTGACATGTTGTAGAAATTCTCTCAGAATTCGCACGTGCGGCATTTTCCTCAAACTGAACACCACCCCACATCTCCTGGCTTGGGTATCGGTTCGGTGCACGAGTCGCGGCGTTGAAACCGCAGTAACGGCGCTGTCGCAAGGGTACAAGTCTCATGTTGAGTCGACTCGAGTTGACAGCATGTGACTCAGGGTAGTGCGCAAATGTCGATTATAGGTTGCGGGTTGCCAGAATTCGACCGGGAGGATCGTGAAAGCCTACGGAATGGTACGGTCTAGGATACTGGTCTGACAACTTCCCCTCCTAATAAAAATTTTATCCTCAAAATTTATACTATCATCACAACTAAGCATAACTCATATTAGAGGGAAATCATCTCATTATGTAAAATAAAAAAACACAACCCTTGAATGCAGTCAATAATAAGGAGACGGGGATAACACTCGCAAATCTCAGCTTCTCACTCCCAAGGTTCCTCATCAGCACTACGATGAGTCCACTGATCCTCGGACCCCAGTTAGAAATAATCGAGACTGAAATACTATGAAGCCTCAGAATTTCATCAACGATTAGTCTAATAAGACGGTCCTAAGGCTCGGTCACGTGAATCATCAACGACTCCTTCTGACAACTGAGGGTCTTGCTGTGCTGCATAAAGTTTCCTTGGGTCTGCTGGGGAGGTGTGTGTCTTTTCTGTGGTCATCATTGTCACAGTTGCTGCTGGGGTTCCGATGGTAGGAGTTGTTGTCGCTGCTGCTGGTGCTGAAGGTGGGGACACTCCCGCCAACGGTGTCTCGTCTCGCCACACCCATGATAGACACCGGCGAACTGCCTCAGAGGTGGTACTACCGATGCTCGGATGGCTGGACAGCTGAATACGCTCATCTACTTCTAGAAGACGAGAGATATTGTGAAGGGCTATTAGATGATTGTTCACAATCCCAGGTGTAGGGTTGTGATTTAGTAATAACTCAGTGAGATCGAGTGTAAGGCCCGTATCCTAGATCGTACTGTTCCTTAGACTCCCGCGATCCTTCCCGATGAATTTCGGTGACTCGCGACCTATAGTAGCATTTGTGCGCGACCCTAAGTCGCATCCCGTATATCATAGTCGACTCGAACCGAGACTTGTACCCTAGCGACCGCGCCATCACCGCGGTTCTAATGCCGTGACTTGCTCACCGATGAGATACCCAGGCTAGGAGTTGTGGGACAACATTTATTTCAAGGAAAACACTGCACTTTCAAATCTTGATAGATCCCTAGAGAATCTCTACCACCTTTCAAATCAATCAATCAATCACAAGTCAAGTACAATACATCACTCACCCATACCTCTCTCTTCCCTAAAGTCAACACAACCCTTACCTCTCAAGTCAAGTACACCCATCACTCACCCATCACACCCATCCCTCTCTCTCCTTACATCTCCTCTCCTCTCTCTCTCATTTCTTTCTTCACTCCCAAGCAACCAAGAGAGAGCAATCATCCAAGCCCTTCCCAAGGAGAGAAATAGCCAAGAGTGGCCCACTTCCTATCCTCTCATCTCTCATCCTAGCCCTTCAATCTCCATCATCCTCCATCAAAGTTAAAGCCAAGGAACCAAGGATTCCAAGGATCTAAAGAAGAAGTGAAATCGGTGGGTGTTTTCGTAAGAGCAGATTTATGCTTTGATGTTGGGCCAAGCGGGGCCTACCGATCGATGGCAAGGATCTCACTTTGGATCCTAGGTGTGGCCGATGGCCCACCATGATTCATATATTCATCCCATGATGGAGCCATTCTTCATGGACCCCATCATAATGTTTATTTTCCTAGTATGAAAAGGTCATCTAGACCTTGCATTTTGGTGGAGAAGGGATCTCCATTGTTGATTTTGATTGGTGAGCCCACGTGTAATGGGACCCACTTGATGTATGTTGCAATGCATGGAAGGGAGGGCTCATATAGTGTCGGGGTCCCTCCAGCACATGCGCCTCTCTTTCTCTCTCTATTTTCCCTGATTTTATGGCCCACTTATGATGTATTTTATCCATATTGAGACCAAGTGGACCAAACTGGGGCCCACGTTGCAGCCACCTTGTTGCTTATTTGGGCAAGCCCTGTTGAAGGGAAAACATAAATATTAGTTTGGCTCAACGGTGGGCCACGTGTGCGTGGACCCTACTTGATGCATGCGATCATCCGGGCCTTCCATCTGCATCATGCAGCTAGATTGCTATCCAACAGCTGAAGGATGCCTGGACGCTGCCTGTTTTAAAATTTTTTAAAAATAAAGGAGGGTCAAATTCCATATATATATATTGATAGCTTCAGAGTAAGTAGATGAGCATAGGATAAACAAATCAATATAAATAAAAGTTTGCATTTACATTTTAAGTGTACAAGAGGTTACCCATAATGACTTACACAAACCAATGTCTCTAAAATTAGCAAATACAAGAATTACATGATTCGATGCATGAGAAATAGTAAAATGCAAGTAAATTTGAGTCGCAAGACCCCGCAACTTCTCGAGGTAGATACAGCCATGCAACCCTGGCACTAGTACTCGGCTCCTTATCAGCCTATACCTAAAAATCACTTAAGCCACCTGTGCTACTTGTATGGTTATATATTTGATGGATGAGTGGCCAACTCATTGTGAATTCTCCTTAAGATTACACACCACCGCATTAGGTAAGCATAGTTATAAAATAAAGTATACAAAATAATACATGATGCAGGCCTTATTAGATGCACGGATGAGTGAATGCAATCATCATCCCGAGGATTCTCATCTGTGCGGACAGTGGGCTCGTCACCCATGCAATCATCGACTTGGGAATGATCATCCAGTCGAACAAAATATGTACATCACATACGATAGCGATAGATGCTGATCTGTGCCAGCCAAACCATTATTAGTCCAGTTACAATCAGCCAATTTAAATAAGCTCAAGGTCACTGCGGAGGCTTATCACCAGCAAATGCCGATAGCTCGAGCATAGGTCGCATATCACCATCCCCATCTCATGAGACTACCACCTTAGGATGTTTAATGGAACCCCGTCGACCAGTGGCCAATCATATTATAATATATGGGGCTTACCATTGCATGATTGCACAGTATAAAACATCAAACCCATATAGGAAAATAATAGAACAAAGCCACATAAGGCGATATCAAAACAAGCCACATAGGGCAAATATCAAAATAAGCCACATAGGGCGAGTATCAAAACCATGCGATAAAAGTTTATCCTTGAAAACCACTTAGACTTGACAACCCTTGGATGGTCGAGCTGACTCGGGATAGCTCCCTCTCTTTCGTTCTTCTTTCTTCCCTCCTCATTTCTTTCTTTCTTTTACTCTCCTTCTCCTCTTCTTTCTTTCTTCCTTTCTTTCTTCTACCTCTCTGCTGGAAGTACAGCAATGGACGCCTGACCCGACTCAGGTGAGTCGAGTCGACTTGGAAGCTACACAACCCACCCGACTTCTCATTCTCTTTTCTTCCTCTCTCTCTCTCTCTCTCTTTAAAAACCCACGTCCAGCAATCAGGCTCAATCAACTCAGCCTAGCTTGACTCGACATCCACCTACAGCCTGCCCTGACTCGACAGTGAGTCAAGATAGCCAAACTTGACAAGTTTCAGCCAAATTAACCTAGTTGGCTGAGGGGATCCAGTCAACAGGGCTCCGTACAGCTGGACTCGTCTCAGGGGTGGCCCTACTCGGCGGACACAGCCCAACTCAGCTTGAGCTCGAGCGGGAGTGCGATAACAACCCATTCCCTCTCTCTTCTTCTTCTTCCACTCTCTTTCTTTCCCTTTTTTTTTCCTTTCTTTCTTTCTCCTCGGAGCTTCATGGAGCTTTGGAATCAATCATGGCTCGCCCAGCAAGATCTGACTTGATTCGGACGGTTGGTGCAGCAGAATGATGGTGAAGAAGACAGTAGCCATTAATGACATTTTCTCAACGGGGGCTTATTTCTCCATTTTCCTTCTTCTAAATCGTTTGTATGGACCGTATGGAGCTTGGAGGATAGATGGATCGAAGCTTCACAGCGGTTTTCTTGGTGGGTTCGCATGAAGAAGGAAACGACCTTTTTTTTCCTCAAGGGCGGTTGCAAGGAGAGGAGCAACGACCCTCATTGTTTATATTTTTTTTTCTCTTGAAGCCCTAAGCTTCCTGAGACCGTTGGATGGATGACAAAAGACCTAGATCTGATCTGGTAGAAACCACCTTTCAATACCGTGGGTAGGAATCGAAATCGGCTATTGGTTTTGTTTAAACGCCCTAAACCACGTTGCTTAGGTGGAGGGCCAAGATTTTCCAACCGTTGGATGACTGAGATTGAAGGGGACGTGCGCCTACAGATTGCCAGCTGTAGACACTAAAAATTTGGCGCCCATGTTGGTTTGGATGTTATGGATTTGTTGGTGGGGGTGATTAGGCTGATTTATGGATGTTGGAGTCGCCACTAGTCAATTAATCTCAGAATCCTGCTGTCGGCTAAAACCCGCGAAATACGTAAGGTTGGGAAATCCGAAGACTCTCCTACCTTAGATTAACTCCTGGTCTGCGATCCGGGACTCCGGATAAGGGACCTCGCTTATAAAGAGGGAAGGTGTTAGGCACCCTCTCTGCCCGTACAAATGTATGGTCTCTACTTAGTGTGGTAAAACAATCTCAAGGGATGATGGATGTTGTGGTCGAGATGGGACTAGGCACACACAGGGATTTCTGATGTAGCAAGATCCGAGGTTTCGACAAGCCACAGAGCATACGTTCAAGAATGTGTCTAGAAGGCGGATGTAATGATGCTCATACTAAAAAAATAAAATGGACTAGATTGCTAGAAATTTCTAATATGATAGGATCTGATGTATGGCAAGTCATAGATCATACGTTCACTAGAGATCTAAATAAGCAGGGGGGTTGAGAAGTGAATAGATATCATGATGAATGCTTGTATGTAAAATGAATGGATCTTTGACTTGATCTTGAGTAAGCTAAGACATGGACTAGACCATGATCAATCCGAGCTAGTCTTGGAGATTAGGGATGGTTGAGAAGGTAGGGAGTAGACTAAAGGGATAGCTAGAAAAATCTGGATTTTGGAGCTTCAGAGCTCCTCCTCACTCTCACTCTCTTCCTCTCTCTCTCCCTCCCTCTCTCTCACCTAGCTTTTGAAATGAGGAGTGGATGATGGAAATGTGAAGAGGAAAGGGCTATCTATAGCCTTCTCCAATGGTTTTATGGTAATTATAGGGTTTAGGAGGGGTAAAAGATGAGGTGGCAAGTTATGGTTGGTTGAGGAGAGGGGAATGTCATGTGGCGATCTCTCATTGGATCTTGGTATTGGTAAAATGGTAAATAGTGAAGGTCAGAGAGGTAATTTCTTGAGAAAGTTGACTTTTGGACGTTGGGACAACTGTCCACACGCGAGCCAAGAGTGGTGGTAATTGGAGTACCGCAGGCGGTAGTCCAACTACTGCCCAGGCAGCCCTTGGGTCGGGCTCGAGCGTGTGGGCTTTGCTTGATGCGCTGATTCGTCCGATGGTCTCTTTTTTAGATTTTTGGCTCGTCCCGGTGTATTTCTAGGTTGACTCGTCTAAATGGTTTTTAGATTTGGGACTTCGAGTTGGGTTTGGGAGATTCTGATGGTTTAGATTAGGTTTTTGGGTTCGGATTAGGGTTTTGGATTCGGGTAAGGTTCGGATTAGGGGTTTCGGATTAGGGTAAGGTTCGGATTAAGGTTTTGGGTTCGGGTAAGGTTCGGATTAGGGTTTCGGGTTCGTGTAAGGTTCGGATTAGGGTTTCAGGTTCGGGTAAGGGGCTCAGATAGGGTATAAGCGAGGGCTATCGGTGGGTTGAATGATTATGATTACGGATTTGAAGTTTGGGATTTTGGGTCAGGATTTTAGGTTTAAGCTGGGACTGGGGTTTGGTTTTGGACATGATTATGATTCTTGAATTGTCTTAGCCTTCTTGAGATGTTAGCCTGGGTAGGGTGTTTACACCAGCTAAGGTGCTAACAGTTTCCATTTTTGGAAGAAAAACAGCCGCATGCACACTGTCTCTGCTGGAGTTTGTGGCCATGCACGCGTGTTCCAGCAAGCTAAAATGGTAGGGTTTGGTCAGACGAGGGCTCTCCATCAGATGGATGGTTCGGATCTTGCGCATTGGCACGATGGTGGGCCACTTTCACAGCAAACGGACACCCTCTATTTTAAAAACGCCCGCAGGCGAGAACAGCCGGAGAAAGAGAGAAGAACTCCCTTATTTTAGAATGTTTTGGGTAAGAGAAGGTTTGACTGCTCCTGCTGGCCCAATGCACAGTGAGTGCATGTGAACTGTGCACATGCACAACCCCAAAGTGGAGCCCATAGGGCTATTTCAACAGATCCATGCCTAGTCGAAGGTGTGGTAGATCGAAGGTCTAAGTGGACCATACTTTGTGATTTGGGATCCTTAATCGTAGGTTTTGATCAATTCGACTGTTAGAATTCTTATAGACATGATCAACATTTATCCAAAGGGTTTTTGAGGTCCAACGACTACCCACCTAATGATTTAGGACTGAATTTGATACTTAATCCATAAAGTCTAGTTATGTGTCATTCGTGCCTATTTCCAAGGCTGATGATTTCTGAATTCTTACTGATCTAGTGGTCAGTTCGTCTTTAGATTTGTCTTACAAGGTTCCTAGTGGTTCTTAGCTGATACTAGATGAAATTAATAGTTATTATCCTAATCAGATAGTTGAACTAGGGATTAGGTGACCTAATATTCATTTAATAACCTTATTATCATTGTCATTATTATTGTTATTAGTATTATTATTATTTTTTGTTATTCCTTCCTATTCTCTATACTTTGTGGGTCCAACCTTATCAATGTCGTTTATTCCTTCTCTTATATGGCTTTGATTAAAGATTTGGTTATTTCAGTTGTAAGTGGGTAACAATAAATGGGTCTCAACTTATGGTTATCGGCTTATTTTAGATTAATGGTTGAATTCGTGGATTTTGTACTCTATCAGTTGAGGTTTAGTGGTGGGTTGTGACTTATCGAATGGTGGTTACTAATGCAAGGTTATTATGTATCTTCACACAAATATGTAAGCTTGGATTTATGGTTACATCCGAGTACGCAAAAGTACGGGGTGTTACATAACATCACATGTACTGTGGGTCTCAGCATGATGTATATGTGATGATCCACCTGTCCAAATGGTTGGACGGTGGGACACAACTGTGATGTATGTGCTTTGGTCCACATCGTCCAGATGGTTGGACAGTGGGCCACGCCATGATGTATATGTTGTAATCCACATCGTCCAGATGGCTGGATGGTGGGCCACACGTGATGTAAGTATTGTATCACTGTCGTCCAGTCCAACTGGACGTGGACCCCACTTGCTGTGTGGGTTGCAAACACACCGCCACCCATGCGGCCTACCATGATGTATGTATTTTACATCCACGCCATTCATCTATTTCACATCCACACCATGAGGTATATGATCGTCCACACCGTCCAATATTTCTGGACAGTGGAACCCACCTGTATGTGTGATCCCCACACCGTCCATTGCTCGGACGTGGGACCACCTTGATGTTTATATTACATCCACACCGTCCATTGCTAGAAGTGGACCCCCGCCATAATGTAAGTGAGGCCCAATGTCATGAACGTGAGGCCCATGGGACATGGCCCATTGTGATGTATTTTTTGTCACGCCTCATACTTGAAAACAGGGCTCACAAAATTCCTGATTACCGAATCTGGTGCCGACAGCCTCCGTAGTACCCGATTCTCAGTTCCCAGCTTGCATATGCCAGATTTTGATCCTGGGATCCTACAAGGAGGATTTTCTAACATACATTTATCTTATAGGAAGCATAACCACAAGTTTACCCAAATCACAAAGGCAACATCATCATCACATATCCACTAATATAAACATTTGAATACAATGATAAAAGGGTAATACATATATCAAAATCAAAGCTCCAGAAGACCGCCGCACTCTCCAAGCTCAACGCTGCTGCAACCTAACATCACCTGCACACATCTATCATGTATAAGCTTATAGAAAGCTTAGAGGATGGTGTAAGTGTGTGCACAAGGTAAGTGCCAAGTATCCAATAAAATGCCATAATCATACAATATTAAAAATACTGGGAAGATCATGAATCATAAGATATCAAAGTAAGCAGAAATACTAATAAGTCCATACAAATATCATCAACCTCATCAAGGATATGCGATGAAAAGACATAGCAAGCCAATGTCATATACTAAAAAAGTAATGTAAACTGGCTATATAATGCAGAGACATAATGAACCATGTAAGACCCGTATCCTAGCCCGTACCATTCTATAGGCTTTCGCAATCCTCTCAGTCGAATTCTGGTGACCTGCAATCTATTTTTAACATTTATACGCAACCCTGAGTCATATCCCGTATTCCAGAGTTAGATCAACCCGATACTTGTACCCTAGCGACCGCGCCGTCGCCGCGGTTCCGACGCCCTGTCTCGCTCACCCAGGCGATATCTGGGCCAGGAGATGTGGACCCACGTTTGGTTGGAGGAAAACGCCGCGCGTTGCAAATACTAAGAGAATCTCTACGATACGTCACATCAACCCATCAATCAAATGTCAAGTACAACACCCATCCCCAAGTACAACCATCCCTCCCCAAAGTCAACAACACACATACTCATCCCATTCCTTTCTTACCAACCAGTCAACAAGCACCACACCCTCCATTTATTACATCACCTCTCTCTCTCTCTCTCTCAAACCAATTCTCAAGCAACCCATGAAAGCCAAAAACGTTCAAGCTTCAAGCTCTATGGATAGAGCTTGTGTGGCCCACTTTCCTACCTCCCATCTCCACCATCCAAAGTCCATCTCAACAGTTGGAATTGCTCCTTTAGAGCTACGGCATGCATTGGCGAAAGGAGGAAGAAGAGATCTAAGGTGGGTGTTTTATAGGCTTAGAATTTGTTTATTTTTGATAGACCAAGTGGGGCCTACCGATTGATGGTATGGATCCCATTTGGGACCCATCTTGATGTGTATTGATGTAGGTATTTGAGGGGCCCATAGTGACGGGCCCCCTCCATCACTCGTCTCTCTCTCTCTCTCTCTCTCTCTCCTTTTCCTTGTTGTGGGCCACCTCGATGTACAATATATCCGGACCATCCATCCAATAGGCCGTCCTCACTGTCCAACCAGGGCCAACCCTTACTGCCGGCTTGGACAGACCCTGAGGTAGGGAAAATACAAATATCACTTTGATTCAAAGCTGGTAGGGCCACACAAATGTGGACCCCACCCTGATATGTATATACATGTGTAGCACGTCCACACCCTCCTGATCAGAGTTTAGATGGGCAGATCCAACGACCTAAGTCTGCAGATCAACCTGCTGCTGGACTGATGTCCAACAGTTGTTGAATCTTGTATTATATTATATAATAATTATTATTATATTACAATATAGTATATAATATTGTGGTGGCCCCACATGGGCCCACCTTTGTGAATGAATCCAAGTCGTCCGCCCATCTGGACGGAACCATGGGACCCACCTTGGTGTATTGTTGTGGCTGCACCATCCAAAGGACAGTGGGCCCTGACGATGTACGTGGGATATATCCATACCGCCCAGCCCTTTGGGCGGTGGACCAGCCGTGATGTATGTCTTCCATACTCTCCGTCTAAACTTGGTGGACGTGGGAGCCTACCATGATGTTTACGTTTCATCCATGCTATTGGATGCCACCATGGTGTATGTCATTATCCACACCGTTAACCTGGTGGGTCCCATCTGGAACCACAATGATGTATGGCTTTTACTGGCACCATCCATCAGGTGGGGCCCACCTTGATGTTTGCATTGCATAAAAACCGTACATCCATTTATAGTTGGGATGGATGTGCATCACATCTAGACCATCCATTCTAGGGGCCCTGCCATGATGGATGTGTTTCGTCCAGCAGCCGTGGACGTTGAAGCCCCCCACTCTCCCACACACGCGTACATATATTTTAATGTATATAATATATTATATATTAGTGATATTATGTTGGTGGGCCACTCCTACGTGGGACCCACCTTTAAACATGTTATATGCACCATCCAGATGAATCTGGACGGTGAGTATGACACCTCCTGCCATTGTACAGGGATATAATATGTAATATTATATTATATAGGACATGGCCACTACGTGGACCGCACCATGGTGCATGGTCTATTTGCACCGTCCAGTTGCTGGACGGTGCAACAAGTATGGCAGCCATGTCGTCCATCCATTTTACGGGTGGCCCACCATGATGAAAGCCAAGCTGTCCAGCCATCTGACATGCACACGACCCCACCATGATGCATGTGTTATATCCCTACCGTCCATCCCTTTGGTGAGCTGTCTTAGGTGGGCCACGTTCGTGGACCCCCCCCCCCTGATGGATGTGGTTCATCCAAATCGTCCATCCATTTGGTGAACCACTCCTAAGACTTGAGACTAAAAATAAGACAGATCTATATCAAGTGGACCACACTAAAGAAAACAGTGGGATGAACATCCACCATTGAAACCCCTTAGATTACAACCCCTTAGATTACAGGAATTTTAGGCCAATATGACATTTATATTTCCTCCGTATCTAGGCCTTTGTGACCTTATGAACAGGCTGATGGGAAATAATACTACAGTGGGGCCCATTGGAATTTAATTGTGGAAATCATTGTCATCATTGTTATTTGTGGTATGGTCCAGATAATCCTCCGATGTGATTATTTTTGGGTAACACTCTAAAATGATCTCTAACATAGATGAGTGGTGAAATTGGTGCGGCCCATCCATGGGGCCCATCATGATGCATTTTTGGCCCGTGTACAGGGCTCATCTATTTGTATTTTTGGCCCATGTGAAAGGGCCCACCCGTGAGTATTTGAGCCCATATGATGAGGCCCGACTAGATGTATTTGAGGCCACCTATTGTGTACTTAAGGCTCATTGGTGTGGCCCATCCATGAGGCCCATCTTGATGTACTTGTGGCCCATCCGTTAAGGCCCACCTTGATGCAATTGCTGCCCGTTTGGTGAGGCCCATTATGATGTATTTCTGGCCCATGGATGCGGCCCATTGTGATGTATATTAGGCCTTTGTGTGAGGCCATGGGCCCCTTATATGTTTGGTTTTATGTGGGCCACTACCTGAGAGCGATGTTGGTTAAATGTCCACATTAATGGGCAATGATGGTTGAATGTCCACATTGTGACCTTCCATTAAGCCTTGTTAGGCCCATTCTTGCCGATTCCGATTAACGTGACCGATTTATCAATTCTGATTATCAATCAATTTTGATTATCGTGACCGATTGCCAATTCTGATTGACGTGACCGATTTATCGATTCTGAATATCGGTCGGTTCCGATTATCATGACCGATTGCCGATTTCAATTGACGTGACCAATTTATCGATTCTGATTATCGATCGATTTTGATTATCGTGACCGATTGCCGATTCTGATTGACGTGACCGATTTACTGATTTTGAATATCAGTTGATTCTGATTATTGAAAGTGTACCTGCTTATGCCCTGGTTTGTCAAGTTACGTGTGTGGTAAGTCAGACTGGCTGCAGAACTCGATAGGAAGATTATTTCAAGAGTTTGCCTCAACCAGATGTGTGGAAGCTCGTAATAGGTAAATCATAGTCTCACATCCCATGTTCCAAAACACCAGGTGATTAAAACCCTTAAAACAAGATAAACATCTTAGGGTTTTATGGTGAGAAAACTTTTTAGCAAAATAGGAAAATCTATAAGTTTTTCTCGCCCTGTCGATTCTATCGAAGCACCCTCGATATGATCGACCTGCACTGTCGATGTCCTCGATAACTTAACGATATTATCGATAAGAGGACCAAAATGTCTAACAACTAAATATTCATCTGGATGGATTTATCGATATACCTATTGATATCATTGATAAAAGCACTAAATATGTCCAACAACTTCATAATATACTGGACGAATTATCGATGTATCGATACACATATCGATATCATCGATATTGAAATCTCAAGACCATCGAGAGTGGCTCGATAAGATTAACAGGCAGATTTCCGGCGCCCCTATTTTTTAATGAAAGTTTCAAACTCCTTCAATATATCGATGACCGTCTGATATGATCTGAAATCAAATATCGATAAGATCGAAGGTCCATCGATGATATCGACAATGGGAGCACATTTCTTACAGCGGTTATTTCAGGTTGTTTTTAACTATAATTGGGGCCCTTCGATTTAATTGATATTCAAATATTGATGATATCGACACCAGATCAATTTCATTGAACTAAGCCATAATCTGTCCAGTAAGTTCAAGGACAAATCAGCTTGATTTATCGATGCCTTGACTCTGATCTCGATATCATCGACATTCAAATTCCGATGACCTCGACGGTTCCCTCGATCATTCATGAAAACCTGAAATATCTTAAAGTCAAGTCTCTCTCATTTTTCAAGTGCCGATGCATCGAGCCTGTCATCGACGGAATCGGAGTTCGAAATCCGATGACAGCGATAATTACTTCGATTCATCGACCAATTGGCAAAGAGTTTCAAAAGCGCATAACATCGAGTTCGAGTCATCGAGCAGACCATCGATGCCATCGAGAGTATACGCTTGATGATATCGAACCTGCTCGATGATATCGAACTCTGTCATAAATGTGACCATTTTATATCCGTTAGAACTTTTTGCCTATTTATAGAGGACTTGTCTTTTGTTGCGGTGAGAGAAAGTAGAGAGAGCTTTTGAGTGTTTCAACTTATATCCTATACATAAAGCCCTTTCTCTCAAGGGAGTTCATCCTTCAATTCACCCTTACCATTGATATTCAATAGAGTGGATTGGGGAATGAACTTCCACATTCAAGGATCTTCCAGCTACTACCATAATAACAAATCTTTATGCTGGGATGCCTTGATAAGAGAGGATCTACTCTATCTTCCTTTTAGGAAAATATTTAGAGAGTAGGATTTCATCTCACCCTTGACCCAACCCGAAGCCAAGCATTGGTATATCATCTTGCGTTGCGGATCAAGGGAGCAGAAGACTCTTCGTCAACAAGAAGGAGGAGATCTTCGGCGTTGTGCTTAACGGGACTCATCAACTTATCTGTAAGTATTTAGAGTCCAAGAGGACACTTGTGATCATTCCTTTTTAGGTTTCGATCTTAAGTGGTTCTCACCCTTTGAAGCCCTCGTAGGAGGCCTCCGGCAGGAGTGTACGTAGTGGGTGCATAGTGTGGACCCTTGCTCTTGTGTAGGGTATAAACTGTTAGGTCCTTGTGTAGGTCCTTGACCTGTGTGGTCTAAAATCTGGGTGCGTTGTGTGGACCCTTACTCTATGGAGAGCATAACCATCTAGTTAGGAGTGAACCAGTAAAACTTTGGGTTTGAGGTGAACTGCGTAAAACCTCTGTAAAGGTTGAAGGTGAACCTAATTTAAAATCTTAGGTTTGAGATTAACCCTGGGAAACCTCCTTAGTGAAATTCGGTACACTCAAGGGTTGAGTGCGACAGCCGGGAGTGGAGTAGACTTATCGTCGAACCACTATAAAATGACTGTGTTTGTGATTGTTTTTCTCTATGAGTGATTCATGTCAATGCATTCATATTCATATATCTGATCACATCTCACACACACACACACAGTCACATCCAACATAGACTAAGTTGCATATTGCTATATCTTGGTTGGTTTATGACTGGATCCTCTACTTGGCTAGGAAGCCGATAGAGTTACATTTAAGTAATCTTAAAAATTGTATACATGATAGGATTAGAGTGATAGGATTTTTAAATAACTCATAAATCTTTAAAAAAAAAAGTCCTATTCACCCCCCCTATAGGACATATTGGCATATTCCGACTTCAACTCAAGCGGTCTTCACCGCTATTTCAATTGGTATCAGAGCGGGTCTCTCTTTAAGGGCTTCACCGCCTAGAGAGTGATCTTGACTGAAGTTGGGAATATGGCCAATGGAGAGGGCTCATCTGTCTCTAGACTTTCAGTATTTGATGGTTCAAATTATGCTTATTGAAAGTCTAGGATGCACTATTTGGATCATGATGTTTGGACATAGTTGAAACCAGATATGTGCCATCGAGCGATTCTTGAAAATGGCACAACTATCTCCAAACCTAAATCTAACGAAATATAAACTGCATTCAATATAGAAAAATAAACGTCTGAAGCAAAAGAAAATGAATGCGATCTATTGTGCTGTGTCCCAAGAAGTATTCATGCGATCTTAATTTGAACACATCAGAATGGAGGATGATGAGACCTTCATGGAATTTTTTTTTTTAAAAAAAATTGAATATCATTTGTAATTCCATGGGTGGATTAGGAAAGAAAGTTCTGGTCTAAAAATGTGTAGGAAAATGGATGAAATGAAAATAGAAGAACTAGTAGGTTCCTTATAAACTTTTGAACTACACTTCAAACAAACTCCTACATCCAAAAATACTATCCTCTCAACTACAAAGAACACATCAAATGAGGAGGTAGAAATAATGAAGATAAGGAAATGGCTCTCTTTACTCAAAGGTTTAAAACATTCTTCAACAAGAACCATGGCCAATCTTTCAGAGGCAATCAGTGGAAAGCAAGCACAATGGTAAATTTACTTAAAAGTCTAAAGAGCCTCAGTGCTACAATTGCAGAAAATTTGGACATCTGTCCATTGAATGCCTTAACAGGAAAACTAAAAGAAAAGCTATGACAGTTACTTGGGATGACACTGAAGAATCAAACACTGACTTCAGTGATTCAGAAAGTAAGGGAGACTACAAATCATTGAAAATACTCATGGCCTCCACATCCACAAACATCCTAGTACTAAATGAGAAAATTGATGAATCTTAAATCAAAGAGTCATTTCCATCAAATGATGAGAAAGAAGAAGAAAAAGATGAGAAGGATAAACAGCAGGATGCCTATAATCAACCTTATAAACATAGCATTCATATCCTTAGAAAACTTGGAATGAGCAAAAAAAAAAAAAAAAAAAAAAGAGGATAAATTGTTGTAAAAAGATCAAGATAAAACACTGGAAATTAATACACATGTGATCAACAAAATACAGCATTACCACTCAAAAAATGACAAGCTAGAAAGAATGAATCTATCTGAATCCTTGAAATTGATCAAACAGATTGAACTACTGAAAGAATGAAAATCATACACTCAAATTTAGTGCAAAACAATCTAGAAAATTTGTTAAGCTAAAGTCTTAGGGATGGGAAGACCTAGTAAAGAAAAGAGTGGGTTGGGATATGGAAAAGGCAAACCAAGCTCCAAATGCATCACAAACACTTGAGAAATCCGCTGCATCAGGAAGTAGAACTAGGGCCACTCTTGTTTGTCATTTACGTGGAGACTCAAGACACTACAAATTTGAATGCATTCCAATTGGAAGGACTCAAGTCATGAGTCCACCAAGGTATATGGCAGGAGGTAAGAAACATCCATCTCCACTAAGAATGACAAAGAGAATGGATGGGCTATTGAATCAAGTGGCCCAACTGAATCAGAAGGATTGATCAATCAAGGGAATGTGATTCAATTACCAAATGTGTCTAGACAAACCCATAGTGGAACAAAAACAACGTCATAAAAAGGGGAGTAAAAAATAAAAGAAATTGCCTTGTGACTCACTCATTTTCAAAAATAGGCAATAATGTTAAGGGGTTCTTAGATAGCGGTTGCTCAAGACATGTAATGGGTGACATATCCCTTCTCGTAAATTATTCAAATCTTGATGATGGGGTGATCACATTTGGAGACGGAAGCACTGTTAAGGTAATGGGATATGAGATTATTAGAAATGCTCAAAAATGAGAATGCTCCCCTGGTAGAAGTGTTGACACACAACCTTCTAAGCATTTCTTAAACATGTGACAACAAGCATGAGGAAACATTCGACAAGCTTAAGTGCAAATCCTGGATTTATAAGGAAAACTAGTTATGAAGGGTCTTCGCACCAATGCTCACTGCTATGTCATTATAATTGTGGTTTCACAACTTTTTCTACAAATTTTGCTGTGTATACAAGCTGATAAGAAAATATTCTATGATATGCATATCTGAAAGGTCATTGAAGTACACAGATCAATGTCATATTCTTCTCTTCGATAAGTCAGTCGATGAATCAATCAGTGACATCGAAGGACTCGCAGAATCAGAAGCATAGGTGCATGTACACGATATCCAGCAGATCCAAAGAAATCACCTATCAGCAGTTAAAAGGATCATCAAGTATGTGATTGGAACAACCACCTTCGGTTTGTGGTACCCATTTGAAACATCTACAGTCATTACTGGGTACTCTAATGTCGATTGGGTTGAACCACAATAACTCTCCTCTGTGACAACACTAGTGCCATCAATATTTCAAAAATCATGTTCAACATTCTCGGACTAAGCATATTGACATTCGTTCATTTTATCCAAGAACTTGTTGAAGAAAAGATCATTGTGTTGGACTATGTGACATCTTGCTGACATAGACTCTTGATGATAATAGATTTGGTGACCTCCAAAAATCTATTGAAATATGTTCAAATGATAAAATGCACAAGCAAAATGAGCTAAATTGGCACATCTGAGAACTGATGCTCTCTCTCTCTCTCTCTCTTTAAAAAGGAGAACGAAGAAGTTGTTTGGCTTTGGTTGAATGTACATGTGCAACATAGGCATATTTCCTTGTACTAACCATTGCCCATTATGTATGTCAAAGAAGAGTAAATTTCAAAAACTTTTAAATTTGACATATCCGATGACATTGAACCAGTATCGATGTCATCGAAGTCGTCTGAAACTTGAATAGTCGCCGTGATAGATGAAATGTTCAGACACTCTGGAATGTGAAACATCGTATATCAGGAAAGCATCTTTCAATGGTCATCAAATCTAACTGGTATACCTTATTCTGACTGCTCTCTTGAAAATTATTGAATATCCTCTCAACATTGAGACTTAGACTGTGAATTCTGTCATTTGAAGCTATACTGTAATTTATTATTATTATTATTATTATTATTGAGAACTCACAGCTCTTCTCTACACTGATATGCATGGATAGATGTCATTATCTATTATGGATGGGTTAGAATACTGATGATTGGTGATTGGGTGCCCATAAATGGGCTTGGTAATGTTGTTGGATGTACCATTAATCTACTGTTGTCTGTGGCAGTAAGAGCTTTGGATAGATGGATAATATTTGTGTATATGGCTGAATGAAATTCTCATCTTTACTGCCATTTTTATGTTTCATCGACCCCCTAGTTTGTCTGATATGGAATGCATGTGACGTTCTTTAATGAACATTTCAACTGCTTTACAACTGCTCTATCTTATCCTACATGCATTCATGAATTCTGAAATTGATGTTTGATTGAATTTAGTTAACTTTTATACATCAATGCTCTACTTCTACCTGCTTGGTTCTCCCATGCAATTCACTCTTCAGTCAATATCACTTACTATACCTTTGTCAATGACTGACAAAAAGGGGGGAGAACAATTCAAAACACCCCAAGTGAAAAATTGTATATCTAATGTGTTGTAGGTGTGAGGGGGAGCAGCTGCATCAAGAAAGGGAGAGTTTTTGAACTAAGGGGGAGAGGATACTTCTAAAATGTGTACATGGGTTAGAAAAAATTGTAAAATTGTGTAAATGCGTGTACACACAATTTAGGATGCGTCTAGAAGTATTCTAAGGTGTTATGGGTATTTTGTCACGTAATTGACAAAGGGGGAAATTGAAAGTCCACCTGCTTGTGCCCTGGTTTGTCAAGTTACATGTGTGGTGAGTCAGACTGGCTGCAGAACTCGATAGGAAGATTATTTCAAGCGTCTACCTCAACCGGATGTGTGGAAGCTCGTAATATGTAAATCATAACCTCACATCCCATGTCCCAAAACACCAGGTGATTAAAACCCTTAAAACAAGATAGACATCTTAGGGTTTTATGGTGAGAAAACTTTTTGGCAAAATAGGAAAATCTCTAAGTTTTTCTCGCCCTGTCAATTCTATCAAAGCATCCTCAATATGATCGACTTGCACCGTCGATGTCCTCGATACCTTAATGATATTATCGATAAGAGGACCAAAATGTCCAGCAACTAAATATTCATCTGGACGGATTTATCGATATATCGATATACCTATCGATATCATCGATAAAAGCACTAGATATGTGCAGCAACTTCACAATATATCTGGACGAATTATCGATGTATCGATACACATATCGATATCATCGATATTCAAATCTCGAGACCATTGAGAGTGGATCGATAAGATCGACAGGTAGATTTCGGGCGCCCCTGTTTTTTAATGAAAACTTCAAACTCCTTCGATATATCGATGACCGTCCGATATGATCTGAAATTAAATATCGATAAGATCGGAGGTCCATCGATGATATCAACAGTGGGCGGGCATTTCTTACAGCAGTTATTTCAGATTGTTTTTAATTATGATCGAGGGTCCTTCGATTTAATTGATATTCAAATATTGATGATATCGACACCAGATCGATTGCATCGAACTAAGCCATAATTTGTCCAGCAAGTTTAAAGACAAATCAACTAGATTTATCGATGCCTCGACTCTGATCTCGATATCATCGACATTCAAATTCCGATGACCTCGACGGTTCCCTCGATCATTCATGAAAACCTGAAATATCTCAACGTCAAGTCTCTCTCATTTTTCAAGTGTCGATGGATCGAGCCTATCATCGATGGAATCGGAGTTCGAAATCTGATGACATCGGCAATTGCTTCGATTCATCGACCAATTGGCAAAGAGTTTCAAAAGCACATGACATCGAATCTGAGTCATCGAGCAGACCATCGATGCCATCGAGAGTAAATGCTCGATGATATCGAACCTGATCGATGATATCGAACTCTGTAAAAAATGTGACCGTTTTATATCCGTTGGAACTTTTTTCCTATTTATAGAGGACTTGTCTTTTGTTTCGGTGAGAGAAAGTAGAGAGAGATTTTGAGTGTTTCAACTTATATCCTATACCTAAAGCCCTTTCTCTCAAGGGAGTTTATCCTCCAATCCACCCTTACCATTGATATTCAATAGAGTGGATTGGGGAATGAACTTCCGCATTCAAGGATCTTCCAGCTACTACCTTAATGACAAATCTTTATATTGGGATGCCTTGAATACATAAGAGAAGATCTACTCTATCTTCCTTATAGAAAAATCTTTAGAGAGTAGGATTCCATCTCACCCTTGACCCAACCCGAAGCCAAGCATTGGTATATCATCTTGCGTTGCGGATCAAGGGAGCAGAAGACTCTTCGTCAACAAGAAACAGGAGATATTTGGCATTGTGCTTAACGGGACTCATCAACTTATCTGTAAGTATCTAGAGTCCAAGAGGACACTTGTGATCATTCCTTTCTAGGTTTCGATCTTAAGTAGTTCTCACCCTTTGAAGCCCTCGTAGGAGGCCTCCGGCAGGAGTATACGTAGTGAGTGCATAGTGTAGACCCTTGCTCTTGTGTAGGGCATAAACTGTTGGTCCTTGTGTAGGTCTTTAACCTGTGTGGTTTAAAATTCAGGTGCGTTGTGTGGACCCTTACTCTATGGAGAGCATAAACATCTGGTTAGGAGTGGACCAGTAAAACTCTAGGTTTGAGGTGAACTGCGTAAAACCTCTGTAAAGGTTGAAGGTGAACCTAATTTAAAACCTTAGGTTTGAGGTGAACCCTGGGAAACCTCCTTAGTGAAATCCGGTACACTTAAGGGTTGAGTGCGACAGCCGGGAGTGGAGTAGACTTATCGTCGAACCACTATAAAATGACTGTGTTTTTTATTATTTTTCTCTATGAATGATTCATGTCAATGCATTCATATTCATATATCTGATCACATCTCACACACACACACAGTCACATCCAACATGGACTAAGTTGCATATTGTTATATCTTGTTTAATTTATGACTAGATCCTCTACTTGGCTAGGAAGCCGATAGAGTTACATTTGAGTAATCCTGAAAATTGTATACATGATAGGATTAGAGTGATAGGATTTTTAAATAACTCATAAATCTTTCAAAAAGTCCTATTCACCCCTACTCCAGGACATATTGGCATATTCCGACTTTAACTCAAATAGTCTTCACCGCTATTTCAATTATCATGATCAATTTTCAATTTTGATTGACGTGACTGATTTAATGATTCTGATTATCGATCGAGGCCGATTATCATGACCGATTGCCGATCCCGATTGATGCGGACGATTTGCCGATTCTAATTATCGAAGTCGATTATCAATTGATTCTGATTGACGTGGCTGATTGTCGATTAGCGATCGAGGCTGACTGTCGATCCCAATTGACATGGTCGATTTGCCAATTCTGATTGTTATGACTGTTTGCTGATTTTGATTGACGTGACTAATTTGCCGATTCTGATTATCAATCAATTCTGATTGTCATGACCGATTGCCGATGTTGATTGCCATGACTGATTTGCCGATTCTAATTATCGATCAATCCTTATTGTCGTGGTTGATTGCCGATTAACGATCGAGGACAATTATCATAACCGATTGTCGATTCCGATTAACGTGAACGATTTGCCGATTCTGATCTGTCGAGACCGAGTATCAAGGTCGATTCCGATTGTCGAGGCTGAGTATCGAGGCTGATTCTAATTGTCGAGGCCAAGTATCGAGGTTGATTCCGAGTGTTAACTTCGATTGTTGAGGCCGAGGCCGATTGTCGAGACCTATATGATGTATATGTGACCCATAGTTGGGGCCCATTATGATGTATTCGTGGCCTATGGGCAAGGCCCATTGTAATATCTATTAGGCCCATGATGCATGACCCATTTGATGTATTTGAGACCCATGTGTAAGGCCCACATGTCATGTATTTAAGGCCCATGAGCAAGGCCCACCTGTTGTGTATATGTGACCCTTGGGTAAAGCGCACTGTGTTATATATTAGGCCTTTGTGTGAGGCTGTGGGACCATTATATGTTTGGCTCTATGAGAGTCATTCCTTGGGGTAATGTTGGTTAGATGTCCACATTGTCGGGGCCGATTGTTGATGTTGGTTATGGATACCGATTATGAGTATGTGATAGCATAACATCATGATACACGCCCATACGCATCATCTGCATGTTTGTTATGAGATGTGGTTGACCATTGCATATGACATTGGACAGGTTGTTATGAGACTCCCAGATAGGTGGAGGTTATCTCGCATAAGTATACGGTATGCGCAGGATTGATGCATGACTGGATTGTATGACTCATGCATCTTGCATTGTGATTACTGTACGCCCTAGCGACATCAGGGTTGTAGCCTTCACAGGCATATCGTGGATGGCCAGATGGGATACCGGAAATATGTTACTAGCATTGGGTTGCCATAGATGGCCCTGAGTGAAAATCCCTAAACCATCTTGGTACCAGAGGTTGCCCCAACGTCGAGATCGAGTGGATACATGAGTGCCTGAGTGCCGAATACCAGGAGGCCACATCTCCCACTGTGTCGTAGTCAGTTGGGAGGGGGTGTGGCCTTACTTGCCCGATCGTAGGAGGCATTGCTAGGCTGAGTTTGATGAGCTCATGAATGGGTCCACTATCGATGTGCCGAATAGGTATTGGCAGACTACTAGCTAGGCGGATAGTGAGGTTTCTTACGCTCACTTGGAATGTGCGGGTTGGAGAGCAGTAGTGCCATTTGGAGTGTACTAAACCCCGATGATGATCCCAAAGAGGAACCGTACTGATATGTGGACTTATTGAGCAGGAATTACATACCCGTTCATTCATGCATTCACTATCCACTCAGGTTGGTGGTGCGCAACTAATTGTTATGTACCTTCATAATGGCAAGGATTTCGGTTGAACGCGCGACTAACCTGAGATCAGGAGCTTACCACATTGAGTCTGACTATCCAAATTTAGGTATGGGACTGGTTTGGATAGAATTCTCTTGTGATGGACCCCATAGCATGCGATACTACATACTATCATCCCGACTTTACTCCAGCTTAGTCATTTCATTCTTACTCATATTGCATTACATCCTCGGCATATGGCATTTTGGGTTGCTATGTTTATGCATTTATATGACCTAGATGAGGTTGAATGGTATTCCTAGCTCTTCCAAATTGCATATTGTATTACATACTTGATATCTGACATCTGGTTCATTATATTTCCACATTATATAGTCGATTTACATTACTTTCTCAGTATATAACATTGGATTGCTATGTCTTTTCATCGTATATCCTGGATGAGGCTGATGATATCTTTATGGACTCATCAATATTTTGCTTACTCTGATATCATATGATTCATGATCTTGTCAGTATTTTCGCTTACTCTGATTACTCTAATATTGTTTACTTGGCACTTACCTTATGCACACACTTTTACCACCCACTAAGCTTTCTATAAGCTTATGCATTATAGATGAGTGCAGTTGGCGTTAGGTTGCAGCAGTGTTGAGGTTGGAGCATGTAGCGGACCCCTAAAGCTTTAATTTTGTAATATGTATTTCCCCTTCAGCACTGTATTCAAATGTTTATATTAGTGGATATGTGATGATGATGCTGCCTTTATGATTTTCATATACTTGTGGTTATGCTTATTACGAGTCAAATATACATTGGAAAATCCTCCTTGTAGGATTCCAGGATCGGAATCTGCGTATGGATGCTAGGAGTCGAGAATGGGGTACTACGAAGGTTGTCAGCACCGGATTCGGCAATTGGGATTCCTGTGAATCCGATTTCCAGATTTGGGGTGTGACAAACTAGATATCAGATATCGAGGATGCAATACAATATGCAATTTGGAAGAGCTATGAATATCATCAGCCTCATTTAGGTCATATAAATGCAGAAACATAGCAACCCAAAATACCATATGCTAAGGATGTAATGCAACATGCAATATGTGGTACGAATGAAATGACCAAGCTACAGTGTGAAGTCGGGATGATAGTACGTGGTATAACAAGTTATGGGGCTTATCACAAAGGACTTCTATCCAAACTAGTTCCATACCTAAATTTGGATACATAGACTCAATGTGGTAAGTTCCTGATCTCAGATCAGTCGCGCGCCCCAACCGAAATCCTAGCCATTTCGAAAGCACATAAAACAATTAGTTGCGCACCACCAGCCCGAGTGGATAGTGAATGAATGAATGAATGAGTATAATGCTGAGTATACAACTCCTGCTCAATCAGTCCACAAATCAGTACTGTACATCTTTAAGATCATCACCGAGGTCTAGTGCACTCCAAGCTGGCTACCACCCCAGCCGGCCGCGTAGCCTAGCGAGTGGAAAAGACCTCACTACCGCCTACCAATAGTATACCAATGCTTACCTGGCTCGTCAATAGCGGACCCATTTGGGAGCTAGTCAAACTCAGCCTAGCTTACAACCCCATCACTCGGGCGGATAAGGCCACACTCCCTCCCAACCTACCACGACACAGTGGGAGACGCGGCCTCCTGGTATTTGGCCCTTGGGCGCTCATGTATCCACTCGGTCTCGACGTTGGGCATCTCCTGGCCTTGGAGGTTTAGTGACTTTCACCCATGGACATCCAAAGTGCCCAGATGCTCGAACTCAAATATTTTGGGGTCCCATTTGGTTATCACGACATGCCTGTGGAGGTCACAGCCCTGATATCGCTAGGGCATATAGTAATCACAATCACACAATGTAAGATGCATGAGTCATGTAGTCCAATCATGCATAAATCCTGCGCATACCGTGCTCTCATGTCTGATAACTCCACCTATCAGGGAGTCTCATAAACTATCTGTACTATGGCATATGCAATGGTCAATCACATCTCATAATAAACATGCAGATGATGGGTATGGGCATGTATCATGATGTTATGCTGTCACATACTCATAATCGGTATCAATAACCAACATCAACAATCGGCCTCGACAACATGGACATTTAACCAGCATTGCCCTCAAGGAATGGCCCACTAGAGCCTAACATATAGTGGACCCATGGCCTCACACAAGGGCCTAATATACGACACCATGGGCCTCACTCGAGAGCTTAATACACATCACGATGGGTCTCTCATATGGGCCTAATGTATATCACGATGGGCTCCATCGCTTGGCCCTCAAATGCACCACAATGGGCCTCATCACATAGGCCTCATATACATCACATTAGGTGGGCTGAATACACATCACAACCGGCCTCAAATACGGGCCTCATATACATCACATTGGGCCTCAAACATGAGATGAATGCACATCACAATGGGCCTCAAATATGGGCCACATATACATTACATTATGCCTCGACAATCAGCCTTAATATCTGGCCTCAACAATCGGAATTGGAATCAGCCTCAACAATCAGCCTTGACAATTGAAATCGGGCTCGATAATCGGCCTCAATAATCGGAATCGGAATCGGCATCAACAATCAGCCTCGATAAGCGGAATCGGCCTCGAATTCGGCCTCGACAATCGAAATTGGCCTCGACGATCGGAATCGGTCTCAACAATTGGCCTCGACGATCGGAATCGGCCTCAACAATTGCCCTCGACGATCGGAATCGGCTTCGACGATCGAAATCGGCCTCAACAATCGGTCTCGGCCTCAACAATCGGCCTCAACGATCGGAATCGGCCTCGACAATCGGAATCAGCATCGACAATCGGAATCGGCCTTGACAATCGGAATCAGCCTCGATAATTGGAATCAGAATTGACCTCAACAATCGGCCTCGACAATCAGAATCGAAATTGGAATCGACCTCAACAATCGGCCTTGACAATCGAAATTAGAATCGACATCAACAATCGGAATCAGAATCGGCCTCAACAATTGGAATCGGCCTCGATAATCAGTCTCGACAATCAGAATCGGCCTCAACAATTGGAATTGGCCTCGATAATTGGCCTCAACAATCAGAATCGGCCTCTACGATCGGAATCGGCCTCGACAATCTTAATCGGCCTCAACAATCAGAATTAGCCTCGATAATCAGAATCAGCCTTGACAATTGGAATCAGCCTCAACAATTGGCCTCGACAATCGGAATCAGCCTCGATAATCGGAATCAGCCTCAACAATCGGCCTCGATAATTAAAATCGGCCTCAATAAATGGAATCGACCTTGACAATCGGAATCGGCCTCAACAATCGAAATCGGCCTCAATAATCGGAATCAACAATTGTCCTAACAAAGAGCCTAAGGGTACATTTAACCATCATCACCCATCAATGTGGACATTTAACCATCATTACTCCCAAGGAATGGCCCACATAGAGCCAACCGTATAGTGGGCCCATGGCCTCACACAATGACCTAATGTACATCACATGGGCCTCACTCAAGGGCCTAATACACATCACAACAGGCCCAATACATGGGCCTCATCATGTGGGCTTCAAATACAAAACAGGTGGGCCCCATCACATGGGCAAAAAATACAAACATGTGGGCCTCGTACATGGGCCAAAAATACATCATGATGGGCTGCATCAATGGGCCGCACCAATAGGCCATCATATACATCAAGTGGGCTGCATCAATGGGCCACACCAATGGGCTAAATATATCAAGTGGGAGGTTGGATTATGCCAAAAATCATTTCAATAGTTGCAGATGTACCATGTGTATCATTGTATACTATCATTCTATGGGGCACATGGCTCACTAATGATGATCAGCACTGTCCAAACATTGTCCATGTAAATCAGCACTGTCCTAACATAATCCAGAACTGTCCAAACATTGTCCAGCACCGTCCAACACAATCTGGATGGTGTGGATGAAATAAACACATCAAGGTAGTGTCCACGGTTTAAATGGGACCCACAATACTTGCTGATGTCAATACATCAGTTATATAGCTGATGTAAAGTACACCAACTAGTCAGCTGCCATCCCAAGGTAGGTCCACACGTGTGGCGCACCAGTCCAGGTGAATGGATAGACAGAGTGGATTACACATACATCACGGTGTGCTGCACCTACCACCATCTAAATACGGACAATGGTGCGGATATAAGATACTTACATTAAGGTGGGTCCCACGTGGGGCCCACCAGACATATATATAGTATATATATATATAATATAATATAATATTATATTATTACTTTATCATACTTTCTTCTTTCTTTTTTTTTTTTATAAAAGAAACAAGCAGATACTTGTGTTTTACCTTCATCTTCAACGTCTGCTGTTGGACAGCAGGCGGTCCAGCAGCTCACGACCCCTCATGGCCTGCTGGCTCCCCATGGACGGATGGAGCAGATACAATACATCATCAGGGTGTGGTCCACGTCAATGTGGCCCACCAGGTTTTGGATCAAAGCTGATATTTGTGCTTGCCTTTCATCTCAATGGTTAGCAGCAACGCAGGGTGGCCTAGAGGTCCACGGTACTAGCACACCTCTATTGCTGCTGCTATGGTGTAGCCCACGAGCATTGGATCTAGGCCATGCAGATTGATGGCTGAGGATATGGAACGCACATACATCAAGGTGGGATCCACGTCGGTGTGCCCCACTCATTTGCAGTAAGCAGATATTTGTGTTTTCCTCTCCAGCAGCTGGCCATTGGGCCTGACCTATCTTGGACCCACGGCTGGAGTGGCCCCACCATATGGACGGTGAAGATAAAGTCCTTACATCACTATGGGGTCCACACGATTAGAGATCAAGCCGATACTAACGTTCTCCCTTCAACAAGGTGTGCCCAAAAACAGGCAGTAGCTGCTGCCCCTGGACGGTCCACCAAGGCTGTCCATTTGTGGACAGCATGGATCTCATATATCACCCATGGTGGGCCATCAAACTAGAAAGAGAGAGAGAGAGAGAGAGAGAGAGAGACGATCGTGAGAGGGGAGAGACCCTGCCACTATGGGCCCTCCCTATACATGCATACATCAAGATGGGTCCCACATATGTGGGCTCTCAAATCATAAAATTAACAAATAGAAGCACTCATCGTTAAATCTTGGACTCTTCCTTCTACCAATGCGATCTAGAGCTCCAAGGGGTGCATTTTCAACGGTCGAGATTGTACTTGGATGGTGAGATAGAAGGAGGGAAGGTGGGCCACACTAGCTTATCCATGGAAGCTTGGACGGTTGCTCTCATTGTTCTTGGGAGAAAATGAGAGAGAGATGAGAGAGAGAGAGGTTGTAAGAGAGAGAGGGATGGGTGAGTGATGGAGTGTGATGGGTGTACTTGGTTGTAAGAGAGAGTTGTGTTTATGTAAGAGAGGGATGGGTGTTGTTACTTAACATGATGTGATATGGTACTTGATTGATTGATGTGATTGATAGGACATTTCTCTTGAGTTTTACAACGCGTGACATTTTTCTCGAACTAAGCATGGGCCGACATCTCTAGGCCTAAGTATCGGATCGGCGCACAAGATGTGGCATTGGAACCGTGGTGACAGCGCGGTCGTAAGAGTACAAGTTTCGAGTCGAGCCGACTCTGATATATGGGACATGACTCAGGATCGCATACAAACACCAATAACATATCCCGGGTCACCAAAATTCGACCAGGAGGACCGCGAAAGCCTACGGAACGGTATGGGCTAGGATACGGGCCATTATGATGTATTTGAGGCCCATGAGATGAGGCCCATTGTGATGTATATGTGGCCTGTATTTGAGGCTCATTGTGATGTATATGTGGCCCATATTTAAGGCCCATTGTGATGTATATGTGGCCCGTATTTGAGGCCCATAGTGATGTATATGTGGCCCTTGTATGAGGCCCAAGTGATGTATATGTGGCCCTTATTTGAGGCCCAATTATGATGAGTGATTCCACCATGATGTATGTGTTATGTACACACCGTTCATCCATTTTCTAGATCATGGGATGCCCCTTAGGCCCATGTGATGTGGCCCATTGTGATGTATTTGTGTCCCATGAGTGAGGCCCAATGTGATGTACGTGATGCCCATGAGATAGGGCCCATTGTGATGTATTTGTGGCCCATGTAATGAGGTCCATTGTGATGTATTTGAGGCCTATGAGATGAGGCCCATTGTGATGTATATGCGGCCCGTATTTGAGGCCCATAGTGATGTATATGTGGCCCTTGTATGAGACCCAAGTGATGTACTTGTAGCCCTTATATGAGGCCCAATTATGATGAGTGATTCCACCATGATGTATGTGTTATTTACACACCATTCATCCATTGCTCTAAGGTCGTGGGCCCCATTGCATTGAGAGGCCCACCCTGACTTATGGGCTATATGCCCACCATGGGGCTGCCTTATGAGGCTCATCATGATGTATGTGTTACATACATGATGTCCATCCATTTCCCTGATTTGTATAAGGGTCGTGGGCCCCATACCTAAGTGGACCACACACTAGGAGACAATAATGGTTAAATGTCCATCGTTGAAATCCTCCCTAGGCCCTGTTGTTAAGCCCACTACCTTGGGAGCAATGATGGTTAAATGTCCACGTTGTAATCTCCCTAGGGCCCATTGTTAGGCCCATTCTCATCTCCTCTTATTGGGCTTACCCCAATCTGTTAGGCCCCTATTGATGATTATATTACCCACCTTCCCTTATTAAGCCATCCCAATCCATTTGGCCCTCATTGATGATACCCATCTCACTATACCGGGCTAACCCAAACCCTTGGGCCCCCATTTATGCTAGTAATGCCCATCTTTCCCTTGATTACGCTATCCTAATTCGTTGAGCCCCAATTTGATGATGGTTCTTTCCACCATACCTTGTAGGATTATCCAAACCTTAGAGCCCACCTAATATTCATATCGGGCCTTCCATAGGAGATGTGGCCCACCTAGATACATGTGACTACCCAAAGTTTAGTGTCTCTACTCAAGGCTCACTTAGATGTTGAGTGGACTGCCCAACCTGTTTGGAAGGACACATAATCCTAGATGTATGGACCCCACCAAAGCCCACCTTGTGTACGTATTAGGACCCACAGGAAAGCCCAGTTTATTACATAATAGAGTGGGTGAGGAAACCTACTTGTTGTACTTAGATCCATCCTCTTGTACACCCGCTTGACTCCCCTCATGAGATGTGTTCTACTCTCATAACTGATTGTTAGGACTTCCATATTATGTTTATATCATCCACACCGTCTAGTTACCCCTCTTGGGATGAGTGTGAGGCCCATCCTTGACGTTAGTATGTCATTTAAGCCATCCATTATTTGTAGGATGAGTACATCATCACCCCATGTCATAGATGGAAGAATAAGTCATATCAGGTTTGGTATATCCACTATATAGAGCTTATCTCGACGTATGGACAAGATCCGACGTCCTTCCAGTGGACCCCATCTTGAGATATATGATATATCAGTACCTTGGAAGGCTAATGTTAGTATAACGCAGGACATGCCGCATAGACTCCTATAGTTGTAGAAGGAGCATGTTGCTTAGTTTGTACTCCTGGTATGTGACATGCCGGTGAAGGTCAATTGTGGATTATTATTGTCTACCTTATCAGATAATCATGCCTATGTACTTTATTACATCACGATACATGCCCATACGCATCATATGTATGCTTGTTATGAGGAGTGACAGATCGTAGTATGTGCCGTTGGGCTAGTTTATTATGGGACTCCTTGTG
The DNA here is from genome assembly GCA_030180095.1 of Magnolia changhungtana. NCBI lineage: Eukaryota > Viridiplantae > Streptophyta > Magnoliopsida > Magnoliales > Magnoliaceae > Magnolia > Magnolia changhungtana. The sequence goes on from JASAUF010000160.1 coordinate 1,173,941, forward strand.
AGATGGAGTGGCCCCACATGAGCGCGCAATACGCGAAGGTTTGATGCATGACTGTATAGTATGACTCATGCATCTTGCATTTTTGTGGTATGATCATTGTACGCCCTAGCGACATCAGGGCCATTGCCTCCACAGGTATATCGTGGATGGCTAGTTGGGACACCAGAAATGTTTGGTTCTATCATATGGGCATCTAATATGTCCATGGATGAAAGTCTCTAAACCCCTTAGTACCAGGGATGCTCCAACGTCTAGACCAAGTGGATGCAGGAGCGTTGAGTGCCGAATACCAAGAGGCTGTGCTTCCCACTGTGTCATGGTCGGTTGGAAGGGGGTATGGCCTTACCCACCTGAGGGAGTAGGCAATGTTAGGCTAGGTCTGACCAGCTCATAAATGGGTCCGCTATCGATGAGCTAGGCCGATATTGGTAGGCAGATAGTGAGGTCTCTTCCACTTACCCAGTTATGTGGTTGATGGGGCGGCAGGTGGCGTAGAGTGTACTAGACCCCGGTGATGATCTCAGAGAAGTATGGTACTGATATATGGACTTACTGAGTAGGAGTTGCGTACTCGGCATCTCATTCATTCATTCATTCACTATCCACTTGGGCTGGTGGTGCGTAACCAGATCATTATGTGTACCCTCACAATGACCATAATTTCGGTTGGCTACGCGACTAATCTAAGATTAGGAGTTTACCACATTGAGTCTGGCTATCCAAATTTAGGTACGGGACTGGTTTGGATAGAAGTCCCTTGTGATGGACCCCATACCCTATGATACTACGTACTATCATCCCAACTTCACACTCTAGCTTGGTCATTTCATTCCCACTGCATATTATATTGCATCCTCAGCACATGGCATTTGGTTTACCACAACCCCACATTGCATAGTCGATCTGCATTGCATATTCTGATATTGTATGACTCACGAACTTGTCAGTATTTCTACTTACTCTGATATTGTATGACTCACAAACTTGTTAGTATTTCTGCCTACTCTGATATCGTATGACTCATGAACTTACCAATATTTCCGATATTGTATGAATTGTGGACTTGTATTGTACACTTGACACCTATTGCGCACACACGTACACCACCCTCTAAGCTTTCTATAAAGCTTATGCACGATAGATGCATGCAGGTGATGATTGGACGCAATCGAGATGAGGTAGGAGTGTGCGGCAGAGCTTCTGGAGCTTTTGGCATCTATCTTGTATTTTCCCTTTTATGTATCGTACTCAAGTTTTGATATTAGTGGATATGTGATGATGATGTTGCCTTTGTGATTTGGGTACACTTGTAGTTATGCTCCTTTATTTACAAAAAAAAGTAATAATTTCACACTGAAAATTCTCCTTGTAGTATCCCAAGATCAGAACCTAGCGTATGGGCGCTAGGAGCTGAGAATGAGGTACTACGGAGGCTGTCGACACCGGATTCGGCGATCGAGAATTTTGTGAGCCCATTTTCTGAGTTTGGGGAGTGACACCGAGGTCGAATCCATAGAGACAAAACTTGTACGTATTCTAAAAATAACTAGAACTAGAACTAGAAAAAGATTTAAATTGAAATTTGGAATAGTTTAGAGTAATTGCGAATAAAGTATCAATAATTAAAAAGAAACTAGAGCGACAAGGATCCACTTGTAGTTATCAAGATGCTACCTTACTTGATTCAAGAAACACAATTGGATTGGAGTCCTATCCTATCCAATTGGAAAATCAAATCTCTAAACTTTTCATTGACCCAGTCCACACATGAAGGAATATTGTGATGATTGGAAGGGAATTCATGAATCCACCATGCCAAAGAGATGATGGTGAATCACGAGTTTTACCAATCTCACAATCTCAAAACAGGAAAAAAAGATATTCAAAGCTATCACAAAATATATTATAATTTGAGTCACAGTAAATCATAGAAAACTGAAAATATTCATTAAATTCAAACTAGAAATCAATGAGGTTTAACATAAATAAGAATCAAAGCAAAGGAAACATCAAAATAAACTACAACTTCACCTCTTAAACTAAGCTAAGAGATTAACTAGTCATAATTAACTCAAAAACAAAATAAAGAAAAAGTAAAAGATATACTAGAATCTATAAAGAAATCGAAGTGGAAGAACGTTGTTAGCACTCCGCCTAAGCTTTCTCTCCCTTTCCAAACCCTAGAAGATGCTTTGGAGCATCCTAGGGAGTCTTATTTATAGTAGTAGAACTCCAACTTTCGCACTGAGTTAAAAAATCTATAAATCACCTCAAATTTATGCACTTTGTGCGGTTCCCAAAATAGACTTTCAGAACTTTCATTTTTTAGACTCAGAGTTTCAAAATATGTTTTTTCAGGATAATTTTTAGTAATATATTTTTTAGGACAAATTTCCGGATTCCTTTTCTTTTTCTTCACTTCAAATTTTTAATTATTTTCATTCCTCACTTAGTTTCCTTAGATCTTTGGCTTGTGAATTCTTCATTAATGACTTCCAAATCACCAAATCTTCATTTAGTAATATTTTAAGTATAAATCTTCCTTTTGACATCAATTTCACCTTAAGCTCTCGAAATTACCTCGCACATGAAAACATGCATAATTAGATTGATCAAGCACTATCATATTTATAAAATCAAGGTATAAGTAGGGGGAATATGTGATATTTCATACTCAACACACCCCCCAACCAACATTTTGCTAGTCTCGAGCAAAACATGCGTGAAGTGATCTTCAATCTTCAATGTTCAAATCACTTTCAGAAAACAATCTTTTGTGCAATCAAGAATGAATGAGTACAATCTAAAGAGGTGTGAGTGCAAATTTGAAAACCTAGAGACTAATCACATGAGCAATCAAACAAAAAGTTTCTTTATTAATAAAAAAGTTCATATATCAAGTTTTTCTAATGTTCTTAGTGAATTTTATTCACTTTCCATAACATACTACTATTTCATAATGTTAGCCATGCTCATCACCTCAAGTTTTATTGATTAATCAAATACTGATTCCGAACTTAATCACCTTTTCATTCTTTTTCCAGTTTTTGATTTTATATCAACGGTCCCTTTTATTTATTCATTCTTTTCAGACTTTTCTTTCATTTCCAGTCTTTTCATCATACATAACGTTTTTGTCGATCTCTCTGTTTTTTTTAATTGGTTCTTTTCATTTTTTTAAAGGTTGATAAAATTCTCCAGACTCAATTCTCAATATGTTTCAATGATATACATACTAACAATCAGAAATTCTAGTATTATTCACAGAAATCAAATTGAACGTGTCATGTGATATAGATTATCATGATATTCAAAATTCCTCTTAATCGATTAAATGAAAGAACTTAAGCGATAGTCTTACTCGGTTGATCAAACTCCAACAATTTTAAATTCAATATTTTATCTTATCATCATACTCAAAGTATTCTTAATTCCACAGATTATCATTTCCCAAACATGTTTTTAGCTTAAAAAATTGAAAATTTCACAATTTTTGCTCAAAACTAAGAAAATACTGATTAGTTTATCTAATCCACACCCCCAACCTAAAACCTACATTGTCCTCAATGTAAAAGATATGAGCATGCAATGCACATGAGATAACAAAAAGAAATGGGAAGTGATGGGAAGATAATACCTGAAGAAGGAGAATTTAAGCTTTTCATAAGTTCTTCACATGTAAATGGGTTAGAACGAAGACTAAACAAACTGAAATCAAACTATCTTAATCCTAAATCCTATGAAAGCAATAAACCTAATTACTTCTTCATTAGACTAAGAGGTCAATCTTGGTATACAGGATCAATCAGAGGCATGGACATGTCTTATGAATCAAACTTCTCAATAAATGGCTTAAGACGATGTCCATTCACTTTGAAAACATTATCACTCGTTGAATTCTTTATCTCAATGGCCCCATGAGGATAGACATTAGTAACAATAAAGGGACCAGTCCAACGAGATCGAAGTTTACCCAGAAAAAGTTATAACCGAGAATTGTACAAAAGGACTTTTTGATCACTTATGAATGATTTTCGAAGGATGTTCTTGTCATGGAATACCTTTATCCTATTCTTCTAAATTCTAAAGTTCTCATAAGTGTAATTCCAGATTTCTTTGAGTTCATTTAATTGAAGTTTGAGCAGCACGCCAGTGTTGTCCAAATTAAAGTTCAAATTTTTTTATAGCCTAGTAGGCTCTATGCTTTAGCTCTATAGGTAGGTGGCAAGCTTTCCCATAAACAAGTCTAAAGGGTGACATTCCAATGGGGGTCTTAAAAGCTATACAGTAAGCTCATAAAGCATGAGTCAAGTGAATTGATCAATCTTTACGGTCAAGGTTAATCGTTTTTTTCAGAATTTGTTTAATTTACCTGTTGAAAATCTCGGCTTACCCACATGTCTATGGGTGGTATGGAGTGCTCACTTTATGAAAGATGCCATATTTCTTCAGTAAGTACTCAAATGGCCTATTACAAAAGTGTGAACCTCCATCACTAATGATGGCCTGTGGTGTTCCGAACCGAGAAAGGACATTTTCTTTTAAGAATCGAATGACTATTTTATGATTATTATTCTAGCAGGGGATCGCTTCAACCCACTTAGTGACATAGTCTATTGCTAACAAAATGTAAATACTCCCAAAGGATTAGGGGAATGGTCTTGTGAAATCAATGCCTCGACAATCAAATGCTTCAATGATAAGAATAGGGTTCAAATGCACTATATTTCGATGGGACAACCCTCCCAATTTCTGACAATGCTCACAAGCTTTGCAAAACTCGTGAGTATATCTGAACATCGTAAGCTAGTAAAAGTCGTATTGTAGAATTTTGGCCATGGTCTTTTTAGTAAAAAAGTGACCACCACGGGCCTGAGAATGGCAAAAGGAGATGTCACTCTGATGTTCATTTTCTTGCACACATTTCCTTAGAATTTGGTTCGAGCAATATTTAAACAAATAAAGATCACCCAGAAAAACTTACGTACCTCAGCGAAGAATTTTTTTCTTATCTTACACAGTCCAATATGTTGGTGTGAAACCTGTAACAAGATAATTCACAATGTCAGCAAACAAAGGTAATTGAGAGAGTTTAAACAATTATTCATCGGGAACATATCATTTATTGGTGTTAGATCAAGGGAATCGGGAAGATCAAGTCTTGAGAGGTGGTCAGCCACTACATTCTCTAGTCCCTTTTTGTCTCTTATTTCTATGTCGAATTCCTGAAGTAGGAGGATCTATATTATTAGGCGAGGCTTGACATCATTCTTAGAGAGAAGGTACTTTAGCACCGCATGATCAGTGTAAAAGATGATCTTGGATCTGATCAAGTAAGACCTAAATTTGTCCAAAGCAGACACTATGGCTAAGAGTTCCTTCTTCGTAGTAGAATAATTCGCTTTGGCAGAATTTAGAGTTCTACTGGCATAGTGAATCACATAGGGTTAATTTTCTTTTCTTTGGCCTAACATCGCCCCAATAGCATAATCAGACGCATCGTACATAATCTCAAAAGGTATGCTCCGGTCGAGTGGTTGCATGATAAGAGCGGTAGTCAACATGCTCTTGAGCTTAGTGAAAGCTTCATGGCATTGTTCAGTCCACTCATATGGTGCATCCTTTTGAAATAGATTACATAAAGGATGAGAGAGATGGCTAAAGTCATTTATGAATCATCTATAAAATCTAATGTGTCCTAAGAAGGATCGCACATCACGTCTGCTCTTGGGTGGAGGTAGGTTAGAGATAAGATTTGTCTACCTCAATTCCCTTAGATGAAATTATATGTCCAAGAACAATTCCCTTGGGAACCATGAAATGACATTTCTCTAAATTCAGAACTAAATTCTTTTCCTCGCATCGCTTCAACACATTTTTAAGATTTTACAAACACACATTAAAGGATAGACCAAAAACAGAGAAATCATCCATAAAGACCTCTAAATATTGCCTCACCATGTCAGAAAAATACTCAACATGCATCGCTGAAAAGTGGTGGGGGCATTACACAATCCGAATGGCATCCTTTAGTAAATAAAGGTGCCAAATAGACATATGAACGATATTTTTTCTTGATCTTCTAGGGCTATCTCTATCTGATTGTAGCCCGAATATCCGTTAAGGAAGTAGCGTAAGAATGACTAGCTAACATTTTCAAATGTTGATCAATGAAGGGCAAAGGAAAGTGGTCCTTCCTTGTGACAATATTCAACTTTCTATAGTCAATGCACATTCTCTAACTAGTAGTGACTCTAGTTGGCGTGAGTTCATTGTCGTCATTGGCTACGATGGTGATTCCGAACTTCTTAGGAACCACCTGAGTTGGACTCACCCATTGACTATCATATATAGGGTATATGATACCCACATCTAATAATTTAAGCACTTCTCCCTTAACCACCTCTTTCATGTTTGGATTTAATCGACGTTGTGGTTGTCGAGAGGTTTTTGCATTATCCTCTAGATGAATGCGTTGAGTACAAATTAAAAGATCAATTCCCTTGAGATCCACAATCGACCATTCAAGGGCTCCTTTATGCTCAATGACAATAGAAATAAGTATACTTTCTTGTTCTTTCTCAAGGTGGGAAGAAATCACCATCAGGTATGTGTTATCTTGACCTAAGTAGACATATTTGAGATCAATGGGCAAGGGTTTTAGGTCAAACTCCGGTGCTTTGAGGCTAGACGGTAGAGGCACTATATCAGTTTAGGGCAATTTCTCAAATTGTGGCCTTCACTAGTTAACTTCAAGTACCGGCGTCGCATTAAGCAAGGGGAGTGGGACAAACACGTCTCTAGAGGGTCAGAGTATAGAGTCAAAGGTGCTCTATCTTCCACGAAAGAGTCGATCATGTTAATGTCGTGGGTATTATCTTCATTCTCTATTTGTTTACTCATATTAAAAGAGATATTGAGCTCCAATGTCATATTTCCCAAAGATAGATTCATAATTACATTCCTACAATTCATAGTGGAATTTAATGTAGCAAGGAATGGACGACCAAGAATAACGGGTATCTGAGTGCTCACATCTATGCTAGGTTGAGTATCTAGAATAATAAAATCTACTGGGTAGTAGAATTTATTAATCTGGACCAACACATCCTCAATCATTCCTCTCAGTACATGGACTGATCGATCAACAAGTTATAATGTGGTCCATGTGGGTTTTAATTCACATAAATACAACTGTTTGTAAACTAAGAAAGGAATTAGATTTACACTCGCCCCCAAGTCAAGAACTGCATGCTCAATCCGGTGGTTCCCAATCACACAAGTGATGGTTGGGCTATCGGGATCTTTGTATTTTTGTGACACATCTTGCTTGAGAATGTCACTTACTTTTTCTATCAGAAAGATTTTCTTTTGTATGTTTTGCCGTCTTTTGGTCATACATAAATCTTTCAGAAATTTGGCAATGAAAGGATTTGTTTAATGGCATCCAGTAGTGGAATATTGACCTTTACTTGCTTAACCACTGTTGAGTGTCAAATATTGCATATTTTCCCCTATTTATATCTTGGTTTTATGAACATGATACTGCTTAATGTTATATTTTATACATATTTGTGTTGCAAGGTGAATTTGAGAGCTTCGATTGAAAAGAATGTTAAAAGCATGGATTTAATGTTCAAGAATCACCAAGCCAAAGATCGGATCTTAGAAGACCAAAAATGAAGAATTCATATGCCACAGATCCAAGAAAACCAAGTGAGGAAGGAAGAGAATCGAAGACTTGAAGTGTAGAAAGAGAATCTTAAAAATTCATGTGCTTCGACCAACCCTGTCTCTACTTTGACCAGCCCTAACTCTGCTTCAACCAGCCCTAGCTCTATCTTAACTAGTCGAAGAATGTAACATCTCGAAAAATCCCTTACAAAGAGCTTAGTACAACCTCATGTAGAACAACCCAAGGACCGCATCCTGTCGTATAATTTAGATGGGATTTAGTTAAGTACTTAGTAATATATGGATTAAGCTTGGGCCACCATTTTCATATTTGAGAAGGCCTAGAATCACGAGTACCGCTGGCTCAATGCCACCTAAAGACTTAGGAGAAATCCCAAGGGCCTGTCACTCTAAGGAGTACATTAAAACTCGGTAACAGACCTATACCGTGCGTCGGGGGTCCGATGACACCGAAACTATAGGACGATGTCCGTCCTGCTGGGCTTGACAACCATCGCAGGAATCAAGCCCAGATAATATCCAGAAATGCCCAACTTGAGCCATGAGTTAAGAGCATGAGAAATGCGAATATCTTTAGAAAATGAACTAAAACTTAAGTGAATTGGGTCGTTCACTCTCGTGCAAAGTTGAAGAATTCGGACCGTTAGTTTGTAACCAAACTTCACCCGTGAGAAAAGGAAATTTCCCTGCACATATCCGTATAATCGTGGCCTCGATTGAACACGTATGACTATTGATCTGAGACAGGCTCTCCACGGTTGATCGACTTATCTGATCGCACCAAAATCATATCCTGGCATGGATCCATTGTCAGGGAGCGTACCTTATGACGTAGATAAGTCGTGGGCCTTCCTATGAGCCCTGTTCGTCAGAAACAACCGGTCAAGGGGTATAAATGATGTATAAAGTGGCCCATGGGGTAGTTTGCATCACATCTAAGGCTATAAATAGCCTTCATTTCACCCCCTCTCTCCCATATACGAATTTCACAAAGCCAAGAGGGAGAGAGAGGATAAAAGAGGAAAGAGAGAAGGAGAAATTGTAGGAGATCGCTGCAAGAAACTTCTCCCACGAATCCACGCGCCTAATCACCACCCCATTGCGCTACCGAACCTCTTTCGGCTACGATTTTGAGTAAGAAATACCAACCCTAATATCGATGTAGAACTCCCGGATAGCTTTCGTTAACCTAGCTAACTAGTTTCATCATTTAGGTGCCCGACGTTCCATTTTTGGAAACGTAAAGTTTGGACCGAGTCCAAGTCGAGCATACTAACGAAAGGTAAGGACTATAAACCCTTAGGTTGTGGTTTATCAATGCTTTCATGACACCTAATGATTTATGTATGTCTTGATTGCTATCGTATTGTCTTAAATGTGTTGATTTCTGTATGAGATACACCTATGAACTGAGATAAATAAATGATGCACCCTATGTGTTTGTTAAAATGTTTAAATGAGCAATAGAAAGTGATTAGTGCTTGCTATGATTTCAAATCTAGGATTCATCATTGTCATATGCATGTAAATCTCTCTGTATAAAGAATTGATAAAACATATGTTGTAACTAACGTAGTTTATGTGTTTGATAAATTGTCTAAATGAAAAAATTGTTGATGATTTGTATTTACTACGAGTATTAAGATAGGATTTTGATTGTCCTATGCATATGTAAAATTTTCTCTATGAAATTAATTGATAAATGCATGTTGTATTAGCATGGTCTATGTGTTTGATGAAATGTCCACATGAGAAATCCACATGGATTGTTTGTTGAATGCTGGGATAATTATTACACGTGGATGTTAGCTACATTTGAGTAGGATTGAGGCTACAAACGTAGCCCAAGCAATCGGTAAAAGTCCTTCGAGTGACCGAATTAGTCTCACCACCTTTGGTAAACTCAATGAATCCGAGTCACACAACGATTATCGACAGTGGCTAGGCCATGAGGGGTGCTTACCCTCTCCATGTCGATTAAGTCAGCATGCGCCTGTACCAATCGAGCTTGCCTAATTAACTAATTGACCTATTGTGTGTTTACCATGTATGGACCCTACTGCTTGAATCTAAGGTACCCCTCACCAATGTAAAGATCCACTTTAACCATGGTACCACGACCCACTGAGACTTATGAGCTGGGCATGGTGGTATGGGACACCATGTCCGAGCTGCCGGCCTATGCTGGGGTGACGAGCCTCCCCGTAGTGACCAGTGAGCAACTAAGACTCGTGAGTCGAGTATGGTGGTATGGGACACCACCGTGTTCGTGCTGTCAGCCTACACTGGGGTGACAAGCCTCCCCGTAGTGACCGCAAGCACAACTTCTTGCAACTTACCTATTGTATATGTTTTAACTAGGAGTGACAAACCTACAACTTGCCTATCGTATGTGTTTAAGTAAGAGTGACGAACCTAGATCGATCCAGAACATAGGAGTAGGACCACTGCAGTTGTCCAATGCCAAATGTTCGATTTGGGTCAATGATATAAAGGGAGGTACCCTAGCTTCCCAAACTTACTATATGAATGAACTTAATTAATTACTTAGCTAACACGGCCATGCATCACACTACATTAGTTAGGATATGCTAAAAAGGCATTGGAGTTGCACTGTTTGAGGAAGTGTTGTCATATGCCAAATAATTTGTCGGAGTCGCGTGTGAGGGAGCATTGATGGGTGAGGGCATCCATCATTACGTGCACTCCATTTTTGCATTAAAAAGAGTAGTTATGAAGTGATTGTTATGATTGTCTTATCATTACTGCTTTGACTGACTTGATAACATGTGTAACTTTTGCCTTATAAAGACTACTGAGTTAATCACTCACTCCCACTCTGGGACGGTGTTTTAAAACACCAGCCAGACTCTGATGTGGATGCAGGTACAGATGACGTCTATGCAATGGAGTGAAACTTCTTGGATGAGGAGGAGGAATTCTCCTACTTATAACTCTCGGACGGGCCGATCTAGGCTACGTACCGTTACACAGGGACCACTAGGACATCTGGGCTTAGTTGGACACTTTTACATATCCATATTTTGTTCATTTTGAAACAATACATGTATATATTGAACCCGGTTACGTACTCATACTCTAGAAGAAACCTTGTGAAGTATCTGTATGCTTATATAGATATGTTTAGAATTCCACACTTGCTTAACTTAATTAAATCTAGATTATGAAGTGTTGTTTAGTATAATCCCATGCATGCTTAACTCATTAACATGAAAGAAATCTAAATATCATCATTCGTTATGCATAAGTGATGTTCTGAATTTCGGGAGTAGAGCTTTGCTCGACCCTCGAAATTCAGGGCGTTACAAAGAAACTTCGACTCGAACTCTAACAATATTATCTTTTAAATTTGTGTGATCCTTGACTAGTCAAAGATTTCCCTCGACTAGTCGAAGGTGAAGCTCGACCAGTCAAGGGTGTCTCTCGACTAGTCGAAGGTTACGTAGATTTTGGACGAACAACGTAAATTTGAGGCAGTTTCCGAACTCTTCCAATTCGGTACGAAAGTTGGAGTTCCCCAACTATAAATAAAAGTTCCTAGGCATCTTCTAGGGTTTAAGGAGTAGAGCAAAAGGGTGGAGTGCTGCTACCAAGAGTTTTTCTTCTTCCTCCTTAGTTTGATTTTATGTTTTATTTAAGAGTTCTTAGTTCAATCATGTCTATGGTTGGATAAACCTCTTAGATAGGGCTAAGAGGTGAAGCTTGTAGCGTGATTGAGATATTTTCTTTACTTTGATTTATGTTTATTTTTAACTTCATTAATTTTTAGTTAATTTTAAGGAATATTTTCAGTTTTTAATGGTTTGTTGTGATTCCAATTACAATAGATCTACGATAGCTTTGAATATCTTCTTTTCCTCTTTGAGATTGTGGGATTGGTAAATCCTGTTGCTCAGCATCATCCCTTGGGCATGGTAGGGTGACAGAATTCCTTCCAAATTTTTATAATTCTCTTTCATTGAAACTGGATCAATGAGAAGTTTAGAGATTTGACCATCTCTTTCTCCAACTGGATAAGATAGGACTCTGATTCCAGTTGGATCTCTTGACTTATGCAAGGTAGCATCTCAATTTCTACAAATGGATCCTTGGCACCCTAGTTCTCACCTTTCAATTGTTAGTTTAATCAATATTCACAATTACTCACTTTATTTCTAGATTTCTAACTTAGATCTTCTTTTAGTTCTAGTTCTAGTTACTTTTAGAATACGCACAAGTTTAGTCCCTGTGGATTTAACCTCAGTCTCACTGAGATTATTATTACATCGCGACCCTGCACTTGGAGTTGTGAATAGCCACCTCTAGAATATCCTATGAGTTAGATAGAGGTTTTGGTGCAATCAACCGTTGAGGGAATGGTGCAATCGACTTGTTTTGAGATTTCGGTTCCATCTTATGTGGGACAATCCTAAGTCGCATGTATGTTGCTAGCACAAATACCATAAACAACTTCCATGACTTTCCTTGGTTTGATAGCTTCCACCTTCTTAAGTTCCATGGCCTCGACTTTTCTTGTGAGATTAGCAACCCTTGCACTCATGTTATCTTTTTCTTTCAAGGCATACATTCCTCCTATTTCCTTTGATTGAGTAAGCTTAGAAGTGGTGGGTCTTGGGGAGGTGTCCCATGATTGTACGTTTTCTGCCAAGTTAATCCCACGCATCATCGGCCTCCTTATTCATGAATTCACCATTAGACATCATCTCTACAAATTGGTGCATTGGTAAAGTTAATCCATTATAGAAAAAACTTATTGTCCGTAAAATTTTATAGCTAGCCATGATGTGGACAGGAATTCGTGAGATCTTTGAACCTTTCTCAGCATTGGAAGAAGGTCTCTTCCTCTTTCTAGGTGAAGTTCATGATTGCCTTCTTGAAAGTGTTAGTTTTATGAAACGGGAATTTTTTTTTGAGAAATTCTCCGGTCATCTCAACCAATGTGCCGATAGATCATGGCTTTAAGGAGTGCATCCACATCTTAGCCTTCTCCTTCAGTGAAAAGGAGAACAATTTGAGTCATGCTGTGCTCCCAGATACGTTTGAAAAGTGTAATGTGGTGACTATCTCATCAGACTCTTTGATGTGCAAGTATAGACTTTCAGAGTCTAGTCCATGAAATTTAGGAAGGAGTTATATCACTCTAGGTTTAACATCCATGTTTCCTGCATTAAGTGGAAACACCATGCAGGAAGGTGTACTCACTCCCATCGATTGTAAATAATCTCACAAAGTACAAGGCAGGGGAGCATTATGCACCTCATTCTCATCTTGAACCTCCTCAACTAGAAGTTGAGGTTGATTTGCAACCACTACTTTAATTAATTGAGAGGATCTCAAGTGGTGTTTAATCCTTTGATGGATAGACAAACCTTCGACTAATCGTCCTTCACTCAAGAGACGTTGAGTGTTGTCACGAACCCACTTGGACATGAAACACGCATAACCCTTAAGTACTAAATAACTAAAACCTAGAAGAAAGAAAACTAAAGCAAATAAGAAATCTAGAAAAGAAAAAGACAATTGAAAAGAGGTTACCGGATTGGAGATGCTATGTTAAAATCCTACAAAATAGAAAACAATGTTAGTTTTTTAAAAACAATTTCAGAAAAAATCCTAACAAAAAAAAGGAAAAAAGTTAACCCTAATCTTAACCTAATTCTAGTACCAATTAATCTCTGAAAAATGTAGTCGTAGTCCCTGACAACAGCGCCAAAAACTTTTTCACGACCCTAAGTGTAGGGTCGCGATGTAATAATAACTTGGTGAGACCGAGCTCGAATCCATAGGGACTAAACTTGTATGTATTTTGAAAATAACTAGAACTAGAAAAAGATCAAAATTGAAATCTAGAGTAGTTGAGAGTAATTGTGAATAAAGTATCAATAATCAAAAGGAATCTAGAGCACCAAGGATCCACTCGTAGTTATCAAGATGCTACCTTACTTGATTCAAGAAACACAATTTGAATTGGAGTCCTATCCTATCCAATTGGAAAATCAAATCTCTAAACTTTTCATTAACTTAGTCTACACGTGAAGGAGTATTGTGATGATTGGAAGGGAATTCATGCATTCACCATGCCCAAGAGACGATGGTGAATCAATGAAATGGCGGTAAAGATCGCACTAGTTGAAGAAGGAATATGCCAATATGTCCTAGAGGGGGTGAATATAACTTTTTAAAGTTTTTATGATTTATTTGAAAATCCTACTTCACTAATCCTGTGATCATGCAATTATCAGGATTACTCAAATGTAACTCTACTGGCTTCCAAGCCTGGTAGAGGATCCAATCACTAACTATTTTAGAGATAAGCAGTATGCAAGCTAGCTTATGATGGATATGACTGTGTAGGTGTGTGTGGTGTGATCAAATGTTCAAATATGAAAGTATTAAAGTAAATCACACAATCATAAGAATAACAATCTCAAACACAATCATTTTTATAGTGGTTTGACGATAAGTCTACTCCACTCCCGATAACTGCACTGAACCCTTGAGTGTATCGGATTTCACTAAGGAGGTTTCATAATGGTTCACCTCTAACCTAATGTTTTAAATCAGGTTCACTTTCAACCTTTACAACCTACACTGAGGCTAACTGTTTATGGTCTCACGAGCAAGGGTCAACACAATGCACTGACTTTTAGGCACATTGGCCAAGGATCTTCCAAAAGACCCTACTGGAGGTTTCTACATGGTTGACCTCAAACCCTAAGGTTTTACCCAGTTCACCTAAAACTTAGAGTTTTGCTGGTTCACTCCTAACCAGATGTTTATGCTCTCCACAGAGCAAGGGTCCACATAATGCACCCACCACGTACACTCCCGCCAGAGGCCTCCTTGAGGATTTCAAAGGGTGAGAACCATTTAAGACCCAATCCTAGAAAGGAATGATCACAAGTGTCCTCTTGGACTCTGGATACTTACAAATAAGTTGATGAGTCCCGTTTAGCAAAATGTCAAAGATCTCCTCCTCCTTGTGACGAAGAGTCTTCTGCTCCCTTGATCCGCAACACAAGATAATATACCAATACTTTGGCTTTGGGTTGGGTCAAGGTGAAGATGGAATCTTACTCTCAAAATGTTTTCCTATCAGGAAGATAGAGTGATTCCAATCTTATGCATTTAAGGCATCCCAGCTTAATGATTTTCCATTAAGGTAGTAACTAGAGGATCCTTGAATGCGGAAGTTCATTCCCCAATCCACTCTATTAATGTCAATGGTGAGGGTGGATTGGAGGATGAACTCCCTTGAGAGAAAGGGCTTTAGATATAAGATATAAGTTGAAATACACAAAAGCTCTCTCTTCTTTCTCTCACAGTAATAAAAGACAAGTCCTCTATATATAGGTAAAAAGTTCCAACGGATATAAAACGGTCACATTTATGACAGAGTTCGATATCATCGAGTAGGTACGATATCATCGAGCGTATACTCTCGATAATATCGATGGTCTGCTCAATCACTCGAACTCAATGTCATACGCTTTTGAAACTTTTGCCAATTGGTCAATGAATCAAAACTATTGTCAATGTCATCGGATTTCGAACTCCGATTCTATCGATGACAGGTTCGATCCATCGACACTTGAAAAATGAGAGAGACTTGACTTTGAAATATTTCAGGATTTCATGAATGATCGGGGAACCGTCGAGATCATCAGAATTTGAATGTCGATGATATTGAGATCAGAGTCGAGGCATCGATAAATCCAGTGGATTTATCTTTAAGCTTGCTGGACGGTTTATGACCTTGTTCGATGCAATCAACCTGGTACCGATATCATCGATATTTGAATATTGATTCTATCGAAGGGCCCCCGATCATAGTTAAAAACATCTTGAAATATCTGCTGTAAGAAATGCGCACCCTCGATCAATATCATCGATGGACTTCCGATGTTATCGATATTTGATTTCAGATTATATCGGAAGAGCATCGATATATCGAAGGAATTTGAGATTATCATTAAAAAACAGGGGCACCGGAAATCTACCTGTCGATCTTATCGAGCCATTTTCGATGGACTCGATATTTGAATATCAATGATATCGATAGGTATATCGATACATCGATAATTCATCCAGATATGTTGTGAAGTTGCTGGACTTTTTAGTTCTCATATCGATGATATCGATAGGTGTATCGATACATCGATAAATCCGTCCAGATGAATATTTAGTTGCTGGACACTTTTGATCCTCACATCGATAATATCGTTAAGGTATCAAGGAAATCGACAGAGCAGGTTGATCATATCGAGGGTGTTCTGATAAAATCGATAAGGCGAGAAAAACTTAGAGATTTTCCTATTTTGAAAAAAGTTTTCTCACCTTAAAACCCTATGATTTCTAACTTGTTTTAAAGAGTTTTCTTCACCTGGTGTTTTAGGTTATGAGATGTGAGGCTTTAGGTTTACTTGTGGCGAGCTTGCACACATCCGGTTGAGGTAGACGTTTGAATTGATCTTCCTATCAGGCTCTGTAGACAATCTAACTCAACACTCACGTAACTTGACAAACCAGTGCACTTTCAATCTCCCCCTTTGTCAATTACGTGACAAAATCCCCAAAACACCCTAGAACTTTCTAGACAGACACACCCTAAATTGTGTGTACATGCTTTTACACAATTTTACAATTTCTACCCCATGTACACAAGCAGTAGCTGGTCCCCCTAACTTGTAAACTCTAACTCCACCTTGCTTGTTGCGGAAGCTCCCCCTAACACTTGCAACAACATCTTAACAGATACACAATTTCCATTCGGGGTGTTTGTAAATGTTCTCCCCCTTTTTGTCAGTCATTGACAAAGATATCTCAAGTAATATTGACTGAAGCTTGAAATACTTGGGAGAACCAATCACGTAGAAGCAGAACAATTGATGTATACTAGGTAATACTGAAATGGCCAAGCTATATGTCCTAGAGGGGGGGTGAATAGGACTATGCCAAATTTAAATAAAAGATACAGCGGAATAAAGAATAAGAATTTAAATCACTAAACTTGAATTGCAGTATAGGAATGGAAAGCAATCAAAAATTGTTCTAAGGACAACCTTACACCAAAAACCAAAGTTTATGGTAGGACAACCTTATTTCTAGAACAAATATAAATGAAGCTCAAACCAATAAAGTAATAGTAAGCGATAAATTGCAGAAATATAAATCTAACTATTACAACATTCACCACTGAGCTTGAAATGAAATGATTACAACATTCACATCCACATATACATCCCACACTAAATAATTAAAGATATGAAATGAATATCAAACAACCACAAAACACAAGGGATTATAGTGGTTCACCTATGTGTACACCAACTGTTCAACAACAGCCAAACAGTTACTCCACTCCTAATATCCTCACACAGGGGATATTAGCGTTCACTAACAAAAATAGGTTTTCCCAGGTTCACCTAAAAACCTTCACAATTGTGTCTTTATCTGTGGGCTTACACAATTATAAAAAAAAAACCCCCACTTCTGAGTTTTCTGGCTCTCCTCAGATAACCAATACAATGAGATTTTTCTGGCAAATCTCAAAAGAAAACCAAACAGAATTTACAACAAATGTAAAATACCTGATTATCTCCTTCGTTGTAGTAGCCCGGAAGAACCAAATTGGAGTAGAGATTTGAATGTCCAAGATCAATATCCAATACTCACTTTATAATGGTTCTAGGTTCTAATAGATTTTAAATTAAAAACAACGGGCTAGCTTTAATTGATTTTGATTCCAAAAGAAGGAAAACAATAATTCCTCTTTTCATATAAGATTGAAATGCTAGAAACAAAATCAATCAAATAAAGCTAAAGAAAGAGAATATTAAATAAGCACACTTAGCTTTGATGGAGCACAAAACTATCTCTCAGAAGGCCGAATTAGATTAGCTTGAATTGATATAATTCTTCTGAGATTTGTGCTCTATTTATAGGTGAGCAAATCACGTCTTCGACTAGTCGTAGAGCCAACAGATATTTGAAAATTCGGGCGCGATAAAATTTGACCATTTCACGACTGGTCGAAGGTATCCTTCGACTGGTCGTAGGTCTCCTTCGACTGGTCGTAGGTTTCCTTCGATTGGTCGTAGGATTCGAATTTCAGCGCTAGACTTTGAGTCATAGGTTTACGATTAGTCTTAGATTCAGTCGACACTGTTCCTTCGACTAGTCGAACAGACCCCAGGATAAGTCGAAGCCTAACAGAAAATATCCGAATTTTGTAAC
Source organism: Magnolia changhungtana (assembly GCA_030180095.1). NCBI lineage: Eukaryota > Viridiplantae > Streptophyta > Magnoliopsida > Magnoliales > Magnoliaceae > Magnolia > Magnolia changhungtana. Next base: position 1,191,893 of record JASAUF010000160.1, read on the forward strand.
AAACTTACGACTGATCCAGGAATTTCTTAGACAGGTCGAAGCAGTGCTAGGACTAATCGAACAAAGTCTAGGACTAGTCTTAGAACTAACCAAACTCACGTAAATCAAACATATGACTTATGTATCCAAAATGGCCTACTCTAAAGGTCAACCTAAGGTTAGTCAAACCTCAATTGTGAAGTAAGGACATTGAAACTTAAGTACAAGTGACCTTTGAAAGTAGTAAATCTTGAAGTCTTGTTGTAGCTAATCCTTGAAAGTATCTTGAGTTCTTTACGATCGAACTTGTAAGCTTCTTAACATCTTGCAATGTCTTGACTTGAGAGCAATACTTGTCAATCATAGTTGAACTTAAGTAGAACTTTCTTCTTTACACTTGTGAGCATTGCTTGTTCATCAAAGTTGATCTTGAGTGGATCTTTGTTTGATCTTGAGTAGAGCTTCACATAGCAAGTTACATACCAGTGTCTTTGGCACCACAAATTTGACAACAGAAAGGGATATAAACTATAGCACTTACAATCTCCCCCTTTGTCAAATTAGTGACAAAACACGCTACCAAGATATGTTTACAGAACACAAAATATTTGTGTAACAAATCATGCATAGAATACAGAATATCTGAGTAACGAATCATGCACTAGTTGTCATCAACTGGCACAGTTAATATGAACCTGCAAATATGCAAATATTCAACATATCCATTCTCCATACATGTCTTTATAAGACATACAAAACTCCCCCTAAATAAAACATATCCAAATAAGTGAAAATATATCCATTCTCGCCCTTTTTGTCATAAGAGGACAAAGGAAAACAGGGAACAGATAGACAAGATATGAGATAAAAGCATAATTAACTCACAAAAATCAAATATTGAGTTTAAGCAAAGCTAACACCATAGTAGTAAAGTTATTACAACTTGAACACCTTAAACACCAATCTGAACCAGAAGGAGCAGGGATAGATGGATCAAGTTTATGCATCCCCTTGTTCAAGCGCCTAAGATATTTACGCATGTATTTGAATTGTAAATCATGAGCAACAAACATGTTTTCCATCTTAACATTTATATTATCAACTTTATCCTCCAATGCACTCAGACGTGCATCAATATCAGATGGTACAAAATCTGAATCATTCGTAGAATCAGATTCAAGTTCTTCAAAGATGTCATCCATATTTATGTCATCAGGAAGAAGATCACCAGCTTCTCCCTCATGTTCAGCATGACCACCACCACCACCTTGGTCAGGATGGAAATCCAGATTCATCTTATTGATATTAGAATTGTTGAAAATCAGATGATGGATAGGTGCCTCTCCAACCTGCATATCGACTAACATATGTGTAGCCAACACAGTCATCAAATAGGCAAAAGGAGTGACCCGGATGGAGTCTAAACTGAAGAATGAAATGACAGATTAAGGATGATAAACAAATCTGAGTATCAGTGGTTCTTTTGTTCTTTTACTAAATTTTCCTACAGAAGGTTTATAGTTCACCTTTCTTCCTGTGGAAGGCCGACCACGATTCTTTTGAAAGAATCTTCTGAATCTTTGGGCCAGCAAAGCCACTTCTTTATCATCATCTTCCTTTTCACTTGCACTGTCCTCATGAATTGTTTTCTTTGAGGTTTTTAGGACAATGTTTTTGAATTTTTGAGATTGTGTGAAGTGTAGTTTAAAAGTTTATAGGGAACTGTCACGCCCCAAACCCAGAGATCGGATTCACAGGAATCCCGATCACCAAATCTGGTGCCGACAGCCTCCATAGTACCCCATTCTTGGCTCCTAGTGTCCATACACCAGACTCCGATCCTGGGATGTTACAAGGAGGATTTTTTTTATACGTTTAACTCGTAATAAGAATAGCCACAAGATTACCCAATTCACAAATCATCATCACATATCCACTAATATAATCATTTGAGTACAATGCAAAAAAAAAGAAATGCATAAATCGAAAATCAAGCTCCAGAAGACTGCTGCACGCTCCAAGCTCAACATCGCCGCAACCTAACATCACCTGCATGCATCTATCATGCAAAAGCTTATGGAAAGCTTAGAGGGTGGTGTAAGTGTGTGCACAAGGTAAGTGTCAAGTATTCAACGCAATGTCATAATCATACAATGTCGAAATAGGCGCAAGATCATGAATCATACGTTATCAGAGTAAGAGAAATTACTGACAAATGAGGAATAATATCAGAAACACAGGTCAACTATTAGAATACACAATACAGATCAACTATACAAATGAGGAATAATATCAGAATATGCGATACAGATTAACTATACAAATGAGGAACAATATCAGAATATGCGATACAGATCAACTATACAAATGAGGAACAATATCTGATACCGAATCTAAACCATATAACTGCAGAAACACAGGTAACCCAAAATGCTAAGTACTACGGATGCAATGCAATATGCGATCCGAATGAAATGACCAAGTTGGAGTGAAGTCGGGATGATAGTACGTAGTATCGCAAGCTATGGGGTCCATCACAAAGGACTTCTATCCAAACTAGTCACAAACATAAATTTGGATAGTCAGACTCAATGTGGTAAACTCCTGATCTCAGGTTAGTCGCGCGCCCAACTGAAATCCTAGCCATGTGAAGGTACACAATAATTAGTTGCGCACCACTAACCCGAGTGGATAGTTAATGAAATGAATGTATGAGTATGCAACTCCTACTCAATAAGTCCACATATCAGTATGGTTCCTCTCTGGGAAATCACTGGGGTCTATTACACTCCGAACCAGATTGTCGCCCCATCGCGCGCAACAAGGTGAGTGGAAGAGACCTCACTATCCACCTGTCAATATCAGGCCAGGCTCGTCGATACCGGACCCATTCCTCAAGCTGGTTAGACTCAGCCTAGCATTGCCCCCTCCTCTCGGGCAGGTAAGGCCGTACCCCCTTCCAACCGACTAGGACACAGGGGGAGACGCGGCCTAACGATATATAGCCTTCATGCACTCATGCATCCACTCAGTCTAGACGTTGGAGCAACCTCTGGAACCAAGAGGGTTTAGGGACTTTTACCCAGGGATATCTATAGCACCCTATGTAGAACAAATTTTCGGTGTCCCGTCTGGCCATCCACGATATGCCTGTAGAGGCTATGGCCCTGATGTTGCTAGGGTACACAATGCAAGATGCATGAGCCATACAATCCAGTCATGTATCAATCATGTGCATACCGTGAGCTCATGTGAGATAACCTCTGCCTATTAGGAAATCTCATAACAATCTGCCTAATGATATATGCAATGGTTAACCACATCTCATAACAAACATGCATATGATGCATATGGGCATGTATCATGATGCTATGCAGTCACATACTCATAATCGGTATTAATAACCGGTATCAACAATCGACCTCGACAATGTGGACATTTAACCAACATTGCCCCCCCCAAAGGAATGGCTCACACAAAGCCAAACATATAATGGGCCCACGGCCTCACACAAAGGCCTAATATACAACACAATGGGCCTTACTTAAGGGTCATATATACACAACAGGTGGGCCCTGCTCACGGACTTTAAATACATGACATGTGGACCGTACACATGGGTCTCGAATACATCAAATGGGCCATGCATCATGGGCTTAACACATATCACAATAGGCCTTGCCCATAAGCCATGAATACATCACAGTGGGCCCCAATTACGGGTCGCATATACATCATATAGGTCTTGACAATCGGCCTCAGCCTCAATAATCGAATTGACACTCGGAATCGGCCCCGATACGCGGCCTCGACAATCGGAATCAGCCTCGATACTTGGCTTCGACAATCGGAATCGGCGTCGACAAATTAGAATTGGCCTCGATAATCAGAATCGGAATCAACCTCAATCGGCCTTGCCAATCGGAGTCAGAATCGACAATCGGCATCGACATGGATAATCGGCCTCGATACGTAGCCTCAACAATCAGAATCGTCATATACAATCGGCCTCGACAAATCGAAATCATCGGAATTGACCTTGATACTCGAAATCGATTGATAATCGGAACCGGTAAATCGATCACGTCAATCAGAATTGGCAATCGGTCACGACAATCGCACCGATCGACATCAGAATCGGCAAGTGGTCAAGATAATCAGAATCAGTAAATCCGTCAGGACAATCGCACCGATCGATAGTCGGAATTGACAAATCGGTCACGTCAATCGAAATCGGTAATCGGTCAAGATAATCAAAATTAGCAAATCGGTCACGACAATCGCACCGATCGATAGTCGGCGTCGGCAAATCAGTCACATCAATCGAAATAGGCAATCGGTTTAGATAATCAGAATTAGCAAATCGGTTACGACAATCGCATCGATCGATAATCGGAATTGGTAAATCGGTCACGTAAATCGAAATCAGTAATCTGTCAAGGTAATCAGAATCATCAATTGGTCACGGCAATCACACCGATTGATAGTCTGAATCGGCAAATCGGTCACGTTAATCAAAATCGGTAATCGATCGAGGTAATCAGAATCGATCGATAATCGACCTAACCAAAAGCCTAAGGGAAGGTCACATGAGGACTTTCAACCGTCATTGCCCATCAATGTGGACATGTAACCAACATTGTTCCCAAGGAGTGGCCCATACAAGGGATTCATACTCAACGTAACGGGCCATACATACATCGCATTGGGCCTCAAATACAGCAAGTGGGCTGCATCAATGGGCAGCACCAATGGGCCTTATATACACAGCAGGTGGGCCCTGTTCACGGGCCTCAAATATAAGCAGATGGACCCCGTCATATGGGCCATGAATACATCACATTAGGCCTTACCCATGGGCCTCGAATACATCACAATGGACCACAACTCATGAGCTTCAAATACGCAATAGGTGGGACCCATACATGGGCCTAATATACATCACGGGTGGGCCTTGCACATGGCCCTGTATACATCACATCGGGCCTCACTCATGGGCCCAGTATACATCACAATGGGCCTCTCTATCTAGGCCGCAATTCCATCATAATGGGCCCTTTCCCATGGGCCTCAAATACATCATATAAGGCCTCTTAAATACAACAAGTATGCCACATTGCTTGGGCCGCACCATTCATCCAATCTATAGAGTCATTTTAGAGCATTATCCAAACAATAAATCAGATTAAAAGATCATCTAGACCATACCACAAATAATAATGATGATAATGATTACAACTGTTAAAATTTAGAGGGGCCCACCATAGCGTTTATTTTCCATCTGGACAGTTCACAAGGTCACAGAGACCTGGACAGGGGCAAGAAACAAATATCATATTAATCCAAAACTTCTGTAACCCAAAAATGGGGTCCCATTGGCAGACGTTCAACACCACTGTTGTGTGTAGTGTGGTCCACTTGATAACTGGATCTGTCTCCTCCAGTATCAAGCTTGAGACAAGATAACCAAATGGATGGACAGCTGGATGCAGCACATCCATCAAACGGTGGGACGGGTGTGGTAAAAACCCAAACATCACAGTGGCCTACGTCCACACACAGATGGATGGTAGGGATACAACACATGCACCATGGTGGGCCGTACCTGGCATGCCATACCCATAACATATTATATTATATAATAATATATATCATGTGTATATACATATTTATATTATAATATATAACAGCAAGGTGCTTTCCACGTGGGGCCACCATCCCATATATACTTAATATGAATATAATATTATATAATATATAATATCACCTTTCTTCCTTTTTGAAAAGGGTAACGTCCAGACATCCAAATCTAGGCTAGACGGACGGCCTGGATGTAAACATATATATCAAGGTGGCCTCCACCGTCCAGGCCATGGACGACATGGATAAGCTCACGTGTGGGTCTCACATGGGTGGATGGCCTGGATTAAGGTGAAAAAATAAATTCCATATAGATCCAAAACTTCTATGACACAAATAAGGTTTCAATGGTAGACGGTCAATCCCCTACTGCTTTTGGTGGTGTGGGCTACCTGAGTTCCGTTTAGGCTGGTTTTTGGGTGCACCCCATGCAAAAAGGGGTCCCATCAAGTGTACAGTGTAGATGGTCAACACACATCATGGTGGGGCCTGTGGTGGGCCACTATCCCAAGCCACGTACAGCAGCAGGGTGCTGAGCGTCCTCTGGACTCTGGACGTCAGCGGCAAGGGACGTCCAGTCCCTCCACCGTATATATGTTATTATTTTTTTAATTTGTTTTCACATAGTTTTTCATAGGTGGGAACCACATCAGGAAAATTCACTCCGTTGGTTGAATTCCTGGACTCAGAACAGGTCTAGCAAGTCCCATATCGAATAGGTTTCAGGTGTAGAAACATCATAGTGGGTTCAAACAATTAATATCACCCAAAACCGCCAGTTTTTGCATTATGGCCTGCCAGAGATTCGGTTGGGCTCCATTTTTCGGTTCAACGTCTAAAATGAGCAGGAAAAAGGAATGGACGGTGTGGATACACTACATACATCATGGCGGGGTCCACATAGTTAGCCCACCCACCCTAAAATCAAACTGATATTTGTGTTCCGCCTATGTCCAGGCTTGCTGCTGGAAAGCGGGCTGGACGGTGCACCTGGTCCATCTGGCCTACGGCTGGAGTGGTCCCACCACAGGGACAGTAGGGTCATAAGGCATACATCACGGTGATGGCCATGTAGTGGGCCACACAGTCTACAGCAAGTTGGTATTTGTGTTTCTCTATAGCCAAGGCAGCCCAAAATCAGGCAGTGTGGTTGTTGGATGGTGGGCAGCAAGGTGGGTCAATCCCACTGGATGGACGGTAAGGATATTACATGCATCATCAGGTGGGCCATTCATCATAAAAGAAAGGGAAAGAGAAAGAGAAGTACCCACCTCAAGATCTCGAACTCTTCCTTCCACCGATGCGATCTAAAGGTCCAATGGATAGACTTCAATGGTTGAGATTGAACTTGGATGGTAGAGATGGTAGGTAGGAAGTTGGGCCACACCTAACTCTCTCATGGAGCATTGGACGTGAGTTGCTTGGGAGGAAAATGAGAGAGAGAGAGAGAGAATGAAAGAGAGAGAGATGAGAGAGAGGGATTGAAAGAGAGTGATGGGATGAGTGATAGGGTGAGTGATGGGAGAGTTGACTTTAGGGATGGGGGTTGTACTTGGGGATGGGTGAGTGATTTGTACTTGATTGATGGAGTTATGGGATTGATGTGATAGATTGTCGGGATTGCAACACGCGGCGTTTTCCTCGAACTGAATGCAGACCTACATCTCCTGGCTTGGGTATCACCTCGACGCGCGAGATGCGGCATCGGAATCGCGGCGATGATGCGGTCACAATGATATAAGTCTTAGGTTGAGTCGACTCGGGTTGACGGCGTGTGAATCAGGGTCGTGCGCAAAAGCCGGTTAAGGGGCGAAGGTTGCTGAAATTCGATTGGGAAGATCACGGAAGCCTATGGAATGGTACTGTGTAGGATACGGGTCTTACAGCTCTCCCCTCCTAATAAAAATTTCGTCCTCAAAATTTAAATCACAACATAATAAATACAAAGATCACAAAGGAGGAAAAATCCTATCTGAACACAACAAGCCAACATAATCAAACACCTAAAAGATGTGGACAACGCCTGCGAATCTCCACCTCCTGCTCTCAAAACGCCTCATCAACACTACGGTGATCCAACTGGACCTCGAATCCTGGATAAAAAATGATCGAAACTAGGATACCATACTGCCTCACAATCTCAATGGTAGGGAGCCATATCAGAAAAATCTCTAAGTTATTTGAACTCAGGGATCGGATCATTCTAAGTTCTCAACAATCATAGAGTGAAGGGTAGCTATTAGTAGACATGTAATGTTATCTTTAGGTATTCCCAAGTTATGCTCTGATACCAACTTCTGTCATGCCCCAAACCAGGAGATCGGATTCACAGGAATCCCAATCGCCAAATCCGGTGCCGATAGCCTCCGTAGTACCCCATTCTCGGCTCCTAGCCTCCATACGCTAGATTCCGATCTTGGGATGTTACAAGGAGGATTTTTTTTGTACGTTAAACTCGTAATAAGCATAACGACAAGATTACCCAATTTACAAATCATCATCACATATCCACTAATATAATCATTTGAGTATAATGTCAAAAAAAAAAAAAGAAATGCATAAATCCAAAACCAAGCTCTAGAAGACTGCTGCATGCTCCAAGCTCAACACCGCTGCAACCTAACATCACCTGCACGCATCTATCATGCATAAGCTTATGGAAAGCTTAGAGGGTGGTGTAAGTGTGTGCACAAGGTAAGTGTTAAGTATTCAACGCAATGTCATAATCATACAATGTCGAAATAGGCGCAAGATCATGAATCATACGTTATCAGAGTAAGCGAAAATACTGACAAGTCCATGAAGTAAACAATATCAGAATACGCAATTCAGATCAACTATACAAATGAGGAACAATATCAGAATATGCGATACAGATCAACTATACAAATGAGGAATAATATCAGAATACGCGATACAAATCAACTATGCAAATGAGGAACAATATCTGATGCCGAATCTAAACCATGTAACTGCAGAAACACAGGTAACCCAAAATGCTAAGTACTACGGATGTAATGTAATATGCGATGCAAATGAAATAACCAAGCTGGAGTAAAGTTGGGATGATAGTACGTAGTATCACAAGCTATGGGGTCCATCACAAAGGACTTCTATCCAAACTAGTCCCATACCTAAATTTGGATAGTCAGACTTAATGTGGTAAACTCCTGATCTCAGGTTAGTCACGCGCCCAACCGAAATCCTGGTCATGCGAAGGTACACAATAATTAGTTACGCACCATCAGCCTGAGTGGATAGTGAATGAAATGAATGTATGAGTATGCAACTCCTACTCAATAAGTCCACATATCGTACGGTTCCTCTCTGAGAAATGACCGAGGTCCAGATTGCCGCCCCATCGTGCGCAACAAGGTGAGTGGAAGAGACCTCACTATTCGCCTGCCAATATCGGGCCCGGCTCGTCGATACCGGACCCATTCCTCGAGCTGGTTAGACTCAGCCTAGCATTGCCCCCTCCTCTCGGGGAGGTAAGGCCGTACCCCCTTCCAACCGACCACGACACAGTGGGAAATGCAGCCTAAGGGTATATGGCCCTCATGAGCTCATGCATCCACTCAGTCTAGATGTTGGAGTAACCTCTGGAACCAAGAGGGTTTAGGGACTTTCACCTAGGGATATCTATAGCACCCCATGTAGAACAGATTTCCAGTGTCCCGTCTGGCCATCCACGATATGCCTGTGGAGGCTACGGCCTCGATGTTACTAGGGCACACAATGCAAGATGCATGAGCCATACAATCCAGTCATGCATCAATCATGCGCATACCGTGCGCTCATGTGAGATAACCTCTGCCTATCAGGAAATCTCATAACAATCTACCTAATGACGTATGCAATGGTCAACCACATCTCATAACAAACATGCAGATGATGCATATGAGCATGTATCATGATGTTATGTAGTCACATACTTATAATCAATATCAATAACCGGTATCAACAATCGGCCTCGACAATGTGGACATTTAACCAACATTGCCCCCCACCCCCCCAAGGAATGACTCATACAAATCCAAACATATAATGGTCTCACGGCCTTACACAAAGGCCTAATATACAACACAATGGGCCTTACTTAAGGGTCATATATACACAATGGGTGGACCCTGCTCATGGACTTTAAATACATGACATGTGGACCCTACACATGGGTCTCAAATACACCAAATGGGCCATGCATCATGGGCCTAATACATATCACAATGGGCCTTACCCATAAGCCACAAATACATCACAGTGGGCCCCAATTACTGGTGGCATATACATCATATGGTCTTGACAATCGGCCTCGGCCTCAACAATCAAATTGACACTCGGAATTGGCCCCGATACGTGGCCTCAACAATCGGAATCAACCTCGATACTTGGCTTTAACAATCGGAATCGGCCTCGACAAATCAGAATTGGCCTTAATAATCAGAATTGGAATCAGCCTCAATCGGCCTTGACAATCGGAGTCAGAATCGACAATCGGCATCGACATCGATAATCGGCCTCGATACTTAGCCTCAACAATCAGAATCGTCATATACAATCGACCTCGACAAATCGAAATCATCGGAATTGACCTTGATACTATAAATCGATCGATAATCGGAACAGGCAAATCGATCACGTCAATCAGAATTGGCAATTGGTTACGACAATCGCACCAATCGATAGTCAGAATCGGTAAATTGGTCACGTCAATCGGAATTGGCAAGTGGTCAAGATAATCAGAATTAGTAAATCGATCACGACAATCGCACCGATCGATAGTCAGAATCGACAAATCGGTCACGTCAATCGAAATCGGCAATCGGTCAAGATAATCAAAATTAGCAAATCGGTCACGACAATCGCACCGATCGATAGTCAGAGTTGGCAAATCAGTCACGTCAATCGGAATAAGCAATCCGTCAAGATTATCAGAATTAGTAAATCGGTCACGACAATCGCACCAATCGATAGTCGGAATCGGTAAATCGGTCACGTTAATCAAAATCGATAATCGGTCAAGGTAATTAGAATTAGCAATTGGTCACGGCAATCACACCGATCGATAGTCGGAATCGGCAAATCGGTCACGTTAATCAAAATCGGTAATTGATCGAGGTAATCAGACACGATCGATAATCGACCTAACCAAAAGCCTAAGGGAAGGTCACATGAGGACTTTCAACCGTCATTGCCCATCAATGTGGACATGTAACCAACATTGTTCCCAAGGAGTGGCCCATACAAGGGATTCATACTCAACGTAACGGGCCATACATACATCGTATTGGGTCTCAAATACAGCAAGTGGGCCACATCAATGGGCCGCACCAATGGGCCTTATATACACAGTAGGTGGGCCCTGTTCACGGGCCTCAAATATAAGCAGATGGACCCCGTCATATGGGCCATGAATACATCACATTAGGCCCTGCCCATGGGCCTCGAATACATCACAATGAACCAGAACTCATGGGCTTCAAATACACAATAGGTGAGCCCTATACATGAGCCTAATATACATCACGGGTGGACCCTGCACATGGGCCCTATATACATCACATCAGGCCTCACTCACGGGCCTAGTATACATCACAATGGGCCTCTCTATCTGGGCTGCAATTCCATCATAATGGGCCCTATCCCATGGGCCTCAAATACATCATATAAGGCCTCTTAAATACAACAAGTATGCCGCACTGCTTGGGCCGCACCATTCATCCAATCTATAGAGATCATTTTAGAGCATTATCAAAACAATAAATCAGATCAAAAGATCATCTCGACCATCCCATAAATAACAATGGTGATAATGATTGCCACTATTAAAATTTAGAGGGGCCCACCATAGCGTTTATTTTCCATCCGGTCAGTTCACAAGGTCACAGAGACCTGGACAGGGGCAAGAAACAAATATCATATTAATCCAAAACTTCTGTAACCCAAAAATGGGGTCCCAATGGCAGATGTTCAACACCACTGTTGTGTGTAGTGTGGTCCACTTGATAACTGGTTCTGTCTCCTCCAGTATCAGGCTTGAGACAAGCTAACCAAATGGATGGACGGCTGGATGCAGCACATCCATCAGACGGTGGGACGGGTGTGGAAAAAACCCAAACATCACAGTGGCCCACGTCCACACACAGATGGACGGTAGGTGTAAGACCCATATCCTAGTTTGTACTGTTCCGATGAATCCTTCGATCCTTTCCGTCGAAGTTTGGCAATCTGCCACTGATAATCAACGTTGCGCACGATCGTAAGTCGTATCCTTTAGATTCGAGTCAGTTTAATCTGAGACCTGTATCATTGCGACCGCATCGTCGCCGCGGTTTCAACGCTGTGACTCACGCACCGATCCGATACCCTGACTAGAAGATGTGAGTCGGCGTTTATTTAAAAAAAACGTTGCACTTTCTCGATCCCTATAGAATCTCTACACAATGTTAAATCAATCCCATCAATCACTTCAATGTCAAGTACAAGCAACCCATGCTTTCTCTCTCCAAAGTCAATTCTTTTTCACCCTCTCTCTTACACACCCATACCTAGTCAAGTACCACATCCATCACCTCACATCACTCCCTCTCCTTACAATCTCTCTCTCTCCCTCTCTTTCCTTTCACATTTCCTAACCATCCCAAACCCAAGCAAGAAATCCACGTCCAAGCTTCTCCATGTGAGAGAGAAAAGTGATTTTTGGTGGCCCACTTTCCATCCCAAGAGCTCTCATCCTAACCATCCATTTCCCATCTCCACCATCAAAGAGGAGCACAGGGAGATAAGCTTTCCAATGGACCAAAAAGATCAAGTGGTGAGTGCTTATTAGGCTAGGTTTTTCATGTTTTTGTGATGGACCAAGTGAGGCCTACCGATCAATGGTACGGATCTCACTTAGGACCTTAAGATGTGGCCGATCGCCCACCTTGATTATCAATATCATTCCATGATGGGGCCATTCTCCATAGACCTATCATAATGTTTACTTTCCTAGCTTGAATAGAGGTCATCTAGACTGTCTATTTTAATGAAGAAGAAATCTCCACCGTTAGATTTTGATTTAATAGGCCCACATGTATTAGGACCCACTTGATGTATGATTGATCTCAAGGGAGCCCATAGTGTCAGGAGCCCTCCATCATACGTGTCCCACTCTCTCTTTCTCTCTCTCTCTCTCTCTCTCTCTCTCTCTCTCTCTCTCTTTCCCTACCTTTTCTTTCTTTTTATGTGATGATATGAATGTATGACCCACTTGGATGGACCACCACCCTAAGGCACCAATTGTATCCAAGCCACCTATAAGGGGGGCCCACTTCTTATGTGTTGTACTAACACCATCCATCATTGTGTGGCCCAACTAAGTAGGGCCCACCTTGAGCATATGTTATGGCCAGACGTCCAGGGACGTCCCTGGACATGGACGTGGGAAGGAAAACACAAATACTGGCTTGATTTTCAAGCCTTAGAGGGTGGCCACTCACATAGGCCCCCCTTGATATATGTATTCAATCCAAGCCGTCCATCCTCTTCCCCAACTCATTTTAGCCGTTGAGCCAAAAAAATGAGACTGGTTTGAGAAACGGGTGGGCCCTACCCTAGCAAAGATCAATTGCTACCGTTTAAAAGTACCTTAACTTTTCTAGACACCAAAACGTACCCAATATTGGGCTTGATGGCCTTGTTATGAGCCAGGGGACCAATGGCTGAGGTGGATTTCACTAATGGGGGCCCCACATGTGAAAAACCCCAAGAATATGGGATTTTAAAAAAAAAAAAAACATAAGGGCAGTGCCTGCTGCCACTGACACAGTAGCAGCAGCTGCTGCGGCGTTTCATGGACGGGCGTCCACGGGCAGGGACCCATGGCCCTGGCCATGAGCCCCACCATGATGTATATTTTGTATCCACACCGTCCATGAGGTGGACCACCCCCTGAGGTGGGTCCCCTCCGAAAATCAGCCTGATCCAGATCTCAGGTGGCCCACACCATATGAAATAGCGGTGATTGAGCTCTACCATTGAAAGCCCTTTTGGGCATCAAAGAAGTTTCGGATCAAGGTGAAATTTATTTTCACCCTTCAACCAGGTCCACGTGACCTTATGAACCGGTTGGATGGAAAATAAGCCATTATGGTGGGCCCCACTTGGGACCCAAGGACGCATGTGTTACATGCCACACCGTCCACGGACGGTGGAACCCACCAAAATGCATGTGTTTCATCATGCCGTCCAGCCATTTTTGCTGGGTTGCTGGACGGCTAGTGGGCCCCACCATGATGTGTGTTTTGTACACTCACATCGTCCATTTTGAAGACCCTTAGGGTAGTGGGCCACCCTCCAAATTTCAGCCGTATACATGGCTCAGGTGGCCCACATCATAAGAAACAATGGTGATTGAAGGACTGCCATTGAAACCCTTTTTTTGGGTTCACAGGAGTTTTGGATCAGTTATGAGATTTATTTTTTTCTCAGCCTCCAGGTCTGCGTGACCATAGCAGCAGATTGAATGGAAAATTTACATTATGGTGGGCCCCACGTGGGATCCATCTTGAAGTAGATTTGCTGGTGCATCTCACACCAGCCATATATGGCTGGTGAATTGACGTCACCAAGCTCTGTAGCCTCCATGCGGCATGTGTTTTATTCACCACCATCCAAGTGTGGGACGGTGGAAACCACCGTGATTTTGGACGGTGGACCCACCCATGATGCATGTGTTGCATTCAAACCGTCCACCATTTGGCAAGCTTGTCTTAAGGCTTGAGGCTAAAAATGTGACAGATCTATAGTTCAAGTGGACTCCACCTTGGTATATATACGGGGCTCATCTTGATCTATTTGGGGCTGTCCATTGGGGCCCACCTTGGTATATATATAAGGCCCGAGTGATTAGGCCCATCTCGTTATATTTATGACCCATTGTTGAGGCTCACCTTGATGTGCATGAGGCCGTTGTGTAGGCCCACCTTGAAATTTATATGGCCCATGTGATGGGGCCCATTCGATGTATTTGTGGCCCGTGGTTGGGACCCACTTTGATGTATATAAAGCCCATGTTACGAGGCCCATTGTGATGTTTTCAAAATCCCATGGGATATGGCCCATTGCAATGTACATAAGGCCCATTAGTGCGGCCCACTTGATTTATATAAGGCCCATATGAGGCGGCCCATTTGATGTATCTAAGGTCTTTGGGTCGAGGCCCAATAAGATGTATGTAGGTCCATTGCAATGTGTGATTCCCTATAGTTTGTGTAATGATATTTTGTAGCGGGTCATGCCTTGGGAGCAATGTTAGTTTGACATCCACATTGTAAGAATAATGTTGGTTTAATGTCCGCATTATAAATCTCCCTAGGCTTGTTGAAAGGCCCATACTTCTTGTGCGTAGGCCATTTACACCCACGTTCGCTGTAAGGATAGTTTATTACTTTATAACATGCTTAGTATAGCTCCATGATTCATACCCATACACATCATTTGTATGCTTGATATGAGGAATGTTTGATCATAGCATAAGCCGTTGGGCTGAGACATTACGGGACTCTATATGAGACGGAGTGCCCCCACATGAGCGCAAGGGACCCGCGAGATTACTGCACAACTGACGGTGTGACTCATGCATTTCGCATTGTATGTTGTGATTCACTGCATGCCCTAGAGACATCAGGGTCGTGGCCTCCATAGGCACATCGTGGATGGTCGTATCGGATACCGGAAATACTTTGTTCTAGCACTATGGGCACTTAGGATGTCCTTGGGTGAAAGTCCCAGAACCTTTTTGGTACCAGGGGATGCTCCAACGTCTAGACCGAGTGGAAACACGAGCGCCCGAGTGCCGAATACCAGTAGGCCGCGTCTCTCACTGTGTCGTGGTCGGTTGGAAGGGGGTGTGGCCTTATCCACCAGAGTGAGGGGGCTATAAGCTAGGCTGAGTTTGACCAGCTCGCAAATGTGTCCGCTATCGACGAGCCGGGTAGGTATTGGCAGACTACTGGTCAGGCGGATAGTGAGGTCTCTTCCACTTGCTTGACTGTGCAGCTAGGGAGGAGGCAGTCAGTGTGAGGTGTATTAGACCCCGGTGATATCCATAGAGGAACTGTACTGATATGTGTACTTGATGAGTACTGGCACGCTTGCTTTGCATTTTTGCATATGACATTTGGCTACATAGGCCTCACATCGCATGGTCTTGGTATGGGCGATAGCATTCATGCCTTGCATTACATAACTTTGGTATAGCTAATA
Source organism: Magnolia changhungtana (assembly GCA_030180095.1). Taxonomy (NCBI): domain Eukaryota; kingdom Viridiplantae; phylum Streptophyta; class Magnoliopsida; order Magnoliales; family Magnoliaceae; genus Magnolia; species Magnolia changhungtana. The sequence continues at coordinate 1,207,760 of JASAUF010000160.1, forward strand.
GCATTCATGGACTTACCACATATTTTCGCATTACTCTGATATTGTACACTTGACACTCACCTTACACACACTTTCACCACCTTCTAAGCTTTTGTAAGCTTATGCACGATAGATGCGTGCAGGTGGTGTTAGGTTGCAGCAGCATTGAGCTCGGAGCGTGCAGCAGTCTTCTGGAGCTTTTGGAGTTTCTGTTACTTTCATTATATTGTATTTTCCTTTCGTACACATTGTACTTAAAGTTTTTGATATAGTGGATGTGGTGATGTTGTTTTATGACTTGGTTATGCTTGTGGTTATGCTCCATTACAAAAAAAAATTCACACTGAAAATCCTCCTTTTAGGATCCTAGGATCGGAATCTGGCGTATGGGCGCTGGGAGCCGAGAATGGGGTACTACGGAAGCTGTCGGCGCCGGATTCGGCGATCGGAAATTTTGTGAGCCCGGTTTTCGAGTTTGGGGCATGACAGTAGGGATACAACCATGCACCATGGTGGGCCGTACCTGGCATGCCATACCCATAACATATTATATTATATAATAATATATATCATGTGTATATATATATATTTATATTATAATATATAACAGCAAGGTGGTTTCCACGTGGGGCCACCATCCCATATATACCTAATATGAATATAATATTATATAATATATAATATCACCTTTCTTCCTTTTTGAAAAGGGTAACGTCCAGACATCCAAATCTAGGCCTAGACGGACGGCCTGGATGTAAACATATATATCAAGGTGGCCTCCACCGTCCAGGCCATGGACGACATGGATAAGCTCACGTGTGGGTCTCACATGGGTGGATGGCCTGGATTAAGGTGAAAAAATAAATTCCATATAGATCCAAAACTTCAATGACACAAATAAGGTTTCAATGGTAGACGATCAATCCCCTACTGCTTTTGGTGGTGTGGGCTACCTGAGTTCCGTTTATGGCTGGTTTTTGGGTGCACCCCATGCAAAAAGGGGACCCATCAAGTGCATAGTGTAGATGGTCAACACACATCATGGTGGGGCATGTGGTGAGGCCACCATCCCAAGCCACGTCCAGCAGCAGGGTGCTGTAGCGTCCTCTGGACTCTGGATGTCAGCGGCAAGGGACGTCCAGTCCCTCCACCGTATATATATTATTATTTTTTTTAAAATTTGTTTTCACACGGTTTATCATAGGTGGGGACCACATCAGGAAAATCCACTCCGTTAGTTGAATTCCTGGACTCAGAACAGGTCAGCAAGTCCCATATCGAATAGGTTTCATGTGTAGAAACATCATAGTGGGTCCAAACAATTAATATCACCCAAAACCGCTAGTTTCCGCATTATGGCCTACCAGAGATTCGGTTGGGCTCCATTTTTTGGTTCAACGTCTAAAATGGGCAGGGAAAAGGAATGGACGGTGTGGATACACTACATACATCATGGCGGGGTCCACATAGTTGGCCCACCCACCCTAAAATCAAACTGATATTTGTGTTCCACCTATGTCCAAGCTTCTTTGTTGGAAAGGTGGACGGTGCACTGTCCATCGGCCTACGGTGGAGTGGTCCCACCATAGGGACAGTAGGGACACAAGGCATACATCATGGTGATGACCATGTAGTGGGCCACACAGTCTACAGCAAGTTGGTATTTGTGTTTCTCTATAGCCAAGGCAGCCCAAAATCAGGCAGTGTGGTTGTTGGATGGTGGGCAGCAAGGTGGGTCAATCCCACTGGATGGACGGTAAGGATATTACATGCATCATCAGGTGGGCCATTCATCATAAAAGAAAGGGAAAGAGAGAAAGAGAAGCACCCACCTCAAGATCTCGAACTCTTCCTTCCATCGATGCGATCTAAAGGTCCAATGGATAGACTTCAATGGTTGAGATTGAACTTGGATAGTAGAGATGGTAGGTAAGAAGGTGGGCCACACCTAACTCTCTCATGGAGCATTGGACGTGAGTTTCTTGGGAGGAAAATGAGAGAGAGAGAGAGAGAATGAAAGAGAGAGAGATGAGAGAGAGGGATTGAAAGAGAGTGATGGGATGAGTGATATGGTGAGTGATGGGAGAGTTGACTTTAGGGATGGGGGTTGTACTTGGGGATGGGTGAGTGATGTGTAGTTGATTGATGGGGTTGATGGGGTTGATGTGATAGATTCTCGGGATTGCAACACGCGGCGTTTTCCTCGAACTGAACGCGGACCTACATCTCCTGGCCTGGGTATCGCCTCGACGGGCGAGATGCGGCCTCAGAATTGCGGCGATGGCGTGGTCACAATGATACAAGTCTTAGGTTGAGTCGACTCGAGTTGACGGCATGTGAGTCAAGGTCGCGTGCAAACGCCGGTTAAGGGTCGAAGGTTGTTGAAACTCGACCGAGAAGACCGCGGAAGCCTATGGAACGGTACGGTGTAGGATACGGGTCTTACAGGAACCTACCAGTTCTTCTACTTTCATTTCATCATTGTTCCTACACTCCTCAATTGTTGTTACCTTGGGATTAAATCGTTCCAGTAGGGATCTTAGAATTTTCCTACAAATTTTCGGTATCAGAACTTTCTCTCCCAATCCACCCATGGAGTTACAAATTATATTTAACTTTATGAAAATCTCCATAAATGTCTCATGCTCTTCCATTCTGAGTCTTTCAAACTGTGAAGTCGGGAGTTGAAGTTTGGATCGCTTCACAGTGCTTGTGCCTTCATTAGTTATTTCCAATAAATCCCATGCTTCCTTGGATGTCCCACACATACTTATCTAATTGAATATATCCTGGGACACGACACAGTAGATAGCACTCATAGCCTTGGCTTCAGTTGTTTGCCTTTCTTTGTCGAATGCTGTCCACTTTTCTTTTGGCTTGGGCTTTGTGATTGTTGTGCCATTATCAAGTATGATTTGTTCAGTTGGTGGCACATATCCGCTTTCAACTATGTCCTAAACATCATGATTCAAAGATCTTAGAAAGTAGTGCATCCTAGCCTTCCAGTATGCAAAGTTTAAGCCGTCAAATACTGGAGGTCTAGTGACTGATGAGCCCTCTCCTTTGGCCATATTCCCAACTTCAGTCAAGATCACTCTCTAGGCGGTGAAGCCCTTAAAGAGAGACCCATGCCAATTGAAATGGTGGTAAAGACCGCACTAGTTGAAGAAGGAATGTGCCAATATGACCTAGAGGGGGGTGAATAAGACTTTTTAAAGTTTTTATGATTTATTTAAAAATCCTACTTCATTAATCCTATGATCATGCAATTATCAAGATTACTCAAATGTAACTCTACTGGCTTCCAAGCCTGGTAGAGGATCCAATCACAAACTATTTTAGAGATACGCAGTATGTAAGGTAGCTTATGATGGATATGACTGTGTAGGTGTGTGTGGTGTGATCAAATGTGCAGATATGGAAGTATTAAAGCAAATCACACAATCATAAGAATAACAATCTCAAACACAGTCATTTTTATAGTGGTTCGACGATGAGTCTACTCCACTCCCGATAACTGCACTCAACCCTTGCGTGTACCGGATTTCACTAAGGAGGTTTCACAATGGTTCACCTCTAACCTAAGGTTTTAAATCAGGTTCACTTTCAACCTTTACAACCTACACTGAGGCTGACTGTTTATGCTCTCACGAGCAAGGGTCAACACAACGCACCCACTTTTAGGCACACTGGCCAAGGATCTTCCATAAGACCCTACTGGAGGTTTCTACACGGTTGACTTCAAACCCTAAGGTTTTACCCGGTTCACCTAAAACCCAGAGTTTTACTGGTTCACTCCTAACCAGATGTTTATGCTCTCCACAGAGCAAGGGTCCACACAACACACCCACCACGTACACTCCCGCCGGAGGCCTCCTTGAGGACTTCAAAGGGTGAGAACCACTCAAGACCCAATCCTAGAAAGGAATGATCACAAGTATCCTCTTGGACTCAGGATACTTATAATTAAGCTGATGAGTCCCGTTTAGCACAATGCCGAAGATCTCCTCCTCCTTGTTGACGAAGAGTCTTCTGCTCCCTTGATCCGCAACACAAGATAATATATCAATGCGTTGGCTTCAGGATGGGTCAAGGTGAAGATGGAATACTACTCTAAAAATGTTTTCCTATCAGGAAGATAGAATGATTCCAATCTTATGCATTCAAGGCATCCCAACTTAATGATTTGCCATTAAGGTAGTAGTTGGAGGATCCTTGAATGCGGAAGTTCATTCCTCAATCCACTCTATTGAATGTTAATGATGAGGGTGGATTGGAGGATTAACTCCCTTGAGAGAAAGGGCTTTAGATATAAGATATAATTTGAAACACACAAAAGCTCTCTCTTCTTTCTCTCACAGCAACAAAAGACAAGTCCTCTATATATAGACAAAAAGTTCCAACGGATATAAAATGGTCACATTTATAACAGAGTTTGATATCATCGAGCAGGTTCGATATCATCAAGCATATACTCTCGATAGCATCAATGGTTTGCTTGATGACTCGAACTCAATGTCATACGCTTTTGAAACTTTTGCCAATTGGTCGATGAATCGAAACTATTGTTGATGTCATCAAATTTCGAACTTCGATTCCATCGATGACAGGTTCGATCCATCAACACTTGAAAAATGAGAGAGACTTGATTTTGAAATATTTCAGGATTTCATGAATGATCGGGGAACCGTCGAGATCATCGGAATTTGAATGTCGATGATATCGAGATCAGAGTCGAGGCATCGATAAATTTAGCGGATTTGTCTTTAAGCATGCTGGACGGTTTATGACTTTGTTTGATGCAATTGACTTGGTGCCGATATCATCGATATTTGAATATCGATTCTATTGAAGGGCCCCCGATTATAGTTAAAAACATCTTGAAATATCTACTCTAAGAAATGCGCTCCCTCGATCGATATCATCGATGCACTTCCGATGTTATCGATATTTGATTTCAGATCATATTGGAAGAGCATCGATATATCGAAGGAATTTGAGGTTATCATTAAAAAACAAGGGCACTGGAAATCTACCTGTCGATCTTGTCGAGCCATTTTCGATGGACTCGATATTTGAATATCGATGATATCGATAGGTGTATCGATACATCGATAATTAGTCCAGATTTGTTGTGAAGTTGCTGGACTTTTTAGTTCTCATATCGATGATATCAATAGGTATATCGATACATCGATAAATTCGTCCAGATGAATATTTAGTTGATGGACACTTTTGGTCCTCACATCGATAATATCGTTAAGGTATTGAGGACATCGACAGAGCAGGTCGATCATATCAAGGGTGTTCCGATGAAATCGACAAGGCGAGAAAAACTTAGATATTTTCCTATTTTGAAAAAACTTTTCTCACCTTAAAACCCTATGATTTCTAACTTATTTTTAAGGGTTTTCTTCACCTGGTGTTTTGGGTTATGGGATGTGAGACTTTAGGTTTACCTGTGGCGAGCTTGCACACATCCGGTTGAGGCAGACGCTTGAATTGATCTTCCTATTAGGCTCTGTAGACAATCTGACTCAACACTCACGTAACTTGACAAACCAGGGCACTTTCAATCACGTGTTTTACCAATCTCACAATCTCAAAATAGGAAAAGAAGATATTCAAAGCTAGAACAACATTTATTGTAATTTGAGTCACAATAAATCATAGAAAACTGAAAATATTCCTTAAATTCAAACTAAAAATCAATAAGGTTCAACATAAACAAGAATCAAAACAAAGAAAACATAAAAATAAACTATAGCTTCACCTCTTAGTCCTAGCTAAGAGATTGGCTAGTCATAGTGTCACGACCCGAACCCGGTGACCGGACTCATAAGGAACCCGATAGCCAGTTCCGGCCGCAATAGCCTCCGTAGTACCCCATTCTCAGCTCATGAGGTAGGTTCCGATCCTGGGATCCTACAAGGAGAATTTTCATAATCATATTTCCAATTCAATAAAGAGCATACCCAAGATCATAGTAAGTAAATTTCAGAAATAAATAAAGGAACACACAACAAAATTCACTATGAATTTAAACTTTTACAGGTACATAAGGTTTAAAAGGTCATATATAAGATAAGAAGGAAAGAGACAAGTCTACAACGGGTCCTCAGCATGCTCCAACCCAATCCAATCCACAACTCCTCCGTTACTACGCTAACCTAGGATCTCCTGCACGCATCAATCGTGCATAAGCTTATAGAAAGCTTAGAGGGCGGTGAAGGTGTGTGGCAATGGTGCTCAGAAGAAGATAGGGGAGAATGCAAAAGGAAACATGAATGATACTAATGCCACTAGCCGTACCGAGGCTAAGCTATGAATGCAGTAAGCCGTACCAAGGCTATGCAATGTAATACATGAGTACTTGGCCATACCAAGGTAATACAATAGAAGGCTTATACAACCGATGCAATGTAATGCAAAGTAATGTCAGTGCTCATATCCAATCCACATATCAAGTACAGTTCTATCATAAGGAATCCACCGGGGTCAAATACACAGCAGGATGACTGCCATTTTATAGATTCGCACATTCAAATGAGCGTAGGAGACCTCACTACCTGTCTGTGGACAACCAATCACTAGCAAGGCTTGATGGTAGCGGACCCATTTATGAGCTGATCAAACTCAGTCTAGCTATTACCCTCTCACTCAAGCAGGTAAGGCCAAACCCCATCCCAACCAACCACGTTGCAGTGGGAGTCACAACCTAATGGTATAAGGCCCTCGTGCACTCATGTTTCTACTCGGTCTCGGCGCTTGGGCATTCCCTCGGTACCGTGGAAGTTTAGGGGTTTTCACCCAGGGATATCCTATGCACCCCAATGATCAAGTAACATTTTCGGTGTCCACACATGGCCATCCATGATATACTTGTGGAGGCATCGACCCTGATGAAGCAAGGGCAATAATATCCATGAGATACAATGTTGGATGCATGAATCACGCACACCAATCATGCACTAGCTCCAAGCACTCAACATGCACTGGAGGGTAAACTCCATCCCTCTATCACATCTGCCCAATGACCGCACACAATGTAAATCCAATCACATAATGATGCATATGGGTTATGAGGATGAACTAGGTACACCATATGGTGATGATGTCATAGCATACACCTCCTTTACAAGGAGGGAATAAGTCTAGGTACTTAGATAATTCTCTAAGGAGTCATCCTCTAGTGGGGCCCCAATAGTTTAGGGTAGTCCACAAGGCTAAGGAGAACAATAACATGAGCCTAAAGAGATGAACGTTCCTAGCAAGGCTCTATGGTGGGCCTTTAACCACCCATAGAAACCCATGGGCCTACCTTAGGACCACCAATGTGGACATCTAACCACAACTGGTCCCTAAGAGGTAACCCATCTCTAATCAATCGCGGATCAAGGTCCAAGGCCTATACCAATGCATTGGCCTAGTGGGCAACACACATAGCCCAACCTATATGTAATATCGTGGGCCCATAAGCAAGGTTTGGGCCCAATCATAAGGGTCATTAATCCACATATTGTGGTGGGCCTAGTGGGCAGCTCGTCACTCAAACCCCATGGGCAATTTTCATGTCTAGACCAAGTGAGTTGGGCCTACAACCCGGCCCAAGTATAAAGTTGATTTGGTGGGCAACCAAGGGCCCAACCACTTGTGTAATCTGGCCCATAAACCGAACACAATAATATGGAAAAATGACCCAAAGGTCCAATGGTCCTATCAAGAAAGTTCCAGCCCTTATAAGCCTAAAGAGTCCCACAATTTGATACATACATGGACCTATTAACATCCAACTACAGTGGGCCTAAAAAATAAGCATTAATTAAGGCCAAATTTAGGGGATTCTAAACATGATTTTATTCCTTCTAAGTACTCGCAATGTGGTGGGCCCCACTTCTCAAAAATTCAGCCTGAAGGCCAAGCATAATTATAACACTTTGCTGGACTTTTAACCCAACAGGTTTATAGGCTTGTTGGGGCCCAAAAAATAATCCATTTGATTAGGATATTAGTCCAAGTAGTCCAGCCTTCAAGTAAAAGGACCCCACTACATAGGATTACATCACATTAATTGGGGAAATAGGTGGGCCACACTGCTTGACAACGATCCAGCAGGTAGTCCACATGGGCTTTGGCGTCCCACATGGGCTTTGGCGTCCCGATGGGCTGGACTCCCAGCCTATGTGCTAGCAAAAGGGCGTGCCCCACCCTGGGTACTCCACACTCAGATGAACCATACTTAAGTGGGCCACACAAAGGAAGGCCAGAGGGTTAAAACACACATCATGGTGGGCCACAAAATGGGGTGGACGGCCAGCCCATGCTAGACGCCCTAGCCTTAGGTGTCCAGCTTGGTGGGCCGGTCCATCCCTTGCCAAAAATCCCTCGATGGTCCGTTGGGCCCAAAATTTGGTAGGTGGGTCCTAGCAGGGGTGGGCCACCTTCAGTTAAAATTTCATATTTTCCTGAGTTAGAAAAGTATTTTGTGAATTAAAAGAAAACAAACTATCTAAAAATCTGGTTAGTGCAGAATTATGGCTGACCCTGTTTTGAGCACCCAATGGGTGGGCCCAAGATCTCAAAAAAAATGAGAAAAAATGATTTTAACATCCCCACATATGTATAATACAAGGTAGGGTCCACAAAAGTGGCCCACCAATGCAAAAATTGTTTTATATTTAAAGATTTCCAAACTGATTTGTTGTCGGACAGTCCAAAAAATCTAGACTGTCCACCCCACTTGGGCCACTCCTTTGGGACCCCAATCAAGGTCGGATGGAGCTGAAATTTGGGGACACCTAGGTGGGATCCCCACCTTTAAGAAAAGTATATTTGAGGGGTAGGAAAGTGAAAAGGCCTAGCTATATGTCCTAGAGGGGGGTGAATAGGACTATGCCAAATAAATGTTATAACAGCGGAATTAAAAAACAATATGATAGCCAAAATAAATCACAATGCAGGAAAGTAAAACAACCTCAAAAATCTGATCATGAGGGATTGATACAAATGTTATTCTAAGGACAACCTTTCACCAAAAACCAGAGTTTATGGTAGGACAACCTTATTTCTAGAAAGATCTTTGTATCAAATCTGAAACCAAAGAGGAATACAGAATTAACCACAAATTGAAATAAAGTGTAATCACAAATATATTGTTCTAGGGATAGCCATACACCATAAAAATGGCAGGGCAACCTTACTGGAACAACTTTGAAGGAAATTTAAATTCAAGCAGATAAAGGAATAGCAGAAAGTAAATTCTAAATTATTACAAAATTCCCACAATGCTTGAATTAAACGATTACAACATTCATCACCACACATACATCCCACAAATGAATATTAAAGATTAGAAATGTAAATCATTCAACCACAACACAAGGGATTATAGTGGTTCGCTTTGTGTGTTCACCAAGCTGTTAAACAATGGCCACACAAAATGCTACTCCACTCCTAATATCCTCACACAGGGGATATTAGCGTTCACTCACAAAATAGGTTTTCACAGGTTCACCTAAAACCTTTACAATTGTGTCTTTGTCTGTGGGCTTACACAATAAAAAAAACCCCACTTCTGAGTTTTCCTGGCTCTCCTCAGATAACCAATACAACAAGATTTTTCTGGCAAATTTTGAAAGAAACCAAAACAGAAAGAAATTTACAATTAAACGTAAAATACCTGATTAACTCCTTCATTGTAGCAGCCCGGTAGAACTAAATTAGAGTAAATGATTGAATGTTCAAGTTCAATGTCCAGTACTCAATTACAATGGTTCTAGTTCTAATAGATTTTAAATTAGACCAAATAGGGCTTGTCTTAATTGATTTTGATTCCAAAGAAAGGGAATAACAATTCCTCTTATCAAATTAGATTGGAATAGCAGAAACAAAATCAATTAAATAAAGCTAAAGAAAGAGAGTATAAAATAAGCACACTTAGCTTAGATGGAGCACAAAATTACTTCTCAGAAGTTTGACAAAGATTAGCTTGAATGGATTAATTAATTGCTTGAATTCTTCTGAGTTTCATGCTCTATTTATAGGTGAGAAGATCGCATCTTCGACTGGTCTAAGGAGCTCTTCGACTAGTCGAAGAAATAACAGATTTGAAAAAAATCGGGCGCGATAAGCTTTGACCGTTCTACAACTGGTCGAAGGCCTCCTTCGACTGGTCGTAGGTCACCTTCGACTGGTCGAAGACCTTGTGAATTATCGCTGGACTTTGAATCGAAGATTTACGACTGGTCGTAGAAGCAGTCGACATTGTTCCTTCGACTGGTCGAAGACCTCCTTCGACTGGTCGAAGCCTAACAAAATTTATCCGAATTTTGTAACAAACTTACGACTGATCGAGGAATTTCTTGGACTGGTCGAAGCAAAGCTAGGACTAGTCAAAGAAAGCCTAGGACAAGTCCCCGAACTGGCCAAACACAAGTGTCATATACATATGACTTATATATCTAAAATGGCCTACTTCTAAGGTCAACCTATGGTCATTCAAACCCCAATCAAGAAGTAAGGACATTGAAAACATTAGGAACAAGTGACCTAGAAGTTTACGCCTTAAAGTCTTGATGTAGCTCAACCTTGAAAGTGACTTGAGTTCTATACGAACTACTTTGTACTCTTCTTGAAGTCTTGTATTCTTGAGTCTTGTCTTGAGAGCAATACTTGAAGTCAAGGTTGATCTTTGTACTTGTAATCTTTGCTTGTTGTGAGCTTTGCTTGTTTATGAATGTTGATCTTTAGAAAGAGCTTCACTAATGCAAGTTATATAACAGTGTTTTTGTCACCACTAATTTGATAACATACAGGGATATAAACCATAGCACTTACAATCTCCCCCTTTGTCAAATTAGTGACAAAACACATAATAAGATATAACCAAGATTAAAGTAGAATAACCGGATTGAGTTAGAGAAGAGTTAGAGAGAAAACATAAACTAGTTGACATGAACTCTGGCTTACTTGCAAATTAAATCAATATCTAACATTAAACCATTCTTAAACCACTCCAAACATACTCCCCCTAAGTAACATAACCATTCTCCCCCTTTTTGTCACAATATGACAACTAAAATAACAATATAAAGGGATATATGAGAGGAAATAAGATGAGATATGAGATAATAGCATAGTATCACAAAAAAACAAATATCCAGCAGAAAATAAAAATAGTATCCAATTCTAAATCGGATGACTCAGTGCTAAGATTTAAAGTTATTACAAACCAGAAAATCCCATATATACTAGTAAGAATTAGAACTAGAAGACGGAGCAGGAATAGAGGGATCAAGTTGGTGCATGCCTTTGTTTAATCGCCGAAGATATTTCCGCATGTACTTGAATTGAGAATCATGAGCAACAGACATGTTTTCTATCTTTTCATTCAAATTTTCAACTTTACCCTCCAATGCACTCAGACGTGCATCAAAATTAGATGGTACAAAATCTAGATCATTTGTTGAATCAGAATCCAGTTCCTCAAAGATATCATCCATATTAATATCATCCCCCGCTTCGTCATGACCAGCACCACCACCATTACCACCTTGTTCAGGAAGTAATTCCAGCTTCATCTTATTGAGATTAGAGTTGTTGAAAATCAGATAATGGATAGGTGCCTCTTTAACTGGCATATCGCCCAACATATGTGTAGCTAATACAGTCATTAAATAACCAAAAGGGATGTCACTATGACCAGGATGAAGTCTAAACTAAAGAAGAAAATGACAGATTAAGGATGGCAGACAAATCTGAGTACCACTGGAAATACCATGAATAATACGTACCATAAATGAGGTCAAGTCAGTTTTATTACCTGACCGAGAATACAGATTAGACACAAAGATTCTATGGATTACTCTGTATTTGGGTAACAAATACCCTGTGGGAAGCGCATCCCCTTTTTTAGTCAAGTGAACATCCATGTTGCACAAGTCTCTAGTGAGCATACGCTTTTCAGATACAGAGGGTTTATCAGTCAAATTATGAATAGGAATACCCTCATCATTCACGGGAATATCCATAAGGGCTGAAATTAAATGACGATCAATTTCAAATGGCCCTTCACTAGTAGATATTTTAAAAGTTAAATTATCCAGTGAGAAGTCACTAACACATGTAAACATAGATTGAGCAATTGACCGGTATGCAGGCCCACTCCAATGCAATAAGTTAACCCAACCTACAGCTTCAAGCAAAGGAAGGATATCAAAAGGTGCAATATGGTTAATATCAACAGGATGTTCAACAATAACATTACGAGCTCTAAGGTCTATAACATAAGAAGAATCATTAGTAGGCTCAAGAAGATGATGTTTGGTCAATCTGGAGGAAGAAGAAGGACCACGGGAAGTAGATTTTCTACCTCTAGAAGCCATATGCAGCAATAATAATAAGGAAATAAGAAAATGTAAAGGATTGAGAAATGGGTTTACTCAAAACAGATTTTTCAAAATCAAATCCCTAAATCTCAATGAAATCCTAAATAGAAAGCTTCAAGTTAGAAAAGAGAGCAATCTAGACACTGATTTGCAAGAAAAACGTAAATGGAACACTAACCTTGAAGAACAAGAATGGTGGGTTCGACAAGTCGAAGCTCGGCTCCTTAGAGAGAAAAAAAAAGAAATGAGGAAGAAAGCAAAAATCCCCAAATTTAAGTGATTTCCGAGATCTACGACTGGTCGTAGGTATCTACGACCGGTCGTAGGTCGACTGGTCGAGTATACTCACGACAGGTCGAAGGAAGTCCAAAAAAACATATTTCTTGCAATTTTTAAAGAAAATGAAATTAAACCTAGCAAATATATACACTATGATACATATAGGCATAAATAATCATTTTGAAATACACATGCCAAGATCAAATTTCATCTTATTAAACCTAATTTTATCAAGAGGTTTTGTGAAAATATCGACTCTCGATCTTGTAGGAATATATTCAGAGATATAACTTTTTCTTCTACCAATTCCCTAATATAATGAAATCTAATGTCAATGTGCTTAGTACGAGAATCTTTGAATAGGATTTTTTGAAATATTTATTCCTTTGGAATTATCACAATGCAATAACATAGAATCTGTTTAATTCCATAATCACTTAGCATTAGTTGCATCCAAACAATTGTGTACATGCATTACCAATTTGCGATATACTACTCGACTTAATTTGTTGAAAGTGATATAGAATTTTGTTTCTTACTAAACCAAGAAACTAAACAATTTCCAATGTAAAAGCAACCACCCATCGCTTGATTTTCTATCATCTAGATTACCAGCCCAATCAGCATCTGAGTACCCAGCAAGTTGGACACTAGTCTCATGAGGATACCAGAGACCAAGATTTATAGTACTTGCAACATATCTAATAATCCGCTTAACAGCAATCAAGTGAGATTCTTTTGGATCAGAATGAAATCTTGCGCAAATACCAACACTTAAAGAAATATCAGGTCTACTAGCAGTTAAATATAACAAACTACCAATCATACTCCGATAAAGTTTTGAATCAATATTTTTACCATTATAGTCTTTTGAGAGTTTCAGGGTAGTACTCATAGGAGTATTGAAATTCTTGCCATTCTCAAATCCAAATCTCTTGATTAGATTCAAGGCATACTTAGATTGAGAGATGAATATTCCTTCAGGTTGCTGCTTAACTTGTAAACCAAGAAAATAAGTTAATTCCCCAACCATGCCCATTTCAAACTTTGATTTCATCAAGTCTGCAAACTCAGTAGTCAAGTTAGTACAAGTTGATCCATAGATGATATCATCAACATAAATCTGTACTATTAAGATATGATCATTATGTTTTTTAACAAATAGAGTTTTATTAACAGATCCCATTTGAAAATTGTGACTTAAAAGAAATTTTGTTAGTTTCTCATACCATGCCCATAGTGCTTGTTTTAATCCATAAAGTGCCTTTTTAAGCCGATACACATGATCAATATTTTTGGGATCTTCAAAACCCATTGGCTGTTCAACATATACTTCTTCATGTAAAACGCCATTTAGAAAAGCACTTTTCACATCCATTTGATATATTTTTATCTTTCTAAAATATGCAATGGATATAAATAGCCTGATAGATTCAAGACGTACTCTTGGTGTAAAAGTTTCATCAAAATCAATTCCTTCTATTTGAGTATAACCTTGTACCACTAGTCTAGCCTTGTTTCTAATTATATTTCCACTTTCGTCCGACTTATTTTTGAAAATCCATTTTGTTCCAATGATGTGTTTGTCTTTAGGTCTTGGTACGAGATACCAAACATCATTTCTTACAAATTGATTAAGTTATTCTTGCATTGCAACAATCCAGTTCTCATCAGCAAGAGCTTCTTTTACATTGGATGGTTCTATTTGGGATGTAAAACATACATAATTACATAAATCCTCAAGTTATCTACGGGTGCGAACACCAGTGAGAGGGTTTCTAAGAATTTGAGTGGTTGGATGATCTTTAATAATCCTCAATTGATTGATCGATTTGATGAAGTATCGGGTTTATCAATGATTAGAACTTCATCATTATCTGAATTAGAGATTGGCTTATTTAAGTGATCATCAATGACAACATTGATGGATTCTTAAATCACACCAGTCCTTTTGTTCAGAACCCTATAAGCACGACTGTTTAAGGAATATCCTAGAAAAATCCCTTCATCACTCTTTGTATCGAATTTTTCCAAATTTTCACGATCACGTAAAATATAACATTTCTTTGCCAAAAACTCGAAAGTATTTTGACAATAGGCTTTTTGTTGAACCATAATTCGTAAGTCGTTTTATTATTATCTTTGCTAGTATAAACTCGGTTAATAATATAGCAAGTTGTATTCTGACTTTTCAAAGATTTTTAGAGAGCTTCATGCTATTCAACATGGCATTAGCCATTTCTTGAAGCACCCTATTCTTTCTTTCCACAATTCCATTTTGTTGTGGAGTTTTGGGAGCTGAGAATTCATGTAATATTCCTTGGTCGGTACAGAACTTCTCAAAATTGCTATTCTCAAATTCAGATCCATGATCACTATGAATCTTACTGATTTGAGAAGATTTTTCAGTTTGAATCCTTTTGAGAACTTTTCTTACTTCTTCAAGGGTTTCAGATTTATCCCTTAAGAAGACTACCCATGTGTATCTGGTAAAGTCATCAACTATTACTAGAATATACTTTTTACCACCACGACTTTCCGTTCTAGTAGGTCCAATTAGATCCATGTGAAGAAGTTCGAGTGATTTTGATGTGGTATTTAAATTCACTTTTTTGTGTGAGTTCCTTGTTTATTTGCCTATCTGGCATTCACCACATATTTTATCTAATTTCTGAAGTTTGGGTAAACCTTTTATAAGTTCTTAATTGCTCAATCTATATAAATTTCGATAATGAACATGTCCAAGACGCTTGTGCCATAAATCAGTCTCGTCTGTATGAACCATGTAACATGTTTGATTAGATGAGCTGGATTCACTAATAATATAGCAATTTTCAAACATTCTACATCCAGTTAATATTACAGAACCCTTATTATTTAGTATCTCACAGCTTTGATTAGAGAACCGAACACTATGGTTATTATCACATATCTGAGATATGCTAATGTAACGACCCGTAAATTTTTTGTACAAGGGCTCGAGTATCACCTCGACCAGAAATCACTTAGGATTAAATCCTTTAGAAATTTAACAAAGTTAACTAAGTGCTAAACTATATTAGCCATGAAATTGGTTAGAATCGCTTTAAATACGATCTGCAAGACCCAAAACTTGTAGAATCATTGACGCTAGGTTACCCTAAAGTCTAGGATTAAACTCATTACCCGACTGCTCTCGGGAACGAATTGAAACTCCGTATTAGGTCTAGACCGCACATCGGAAGTCCGATTAACACGAAGTTAAGGAACTAGGACCGCCTCACTGGGCTTGACTATCATCTCAAAAATCAGGTTCAACCGATGTCCCACGGCCATTCGTTTGGATCCAGAGCGAGGGAGTGTGAAAAACACTATTCCCTTTACAAAATAAATATCTGGAATAGTGATCTGGCACCATTCGCTTGCGCATCAGTATTAGGCAACCAGACCGTCAGAATCAGACTAAATTACACCCTCGGATTAAGAAAAATTTCAGGAACATTTACATGTGCTTGGAATTTCGGATCGTGGCCCACTGACCGTTGAACTGAAAGTGGTCCGCCACGTGCAATCTGGGAATCCGATCGAGTCAAAAACGTAATCCCACATAGATCCATGTGTGGTGAGCTTAAGTCTGACGTTTGGCTTAAGGAGGGCCACCAGAACCTCTCTTTTGAGCTGGAAAAGTGACGAAATACCTATATTAGCAGTAACCCTTGAACCTGAGTCTATTTTGGGGAGGTTTTTTACTATAAAAGAGTCTTAGAACAGCCCCTCTCACAGCCATACGAATTTGGAATAAAACCCTAGAGAGAGAGAGAGAAAGGAGAGAGAAGAGCTTGGGATTTGTGGGAGAACTTCCTCCTGCTGCTTCCGATTATCGCACGGCCTGCACCGCCTCTTTCTAGGCGCTTTTCCGGCGGTATCCACTCCGTTTGAAGGTGAAAAACCCTAACCCTAGGTCTGATTTGAAGTAGATAGGCTATAGGTTGTGAAAAGGCTAACCGATTCCGCTCTTTAGGCATGAAAACTCCCGAATACGGAAGCTCACCAAACCTTTCAGATCCGTTGTGATTCCAAGGGCAAAGGTGAGGACTTTAGGTGTATAGGTTGCGGTTTTCAACGCTTTCAATGTCAGATAATGGTAGATTCATGATCTGCATGCAATTGCACATGTACAATGTGCTTTCCGTTTTCTGTTTCGATTAGAATTGTAGAATTTGGAATTTCACATACTCTAGGTATTCGTATAAAATAGCGTATACATATTTTTTATGAAAATGTGTTTGACATGTTTAATTGTCGTATGGATATATGATGTATGGATAAAATACTCATTTGGCGAAGGGGTTCGCCTAAATACATGTTTACTAATATACACCATGTATGTAGAAATACGGTATTGTAAGAAGTACCGTATACATGTATATTTCAGCAATGTGTTTGTCATGATTAATTGTTGTATAAATATATTATGTGCGTATAAATTAATTGCTTGGCGAAAAGAACCGCCGTATTACAAGTTCCCTTGTAAACACTATGTATGTTGAAATTGGGTATCCTAAAAATTACCCTATACGTATAAAATTTGCTGATGTAATTATCATGATTACTTGCTGTATGAATATGATGTATACATATAAAATACTCGTTTGGTAAAGGAACAGCCCTAGTGCACTTTCCTCTAACATACGCCATGTATGTTGAAAAAGTGCATTCCAAGTGTTTGTAAAACTTGCTAGTGTTAGAACCTTAGGTAGGTGCTGAGATGGTATTCTCAACTACCTTAGAGTCACATATGATACCCTCCATGTGGTTATTTACTCTAACCACTCACCTATGAAGTAGATGTATTTGTATTCCTATTTGTATAGTGCTTTACAACATGCTTTGTAACTTGTTTATTAACATGCTTTATGACATGCTTTATAACATGATTGCTAGCATTTCTGAATTACCTTGTTTATCATACTGTACTTCACATGTTATGGTTAGGAATTAATTGAGCTTGGGACTATGTCCATAGTCCAAGCATCCGGTATCAGACTTGGAATTGTGGTTGAGATTCGTTTCGCCACACATGATGTTTTGGTGAACCCGTGTCATACTTCGGTTGGCGATAGTGGTTGGCCACACGAGGTGCTTCTGCGCTTCATATCGCCCAACTTGTTGTGCGCTGGAGCCAGCCGAACACGTCAAGTAACCCATGTGTCTTATGTATGTTCACCATATTTGGTCGCTAATGTTTAAACCTAGGGTACCAAACTTACCAGTGAAAATCCCTTTTAACCATGGTACCTCAATCCGCTAAGACTCATGAGCCGGGCATGGTGGTATGGGACAACGTGGTCGAGCTGTCGGCCTACGCTGGGGTTACGTGCCTCCCCATAGTGACCAGTGAGCAACCAAACTCGTGAGCCGATTATGGTGGTATGGGACACTATATTCATGCTGTCTGCCTACATTGATAAGGTGATGGGGGAGCGATGCAACGTATGTAAGCAACAGCCCTGGCAGCCCTTTGTAGTGACCGCGAGCATATTCTGAAGTCACAGTGCGCCTTAGGGTTCGCCGCGATATATAGAGTATGAACTAGGCCTGTTTCTGTATAGTGATGAATCGTTTAAGGGGTGATGGGGGAGTGGTGCAACCTTTGTGCGTAACAGCCCTGGCAGTCTCTGCAGTGACCTAGACCTAGAAAACACACCATCGTCTGATATTAACTAGGACTGACGACCCTAGAATGGATCATGTTTGAGAATGATACAAGGGAGGTACCTTAGTTTCCCAATCCTGCTGTTTGAAATGGATTAATTAAAAACTCGGTAATCATGCTCATCATGCATTGCATGTGCCTGGAAGATGTGGAGCACTGTGGGATGTAAGCATGCCGCGAACGTGAGATGGTGTCGCATGAGGGAGTATGTCGGTGAGGGCATCCATCATACCTGCATTCATACTTGCATTAATCAGAGTAACTAGGAGTGTTTGAATTATTGCTTGACTGTATTGATAACATGATAACTTATGCCTTATTGTTCCACTGAGTTAGTTACTCACTCCCACTTTACGGGACGGTGTTGCGCACACCAACCAGTCTCTGTCTCAGGTTTAGGCGAGCCGACGACTCTGGAGGCGGAGCCTGATTATGACGAGGACCAGGAGGAGTTCTCATATATGCAGTTCTCTGGCGGCTTCGACTAGGTTGCCAGGACCGACGGGTTTTACAGGGATTGTACCTAGTTTATTTTTGACATTTTAATTATAAACAGACATGTATATGGTGACTCAGATGGATTCATTCTCTGGAGAATGAAACGTTTATTTTTGTTTCTTTACATACATATATATACAGTTCAGTCTTCCGCTTGCTTTTATACAATTGATCTGGAGTATGAATTACTGTTTTGGTATAATCTCATTCATGTTTATTACTCTAACACAGACAACATTCAAACATCATTAAATATGTTGCATAAGTGATGCGTTGAAACTCAGGAGTTGAGTTACACTCGACCCCCGATTTTCAGGGCGTTACAAGTTGGTATCAGAGCATGATTTTGATTAAACCTGACCTGAGTTATGTCCCCACTATGTACGTTGACGCGTTACAACTTATGAGGGTGCGCAAAAATATAGAAACAGTCTTAGGGTCTCCCGACTTCGCCGTTCGGCGAAGTTCTTTAAAAATGGACATGTTGATCGAGTCTGTACTCGATCCTGACCGCACATATGGATTCCAAATCACTCCTAGACCGTCTATTGACGTGTCCAAATCACCATCTACCCAAAACCAGCCATTAAAAATTCAGAAAACATCAGTTTAGTTCAGAAATTTTGCAGGACCACCCGTTCTGGAGCTGAACTGGGTCGGGGGCCTCCCCACTTAAACCCACTAAGCCTCAGGATCGAACTAGGGTGTATTTGGCACCCTGGGCACGTGGCAAACAGGGCCCCACCACGGCGGCGCGGTTCCGGCCAAGGCTGGCTGCGGCGGAGCCGCGGTTCCAGCGGCGGACCACGGTCCAATGGGCCATCTGGAGTGGGGCCAGGGCTGGGGTTGGTCGGCCCGACCTCCCCTACCCCCTGGCACGTGCCATTTTGGCAAATGTTTGGGATTTTAAGGGCTGGAGCACCCCTCTCTCTCATTTCACCCCTTCCAAACGCCCAAACCCCCATTTTCATTTTCACCCTCAACCCATTCCCCCAAATCTTGCAAATCCTCCATTTTCTTCCATAAACCACCCATTCCAACCGTCCACAACAGCTCTAGCCTCCTCCTTTTTCTATTTTCTCATGTTGGAGCTCTCATACCCCTCATTTGAAGCTCAAAATCGGGTAATCTCCTAACCCATTCCATTTTCTTTTTGTTCCTCCTTCATTTCCTACCTCTAGAGCCCCTTCCACACCTATTGGATTGTTGCTTGTGGAGGAACAAAGAGATCAGCCCCTTTTTCCCCATTTTGGCATTTTTTCATGGCCCTCTTTGGTGTGGTGGCGACTATTTTCTCCATTTCCTTCATCCTATCTCTCATGGGAAAGAGGAAGACTGCGGCTGATGACGCCGGCCCAAGTAGGCCAGCCCATTCCCGAAGAAGATCGGACGTTGGGGCCGGCACTAGTAACGTTCAGGAGTATAGGTCGAAGCGAGACCTGGACCCCCGACTGTCGCTCAGGGAAGCACTACCGATCGGTTTCGAATACGGTCATTTTGCCAACCGTAAGGTCGTGTTTGAATCTCATGTGGATGAAGAGATGTTTGGAACACACCCGATGATGGACCATTTGGTGGATGTTGTAGGATGGAGTCCTATATTTGAAGGCGAGTCTCCCGCATGTGAGAACACCGTTCGCGCCTTCTACGCTCATATCATAGACCCATCGTTGGAGCCGCTCCAATTCACGGTCTTTGTAAGAGGCATAAGGCGTACGATTACTGTGGCTGAGGTGGCGCGGCTCCTGAACATCTCGCGTGGTCAAGTACTTCCTAGTGACGACTTCTCCAGGAGTGCGCGGGAAAGGGATCGCCGCACGCGATACCTTTGTGGTCGCCGAGTTACTTGGACGCGAGGAAATTGTATTGCGGCGACAAAGATGGCCGAAGACTTCCGTTTACTCCATCACATTTTCACATACAATGTATACCCACAGTGAGGTAACCGCACGGAGTGTACTCGGTTGATGGTGGACTTTCTGTACAAGATGGGACCCGGGGACAACATATGCCTGCCCACATTCATCCTATTTCAGATAGTTCAGGTTGTTCGATCTACCAGGAATGACCTTTCGCTCCCATTTGGCCGCCTGATATATAGGATGGCTCGTGATGTCGGCTATAGGCTCAACATGGAAGACCTTGCACCAGTCCGAGTCATAAGCGAGACGACACTTAAGAATATGAAGATCGGCCCTCGCTAGCGGCAAGCTCGGCTCGACGAGTCTGGCGATGAGTCGGATAGTGCCGGTGAGGAGAGTGTTGACCTTGAGGCAGAAAGTGATGAGGAGGGCGGTGATGACATACAAGAAGAGGAGAAGGAGGCTCAGGATACTGAGGAGAGCTCTCCTCCTAGTGCACCTGAGTCGGACGCTGCTCAGGCAGCGAGGGAGGCTCGTATGGATCGCATTGAGGAGAACCAGGCCGCCCTGTGGCAAGAGATTGGACAAGTTCGGGCTGAGCTTGGTGAGACCCGAGCCAAGCTTGAAGAAACCGAAGCCTACATGAAGAGGAGCTTTAAGAAGGTGTCTCATACGTTGAAGGTCATTCTGTGCTGTGTGCAAGACAAGAACGCTCCTCCTCCATCGCTTGATTCGGATGCCTAGGCATCCACGTTGTTGTGTGTGGTTGTTTGTTTTGGTTACCGCGATAGGCGGTTTATGTTTTCATGTAGTTGATGTAATAGATAGTAGCGTGTTCTACGTATTTGATGTTGTGGATGTATTGGCTATCATGTGATTTCTATCATGATTCATGTAACTCTGTATTCCATGTATTATGACAATTTTGGGTAAATGAAAGGCATGTAGCCTCTTTTGTTTTGATGATGTGTGTTATGCTGCATCTCACAAATGTTGTACCCTATGTTGTATAGGGCATGCCGCGACAGTATACGCGGAGCATGGCACATCTCCGTCTGACTGGCTCTATGGACCAGACTCCTTCTGGTAGTAGGGTTGGGTTCTGATCAGCCTCCTGCTGGTCCTACCGGTGGACTGCCAACTTACACGCCCCCAGTCCGTGAGCAGTATCGGCCGTCTTCTTCTGCGAAGTATGACTCCCAGGCTGCTCTGCCGACTGATAAGTTTGAGCAGCTGATGTTGATGATGCATCAGCAGCGAGATGCGGCAAGAAGACAACAGAGATACAACAGAAGAAGACTGCCAGGCTTATGGCCACTATCGCTGAGGCCTTATCCGATGGTGGTAGTGTGACTCCACCTACGACATCTGCACATCCTGATGAGCCTTCTGAGCCTCCTGCTCGGTTTGAGGATGTGCCTCTGCCCACATTCGTTGCACCTCCTACTGGAGATGTAGGTACACGTGGTTTACTCGAGCGATTTCAGCGCTTGAGGCCTCCCTCATTTATGGGTTCTCACAGACCCGAGGAGGAAGAGTTCTGGCTAGACCGCATCTCCAAGATGCTACGGATGCTTCACTGTTCAGAGGCAGAGTAGGTCGAGCTGGCTTCCTTCATGTTTGAGAGGGAGGCCAGTTTATGGTGGGACAGTGTGCTGCGGACGGTCGCAGTGGATTACGTGTGGACCTGGGAGGCCTTCGAGTTTCGGTTCCACGAGAAATACTACCCGCAGACTTATCCGCATGAGCGGGAGGATGAGTTCCTATGCCTCAGGCAGGGAGGCATGACGATTACGGAGTACGAGCACCGCTTCACAGAGTTGGGCCGCTTTGTCCCGACTATACTGGTGGATGAGCAGATGCGGATGCGTCGTTTTTCCTTAGGTTTGCGACCGGAGATACGGTCGAAGATATGCTGCCTCAGTATACCTACCTATGTAGCACTTATTCACATGTCTATGACGGCAGAGCAGGATGTGGACCGGTTAGCCCGATCTCGTGGTGCTATTGTTGCGAGGCCACGACAGGAGATACAGAGCAGGCCTATCCTAGGCAAGAGGCCTCATGCTGACTCGCCTCCCAGGATCGCAGAGCCAGTGGCTCCGTTGAGGCGCCTTATTGTGACCTGCACGTACTGCGGGAAGCAGGGTCATCTTATTGGGAGTTGTTTCGCGTGGATGAAGGATAGTAGTTTTTCTCCTCCACAGATGTTGGGTCGTTCTCGCCCGTAGGCCTTATCGACTACACCTTTACAGACCGTACCTGCACATCCTTCCTTTCGACCTCCTGCATCACGGTTCAGGCCGCCGCAATGGCCCTTGGCCCCTCAGCCGAACCGTCAGCAGCAGGCGCACGTTCATACGCTTGTGGCCGAGGCACTTGAGACGTCACTTGCGGCCCCGATAGCTTTTGAGGGTACGGCTCACATTCTCGATACTTCTGTTTCCTTGTTGGTGGACACTAGGTCCACTACTTCTATTATTTCTTGTGGGGCAGTTAAACGTCTATCTTTGCATACTATTCTCACTAAGGGACTGAGACTTACTACGGCCACTGGTACTTTTTCTAATATCGCACGGGTATGTGAGGGTTGCTCTGTGGATTTGGGTAGCCACACCATGCTCGTCGACCTCATCGTTGCTCCGCTGTGGCACTACGATGTTATTCTCGGTATGGACTGGCTCTCGAAGATGAGAGCAGAGATAGATTGCGATACTCGAGTCGTGACAGCCTATGACTCAGACAGCATAGCTTTCACGTTTCCAGTACAGGTCAGTTGGCGTTGCCGTGTTGACTGTTATACTGCTTTATTAGCGCTGATTGATGGTCCGACGTTGAGAAATACGCCGGTGGTTCGAGAATTTGCAAGCGTGTTTGAGACTATTCCTGGTTTACCTCCTTGACGCGAGATCGATTTTACAATTGATCTTACGCCGGGTGCGACACTCATTTCACTGCCGACTTATCGTATGCCTCCATGTGAGATGGAGGAGCTGCGGAAACAAATTGATGATCTGGTAGACAAGGGTTTTATACGACCTAGTGTGTCTCCTTGGGGAGCACCTGTGCTATTTGTGAAGAAGAAGGACGGGTCGCTACGGTTATATATTGACTACCGTAGGTTGAACCAGGTCATAGTGAAGAACAAGTATCCTTTGCCTAGGATAGATGATCTGTTTGACCAGTTGAGGGGGGCGAAGTATTTCTCGAAGATTGATCTTCAGTCGGGGTACCACCAGTTGCGCGTGAGAAATGAGGACGTGCAGAAGACAGCCTTCAGGACGTGCTTTGGGCACTATGAGTTTCTGATGATGTCGTTCGGCCTTACGAACGCACCAGCCGTGTTCATGGATCTGATGAACCGGGTATTTCGTCCTTTCCTGTACCGATTCGTCATCGTCTTTATTGATGACATCTTGATATACTTTACGAGTCGGGAGGAGCACGAGGAGCACTTGAGAGCGGTGTTGGGAACACTAAAGAAGAACCAGTTGTTCGCACAGTACAAGAAGTGCGACTTCTGGCAGGAGGAAGTTAAGTTCCTCGGACATGTAGTGTCTAAGGATGGGATAGCAGTGGACCTTGCTAAGGTAGCCGCAGTTCAGGATTGGCAGCAGCCTGGCTTGGTTACCGAGGTGAGGAGTTTCCTTGGTCTGGCTGGGTATTACAGATGCTTCATTCGAGATTTCTCAAAGATCGCTAGGCCATTGTCTCAGTTGACTCGGAAGGACCTGAAGTTCGCCTGGAATGAGAAGGCGGAGGCAGCTTTTAAGGAGCTAAAGGACAAGTTGATGTCCGCCCCTGTGCTAGTATTGCCAGAGCAAGGGGAGAAATACACGATATATACTGATGCGTCTCGCGTTGGGTTGGGTTGTGTTCTGATGCAGAAGGATAGGGTGATTTCGTATGCCTCGAGACAATTAAGGAAGCACGAGGAGAATTACCCTACACATGACCTGGAGTTGGCAGCTGTCATCTTTGCATTGAAGCTCTGGAGACATTACCTCTACGGAGAGGAGTTCGAGCTTTTCTGTGATCACAAGAGCCTTAAATACATATTCACACAGCGAGACTTGAATATGAGACAACGCCGATGGATGGAGACCTTGAAGGAATTCAAGTTCGAGGTTTTCTACCATCCTGGCAAGGCGAACCTTGTGGTAGACGCGTTGAGCCGCAAGAAGGCGATTGTATTTGCGGCACCACTGATGATAGCTGAGTGGGACATGGTGGAGTTCGTACGGGACTTCGAGCAGAGACTCACTGTCGAGGAGTCATATGAGTGTGTTGCGCACGTTCGGGTGGGGCCACTTATTGACGATAGGATTGTTGAGGCCCAGGAGGGCGATATACGGCTGTCTGAGCTTCGAGAGCAGGCTAGCGACGCCGAGGACTCCGAGTGGAGAGTTGGTTCTGATGGGGGTTTACGATTCCGTGGCCGCCTATGCGTTCCTGATGTGTCTGACTTGAGACGCGAGCTTCTCGAGTCTGCCCATAACTCGAAGCTTGCGATGCATCCTAGTAGCACGAAGATGTACCAGGATATGAGACGGACGTATTGGTGGGATAACATGAAGGCCCACATCGCTGAGTATGTGTCGCGATGTTTGACATGCCAGCAGGTCAAGGCAGAACATCGCCGACCTCCTGGACTGCTTCAGCCCATGCCCATAGCAGAGTGGAAGTGGGACTTCATCTCCATGGATTTCATATCCGGGCTGCTGAAGACGAGGAAGGGACACGATTTCATTTGGGTGATTGTGGACCGGTTGACCAAATCGGCCCATTTCCTCCCTATCAGAGTTACGAACTCTGCAGATGAGCTGGCTGGATTGTACATCAGAGAGATCGTCCGTCTGCACGGGGTTCCTTTAGAGATCATGTCGGACAGAGACACGCGGTTCACATCCATCTTCTGGACTCGTATCCAGGAGGCGATGGGTGTGAAGTTGAAGTTCAGTATGGCGTTTCATCCTCAGACTGATGGGCAGACAGAGCGGGTGAATCAGATTCTGGAGGATATGTTGCGAGCATGTGTGTTGGACTTCAAGGACAGCTGGGATGACTGTCTTCCGTACGCAGAGTTCGCCTACAACAACAACTTCCAGGCGACTATTGGCATGGCGCCATATGAGGCTCTATATGGTCGTCCTAGTAGAGCACCACATTGTTGGGCCGAGGTTGGCGAGCGTAGTCTGATTGGCCTGGAGTTGGTACAGGCGACTACAGAGAAGGTCGACATTATCAGGCGTCGATTACTTATAGCGCAGAGCAGGCAGAAGAGTTACGCCGATACGAGGTGGCGACCGCTGGAGTTCGAGGTCGGGGATCATGTGTTCCTTCGAGTTTCCCCTATGAAGGGAGTCCTTCGGTTTGGAAAGAAGGGGAAGCTCACGCCGAGGTTTATCGGTCCATTTCAGATACTGGATCGCGTGGGTGATGTGGCGTATCGTCTCACTTTGCCCACACCACTTGCATCTGTACACAACGTATTTCATGTATCTATACTGAAGAAGTACGTTCCTGATCCTTCACATATCATCAGATGGGAGCAGGTACAGCTGAGCGAGGATGCTACGTATGAGTTGCGCCCGACGCGTATCCTTGACAGAAAGGAGCAGGTACTGCGTAGTAAGGTCATTCCACTCGTGAAGGTACTATGGACATATCATTCAGAGGAGGAAGCTACTTGGGAGACTGAGGCCGAGGTCAGGAAGAACTACCCTCAGATTCTCGAGGAATATGGAAATGTATAAATTTCGAGGACGAAATTTTTGTTTAAGGGGGGTAGATTGTAACGACCCGTAAATTTTTCGTACAAGGGCTTGAGTATCACCTCGACCAGAAATCACTTAGGATTAAATCCTTTAGAAATTTAACAAAGTTAACTAAGTGCTAAACTATATTAGCCATGAAATTGGTTAGAATCGCTTTAAATACGATCTGCAAGACCCAAAACTTGTAGAATCATTGACGCTAGGTTACCCAAAAGTCTAGGATTAAACTCATTACCCGACTGCTCTCGGGAACGAATTGAAACTCCGTATTAGGTCTAGACTGCACATCGGAAGTCCGATTAACACGAAGTTAAGGAACTAGGACCGCCTCACTGGGCTTGACTATCATCTCAAAAATCAGGTTCAACCGATGTCCCACGGCCATTCGTTTGGATCCGGAGCGAGGGAGTGTGAAAAACACTATTCCCTTTACAAAATAAATATCTGGAATAATGATCTGGCACCATTCGCTTGCGCATCAGTATTAGGTAACCAGACCGTCAGAATCAGACTAAATTACACCCTCGGATTAAGAAAAATTTCAGGAACATTTACATGTGCTTGGAATTTCGGATCGTGGCCCACTGACCGTTGAACTGAAAGTGGTCCACCACGTGCGATCTGTGAATCCAATCGAGTAAAAAACGTAATCCCACATAGATCCATGTGTGGTGAGCTTAAGTCTGACGTTTAGCTCAAGGAGGGCCACCAGAACCTCTCTTTTGAGCTGAAAAAGTGACGAAATACCTATATTAGCAGTAACCCTTGAACCTGAGTCTATTTTGGGGAGGTTTTTGGCTATAAAAGAGGCTTAGAACAGCCCCTCTCACAACCATACGAATTTGGGATAAAACCCTAAAGAGAGAGAAAGGAGAGAGAAGAGCTTGGGATTTATGGGAGAACTTCCTCCTGCTGCTTCCGATTATCGCACAGCCTGCACCGCCTCTTTCCAGGTGCTTTCCCGGCGGTATCCACTCCGTTTGAAGGTGAAAAACCCTAACCCTAGGTCTGATTTGAAGTAGATAGGCTATAGGTTGTGAAAAGGCTAACCAATTCCGCTCTTTAAGCAAGAAAACTCCCGAATACGGAAGCTCACCAAACCTTTCAGATCCGTTGTGATTCTAAGGGCAAAGGTGAGGACTTTAGGTGTATAGGTTGTGGTTTTCAACGCTTTCAATGTCAGATAATGGTAGATTCATGATCTGCATGCAATTGCACATGTACAATGTGCTTTTCGTTTTCTGTTTCGATCAGAATTGTAGAATTTGGAATTTCACATACTCTAGGTATTCGTATAAAATAGCGTATACGTATTTTTTATGAAAATGTGTTTGACATGTTTAATTGTCATATGGATATATGATGTATGGATAAAATACTCATTTGGCGAAGGGGTTCGACTAAATACATGTTTACTAATATACACCATGTATGTAGAAATACGGTATTGTAAGAAGTACCGTATACGTGTATATTTCAGCGATGTGTTTGTCATGATTAATTGTTGTATAAATATATTATGTGCGTATAAATTAATTGCTTGGCGAAAAGAACTGCCGTATTACAAGTTCCCTTGTAAACACTATGTATGTTGAAATTAGGTATCCTAGAAATTACCCTATACGTATAAAATTTGCTGATGTAATTATCATGATTATTTGCTGTATGAATATGATGTATACATATAAAATACTAGTTTGGTAAAGGAACAGCCCTAGTGCACTTTCCTCTAACATACGCCATGTATGTTGAAAAAGTACATTCCAAGTGTTTGTAAAACTTGCTAGTGTTAGAACCTTAGGTAGGTGCTGAGATGGTATTCTCAACTACCTTAGAGTCACATATGATACCCTCCATGTGGTTATTTACTCTAACCACTCACCTATGAACTAGATGTATTTGTATTCCTATTTGTATAGTGCTTTACAACATGCTTTGTAACTTGTTTATTAACATGCTTTATGACATGCTTTATAACATGATTGCTAGCATTTCTGAATTACCTTGTTTATCATACTGTACTTCACATGTTATGGTTAGGAATTAATTGAGCTTGGGACTATGTCCATAGTCCAGGCATCCGGTATCAGACTTGGAATTGTGGTTGAGATTCGTTTCGCCACACATGATGTTTTGGCAAACCCGTGTCGTACTTCGGTTGGCGATAGTGGTTGGCCACACGAGGTACTTCTGCGCTTCATATCGCCCAACTTGTTGTGCGCTCGAGCCAGCCGAACACGTCAAGTAACCCGTGTGTCTTATGTATGTTCACCATATTTGGTCGCTAATGTTTGAACCTAGGGTACCAAACTTACCAGTGAAAATCCCTTTTAACCATGGTACCTCGATCCGCTAAGACTCATGAGCTGGGCATGGTGGTATGGGACAACGTGGTCGAGCTGTCGGCCTACGCTGGGGTTACGTGCCTCCCCGTAGTGACCAGTGAGCAACCAAACTCGTGAGCCGATTATGGTGGTATGGGACACTATATTCGTGCTGTCGGCCTACATTGATAAGGTGATGGGGGAGCGATGCAACGTATGTGAGCAACAGCCCTGGCAGCCCTTTGTAGTGACCGCGAGCATATTCTGAAGTCACTGTGCGCCTTAGGGTTCGCCGCGATACATAGAGTATGAACTAGGCCTGTTTCTGTATAGTGATGAATCGTTTAAGGGGTGATGGGGGAGTGGTGCAACCTTTGTGCGTAACAGCCACTGGCGACCTCTCTGCAGTGACCTAGAAAACACACCATCGTCGATATTAACTAGGATGACGACCCTAGAATGGATCATGTTTGAGAATGATACAAGGAGGTACCTTAGTTTCCCAATCCTGCTGTTTGAAATGGATTAATTAAAAACTCTGTAATCATGCTCATCATGCATCGCATGTGCCTGGAAGATGTGGAGCACTGTGGGATGTAAGCATGCTGCGAACGTGAGATGGTATCGCATGAGGGAGTATGTCGGTGAGGGCATTCATCATACCTGCATTCATACTTGCATTAATCAGAGTAACTAGGAGTGTTTGAATTACTGCTTTATCATTACTGCTTGACTGTATTGATAACATGATAACTTATGCTTTATTGTTCCACTGAGTTAGTTACTCACTCCCACTTTACGGGACGGTGTTGCGCACACCAACTAGTCTCTGTCTCAGGTTTAGGCGAGCCGACGACTCTGTAGGCGGAGCCTGATTATGACGAGGACCGGGAGGAGTTCTCGTATATGCAGTTCTCTGGCGGCTTCGACTAGGTTGCCAGGATCGACGGGTTTTACAGGGATTGTACCTAGTTTATTTTTGACATTTTGATTATAAACAGACATGTATATGGTGACTCAGATGGATTCATACTCTGGAGAATGAAACGTTTATTTTTGTTTCTTTACATACATATATATATACAGTTCAGTCTTCCGCTTGCTTTTATACAATTGATCCTGGAGTATGAATTCTTGTTTTGGTATAATCTCATGCATGTTTATTGCTCTAACACAGACAACATTCAAACATCATTAAATATGTTGCATAAGTGATGCGTTGAAACTCGGGAGTTGAGTTACACTCGACCCCCGATTTTCAGGGCGTTACAAGTTGGTATCAGAGCATGATTTTGATTAAACCGGACCTGAGTTATGTCCCCACTATGTACGTTGACGCGTTACAACTTAGGAGGGTGCGCAAAAATATAGAAACAGTCTTACGGTCTCCCGACTTCGCCGTTCGGCGAAGTTCTTTAAAAACGGACATGTTGATCGAGTCTGTACTCGATCCTGACCGCACATATGGATTCCAAATCACTCCTAGACCGTCTATTGACGTGTCCAGATCACCATCCACCCAAAACTAGCCATTAAAAATTCAGAAAACATCAGTTTAGTTCAGAAATTTTGCTGGACCACCCGTTCTGGAGCTGAACTGGGTCGGGGGCCTCCCCACTTAAACCCACTAAGCCTCAGGATCGAACCAGGGTGCATTTGGCACCCTGGGCACGTGCCAAACAGGGCCCCACCGCGGCGGCGTGGTTCCGGCCAAGGCTGGCTGCGGCGGAGCCGCTGTTCCGGCGGTGGACCACGGTCCAATGGGCCATCTGGAGTGGGGCCAGGGCTGGGGTTGGTCGGCCCGACCTCCCCTACCCCCTGGCACGTGCCATTTTGTTAAATGTTTGGGATGTTAAGGGCTGGAGCACCCCTCTCTCTCATTTCACCTCTTCCAAACGCCCAAACCCCCATTTTCATTTTCACCCTCAACCCATTCCCCCAAATCTTGCAAATCCTCCATTTTCTTCCATAAACCACCCATTCCAACCGTCCATAACAGCTCTAGCCTCCTCCTTTTTCCATTTTCTCATGTTGGAGCTCTCATACCCCTCATTTGAAGCTCAAAATCGGGTAATCTCCTAACCCATTCCATTTTCTTTTTGTTCCTCCTTCATTTCCTACCTCTAGAGCCCCTTCCACACCTATTGGATTGTTGCTTGTGGAGGAACAAAGAGATCAGCCCCTTTTCCCCCATTTTGGCATTTTTCCATGGCCCTCTTTGGTGTGGTGGCGACTATTTTCTCCATTTCCTTCATCCTATCTCTCATGGGAAAGAGGAAGACTGCGGCTGATGACGCCGGCCCAAGTAGGCCAGCCCATTCCCGAAGAAGATCGGACGTTAGGGCCGGCACTAGTAACATTCAAGAGTATAGGTCGAAGCGAGACCTGGACCCCCGACTGTCGCTCAGGGAAGCACTACCGATCGGTTACGAATACGGTCGTTTTGCCAACCGTAAGGTCGTGTTTGAATCTCACGTGGATGAAGGGATGTTTGGAACACACTCGATGATGGACCATTTGGTGGATGTTGTACGATGGGGTCCTATATTTGAAGGCGAGTCTCCCGCATGTGAGAACATGGTTCGCGCCTTCTACGCTCATATCATAGACCCATCGTTGGAGCCGCTCCAATTCACGGTCTCTGTAAGAGGTATAAGGCGTACGATTACTATGGCTGAGGTGGCGCGGCTCCTGAACATCTTGCATGGTCAAGTACTTCCTAGTGACGACTTCTCCAGGAGTGCGCGGGAAAGGGATCGTCGCACGCGATACCTTTGTGGTCGCCGAGTTACTTGGACGCGAGGAAATTATATTGCGGCGACAAAGATGGCCGAAGACTTCCGTTTACTCCGTCACATTTTCACATACAATGTATACCCACGGTGTGGTAACCGCACGGAGTGTACTCGGTTGATGGTGGACTTTCTGTACAAGATGGGACGCGGGGACAACATATGCCTGCCCACATTCATCCTATTTCAGATAGTTCAGGTTGTTCGATCTACCAGGAACGACCTTTCGCTCCCATTTGGCCGCCTGATATGTAGGATGGCCTGTGATGTCGGCTATAGGCTCAACATGGAAGACCTTGCACCAGTCCGAGTCATAAGCGGGGCGACACTTAAGAATATGAATATCGGCCCTCGCCAGCGGCAAGCTCGGCTCGACGAGTCTGGCGATGAGTCGGATAGTGCCGGTGAGGAGAGTGTTGACCTTGAGGTAGAAAGTGATGAGGAGGGCGGTGATGACATACAAGAAGAGGAGAAGGAGGCTCAGGATACTGAGGAGAGCTCTCCTCCTAGTGCACCTGAGTCGGACGCTACTCAGGCAGCGAGGGAGGCTCGTATGGATCGCATTGAGGAGAACCAGGCCGCCTTGCGGTAAGAGATTGGACAAGTTCGGGCTGAGCTTGGTGAGACCCGAGCCAAGCTTGAAGAAACCGAAGCCTACATGAAGAGGAGCTTTAAGAAGGTGTCTCGTACGTTGAAGGCCATTCTGTGCTGTGTGCAGGACAAGAACGCTCCTCCTCCATCGCTTCACTCGGATGCCTAGGCATCCACGTTGTTGTGTGTGGTTGTTTGTTTTGGTTACCGCGATAGGCGGTTTATGTTTTCATGTAGTTGATGTAATAGATAGTAGCGTGTTCTACGTATTTGATGTTGTGGATGTATTGGCTATCATGTGATTTCTGTCATGATTCATGTAACTCTGTATTCCATGTATTATGACAATTTTGGGTAAATGAAAGGCATGTAGCCTCTTTTGTTTTGATGATGTGTGTTATGCTGTATCTCACAAATGTTATACCCTATGTTGTATAGGGCATGCCGCGACAGTATACGCGGAGCATGGCACATCTCCGTCGACGGCAGCTCATGGACGGACTCCTTCTCAGTAGTAGCGGTCTGCGGACCGAGGGTTGGGTTCTGATCAGCCCCTGCTGGTCCTACCGGTGGACTGCCACCTTACACGCCCCCAGTCCGTGAGCAGTATCGGCCGTCTTCTTCTGCGCAGCATGACTCCCAGGCTGCTCCGCCGACTGATAGGTTTGAGCAGCTGATGTTGATGATGCATCAGCAGCAGATGCAGCAGCAGCAGCAGCAGATACAGCAGCAGCAGCACCAGCAGCTTATGGCCACTATCGCTGAGGCCTTGTCCCATGGTGGTAGTGCGACTCCACCTACGACATCTGCACATCCTGATGAGCCTTCTGAGCCTCCTGCTCGGTTTGAGGATGTGCCTCTGCCCACATCCGTCGCACCTCCTACTGGAGATGTAGGTACACGTGGTTTACTCGAGCGATTTCAGCGCTTGAGGCCTCCCTCATTTATGGGTTCTCACAGACCCGAGGAGGCAGAGTTCTGGCTAGACCGCATCTCCAAGATGCTACGGATGCTTCACTGTTCAGAGGCAGAGCAGGTCGAGCTGGCTTCCTTCATGTTTGAGAGGGAGGCCAGTTTATGGTGGGACAGTGTGCTGCGGACGGTCGCAGTGGATTACGTGTGGACCTGGGAGGCCTTCGAGTTTCGGTTTCACGAGAAATACTACCCGTAGACTTATCGGCACGAGCAGGAGGATGAGTTCCTACGCCTCAGGCAGGGAGGCATGACGATTACGGAGTACGAGCACCACTTCACAGAGTTGGGCCGCTTTGTCCCGACTATACTGGTGGATGAGCAGATGCGGATGTGTCATTTTTCCTTGGGTTTGCGACCGGAGATACGGTCGAAGATATGCTGCCTCAGTATACCTACCTATGTAGCACTGGTTCACATGTCTATGACGGCAGAGCAGGATGTGGACCGGTTGGCCCGATCTCGTGGTGCTATGGTTGCGAGGCCACGACAGGAGATACAGAGCAGGCCTATCCTAGGCAAGAGGCCTCGTGCTGACTCGCCTGCCAGGATCGCAGAGCCAGTGGCTCCGGTGAGGCGCCTTATTGTGACCTGCACGTACTGCGGGAAGCAGGGTCATCTTATTGGGAGTTGTTTCGCATGGATGAAGGATAGTGGTTTTTCTCCTCCACAGATGTTGGGTCGTTCTCCCCGCAGGCCTTATCGACTACACCTTTACAGACCGTACCTGCACATCCTTCCTTTCGACCTCCTGCATCACGGTTCAGGCCGCCGCAACGGCCCTTGGCCCCTCAGCCGAACCGTCAGCAGCAGGCGCGCGTTCATACGCTTGTGGCTGAGGCACCTGAGACGTCACTTGCGGCCCTGATAGCTTTTGAGGGTACGACTCACATTCTCGATACTTCTGTTTCCTTGTTGTTGGACACTAGGTCCACTACTTCTATTATTTCTTGTGGGGCAGTTAAACGTCTATCTTTGCATACTATTCTCACTAAGGGACTGAGACTTACTACGGCCACTGGTACTTTTTCTGATATCGCACGGGTATGTGAGGGTTGCTCTGTGGATTTGGGTAGCCACACCATGCTCGTCGACCTCATCGTTGCTCCGCTGTGGCACTACGATGTTATTCTAGGTATGGACTGGCTCTCGAAGATGAGAGCAGAGATAGAGTGCGATACTCGAGTCGTGACGGCCTATGACTCAGACAGCGTAGCTTTCACGTTTCCAGTACAGGTCAGTTGGCGTTGCCGTGTTGACTGTTATACTGCTTTATTAGCGCTGATTGATGGTCCGACGTTGAGAAATACGCCGGTGGTTCGAGAATTTGCAAGCGTGTTTGAGACTATTCCTGGTTTACCTCCTTGACGCGAGATCGATTTTACAATTGATCTTACGCCGGGTGCGACACTCATCTCACTGCCGACTTATCGTATGCCTCCATGTGAGATGGAGGAGCTGCGGACAATTAAGGAAGCACGAGGAGAATTACCCTACACATGACCTGGAGTTGGCAGCTGTCATCTTTGCATTGAAGCTCTGGAGACATTACCTCTATGGAGAGGAGTTCGAGCTTTTCTGCGATCACAAGAGCCTTAAATACATATTCACACAGCGAGACTTGAATATGAGACAACGCCGATGGATGGAGACCTTGAAGGACTTCAAGTTCGAGGTTTTCTACCATCCTGGCAAGGCGAACCTTGTGGCAGACGCATTGAGCCGCAAGAAGGCGATTGTATTTGCGGCACCACTGATGATAGCTGAGTGGGACATGGTGGAGTTCGTATGGGACTTCGAGCAGAGACTCACTGTCGAGGAGCCATATGAGTGTGTTGCGCACGTTCGGGTGCGGCCACTTATTGACGACAGGATTGTTGAGGCCCAGGAAGGCAATATACGGCTATCTGAGCTTCGAGAGCAGGCTAGCGACGCCGAGGACTCTGAGTGGAGAGTTGGTTCTGATGGGGGTTTACGATTCCGTGGCCGCCTATGCGTTCCTGATGTGCCTGACTTGAGACGCGAGCTTCTCGAGTCTGCCCATAACTCGAAGCTTGCGATGCATCCTAGTAGCACGAAGATGTACCAGGATATGAGACGGACGTATTGGTGGGATAACATGAAGGCGCACATCGCTGAGTATGTGTCGCGATGTTTGACGTGCCAGCAGGTCAAGGCAGAACATCGCCGACCTCCTGGACTGCTTCAGCCCATGCCCATAGCAGAGTGGAAGTGGGACTTCATCTCCATGGATTTCATATCCGGGCTGCCGAAGACGAGGAAGGGACACGATTCCATTTGGGTGATTGTGGACCGGTTGACCAAATCGGCCCATTTACTCCCTATCAGAGTTACGAACTCTGCAGACGAGCTGGCTAGATTGTACATCAGAGAGATCGTCCGTCTGCACGGGGTTCCTTTCGAGATCGTGTCGGACAGAGACACGCAGTTCACATCCATCTTCTGGACTCGTATCCAGGAGGCGATGGGTGTGAAGTTGAAGTTCAGTACGGCGTTTCATCCTCAGACTGATGGGCAGACAGAGCGGGTTAATCAGATTCCGGAGGATATGTTGCGAGCATATGTGTTGGACTTCAAGGACAGCTGGGATGACTGTCTTCCGTACGCAGAGTTCGCCTACAACAACAGCTTCCAGGCGACTATTGGCATGGCGCCATATGAGGCTCTATATGGTCGTCTTTGTAGAGCACCACATTGTTGGGCCGAGGTTGGCGAGCGTAGTCTGATTGGCCCGGAGTTGGTACAGGCGACTACAGAGAAGGTCGACATTATCAGGCGTCGATTACTTACAGCGCAGAGCAGGCAGAAGAGTTACGCCGATACGAGGCGGCGACCGCTGGAGTTCGAGGTCGGGGATCATGTGTTCCTTCGAGTTTCCCCTATGAAGGGAGTCCTTCGGTTTGGAAAGAAGGGGAAGCTCACACCGAGGTTTATCGGTCCATTTTAGATACTGGATCGCGTGGGTGATGTGGCGTATCGTCTCGCTTTGCCCACACCACTTGCATCTGTACACAACGTATTTCATGTATCTATGCTGAAGAAGTACGTTCCTAATCCTTCACATATCATCAGATGGGAGCAGGTACAGCTGAGCGAGGATGCTACGTATGAGTTGCGCCCGACGCGTATCCTTGACAGAAAGGAGCAGGTACTGCGTAGTAAGGTCATTCCACTCGTGAAGGTACTATGGACATATCATTCAGAGGAGGAAGCTACTTGGGAGACTGAGGCCGAGGTCAGGAAGAACTATCCTCAGATTCTCGAGGAATATGAAAAGGTACAAATTTCGAGGACGAAATTTTTGTTTAAGGGGGGTAGATTGTAACGACCCATAAATTTTTCGTACAAGGGCTCGAGTATCACCTCGACCAGAAATCACTTAGGATTAAATCCTTTAGAAATTTAACAAAGTTAACTAAGTGCTAAACTATATTAGCCATGAAATCCGTTAGAATCGCTTTAAATACGATCTGCAAGACCCAAAACTTGTAGAATCATTGACGCTAGGTTACCCTAAAGTCTAGGATTAAACTCATTACCCGACTGCTCTCGGGAACGAATTGAAACTCCGTATTAGGTCTAGACCGCACATCGGAAGTCCGATTAACACGAAGTTAAGGAACTAGGACCGCCTCACTGGGCTTGACTATCATCTCAAAAATCAGGTTCAACCGATGTCCCACGGCCATTCGTTTGGATCCGGAGCGAGGGAGTGTGAAAAACACTATTCCCTTTACAAAATAAATATCTGGAATAGTGATCTGGCACCATTCGCTTGCGCATCAGTATTAGGTAACCAAACCGTCAGAATCAGACTAAATTACACCCTCGGATTAAGAAAATTTTTAGGAATATTTACATGTGCTTGGAATTTCGGATCGTGGCCCACTGACCGTTGAACTGAAAGTGGTCTACCACGTGCGATCTGGGAATCTGATCGAGTAAAAAACGTAATCCCACATAGATCCATGTGTGGTGAGCTTAAGTCTGACGTTTGGCTTAAGGAGGGCCACCAGAACCTCTCTTTTGAGCTGGAAAAGTGACAAAATACCCATATTAGCAGTAACCCTTGAACCTGAGTCTATTTTAGGGAGGTTTTTTGCTATAAAAGAGGCTTAGAACAGCCCCTCTCACAGCCATACGAATTTGGAATAAAACCCTAGAGAGAGAGAGAGAGAAAGGAGAGAGAAGAGCTTGAGATTTGTGGGAGAACTTCCTCCTGCTGCTTCCGTTATCGCACGGCCTGCACCGCCTCTTTCTAGGCGCTTTTCCGGCGGTATCCACTCCGTTTGAAGGTGAAAAACCCTAACCCTAGGTCTGATTTGAAGTAGATAGGCTATAGGTTGTGAAAAGGCTAACCGATTCCGCTCTTTAGGCATGAAAACTCCCGAATACGGAAGCTCACCAAACCTTTCAGATTCGTTGTGATTCCAAGGGCAAAGGTCAGGACTTTAGGTGTATAGGTTGCGGTTTTCAACGCTTTCAATGTCAGATAATGGTAGATTCATGATCTGCATGCAATTGCACATGTACAATGTGCTTTCCGTTTTCTGTTTCGATTAGAATTGTAGAATTTAGAATTTCACATACTCTAGGTATTCGTATAAAATAGCGTATACGTATTTTTTATGAAAATGTGTTTGACATGTTTAATTGTCGTATGGATATATGATGTATGGATAAAATACTCATTTGGCGAAGGGGTTCGCCTAAATACATGTTTACTAATATACACCATGTATGTAGAAATACGGTATTGTAAGAAGTACCGTATACGTGTATATTTCAGCGATGTGTTTGTCATGATTAATTGTTGTATAAATATATTATGTGCGTATAAATTAATTGCTTGGCGAAAAGAACCGTCGTATTACAAGTTCCCTTGTAAACACTATGTATGTTGAAATTGGGTATCCTAGAAATTACCCTATACGTATAAAATTTGCTGATGTAATTATCATAATTATTTGCTGTATGAATATGATGTATACATATAAAATACTAGTTTGGTAAAGGAACAGCCCTAGTGCACTTTCCTCTAACATACGCTATGTATGTTGAAAAAGTGCATTCCAAGTGTTTGTAAAACTTGCTAGTGTTAGAACCTTAGGTAGGTGCTGAGATGGTATTCTCAACTACCTTAGAGTCACATATGATACCCTCCATGTGGTTATTTACTCTAACCACTCACCTATGAACTAGATGTATTTGTATTCCTATTTGTATAGTGCTTTACAACATGCTTTGTAACTTGTTTATTAACATGCTTTATGACATGCTTTATAACATGATTGCTAGCATTTCTGAATTACCTTGTTTATCATACTGTACTTCACATGTTATGGTTAGGAATTAATTGAGCTTGGGACTATGTCCATAGTCCAGGCATCCGGTATCAGACTTGGAATTGTGGTTGAGATTCGTTTCGCCACACATGATGTTTTGCAGAACCCGTGTCGTACTTCGGTTGGCGATAGTGGTTGGCCACACGAGGTGCTTCTGCGCTTCATATCGCCCAACTTGTTGTGCGCTCGAGCCAGCCGAACACGTCAAGTAACCCCGTGTGTCTTGTGTATGTTCACCATGTTTGGTTGCTAATGTTTGAACCTAGGGTACCAAACTTATCAGTGAAAATCCCTTTTAATCATGGTACCTCGATCCGCTAAGACTCATGAGCCGGGCATGGTGGTATGGGACACCGTGGTCGAGCTGTCGGCCTACGCTGGGGTTACGTGCCTCCCCGTAGTGACCAGTGAGCAACCAAACTCGTGAGCCGATTATGGTGGTATGGGACACTATATTCGTGCTGTCGGCCTACATTGATAAGGTGATGGAGGAGCGATGCAACGTATGTGAGCAACAGCCCTGGCAGCCCTTTGTAGTGACCACGAGCATATTCTGAAGTCGCAGTGCACCTTAGGGTTCGCCGCGATATATAGAGTATGAACTAGGCTTGTTTCTGTATAGTGATGAATCATTTAAGGGGTGATGGGGGAGTGGTGCAACCTTTGTGCGTAACAGCCCTGGCAGCCTCTGCAGTGACCTAGAAAACACACCATCGTCTGATATTAACTAGGACTGACAACCCTAGAATGGATCATGTTTGGGAATGATACAAGGGAGGTACCTTAGTTTCCCAATCCTGCTGTTTGTAATGGATTAATTAAAAACTCGGTAATCATGCTCATCATGCATCGCATGTGCCTGGAAGATGTGGAGCACTGTGGGATGTAAGCATGCCGCGAACATGAGATGGTGTCGCATGAGATAGTATGTCGGTGAGGGCATCCATCATACCTGCATTCATACTTACATTAATCAGAGTAACTAGGAGTGTTTGAATTACTGCTTTATCATTACTGCTTGACTGTATTGATAACATGATAACTTATGCCTTATTGTTCCACTGAGTTAGCTACTCACTCCCACGTTACGGGACGGTGTTGCGCACACCAACCAGTCTCTGTCTCAGGTTTAGGCAAGCCGACGACTCTGGAGGCGGAGCCTGATTATGGCGAGGACCGGGAGGAGTTCTCGTATATGCAATTCTCTGGCGGCTTCGACTAGGTTGCCAGGACCGACGGGTTTTATAGGGATTGTACCTAGTTTATTTTTGACATTTTGATTATAAACAGACATGTATATGGTGACTCAGATGGATTAATACTCTGGAGAATGAAACGTTTATTTTTGTTTCTTTACATACATATATATACAGTTCGGTCTTTCGCTTGCTTTTATACAATTGATCTGGAGTATGAATTACTGTTTTGGTATAATCTCATTCATGTTTATTGCTCTAACACAGACAACATTTAAACATCATTAAATATGTTGTATAAGTGATGCGTTGAAACTCGGGAGTTGAGTTACACTCGACCCCCGATTTTCAGGGCGTTACAGCTAAGTTATGTTTTAGGCCTTCAACATATAAAACATTTTTAAATACAGGAAGATTAAAAAGTTGAACCGTACCTTGGCCTATAATCTGGCAATTGCTACCATCACCAAATGTGATTGAACTATCAGTCATATCTTTTAGATCCGTGAATAAAGCTTTGTCACCTGTCATATGCCTAGAGCATCCACTGTCTAGGTACCACTTTGAATGACTTGTTGCTTTGAAAGCAATGTGAGCAACCAAGTAGGTGACTTTTGGAACCCATTTCATAACTGTTTTGGGTTTAGGAACATAGTTGGTCTTCTTTTGTTTATAGTTATAAGAATAACCTATAGAGTTAAATTTTAGGAGCTCCTTGAGTAAATCTACTATCTTTTCAGCTAGTGGATTTCGTTTCTGATTAAAGTTGACATGGTTGCTTCCAGGTTTTTGAAGAGTTTTTAGATTTTTAGAAAAACCTTGATAAGTATTTTTCCCTTTTGAGTTTGAGGACTCTCCTTTCACAAACATAGGAGGAGTATACTTTTGTTTAGGAGATAAATTTTTATCATAGCCCAGCCCGGATAGATCGCCACATTTTCTTGATCCGGATAAGAGTTTTTCTAACTTTGGATCACCTTGGGCATATTTCCATGTGTCCTTTTGACTCAGAAGAGAAGATACTTCCTTTTTGAGATTTTCAATCTCAAATTTCAAATCAACAATTAAAGAATTTTTGAATTCCAAATCGCATTTTGTTTTATCAAAACAATCTGAAATTTGTGATTTTTCTAAGACAAGTGATTCAAAACATTCTTTGCGTTTAGAAAACTTTTCTTTTTGAAGTTTAAGTTTGACAGCAATTTTACAACTTTCTTTGTATAGGGCATTGTAAGCATCTTGAAGATCATCTTCATTTTCATATTCACTACTCAGATTTTCTTCACTTGTTGAGTCATTATCTGAACATGTGAATTTGGCTAGAGTCATAAGTGCTTTAACTTCATTCCCTAACTCGGTTTGAGAATCTTCGATTTGAAGAAGTTTTAATCGATGATTCATCCCACGTAGCCAACATACTCTTCTTCTTGGGTTTGTCCTTTTTGGGACATCTATTTGCCAAATGCCCATATTCTTGACAGTTGTAACATTGACTATCTTTCAAAGATTTTCGAGATTTGGGTCTAAACTTCTTTTTATCGTTTGATTTTTGGAAATCAACCCTTTTCTTGCTTTTAAAAATCTTGTAGAATCTCTTAGCCAAAAGAACCATATCATCTTCTGAATCAGAATTTTCTTTTGAATTACATTTAGAGGATTTTAGAGCAATCGATTTACCTTTAGGTTTGTAAAGAACCAACTAATTCCTTTACCCTCATATTATCCGTATCACGAAGTTCCTGGATTGCGGTTACTTTAGAATTGAACCATTCAGGAAGTGAGCGTAATATCTTTGCACACACTTTACTTTCTGGGATTTTATCGCCAAGACCCCACATTGAGTTTACAATGTCATTTAGTCTAGTACAAAAGTCCATAAACATTTCATTTTCCTTCATATGAATTTCTTCAAATTTGGTTGTAAGGAGTTGGACTTTAGACTTTTTTACAATTGATGTACCCTCGTGTGTCATTTCTAGTATATCCCAGGCTTGTTTCGCAGTATCACGGGATATGATTCTTTTGAACTCATCCGGTGATAGTGCGCAAGTGATTGCATTTAGTGCTTTAGCATTGGCACTATACTCACTTTTCTGAAGAGTGGTCCATAAATAATAAGCAGGTACAGACATAGTTTTTGAACCGTCGGATTCAGTTACTTCAATGGTAGGAGTTTTCCATTCAGTTACTGTGGCTCACCACACACTCTCATCCATTGATTTTAGGAAGATTCTCATTCTGGCTTTCCAATAGGCATAGTTGGAGCCATCAAATGGTGGAGGCCTCGTGGATGAAAAGGCTATCAAAATTTGACATCTTTTTAAATAGCTTAGATCGTTAGCTCAGGAAATAAATCCAAATAAATAACAATAAGAACGAGCTATTAGGCTCTGATACCACTTGAAAAGGCCTAGCTATATGTCCTAGAGGGGGGGGGGTGAATAGGACTATGCCAAATAAATGTTATAACAATGAATTATAAAACAATATGATAGCCAAAATAAATCACAATGCAGAAAGTAAAACAACCTCAAAAATCTGATCTTGAGGGATTGATACAAATGTTATTCTAAGGACAACCTTTCACCAAAAACCAGAGTTTATAGTAGGACAACCTTATTTCTAGAAAGATCTTTGTATCAAATCTCAAACCAAAGAGG
The DNA here is from genome assembly GCA_030180095.1 of Magnolia changhungtana. Taxonomy (NCBI): domain Eukaryota; kingdom Viridiplantae; phylum Streptophyta; class Magnoliopsida; order Magnoliales; family Magnoliaceae; genus Magnolia; species Magnolia changhungtana. The sequence goes on from JASAUF010000160.1 coordinate 1,250,137, forward strand.
AATACTGAAAAGGCCAAGCTATATGTCCTAGAGGGGGGGGGGGGTGAATAGGACTATGCCAAATTTAAAATAAAATTAGCGGAAATAAATTAAACCAATATCCTTACAATTATGAATCAATTCACAATGCTAAATTTAAATCACCTTGATAACTAAGTATTGAGAGATTGATACAAATTCAGTTCTAAGGACAACCTTACACCATAATAAACAAGGGCTTATGGTAGGACAACCTTATTTCTAGAACCTCTTTTGGATCAAGGACTCAATTTTAATATAAGTAAATGAAATAGCAAGGAATTGAAATTAAATGCGTATATAGATTTAAATTATTACAACAATCCACACACTTGCTTGCAATGTAAATAGTTACAACATTCACATCCACTTGTACATTCCACACAATCGAATGATAAAAGATATGAAAATTAAGCAAGCATTCAATCCACAAGACAAAGAGTTATAGTGGTTCGCTTTGTGTGTACACCAACTGTTTTCCAATGACCACACAAAAAGCTACTCCACTCTAATATCCTCACACTGGGATATTAGCGTTCACTATCAAATAGGTTTTCACAGTTCACCAAAAACCTTTACAATTGTGTCTTTTTCACTTGGGCTTACACAATTCAAAACCCCTCTTTTCGAAGTTTTTGGTTTTCCTCGACAACCAATATAATGAGATTTTTCCTGCTCAACCTCAAACAAAACCAAGACAATGAGATTTTTCCGGCTTAACCTCAAACAAAACCAAAACTAAATAAATTTTCTGAAATTGTAAAATACCTAGATTTCTCCTTTTCTTAGCAGCCCGGTAGAACCAATCGGAGTAGATGATTGAATGTCAAAGTTCAATTTCCAATACTCACATTCATAAGGTTCTAAATTCTAATAGATTTTAGATTTAACTTGTTGGGCGTAGCTATATTTGATTTTGATTCCAAGAAGAAGGAATAAGATAATTCCTCCTTTCAAATAAGATTGGAATATAGAAACAAAATCAAATTAAATAAGCTAGCAAAAACGAATATTAAATAAGCACAATGTAGCTTAAAATAAACACAGACTTATCTCAGAGTGATCACTTGAAAATTCTTGAATAGAATAGAGTTGAAGTGTAAAAACTCTGAATTTCGTGTTCAATTTATAGAAGCAAAAATCGTTCCTACGACTGGTCTTAGAAACCTTCGACTGGTCGTAGCTCTAACAGATTTTTGAAATATTGAGCGCGATCTTTACAAGTCGTTCCACGACTGGTCGTGAGTATCCTACGACTGGTCGTGGGTCACCTACGACTGGTCGTAGATCCTTACGACTGGTCGTAGGACCATAGATTACGTTGCTGGACTTTGAGTCGTAGCTCCACGACTGGTCGTGGACGAGTCGAAGCCATACCTACGACCGGTCGAAGGACATCCAGGACTGGTCGTGGGCATACCAAAAATTCTGAAAAATCTTCAACTACTTAGGACTGGTCGTGGAATTTCTTGGACTAGTTGAACCAATGCCAGGACTGGTCAAACAAGAGCTAGGACTGGTCGTAGAATAGACCAAACTTATGTAAAATAAATATTTGATTTATGTATCCAAAGTGACCTACTTAAAGGGTCAACCTAAGGTCATTCAAACCTGAATCATGTCGTATGGACATTGAACTTCAACCATTCAACGAATGTAGATTGTTTGAACCATATCAGGCTTGAGATCTTGAACTTGTTGTAGCTTCAAACTTGAGATCTTCATCAGCATAACAACTACTTTATGCATTGCTTATTAGTCTTGAAGTCATGAGTTGTTTCTTAAGACTTGAACATCAACATTGTAGCTTCTTGAGACTTCAACATGTAGCTTCTTGAACTTCAATATGTAGCTTCTTGAAAAGTTCATCTTGTAGCTTCTTAAAGTATTTATGCAGTGTCTTGAATTCATATAAATCATCATACAAGCACAAGACACAGATAGATGTTTTGACACATCAAAATTTGACAACCAAAGGAGTATAAGACTATAACACTTACAATCTCCCCCTTTGTCAAATTTGTGACAAAAACCCAAGTAATAATACTTCCAATAGACATAAGAGAAGTACAAACACAACAGGTTCACAATATAGAAGTATGCACAGTTATATAGATATGATAAGTAATAACTAGCATCATTCTCTCATAACTACCCCTGAGAAGCTTAACTCCCCCTGAGTAATAGCCTGAGTAATAGGAGCACATCATAAAGATTAAATTCAAATAAATCAAAAGCCTCCAAAACTTCTCCCCCTTTTTGACACAAAATGACAAAGGAAGAAGAGCATCAATAATAAAGAAAATAGGAGTTGATTCAAGAGAGCATAGAGCATAAATCAAAAGTCAATAAGCACGAAAAGTTCAGTAAATAAAATATTACAGACCCATCAAAAATTTAGTCAGAACTAGAAGAGGGTGCAGGATTAGATGGATCAATTTTATGTAAACCCTTAGCAATCCGCCTCATATATTTGCGTAAATATGAAAATCACAGATACATGCAAACATGGATTGGGCAATGGACTGGTATGCAGCTCCACCCCAATGTAAGATGTTATCCCATCCCACAGATTCCAACAGAGGAGGGATACCAAATGAAGCAATGTGATTGATATTAACATGACGCTCAACAATAACATTGCGCATACGGAAATCCCGAGCATTAGAAGGATCATTTTCAGGAGAGCGAAGATGACGTTGTACAATAGAAGCTGATCTAGAAGAAGAGGGACCTCGAGTAGTTTTCTTTTTACCTCTAGCATCCATTTTCAAAGAAGGATTTCAAGGAAACAACAAGTTGGAAGAAATGGGGTTTAAATAAAACAGATTTTTCAAGATAAAACCCCAAACTTGCAATGACCGACCAAATAGATTCCCCAAGAATGAGATTTGAAACACTAATAGCAAGAATCTACAAAAAAAAAAATGCAAAAGAACCACTAACCTTGAAGTACTATGAAGGTGGGTTCGATCGGTCGTAGCTAGAACCGTTGGAGAGTAAAAAGAAATGAAGAAGAAGAGTCAAAATCCCCAAATTAAAGTGAAATCCCGAGTTTCACGACTGGTCGTGTAAGTGTTCAACCAGTCGTAGCACGACCGGTCGTGTATACTCACGACTGGTCGAGTACGACACAAAATTTGCAAAATTTTTAAATAATTTTCAAATTTAAGCAAATAAAACATCAAACCTATGTACATTATGATACACCAAATCACGCAAATTCAATTTAAATTGCACATACCGAGATCAAACTTTAATTTATTAAACCTGCTTTTGTCGAGCGGTTTAGTGAAAATGTCCGCAAGTTGAGTCTCGGTTGGAATGTAATCCAAATATATTAATTTTTCTTCCACTAATTCACGAATGTAATGAAATCTGATGTCAATATGCTTAGTACGTGAATGCTGAACTGGATTTTTAGAGATATTTATTGCACTAGAATTATCACAAAATAAAATCATAGAATCCTGAGTGATTCCATAATCGCTTAACATTCGTTTCATCCAAACAAGTTGAGTACATGCATTTCGAAAGAGAAATGTATTCACCATTTGTTGATAGCGATATAGAACTTTGCTTCTTGCTAAACCAAGAAACAAGACAATTTCCAATGTAGAAACAACCACCACTGGTTGATTTCCTATCATCAATGTTTCAAATGATCGGACAAGATCTGCGTGCAGACTAATTGAACATTAGTCTCATGTGGATACCAGAGACCCAGTTTAGTAGAACTTGCGACATATCGCATAATCCGTTTAAATGTGAGTTAAGTGAGATTCTTTAGGATTTGATTGATAACGAGCACAAATACCAACACTCAAAGCAATATCCGGTCTACTAGCAATCAGATAAAGCAAACTACCAATCAAACTACGATACAATTTAGGATCCACATCATTACCTGTAGAGTCTTTTGAGAGTCTCAAAGTTGTACTCATATGAGTATCAAAATTTTTACCTTTCTCAAATCCAAATTTCTTAATTAAACTCGAGCATATTTGGTTTGAGAGATAAAATTCCATCGAGTTGTTGTTTTACTTGCAACCCTAGAAAATAGTTTAATTCTCCAACCATGCTCATTTTGAATTTAGACTTCATCAAATCGCAAACTCAACGGTCATGTTAGTACAAAGTTGATCCATAAATAATATCGTCAACATATATTTGAACCATTAGAATATCATCGTTATGTTTCTTAACAAAGAGCGTCTTATCAACACACCCCATCCGAAAATTATGACTCAAGTAAAAACTCGTTAGTTTTAGTACCATGCTCGGGAGCTTGTTTGAACCATAGAGAGCCTTCTTAAGATGATACACATGATTAGTAAATTTAGGATCTTCAAACCACGTAGGTTGTTCAACATATACCTCTTCATGTAAATCACCATTCGAGAAAGGCACTCTTTACATCCATTTGGTAAATTTTAATCTTCCTAAAACATGCAATGGAGATAAAAAGTCTGATTGATTCAAGACGAGCTACGAGAGCAAATGTTTCATTATAGTCAATACCTTCAATTTGTGTATACCCCTGTACAACTAGTCTTACTTTATTTCGAATAATATTTCCAAGTTCATCGATTTGTTTTTGAAAATCCATTTTGTTCCAATAATATGTTTATCTTTAGGTCTAGGAACAAGGTGCGGACATCATTTTCGACAAACCGATTAAGTTCTTCTTGCATCGCAAGAATCCGATTTTCATCCGAAAGTGCTTCTTTTACGTTAACAGGTTCAATCTGGGATGTAAAGCATACGTAGTTACATATGTCCTCTAATTGTCTACGAGTGCGCACACCGTTGTGAGAGGGTTTCCAAGTATTTGAGAAGTTGGATGATCTTTAACAAGTCCTTAATTCTAGATTAGTTTCACTTGATGAAATTTCTTGTTTTTCAAGTATAAGAACTTCATCATTATCTGAACTAGGGACAGGTGTATTCAAAAGATCGTCAATCACAACATTTATTGACTCTTGAATCACACCGGTCCTGTTGTTCAGAACACGATATGCACGACTGTTTAAAGAATATCCTAAAAAGATCCCTTCATCACTTTTAGTGTCGAATTTTTCCAAATTTTCACGGTCACGCAAAATATAGCACTTGCTGCCAAAGACTCGAAAGTATTTGACAGAAGGCTTTTTCTCAAACCACATTTCATAAGCCGTTTTATTATTAGATTTACAAATATAAACACGGTTAATAAATGTAATTTGTATTCACCTTCAGCCCAGAGATTCCTAGGGAGCTTCATGTTATTTAACATAACATTTCCCATTTCTTGAAGCACTCTATTCTTCCTCTCGACAATTCCATTTTGTTGAGGAGTTTTAGGTGCAGAGAATTCATGCGATATTCCCTGATCGCTACAAAATTTCTCAAAACCGCTGTTTTCGAATTCGGATCCATGATCACTACGGATCTTGCTTTGACTTGAAAACATTTTTCAGTTTGAATCCGTTTTATAATCTTTTTCACTTCATCAAGGGTTTCTGATTTGTCTCTCAAGAATGAAACCTAAGTGTATCTTGTATAATCATCTACAATAACTAAGATGTACTTTTTGCCACCTCGACTTTCCGTTCTTGTTGGTCCTATAAGATCCATGTGGAGAAGCTCGAGTGGTCTTGTCGTGATATTGGAGTTCACCTTTTTGTGAGAGCTCCTAGTTTGTTTACCATACTGGCATTCACCACAAATCTTGTCTACTTTTTGCATCTTAGGTAGACCTCTAATTAGTTCACTTTTGCTCAATCTGTATAAATTTCGGTAGTGAACATGTCCAAGGCGTTTATGCCATAATTCTGTCTCATCGGTATGGACCATGTAGCACGATTGTTTAGATGAGCTACCATTGCTTACAATATAGCAGTTTTCAGAAGTTCAGCTACCAGTTAATATTACAGAACCCTTTTCGTTTATAATTTCACAACCTTGATTAGAAAATTTAACATTATGGTTGTTATCGCATATTTGAGATATGCTCAACAGGTTGTGTTTTAAACCCTCAACATATAAACATTGTTAAATAAGGGAAGGTTATAGAGTTGGACCGTACCTTTGCCAATTATCTTGCGATTCTTTGCCATCACCAAATGTGACTGACCCATCAGTCATATCTTTAAGATCGGTGAATAGAGCTTTGTCGCCTGTCATATGTCTGGAGCATCCACTATCTAGGTACCATTTCGAATGGCTTGTAGATTTGAAAGCAGTGTGAGCAACCAAACAGGCAACCTTAGGAACCCATTTCAAGATCTTGTTTTGGGTTTAGGAGAATAATTGGTCTTCTTTTGTTTATAGTTGTAAGAGTGACCTACTTGAGTTAGATTTTAATAGCTCCTTAAGTAAATCAACAATTTTTTTCAGCTAGTGGGTTTCGAATCGATTTTTGAAATTTATATAGTCGCTTTTGTGTTTTTGAAGAGTTTTTGTATTTTTAGAAAAAACTTGACTAGTACCTTTTCCTTTTGAGTTAGAAGTCTCTCCTTTCACAAAATTGGAACAGTATTCTTACGTTTAGGAGATGTGTTTTTATCATAGCCCAACCCGGATCGATCGCCACATTTTCTTGATCCGGATAATAATTTTTCTAATTTTGGATCACCTTGGGCATATCTTCATATGTCCTTCAAACTCAGAAGAGAAGATACTTCATTTTTAAGTTTCTCATTTTCAGATTTCAAATTTTCAATTAGGGAGGTTTTGAATTCCAGATCACACTTTGATTTTTCAAAACAATCTGAAATTTGGGATTTTTCTAAAACAAGGGTTTCAAAACATTCTTTAAGTTTAAAAAACTTTTCTTTTGAAGTTTAAGTTTAATGACAATTTTACAACTTTCCTTATATAAGGCATTGTAAGCATCTTGAAGATCTTCATCATTTTCATGATCACTATCCAAATTTTCTTCACTTGTTGAATCATCGTGATCGGAAAAGGTAAACTTGGCTAGAGTCATAAGGGCTTTAAGTTCATCGCCCGACTCGGTTTTCGAATTTTCGATTGAAGAGGCTTGAGAATCAGACGATTCATCCCAAGTAGCCAACATACCCTTCCTTTTGGATCTGTCCTTTTTAGGACATTTGTTTGCTAAATGCCCATATTCTTAACAGTTGTAGCATTGACTATCTTTCAATGATTTTCAAGTTTTAGACTTAGGTTTGGAACGTTTCTTTTCATTTGCCTTTTGAAAGTCGACTCTTTTCTTACTTTTGAAAATCTTATAAAACTTTTTCGCCAAAAGGGCCATATCATCTTCAGACTTTTCGAATCAATTTTCTTGAGTAATACTTTTAGATGACTTCAAAGCAATAGATTTACCTTTAGGAGCTTTAAAACTTAATTCATAGGTTTGTAAAGAACCAACTAATTCTTCTACCTTCATATTATCCGTATCACGAAGTTCCTGGATTGCGGTTACCTTAGAATTGAACCGTTCAGGAAGAGAGCGTAGTATTTTTGCACACACTTTACTTTCTGGGATCTTATCACCAAGACCCCACATTGAGTTTACAATGTCATTCAATCTAGTGAAAAAGTCCATAAACATTTCATTTTCCTCCATATGAATTTCTTCAAATTTAGTTGTGAGGAGTTGGACTTTAGATTTCTTGACAATTGATGTACCTTCGTGTGTCATTTCTAAAATATCCCAGGCTTGCTTTAAAGTATCACAGATATGATTCTTTTGAACTCATCCGGTGATAGTGCGCAAGTGATTGCATTTAGTGCTTTAGCATTAGCACTACTCTCATTTTTCTGAAGTGTGGTCCATTGGTAATATGGTGTAATTTTCATAGATTTTGAACCATCAACACCAGTTACTTCCATGATAGGAGGATTCCATTCAGTCACTGTGGCTTGCCACACACTTTCATCCATTGATTTGAGGAAGATCCTCATTCTGGCTTTCCAATAGGCATAGTTGGAACCATCAAAAGGTGGAGGCCTAGTAACTGAAAGGCTATCAAAATTTGACATCTTTTTATATAGCTTAGATCGTTAGCTCAGGAAATAAATCCAAATAAAAAGCAACAAAAATGAGCTATTAGGCTCTGATACCACTTGAAAAGGCCAAGCTATATGTCCTAGAGGGGGGGGGATGAATAGGACTATGCCAAATTTAAAATAAAATTAGCGAAAATAAATTAAACCAATATCCTTACAATTATGAATCAATTCACAATGCTAAATTTAAATCACCTTGATAACTAAGTATTGAGAGATTGATACAAATTCAGTTCTAAGGACAACCTTACACCATAATAAACAAGGGCTTATGGTAGGACAACCTTATTTCTAGAACCTCTTTTGGATCAAGGACTCAATTTTAATATAAGTAAATGAAATAGCAAGGAATTGAAATTAAATGCAGAAGTATAGATTTAAATTATTACAACAATCCACACACTTGCTTGCAATGTAAATAGTTACAACATTCACATCCACTTGTACATTCCACACAATCGAATGATAAAAGATATGAAAATTAAGCAAGCATTCAATCCACAAGACAAAGAGTTATAGTGGTTCGCCTGTGTGTACACCAACTGTTTTCCAACAGCCACACAAAAAGCTACTCCACTCCTAATATCCTCACACAGGGGATATTAGCGTTCACTATCAAATAGGTTTTCACAGGTTCACCAAAAACCTTTACAATTGTGTCTTTTTCACTTGGGCTTACACAATTCAAAAACCCCTCTTTTCTGAGTTTTCTGGTTTTCCTCAGACAACCAATACAATGAGATTTTTCTGGCTTAACCTCAAACAAAAACCCAGTACAATGAGATTTTTCGGCTTAACCTCAAACAAAACCAAAACTAAATAAATTTTACAGAATTGTAAAATACCTGGATTTCTCCTTTTCTTAGCAGCCCGGTAGAACCAATCGGAGTAGATGATTGAATGTCAAAGTTCAATTTCCAATACTCACATTCATAAGGTTCTAAATTCTAATAGATTTTATATTTAACTTGTTGGGCGTAGCTATATTTGATTTTGATTCCAAGAAGAAGGAATAAGATAATTCCTCTTTTCAAATAAAATTGGAATATAGAAACAAAATCAAATTAAATAAGCTAGCAAAAAGGAATATTAAATAAGCACAATGTAGCTTAAAATAAACACAGACTTATCTCAGAGTGATCACTTGAAAATTCTTGAATAGAATAGAGTTGAAGTGTGAAAACTCTGAATTTTGTGTTCAATTTATAGAAGCAAAAATCGTTCCTACGACTGGTCTTAGAAACCTTTGACTGGTCGTAGCTCTAACAGATTTTTGAAATATTGAGCGCGATCTTTGAAAGTCGTTCCACGACTGGTCGTGAGTATCCTACGACTGGTCGTGGGTCACCTATGACTGGTCGTAGATCCTTACGACTGGTCGTAGGACCATAGATTACGTTGCTGGACTTTGAGTCGTAGCTCCACGACTGGTCGTGGACGAGTCGAAGCCATACCTACGACCGGTCGAAGGACATCCAGGACTGGTCGTGGGCGTACCAAAAATTCTGAAAAATCTTCAACTACTTAGGACTGGTCGTGGAATTTCTTGGACTAGTCGAACCAATGCCAGGACTGGTCGAACAAGAGCTAGGACTGGTCGTAGAATAGACCAAACTTATGTAAAATAAATATTTGATTTATGTATCCAAAGTGACCTACTTAAAGGATCAACCTAAGGTCATTCAAACCTGAATCATGTCGTATAGACATTGAACTCCAACCATTCAACGAATGTAGATTGTTTGAACCATATCAGGCTTGAGATCTTGAACTTGTTGTAGCTTCAAACTTGAGATCTTCATCAGCATAACAACTACTTCATGCATTGCTTATTAGTCTTGAAGTCATGAGTTGTTTCTTAAGACTTGAACATCAACATTGTAGCTTCTTGAGACTTCAACATGTAGCTTCTTGAACTTCAATATGTAGCTTCTTGAAAAGTTCATCTTGTAGCTTCTTGAAGTATTTATGCAGTGTCTTGAATTCATATAAATCATCATACAAGCACAAGACACAGATAGATGTTTTGACACATCAAAATTTGACAACGAAAGGAATATAAGACCATAACACTTACAAATACAGAATTAACCACAAATTGAAATAAAGTGTAATCACAAATGTATTGTTTTAGGGACAGCCATACATCATAAAAATGGCAGGGCAACCTTGCTGGAACAACTTTAAAGGAAATTTAAATTCAAGCAGATAAAGGAATAGCAGAAAGTAAATTCTAAATTATTACAAAATTCCCACAATGCTTGAATTAAACGATTACAACATTCATCACCACACATACATCCCACAAATGAATATTAAAGATTAGAAATGTAAATCATTCAACCACAACACAAGGGATTAGTGTGGTTCGCCTGTGTGTTCACCAACTATTAAACAACAGCCACACAGAATGCTACTCCACTCCTAATATCCTCACACAGGGGATATTAGCGTTCACTCACAAAATAGGTTTTCACAGGTTCACCCAAAACCTTTACAATTGTGTCTTTGTTTGTGGGCTTACACAATAAAAAATCCTCACTTCTGATTTTTCTTGGCTCTCCTCAGATAACCAATACAACAAGATTTTTCTGGCAAATCTTGAAAGAAACCAAAACAGAAAGAAATTTATAATTAAACGTAAAATACCTGATTAACTTCTTCGTTGTAGCAGCCCGGTAGAACCAAATTAGAGTAAATGATTGAATGTTCAAGTTCAATGTCCAGTACTCAATTACAATGGTTCTAGTTCTAATAGATTTTAAATTAGACCAAATAGGGCTTGTCTTAATTGATTTTGATTCCAAAGAAAGGGAATAACAATTCCTCTTATCAAATTAGATTGGAATAGCAGAAACAAAATCAATTAAATAAAGCTAAAGAAAGAGAGTATAAAATAAGCACATTTAGCTTAGATGGAGCACAAAATTACTTCTCAGAAGTTTGACAAAGATTGGCTTGAATGGATTAATTAATTGCTTGAATTCTTCTGAGTTTTGTGCTCTATTTATAGGTGAGCAGATCGCATCTTCGACTGGTCTAAGGAGCTCTTCGACTAGTCGAAGAAATAACAGATTTGAAAAAAATCGGGCGCGATAAGCTTTAACCGTTCTACGACTGGTCGAAGGCCTCCTTTGACTGGTCGTAGGTTACCTTCAACTGGTCGAAGGTCTCCTTCGACTGGTCGAAGACCTTGTAAATTATCGCTGGACTTTGAATCAAAGATTTACGACTGGTCGTAGAAGCAGTCGACACTGTTCTTTCGACTGGTCGAAGATCTCCTTCAACTGGTCGAAGCCTAACAGAATTTATCTGAATTTTGTAACAAACTTACGACTGATCGAGGAATTTCTTGGACTGGTCGAAGCAAAGCTAGGACTAGTCGAAGAAAGCTTAGGACAAGTCCCTGAACTGCCCAAACACAAGTGTCATATACATATGACTTATGTATCCAAAATGGCCTACTTCTAAGGTCAACCTATGGTCATTCAAACCCCAATCAAGAAGTAAGGACATTGAAAACATTAGGAATAAGTGACCTAGAAGTTTAAGCCTTAAAGTCTTTATGTAGCTCAACCTCGAAAGTGACTTGAGTTCTATACGAACTACTTTGTACTCTTCTTGAAGTCTTGTATTCTTGAGTCTTGTCTTGAGAGCAATACTTGAAGTCAAGGTTGATCTTTGTACTTGTAATCTTTGCTTGTTGTGAGCTTTGCTTGTTTATGAATGTTGATCTTTAGAAAGAGCTTCACTAATGCAAGTTATATAACAGTGTTTTTGTCACCACTAATTTGATAACATACAGGGATATAAACTATAACACTTACAGAAAGGTCCCCCAATCAGTCCCAGAATTTGGTAAAAAAACAACCAGAAACTATCCAGAGGATTTTTGGATAGCAACATACACATGGAATGATCTGAGTATATGAGTCAAATAAAAAGGAGATTACCTCATAAAATTGGTGTTATGGTCCACCTTAGTGGGCCCCACAAATATCCAGGCCATATCCCCACCCCCAAATCCATTGCATGCATCATATATGGGGCAAAAGGAGCACTAACGTCCCTAGTGTGGACAGCACTGGGCGTCCACTATGTTTGGACGGTCTGGATGTTGCAAGGCCTCTAAGTGGGCAACACACCTCAGAGATCAGATAATGAGGATGAAGAAAAGAAGAAAAGGAAATAAAGAAATCAAGATCCAACCACAAGAGAGGGTCTCCACCACCATTGATGCCCTCCCTTCATCACAATTATTACACCTTCCACTATATTCATTTACAAGTTACATTATAGACATGCACGCAATAAGATTTCAGATCTAACGTGGAGATGCCATCCCAACCAAGGTCTAGGGTCTAGATGACCCCTCAAGAGTATGGATCAAAAAGAATAAGGCCATGATGGGGTCCATGGAGAATGGCCCCATCTATGGAACATGCATGGAAGATGGTTGGCCATAGGCCTCATCCATGGATACTTGGGGACCTCCACCATCATTTGGTGAGCCCCACAAGCTCCTTAAGGTAGGTATGAAAAGATCTAATAAGAAAGAAAAGAAATCTTAAACTAAAAACACCCACCTCAATAGTTCTTCACCAAACTTCTACCAATGGACTCCCTATGCTTTAAGCTTCTAAGATCTAAGGTTGAGATTGAAGGTGGATGGTTAGATGAGGGGATTTTAGAGGGAAAAGGGGCTGGAGAATGGGGAGTAGGGTGGGACATCCCAAGGGTAGAGAGGGAGAAGGAGAGATGAGGAGAAGAGAGGAAATGAGAGAAATAAAGTGAAATTGCTAGCAACTAAAGGTTTTATTCAATGTAATGATTAAGTTTCTAGAAAAGAGGTGCTCTCTCTCTCTCTCTCTCTCTCTCTCTCTCTCTAGAGAAGAGAAATTTTAGAAAAATCAGATTTAGGGAAGAGGGAAAAGCAACTTTAGCATGGGAGAGTGAAAAAGGAGCTCTCTTGATAAGAGAACTCATGATTGCTAGCTAGCTAGGTAGGGCTAGGAACCTAGTCTAAGCTACCTACCCTATGATGGCTAGGGAGATGAAATCTAGGCTTAGTGAATTGCACCAAACCCTAGGTGGGCCCCATAATCACTATGGCCTAGAATGTGCACGGCCCACATCTCATGATCTATAACTTAGATTGTCGCACAAGACGCGGCGTTGGAACCGCGGCGATTATGCGGTTGCTATGGCACTAAATTCATGTCGATCCATATTGGGTCTACATGATCGGACTTGAGGATGACCACAAACACTATCCATAGGTCACGGGTCGCCGGAATTCGACCAGTAGGACGGCGGGACCTAGAGGAACGAAATGCACGCACTCGAGTAGGGTCTTACACATAGCTAACTCAAAACAAAAGAAAAAGTAAAAGATATACTAGAATCCATGAAGAAATCAAAGTGGAAGAGCATTGTTAGCACTTCGCCTAGGCCTTCTCTCCCTTTTTAAACCCTAGAAGATGCTTTGAAGCATCATAGGGAGTCCTATTTATAGTAGTGGAACTCTAACTTTCGCACTAAGTTAGAAAAATCTAGAAACTGCCTCAAATTTATGCACTCTGCGCAGTTCCCAAAATAGACTTTCAAAACTATTATTTTTTTGACTCGTAGTTTCAGAATATGTTTTCTCAGGACAATTTTCAGGAATATATTTTTTTAGGACAATTTTCAGGATTCCTTTTCTTTTTCTTCACTTTAAATCTTCGATTATCTTCATTCCTCACATAGTTTCCATGGATCTTTGGCATGTGAATTCTTCATTAATGATTTCTAAATCTCAAAATCTTCATTTAGTAATCTTTTGAGCATAAATCTTCCTTTCGTCATCAATTTCACCTTAAGCTCTTGAAATCACCTCACACATGAAGACATGCATAATTAGATCGATTAAACACTATCATGTTTATAAAACCAAGGTATAAATACGGGAAAATATTTAATATTTCACACTCAATAATGATTATGTTAAGAAACAACTTATGTCTCAAAGTTTTACTAAAACTATGATTGAGAACTAACCAGGATATAATATTCCATAAATTAAGAAGTCCCTATGTAATCATATGCGGGAGAATAATTTCACTCCATCGATTAAGAAATCATTACGTGATTATTGGAGTGAGAACATTGTCACCCATCCAGCAAGAGGAAAATAATGAGTGATTATATTATGGGTGATAATGCGTACCAACAACCATCAAACCCTCCCTACAATGACCCGTATGACTATAATCAGTGGAAACATCAAAGTTTAAATCAGAAGGTGTACCAACCATAGATTTTAGTGACTATTCTCTTGGATCCCCTACCTTTGAGATCCAACCAAAAATGATTCAAGAGGATTCACTTTAGATATTTATGGATGATCCAGAGCAAATTAACCAACACATCATGTGATCATTCGCAGACATTAGAAAACCATTAGAAATGACTGAATTCTTCATTCAAAGATCTAAGTCATGCCTCAATGAAGAGAAAGAGGCTAGTTTATTCGAGTCTCAACTTGATTTGGAAACACAACGCCAGGAGAGTGATTTCAACTCGCTTGTGGAGTATACTAAATTTGAGAGTGAGGAGTTGGATTATGATCATGAGTATACAGTTCAGTTTTTCAAAGATTCGATTTAATGACAGTCTAGGTTAATAATCAAGAAGCAAGGGAACTTTTTTAAAATAGTGCTGACGATCTACTTCACTCACATGACATGCTTGATTCCAACATGGAAAATGAGTCTCTTTTAACTGAATCTCTCGACTTTTTAGAAGTTTTCTTGGAACACTTTGAGGATTCTAATAATAACATGATAAAAGACATAGTGAATGCCTTGTGAGAAAATACCTTGATAGATGTTACTAACCAAGGGAATTATTATTTTGAAGCACCTCCTTCCATAGCTCTATAATGTTTACCATTAAATGAGGAGGAACTGAAAATTGAACCGAAGTTTGAAACTTCAGAATGTGTTGAGACTACACTACTTAATGAGAATTTTTCTGAATTTCATCTACTTATAGTCTCTGATTTACCATGGTGTACTAACATTGAAAACTTTTCTGTCATAGGTGAATATTATCCACTTTGGATACCTCAGGGGATTAAACAAAGATATTTTATTGAGGTTCATAAATTTCTCTGGACATTCATGTTTCAGGGCATTCAAGCCTACTGCAAAAATGGCTTTTGGATGATCTTGTTGAGAAACCTACTGAGAAATTTATCAAGATACTAGCTGGAGGAGGAACTTTGCTACTTGATTGAGTAGTTTTTCCTTGCTTCCTAGTTTATGATTAGAATTTATTGCATTTTTTAGTTTAGTTTTCTTTCCATAGTTTAGTTTCTCTACTAGAACCACATTTTATTAGAAGATTTTTTTCACTTCACAGGTACTCTTCATCTACTTCCCTTTATTTTCATTACTCTCAAATTTGTTTTTATCGCATATGTTTATACATTAAGGATAATGTAGATTTTAAGTTGGGGGTAGGTTTCCCTTGGAAATTCTTTAGATTTGAGCAAAATTGTTAAATTCTTTAGTTATAAAAAATTTTCAAAAATTTTGAAAATTTCTATGAAATTAAGTAATTTTAAAGATAATTCATATATTAGAATGATAAAATACTTAATTATTGAAGATTGTTGAACCTGAATTTTAGTTATTTGATAGATTTTAAGGTTAAGTTTGAGTTATTAATTCATAATTAGAAGTTTTAAATATTAATTGAGTCATGATTTCACATATCACGTCTAGTTTACACATTAAGTTTAAGTTTGATATTGAATTGTTAACTTGATGATTATTAAGAATCATAGGAACTAAACTAGGGGAGTTTGTCCATCATGTTCAATAAAAAAGAATTGAAGAAAATAAATAGAAGAATGAGAAGTAATACCCATCTAAAAAAATAGTTTTCTTCGAAAATGGCTACCTATCAAAGTTTATTAAGGATTGTTTAAATGAAGGAAATTATGAAAATAGTGTGAAAGCCATCGATTGAAAAATCAAAAGCTGGAAGAATGGAGTATTGAACTGTAAGACAAGTTTTGGTTATCTTGAACTCTTTTTATTATCAATGTTATCATGAAAGTAGAGAATTGAACTTTTGGTTGTCATAAGTTTAGACTTCACTATGCACCCATGGAACTCAATGTTTAGAATTGTTCTAATTAGATGATTAATGCATTGAACTTGATTAGGACATTTACCGAGTGCTAGAGTTTAGGAGAGCGTAGTACACCACATTAATGTATTTTGAATTTCTATAATATGGATTGTTTTAGAACCGCTTGAGCTTATAGAAATTATTCATTTGTTTTCAAAATATTTTTCGCGGGTTTTGCTCGAGACTAGCAAAATGCTGGTTAAGGGGTGTGTTGAGAGTTAGATATTACATATTTAATCCTTCAATTGCATTAGTTTTCCTGGCATTTAATTGATAATTTGATTTAATTATATACATTTTTGTCATGCGAGGTGATTTGAAAGTCTATGATGAATATGCACTTAAAAGGATGGATTTAGAGCTCAAAAGAAGATAATGAAAAATTAAAAATTTGAAAGTTATTAATGAAGACTTCACATGCCAAAGATCCAAGGAAACCAAGTGAGGAACGAAGAGAATCGAAGATTTGAAGTAAAGAAAAGGAATCCTGAAAATTGGCCAGAAAAATCATATTCTAAAACTCTGAGTTTAAAAAGAGAAAGTCCTGAAATAATTTAAAAAATAAACGTTGGTGGCATCAAAGTCACTTTGATGGCATCAACAATTTAGGAATTTTGGGCTTAACTCGTTAGACAGTTCTGGACGATTTTTGATGACATCGAAGACAATTTGATGTTATTGAAGATGGGCAGAGTGCGTAAATTTGAGACAATTTGTGAAATTTTCTGTGGTGATGCGAAAGTTTGAGTTGCAAAACTATTTAAAAGAGTTCTCAGGCTACTCCAAATCATCTTCTAGGGTTTGGAAAGGGAGAGAAGGCCTACGTGAAGTGCCAACAATGTTTTCCACTTTGATTTCTTCACGAGTTCTAGTTGATCTTTTTGTTTTTCTTCTAAGATGTAAGTCTTCTTAGGTTAAGGGATAAAACTTGTAGTTTATTTTGATGTTTAGTTTGCTTTTATTGAAGTATATGTTAAACTTATATTAAATTTTAGTTTAAATAAAGATATATTTATAGGTATGATTTATTATGACTAAAATTACAGAAAATGTTGTGAAAGCTTTTAATATGATCTTATTGGCTTTGAAATTATGTGATTTGTAAAATTCATTGTTCACCATCATCTATGGGCATGGTTGATGATTGAATTCCCTACGATCATTGCAATTAGATGGATATTTGAGAACTAAACTAATGAAAAGTTCAGAATTCCATTATGTTTTAAATGCTCCATCATCCAATTGGATATGATAGGACTTTGATTTTAATCGAGTTGTCATTAAATGAAGTAGATTGAATATTGTGATGTTATAGGTGGATACCTGGATTCTTCGTCTTTTGTCTTTATCAATTAAAACATTTTTTCTTCATCACTGGATTAAAAACTCAGATAACTAAGTTAGATTTATATTAGTTTTAAATCGTGTTTGTCATTTCCTATGGATTCGACCTTGTTCTCACTGAGTTATTATTACAACGCAACCCTATACTTAAGGTTGCCAACAGATATCGACCACCACCTTGGGATAAAAATGTCTTTATAATATATAAAGATAGGATTACCATCCAAGATTTTTGCCAAAGATCACATCGATCGAGGTAAAGTCAGATATATTCTTGAAGTTAGAGTCTGACTCAAATACGACACCTCCATCATATATAGTAAATCAACTCAGATATGAGACCGCCTAGGAAGCCTATTAATACACCTCACACCATGGAACAAGGTACATAACAAATATCCTAATTCTACTACGTCTACTGTGAGTAAATAAGCCTGACTTAGGCATTGGAGGGTCCCTGGCCTTAACCGACACCCCCAGTGCATTCTCTTGTTCTCCATTAATTGCAGGTACTCAATGGCTCGCAGGAGGTGAGGCATGATCGACTAGATTTCTACATCAACAATTATCATTACATCATATTACATTTCCTACATGCGAAAACTATCCTTATTTTTCAGAAATTAGTCAAATCTTGTGAAATAAAGGCCGTACATCCGTACGAGTATAGTGGGTGCATAATACCTTCATTCTCTGTAACTGCAATCCCCAACTTGGAATCTCTGAAACATAAACTCACAAGTTATCTTAGGATTAATGATATCTGGGTTCTCTATCTTAAGCATTTCTACGAGGTCTAATCGACTGTAAAATCATAATAATTAGTTAGTGGAGAATTTGATCAATTATACACCCTTTATACCTTAGCCAAAGTCCTCGAGTGAGGCAACCGGTGGAAAGAAGAGAATAGATCTCCCGTACCCTTAGAAAATACACCCTCCAACATCCACAATAGCATGCTGTAAAAACCTCGGGATGTGATATCAGGCTTGCCATAAGTGTTCATGTAATTTTAATCGCCGGTAAATTTCAATCATTGGTTCACGAATTTTGCCGTGTAAAGATCACGTTAGCCTAAGGTACGATGAATGGCATCTAAACCAAAGTGCATGAACGGCTCCAATCTCGCACGAGTATTCATTCCTAGCTTCCACTTGTGGAGCAGTGGAAATCAAAGTGCACTCCGCAGTACTCAACTCTTGCTGCATCATTATCTGCGGGAAGTCTTCTTAAAATGACTGAACTGGGCTTATCCTTCCATGGTCCTTCAAAGCAAGAGAGATTAGCGCAAACAGATGAGAGAGAATTAACAAATATAGCGGGGACCGCTTCCCGTGTGGAATAGGGAATTATTGAAACTGAGGGGAAAAAAAGAAAAGAAAAGAAAAAAAGAACAAGGGACAGTCGCACTCAATTCCCCCCCGTGAGAACGAAAGCAGACGTAGATGGGCCTCGCCCACATCTCCGTGGGTTCCACCAGAAATCGCCCATTAAAACAGGTCGGCCAATGGCAATATCACCTTTAGGATGTACATTTCAAGGTCAGCCAATGGGCAACGAGATAAGGCGTCAGTATGGACCCAAAGCGCAATCCCTCTCTGCAAAAAACCCCAATAGTGTATGTGGGGCGGAGAGAGAGTAAAAGCGCTCTGTAGGTCAGCCTCCTCCCAGAGGCAATTATTTTCAAGGAACGCCTCTAAATAACAGATTCCTAAAAATTTCCCTGTTATAGTTTACTCCCCCTTGGTTTTAGTTCGCCATGAACGCGGAGAAGAAAGCTGCAAACGCTTTGGGTGCAAAGACAGCAAGGGCATGCGACAGCTGCCTACGTAAACGAGCCCGCTGGTTCTGCGCTGCTGACGATGCCTTCCTCTGCCAAGCCTGCGACTCTTCTGTGCACTCGGCTAACCCTTTGGCACAACGCCATGAGAGGCTACGTCTCAAGACAGCCTCGCTCAAGCCTGGTGGTGGCAGCGGCAGTGGCGAAAACAATGTTGTACAGCCTTTGCCTGCATGGCACCAGGGGTTCCGCCGTAAGGCACGCACTCCACGCCACTCAAAGGCAACTACTACCAACGAGCTGCAGGTGCCAAAGACCGAGCCGATGCCAAACCCACTCCTAGTGCCGGAGCTCGGCGGCGATGAGCCATCACTGGATGAAAATGAAGAGCAGCTTCTCTACCGTGTTCCCATCTTTGATCCCGAGGTGGCTGAATTCTGCACCTCCTCTGTTGCGGAGACTGCCTCTAATGGGGTTACTGCTGCTGCTTCTGTTCAAGAATTGAAGCCTGTGATTTCTCCTGACTATGTAGAAGCCACAGCAGCTGCTGTTGATGCACTACCTGGATTTCTTCCATCTGATGTAGATTTAGCAGAGTTCGCTGCAGACGTAGAGAGCTTACTGGGCACAGGGCTTGATCAGGACTCCTTTTGCATGCAAGGGTTGGGGCTGTTGGAATCAAAAGAAGAGGAAGACATAGATTGCTGTTTCGAGGAGAAAGGAAGGGTGAAAGTAGAGGAAGAAGAGGAAGATGAAGACACAGTGGGCTACGCTGTTTGCCACGTAGATGCAGAACTGGATCTGTCGAGGGACACTTTGGACTTGAATTTTGATTATGCGTCGACGGGAGAAGAGGAGGAAGAGGAGGTGAAAGTGGGAGCGATGAACAGGTACAGAAGCACAGAAGAGGAGGAGAGTAAGAGAATATCACTTAGACTCAACTATGATGCGGTCATCACTGCCTGGGCCAGCCAGGGCTCGCCATGGACCACCGGTGATAGGCCCCACATCAATCCTGATGACTGCTGGCCCGACTGTATGGTAGGTGGTCACTAAAAGTTATTTATTATTATTATTTTGTTTAAATTTATTTAGTTTTTGTTCATCTTCCAATTAGTATTATTATTATTTTAAAAAGAAAAAATAAATAATAAATAAAAATTGTAAGCCATGAGTGTTAACAGCAGCAGACACATGGGAATTTTCAGGGTACATGTTTTCCGGATCTTCGCCAGTATGGAGGAGACGCAGGAGTCGGGGGACAAGTGACGGTGGGAGATGGAGGGAGGGAGGCCAGGGTTTCTAGATATAGAGAGAAGCGTCGGACACGGCTTTTCTCAAAGAAGATCAGGTACGAGGTCCGAAAATTGAATGCCGAGAAGAGACCGAGGATGAAAGGTCGATTTGTGAAGAGGGCGTCATTTGCCGGGCCTGCTTTTCCATTCTAAGAATAATCAGACTAAAATAATCGTCGCTTCCTCTATCTAATGGCAAGCTGGCCAATTTCCTGTATAAGGAATGACCCAAGAGGTGTACCCATATAGGTGTCTCTCGTCCCTAAATAAAACCCATATATATATATATATATATATATATATATATATATATATATATATATATATATATATATATATATATATATATATATTCTACTCTCTCTCTCTCTCTCTCCTCGGAGCTTATGCATAGCACTGCAAAAGGAATATTTTGGCAAACAGGAAAGCCGGAGGTTTTCATTATTTACATGTTTTCATATACAGCGGCGAAAAGGATCAAAAGGCAGCAAAGCTAATTTTTCAAGTTCGTACAAAAATGGTGATCTCCCAAAAGTTTGAGGTGCTTGTTACAATAAATCCCATACCATTTTTTTAGCTAGTGACTTTAGCTATTGGATCTAGGTTGATGTTTCCATTATGCAAACCATCATGTAGTATCATTCTTCCATGATGTAAACCATTTACACGATGGACTTCACACTGGATTAACAACAACCAGAGAAGTCTACAAGATCGGAAGCTCCTATAAATGGCCCATGGAAGACTAATTAAAGATTAGAGTTCGTATTTAAGCTAAAAGACTAACATTATCAAAGGTTCGGGATATTTTAATACAAGAGATTGCCTCATGGGTACCTCTCTCATGATCAGTGCCATTGTATAAACTACCTATATTGGCAACACGAGTCCACGTTCAACAGTCCCAGGTCCAACGACCACAATCCCAAGCAGCAATGGATCGGATGTACTATAGCAAAACTCAATGTTCGATACTTTATATACATTCTTGGTCTACCTTAAGCATGAAACAGAAAAGAAAAAAGAAAGGGAGAAAGACAGCAAGGGTCAGGCGACTCACAGGTTGCCTAGACCCACCCTATCTAGAAACAGAAGTCCACGGATGGAAGAGGGAAGCTCTTCCTGAGATCTGAAGGTGTGATGCGCTTGGCTATCACTCCGTCTGTTTGGCCAGTCCATTGGCAACCGCATTGGCCTCTCTAGGAGTGTGGGACATTATCTCTTCCAAGTCTTGCATACTGGCCTCAATTCTCGTATTCCAAGTCCTCAGAAAACCTCAAATAACCTATTGACGCCCGATTTTTAGTACTAGACAAAGATGAGCACCATGCATCTGATGCCACCGTTGCACCACTCCGCTTCATTATCAACTAGCCCATGCTGTGCGGCATCTTGCTATGACCAAGGAGCGGGTCGCTCAACAGCATTCATGTACCACATGCAAAATCCCCAATGCAACAAGCTGCCAAGGCAAGCGCAAAAGTCCCGACAAATCAGCTGCTTCCACAAAGTGAGAAAACCGGGTCCCCGACGGCTTATAAATACCACTTCACACTCATAAAAAAGACAATTTTTTAGGCTTTTAGAATTTTGCTTAGAAAAGGGCTCTTGTAGAACCTAACCGTTCTGTGACAAGAAACTTCAAGCATAGAATCTCGTTAAGATGGTCCTTACTTGCTTGAACATTCCACCTTATTAAGAGGCTCATGGGCCTTACTTGCTTGAACATTCCACCTTATTAAGAGGCTCATGGGCCTTACTTGCTTGAACATTCCACCTTATTAAGAGGCACATGTATCCGTTGACGTGTGGCTGCAGCCACCTTGAAATAGAATAATGAAAAATGAAAGAGAAAAAAAGATTGTTTTATTGTTGAACTTGGAATGATAAAAACAATTACAAGGCTGTCTTTTTATAGGCTTTCACCCCACGTGAAATAACTGAAAATACCCCTTTAGATGGTTCTTAGGGGCAGCTAAAAATAGAACAAATTTAAAGAAAAATCTGTTGCAATCTTCACACAACTTGCACACGATATAGACACAGTTTTGGATTTGCAAGAATCCACGGTTTCCAACACTCCCCTTCAAACCAAAACCGGCTTCATTCCAAGCATTGATCTAAGTCTCCTGAACATGTCAGTCGACAATGCTTTGGTGAAGATGTTCGCCACTTGTTTAGTGGTGTGACCGTATTCCAACTTTAGCAATTTCTGCTTTACTTTATCTCTGAGGAAGTGATATCTTGTATCAATGTGCTTGCTCTTTTTATGTTGTACTGAATTTTTGGCAAGCTCGATTGCCGACTTGTTGTCCACGTATATAACAGTGGATTCCTCCTATGGATGCTTCAGCTCCTTTAGCAGGTTCTTTAGCCAGATCGCCTCACATACAGTGGATGAAGCTGCTACGTACTCAGCTTCACATGTGGACAGGGTGACCACACTCTGCTTATTTGAATTCCATGTGAATATCGTTGACCCATAATATAAAGCATAACCTGTGGTGCTTTTTCTTTCATCTTAGTCACCACCCCAATCACTATTAGAGTATCCATATAACATCGCTTCATCATCGTATGGATAAAAGAGACCAAATTCAATAGTCCCTTTGATATAGCTCAGTACTCGTTTTGCAGTTAGTCAGTGTGACTCTTTTAGCGCTTCCATATACCGGCTTAGAAGCCTAACACTGTAGATTATATATGGCCTAGTGATTGTGAGTTACCTTAAGCTTCCGATTAGGCTCTTGAATAAGGTTGAGACGACGTTTCTTCATTCTCCATCTTTTATGAGCTTCAGGACTGTTGTAGCAGGTATATTTACGGCTTTACAGTCGACCATTTGAAACTTCTCAAGAAGTTCTTTTGTGTACTTCTTCTGGGATATATAAATGCCGCCGACTTGTTGCTTCACTCCAATGCCCAAAAAAAATGACATCAGTCCTCCATCGGTCATCTCGAACTCTTTGAACATAACCTGCTTGAATTATTCAAACATCACCTGACTTTTCCAGTGAACAGCAAATCATGCATCAACGTATAAACAGGCTATCAGCATAGCGTCATGAGTATTATTTTTTATATAAAGTGCATGCTCATATGGACATTTGGCAAAGTCATTCACTTAAAGATAGTCGTTGATACGTGCATTCCAAGCTCATGAGGCTTGCTTCAACCCATACAGAGCTTTCTTCAGCCGATACATCTTGTGTTCCTTCCCTTGCATGATAAAATCTTCAGGTTGGTCAACATAGACTTCTTCCTAGAGTACTTTGTTTAGAAATGCAGATTTTACATCCAATTGGTAGATCATCCAACTGTAATGTGTTACAAGGGAGAAAATCATCCTCACAATGTTAAGCCGAGCAACGGGGGCAAACACTTCTTCATAGTATACCCCGTATTTATGTTTGTAGCCTTTTGCTATGAGCCTTGCCTTATACCGTTTGATCTTACCATTACTATTCCGCTTGATTTTATATACCCATTTGAGACCAATGGTCTTCTAGCCTTTAGGAAGTGATGTCAGCTCCCATGTGTGATTCTTCTCGATGGCATGGATTTCCTCTTCCATAGTTGTTTTCCAGCATTCTTCATTCATGGCCTCCTCGAACGTAAGAGGTTCATGATCCGTATATAGGCAAAGAAAATATACTTCCTCAGTTTCGGTGTAGATATCATTGAGGCTTCTCATTTTGGTAGGAGCCAAAAGTGAAGGAGAGCTAGATGAAGATGTGCTGGCTAAATTTTGATTTGATGGAGTTCTTCTAGGAGAGATGGAATGTACTCCTGGACTTCTGCGTGCAGACGATTTAGTCGAAGGTGTTGTGGGTGTCTGCTCTTGACTCTCATATCTCCCTCTTCTTCGTATTCTTCGACCTCGACCTGCTTTTCTTTGGTCGAATTTCTCTCGTTCCATTTTCAAGCTTCTTCCTCACAAAACACCACATCTCTACTCACCACTAGCTTATTGGTTAGTGGGTTATAAAGCTTGTATGCCTTTGACTCTTCGCTTTAGCCAATGAAGATACACTTCTCGCCATGATCATCGAGCTTTTTCCTTCTTGCTTCTGGAACTTGAGCATAGGCAACACACCCAAAGATTTTAAGGTTTCTCATGCTCGACTAATAGCCGCTCCATGCCTCCTATAGTGTCATAAATCTGACGCTTTTAGTGGGACACCGATTGAGCAGATATGCAGTACATGCAACTGCCTCTCCCTAGAAGCTCTTTGGTAGGCCTTTCTGTTTCAACATGTCCTCGTCATGTTGAGGATGGTGCGGTTTTTCCATTCTGCAATTCCATTCTGCTGTGGTGTGTAGGCTGCAGTGTGTTGCTGCTTAATTCTTTGTTCCTTGCAATAATCTCGAAATGCATTTGAGGTGTACTCCCCACCTCTGTCAGATCTAAGGACCTTGATTTATGACTAGTTTCATTTTCAACTCGGCCTTTGAAACTTTTAAAGACAGCAAAAGCGGCAGACTTTTCTTTAATACAATAAACCCACAATTTTCTACTGAAATCATCTATGAAGGTAATAAAATATTTATTACCTCCAAGAGAGGGTGGATCCAATGGTCCACAAATGTCAATGTGAACTAGTTGTAGTGGCTCCTTTGCTCTTTGGGACACTTTACTTAGAAACGAGTTCCTTTGTTACTTGCCAAGTGTGCACACCTCACATACATGTTTTGGAGCTTCAATGACAGGCAAACCATTCACCATGTTTGATGAGGATAGGAGTTTAAAGCTATTAAAATTTAGATGACCAAACCGAAGATGCCAGTTCCATGAATCATTATTTGCGCTTCTAGAAAAACATTTCTCGAGCTTTGTGTTTATATGGAGCGGGAACATTTTGTTCTTCGCCATTTGGACTTGCGCCACAAATCTCCTACATACATCTTTCAATGACAGAACTGAGTTCTCCATATGTACCATATACACTTTTTCGAGAAGATGTCCGAGACTAAGTATGTTGCTTTTCATGTTGGGTACATAATACACATTAGAGATGAATTGTGGCTCACCAATTTTCTGGTAAATTTTAATTTTACCTTTACCTCTCACCAGAGTTTTTGATGAGTCTCCAAATGTTGCATCGCCATGAACTCCTTCTGAGTTCCACAAAGAGTTTCTTATCGTCGCACATGTGATTGCTTGCACCCGTGTAAAGATACCATACATTCTGCTGATCACTGCCTTTCTCTTGTGTAAGGAGAAGTGTGGAGCTTTCTTGTTCATGACCTGATGCTTCGACATAGTTGGATCGCTCGTCTCGATTCACCAGCTTGCTCTAACAATCAGATGCATAGTGGCCAAACTTGTTGTAATTGTAGTATTGGATGTTCTTTGTACTTCCTCTTCCACGCATCGATCTGCCTCTACCATTTCCTCTTCCACGGAAATTGGTATTCTTCTGCTGGTTTTGGCCATGGCTTTGTTGGTATCCGCGCCCTCTACCTCTTGCGCGATTACTAGCAACACGTCCACCACTTTGCGAACTTCCACGTCCACCCTTTAGATCATTCAGAGTCGATCTTGACTCCAAAGCTTGTTCCACTGCCATGGAAAGGGCATTCTTCTACATTTGTTGCTTATGAACTTGCAACGACCCCATCAACTCCTCAATGGATAGTTTTTCAATATCTTTTAATTCTTCGATCGTCATAACCACATGCTCAAACTTAATTGTGAGGGATCGAAGTATCTTTTCAATAATCCGGACATCTTCAATCTTCTCACCATTTCTTTTTAGGTTATTAACAATTACAAGCAACCGTGAAAAATAATCAGCAATATTCTCACCTTCCTTTATGTGAGTCGCTTCGAACTTAGCTCTAAGGGTTTGGAGCCGAACCCACATGACACGATCAACACCCTTAAAGATGGTGCTAAGGCTCTCCCATGCTTGCTTGCATGATGTCGCTTCAGTGATCAGTTCAAAGGTGGAATCATCCAACCCTTGATAAATGAGGAAAAGAGCCTTCTTATCTTTCTTTCTTTAATCCTTGAGAGCAGCTTTTTGTTCGGCAGTGTAGACGGCTTCTTACTCCGTTGTGGGCTCTTCGTACCCGTCAGTGATGATCTCCTAAAGATCTTGAGATCCGAACAAGGCCTTCATTTGTATGCACCAGTTTTTATAGTTGTCCTTAGACAACTTGAGAATTTGTGGCTGGATTGCGCTTGCCATCTTGGTGGTGGTGATGTTGCTATTTTCGCAATAGGTAAGGCTAAAAAATGAGTTGAGATTTCTGATTTTGACTGTTGCACATTTGGTGTTGTAGCCGTTGCTGATGGTGCGGATCAGCAGCACGTTGTTGCTTCAATAAGATTTTTCACTTTGTTGGATTGGTGACGTTGAAAGGACTGCCACAGGCATAGCAGTTTACTGCTAATATAGGGTGGGCAGAAATGGACGGTTGATGTAGGATGGATAGCTAAGGATAGCTTGGATTGCTCCAGAAACATTAAGCGAATGATCCAGATTCGTTGGATGTAATGACTTTCTTAAGCCAAAAACATGGACAACACAAAGACGTGTGCTGCCATTCCTTTGTTGGGGGCTGCCGTAGGATAGCTTCTTATTTTTACTGCTGCTCCTTGCTGATGACGCACCATAGATTTGTAGATATGGCAAGGGAGATTGTTGGCCCTTTAAATGTCTTCTTCTTCAATCGGTGGTGGGTTTGTTAAACCTGATTTGGGAAGATACAACTTCTGTAATGAGATGCAGTTGCTGCTGCTAACTTATGGCAATGTTATTACTGCTGCAATAAAATTTATGCAGGTTGAAAGAGGGCATGTTTCAAGTTGATGATGCCCAAGAATCGATGGTGCTGATAACGCCTAAGATCAGCAAGCTTCTGACAAATGTTGATGGCACTTCTCCCAGACTAGTTACAACAGCAATTTCTGATGCTGCTGCAGTTATAAGGCCTAAGGATCGATGAAGCTCTAATACCAGATGTTGGGTTTTAAAACCCACTCTCTTCTAACGTGTGGCTGCAGCTACCATGAAACATAATAATGAAAAACGAAAGAGAAAAAAGACTGTTTTATTGCTGAACTTGGAATGATAAAAATGATTACAAGGCTGCTTTTTTATAGGCTTTCATCCCACGTGAAATGACTGAAAATACCCCTCTCTAGATAGTTCTTAGGGGCAGCTAAAAATAGAAAAAATTTAAATAAAAATTTGTTGCAATCTTCAACACAGCTTGCACAAGGTATAGACACGGTTTTGGATTTACAAGCAACCACGGTTTCTAACAGTATCATGTGCCAAGACCTTAGGAAAAGTCACCCATGCCCTACACTAGACCTCATAAATAGGGTCATGTGCTCCAGCGATAGACCCAGCCTCCAAAATCCGAAGGATCGAGCTGTACTATAATGCAGACCTATTGAAGCATTCGTGTCCTAAGGTGTGAAGATCTTCTTCAATTCATACAACGACGTGCACAATCCACATGAGATTCTAGTCTTACTCCTAGCGAGATCTCCAGCACCTAGCGCAAACCTACTAGAACAATGCCTGGTGCTAAGGATCCTGTCCCAACGTGATGGCCCGTTGAGACCTTATCTCACCTAATCTCTTATTTGTGAGACCCATGACTTGTTTGACTAATCAAAGCTTGTGTATGTTAACAAGGCCTTCATAAGCTTTCTCTCCATTACACAAATGATCCAGACACCCTAACGATGAATCATCACAAAATAGGGCTAATTTACTTTGAGCCATGAAACAAGGCTATTTGTGTTTTACTTTTTAATCAAGAGGTTTCTCCAGGAATGTTATTGAGGGCTAGTGCTAGATTGCAACTTGGAATGTAATTTTACTCCTAAACATTAATGAAAGCTATTTGACATGCATTATTTGGGATGAACAACATGCATTTCATGCACATCCTCGCAAATTGAAATGAAGAAAGAACCAATATTCTCAATTGTTTTAGATATCCAAACAACCCATATGGAGTTAACAGCCTTTGGGCACCACCTCACTGGACATTGGCTGTCCCATGCCTCATCGGCTACAAGATTATTAAACACCTCGCTAGTTACATAACTATTTGACACCATCACCTCTCTTGGACAGTACCATGACATCGACTTCAGCTGTATGAGACGCCTGATATCCAATAGCCGAATGAGACATCTAACGCCTAATGACTAATGCCAAGATCCCCTCATTACAATCCCCTATAACTAGTAAAAGACATTTTGTTGCAAACAAAAACGGGGACTCCGCTGGGGTACAGAACATTGATCCTCCCCTTTTATCTTTTTTTAGATCAACATAAAGGGTGTATTATATTGAGCATTGAAGATATTGGTTGGTCTCTATTTTGAACAAGAAACAAATGCATTTGATTTGGGGAATTATTTTATTAGAACATAAGAAAGAAAGACTATACAAAACAATCATTGTATTAATAATACTGAGTTCATTACATCCTCTAATATCCCTTGATTCTAAGATAGATTATTTGAAATACATAAATTGACAAAGTTCGAATGTCGAATCTTGAATTTGACAGCATTTCGACATCTGCTTTGATCATCTCTATAGGAGGAATGGTTGTGTGGGTTTGATCATTTGATCCGAGCTTGTCCCTTATACAAAAGGAGAACTTAAAGTGACAGGGATCGAACTTGGTGATTTCAGAAGCACCTCGACCCCTTTCACTATTGACATGCTCTAGACTGGTTGCGCGACTCGCGCAACCGATGACAGCACTTCCACTCTTACCTTCAGTCTTCCTTCAAAGCTCTGCTCCTCTTTTGAAACTCTTCTTCTTCTAATGAGAGGGGGAGTGGGGTATTTATAGGCCTCCACACGTACGAACCTTCGATCTTTGTGCTATGGGACCCACTTTGCATCAGATTTGTCCATCTAGAATAAACTGTCTCTGATATTGGTTATGCGACCAACATAATGGAGAGGACTGATTGCGCCATCCGCACAACAGAAAGACTGGTTGCGCGATCTGCTCAACTCCTTACTTGTTGCGTGACCCGCGTAACTTAGTCATTTGTTGCATGATCCGCACAACAACTGAATATAGTACTTTTTATCTTCATTTCTCACTTCTTCAATTCCCTTTTGATCTTCTTTCTTTCCAATCTTTCTTCATATTTTTTATGCTTCAACAGATGCCCCCTTGATCATTTTCTTTATTTGTAAAAAAATTAAAGAATTAAGATTAAAAATTCTGTTTTCTGAACATGTTGAGTGACCCGTACAACGGCCGCCCGAATATTATACTCGGCCCATTTTCCTATAAACAGTCGGTTGTATTTCATTTCTTCACTTTTCATTTTGTAGCGAAACTCTGCTTCTCTTTTTCTTCCCCACGCAACGAGTATCAGTTGCGGGACCTGCGCAACGTCTTCACATTCCAGCAAGGGATTTTTGCATTGTGCTTCTTGCCCAACAAAGGATTAGTTGCGCCACCTGTGCAACCGATACTTGGCCATTTTTTAAACTTAGCCAATTTCTGAACCCCTGCATTTCACTATGGCCCACACAAAAAGAACCTACATTCCTGTTAATCCTCCCACTGATCAGCCTTCTCACCAAGAATTGCCAAACCCTACATCTTTTCAAGCCGCGGAATCTCAAGCCGCAGAATCTCCATCATCTCTCGTCCAACCTTTGCGCAAGCGCTTTAAGACAACTGCTACGCACCCTGCCTACATCAAGGAGCCAATGCTCCCTACTTTCGACTTCACCGAACGCATCAATACACTACCATCCCCCATCCACAGAGCCATCGCAATGTGCGATCTTGAAAGACCTCCCAAACATGGTCGTGAATACGACTGGGAGTAGTGGCTGAAGACAATAGCGCATTATAAACTATTAGCCAAAACCCTCCTACCAGGGAAGATACTCCACCCCCTTCTCGACTAAGGAAGAACCTCCAGAACAAGGCTCATGAATTTCAGGAGAAAATCAAGGAGCACAACCGGAAGAAAATACATAATTCTTGGGAGTCAGTCCGCACGATCGAGGGTGTCATAAAATTTGACGACCCTTACAAGTAAGGTATAGTGGTGATTCTAGTCAGCATCTATCATCACCACTCTATGCTAAATTGCGAGCCTAGGGATCATCTAGATGGAGAAAGACTAACTTATATAGAGACTTGGTCATTCAGAGAACCAAGATTACTGGAAGGCATTCTACAGCCAACGAAACTGAGACAGCAAATCGGTAACATTCATTCTATGATCTTCCTCACTCCATCCTATGATCCTCATAGCTTACATCCAACTTATTTTTACGAGATGCTCCAGTAGCATTTAAGCGACCATTGCCTCATTTGGAGTCTTGAAGAGTTCAGAACAAGGGGCCTCCTAACTCCCCGTAACTATTATTCTGAATGGGCCACGGTAATTCTTGCGAAGCATACGGGGAGTTTATCCAAGATTGACATCTACACCATGGTTGAAGCAACATCATATCCTTTCTATAAGGAATCCTCTATTCTGAAGGCTTTTCTCAACTATTGATGCCCTTCCGCCAATTCTTTCCATCTCCTCGAAGGCAAAATGAGTATTACACTCTGGGACATTCATAGGATTACTGGTCTGCCAATAACCGAAAAGATTCTTCGATGAATTCGTCCCTACCAACGATGAATTAGCCTTTGTCTCTTCTCCTGACCGCATCACCTCTATCTTGGAAACGACAACTGAACTCTTCAAGGAGATGTCTAAGTTTCCAAATATTCACAAGATCCATCCTATGCAATGGCTAGCCCATTTCAGCAGAGCTCTTCGGTAACTTTCTTCTTTTTAAATTAGTGTTTTTATTGCATTTTGATACATAGCCTTGATTTCACCTATTTCTCCTCTTCGTCTAGGTTTAACGGTAACCATTCGCAAGAGCTAGAACGCCTTCGTAAGAATATAAAAGAGCACGCTGAATATTTTGTTTATGGGGAGCTTACAGCGTTTATCGCTTACTGGCTAAGCATAGTCATTTTTCCCAGCTCTAAGTCAGCAGATGCCATCCGTCCCTCATTGTTTGTAGTAGCCAATGCTATGGTCGAAGAGGTCAAATACTCCCTTGCTCCCTTTGCTCTATACTCAATTTATAGAGCTTTCGGAGAAATCGTTTCTCACATAAAAAGTCCCTCTGTCGGCTCTGCTTCTACTTACATGCCATGGCACTACTTCATCGGCTGGCTCTGCGTCTATTTCCTTTGGACCTTTGAAGTCCCAGAGAAAGCTTATGTTCATCATTCTCAAATTCCCCTCTAGTTCTTTCAAAAGAGAGCCATGGCAAAGAGGTCCTACCACTGGACGAAAGATGCCATCTCATCCGATGCCAAGATCAATTATTTTCATTTCTGTCTACCTTGCTACACAACAGACATGGACAAGTCAGACATAGAGTCACTCACTACAGGAGAAAGGGCATTCTTTTTGTTGATTAGATCGTGCAGTCTCCCGTTGAGGGAAGGAAGGAAATTCTTGAGAGAACCGTACTATCCCTGTCATTTTGCCCGTCAATTCGGCTTCGATCAAGCAGTTCCTGAAGACTATGGACTAGTAACTTAAAGAATACGGAGTTATGGCATGGGTCCATTTAATTGGGCGATGGTGTGGAAACAATTGCTGGGCCGAGCTAATTCTTCTTTCATTATCCCGGGCAGTGACCATATTCTTCAGACTTCATATAATCATATGAGATGGTGGGTTCACCAATCTTATCTGGTAAGGAAACGTCTGCCAGTAGCTAAGCCCATCTGGCTTCCACCACCAAGACTTAGGGGTCGCACAATTGAAGAGGGAGTAGGCTTCATAACGAAGACTAGTCATGCTCCTTTTGCAAGTCATCATTGCGTCAAAATATCCGTAGATGAACCTATCCATGAGAAGAAACCTAACAATACCCTTGAAGGATGGATAGCATACGGTGTCATTCATGAATTTGAAAAAGTTCCTCAATACCGCTCAAGAAAAGAGGCAGTCACAGAGGCTGCTTCTCCTATGCCAGAGAACGTTGCCAATCTTCAAGACCAGCCAACCTCCTCTACTCATCTTTAACATCAGTCGACCTCTTCTCCTGCCCCCAGGACTGTCCACCCTAGTCCTTCTTTGCCAATGACAAGATCTTGAACACGTGCCCAATCTTCTCCCCAAGAAGGGACCGTTGCTTCCGCTTCCCTAGTCTTAGCCAGTGCAGATCCTCAACCAGAAAGCAACCAGTTTCTTCTTTCTAAATGGAAACAGGTTGTTATTGAAGAATCCAGTGAAGGAGATTCAGAAAGTGAAGGTTCAACTTCTTCGTTTGGAAATACTGTTTCTAATGAATATGAGTCGGAAGGAGAGAATCAAGATGATGACTTTGAGGAGGGGGAAGTTGATATTAGTGGTGAAGAAGATATTATTGCAGAAGATGTTCCTGTTGATGAAGGACATATCCTCCCAACCTCCGAGGTTGTTCCTATAAAGACTTCACCCATAGCAGGGGAAGAAGAAGACAAACCCCTAGACTACGGGGAATATGGTTATTCACCATGTAAGACAATCTTGTTATTTTTGTTTGCTTTTTTTTTTTCTCCTTTCCTATCTTACGTATTTTATTCCAGGTGATCATGTTATCAATACAGAGGTAGACAATACTTCCCCCATAGATTTACCTCTTGTCATACCAACGGCTTCACCGAGATTCTCGATGCCTCTACGGGCAGTGACACGTGAAATTACTTTTCCGGTGGAATCAACTAATCTACAAACTCCCACCACCATTGATTCGATTACTAAAGCTAGGGCTCCACCTTTTGCTGAGATGGTGGGACCTGATCCCCTTCTTACTAGAGAGATGAAACCTCTCACTATTCCGGTACCAGTAGAAGGTATACCTTCTCTTCATTCACACTTTCCATATCATCTGCACTTATAGTTTCGCTATAACTTTATATCTATTATTTCTTAATAGGGAACTTACCTCAAAGTGGCACGGCAAATTCTGGTTCTATTGGGACTTCATCAAATGTGTTATCTCTTGAGAATATTTCTGCGTATAAATTGGCGTTGATTAGGAATTCCATATTGGCTATTATCGAGATGTTTAAAGACCCTGATCAATGGTCAGATCTGGCTGTTGCTTTAGATGTTCTGGACAGTACTGCACGGATGGCTAAAGTCAACGTTTCATCCATACGCGATGCTCTCCTAAGATTCCATAATTCAATCATTGCTCTGACATCAGCTGAAACTATGATTGTCCCGCCTGAGATTTTGGAGTATAGGAAGCAACTTGCGTACTCTAGGGAGAAGGTTTCTCATATTGCTCCCATCATTTCTCGTCACGACCAAGAACAACTATCTTTGTAAGAGCAACTAAAGACTTTTGCTAATAACATGACAACTATTCAGAATCGTATTGCCCTTTTGAAGCAAGAAAAGATGCAATGTAGCCTTCATTCTGTGGAAGCTGAAAGATCTGAATTGGCTAAGAATGAAGAAGTAATTGACTCCTTGGAAGAAAAGCTAGCTGGTATCCCGAATCCTACCAGAATTATTTTAAATGCCTGACTGGAACATGCGGCTGCTCAAGTTAATCTTCAGGAAAATTTGCAACAATGCTTAGTAGCATTAGGCATAATAGGAGAATTATGAGATATAAAACTTTTACATTTTCTCTTTTGTTACTACAAGTGCTCTTTGAATTGCAAGTTATACAAGTATTTCATGATATTCTTGATAATGGTTCTCGTCTTGTTTGTGCAATGTTCTGATTGATGTGTTATACCTCTTCTTTTCTTTCTTTCTTTCTTTTTTTTTTTTTAAAGTATTCTCTTATGACTTGTTAGTAAGGGATTTCCTATATGATTCCTGTCTTAATTGGTGGTACTAAGTTTTAGTTTAGTCAGATAATCTCACACAGATTATCCTCTTGAGTAGTGGAGCCACGTAGTTGTTTAGACTCTTAAGTAGTGGAGTCAGGTCTTACGTGATAGCCTCTATAACTCTTTAGGAGTTCACTGCACTTCTCACAGCCTGGTGAGTTTACAAACTGCGATCCATCAGAGGGGCCCAGTGAAGCTACCGGGACCGTGAACTCGGTTGGATTTATGCACAGGGTTAGCCGCAGTAACTCCTAGAGTTCACAGGGTGCACAAGGCGACCTTTGAGGTACCAAATCTAGGGCCGTCAGTCCATTAATGAGTAGATTTAGGCCCTTCCTCATGAGTTACTACTGAAATCAAGCCAGAGATCTGAGGGGTCTTACACATGGTTGTCCTATCTATGGACAAGGCCAAAGAGCTCACGCTACAGCCTGCATTTTCTTCTCCTACAAGGTTGGACCCAGTCACGGGAGCACATTTTCATCCGTTCCCCATGATGCTGTCGAAAATCTATACAGACGGCATGGGTGTTACGCGTGACTAGCCGTTGAAGACTTTTGGCCCTTTTAGAACTTTCAGTTGCTAGCTTCGTCTACAGCCCACATGGGTATGCATATGATGGCATTCACGGGATTTTTAGGGCCATTGGCTTCTCACTGCTGCCCGAATGGTAAAAACGATAGGTCTTATGCGTGGCTGGCCATTTTTTAAGGTTTGGCTAGGTTTCCTTAAAAGATAAAAGTAGGTGGCCATCGTTGTTGCGAGAATGATAGATATCTCTGATTGAGATTGATACATCACCACTTCTGCTAATATCTTCAACGATATTCATATGTGTTGTTCATAATATATCAGCTTGGTGATGATACCAATTTCAACAAAATTTTGTAGAGCTCGCTTGATGGTGATAACACTAGTCACTTTCCTTTTGTAACGTTCATTGATACGTAGTCTTGATGCACTCGCAAATTTCTTCTTTATTCATTCATCGGATAGTACATGGCCATGGCCTTGCTTATTCTTGCCCCCTTTTGGTCCAGAAGCATTATTCTGATAATATTCTGGATCAAAATCAGTAGTATCTTCAGGGACGATATCTTTTGATGAAGCGAGCATTGACCGGTATACTGATACCTTGTCCATCTTAGTCTATGACTCTATACGCTCCATTTGAATATACTTCTTTTATTATGTACGGCTCGTCCCATTTGGGCTCGAATTTGCCCCCTGTTTTGTAGGTGACAACTATCGATCTTTTCAGCATCAACACTATATCCCCTTTTTTGAAAGACTGATACTTGACTCGTTTATCAAAGGTGGCTGATCCCTTGCCTAATATGATTGCAACCGCTGCTGGGCTGCTAGACGTTTCTCATCGAGAAAATCCTGTTCATTCAGCCTTATTTTTGCATGTCCATCATCTGTAATTGACTGATGTACTGCCACTCTGAGTGACACAACTTGTATTTCGATAGGGATTACCGCTTCTACACCATAAACCAGTGAGTATGGTGTTGCACTTGTTGTTGTTCGGTGGATAGTTCTATATGCCCATAATGCTTCTTGCAACCTTTCGTCCCAATCACACTTGTTTCCTGTCACTATTTTCTTCAGTATCTTGACTATCATTTTATTAAACGCCTCTGCTAATCCATTGGCCGGTGGATAGTACGGTGTTGAAAATGAATGATGAATGCTGAATTTCTGACACAGCTTTTTCATGCCTCTGTTTTTTAAAGGAGTGCCATTATCTGTGACGATTTTCTTCGAAATACCATGGCGGTATATTATTGTGTGTTGGATGAAATTGATCACATCTTTCTCCTTGACACTGCGCAGTGCAATTGCTTCTGTCTACTTGGAGAAGTAATCTGTTGCTGTTAAAATATATTGTTTTCCTTTGGATGAAAGCGGATTTATAGGACCAATAACGTCAAGTCCCTAGGCAGAGAAAGGCCAAGAGGCGACCGACTGATGCAGATCTTCTGGGGGAATGTGTATAACATCTCCGTGAATTTAACATTCATGACATCGCTTCGCATAATCTATCGCATCTTTGAACATGGTAGGCCAATAACACCCCATTCAATGTATCCGATGAAATAAATTTTGGCCAGCTTGATGTGCCCCACATTTTCCAGAATGCGCCTCTCGCAACATCTGGCTTGTTTCTTATTCATCTAGGCAGCGTAGTAGCATCCCATTGTAAGATTTTCTATACAGTACTTCGCTACATATGATGAATTTGCTCGATCTTTGCTTGATTTGCTCTCTCAACATTGAATCTTCTAGCAAGATATCATATTTGAGGTAATCTATGAAAGGTTGACGTCAATCATCTGTCGTTACCTCCAAACATGATATAGGAAGTGTCTCAACAATTTCATTAATGACCTCTGAAGATGGTAAAAATCTTCTTTCTTCTATAGTCACATGGAGAGGGCTTCGATTTAGGCAGGACAAAGCTGCTGCCAAGCTGGCTAAATCATCTGCTTTTTCATTTTCAGACCGCGATACATGCTTGATTTCGACATGACAAAACTGCTCCAATAACTGTTGTGCTTTTCGGCAGTATGGCAAGAGCTCTTGCTTTCTTATTTTGAATTCAGTCGTCAATTGATTTATGATCAATTTAGAATCCCCGAAAATATGCAGTATTTTTATCTTCATTTCTTGAGCAATTTTCATTCCGATGATGAGAGCTTCATATTTGTCTTCATTGTTAGTACACATAGCACCCAATGTGAAAGAATAAGGTAACAATTCAACTTGAGGAGTAATGAATATTACCCCGGCTTCTGCCCCTGATGTTCGAGAAACACCATCAAAATACATCTGCCATGGGCTTTGCTACTGAGCCAACATAACCTGTTCATCAGGGAAGTCATCACTAATGGTCTCGCATCTGCTACGGAGTGTGCTACTAGGAAATTCACCACTTCTTGCCCCTTTACGACTTTTGCCGGATCATACGTAATAGTATATTATGAAAGTAAGAACATCCATTTGGCCAGTCTCCCAGATAGCATCAGTCTTGTCATTAAAAATTTTATAGGATCTGCTCTTGATGTCAAAGTGATGTCATGGGAGAGGCAACAATGTCTCAACTTCTGTACTACAAATATTAATGCCAAACATTCCTTTTCGATCGGAGAATAGTTACAATCTGCACCCATCAGAGTTCTGCTTAAATAATAAAGAGCGGTCTCCTTTCCCGATTCATTCACTTGTGCTATCAAAGCTCCTAAATAATTCTCGGCTGTAGATATGTACAGAATAAGTGGCTTCCCTTTTATATGAGTTGTCAATACCGGCAGCTATTTTATCAATTCCTTTATCGAATAGAACACATTCTTGTAAGTGTTATAGTCTCATGCTCTTTTAATTGTCAAATTTTGTGGTGCCAAAACATCTTGCGGTGCCAAAACCTCTATTTGTGTGTCTTATGTTTGTATGGATTCAAGTCGACATCAATGCTTCAAGACATGTACGGTGCTCTGCTTCAAGAAAAGCAAGGTTATGTACTTTGTCCTCTTCTGTATGCATTAATGTTCAGAGCTACATCGATAAGAAAAGTGTTTGTTCAATACTGTAACACCCTGAAAATCGGGGGTCGAGTATAACTCAACTCCCGAGTTCCAACGCATCACTTATGCAACATACATAATGCTGATTAAATGTTGTCTGTGTTAGAGCAATAAACATGAGTGAATTATACCAAAATAGTAATTCATACTCCAGATCATTTGTATAAAGGCAAGCGGAAGACTAAACTGTATATACATGTATGTAAAGAAACAAAATCATTTCATTCTCCAGAGTATGAATCCATCTGAGTCACCATATACATATGTCTGTTTTACGAACAAAATGTCAAAATTAAACTAAGTAACAATCCCTGCAAAACCCGTCGATCCTGGCAGCCTAGTCGAAGCCGCCAGAGTACTGCATATAAGAGAACTCCTCCTGGTCTTCATCATAATCAGGCTCCGCCTCCTGAATCGTCGGCTCACCTAAACCTGAGACAGAGTCTGGTTGGTCTGCGCAACACCGTCCCATAACGTGGGAGTGAGTAACTAATTCAGTGGAATAATAAAGCATAGGTTAACATATTATCAATACAGTCAAGCAGTAATGATAAAGCAGTAAAATCAAACACTCCTAACTACTCTTATTAATGCAAGTATGGATGCAGGTATGATGGATGCCCTCACCACACCCTCCCTCGTGCGACACCATCTCACGTTCGCGGCATGCTTTCATCCCTCAGTGCTCCACATCTTCCAGGCACATGCAATGCATGATGAGCATGATTACCGAGTTTTTATTAGTCCATTTCAAATAGCAGGATTGGAAAACTAAGGTACCTCCCTTGTATCATTCCCAAACATGATCCATTCTAGGGTTGTCAGTCCTAGTTAATATCAAACGATGGTGTATTTTCTAGGTCACTGTAAAGGCTGCCAGGGCTGTTACGTACAAAGGTTATACCACTCCCCCATCACCTCTTAAATGATTCATCACTATATAGAAACAGGCCTAGTTCATACTCTATATACCGCGGCAGAACTCTAAGGTTCACCGTGATTTCAGAGTATGCTCGCGGTCACTACAAAGGGCTGTCAGGGCTGTTGCTCGCATTCGTTGCACCACTCCCCCATCACCTTATCAATGTAGGCCGACAGCATGAATATAGTATCCCATACCACCATAATCGGCTCACGAGTCTGGTTGCTCACTGGTCACTACGGGGAGGCATGTGGCCCCAGCGTAGGCCGACAGCTCGACCACGGTGTCCCATACCACCATGCCTGGCTCATGAGTCTTAGCGGATCGAGGTACCATGGTTAAAAGGGTTTTCACTGGTAAGTTTGGTACCCTAGGTTCAAGCAGTAGCGACCAAACATGGTGAACATACAGTAGACATATCGGGTTACATGACAAGCCTGACTAGCTCGAGCGCACAATCAATTAGACGACATGAAGTGCATAAGCACTTCTTGTGGCCTAACCACTGTCGCCAACTGACGTATGACTCAGGTTCGTCAAACGCATCTTACATGGCGACATGAAACTTAACCATGATCTCCAATCTGGTACCGATTGTCTGGACTATAGACATAGTCCCAAACTCAATCAATTCTCATCCATAGCATGTGGAGTAAAGCATGATAAACAAAGTAATTCAAGCATGCTAGTAGGCATGCTATAAGGCATGTTATGAAGCATGATATAAATCATGTTGTAAAGCACTACATTAATAGGAATACAATCACATATATTGTAAGTAAGCGGTTTAAGTAAACAACCTCATGGAGGTAATCATACATGTCTCTAGGGTGGTTAAGAATCCCAACTCAACACCCTCCTAAGGCATCAACACCCAAACACTTGTTCACACAAGCATTTCCACAAACACATAACATACACTATTTCAACATACTTAATGTATGTTAGCAAACATGTATTAGGACGAATCCTTTCGCCAAGAAAATATTTTATGCACACATAATATATTTATACAACAATTAATTATGGCAAACACATCTCTAAAATATACATGCATACGCTACTTCTTACAATACAATATTTCTACATACATAGTGTATATTAGTAAAACATGTATTTAGGCAAATCCTTTCACTAAATAAGTATTTTATCCATATATCGTATATCCATACAACAAATAATCATGTCAAACACATTTCCAAAAAATATACGTATACGGTATTTTCTACGAATACCTAGAATATGTAAAATTCCATATTCTACAACTTTAATCGAAACAGAAAACGGAAAGCACTTTGTACATGTGCAATTGCATGCGGATCATGAATCTATCATTATCTGACATTGAAAGTATTGAAAACCATAACCTATACACCTAAAGTCCTCACTTACTCCTTGGAATTGCAACGAATCAGCTAGGTTCGTTCAGCTTCCGTATTCGGCAGTTTTATAGCCTAAAGAGTGAAACCGGTTAGCTATTTCACAACCTATAACCTTCACACCCCAAAATAGATCTAGGGTTAGAGTTTCTTACCTTAAAACGGAGTCGGTATCGCCGGGAAAGCGACAAGAAAGGGGTGGCCCGTGTGGTGATTGGAAACGGTATGAGAGAGATTCTCCCACAACTCTCTAGCTTTCTCTCTCTTTTCTCTCTTCTTACTTAAGTTTTTTCCCAAATTCGTATGGCTATGAGAGAGGGTGCTCTAAGGTCCTTATATAGCCTAAAAATTCTTTGAAATAGGCTTAAGTTCAAGGTATACTTGGGTTATATCCAAATCGGCTTTAATTCAGCTCAAAAGAGGATTTCTGGCGGCCCTCCTTGAGCCAAAAGTCGGACGTAAGCTCACTAACCTTGGATCTACGTGGAGTTATATTTTTGTCTCAGTCGGATTCCCAGATCACGCGTAGCGGACCAGTTTCAGTTCAGCGGTCAGTGGACCTTGATCCAAAATTCCAAGTACATGTAAAAGTTCCTAAAATTTTTCCTGATCCGAGGGTGTATTTGGGTCAGATTCTGACGGTCTGATTTCTTATAAATTGACCGCAAGTTTCAAGTCTCAGATCACTATTCCAGATATTTATTTTGTAAAGAGATTTCGTGTTTTCACCCTCCTTCGCTCCGGACTCAAGCGAACAGCCGTGGGACACTGTCTAGGTCTAATTTCTGAGATGGTTGTCAAGCCCAGCGAGGTGGTCCTAAGTCCTTAACCTCGTATTGTTCGGACTCCTGATGTACGGTCCAGACCTGATACGGAGTTTCAAGGTGTTCCCGAGAGCAGTCGGGTAATGAGTTTGATCCTAGATTTTAGGGTAACCTAGCATCAAGGATTCTACAGGTTTTGGGTCTTGTAGATCGTATTTAAAGTAATCCAAATGGATTTCATGGCTAATCTAGTTTAACACTTAGTTAACTTTGTCAAATTTCTAAAGGATTTAATCCTTAATGATTTCTGGTCGAGGTAGTACTCGAGCCATTGTACGAAAATTTACGAGTCGTTACAAAGACTCGAGTGCATTTCAATACTCAAGTGCAACTCAAGTTAAAGTTTATATTCAAGTTGTAGAAGATCTCAAGATCAAACTACATAATGTAGAGATCTCAAGCTTCAAAGGTTGACCATCATCTAAAAGAATGAAGTTCAATGTTCATACTTCATGTCCCAGGTATGATAGACCTTAGTTTAACCTTAGGGTAGGTCATTTTGTATACATAATTCAAGTTGAATCTTTTTACATGAAGTTGGTCTGTTCTAAGACTAGTCCTTGACCTTGTTCGACTAGTCCTAGACCTAGTTTGACCAGTCCAAGAAATCCCACGACCAGTCCTAAGTTGTTTGTATTTTTCAGAATTTTTTGGTTATTCTACGACCAGTCTTGGAAATTGTTCGACCGGTCGTAGGGATGTCATGACTCGTCCTTCGACCAGTCCTAGAACTACGACTCAAACTCCAGCAACCAATTCTGGTTTCCTACGACTAGTCCTGGGTCAGCTATGACCAGTCGTAAGTGGTCTACGACCAGTCGTAGAATCCTAAGACTAGTTTAGAACGGATTTTTCAGATCGCGCTTAAATTTTCAAAATGCCAGTGGTGCTACGACCAGTCGAAGGGTTCCTAAGATCAGCCGTAGACGCGATCTTTGCAACTATAAATTGAACACGAATTTCAGAGTTTTTCATCAATTAATTTTGAAAAAATTCAAGCCTCCACTCAAAGATAAGTTGTGTTCTTTTTTAGCTATGCTGTGCATATTTAATATTCTTTTTGTTAACTTATTTATATTTGATTTTATTCCTATATTCTAATCTTATTTGGTTTAGAATTTATTTCTTACAATTTCCTTTATTTCCTTTCTGTTTGAGTTTTGATATTCAATTTGTTCTAATAAGGTTGTCCTGTCATAAACCCTTGGTTTTTATGGTGCAAAGGTTGTCCTTAGAACAACATTAGTATCAAGCTCTTTACTTAAGATTGCTTTACATTTTAGTTCTTTGATTTATTTAAAGTACTGTTCTTTATTTTTATAAGGCTATCATATTTCAATTTCGCTATTAAATTTTAATTTGGCACAGTCCTATTCACCCCCCCCCCCCTTCCCTCTAGGAAATATAGCTTGGCCTTTTCAATTATGACAGGCTTTATCCCACACAAACTTTGTGCCTTTCTTCATCAAATGAGAAAATAACTGTCATCTCCTAGCTATATTTGAAATGAAATGGCAAATGTATGCAACCTTTCCTTGTAAACTTTTCAATTCTTTCAATATCTTCGGTGGCGGCCTATTTTGAATGGCTTTAACTTTCCCTAGATCGATCTCAATGCCCCTATGCCTGATAATAAAACTAAGGAATTTTCCTAAAGACACCCCAAATGCGTATTTAGCTGGATTCATTTTCAGCTGTTTCTTTCTGAGTCGACGGAAGACCGATGCCAAATGTTCGCGATGTTCCTGATGATTTCCTGACCTGACCACCAAGTCATCAACGTAACACTCAACATGTTTATGCATCATGTCTTGGAAGATATTCTGCATTGCCCTCTGATACGTTGCCCCGATGTTCTTGAGACCAAATGACATAACTTTATAACAGTAAATCCCCAGTGAAGTTCTAAACGTTGTTGCTTCTTCATCTTCAGGTGTCATTCGAATTTGATTATAACCTGCATAGCCATCCATGAAGGACATAGCATACTGATCGTACTGTTAATCAACAATTCAGTTATCGGGAAAGGAAAATCATCTTTTGGACAGGCTTCATTCAGATCCCTGAAGTCAATGTATACCCTGACTTGTCCGTTTTTCTTTTTCACTAGGACAATGTTCGATATCCACTTGGGATACTTGACCTCCTTGATAAACCCAACTT
This sequence comes from Magnolia changhungtana, assembly GCA_030180095.1. Taxonomy (NCBI): domain Eukaryota; kingdom Viridiplantae; phylum Streptophyta; class Magnoliopsida; order Magnoliales; family Magnoliaceae; genus Magnolia; species Magnolia changhungtana. The sequence continues at coordinate 1,293,521 of JASAUF010000160.1, forward strand.
TTATCAGCTTATTCATTTCTTCTTTATTAGGGGAACCAAGTCCAGGTGAAATCGTCTTTGCACCTGTTTAACCTGCCTTTTCTCCTTAGAAATATTTAACCGGTGCATTGCTATTGAAGGCTCTAAACCTGGCATGTCTGCATACATCCAAGAGAAGACATCTTTATTTCTTTGAGAAGTTCAATGTATTTCTCAGCCTCTTGCTCAGAAAGACCGGTGCTGATGAATGTGTTCCTTGGCTCTTCGTCTGTACCCAAGTTTACTTTTCATAAACTATCTATCGTTGGTTGTCCCCCGTCTTCCATTTGTTTTGGGGCCATTACAGGATGCTCTATTATTTTAGGATCTTCCTCTGATAACTGCTCAGCTGTGACCATGTTGACCGATGATTATTCTTAAAATTTTCCTTGCTTTTCATGACCAACCCCAATAGGAATCTGAATTCCTTTCCCATGATTTAGACCGATGGGTTCTTCATAATTGAAACCCATGTTTTTCATGATTTTCTTATTTGTCAGGCTATATTTTTTAAGATCTTGTGGTGTCAGCTTTCCGCAATACACATTATTCTTGGTCTCTTCCCCTATCTTTGATTTTGCTGGGGCGTAGAATTTTATTGGTTCCAGGTACTTTGCACTGGCCCTGACTTGAAACCTTCCTGGAATAGCCAAAAATGGCTTATTTCTTTCAGCATATGGCAATGGCACTGTATAATTGGATTGTAAAATTTTCAACTGTCAGGTGATAATAGAGTTAACGGTGGCTGCCCTGGTTATTTGAGATGCTTCGGTACAAAATAGAATTTCTTCTTTGTTTCTGCCACTCTAGATGATTCTGCCTTTTCTGTTTCTTCTTTCATCACTTTTACATGAATGTCCTTTAGGACTTTGTTTTCATCATTCTTTCTTTCTTCTTTAGCGAATCCCTTATAATAACTAGCGTCTGCAAAGAAGGCCTCAGCTTCTGTATAAGGCTTTGCATCAACCATTACTTTATACTGTATCCCATTTTTACAGTATTTGAAGCATTAATGCTGAGTAGAGAGTACGATGCCATACTGATGTATCCATGGCCTTCCTAAGAGAAGATTGTATGTCGTCACTGCATTTATAATATGGCACATGACACTAATAGTTAGTTCTCCTATCTCCAACATCATTGTAATTTTACCGAGTGCACGTTGCCCATCTTGATTGAAGCCCTGTATCATCATTCCACTAGGGCGTAGATCAGAACGAAGATAACCCAGTTTACTCAACATTGAGAGTGGTAAGAGATTCACTGCAGATCAGTTATCAAGCATAATCCATTTAACCTTTTTACCATGGATTTGGCCCTCTATCATTAGCGGCCTGTTATGCCCTGCATCGCAGATCAAATCATCATTGGAGAAGGAAACGACTGGCGGGCAGTCTTCTTGCTATTCATATTCTTTGCCTTCCATATCTGCCAACAAGGTTTCTCTAACATCATGATCGAATAGTACTTGAACCAAGCTCTGTCGAAATTCCTCTGACAACTTAAGCACATCATAGACACTTAATCGAGCCGGTATGCCCTTCAGATGACTTACCACATCGTAAGTCACTTTTGCTGTCTCATTATTCTCTTCTTTCTTATCATTATCGTTTTGTCCTTCGACAATTTCCCTTCTTAAAGTTCCTGTTTTCTGCTTCATAGGGCAAATTATCTTCTTTCCTAATCGTAGCGTAATCATTGCTACCTTTTTTGTCATTTTACAGTCTTCTTTCTCTCTTTTCTCGGGCCTTTTCCCGGATTGTCATCATATTCCCTATTGTCGTTGCATCCCTTTCTTTTTCTTTTTCGATCACTATTTCACCCCTGTCTATCATCCGTTGTATTATACATTTCAACTTATAACAATTTTCCGTCGGATGTCCTAGCGACAAATCTCTCTCTCTCTCTCTCTCTCTCTCTCTTGTTCTTATCACGTCTTCATGGCGCTTGGGTGCTGGTAATTCTATCGTACCAACTTGTAACAATTGGTTCATCATAGGGACAACATCTTCTCTATCGAATGTGAACCCTTCGTGAGAATTGAGCGCTCTGGGCCTTTTTCCACTTTATCTGTTTCTCAGCTGGTTTAATTTTTCTTTCCGTTTCGGCCTTTTATCTCTCAAGTCTCTTGCATCTTGATTTCTCTTTGTACGATCAAAGGTATTTGGGGCCATCCTGGTGGGTCCCCCCTGGCTATCTCATAGTGAAACGCTAGTATCTTCCGAGTCATCAGCTCTAAAGCATGAGCCTTAGTGGCTAGGTCACGGAAAGTCCTGATATCGGCACTGGTGACTTCGAACGCAATTCCTGTTTTCATGGAGTTTAGACACATTTTAACTTGTTCCATTTCTTTTAGAAGTTGTTTGCATGAGGCTCCCAATGTCTTCCATCTATCTTTAAATTTCTCTACTGGATTCCTGTGAGACCAGTATCCTAGCCCATACCGTTCCGTAGGCTTCCGCGGTCGTCCTGGTTGAATTTCGCCAACTCACGACTGTAATCAGCAGTTGCGCGTGACCCTGAGTCGTATCCCATATTCCAGAGTGGGCTTGACCCAAGACTTGTACCAGTGCGACCGTGCGGTCGCCGTGGTTCCAACGCCGCGTCTCACGCATCGAGGAGATACCCAGGCCAGGAGATGTGGGCCCTCGTTCAGTTCGAGAAAAAGCTGTGCATTTGCAATCCCTAGAGAATCTCTACAACATGTCCCATTAATCAAGTGCACATCAATCATCTCATGTCAAGTACAAGAGCAACCCCAAAGTCAACTCTCTATCTTACACACCCTTACATGTCAAGTACACCCATCACCCATCACTCACTCACCCATCCCTCTCTCTCTCTCTCTTTACATCCCATCCTCTCTCTCTCTCTCTCTCTCATTTCTTCATTTTCAAGCAAACCCCATGAAAATCCAATGTCCAAAGGAGAGGAGAAAGCTAGGTGTGGCCCACCTCCCTACCACACAATCCTACCACCCAAAGATCATCTCCACCATTGAAATGCATCTCCTGGAGCTCTAGGATGCGTTGATGGAAGAAGAAGTTCAAGAAGATCCAAGGTGGGTGATTTTTGATGATTTAATAGCCCACTTGTGGTGGGATCCATCTTGATGTATGCATTGTATAGGGAGGGCCATAGTGGTGGGGTCCCTCCCCTTCTCACGTTTTTATCTCTCTCTCTCTCTCTCTTTCCCATTTTGTGGCCCACCTTGATGTTGATCCTCACCGTCCACTGTATGGGATGGTGGGAACCATACAGCCATGTAGCTGCTGTATTGCGTCAGCAACCGTGGGCCCCACTGATGTTTGTGTTCTACCCATGTCGTCTATCACGTGGACCGATTACACGTGTGGCATCCACACCGTCCATTGCTTGGACAGTGGGCCACTCGATGTATGTATTTTATTCAGCCGTCCATCACTGGACGGTAGACACTGGACCCCCCCTCTCTGTTATATATATATATATATATATATTTATTTATTTATTTATTGTAACGTCTCAAAAAAATCCGTACAAAGACCCGAGTACCACCTCAGGTAGAAATCACTAAGGACCAAATTCTGTGAAAATTAGACGAAAATTAATTAAGTACTAAACTAAATAATTAGTGGAATTAGCTTGAACGACTAACTATATGAACTGCAAGACCCAAAACCACTAGAATCGCTAACTCAGCATTATCTAAAAACTTGGGAGTAATCACAAAACCTAGTTGCTCCCGAGACCACTTTGGAACTCCGTATTGGACCTGGGCTGCGCGTCGAGAGTCCGATAACCATGAAACTATAAGGTTATGACCACCTTACTGGGCTTGACAACCATCACGGGAATCAAGCCCAAATAGTATCCAAAAACGCACAACTTGAGCCTCGAACGAAGTGTGTGAGAAACGCGAATATCTTTGAAAAATGAACTTAAACTTAAGTGAATTGGACCATTCAGTTGCAGGCGAAATTGAAGACTTCAGACCCTTAGTTTTTTACCAAACTTTACCCTTGGATCAGGGAAATTTTCCTGCACATGTCAGTATACTTGTGGCCCTGAATGAGTGACAATGACCGTTGAACTGAAATAGGTCCTCCACGGTCAATCTATAAGTGCTATAGTTGATAGCTTCTTTATATTGTTAAATTTGAGGTGCCGAAAGACATTGTATGTATCTTCTTATGAAGCTTGCATATGTGAAGAACAAAGTTCTACAAATGGTATAACAAGTCAAGACAAAATTCTTACAAGATCAGCTTCGATAGACAAGCTATGTTTACAAGTCAAGAAGACTCAACAATATAGGAAGACTTAGTTCAAGACTCAAGATTTCTAGATGCTTTCAAGTTCAAACTACATCAAGATCTCAAGCTCAAGCTTCATTATGCTCAAGGTCACTCATCTTTAAGTTTCAATGTCCTTACCTCACTATTGAGGTATAACTGACCTTAGGTTGACCTTTAGAGTAGGCCATTTTGGATACATAATCCATATGTTTTATATAAGTGAGTTTGGTCTGTTCTAAGACTAGTCCTGGTCTTTGTTCGACTAGTCCTAACACTGTTTTGACTTGTCTAAGATTTTCCTAAACTAGTCGTAAGTTGGTTGAAAAAATGTAGAATTTTTTGTTAAGCTTCGACCAGTCCTGGAGTCTGTTTGACTAATCGTATGAACAATGTCGACTAATTATTCGACCCATCGTAGATCTACAACTCAAAGTCCAGCGATGAAATTTGACTTACTTCGACCAGTTGTGAGAAACCTTCAACCAGTCGAAGGTGTCCTTCGACCAATCGTAGACTAGCTACGACCAGTTGTGAAACTGCTTTATCCTATCGCGCTCAAATTTACAAATATCAGTTGGTCCTATGACCAGTCGTAGCGACTTAAGACCAGTTGAAGACATGATTTGATCACCTATAAATTGAGCATGAATCTCATAATAAAATAAGAAAATCAAGCTAATTTAATTCATCCTTCTAAGAGATTCGTCTGTGCTCCATTTAAGCTAAGTGTGCATATTTAATATTTTCTTTCTTTAGCTTTTTAATTGATTTTGTTTCTTGTATTCGAATCTGATCTGAAAAGAGGAAGTATTATTTTCCTTTTTCTGGCATCAAAATCAATTAAAGCTAGCCCATGTTTTTTAATTTAAAATATATTAGAACGTAGAACCATTTCATAGTGAGTATTGGACATTGAACTTTGACATTCAAATCTCTACTCCGAATTAATTCTTCTGGGCTGCTACATCAAAGAAGAAAAATAGGTATTTTACATTTTATAATTTACTATATTTTAGTTTTATTTGAGGTTAAGCCAGAAAAATGTCAAAGTTGTTGGTTATCTGAGGAGAACTAAAAAACTCAGAAGTGAGGGTTTTTGAATTGTGTAAGCCCTTTGAAAAGACACAATTGTGAAGGTTTTGGGTGAACTTGTAAAAACCTATTTGATAGTGAACGTTAATATCCCCTGTGTGAGGATATTAGGAGTGGAGTAGCATTCTGTGTGGCTGTCGTTGAACAGTTGGTGTACACACAGACGAACCACTATAACTTTGTGTTGTGTGGATGTGTGCTTCATTTTCCTATCTTTGATTATACATTTGCGGAATGTATGTGGATGTGAATGTTGTAATCATTTTATTTCAAGCTCAGTGAGGAACGTTGTAATAGTTTAGATTTATATTTCCGCAATTTATCTCTAGCTATTCCTTTATTTGTTTGAGCTTCAGTTACTCTTCTTGTTCTGGTAAGGTTGCCCTGCCATTTTTATGGTGCAAGGTTGTCCTTAGAACAATCAATATTTGAGATTGCATTTTATTCCTCAGTATAGTTTGAATATATTTATTCCTCTTTGGTTTGAGTTCTTGATACAAAGACCTTTCTAGAAATAAGGTTGTCCTACCATAAACTTTGGTTTTTGGCGTAAGGTTGTCCTTAGAACAACTTTTGTATCAACCTCTCAATACTTGTTAATTGAGGTTGCTTTTCATTTCAGCATTGTGAATTGATTTACTTTATTTGGCTATCTCTATATTCAATTCCGCTGTAATTATTTTAAATTTAGCGTTGTCCTATTCACCCCCCCCCCCCCCCTCTAGGACATATAGCTTGGCCTTTTCAAGTGGTATCAGAGCCTAATAGCTTATTTTAATTGCTTTATTATTTGGATTCAATTCCTAAGCTAACGATCTAAGTTATATATAAGATGTCAAATTTTGATAGCCTTTCAGTCACTAGGCCTCCACCCTTTGATGGCTCCAACTATGCATATTGAAAAGCCAGGATGAGGATCTTTCTTAAATCCATGGATGAAAATGTGTGGCTTGCCACAGTGACTGAATGGAACCCACCTACCACTGAAGTGACTGGTATCGATGGTTCAAAATCAATGAGAGTAACAACATTTTTCTCATGGACCACTCTTCAGAAGAGTGAGAGTAGTGCCAATGCAAAAGCACTAAATGCAATTACTTGCGCACTATCACCGGATGAATTCAAAAGAATTATATCCTATGATACTGCAAAGCAAGCTTGAGATATATTAGAAATGATACACAAGGGTACTTCAATTGTAAAAAAAAATCTAAAGTCCAACTTCTCACAACCAAATTTAAAGAAATTCATATGGAGGAAAATGAAATGTTTATGGACTTCTACACTAGATTAAATGACATTGTAAACTCTATGTGGGGTCTTGAAGATAAAATCCCAGAAAGTAAAGTGTGTGCAAAGATACTACGCTCACTACCTGAACAGTTCAATTCTAAGGTAACCGCGATCCAAGAACTTTGTGATACGGACAATATGAAGGTAGAAGAGTTGGTTGGGTCTTTACAAACCTATGAGTTATCTTTTAAAGCTCCTAAAGGTAAATCAATAGCCCTTAAGTCTTTCTAATGTATTTCTCAAGCAAATTCTGATTTTGAAAATTCTGAAGATAATATGGCTCTTTTAGCAAAAAAGTTTTACAAGATTTTCAAAAGTAGAAAGAAGGTTGACTTTCAAAAATCAAATGATAAGAAAAGATCTAAATCTAGATCTAAATCTTGGAAATCTTTGAAAGATAGTCAATGTTACAACTGCCAAGAATATGGGCATCTAGCAAAGAAGTGTCCTAAAAAATATAAACCTAAAAAGAAAGGAATGTTGGCTACTTGGGATGAATCTTCTTGCACTATGTAACGCCCTAAGAATCGGGGGTCGAGCAAAGCTCAGCTCCTGAGTTCCAACGCATCACTTATGCAACACAAATAATGAGGATTATGATGAGAGCATTGAAATATGAATAGGATTATACCAAAACAGCATATCATACTCCAGAGACAGTTAAATTGCAAGCGAAAGACTATGATAGATGTATAAAATATATAGATTGTGGTGAGTCTCTAGAGTATGATAACATTGCCAGGTTAAATAATTACATGTGCAAGTCCAAAATATACAAAAAAATGTAATGGCATCTAATCAACAACCATGTAACCCCGTCGATCAAGACACGGCTCGCATGAAGCCGCCAGAATACAGCATATACAAGAAGGCATCCTCGTCGTCGCAAAAGTCCGGCTCTGCCTCATAAGCATCGCCATCACCTGCAGCTACAACAGGGTCTGGTTGGTGTGTACAACACCGTCCCGTAACGTGGGAGTGAGTAGCTAACTCAGTGGAACAATAAAGCATAGGTTAACATGTTATCAATTTAGTCAAGCATTAATGATAAAGCAATACAATCAAACATTCCTAAGTACTGTAATTAATGTAAGAATGAGATGTAATAATGATGCGTGCCCTCGCCAACATACTCCCTCGTGCGACACCATCTTACGTCCGCGGCATGCTGTCACCCTCAGTGCTCCACATCTTCCAGGCACATGCAATGCGATGATGAGCATGATTACCGAGTTGTTATTAGTCCATTTCAAACAACAGTATTGGAAAACTAAGGTACCTTCCTTATATCATTCCCAAATAATGATCCATTCTAGCGTCATCAGTCCTAGATAATCTCATACGATGTATAGTTCTAGGTCGCTGCAAGGGCTGTCAGGGCTGTTACACGGAATCGTTGCACCACTCCCCCATCACCTTATCAATACAGGCCTAGTTTATACTCTGTTTACTATGGGAAGGCTCGTCGCCTCTCTGCAGATTCAGAGTATGCTCGAGGTCACTACACCGAGTACGGTCAGGGCTGTTACACAGAATCGTTGCACCACTCCCCCATCACCCATCAAAGCAGTGTAGGCCGACAGATCGAATATAGTGTCACATACCACCATAATTGACTCACGAGTCTGGTTGCTCAATGGTCACTACGGGGAGGCTCATGGCCCCAGCGTAGGCCGACAGCTCGACCACGGTGTCCCATACCACCATGCCCGGCTCATGAGTCTTAGCGGATCGAGGTACCACGGTTAACGGGATTCCATTAGTAAGGTTAGTACCTCAGGTTCAAATAGAGGCGTCCAAACATGGTGAACATACACAAGATAGATCGGGTTACTTGACGAGCTCGGCTAGCTCGAGTGCACAACAAGTTGAACGATATGAAACGCATAAGCACTTCGTGTGGCCAGCCACTACCGTCAACCGAAGTATGACTCGGGTTCGTCGAACACATCCTACGTAGCGAATAAATCTCAACCACGTACTCAAGTATGTTACCGATTGTCTGGACTATAATCATAGCCCCAAACATGATCAATCCTTATTCAGAAGCATGTAGAGTAAAGAAGAATAAACAAAGTAATTCAAGCGTGTTATAAAGCACAATACAAACAGGAAATACACACATATATTTGATAAGTAAGCGGTTAAATTAAACAAACAACATGGAGGAAATCATATGCATCTCTAAGGTAGCTGAGAATCCTATCTCAACACCTTTATACATTACAATTTACTAACTACTACTCATTCAGACATTTCAACAAACACTTCAGACTACATACATCAACATACCTGACGTATGTTGATCACATAGGTATTAGGCCAAATCCTTCCACTAGGGAGCCGCCCCATGGATAACACACGTGCACCCACGACGGATAATCATGGCAAGCATGAATCCAAGTTCCATATTCATTTGAACATTTTCACAAACACTTGGGCTACACAATTTAACATATATAGCATATATTGGTCGTGGCGTGATTTAGGGCAAATCATTTCGTCAAAGGGGTATCGCCAATATAACAATTATATATCTATAACAATTAGTCATGGCAAGCACGAATGCGAATTCTATACTCATTCGGTCATTTTCACAAACACTTAGAATACACTCTTTTAACATACATAGCGTATACTAGCAAAAACTTATATTAAGGCGAATCCTTTCATCGAGTGAGTATTATACATATATATAGCATGTTCATACAGTAATAATCATGGCTAACATACTTTCAAAATTTGTACATATACGGTATTTTCTACAAATACGAGGAATACAATATATTCAACATACTTAACGTATAACCGAAAAACGAAATGGACAGCACTTTGTACATGTGCAATTGTATGCAGATCATGAATATATCATTATCTAACATTGAAAGTAATGAAAACCATAACCTATACATCTAAAGTCTGCACCTTACGTCGTAGAAGCGTAATGAACTCGATGGATTCGCTAAGCTTTAGTATACGACAGTTTGACAACCTATGGAATGAAATAGATTAGCTATTTCATCATTTACAATGTTCATAATCCTGGACTAGATTAGGGTTAGGGTTTCTTACCTAGAAATGAAGTTGAAAACGCCGGGAAAGCGATAAGAACGATGTGGTTAGGCACGGATAGCAGCAGGGTAGAGTGGCAGGGAGATGCTCCCACAACTCACACACATTCTCTCTCTTTTCTCTTTTCTCTCTCCTAAGTTATCTCAAATTCGTATGGGATGAGAGAGTGAGGTTTTAAGGTCCTTATATAGTCTAAAACATCACCAAAATAGACTCCAGGTCAAGGTATACTTAGGTTATGTCCAAAGCGGGTCCGTTTCGATTCGACGGAGCACTTCTGGCGGCCCCTTTTCTGTGTGCGGTTGGACTTAAGCTCACCAACCTTGGATCTAGGTGGAGTTAAGTTTTCGTTCTAGTCGGATTCCCAGATCACGCGTGGCAGACCAGTTTTAGTTCAATGGTCACCGGAACTCGATCAGGGTTATAAGTACATGGACATGTGTATGAAATTTCCCCTGATCCGAGGGTGTATTTGGGTTAGATTCCGACGGTCTAATTGCTTATATCAGGCACGCAAGTGATAAGTCTTAGATTACTTAAATGAGACTTGATTTCTAAAAAAATCTACGTTTTCTCACACTCTTCACTCCGGGTTGAAGCGAATAGTCGTGGGACATTATCTGGATTTGACTTCCGAGATGGTTATTAAGCCCAGTAAGGCAGTCCTAACCATTTAACTTCGCACTAATCGGACTTCCGACGTGCGGTCCAGATCTGATATGGAGTTTCAATGTTCTCCCAAGAGCAGCTGGGTAATGAGATTAATCCTAGATTTTAGGGTAACCTAGCGTCAATGATTCTACAAGTTTTGGGTCTTGCAGATCGGATTTGATTTCGTATGTGATCTGGTTTAATGCTTAGTTAACTTTGTCTAATTTCTAAAGGATTTAGTCTTATAAGATTTCTGTCTGAGGTGGTACTTGGGCCTTTGTCAACAGAAGAAGATCCTAGGGCAGGAGAGGCTGATATTTCTAAATAACCTATTTGTCGATGATTCCATAAGGTTAATGGTTAAAAGCATGTTTTATTTATGTATTTACTATTTTCAGTAATGTTTAGTTTAAGTATTGTTCTTCATCACCTAAACTTTAAGATAGTGTCTAATGTGAAAGTACTTAGAGACATTGAAAGAACGAGGTAGTGAAAGGTGAGATTTTGAAGGAAATGGGTTACGAAGTGATTTTAGACTGTGGGATTCAGCTTTGACAAGTTAATAAGGCGTTAGGATAGACCCATTGCCTAAGGATGTCTAATTCTAGGTTAGCAAAAATCCGGGATGTTACACACTGAAGCCTCTTCTGAAACAGAAGATTCTGAAAACGAGTCGGGCAATGAAGTTAAGGCCCTTATGACTCTAGCTAAGTTCACTTTTCCAGATCATGATGATTCAACCAGTGAAGAAAATATGAATAGTGATCACTATAATGAAGATCTTCAAGATGCCTATAATGCCCTATATAAGGAAAGTTGTAAAATTTCCGTAAAACCAAAGCTTCAAAAAGAAAGGTTTCAGGGCTTAGAGAAAGATTTGAGTCTCTTGTTTTAGAAAAATCTCATCTTTCAGATTGTTTTGAAAATTACAAATGTGATCTAGATTTCATAACCACCCTTATTGAAAATCTAAAATCTGAAAATGATAAACTTAAACTTGAAGTCTCTTCCCTTTTGAGTTTAAAGGATACATGGAGGTATGCCCAAGGTGATCTTAAATTAGAAAAACTTTTAACTGGATCAAGAAAATGTGGCGATCGATCTGGTTTGGGCTACGACAAAAATATTCCTCCTAAACAGAAGAATACTCCTCCCAAGTTTGTAAAAGGAGAATCCTCTAACTCAAAAGAGAAAAGTTCAAGTCAAAAGTTTTCCAAAAATGTTAAAACTTTTCAATCTTTTAAAACTAGAGGTAACCATATCAATTATAAAAATCAAAACCAAAACCTTTTAGCTGAAAAAATAGTTGATTTGCTTAAGGTGCTCTTAAAATCTAACTCAGTGGGTCACTCGTACAAAAATTACAAATACAAGAAGACCAACTATACTCCTAAATCCAAAACAGTAATAAAATGGGTTCCTAAAGTTACTTGCTTGGTTGCCACACTACTTTCAAAGCTACAAGCCATTCGAAGTGGTACTTAGACAGTGGATGCTCAAGGCATATGACTAATGATAAAGGTTTATTCACTGATCTCAAAGACATGACTGATGGTTCAGTCACATTTGGTGATGGAAGCAACTGCAAGATTATTGGCCAAGATACGGTTCGACTCTATACCTTACCTTATTTAAGAATGTTTTATATGCTGAGGGGCTAAAACACAACCTGTTAAGCATATCTCAAATATGCGATAACAATCACAGCGTGAAATTTTCTAATAAAGGTTGTGAAATCTTGAACAAAAAGGGTTCTGTAAAATTAACTGGTTGCAGGACTTTTGAAAACTGCTATATTGTAAGCGATGGTAGCTCATCTAACCAATCGTGTTACATTGTCCATACCAATGAAACTAAATTATGGCATAAACGACTTGGACATGTACACTACCGTAATTTATACAAATTGAGCAAGGGAGAACTAATAAGAGATCTACCTAAATTATAAAATGTAGATAAGATATGTGGTGAATGTTAGTATGCCAAGCAAACAAGGAGCTCTCACAAAAAGGTGAACTCTAATGCCACATCAAGACTACTCGAGCTTCTCCATATGGATCTTATAGGACCTACCAGAACGGAGATTCGAGGTAGCAAAAAATACATCTTGGTAATCATGGATGATTTTTCAAGATTCACTTAGGTAGCCTTCTTACGGGATAAATTAGAAACCATTAATGAAGTTAAAAGGATTCTCAAACAGATCCAAACTGAAAAAGGTTCTTAAGTTTGTAAGATCCGTAGCAATCATGGATCTGAGTTCGAGAATAGCAGTTTTGAGAAATTCTATAATGATCAGGGAATATTGCATGAATTCTCTTCACCCAAAACTCCTCAACATAATGAAATTGTAGAAAGGAAAAATAGAGTGCTTCAAGAAATGGGAACTGTAATGTTGAATAGTATGAAGCTCCCTAAAAATCTTTAGGCTGAAGCAGTCAATACAGGTTGCTATATCATTAACCGTGTTTACACTTGTAAAGGTAATAATAAAACGGCTTACGAAATGTGGTTCGATAGAAAGCCTACTATCAAATACTTTTGAGTTTTTGGCAGCAAGTGCTATATTTTACGAGATCGTGAAAATTTGAGAAAGTTTGATATGAAGAGTAATGAAGGGATCTTTCTAGGATATTCTTTAAATAGTCGAGCTTACAGGGTTCTAAACTAAAGGACCGGTGTGATTCAAGAGTCCATCAATGTGGTCATCGATGATCACTTAAACACACCTGTCTCAAGTTTAGATAATGATGAAGTTTTTGTAATTAATAACCCTGATACTTCATCTAATCAGACTGATTCTGAACTGAGGATTGTTAAAGATCATCCAACCACACAGCTTGGAAACCCTCTCACTGACGTTCGTACCTGTAGACAACTTGAGGATAAATGTAATTACATATGTTTTACATCCCAAATAGAACCATCTAATGTAAAAGAAGCTCTTACTGATGAAAATTGGATAGTTGCTATGTAAGAAGAACTTAATTAATTTGTTCGAAATGATGTCTGGTATCTTGTTCCTAGACCTAAAGATAAACATATTATCGGAACAAAATGGATTTTTAAAAATAAGTCTGACGAGCTTGGGAATATCATTCGAAACAAGGCAAGATTAGTTGTTCAAGGATACACTCAAATTGAAGGTATTGATTATGATGAAACCTTTTCCCCAGTTGCTCGTCTTGAATCAATCAAAATTTTCATATCCATTGCATGCTTTAGAAAGTTTAAAATTTTTCAAATGGATGTAAAGAGTACTTTTTTAAATGGCGATTTACATGAAGAAGTATATGTTGAACAACCTACAGGGTTTGAAGACCTTAAGTTTACTGATCATGTATATCGTCTCAAAAAAGCTCCTAGGGTCTAAAACAAGCTCCCAAAGCATGGTATGAGAAATTGACTAAGTTTTTACTCAGCCATAACTTTCAAATGGGGAGTGTTGATAAAACATTGTTTGTTAAGAAGCATAACGAGGATATCTTAATGGTTCAAATCTACGTTGATGATATTATTTATGGATCTACCTGTACTGACATGACTATTGAGTTTGCAGATTTGATGAAATCTCAGTTTGAAATGAGAATGGTTGGGGAATTGAATTATTTCCTTGGGTTACAAGTAAAACAACGACCTGATGAAATGTGCATCTCTCAATCTAAATATGCTATGAATTTGATTAAGAGATTTGGATTTGAGAATGGTAGGAATTTTGATACTCCTATGAGTACAACCTTGAAACTCTCAAAAGATTTTGCAAGTAAAAATGTGGATCGAAATTATATTAGAGTATGATTGGTAGTTTATTATATTTAATTGCTAATGGACATGATATTACTTTAAGTGTTGGTATTTGCGTTAGATATCAATCTGATCCAAAAGAATCACATTTAATTGTTGTTAAACGAATTATGCGATATGTCGCAAGTATTGTTAATCTTGGTCTCTGGTATCCTCATGACACTAGTGTTCAATTAGCTGGGTACTCGGATGCTGACTAGGCTAGTAATCTTGATGATAGAAAATCTACCAGTGGTGGTTGCTTTTATATTGGAAACTGTTTAGTTTCTTGGATTGGCAAGAAATAAAGTTCTATATCACTTTCAACTGCTGAAGCTGAATATATCGTAGCTGGTAATGCGTGCACATAGTTTATTTAGATGAATCGTATGCTAAGTGATTATGGAATTAAACAGGATTCTATGTTATTATATTGTGATAATACCAGTGCCATAAATATTTCGAAAAATCCAATTCAGCATTCTCTTACTAAGCACATTGACATCAGATTTTATTATATTCGTGAATTAGTGGAAGAAAAAGTTATATCTTTGGATTATATCCCTACTGAGAATCAACGTGCTAATATTTTCACTAAACCGCTCGACTAAAGCAGGTTTAACAAAATGAAATTAGATCTTAGCATGTGCATTCTTAATTGATTATTTATGCCTATTTGTATCATATTATATATATTTGCTAGTATAAATTTTAATTTTTGGGAAATATGCATAATATCAAATTTTTTGGTCATGTTCAACCAGTCGAGAATTTCCTTAACCTGTCATGGTACGACTAGTCGAAGATAACCCACGACTAGTCGTAGATTGCGGTAATTGGCTTAAATTAAGGAAACTTTTATTTCTTCCTTATTTCAACTTTCCTCTCCGACTAGCCGATGCCCGACCAGTCGAACCCACCTTCTAAATCCTTCAAGGTTAGTGTTCCATTTGCTTATTTCTTGTGGATTTGTGTCAAGTTTGTTTCTATTTTCTTCTTGAAGTTGTCTATTTCAAATTTCATTTAGATTTGGGGTTTTTCTTCTCCAAAATCTGATTTTAGAAAACCCACTTCTTAATCCTTTACAACTATTTGTTTCCTTGAAATCTTTGTTGCAAATGGCTTCTAGAAGTATAAAGACAACATCCCGTGGTCCATCTTCTTCCAAATCTACTCCTCTTACTAAGCGTCATCTTCGAGCCTCCAATGATGATCCGTCTTATGTTCGGGACATCAGATTGCGTAATGTTATTGTGGAACATTGAGTTGATGTTAATCATGTTGCCCCATTTGATATCCTTCCCATTCTTCAAATCGTAGGTTGGGATAACTTATTACATTGGGGTGGAGTAGCATACCGGTCCATTGCACAATCCATGTTTGCATGCATAAGTAATTTTTCATTGGAAAATTTAACTTTTTCAATAGCCACAAGAGAAGGACCATTTGATGTTGATCGTCATTTGATTTCAGCTCTTATGGATATTCCTGTGAATGATGAGGGCATTCCTATCCATAGCTTATCTGATAAAACCTCAGTCACTGAAAAATGCATGCTCACTAGAGATTTATGCAACTTAGATGCTCAATGGACATATAAAGGGAATGCACTCCCTTCAAAGTTTTTATTACCCAAATACAGAATTCTTCACAAAATCTTTGTGTCTAACTTGTATCCTCGATCTGGTAATAAATCCGAATTGACGTCCTTCATGGTTCGTGTTCTTCATGCCGTTGCCAGAGGTGCACATATTTGTTTACCATCCTTGATTTGTCACCACATTATTCAGTTTCGACTCCATCTTAGTCACAGTGACATCCCTTTTGCTTATTTGATGACTGTGCTAGCTTCACATATGTTAGTTGACATGCCGGTTGAAGAAGCACCTATCCATCATCTTATATTTAATAATTCTAACCTTAATAAGTTGAAGCTGGATATGCTTCCTGGTCAAGGGGTTGGTAATGTTGGTGGTGAAGCTAAACATGAGGAAGAAGCTGCTGATCTTCTTTCTGATGATATTAGCATGGATGATATTTTTGAAGAAATTGATTCTGATTCCGCAAATGACCCTGATTATGCACCATCAGACTTTGATGCGCGTTTGCATGATTTGGAGGAGAAGGTTGATAATATGAATGTTAAGATGGAAAACATGTCTGTTGCCCATGATTTACAATTCAAGTATATGCGCAAATATCTTAGGCGCTTAAACAAGGGCATGCATCCACTTGATCCTTCCATTCCTGCTCCTTCATCTAGTTTAGATTAGTTCTTTTATGTTTACCAGTTTGTAATAACTTTATTTCTCTTGCACTAACTTAACTGGTTTTTGAGATTGTAGCTATCTTTGACTTAGTTCAGTTTATGAATTATGTGTGTTGCTTATGCTATTTTCTCATATCTTGTCCTGCTACCTCTCCTATATCTTTTTAATTATTTCTCCTCAGACATCTGTTCTATGCTTCTTTTGTCCTATTGTGCCAAAAAGGGGGAGAATGAATGGATGGTTAATGGTAAATGGATATATGTTATACTCAGGGGGAGTATGTGCAGAGATTGCAAAGAATATATGTTGAATTGATTTCATGCTTATGTATATATGCCGGTTGATATTAACTGGTGCATGATTTGTTATTGACTGGTGCATGATTCAAATATTCTGTTTTATGAAATATATCCTGTAAGTGTGTTTTGTCACTAATTTGACAAAGGGGGAGATTGTAAGTGCTATAGTTGATAGCTTCTCTATATTGTTAAATTTAAGGTGCCAAAAGACACTGTATGTATCTTATTATGAAGCTTGCATATGTGAAGAACAAAGATCTACAAATGGTATGACAAGCTAAGACAAAATGCTCACAAGATCAGCTTCGATAGATAAGCTATGTTTACAAGTCAAGAAGACTCAACAATATGGGAAGACTTAGTTCAAGACTCAAGATTTCTAAATGCTTTCAAGTTCAAACTACATCAAGATCTTAAGCTCAAGCTTCATTATGATCAAGGTCACTCATCTTTAAGTTTCAATGTCCTTACTTCACTATTGAGGTATGACTGACCTTAGGTTGACCTTTAGAGTAGGCCATTTTGGATACATAATCCATATGTTTTATATAAGTGAGTTTGGTCTGTTCTAAGACTAGTCCTAGTATTTGTTCGACTAGTCCTAGCACTGTTTTGACCTGTCTAAGATTTACATGGACCAATTGTAAGTTTGTTGAAAAAATTTAGAATTTTTTGTTAAGCTTCGACCAGTCCTGGAGTCTGTTCGACTAGTCGTATGAACAGTGTCAACTGATTGTTTGACCCGTCGTAGACCTATGACTCAAAGTCCAGCGATGAAATTCAACTTGCTTCAACCAGTCGTGAGAAACCTTCGACCAGTCATAGACTACCTACGACTAGTCGTGAAACTGCCTTATCCTATCGCGCTCGAATTTTCAAATATCAGTTGGTCCTACGACCAGTCGTAGTAACTTAAGACTAGTCGAAGACGTGATTTGATCACCTATAAATTGAGCATGAATATCAGAATAAAATAAGAAAATCAAACTAATTTAATTCAGACTTCTGAGAGATTCGTTTGTGCTCCATTTAAGCTAAGTGTGCATATTTAATATTTTCTTTCTTTAACTTTTTAATTGATTTTGTTTCTTGTATTCCAATCTAATCTGAAAAGAGGAAGTGTTGTTTTCCTTTTTCTGGAATCAAAATCAATTAAAGCTAGCCCATGTGTTTTAATTTAAAATCTATTAGAACGTAGAACCATTTCATAGTGAGTATTGGACATTGAACTTTGACATTCAAATCTCTACTCTAACTTGGTTCTTTTGGGCTGCTTCATCAAAGAAGAAAAACAAGTATTTTACATTTTGTAATTTATTGTATTTTGGTTTTATTTGAGGTTAAGCCAGAAAAATCTCAAAGTTGTTGGTTATCTGAGGAGAGCCAGAAAACTCAGAAGTGAGGGTTTTTGAATTGTGTAAGCCCTTTAAAAAGACATAATTGTGAAGGTTTTGGGTGAACTTGTGAAAACCTATTTGATAGTGAACGCTAATATCCCCTGTGTGAGGATATTAGGAGTGGAGTAGCATTCTGTGTGGCTGTTGCTGAACAGTTGGTGTACACACAGGCGAACCACTATAACTCTTTGTGTTGTGTGGATATGTGCTTCATTTTCCTATCTTTGATTATACATTTGTGGAATGTATGTGGATGTGAATGTTGTAATCATTTTATTTCAAGTTCAGTGAGGAATGTTGTAATAGTTTAGATTTATATTTCCGCAATTTATCTCTAGCTATTCCTTTGTTTATTTGAGCTTCAATTTCTCTTCTTGTTCTAGTAAGGTTGCCCTGCCATTTTTATGGTGCAAGGTTGTCCTTAGAACAATCAATATTTGAGATTGCATTTTATTCCTTAGTATAGTTTAAATATATTTATTGCTCTTTGGTTTGAGTTCTTGATACAAAGACCTTTCTAGAAATAAGGTTGTCCTACCATAAACTTTGGTTTTTGGTGTAAGGTTGTCCTTAGAACAACTTTTGTATCAACCTCTCAATACTTGTTAATTGAGGTTGCTTTTCATTTCAGCATTGTGAATTGATTTACTTTATTTGGCTATCTCTTTATTCAATTCCGTTGTAATTATTTTAAATTTGACGTTGTCCTATTCACCTCTCCTTCCTCTAGGACATATAGCTTGGCCTTTTCACAATCAACAAATTCGATCAGACCAAAAGCATAACCTAGCTTAGATCCATGGTTAGGGAACTTGCTCCATGATGTAGGCGGGTAATGGGCCTTCAGATGAGTCCTGTTTACCCAAAAAAGACACCCTTTAGCTATAACCTAAGTATATCATGGCCATGGGGCCATTTGGACTAGGGCCTATTTAAGGACCTTAAACCACCCCTCTCTCATTCCATATGAATTTCTCTAACCCTATGAGAGAGAAGAGAGAAAGGAGGAGAAAAGAGTGAGGAGAAGAGAGTGAGATCAGTGGATCGTTGTTGAGATTCGCTCCCACTACTCCACATATCGAATCACCACCCCACCATCGTTACACTGTTGATTCGAGTTTCGATTTGGGTAAGAAATCCTAACCCTAATCTTGTTTTAAGAATTTAAATAGAGGAATTGGCGAAATTGCTAACCTATTTTGTGATTCAGGTAACTATTGTTCTGTAGATGGAGACGTAGGATTCGAACCGAGTTCGAAACGAGGAATCCGACAAGTGGTGCGGACTATAAATGTTTAGGTTATGGTTTTCAAGGCTTTCAATGTCAGTAATGATTTATGTCTAACATGATTGCTGACAGATGATCTTATTTATGATGTATTCGATGAATTATACATGTGTATGAACTATGTGAATATATAATGCATTCCATGTGTTTGTTGAAATGTTTGAATGAAATTGAAATTATGATTTATGCCTGCTATGAATATAAAGCTAGAGTATATGTTTGTTGTATGAATGACAACTCCTTTATGAAAGGATTTGCATAATATATACTATAACTAAATTAGTTCATATATGTAGTAATGTGTAACCTAAGTGTTTGATAAAATGTCTGAATGAGAAAGTGTTGTTGGTTCACTTCTAATGAGGGTGTTAAGATATGATTCTCAACTACCTTATCCATATCTAAAATTTCCTTCATGTAATATAAATTGCTACTACGTGATTTATGGGTGAAATGCATATGTATAATAATACGTTCAATGTGTTTAATAAAATGCTCAAATGGGATTTATATTTAAATTGTTTGTTAAATGTTGTTATGAATATGACATGTGACTGCCTATTGCATTTAAGTATGATTGGGACTACTATGTAATATAGGCAATTGGTAATAGTTCCCGATTGAGTGGCAGAACTAGTTTTGCCACATTAGATATGTTTGATGAATTCGAGTCGTACGGTGATTGTCGATAGTGGTTAGGCCACGTGGAGTGCTTATACATTCCATGTCGATCAATTCATCGTGCGCTTGTACCAATTGCACTTGTCAAATAACCTGATTGGCCTATTATGTGTTGACCATGTATGGACACTACTACTTGAATCTAAGGTACCACTTACCAATGTAAAACCCATCTCAACCATGTCACCAAGATCTGCTAAGACTCATGAGCTGGGCATGGTGGTGTATGGGACACCATGGTCGAGTTGTCGGCCTACACTGGGGTGATGAGCCTCTCCGTAATGACCAGTGAACAACCCAAACTCGTTAGCCGAATATGGTGGTGTATGGGACAATGTATTCGAGCTTTCAGCCTATGTTTAGGTGATGAGCCTCCCGTAGTGACCTCGAGTATAAATTAGGCTTGCGCTGAGGTGACGAGCCTCTCCTAGTGACCTCGAGTGTAAACTCGTGAACTTACCTATCCACTGTTGTTCATCAGGGGTGATGCTCTATAACTTGCCTATTGTTTGTGATTAACTAGGATTGACGACCCTAGATAGATCATTGTTTGGGTAAATGATATAAAGGGAGGTACCTTAGCTTCCCGAATCTACTGTTGAAAAGCCTAATAAATTACTTGGCTAACACGACCATGCAGCACATTGCATGTGCTTTAGCGAGGAGCGCACATTTAGGGAGTTTGTCATGCGCGATTGTCAGATGATGTCGCTGAGGGAGTGCAGGCGAGGGCATGCATCATTACAACATACCATTCCTGCATTAACAAGAGTACTTTGGATATGATTGTTATATTGCTTTATCATTACTGCTTGACTGAATTGATAACATGTTAACCTTTGCCTTATAGTACCATTGAGTTGATCACTCACTCCTACTCTGGGACGGTGTTTTAAAACACCAACCAGACTCTGTTTTAGATGCAGATTATGGCGAGGCTTATGCAACGAAGCCAGACTTCTTTAACGAGGAGGAGTTCTCCTACGTTCAGCTCTCAAGCGGGTCTGGGTAGACCTAAAGCTGCGTCGCCATGATTATAGGGATTACATGGATTAGTCGTACATTCATATTATGTCATTTTGTATATTTTGAAACAAATTATGTATACATTTAGCCCAATGGCACGTTTATACTTTGGAGGTTATGAAACACGTATATACTTTATATATTTATCTCAGTCTTCCGCTTGCTTAAGTACATTACTTTGGAGTATGATATGCTGATTTAGTGTAATCCCACTCATGTTCAATGCACTAATATGGACAACATTTAAACATCATTATCTATGTTGCATAAGTGATGCGTTGGAACTCGGGAGTTGAGCTATGCTCGACCCTCGATTTTTGGGGCATTACATATATATATATTATGGTGGGCCCCACGTGGGACCCACCTGATTTGGATACAAATTGGCTGGGGTACCTCACATCACACCAACTACTTGGTTGATGGACCGACGTCACCAAGCCTTGTAGACCCCACATGATGTATGTGCTATTTTAACCATCCATGTCACGGACGTCCGCATGTGGCTCTCACCACGAGGTATTTGTTATATCCTAATCGTCCATTCACTGGACGTGGCCCCACCATGGCAACATGAGGGGCCCACCTTGATTCAATGTAATGCATCCACAACGTCCAGATCTTGGATGATGGGAGTGGATTAGCCAATTTACCTCACACCTGCTGTATTGCTGTTGTACTTGCAGCAGCAGCAAATCCCGTGGGACCCAAGCCTTGATGTATATGTTCTATCCACAACGTTCATGTTGGGATGGTGGGACCCATTGATACACGTGCCTTATATCCACTATGTTCATTTACGTGGGACGGTGGTATATCTCACCTGCTGTATATATAATAATATTATATTATATATATAGTGGTATATCTCACCTACGTATATATGATAATATTATATTATATATATAATGGTATATCTTACCTACTATATATATAATAATATTATGTATATGTATGTATGTATGTATGTAGTGGGCCCCATGTGGGACCCACCTGCTGGATGGACTGGTGGGGATCCCCACACCAACTATATAGGTGTGCATTGATGTCACCAAATTCCGTGGGACCCACCTTGATTTATTTATTATAATTCACACCGTCCAGATTATGTTGGATGGTGCTGCCCAATGTCTGGATGGTGCTGCATGGACTGACCATGATGTATGTATTTTATGTCTACCCTATTCATTTGGTGGGCCCATTTGGAGGTGTTAGCCCACCTTGGTGTACTTGTGGCCCATCCATTAAGGCCCATTGATGCGGCCCACTTAATGTATATGAGGCCCAATGAGATGTATTTTTGGCCCATATGTCATGGCCCAAATGGAATGTATATATGGCAAATGTGCTGAGGCCCATTGTGATGTATATGTGGCCCATGAGTGAGGCCCATAGTGATGTGTATTAGGTCCTTGTGTGAGGCCATGGGCCCACGTACATTTGGCTCTATGTGGGCCACCCCTTGGGAGCAATGTTGGTTAAATGGCCACATTGATGGGCGATGATCGTTAAATGTCCACATTGTGATCTTCCCTTAAGCTGATTCCATTTGTTGAGGCCGATTCCGATTGTCGAGGCCGATTGGATTTTCGAGGCCGATTGGGATTGTCGAGGCCGATTCTGATTGTTGTGGCCGATTCTGATTGTCGATACTGATTCTGATTGTTGAGGCAGATTCTGATTGTCAAGGCCAATTGTTGAGGCTGATTCCGATTCCGATTGTTGAGGCCGATTATCGATTGTAGATACCGATTCCGATTGTCAAGGCCGATTCCAATTATCTATACCGATTTTGATTGTCGAGGCCGATTATCGAGGTAGATTTCGATTGTTAATACCGATTGTTAAGGCTGATTCTGATTTCAATTATCAAGGTTAATTTTGATTGAAGATACCGATTCCGATTGTCGAGGCCGATTCTGATTATCGAGGCCGATTGTTGAGGCCGATTCCGATTTTGATTATTGAGGCCGATTATTGAGGATGATTCTGATTCCGATTATCGATTCTGATTTCGATTGTCGAAGTCGATTGTTGAGGCCGATTTTGATTCCGATTGTCGAGGCTAATTTCAATTGTCGATTCTGACTCTGATTGCCGAGGCCAATTGTTGAGGCCGATTCTAATTGTCGAGGCCGATTCCGATTCTGATTATCGAAGCTGATTATCGAGGCTGATTTCGATTGTCGAGGCCGATTGTTGAGGCCGATTTTGATTCCGATTGTCGAGGCTGATTTCGATTGTTGAGGCCGATTTCGACTCCAATTGTCGAGGCCAATTTTGATTGTCTAGGCCAATTATCGAGGCTGATTTCGATTGTCGATACCGATTTCGATTATCGATTCCGATTCCGATTGTAAAGGCCCTATGAGATACATATGCGGCCCGTATTTGAGGCCCATTGTGATGTGCATTATGCCTGTGTTTGAAGCCTAATGTGATGTATATGCGGCCCGTATTTGAGGCCCATTGTGATGTGTATTCAGCCCATGTTTAAGGCCCAATGTGATGTATATGAGGCCTTTGTGATTAGGCCCATTGTGATGCATTTTAGGGCCAGGCGATGGAGCCCATTGTGATGTATGTTAGGCTCATGTGAAAGGCCCATCATGATGTTTATTAAGCTCTTTGGTGAGGCCCATGGTGTTGTATATTTGGCCTTTGTGTGAGGCCATGGGTCCATTATATGTTAGGCTCTATTTGGGTCATTCCTTGGGGGTAATGTTGGTTAAATGTCCACATTGTCGATGTCGGTTACGGATACCGATTATGAATTGTGACAGCATAGCATCATGATATATGCCCAAACACATCATCTGTATGTTTGTTATGAGATATGATTAACCATTGTATATGCCATAGTGCCGGTTGTTATGAGACTCCCTGATAGGTGGAGATTGTCTCACATGAGCACATGGTATACACAGGATTGATGCATCTTGCATTGTGTACTATGATTACTGTACGCCCTAGCGACATCGGGGCCATAGCCTCCACAGGCATATCATGGATGGCCAGATGGAACACTAGAAATCTATTTTACATGGGGTGCTATAGATATCTCTGGGTGAAAGTCCCTAAACCAACGTCTAAACCAAGTGGATGTATGAGCGCATGACGGTCGCATTCCGTTAGGCCACATCTCCCACTATGTCGTGGTCCGTTGGAAGGGGGTACGGCCTTACCTGCCCAAGAGGAGGGGCAATGCTAGGCTAAGTCTGACTAGCTCGAGGAATGGGTCCTCTATCGATTAGTCAGGCCTGATATTAGCAGGCTAATAGTGAGGTCTCTTCCACTCACCTTGTTGTGCGCGATGGGGTGACAATCTGGTTTGGAGTGTAATAGACCCCGATGATTTCCCAGAGAGGAACTATACTAATATGTGGACTTATTGAGTAGGAGTTGTATACTCATGCATTCATTTTATTCACTATCCACTTGGGCTAGTGGTGCACAACTAATTGTTGTGTACCTTCGCGTGGCCAGGATTTTGGTTGGGCGCGCGACTAACCTAAGATCAGGAGTTTACCACATTGAGTCTGACTATCCAAATTTAGGTATGAGACTGGTTTGGATAGAAGTTCCTTATGATGGACCCCGTAGCTTGCGATACTACGTACTATCATCCTGACTTCATACTCCAGCTTGGTCATTTTATTCGCATCTTATATTGCATTGCATCCTCGGCACATAATATTTGGCTTACTGTCTTCGCATTGCATAACTGATCTACATTGCTTCCTCAGTATATGATATTTGTTATTATATTTTTGCATCGTATAGCCTGGATAAGGGTGATGGTATTTATGGGCCTATCAACATGTTTTCACATTCTTCTGATATTGTATGATTTATGGGCCTGTCAGTATTTTCGCTTACTCTGATTACTCTAATATTGCTTACTTGGAACTTACCTTGTGCACACACTTTCACCACCCACTAAGCTTTCTATAAGCTTATGCATGATAGATGCGTGCTGGTGATGTTAGGTTGTAGTAGCATTGAGCTTGGAGAGTGCAGCGAACTTATGGAGCTTTGATTTTTAACATTTGTATTTCCCTTTTAGCACTGTATTCAACTGTTTATATTAGTGGATATGTGATGATGATGTTGCCTTTATGATTTGGGTATACTTGTGGTTATGCTTATTATGAGATAAATGTACACTGAAAAAAATCCACCTTGTAGGATCCTAGGATCGGAATCTAGCATATAGGCACTGAGAGCCGAGAATGGGGTACTATGGAGGCTGTCGGCACCGAATTCAGCGATCGGGGTTCTTGTGAGTCCGATCTCTGGGTTTGGGGTGTGACAGAAGTTGATATCAGAGCATAACTTGGGAATACTTGAAGATAATATCACATATCTGCCGATAGCTACCCTGCACTCTTTGATTGTTGAGAACTTAGAATGATTAGATCCCTGAGTTCGAATAACTTAGAGACCTTTTAATATGGTTCCCTACCATTGAGATTATGAGGCTGTATAGTATCCCAGTTTTGATCGTTTCTGATCCGAGGTTCAGTAGGGGTCACCATAGTGTTGATGATGTGTCTTGGGAGCGTGAGGTTGAGTATAGAGAGCGCTATCTTTTATAGATTGATTGTCCCTTGACATACGTATATGACGATGCTCCTCTTCCCTTGCCTTGTCCTGCATTATAGTAAATTTCGAGGACGAAATTTTTATTAGGAGAGGAGAGCTGTGGACCCATATCTTAGCCCGTACCATTCCGTAGGCTTCCGCGGTCCTCCGGGTCGAATTCCGGTAACTCGTGACCTTTAATTGGCAATTACGCATGACCCTGAGTTGTATCCCATATTCCAGAGTTGGCTTGACCCAAGACTTGACCAATGCGACCGTGTCGTCACCGCGGTTTCAACACCCCGTCTCACGCACCGAGGCGATACCCGGGCCAGGAGATGTAAGCCTACATTCAGTTAAAGAAAATGCAGCGCATTTGCAATCCCTAGAGAATCTCTACAACATGTCCATCATTCAAGTGCACATCAATCACCTCATGTCAAGTATAAGAGCAACCCCAAAGTCAATTCTCTCTCTTACGCATCCTTACATGTCAAGTACACCCATCACCTATCACTCACTCACCCATCACTCTCTCTCTTTACATCCCATCCTCTCTCTCTCTCTCTCATTTCTTCATTTTCAACAAACCCCATGAAAATCCAATGTCCAAAGGAGAGGAGAAAGCTAGGTGTGGCCCACCTCCCTAGCACACAATCCCACCACCCAAAGATCATCTCCACTGTTGAAATGCATCCCCTAGAGCTCTAGGATGCGTTGATGGAAGAAGAAGTCCAAGAAGATCCAAGGTGAGTGATTTTTGAATGATTTTTGATGATTTGATGGCCCACTTATGGTGGGACCCATCTTGATGTATGCATTGTATAGGGCGGGCCATAGTGGCAGGGTCCCTCCCCTTCTCACGTTTCTCTCTCTCTCTCTCTCTCTCTCTCTCTCTCTCTCTCTCTCTTTTTCCCATTTTGTGGCCCACCTTGATGTCGATCCTCATCGTCCACAGTGTGGGATGGTGGGACCCATGCAGCTATGTAGCTGTTGTATTGCATCAATAACTGTGGGCCCCACTGATGCTTGTGTTCCACCCATATCGTCTATCATGTGGACCCATTACATGTGTGGCATCCACACCGTCCATTGCTTGGATGATGGGCCACTCGATGTATGTACTTTATCTAGCCGTCCATCGCTGGACACTGGACCCCCCCTCTTGTTATATATATATATATATATATATATGTATATATATATATTAAAATATAATATTATATTATGGTGGGCCCCACGTGGGACCCACCTGATTTGGATGCAAATTGGCTAGGGTACCTCACATCACACCAACTACTTGGCTAATGGACTGACGTCACCAAGCCTTATAAACCCCACATGATGTATGTGTTATTTCAACCGTCCATGTCACGGACGTCCGCACGTGGCTCTCACCACGAGGTATTTGTTATATCCTAATCGTCCATTCACTGGACGTGGCCCCACCATGGCGGCGTGAGGGGCCCACCTTGATTCAATGTAATGCATCCACACCATCCAGATCTTGGATGGCAGGAGTGGATTAGCCGATTTACCTTACACCTGTTGTATTGCAGCTGTACTTGCAGCAACAGTAAGTCCCGCGGGACCCAAGCCTTAATGTATATGTTCTATCCACACCATCATGTTGGGACGATGGGACCCACTTGATACATGTGCCTTATATCCACTATGTCCATTTGTGTGGGATGGTAGTATATCTTACCTGTTGTATATATAATAATATTATATATATATGTGTGTGTGTATATGTGTAAGTGGGGGGCCCCATGTGGGACCCACCTACTAGATGGACTGGTTGGGATCCCCACACCAGCTATATAGTTGTGCATTGACGTCACCAAATTTCATGGGACCCACCTTAATTTATTTATTATAATCCACACCATCCAGATTTTGCTGGACGGTGTTGTCCAATGTCTGGACGGTGCTGCGTGGATTGACCATGATGTATGTATTTTATGTCCACCCTGTTCATCTGGTGGGCCCATTTGGAGGTGCAGGCCCACCTCGATGTATTAATGGCCCATTTGTGAGGCCCACCATAATGTATTTATGGCCTATCCATTAACGCCCATTGGTGCGGCCCATTGATGCGGCCCACTTGATATATATGAGGCCCAATGGGATGTATTTTCGACCCATATGTTGTGGCCCAAATGTGATGTATATATGGCCCATGTGTCGAGGCCCATTGTGATGTATATACGACCTATGAGTGAGGCCCATAGTGATGTGTATTAGGTCCTTGTGTGAGGCCATGGGCCCATGATACGTTTGGCTCTATATGGGCCACTCCTTAGGAGCAATGTTAGTTAAATGGCCACATTGATGGGCGATGATGGTTAAATGTCCACATTATGATCTTCACTTAGGCCGATTTCGTTTGTTGAGGCCAATTCTCATTGTCGAGGCCGATTGCGATTGTCAAGGCCAATTGCGATTATCGAGGCCAATTTCGATTGTCGATACGATTCCGAATGTTGACGCAAGGCTGATTTTGATTCCGATTGTCGAGGCCGATTATTGAGGCCAATTATTGAGGCCAATTTTGATTCTGATTATTGAGGCCGATTCTGATTCCGATTATTGAGGCTGATTCTGATTGTCGATTCTGTTTCCGATTGTCGAGGCCAATTGTTAAGGTTGATTCCAATTCCGATTGTTGAGGCCGATTATTGAGGCCAATTTCGATTGTCGATTCTGACTCCAATTATCGAGGCTGATTCCTATTCCGATTGTCGAGGCCGATTATTGAGGCCGATTCCGATTGTTGATACCGATTCCGATTGTTGAGGCCGATTCCGATTGTCGAGGCCGATCATCGAGGCCAATTCCGATTGTCGAGGCCGATTGTTAAGGCTAATTTCGATTCTGATTGTCGAGGCCGATTCCGAATCCGATTGTCAAGGCCTATTATCAAGACCAATTCCGATTGTCGATTCTAACTTTAATTGTCGAGGCCGATTGTTGAGGCCGATTCTGATTCCGATTGTTGAGGCTGATTATCGAGGCCGATTCTGATTGTTGAGGCCGATTATTAAGGCTAATTTCGATTGTCCAGGCTGATTGTTGAGGCCGATTTCGATTCCGATTGTCGTGGCCGATTATTGAGGCCGATTCCGATTGTCGAGGCCGATTCCGATTGTCGATACTGATTTTGATTGTCGATTACGATTTCGATTGTCGAGGCCCAATGAGATGCATATGCAACCTATATTTGAGGCCCATTGTGATGTGCATTCGGCCCGTGTTTGAGGCCCAATGTGATGTATATGCAGCCCATATTTGAGGCCCGTTATGAT
Source organism: Magnolia changhungtana (assembly GCA_030180095.1). Lineage (NCBI taxonomy): Eukaryota > Viridiplantae > Streptophyta > Magnoliopsida > Magnoliales > Magnoliaceae > Magnolia > Magnolia changhungtana. The sequence continues at coordinate 1,322,560 of JASAUF010000160.1, forward strand.
GTGTATTCAGCCCGTGTTTAAGGCCCAATGTGATGTATATGAGGCCTATGTGATGAGGCCCATTATGATGCATTTGAGGGCCAGGCGATGGAGCCCATTATAATGTATGTTAGGCCCATGTGAAAGGCCCATCGTGATGTGTATTAAGCTTTGGGTGAGGCCCATGTTGTTGTATATTTAGCCCTTATGTGAGGCCATGGATCCACTGTATGTTAGGCTCTATATGGGTCATTCGTTGGGGGTAATGTTGGTTAAATGTCCACATTGTGGAGGTCGATTGTTGATGCCGGTTATGGATACCGATTATGAATATGTGACAACATAACATCATGATATATGCCTATACGCATCATCTGCTTGTTTGTTATGAGATATGATTGACCATTGCATATGCCATAGTACCGGTTGTTATGAGACTCCCTGATAGGCAGAGATTGTCTCACATGAGCGCACGATATGCGTAGAATTGATGCATGACTGGATTGTATGACTCATGCATATTTCATTGTGTATTGTGATTACTGTATGCCCTAGCGACATCGGAGCCGTAACCTCCACAGGCATATCATGGATGGCCAGATGGAACACCGAAAATCTGTTCTACATGGGGTGCTATAGATATCCCTAGGTGAAAGTCTCTAAACCCTCTTAGTTCTAGAGGTTGCTCCAACATCTAGACCGAGTAGATGCATGAGTGCATGAGGGCTGCATACCATTAGGCCGCGTCTCCCACTGTGTCGTAGTCAGTTGGAAGGGGGTACGACCTTACCTACCAGAGAGGAGGGGGCAATGCTAGGCTAAGTCTAACCAGCTCAAGAAATGGGTCCTCTATTGACGAGCCAGGCCCGATATCGACTGGCGGATAGTGAGGTCTCTTTCACTCACCTTGTTGCGCGCGATGGGGTAGCAATCTGGTATGGAGTGTAATACACCCCAGTGATTTTTCAGAGGAACCGTACTGATATGTGGACTTATTGAGTAGGAGTTGCATACTGATGCATTCATTTCATTCACTATCCATTAGGGCTGGTGGTGCGTAACTAATTATTCTGTACTTTCGCATGGTCAGGATTTCAGTTGGGCGCGCGACTAACCTGAGATTAGGAGTTTACCACATTGAGTCTAACTATCCAAATTTAGGTATGGGACTGGTTTGGATAGAAGTCCCTTGTGATAGACCCTGTAGCCTACGATACTGCATTCTATCATCCCGACTTCAAACTCCAACTTGGTCATTTCATTCGCATCGTATATTGCATTGCATCCTTGGCACATAGTATTTGGCTTACTATCTTTGCATTGCATAACTAATCTACATTGCTTCCTCACTATATGATATTGGTTATTATATTTTTATATCGCATGGCTTGGATACAGCTGATGGTATTTGTAGGCCTATCAGCATGTTTTCGCATTATTCTGATATTGTATGATTTATGGGCCTGTCAGTATTTTCGCTTACTCTGATTACTTTGACATTGCTTACTTGGCACTTACCTTGTGCACACACTTTCACCACCCACTAAGATTTCTATAAGCTTATGCACCATAGATGTGTGTAGGTGGCATTAAGTTGCAGTAGCATTGAGCTTGGAGCGTGCAGCGGACTTATGGAGCTTTGATTTTTGACATATGTATTTCCCTTTCGGCACTATATTCAGCTGTTTATATTAGTGGATATGTGATGATTATGTTGCCTTTATGATTTGGCTATACTTGTGGTTATGCTTATTATAAGATAAATGTACACTGAAAAAATCCTCTTTGTAGGATCCCCGGATAAGAATCTGGCATATAGGCATTGGGAGTCGAGAATGGGGTACTATGGAGGCTGTTGGCACCGGATTCGGTGAGTCCGATCCGGGTTTGGGGCATGACATTCCCCCTCTCTATGCTGTACAGAAGCCAATTCCATAATACTGACATCACGTTCCAAAGAGAAGAAGTTTGACATGAAGGCATCCTGCATTTGCTCCCAAGTATGTATTGATCCCGAAGCCAGGTTAGAATACCATCTGAACGTTTTACTCGTCAGGGATGATCCAAACAATCGTAAGAAATACTGCGGTACTGTAGAGAAATTCCCCATGCTGGTGATAAAATGCATCAAATGTTCCTCCGACAATCCTTCTCCATTAAACTTTTGGAAATCTGGGTGCTTGAAGTTAATTGGGAACGGAATGTCCTCTACTTCCCCTAGATATGGCGTACGATATCTGAACCGGCCTACATTTTCGCACACCCTTTCTATTCTGACGACTTCCTACACGACTTACGTCACTTCTTCTTGTGTTACTGTTCTTACTACAGGGACAAATCCGAGTGATCCTGCCCCCTGTGGTTGAAAGCCATTGGGTTGATTTTCTTGCCCAATAATCGTGCCCATCATTGGAGGAGCCACTATCTGGGTTACAGTGTGCGCGAGGGTAGCTAGGGTTTCTTTGAGATTTCTACACTCTTCCATTAGTGCTCTTTATGCTTCCACCATTTCATTCATACGATCCTCTGTGGTCGGCCTGTTCTCCTGATTTGTTCCTGCCATATGTACTGCAGCTTCTTCGCTTCCTGATGAAGCCGTAGTTGGAGTGGGGCGAGATGCACTAATGTGATAGGACTTACGAAGAGAGGGGAAGATAGAGTATTATTCATCTCTCTGTGCTTCCATTGCACTGATTGATTGGGGCGAGACAGACCTTAGTGAGCTTACTAATAATGCTTTACCCTTTTGTTCTTTTGTCCATCTGACTCTCGGGGCTACCAAAGCTGGGAAGTCGCGCGATGTTAACTGCGGAATTGTTCGTCCATGATATATCGCAGGGGGGGCGAGTTCAGGGTTCTTCTTAGTAGCATTACGTGTTATTGGTCCTCTCACTCTTAGCGAAGGCGGATTCATTCTAGGGCTCCTCGTATTCCATGCTCTCATCCTACGAGACATTACAACAGTCCAACCTTTGTCGCCTTCCGATCCTCGAGGCAAAGCAGACGAAACTCCTATCGTTGCTCGGGCTAAGTCATTTTTGCTTGTAGGAGGCTGAACCCTACGTTTTAGAGGCTCATTCGGCACATATTCCACTACGAATCCAGTCACGATGAAATAAAAGTTTACTTTCTTCACATAAATTGCCATTGGTCGTAATTTGCAGTTTGATTCCTTCAGTCATAAAATATAGAATTAAGTTGCAATTAGTATTTGAAGAATTAAATAATCCATCTTAAAAATGAAGGGGAGGACGTTCCCACTGAGAGTCGTCATTTTGGCATTGAAAGACGCCAAACTACAACGAAAGTTCTATAATACTCTCAATGTTAATATCAAATAAGATAAATAGTCCCCAGCAGAGTCGCCATTTGTTTCGAACAAAAAACAAATGCATTTGATTTAGGGAATTATCTTATTAGAGCATAACAAAGAAAAAAATATACAAAACAATCATTATATTAATAATACTGAGTTCATCACATCCTCTAATATCCCTTGATTCTAAGATAAATTATTTGAAATACATAAATTGACAAAGTTCGAATGTTGAATCTCAGATTCAGCAGCATTTTGACATCTTCTTTGATCATCTCTCTAGGAGGAATGGTTGTTCGGGTTTGATCATCTGATTTGAGCTTGTCCCTTATGTAAAAGGAGAACTTAGAGCAACGAGGATTGTAACGCCCTAAAATTCGGGGGTCGAGTATGAACTCAACTCCCGAGTTCCAACGCATCACTTATGCAACATACACAATGATGGTTAAATGTTGTCTGAGTTAGAGCAATAAACATGAATGAGATTATACCAAAATAGTAAATCATACTCCAGTTCAATTGTATAAAGGCAAGCGGAAGACTGAAATTGTATATTTAAAGTATGTAAGGAAACAAAATTTTTATGAAACATCAGAGTATGATCGCTAACTGAGTACCCATATACATGTACTAGTTTTAGAGTCAAAAATCAAAATACAATCTAAAGATGTGTCCTGTAATCCCCGCGGTGCAATCGGCCTAAGCAAAGCCGTCCGAATACTGCATAAACGAGAACTCGTCCTGGTCCTTGTCGAAATCAGGCTCCGGCTCCTGAACCGTCGAGCCGTCTATACCTGCGACAGAGTCTGGTTGGTGTTGTAAACACTGTCCCGTAACGTGGGGGTGAGTAGCTAACTCAGTGGAACAATAAAGCATAGGTTAACATGTTATCAATTTAATCAAGCAGTAATGATAAAGCAGTACAAATCAAACAATTCTAACTACTCTTATTAAGTGCGAGAATGAAATGACATGATGATGTATGCCCTTGCCAAACCACCCTCATGCGACATCATCTTATGTTCGCGAATGCTTAACTCCCTCAGTGCTCCACATCTACAAGGCACATGCGGTGCTATGATGAACATGATTACCGAGTTATTATTATTCCATTTCAAACAGCAGTATTGGAAAACTAAGGTACCTCCCTTGGTATCATTCCCAAACATGATCCATTTTAGGGTCGTCAATCCTAGTTAATCTCATACGATATTATGGTTTGAGAGGCATAGCGAAGGCATCGCAAAGGGCTCGTCACCCGTCAGCACGGATACAGATCTCACCGTATGCGGCTCAATTGCTGACCGTCAGCTCAAGTACAGGTCTCACCGTACTCGGCTCAATCACTAGCCGTCAGCTCGAGTACAGGTCTCACCGTACTCGGCTCAGCTCATACTCTAGTTGTTGTGAAAGACTCGTCGCCAATCACAGACCCTTGGAGTATACTCGAAGATACTACAGAGGACTCATCGCCCGTCAGCACGAGCACAAGTCTCACCATACTCGGCTCTCACCGTAAGTATCGACAGCTTGAATACAGTGTCCCATACCACCGTATTCGGCTCACGAGTTCGGGTTGCTCAATGGTCACTATGGGGAGGCACTTGGCCCCAGCATAGGCCGACAGCTCGGCCACGGTGTCCCATACCACTATGTCCGGCTCATGAGTCTTAGCGGATCAAGGTACCTTGGTTAACGGGATCGCCACTGGTAAGTTTGGTACCCTAGGTTCAAACAGTAATGACCAAACATGGTGAACACACATTCGACAATCGGGTTACTTGACGAGCCTGACTAGCTCGAGCGCACAACAAGTTGGGCGATATGAAGTGCAAAAGCACTCCGTGTGGCCAACCACTATCGCCAACCGAAGTACAACTCGGGTTTGCCAGACACATTCCTTGTGGCGACATGAATCTCAGCCACAATTTTCAGTCTGGTACCGAATGCCTGGACTATAAACATAGTCCCAAACTCATACAGTTCTCATCAATAGCATGTGGAGTTAAGCATGATAAACAAAGTAATACAACACGTTAGGAGGCATATCATAAAGCATGTTATGAAGCATGATATAAAGCATGTTGTAAAGCATGTTGTAGAGTACTATACAAATAGGGGCACAATTACGTATACATCACAAGTGAGTGGCTAAAGTAAACCACCACATGGAGGGTATCCTACATGTCTCTAAGGTAGTTGGGAATTCCATATCAGCACCTATCTAAGGCACTAACACTTAAACATTTACACTCACAAGCGTTTACACAAACACTTAGAGTACACCATTCCAACATACATGACGTATGTTAGCAAAATACGTATTAGGGTTATCCTTTCACCAAGCGATTGTTTTATCCATGTATACCATAATCATACAGCAAATAATCATGACAAATGCATTTCCAAAATTTACACATATACGGTATTTCTAGAATACACAATTTCTACATACGTAGTATTTACAAGCGAGCATGTATTACGGCGATTCCTTTCGCTAAACTAGTATTTTATCCATATGTTGTATAATCATACATTAAATAAACATGTCAAACATTTTTCTAAAAAAAATACGTATACGGTATTTCTACGTATACCTAGAGTATGTGACATTCCATATTCTACAACGTTAATCGAAACAAAAAACGGAAAGCACTTTGTACATGTGCATTTGCATGCAGATCATGAATCTATCATTATCTGACATTGAAAGCGTTGAAAACCGTAACCTATACACCTAAAGTCCTCACCTTAGCCCTTGGAATCACAACGGATCAGTAAGGTTGGATGAGCTTTCGTATTCGGGAGTTTTCTAGCCTAAAGAGCGGAATCGGTTAGCCTTTTCACAACCTATCGTCTATGCACTTCAAATCAGACCTAGGGTTAGGGTTTCTCACCTTAAAACAGAGTGGATACCACCAGGAAAGCGCCTGAAAAGAGGCGGTGTAGGCCGTGCGGTGATCAAAAGCAGCAGGAGGAAGTTCTCCCACAAATCCCAAGTTTTTCACTCCCTTTTCTCTCTCTCTTTAGGATTTTATCCCAAATTCGTATGGCTGTGAGAGGGGCTGTTCTAAGCTCCTTTTATAGCCTAAAACCTCTCCAAAATAGACTCAGGTTCAAGGGTTACTGCTAATATAGGTATTTTGTCACTTTTCCAGCTCAAAAGAGGGGTTCTGGTGGCCCTCCTTGAGCCAAACGTCAGACTTAAGCTCTCCACATATGGATCTACGTGGGATTACGTTTTTGACTTGATCGGATTCCCAGATCGCACGTAGAGGATCACTTTCAGTTCAACGGTCAGTGGGCCACGATCCGAAATTCCAAGTACATGTAAATATTCCTGAAATTTTTCCTGATCCGAGGGTGTAATTTGGTCTGATTCTGACGGTCTGGTTGCTTAATACTGATGCCCAAGCGAATGGTGCCAGATCACTATTCCAGATATTTATTTTGTAAAGGGAATAGTGTTTTTTCACACTCCCTCGCTCCGGATCCAAACGAATGGCTGTGGGACATTGACTGGACCTGATTTCTGAGGTGGTTGTCAAGCCCAGTAAGGCGGTCCTAGTTCCTTAATTTCATGTTAATTGGACTTCCGATGTGCGGTCTAGACCTAAAACGAAGTTTCATTTCATTCCCGAGAGCACCCGGGTAATGAGTTTGATCCTAATCTTTAGGGTAACCTAGCATCAATGATTCTACAAGTTTTGGGTCTTGCATATGGTATTTAAAGCGATCCCAACGGATTTCATGGCTAATCGAGTTTAGCACTTAGTTAACTTTGTTAAATTTCTAAAGGATTTAATCCTAATTGATTTCTGGTCGAGGTGGTACTCGAGCCAAAGTACGGAGATTTACGAGTCGTTACAATCTACCCCCCTTAAACAAAAAATTTTATCCTCAAAATTTATACCTTTTCGTACTCCTCGAGAATCTGAGGGTAGTTTTTCCTGACCTCTGCCTCAGTCTCCCAAGTAGTTCCTCCTCAGAATGATGTGTCCATAGTACCTTCATAAGTGGAATGACCTTGCTACGCAGTACCTGCTCCTTCCTGTCAAGGATACGTGTCGGGCGCAACTCATACATAGCATCCTCGCTCAGCTGTACCTGCTCCCATCTGATGATATGCGAAGGATCAGGAACGTACTTCTTCAGCATAGATACATGAAATACGTTGTGTACAGATGCTAGTGGCATGGGCAAAGCGAGATGATACGCCAAATCACTCACTCGATCCAGTATCTGAAATGGACTGATAAATCTCGGTGTGAGCTTCCCCTTCTTCCCAAACCGAAGGACTCCCTTCATAGGAAAAACTCGAAGGAACACATGATCCCCAACCTCAAACTCATAGTCGCCGTCTCGTATCGGCGTAACTCTTCTGCCTGCTCTGCACTGTAAGTAATCGACGCCTGATAATGTCGACCTTCTCTGTAGTCGCATGTACCAACTCCGGGCCAATCAGACTACGCTCGCCAACCTCGGCCCAACAATGCGGTGCTCTACAAGGACGACCATATAGAGCCTCATATGGTGCCATGCTAATAGTCGCCTGGAAGCTGTTGTTGTAGGCGAACTCTGTGTACGGAAGACAGTCATCCCAGCTGTCCTTGAAGTCCAACACACATGCTCGCAACATATCCTCCAGAATCTGATTCACCCGCTCTGTCTGCCCATCAGTCTGAGGATGAAACGTCGTACTAAACTTCAACTTCACACCCATCGCCTCCTGGATACGAGTCCAGAAGATAGAGGTGAACCGAGTGTCTCTGTCCGACACGATCTCTAATGGAACTCCATGCAGACGGACAATCTCTCTGATGTACAATCTAGCCAGCTTGTCTGCAGAGTTCGTAACTCTGATAGGGAGGAAATGGGCCGATTTGGTCAACCGGTCCACAATCACCCAAATGGAATCGTGTCCCTTCCTCGTCTTTAGCAGCCCGGATATGAAATCCATGGAGATGAAATCCCACTTCCACTCTGCTATGGGCATGGGCTGAAGCAGTCCAGGAGGTCGGTGATGTTCTGCCTTGACCTGCTGGCATGTCAAACATCGCGACATATACTCAGCGATGTGGGCCTTCATGTTATCCCACCAATACGTCCGTCTCATATCCTGGTACATCTTCTTGCTACCAGGATGCATCGCAAGCTTCGAGTTATGGGCAGACTTGAGAAGCTCGCGTCTCAAGTCAGGCACATCAGGAACACATAGGCGGCCACGGAATCGTAGACCCCCATCAGAACATTCCAAATTAAAGGGTAAACAATCAATCCAGGTAGAGAGGAAGAGTTTTGGTGCAGTTCATTACCTGTTTCATTTCATCACGCCGCTTGCATAGTTTATCTTCTTGCTTCTTCTTATTGGAATCTTGACCATGTATTTTCCTGATTGCCTCAGCCTGTAAAAGATTTAGAACATAAGTCCCGCTTCACCCTTTAACAAGGAAAATGAAAAGAAGGAACAATTCAAAATAGAGAATAATAGTCAAACCTCAGATTCCCTAACTGCCTTTTCAACTTGCATTCTCTGTCTTTGAGTAGCTTTAGCTGTAAGACCCGTAACCTCACGAGACCTTGTGCACACTTCTACTTAAACAACAACGTCTTTCTGGTGGACCAGATCGACGAGTTTTGATCGTTACCATATTTTTGTACCACGATACCCTGAGACTTGTACCCTAACGACCGCGTGGGTGTTACGATTCTAAAGCCGCGTAGCACACCCCATTTCGACCCTTGGATTAGAAGTTACAATTTTGACACAATCCGATATAAGCCGCACAATACACGCGGGCCCCACTTGCACAAATCCTCATGTTGTCTAATCAATCAATCTATCAATCAATAAATCCATCAATCCATCAACACATTCATCAATCAGGTCATCCATCACTCGTGTCACTCTCTCCCCACTAGTCAAACAAACCCATGCCATTCTCGTACAACCCATACCCCTACCTATGCTAGCCATCATTCTCTTATTATTTTTCTCCCCATTTTACCCCTCCATCTTCCCTTTATTTCCTCTCTATCCTAAAATCTCTACCACAATAACTCCCTAACTCCCTCTTATTTTTACCATTTCCTAACAAGAGTATAGAGGGATTAAGAGAGAGCGAGAAATATTAGAAAGATTAGGGAGAAATTAAGAGAGAAAGAGAGAAAAGAAATAAAGATTAAGAAGAGATTAAGAGAAAAGAAAGAGAGCTTATGAGAGTATTAGGAAAAATCAAGAGAGAAAGAGTAAGAGAATAGCGAAAAGTGAGATTTAAGAAGATTAGGGGTGAACAGGAGCTTGGTGGGCCATCCGATAGCCGATCAGAGATGATCCAACCGTCCATCCTTCTAAGTGAGTGCGTGGGAGGGTCAAAACTCTCTCATTCTTTGTAATTTCTCTATTTTGGTGGGCCTATAAGGGTGGGACCCACCTTGATCATGTATTGAGTATGTGGTGGACCCCATAGTGGCGGGGGTCCACCCCAATGGCCGGATCTATTTTCCTTCCTTTCCCTTTCTTTTCTAATTCTCATGGTGTTATGGGACCCACAAGTGGGCCACGTTATTGGAAAGCGTGTCCCACAACAATTATAGCGTGGACCACCTTGTGTGGCCCACCGTGATGTTTGATTTCTATTTAAATCACTTGATTGTGTAAGCACACTTGGATGGTGGAAATACACCAAAAATAGATGTCATCCAAAACTTCTTGGCCCCACCATGAGTTGGATATTCAAATGGATAGAGTGGATTTCCTAGGTGGGCCCCACCTCACCCTTAAAACATAAGAGAGTGAGAGGGGTAGTGGCACCATAGTGGCTGGACACAAAATGTCCAGATACATGTCTCTGTCACAATTACCTTCCAAAGCCACCATGTGGACTTCACTCGTGAGCCCCATCATGATGTGTGTGTGTGCGCGTGTGTGTATATATATCATCCACATCGTCCATCCAATGTCCCTTCTCATTTTAGGCGTTGAGCTCAAAAATAAAGCTAATCCAAATCCCAGGTGGGCCATACGACAAATGCTAAGGGGTTGGGTTACCCACGTCATTTCTTACTTTTTACATAGGAGGTTTGGAGTGAGTTTTCACTCGTGGGACCCATATTAATGTATTTATTAGATCCACACCATCCATCAATCTTCTAGCTCATTTTAGCCGTGGAGCCCAAAAATCTACCTGTAAGGCCTGTATCCTAAACCGTGCCGTATGCTTTCGCGGTCCTCCCGATCAAATTCCGGTGACCCTCAACCTGTATTCAACGTTTACGCGCTATCCTAAGCTGAGTCCTGCATATCGGAGTTGACTCGACTCAAAACTTGTACCCTAGCGACCGCACTGTCACTGCGGTTCCAATGCCGCGATCCGATACCCTAGCCAGGAGATGTGGGCTAGCGTTCATTTCGAAGAAACGCCACGTGTTGCGAATTCTGAGAGAATCTCTACAACCTATCACATCAATCAATCAAGTACACATCATTTCACAAGTCAAGTACATCACCCATTCCTCTCTTACACCACCTTATGCAAAGTCAACTCTCTCTCTTTCTCCACCCATCCCTCTCTCACCCAAAATTCAACCCAACCCATCCCTCTTCTTACGCACCCATCCCTCTCTCCTTACATCACCACTCTCTCTCTTTTCTCTCTCAGTCCAAGCAACCTAAGGAGAGAAGCCAACGTCCAAAGCATTTCTAAACACCATGAGAGCTTTGTGTGGCCTACTTCCTATCTCCCATCCCCACCCTCCAAAACCAATCTCGACCGTTGAATCTCATCTATTGGAGCTTTAGAATGCATTGATGGAAGGAGAAGTCCATGATCAAAGGTGGGTGATTTTATTTGTTGATTTCGATGATTTGAGGGCCCACTTGTTGTGGGACCCACTTGATGTATGCATTTATAAGAGAGAGACCCATAATGGCGGGGTCCCTCCATCTTACTGCCTCTCTCTCTCTCTCCCTCTTTCTCTCTTTCCCTTATGTTGTGGACCCCACTATGATGTATAATCCACGTCGTTCCATCCGTGGGGCCCACCCTGCTGGCATGTCCGCCAGGACAGATCTGGATGAAGGAAAATACAAATATCAGTTGATGTGGAACATGGACCCACCTTGATGGCACATGTGGTTCACACATACGTGGGACCCACCTTAATGGCACATGTGGTTCACACATACGTGGGACCCACCTCGATGGCAAGTGTGGCCCACACACACGTGGGACCCACCTTGACATCTCTATTCATGCATCCACTGTCAGTCTAGCATGTCCAGATGGATCTGGTCGCTGGACTGGATGGTGTGATATTATATATTATAAATATTATATATGTAATATAATATGTAATATATATATATATATATATATATATATATATATATATATATATATATATTATATAATATAATATATATTTGGGCGGGCCACTCCCACGTGGGACCCACCTTTAATGCCTATCTGCACCATCCAGATGGATCTGGACGGTGCCATGTGGGCCCCGCTGTAATGCATATGTGTGCATCCTCACCGTCCAGACAGTTGGGATGATGGGACCACATGATATATGTATTATATCAGCCGTCCATCCATGTGGGACTCCACCGTGATGAAGTGAGTGTCCACCCGTCCGTTCACTGCTGGACGGTGGACGCTAGATGCAAGAGTGAATAATAATAAAAATAAATATATGTATAAATAATAATATAATATCAGTAATAGTATATTATATATATATATATTCATATGGTGGGCCCTACATGGGACCCACCTCTTTGGAAAGCAGATTGGATGGTTTACCACTCACCAATCATATAACTGTTGTATTGTGTCAGCAACTGGGTGGGTTTGATCCACACCGTCCATCTGCATGGACCCCACTTTAATGAATGTGTTGTATATACACCGTGCATCCGTCATGTTGCATAGCAGTTGTGGGACCCACACATGTGTGGACTCCACATGGTGCATGTGTTTAGCAATGCAGTCCATCTGTTTATCAATGTCATCCACCATGATTTATGTAATTTTATCCACACCGTCCAATGCTTTGGACGGTGCTGGACACCGTGAGAAGATGTTGTGGTGCCCCACTGTGATGTATTATTTTCATCCACACCGTCCAAATCATCTGGACAGTGCTGGACTCGTTTGGACGGTGTAGAGGTACTCCACTGTGATGTACGTGTTATATCGAGACCGTCCATCTTGATGGACGTCAGTTGATCTGTTGGGGACCTGATGTATATATTCTAACCTCACCTGCCACATGTAGTGGGTCCCAACCATGATGTGTGTGTTTTATCTGCGCCGTCCATCCATGCAGACCCACATCATGTATGTGTTTTATACATTCCGTCCATCTGTTGGGATGTAGGGGCCACCCCAAAAGTGTGACACATGTGGGGGTGGGACCCACCTTGTGGCATGTATAGTATATCCACTCCGTCCATCTGTCCAGATGGCGTGGACCCCACTACAATGCACGTGCTTCATGTCCAGCACATCCCAGTCGTCCGTCCATTGGTGGAAACCACTCTGATGTGAGTGTTTTATCTGCACCACCCATTTGACGATATACTTCATCAGGACCGTCTATCACGTGGGACCCACCAGATTAAGCGGATTGGCTGGTTCTCCACACACCAGTTGTATGGTTGTGTATCGATGTCAGCAAGTCTATGTGGGGCCCACATATGAGGTATGTGTTGTATCCTCAACATCCATCCGTTTGGGGACGTGGACCCCACCTTGATGTATTTATTCTATCTCCACTCTATCCATTTGTCTAGGGGTGTGGGGCCCATGTTGATGTATACATTGTACTCCCATGCCACCCATCTGCCAGGCCACAATATGATGTATGTGTTTTATCTATTCCGTTTATAGGACGGTGGGCCCTACCGTGGTGTATGTATTTTATCGACATTGTCTAGTTGGGATGGGACCCACCTGAGGTATGTTTTCTATGCACGCCATTCATGGGCTGCGGTCCACCATGATATATTTTTTATCCTTGTAGTCCATCATTTTTCAGGCCCACCAGAAACATGTGTTTTATCAGGCCCAATTGTTGATTGATTAAGGCCTATTGGGAATGTATGAGGCCTGCAGTGATGTGTGTTTCGTACACACTATCCATTTGGCGGGGGCCATCCTGTAGGCCCACCATGTTGAATATGTTCCATATTCATGCTGCCTATTTATTTTGGACCGTATGGGCCATCCCATCAGGCTCATTGTGACGCATTCGAGGCCCAGGTGGTGTGGTCCATTGAGATGTATTCGAGGCCCATGAGTGAGGCCAGACATGATGTATATATGGCCCTTGAGTAAGGTCCATTGTGATATGTCTTAGGCCCATGACGTGTGGCCCTTTTGATGTATTCGAGGCCCAGATACGTAGCCCATTCGATGCATATGAGACCCAGGTGTAGGGCCCACATGTTATGTATTTAAGGCCCATGGGTCATGACTCATTAATATATATTTTCGGCCCATATGACATGGTCCATTGTGATGTATTTTCGGCCCATTTGGTAAGGCCCAATGAGATGTATTTTCGGCACATATGGCGTGGTCATTGTGATGTAGTCCATTATGATGTACATTAAGCCCATGGGTTGTGGCCTGTACGATGTATCTGAGGCCCATGTGTAGGCCCACCTGTTGTGTATATAGCCCTTATATGAGGCCTATTGCGATGTATATTGGGCCTTTGTGTGAGGCCATGGGCCCACTCTATGTTTAGCTCTATGTGGGTCATTACTTTGGGAGCGATGTTGGTTAAATGTCAACATTGATGGTCTTTGATGGTTGGATGTCCACATTGTGACCTTCCCTTAGGCCTTGTTAGGCCCATTCTCACCGATTTTGATTATCGAGGCCGATTCCGATTATTGAGGCCGATTTCGATTGCAAGGTCGATTCCGATTGTTGAGGCCGATGGTCGAGGCCGATTCTGATTATTGAGGCTGATGGTTGAGGCCAATTTCGATTCCGATTGTCAAGGCCCATTGATGAGGCCCATTGTGATGTATATGCGGCCTGTATTTGAGGTCCCATTGTGATGTGCATTCGGCCCGTGTTTGAGGCCCAATGTGTTGTATATGTGGACCGTATATGAGACCCGTTGTGATGTGTATTCAGCCCGTGTTTAAGGCCCAATGTGATGTTTATGAGGCCTATGTGATGAGGCTCATTATGATGCATTTGAGGGCCAGGCGATGGAGCCCATTGTGATGTATGTTAGCTCATGTGAAAGGCTCATCGTGATGTGTATTAAGCTCTTGAGTGAGGCCCATGGCGTTGTATATTTGGCCTTGTGTGAGGCCATGCGTCCACTATATGTTAAGCTCTATGAGAGTCATTCCTTGGGGGCAATGTTGGTTAAATGTCCACATTGTCGAGGTCGATTTGTTGATGCCGGTTATTGATACCGATTATGAGTATGTGACAACATAACATCATGATACATGCTCATACGCATCATTTTGTTATGAGATGTGGTTAATCATTGCATATGTTATTGGGCAGGTTGTTATGAGACTTCCTAATAGGTGGAAGTTGTCTCACATGAGCACATGGTATGCGTAGGATTGATGCATGACTGGATTATATGACTCATGCACCTTACATTGTGTATTGTGATTACTGTACGCCCTAGCGACATCAGGGCCGTAGCCTCCACAGGCATATCGTGGATGGTCGGATGGGACATCAAAAATCTGTTATTAGCATCGAGCTGCCATAGATGGCCCTGGGTGAAAATCTCTAAACTCTCTTAGTACCAGAGGATGCCCCAACGTCAAGACTGAGTGGATACATAAGCGCATGAGGGTCATATACAAGTAGGCCGCGTCTCCCACTGTGTCGTTGTCGGTTGGAAGGGGGTGTGTCCTTACTTGCCTGAGGAAGTAGGCATAGCTAGTCTGAGTTTGACCAGCTTGTGAATGGGTTCGCTATCGATGTGTCGGGTAGATATTGGCTGACTACTGGCCAGGCGGATAGTGAGGTCTCTTCCACTTACCCAGTTGTGCACTTGATAGGGCGGCAAGCTGGTGTAGAGTTACTAGACCCCAGTGATGATCTCAGAGATGAACAGTACTGATATATGGACTTATTGAGTAGGAGTTGCATACTCATTTATTCACTATCCACTCGGGCTAGTGGTGTGCAACTATTTGTTATGTGTACCTTCGCAACGGCCAGGATTTCAGTTGGGGCGCGCGACTAACCTGAGATCAGGAGTTTACCACATTGAGTCTGACTATCCAAATTTAGGTATGAGACTGGTTTGGATAGAAGTCTCTTGTGATGGACCCCATAGCCTGCGATACTACGTACTATCATCCCGACTTCACACTCCAGCATGATCATTCCATTCGCACCACATATTGCATTACATTCACTACATGTGGTATTTTGGGTTGTTATGTTCCTGCATTTATATGACGTAGATGAGGCCGATGGTTTTCGTAAACTAATCAGGAATTGTATATTACATTGCATCCTTGGCATCTAATAATTAGCTCTTTATGGTTCCTCATTTGTATAGCTGATATGTATTGCGTACTCTGATATTATTTGATTCTTGGACTTGTCAGTATATCTGCTTACTCTGATATCGTATAATTCATGATCTTACCAGTATTTCTGACATTGTATGATTATGACGTTGTATTTGTGTGCTTGGCACTTATCTTGCGCACACACTTTTACCACCCTCTAAGCTTTCTTTAAGCTTATACATGATAGATGCGTGCAGGTGACATTGGTCGCAGCAGTGTGGTGTTTGGAGCATGTAGCTGACTTCTGGAGCTTTAATTTTGACATATGTATTTCTCTTTCAACATTGTATTCAAATGTTTATATTAGTGGATATGTGATGATGATGTTGCCTTTGTGATTTGGGTATACTTATGGTTATGCTTATTACGAGTTAAATGTACATTGGAAAAATCCTCATTATAGGATCCCAGGATTGAAATCTGGCGTATGGACGCTAGGAGTCGAGAATGTGGTACTACGGAGGTTGTCGGCACCGGATTCGGCGATCGGAAATTTTGTGAGCCTGGTTTCCGAGTTTGGGGCGTGACACTACCCGATCCAATCATTAGGTGGACGACACCACAACCGATGGTGGTAGTGAGAGCACCCCCTCACGTCAACCATGCGGACGTGGGGTGGGGGCGTCCCAACCATGGACCCACCTTGATGTATTTGTTTAATCCACACTGTCCACCACCTTTCCAATCTCGTTTTAGGCTATGAGACTAAAAATGAGATAAATCTGAGTTCTCAGTGGACCGCTCCGAGGGAAACAAAGTCTCATTATTGGAACTTTCTAAGGCCTACTGTTGTGTGTATAAGTGGTGGACCTACCCATCATTGGACTCTTTTGGTCCATAGAGAGCTGGCCACTAGTGGACCCCACATAGTAGAATAAAATAAAAATAAAGGAAGAAAGAAAAAAATAAGAAAAAAGCATGTCATTGGACGTTTTTGCCTATGACGGTGAGGTGGAAGCCTCATTGGGCTACCCCCATACGTGGACCCCACCATGATGGATTTGTTTAATCCACACTATCCACCATCTTCTCCATATAATTTTAAGTCATTTGTTAAATTTTGAGGCAAATCTCAGTCTCGAGTGGGCTGTACTAAGGGGAACAATGCTCATCTGTTGAAACACTCTAGGGCCCCCTTTGGAGTCCTTAATCATCCAAACCAGTCCTAGTCAGAGTCTATTTGAACTCATTCGAAGTGGTCAAGACAGGAAACAAATTAGATCATCCACTTAGGGCTCACACTAATAGTGTATGCAAAATATACTAATAACATGAAAAATACATGAGTGTCATGCACGTGGGAGTTAACCAATTCTTAGCCAATTTTGGGTCTCACAAGTGGGACCCTGTTCAGATGTTTATATTAATCCACACCATCCACCATCTTTTCAAGATCATTTTAGGCATTAGGCCAAAAGATGAGATAGATTTGGGTCTCAAGTGGGCCGTAATGAGGGAAACAAACCATTGTTGTTGAAATCTTCCAAGGGCCACTGTGGAGTCCATGTTCGTCCAAATCAACCCAAATCAGAGCCCATTAGACTGGCTCGAGATGGACTACGCGGTGAACGGAGTAGAAAATCCATGTGGGGCCACACCGATGGTGCATAAATAAAAAAGAGAAACAATGGAAAATGGAAGGTGTAACTAGGCGTTATTGCCCAGTGACGTGAGGGAGGAAGCCTCCTTGGGCTGCCCCCACACATGGGACCGTACATGATGTATGTATCATATCCATTTCGTTCATCCGTCTTGTCATACCATGTTAGGCCATGGGCCCAAAATTCAGGTTGATTTAGATCTCAGGTGGGTCGCACCCAAGGTAATATAGGGCTAGAAACCTCTTGGACTTTGGGATTTCTTCGTTTTGGGATCCCTTGACTCGGGAATCCCTAGTTTTGGGATCCCTTGGACTTGGAAAACCCTGGAATTGAGATCCCTTAGGTCTTTGTTTATATTTGGTATCTTTAATTCAAATCCTTAAATTAGTTGACATGTGAATGTTGAAACTATGTTTTATTAAATCCATTTAGGCATATACCTTGCCTGAACTGATGAAGTCCCAAGACTCAGATGGGCCATGAGCATAGGATCACACCCTAGTGACTAACCAATGATCTGTAACCATCGATTTACATTAGTAATGATTAGACGGTGCAAATCATTCTACTAAAGTAATTATAGTGATGTCATTGATAATCTAATTATTTTGGGACATCATTGGTGGGCCATGTGCCCAAATGAATTGGTAGCCTAGTGACCCATGTGTTGTACATGTGGGTGTCCATCTGGGTCACTCCTAGTGGACCCTGCCTTGTTATATATATTCTATTCATGCCATGCAGGCTACATGAGAAGTTGATGTTAGTCTAACGTGGGCCATACCACATAGACTTCTATATTTCAAGTGGGGCATGTCGTTTAGTTCCCACTCTCTGTATATGATGTGTCGATTAAGGCTGATTATTATCTGATATGTTTGATAACATGCTAGTGTACTTGGCTTGGTAGGACACACTAAGAACATGCTTAGTATAATGGCATCATGTCTAGACATATGCTCATACGCATCATTTGTATGCATGTTGTGGGTGGTGAATGATTATAGCATATGTCATTGTGTAACGTCCCGAATTTTTGCCAACTTAGAGTTAGATGTCCTTAGGCAATGGGTCGATCATAAACCCTTATTGACTTCTCAGAACTCAATCCTAAAGCCTCAAATCCCCTTTCAACCCATTTTCTTCAAAAATCTTACCTTTCACCACCTTATTCGTAAAATTTTTCTAAGTACTTTCATATTAAACATAAATACTAAAGTTTAAATGATAAAGGATAATACTTAAACTAAAATTTACTATAAATAGTAAATATATAAATAAAATGTGATTTTGACCATTAACCTCATGGAATCTCATAAAATAAATAGGTTATTTTGATAGATCAGCTTCTCTAACCCCAAAATCATATATTTCACGTCAAATAACTCATTCCAGTTTGTAAAATACACCCATTTCAAATATTAGGTGGCAGAATCACCACCAGACACTCCAGCGGACCGCAACGCCACCACCCTGACCACGGCGCGCCGCCGATGCACCGGATTTCGGTGAACCCTCTCTGCGATTTTCTCCATTTTTCAATCGACTTCAAAAAGTCATATCTCCCTCAATATAACTTCGATTTAGGTGATTCAAAAGCCATATTGAAGATTGATAAGTCTAGCTTCATATAAAAATAAGTGAAAAATATAATAAAAATTTTAATATAGTTGAATCTAAGTTGATATGACAACTTTTCAGAAATTATTAGTTCAGACAGCTGCTACTTCTAGAATTTTTAAAAAAATTTTACAAAACAAAATCTAGTGAAATTTGGTAAAGATAAAGTAGACTTGATGATGAACTAATAAAAAAATAATTAAAATAATATACTTATTAAAAGTGCCAAAAAGGGGCATAGAACTACCCTAGGATCTTATTCTGTCATAATTAGGGCAGAATTAAGTACTAAACTAAATGATCGGTGGAATTAGCTCAACCCACTATCTATATGAATGACAAGACCCAAAACTATTAAAATTGCTAATTCAACATTACTTAAAAACCTGGGAGCAATCTCAAAACCCAGTTGCTCTCGGGAGCACATAGAAACTCCGTATCGGACCTGGACCGCGCGTCGAAAGTCTAATTACCGCGAAACTATAAGGTTATGAGCACGTTATTGGGTTTGACAACTATCGCGGGAATCGAACCCAAATAGTATCCAGAAATGTACAACTTGAGCCTTGAGCGAAGTGTGTGAGAAATGCGAATATCTTTAGAAAATGAGCCAGAACTTAAGTGAATTAGACCATTCGTTTATGGGCGAAATTGAAGACTTCAGACCGTCAAAATTTGACCTAACTTCACCCATGGATTAGGAAAATTTCGTTGCACGAATATGTATACTTGTGGCCCTGATCGAGTATGTATGACCGTTAAACTGATACGGGTCCTCCACGGTCGATCTACTAATCCGATCGGACCGAAATTGTATCCTGGCCTAGATCCATTGTTAAGGAACTTACTCTCTGATATAGACAAGTAATGGACCTCCAAATGAGTCCCGTTGGCCTGAAACAGACGCCTTTTGGCTATAACCCAAGTATACCATGGCCCTGGGGCCCTTTGCATCACTTCTGGGCCTATATATAGCCCTTATTTCACCCCATTTCTATTCCATACGATTTTTTCCAAACCCTAGGAGAGAGAAGAGAGAAATGAAGAGAAAAGAGTGAGGAGAAAAGGGAGAGTCTGGGAGATCGTTGCTAGGATTCTCTCCCACAACTCCACGGCTCGAATCTCCTCCCCACCCTCGCTACACTAGTCATTCCAACTTTGATTTGGGTAAGAAACCCTAACCCTAATCTTGTTTTAGGAATCCAAATAAAGGAATCGACGAAATAGCTAACCTATTTCATGATTTAGGTAGTCGTTGATCTATAGACGGAAGCGTAGGATTCGAACCAAGTTCGAAGTGAGTTTTCCGACAAAAGGTATGGACTATAAACGTTTAGGTTATGGTTTTTAAGGCTTTCAATGTCAGCTAATGATTTATGTCTGACTTGATTGTTGCCATATGATATTAGTTACGACGTTTTTCATATGTTACACATGTATGAACTATGTTGAACAAATATGCATTCCAGGTGTTTGTAGAAATGTTTGAATGAACTTGGAATTATGATTTGTGTTTGTTATGATTTCTAATCTAAGATCCATGTTTGTTATATGCGTTATAGCCTATGCTGTGTAGGAAATTGCTATAGTTCATGTCATAACTAATCTAGTCTATGTATTTAGTAATGTGTAGGCTAAGTGTTTGATAAAATGTCTGAATGAGAAATTTCTTGATTAATTGCATTTAATAAGGGTGTCGAGATAGGATTCTCAATTACCTTATCTATATGTATAATTTTCTTCATGTTACCTTAATTTTAACTATGCAATTTATGGTCGAATTACAATGTTCGGTAACATGTTCAATATATTTGATAAAATGCTCAAATGAGTGTTGTACTTAGATCATTTGTTAAATGCTTACGTGATTATCACATGTATCCACATGCTGCATTTGAGTATGATTGAGACTATAAGGTAGTCCAGGCAATCGGTAACGGTTCCCAATTGAGTGGTCGAACTAGTCTCGCCACATTGGATACATTCAATGAATCTGAGTTGTACGACGATTGTCGATAGTGGTTAGGCCATGTGGAGTGCTTATGCGCTCTATGTCGATTAATCCAACGTGCGCTCATACCAATCGAACTTGTCAAAAAAGCCGATTGGCCTATTGTGTATTTACCATGTATAGACACTACTGCTTGAATCTAAGGTACCACTTACCAATGTAAAGCCCATTCAACTATGGTACCATGATCTGCTAAGACTCAAGAGCTGGGCATGGTGGTATGAGACACCGTGATTAAGCTATTGGCATACGCTGGGGTGACGAGCCTCCCCATAGTGACCAGTGACCAACCCAAACTCGTGAGCCGAATATGGTGGTATGAGACACTGTATTCGAGCTGTTAGCCTACACCAGCGCAACCTAATTGTGGTCCTAGCGTGGCTTGGGGTGTACCGACTGATTCGGACCCCCTTTGAAAATACTGCTTCAGTTGGTAGGGAGTTGGTGGAGTGACCTCGAATATAATCAATTGAACTTGCCTATCCACTACTTTCATTAGGGGTGATGTCCTATAACTTGCTTATCGTATGTGATTAACTAGGATTAACGACCCTAGATGGATCTCCGTTGGGTTAATGATATAAAGGGAGGTACCTTAGCTTCCCGAATCTACTGTATGAATAATCCCAATTAACTACTTGGCTAACACGACCATGCACCGCATTACATGTACTTTGGCGAGGAAGCGCACGTTTAGAGAGTTTTTCATGCTCGACCGTGAGATGAAGTCGCTGAGGGAGTGTAGGCGAGGCCATGCATCATTTCTACAATCATCCTTGCATTAATAAGAGTAGCTAGGATTGTTTGATGTATTGCTTTATCATTACTGCTTAACTAAATTGATAACATGTTAACCTTTGCTTTATAGTTCCACTAAATTAGCTACTCATTCCCACCTGGGATGGTGTTTTAAAACACCAACCAGACTCTGTTGTAGATGCAGGTAATGACGGAGTCTATGCAGCTGAAATGGACTTCATGGACGAGGAGGAATTCTCCTATATTCAGCTATCAGGCGGGTCTTCGTAGACCTTGTTTTGATTCGACGGGATTATAGGGATTACATGTATTAATTGGATAGTTACACTTTGATATTTTGTAAATTTTGGAATCATACATGTATGTATTCAACCTTGTTACATTATCATACTCTGGAGGCAGATAATTTCTTACTTATCTCAATACATATATTTTAGTCTTCCGCTTGCTAAATTACATTATCTCTGGAGTATGATATATTGTTTTAGTATAATCTCACTCATGTTAAATGCACTAATATGGACAACATTTAAACATCATTATCTATGTTGCATAAGTGATGCGTTGGATCTAGGGAGTTGAGCTTTGCTTGACCCCCGATTTTGAGGGCATTACACATTAGGCTGAGACACTTAGGGGACTCCAGATGAGACAGGGTTGCCCCACATGATCACGCTGTACACGCAGGTCTGATGCATGACTTGGATGGTATAATTCATGCATTTCGTATCTTGTATGTCACAATCACTTTATGCCCTAGCGACATCAGGGTTATGACCTCCATAGGCATATTGTGGATGGCTAGATTGGATACCTAAAATATTTGTTCTAGCATTAGGATGCTATGGATGTCCTTGGGAGAAAGTCCCTAAATCCTTGTAGTACCAGTAGGATGCTTCAACGTCGAGACCAAGTGGATAACATGAACGCCTGAGTGTTGAATACCACTAGGCCGCGTCTCCCACTGTGTCGTGGTCGTTTGAAAAGGGGTGTGACCTTATCCACCTGAGGGTAAGGGGCTGTAAGCTAGGTTGAGTTTGACCAGCTCATAAATGAGTCCGCTATCAACGAGCTGGGTGGGCATTGTCATACTACTGGCAAGGCAGATAGTGAGGTCTCTTCCACTCACTTGGTCATGCATGCAATGGGACGACAGCTAGTGTTGGAGTGTACTAGACCCCGGTGATGTTTCCAGTGATGAACCGTACTAATATGTGGACTAGTTGAGGATTGACATACTTGCATTACATCTCTAGCATATGACATTCAGCCATGTAGGCCTTGCATTGCATAGCCTTAGTATGGCTAACATCGTTTATAAACTTACCAGTTTAACCTTCCATCATTTCCTCTTACTCTGACATTTATATGCTTGGCACATGCATTGTGCACACACGCACGCACTCTCTAAGCTTCGTAGTAAGCTTATGCATGTTCGTTACGTACAAGTTATCTAGACGTCAACAACATTAAGATAGGAGCATGTGCCCGGTCTTTTGGAATTTTATTATATTATGTATTTCCCTTTCAGCACTGTACTCGAACATTATATTAGTGGATATGTGGTGATGATGTTTTGTGACTTGGATACACTTGTGGTTATCTCCTTTATATAAAAAAATTCACACTGAAAATCCTCCTTGTAGGATCCCAGGATCGGAACCTGGCGCATGGGAGCTGTGAGCTGAGAATGAGGTACTATGGAGGCTGTCAGCACCGGATTTGGTGGCCGGAAATTTTGTGAAACCGGTTCCCGAGTTTGGGGCATGACATCAGCTTTCTTCAGTTGCTACTCCAGTTCAGAAAGCTTCTCCTTTTGCTCTGTCATTAAACATAGGCTTAAGCATTAAGAGAGAGGAATGTTTTCCTACTAAAAGAATATTTTGCTAATCTTAAACCCTCCATAGGAGTTACTCCAGTTCAAACTAGTGAAGTTCCTTCTTGTTTAAAAACTATCAAAGAAAAGTTACACAACAACACCAATCATGGAATGCTCCTTTCCAATTGTCGTCCCACCAAAACAAAAATAAGAACAACAACAATTGAATATAATTCCTACCAATGCAATGCAACTAATACATGAAGAGGAATTCTACTACAAAGTGAACACTACATAAATAGACTTAGGGCTTGTTGGTTGTGTGGATTTAGAGTGATTGGTGGGGATTTCATTTGTTTTTAGGTGGTTTAGTAGTAAGGATTTTGAGGGATTTGGTGTAGCCCAACCCAGTTGATGTCTTCTGCAAGTCTTCGGCAAGAAATCCATGTCTAACTACCAAACAAAACACAATACATATATATATATATTGGAAAAGGTACTATACGCTCGATGTAAGACCCTACCCCGAGTATGCATTCCATTCCCCTCGGTGACCTACCAGTCGAATCTCGGTGACGCGCGACCTATGGATAGTGTTTGGGGTCATCCTTAAGTCTGGTCACGTAGACCCGACTCGGATCGACTCGAAACCTATGCCATTGCAACCGCGTCAGTGCCGTAATTCCAATGTCGTGTCTCATGTGTGAATCTGACATGTGCGTCTTGTGTTATTGACCCATCAATTCTTGATCACTCATCATGCATGGGGCCCACTTGATAGGGGCTCACACATTTTTCCATAGTGGATCCCACCTAAGTGCTCCTTTTTAGGGAACCTACACACCTAACCCTACCTAACCTAACCTAACCTAGAGTAGCTAGCTAGAGAGGCTATCATTAGCCTTGGTTACCACTCCCAAGACTCATCATGGGGTTTCTCTCTTTTCTAACAAGAGAAATCATTGCTTCCTTATACCTCTTTTCTTTCTCTCTCTCTCTCTCTCACCCTCTCATTCTCACCCTCCTTAACAATGAACGTCTCACCCCTCTCTTCCCAATTCCAGCCCTTTCTTCCTTCTCTCCCCTACCATCTAACCAATAAGAACCCATCTTCAACATTCAAACACCTCCCATTTGAAGAATAAAACCTAGATCTTGAGTTTTGAAGTTATCTCTTCAAGGTTGGTGCTTCATCAACATTCTTCACCTCTTCTTCTTCTTCCCTTTCTTCTCTTCTTTCTTCTACATGCATGGAAGCATGTAGGGCCCACCAATTCATGGTGGAGGCCCTACACGGCTCCTAGGATGAAGGCTAAGGGCCTAGATCCTACATAATTCATTCAATGG
Source organism: Magnolia changhungtana (assembly GCA_030180095.1). Lineage (NCBI taxonomy): Eukaryota > Viridiplantae > Streptophyta > Magnoliopsida > Magnoliales > Magnoliaceae > Magnolia > Magnolia changhungtana. The sequence goes on from JASAUF010000160.1 coordinate 1,347,589, forward strand.
TGGGCCATTTTCCATGGACTCACTATGATGATTTTCTCTTATTTCTTGTATCTCATGGGACATCTAGGCCTTTGCATGCATGTAGGGAAGAAATCCCTACCATATAACAATTTATTTTAATGTATCTTGCCATGCATGTAACTCATATGAATAGTGATGGTGTGGATTGTGTGTGGGTGGCCCATTAGTGGCGGGACCACCCACCTATGGCTTATTCTTGCTCATTTTCTCTGTATTTTTTTCTATGTATGTTGATGAGGTGTGGCCTGCCAAAGTAGGTCAGCAACCTCTCAGGCCCCAAGTAAGGTGGATGTCCAAGCCCACTTGATTGGACATCCAGGACCAATCATGTATGCATGGTTTGAGTGACCTCCAAATCACATTTTTCATGGAGGTTTGGGTGAACTTATGGGCTTAAAATTTTGTTGACATATCAAGATGGACCCCACATGTTGAATCAGGGCTATGGGCCCTTTGAATATATTGTATGGGCCAAAATATGGACAACACATGTTGCTGTCCAGATTTCAGCCCAGTTGGAGTATGTGTTTTGGGTTGATGTTTAGATCTATTTCCAAACCCTTTTACCCTAAATTTATTTTGGAGTTTTGTAGTGTGTGGACCACACTTTGATGTGGTATGGGACCCACACCCTATCTCCCATGATTGAGGTCCATGGGTTGGGCAAAAGATAGCTAACTGTCCAGAATTTTCTGGACAGTTCAACAATATTGTATGACAGAAATCACTATGTTTACTTGACTTTTTGGAAGAAATGGGCCACCCTAGAGGACCCCACTTGTTGTCCAGATGTAGGACCACCCTTCCCATAATTTTTCTAAGGGTTTGGGTAGGTCTGGGCCCACTCCATAAGTTCCTAAACATAGAGACAGTTAGAATTCTACAGCAACCATATTTCTGCAGCATATTTGGTTGCTATTTAATTTAAAAATATTTTCCATGCTTGTAAAATTTTGAAATTTATTTTGGAAGTGGCCCACCCTTGCTGGAACCCACCTACCAAGTTTCAGGCCAATCGGGCCACTAGTTTTCTGGATATGGTGGTTGGACTGGCTCACCTGGCTGGACGCCCATGGTAGGGACGTCCAGCAAGGCTGGCCATCCCACCTGTTTTGTGACCCACCATGATGTGTGTTTTATCCATGTGGCCATTCATTTTGAGGCCCTCTTATATGTGGTCCACCTTAGTGTGGAGCTTTCTAAGGTGGGGCCCATCGTATGCATTCATGTAGGACTGGGCTTCTAGCCCATTGGGACGCCCAGGTCAATGTGGGACGCCCATGGTGGGGCTGCGGCTGGACCTTTGGTCTAGCAATATGGCTCACCTATTTCTGATGTATTTGTGGTGTTCCCTATGTGGTGGGGCCCCTATACCTGATGCTGGACCACTCTAAATCCTTACTCCAATCAGATGGACCATTTTCTGGGCTTCGACAGGCCCATAAAACTAGTGGAACAAAAATCTAACAATATATTGTAAAAGTACATTGTCTTCGAGTTGAGATTTTAAGGAGTGGGACCCACCACATTGTGAGGACCTTAAAGGGATTAATTCATGCCCTTAATCCCTTAATTTTGGGCTTAATTAATGCACCCATGAGGCCCACCATGGTTGGACTATTTGGGACGATGTATGTAGTTAGATTGTTGGACTCTTTAGGCCAAATGGGCTGGAACCTTCTTGCTAGGCCCAGTGGACTCTTGGGCTGATTTCACCATATTATTGTGTTGGGTTAGTGGGTTGGAAGGTGTGAGTGGTTTGGCCCTTGGTTGCCCACCAAATTAACTATATCCTTGGGCTAGGTTGTAAGCCCAACTTGCTTGACTAGAATATGATTATTACCTATGTGGTTTGATTAAAGGGCTGCCCAGTAGGCCCACCACAACATATGTATTTGGTGACCTTTATGTTGAGCCCTAACCTTCCCTATGGGCCCATAGTATTACATATGGGTTGGACTGTGTGTGTTGCCCTTGGACCCATGTTTGAGTAGGCCTTGGGCCATCTACTTGAGGCCCAATATGGTATGTATGTGGAATGTTATGGCTACCATTATCCTATTTATGATGATGTGTGGGCCTCGGGCCCTGATACGTGAAAGATTATTGTTTAAGCTACCTTCTTGGGACAAATAGTGGTTGGATGTCGACATTTGTAGCCCTAAGGTAGGCCCACTTACCTCTATGAGTGGTTAAAGGTCCACCACAGACCTTTGCTAGGCCCGTTTCATTTATTTAAGCCCATGTCATTGTCCTTCCTTAGCCTTGTGGGCTACCCCAGATTGTTGGGCCCCCATTAGAGGTTGTGCCCCTTGTAGAATTTGTCTAAGTACCTAGACTTAGTCCCTACTTGGATAGGGAGTGTACTACATCATTCATTGCCACATGGCGCATCTTATTCATCCTCATGACCCATGTGCATCATGGCGTGCTTGGTTAGCATTATGTGTGGTCATAGTTGAGCCATTGGGCTGATATTATGGCTTCCCAGAGGGATGGAATTTCCCTCTTGAGAACATAGGATGCTTGGAGCTGATGTATAACTAGTATGCGTGATTCATACATCTGACATTTCATTACATAGTTTACATTCGCCCTTATTTCATCAGGGCTGTAGCCTCTAAAGGTATATCGTGGATGGTCGTGTTTAGACACTGAAAATGTTACTTGAACATTTAGGGCACGTAGGATATCCTATGGTGAAAGCCCCTAAACCTTCATGGTACTAGGAGATGCCTCAACGCCTAAACCGAGTGGAAAACATGAGTGCCTGAGTGCCTTATACCGTTAAGCCTCATCTCCCACTGTAGCGTAGTCGGTTGAGATGGGGTGTAAGACCCCTAACCCAAGTGTGCACGCCATTTTTTTAGGTCACGCGATCCTACCAGTCGAATCCCTACAGCCCGCGACCTTTAGATAGTGTTTACGGTCGTCCTTGAGTTCGGTCAAGTTGACTAGATTCGGATTGACTCAAAACCTATGCTATCTTGTCCATATCAGCGCCGTGATTCCAACGCCGCGTCCCGTACATGCATCCGATGTGTACATAATGAGTTATGAGCAACATTATTCGATTTGGACCTTTGTTGTGTGGATGGTGGACCCCACCCACACGTTTTCCCATGTGCATATGGATGATGATGTCATGCCTAGTAAAGGGTTTCTAGAAAACCTACTACCCTACTATCATATAACCCTACCCCCTCTAGCAACCTTATTTGTATCACCATAGGCCAATGATGACTTTTCTCTTATATAGGAGAGAGAGTGATGATTGCACTCCTACAACTCTCCCCCTCTCTCTTTTTTCTCATTTTCTCTTTTAATTGTCTCCCTAGCAACTCCCCAAATCGTCCAACCCTCTCCATTTTCCAGCCTCATCTACCTCAAATCCCCTCCAATACTACCTTCTTTAATTTATTCAACCTTCGATTTATGATCCTTGGAGCTTTTAGATCATGGTGGTGTAACTTTCAAGCTTGATCCATAGGTGGGTGTGCTTGTATGTCTAAATTTCAGATTTCCTTTTATCCCTTCTTGTTCGTCATTCTTCCTCCATTGATGGAGCTTGTGAGAACCAGCAAGTGATGATGGTGGCCCCAAGACTCCATGGATATGGCTTGTAGCCTATCTTACATTGCATGCATGTGCATGCAAGGGACCATCCTCCATGGATCCCTTCATGCTCTTTTGTCACGCCTCAAACCCAGAGATCGGACTCACAGGAATCCTGATCACCGAATCCGGTGCCGACAACCTCCATAGTACCCCATTCTTGGCTCCCAGTACCTATACGCCAGATTTCGATCCTAGGATCCTATAAGGAGGATTTTCCAACGTATATTTATCTCGTAAGAAGCATAACTATAAGTTTACCCAAATCATAAAGGCAACATCATCATCACATATCCACTAATATAATCATTTGAATACAATGCTGAGAGGGAAATACATATATCGAAAATCAAAGCTTTAGAGGTCTGCTGCATGCTCCAAGCTCAACGCTGCTGCAACCTAACACCACCTGCACACATCTATCATGTATAAGCTTATAGAAAGCTTAGTAGGTGGTAAAAGTGTATGCACAAGGTAAGTGCCAAGTAAGCAATATCAGAGTAATAAGAGTAAGTGGAAATATCGACAGACCCATAAATCATACAATATCAAAATAATGCGAAAACATACTGATAGGCCCATAAATACCATCAGCCTTATGCAGGCTATGCGATGCAAAAACATAATAAACAATATCATATACTGAGGACATAATGCAGATTAGTTATGCAATGCGATGATAGTAAGCTAAATACTATGTGTTGAGGATGCAATATAATATGCGATGCGAATGAAATGACCAAGCTGGAGTGTGAAGTCGAGATGATAGTACGTAGTATCGCAGGCTACAGGGTCCATCATAAAGGACTTCTATCCAAACCAGTCCCATACCTAAATTTGGATAGTCAGACACAATGTGGTAAACTCCTGATCTCAGGTTGGTCACGCACCCAACCGAAATCCTGGCCATGCAAAGGTACTCATAACAAATAGTTGCGCACCACCCGTACGAGTGGATAGTGAAATGAATGAGTATGCAATTCCTACTCAATAAGTCCACATACCAGTACGGTTCCTCTCTGGGAAATCACCGGGGTCTATTACACTCCAAACTAAATTGCAGCCTCATCGCGCACAACAAGGTGAGTGGAAGAGACCTCACTATCTGCATGTCAATATCGGGCCCGGCTTGTCGATACCGGACCCATTCCTCGAGCTGGTCAGACTTAGCCTTGCATTGCCCTCTCCTCTTAGGCAGGTAAGTCGTACCCCCTTCCAACTGACCACAACATAGTAGGAGACACAACCTAACGGTATACGGCCTTCATGCGCTCATGCATCCACTCGGTCTAGATGTTGGAGCAACCTCTGGAACCAAGAGGGTTCTTGGACTTTCACCCAAGGATATCTGTAGCACCCCATGTAGAACAGATTTCCAGTGTCCCGTCTGGCCATCTACGATATGCATGTGGAGGCTACAACCCTTATGTCGCTAGGGCGTACGGTAATCATAATCACACAATGTAAGATGCATGAGTCACACAATCCAATCATGCATCAATCCTGCACATACCTTGCACTCATGTGGGGCAACTCCGCCCATCATGCTGTCCCATGAACAACCCGCCCTATGGTATATGCAACGGTTAACCATATCTCATATCAAACATGCAGATGATGCGTATGGGCATGTATCATGATGCTATGCTATCACATACTCATAATCAGTATCGATAACTAGCATTAACAATCAGTCTCGATAATCAGCCTCGACAATGTGGACATTTAACCAACATTGCCCCAAGGAGTGGCCCACATAAAGCTTAACATAGAATGGATCTATGCCCTCACAAAGGGCCTAATATACAACACCATGGGCCTCACTCAAGAGCTTAATACACATCACGATGGGCTTTTCACATGGGCCAAACATACATCATAATGGGCTCTATCGTCTGGCCCTCAAATGCATCACAATGGGCCTCATCACATAGGCCTCATATACATCACATCAGGCCTTAAACACGAGCTGAATATACATTACAATGGGCCTCAAATACGAATGCATGTACATTGCATAGGTCTCGATAATCGACCTCTGCAATCGAAATCAACTTTAACAATCGAAATTGGCCTCAACAATCAGAATCGACACTCGAAATCGGCCTTAATACTCGGCCTTGACAATCGGAATCAGCCTATACAATCGGCCTAGACAAATCGGAGTTGGCCTCAATACTCGACCTCGAGAATCAAAATCGGCCTATACGATTGGCCTCGACAATTAAAATCGGCCTCAACAATCGGAATCGACCTATATAATTAGCTTCAACAAATCAGAATTGGCCTCAATAATCGGCCTCGACAATCGGAATCGGCCTATACAATCAGTCTCGACAATTGGAATCAGCCTCGATACTCGGCCTCAACAATCGAAATCAGCATCGATACTCGACCTCGACAATCAGAGTCATCCTATATAATTGGTCTCGACAAATCGGAATCGGCCTCGACAATCGAAATCAGCCCATAGAATCGGCCTCAACAATTGGAATCGACCTCGATACTCAGCCTCGACATTCGGAATCAGCCTATACAGTCGGCCTCGACAAATCAGAATTGGCCTCGATGCTCAGCCTCGACAATCGAAATTGGCCTATACAATCGGCCTCGGTAATTGGCCTCGATAATTGGAATCGTCCTCAATAATCAGAATCGGCCTCGATACTTAGCCTCGACAATCAGAATCAGCCTCAACAATCAGAATCAGCCTCGACAATCAGAATCAGCCTTAACAATCGGAATCGGCCTCGACAATAGAATTGACCTCGACAATTGGAATCGGCCTTGCCAATTGGCCTCGACAATCGGAATTGGCCTCGATACTCAGCCTCGACAATCAGAATTGGCCTCGATACTCAGCCTCGACAATCAGAATTGGCCTATACAATCAGCCTCGACAAACGGAATCGGCCTTGCCAATTAGCCTTGACAATCAGAATCGGCCTATACAATCGGTTTAAGGAAAGGTCATAATGTGGACATTTAACCATCATTGCCCATCAATGTGGTCATTTAACCAACATTTCTCCCAAGGAGTGGCCCATATAGAGCCAAACATATAGCGGGCCCACGGCCTCACACAAGGGCCTAATATACCATGCATAGGCCACAACCCATGGGTCTAATGCACATCATAATGGGCTATAAAAAAAAACATCACAATGGCCACACCATATGGGCCAGAAATACATCTCATTGGGCCTTACCAAATGGGCCGAAAATACATCACAATGGACCACGTCATATGGGCCACAAATACATCTGGGTAGGCCCCATGGATGGGCCATGAATACATCAAGGTGGACCCCAATGGGTGGGCCACAAATATATCAAGTGGGCCTCATAGTTATCGCATTAGGCCTCATACAAGGGCCTCGTAGTAGGTGGGCCTTGCGCAACCCGCAGGTGGGCCTGCACCTTCCAAATGGGCCCACCAAATGAATGACATGGATGTATAACACATCTATCAAGTGGGCTCTAAGTCTAATGGACTAGGCGGCATGGCTAAAACACATGAATCAAGGTGGACCCATCAGACGGATGGTGTGTAAAAGGGACGGAGTGGGTACACAATACATACACCAAGGTGGATCCCACCTGATCGGACCTTACTGCTGTCCAAACAAGTGAATGGTTTAGATACTACACACGTGCAATGAGTGGAGTCCACAGAACTCACCGGGGTCCAAGGCAGCAGCAGCTGCCTGCTGCGTGGGACCCAAACCAGATGGATGGAATAAAATACATACATCACGTTGTGGCCCACCATCCAGGAAATAGATGGACGGTGAGGCTATAAAATATATAAAATCTAGGTGGACCACACATAGGTCGACGACGTTGGATATAATACATCAGCAAGGTGGGCCCCACCCCCACACGTGCAACACGTGTGGGGTGGGTCCCATAGAACATGCATACACTGCAACAACAGCAATATAGGTGGGGTGGGAGGGGTGTACTCTAGCTGATCCACTACACGGTGGGGCCCACAGACGTCACTACAACAACTATATTTGCTGGTGTGACCAGCAGATGGACGGTGTAGCAAACACACATCAAGGTGGGTCATTGCACGGACGGTGTAGGTATAACACGTACCATGTGGGGCCGTACATGGCAGATGGAGGGCGTGGATACCACATATAAGGTGGGGCCTCACCAGCAAATGGATGTGCGGTTGGGATATAACTCGTACCACATGATGGGGTCCACGAGCGTGGCCCAACACGTCAAATGGATGGATGGTGATGTACAGGGAGGTAGGTCCCACGGAACTTGCTGAAGTCATTTACACTAGTTGTTTGCCGGTGTGGTGTACACCAGCCAATCCGTTGCCAATATCAAGGTGGGTCCCACGTGGGGCCACCACCAAATGATATAAAATATATATTATATATATAATGTTATATTATATTAATATATACAATATATAAAACCATCCAGCATGTCCAGCGTCCAGACGCTGGACGTTGGGATGGACGACATTGATATAAACACATACATCAGGGACCCACCATCCACTATTGGACGGTGTGGCAAAGACACCTACATCAGGATGGTGGCCCACCCGATTAAACTGATCTTTGTTTTCCTTCATCCAGGCCCGTCCAAGAGGGATGGCCAGGATATATCACACATACATGATGGTGGGTCCACGTGGTGGCCTAGTTCCCCACTGACCAAATTGATATTTGTGTTTTCTCTCTGTCCAAGGGAGTTGGACGTTCTACCTACGAACAGTCTAGATTGACATATCATTAAGATGGATCCCCATGATGGACAATGGCATGGATAAAAACATACATCATAGGTGGGGTCCACAGCACCGTCCATCAAAGTGGACCATCACACAAGAAAATAAGAGAGAGAGAGAGAGAGAGAGAGAGAGAGAGAGAGAGAGAGAGAGAGAGAGAGAGAGATGTGTGAAGGGGAGAGACCCCGCCACTATGGGTCATCCCTAGACAATGCATACATCACTTGGGTCCCAGTACAAGTGGGCCTTCAAATCATTCAAATCCATGGTAAAAATCATAGAATCACCCATAGTTCGATCTTCTTGGTCCGATGGAACGCCGAACTCCTTGGCTTTGATTTCAACGGAAGATGATGAAGTTTTGATGGTTGAGATGGGAGATGAGAGGGTAGGAAGTGGGCCACCTTAGAGCTTGTCCATGAGAGCTTAGGAAACTCATACGTTGGAACTTGTTTTGCTTGGGAATGAGTATGAGAAATGAGAGAGAGAGAGAGAGAGAGAGAGAGAGAGAGAGTTGTAAGGAGAGAGAGAGAGAGAGGGATGGGTGATGGAGTGATGGGTGAGGTGAGTGATGGGTGTGTAAGAGATTTATTGACTTTTGAGGTAATTTGTGTAAGGGGTATGGGTTGTGTTGACTTTAGGGTTACATTGGTAAGGGAGTGATGGGATATGTACTTGATATATGAAGTGATTGATGTTTACTTGATTGATGGGACATATTGTAGAGATTCTCTTGAGATTAAAAATGCGTGGCGTTTCCTCGAACTGAACGCGTGCGCACATCTCCTGGCCTAGGTATCGTCTTGGCACGTGAGACGCGGCATCGGAACTGCGGCAATGGCACGGTCGCTAAGGTACAAGTCTTGGGTTGAGTCAACTCAAGTTTGCAGGACTCGGCCTAGGATCACGCGCAAATGTCGGATAAAGGTCGAAGATTGCCAGAATTCGACTGGGAAGACCGTAGAAGCCTATGGAACGGTATGATCTAGGATACGGGTCTTACATCTTTCCTTCCTTAGATCAGGGATCTTTGGGTCATCTAAACCCTTGATCCTTGGTGGAGATTGGATCTTCACCATAAATTCTAAGTAGATAGCCTTGATCATTTTGATCTTGTACATATTGAGTTAATGGAATGTGTATGCATATGTGATGAAGGGAAGGGCCTCAATGAAGTGGAGACCCTTCTCTTGTGGTCGTTATCTTCCTTCTTTCTGGATTATTATTTCTAATCATGAGTGTGTGGCCCACCTTATGGACCAATAAAGTCCAAACTGTCCATGGAGGGAGGACGCCCATGGTAGTCCATCCCTTAGATGTGTGGCCTTAAATTCCACCTAAATGGGGCACATGCAAAGGAGTTTTGGAAGATGGGATGGTTTGGATATTTTTGGGGCCCACTTGGGTGGACCACACCATGATTTTTTAGGATTAAATCCCCTTTTAAATAATGTTTATAATTTATTTATTTAAGATATATGTTGCTGTCCAGAACTGTCTGGACAGATTTTTGGGCCATCTTGGGGCCTAAGTTTGGGGCATTTGGTGGAGAGATTGGTACAAAGTAATATGTGATTCTTGAAGGTGTATATTCACCTATAAGCATGCCAAATTTCAGCCCCAACTGACCCCATTTGAGCCTTCAAAAGGGTGGGCCAACATGGTGGACTACTAGAAATTTCTGCTGTGCAGTCCAACAACATTGTCCCATAAAACCTTAATTTAAAAATATTTTCTTTGATGGTGGGCCACCTTTCTGGGTCCCACCTTGTTGTAGACATGATGAGGGACCTTGGCCCTCAATTTTAGGAATTTTGGAGGCCCTAGACCCACTCCATTAGAGGGCTCAAAATCAGGACAACAACATGTATGTTACAGAATTTAGTGTCTACCTTGCTGTCTTCTTTGTAATTGTGGAACTTATTAGGCCCAGACCATTGTGGATTTTATGCATGTTTGTGGGGCCCACCTTGTAATGTTTCAAAAGGCCACAGAGTCCATGGTCATGGGGCTAACCAGCTAGACCAGCGAACCATACCAGATGTCCAGCAGGTGGACGTCCATCATGGTTGGCCGTCCCTAGCCAGGCCCACCATGGTGTATGTTTTCATCCACATCGTCCTCCCCTTTGGGTGTGGCCCACGTGGAGATTGGGTCCACCCTGAGTGGACGTCCCATGTGGGGCCCACCTTGGATGTGTGGAGCCCACCTTTGATGTATGTGGTCGTGCTGTCCATGGCCTTGGGCCATCCCACCCTTGGGAGGCCCATGCTTGAGGCTGCTGTTGGGCTTACGTTCCAGTACCACGCCCACTTGGTTTTGGGTGACAAATCCCCTCCTCCATCTGGTGGGGCACCCTATAAGAAGTGCTAGTCCTTTTGGAAATAAACTCACACTCATTTTGGCAAGTTTCTGGGCCTCAGTAGGCCCAGGAAATTAGGTGGACTGAAAGTCTAACCATGGCTATTTAAATATACACTGTATGGTTGAATTTTTATTGAAATTGGGGGCCCACCACATTGAGGGGTTTTGGGTACTTGTCGCTCACCTATTCTTTAGAATATTTTTAGCTTAATTGGTGTATATTTTGGGCCACCATTGATGACCATTTGTGGGACCCAAACTCATACCAAATTTTAGGACTTTCTAGTGGGCTAGTTTAAACTAGAATATCCCACCTTGGCCAACCATGTATTGGGCTGACCTTCCACCATTTGCTGGACTTAGGGGCTGAGGAAAAGGTGAATTTGGGCCCTTAAATACCCACTTAAATTGCTAATTATTGGGCTGATGTAGTGGGGCCCATTTCACCCAACTTAAATATGTTTTTGGGCCATGCAATTGTGTACATGGACTACCCATTAAGTCCATCTAAATGCTTGGATTTTATGGCCATCGGAACTTGGGCTTTGGGGTTTGATTCCCTTCATTTGGCCCATATTGTTATGGATAGATTAGACCCATAGTTCTTAATGCCTTATACGAGACTTATGTACATGGATTAGATGTGGGCCTTGGGCCTTGTAGCTTATGGTTTGTGGTTAGATGCCTTAGGGCAATGGTAGTTAAATGTCCTCATTTGGACCCCTATAGGCCTGTTTTGTATCTAAGTAGTGGTAGAATGCCCACCTTAGTCTCTTGCAAGGTCCATCTCTATATTTTTAGGCCCGTGGCTCATAGATTAGTCTCGTGGGCTACCTCAGGTAAATGGGCCCCTACTAGAGGTTGTATTCCTTATGAGGAATTGGTTAAGTACCTAGACCCTTAATGGTTAGGTAGAGAGTACATCTTCTCATTCACTTATTGACACCCTTATTTATCTTCATGGCCCACTTTTATATGCATCATATGCATGCTTGGTTGAGGTATGATTGGCCATGGTTATGCCATTGTGTAGGACATGTTGGTATCTCCCCAAGGGATGGAGTTTACCCTCTTGAGCACGGTGGGTGCTTGGGATTGATGCATGGATGATTGTGTGATTCATACATCTGGCTTTGCATACCATGTGGATATTCGCCCTTGCTTCATAAGGGTCGTAGCCTCCACAGATATATCATAGATGGCCGTGTGTGGACACCAAAAATGATACTTGAGCATTTGGGGTGCATAGGATTTCCCTAGGTGAAAGTCCCTAAACTTCCATGGTACCGATGAGATGCCTCAACGCCGAGATAGAGTGAAAATCATGAGCGCCCTAGTGCCTTATACCGTTAGGCCATGACTCCCACTATTGCGAGGTCGGTTGGGATGGGGTTTGGCCTTACCCTCCTGAGTGAGAGGGCAATAGCTAGGCTGAGTTTGACCAGCTCGTGAATGGGTCTACTATCATCGAGCCTCGCTGGTGATTGGTTGTCCACAGGCGGGTAGTGAGGTCTCCTACGCTTGTTTGACTATGTGGGTCTTGCAAAGTGGCAGTCATCCTACAGTGTACTTAACCCTGGTGGATTCCTTATCATGAAAATGTACTTGATATGTAGATTGGATATGAAGATTGACTTTACTTCGCATTGCATTTGCATCGGCTGTATAAGCCTTCTATTGCATCGCCTCACTATGGCGTCTAGTACTCATGTATTGCAATGTATAACCTTGGTACGACTTACTACATTCATAGTTTAACCTCGGTACGGCTAGTGGCATTGGTATCATTCATGTTTCCTTCTGCATTCTCCGCTACCTTCTTCTTAGCACCATCGTCACACACCTTCACCGCCCTCTAAGCTTTCTATAAGCTTATGCATGATTGATGCGTGTAGGTGATCCTAGGTCGGCGCAGTAGTGGTGGAGCATTGGATTGGAGCATGCTGAGGACCCTTTGCAGACTTTTCTCTTCCTTTCTTACCTTACGTATTTCCTTTTGAGCCTCATGTACCTGTAAAAGTTTAAATTCTTAGTGGATTTTGCAATGCATTCCTATGGTTACTTTCTGAGATTTACTTGCTATGATCTTAAGTATGCTCTATCAGATTAGATTTATGTTATGAAAATCCTCCTTGTGAGATCCCAGGATCGGAACTTGAGCCAGGAACCGAGAATGAGGTACTACGAAGGCTGTTACGAATGGAACCGGCTATCGAGTTCCTTGTGAGTCTAATCACCAAGTCTGAGGCACGACAAGAGTTGGTATCAGAGCATAACAAGTAATCTCAGACATAACTTGGGATAACATTGCATATCTGCTGTGAGCTTAGGAGAAGTCGTGTCCCAAAAGCGTTCACTTCGTTCCGTTGAGCCTGCAATATTCTGATCCCTTTGCACCCATCCTCCTTGCTGTTTTGTAGGCGATGCAGGCGCCCGTGGTTGTGGTGTCCATGGCTATGGTTCTCATTTTGCTCCAATGGCCCGATCGACCCGAGCACATCCTATACCTGAGGAAGTGATACCACCCCCAGTGGCACCTATTCCCTTGCCTGAGCCTACTATTCCATTTCCTAAGGCTCTGCTGCTCCTATGCCTCCACCTGAGGATAGTACCGCTGTAACAGCGCAAATTTTTTCCAACCTAGAATAAGACGTCCTTAAGCAATGGGTCGATCCTAACATGTTATTAACCTGTCAGAACTCAAACCTAAAGTCTAAAACTGCTTATGAACCCATTTCCTTCACAAATCCCACCCTTCACCACCTTGTTCTTTCAATTTTCCTAAGTACTTTCACCCTAGACACTATCTTAAACTAGTTAAGTGTTATAACTTGGATCACCTTATATATAAACTACAAAGGCCTAGGTACCACCTCAGACAGAAATCTCTTAGGATTAAATCCTTTAGAAATGAGACAAAGTAACTAAGTGTTAAACTAGATTAGCTATGAAATCTGTTTGGATCGCTTTAAATACGATCTACAAGACCTAAAACTTGTAGAATCATTGACGCTAGGTTACCCTAAAATCTAGGATCAATCTCATTACCCGGCTGCTCTCGGGAGCATCCCAAAACTCCGTATCTGATCTGGACTGCACATCGGAAGTCCGATTAACACGAAGTTAAGGAATTAGGACCGCCTCACTAGGCTTGACAACCATCTCAGAAATCAAATCCAGATAGTGTCCCACGGCTGTTCGCTTGAGTCCAGAGCGAGAGAGTGTGAAAACACTTGTTTCTTTACAAAATAAATATCTTGAATAGTAATATGAGACTCGTCGCTTGCGGATCAGTATTAAGCAACCAGACCATCAGAATCTGACCAAAATACACCCTCGGATCAGGAAAAATTTCATAAACATTTACATGTACTCGGAATCTCCGATCGAGATCCACTGACCGTTGAACTGAACTGGTCCGCCACGCGTGATCTGAGAACCCTATTGGAACAAAAACTTAATGGAACGTAAATCCGCTATTAGTGAGCTTAAGTCTGACCTTTGGCTTAAGGAGGCATGCCGGAAGTCCTCCGTTGAGCTGAAACAGATGCCCTTTAGCTATAACCCAAGTATACCTTGACCTAGAGTCTATTTTAGAGACTTTTTAGACTATATAAGGACCTTAAACCCTCTCTCATTTCAGCCATCCGAATTTGAGAAAAACCCTAGGAAAAGAGAAAGAAAGTGAGGGAGAAGTGGGAGCTTCTGCCTGCCGTTCTTCCCTGCCGTATCCAAGCTTAAACCACTCCATTCTTATCATTTTTCCAGCGATTCCGGCGTCATTTCTAGGTAAGAAACCCTAACCCTAATCTATTTTGGGGTTTAGATAGTTGTAGGTTATGAAATAGCTAACTTATTTCATTCTGTAGGTTGCCGAACTGCCCAATACGGAAGTTTAGCAAACCTACCGACTCCGTTACGATTCTACGATACAAGGTGCAGACTTTAGGTGTATAGGTTATGGTTTTCAACACTTTCAATGTCAAATAATGATAGATTCATGATCTGCATGCAATTGCACATGTACAAAGTGCTTTCCGATTTCTGTTTCGATTAAAGTTGTAGAATATGAAATTTTACATATTCTAGGTATTCGTAGAAAATACCGTATACGTATATTTTTTAGAAATGTGTTTGACATGATTAATTGTTATATGGATAAAATACTTATTTGGCGAAAGGATTCGCCTAAATACATGTTTTACTATTATACACTATGTATGTAGAAATACTGTATTGTAAGAAATACCGTATACATATATAATTTAGAGATGTGTTTGCCATGATTAATTGTTGTATAAATATATTATGTGTGCATAAAATATTTGCTTGGCGAAAAGAGTCGCCCTAATACATGTTTGCTAACATACACTAAGTATGTTGAAATAGTGTATGTTAAGTGTTTGTGAAAATGCTTGTGTGAGTAAGTGTTTGGATGTTGATGCCTTAAGAGGGTGTTGAGATGGGATTCTCAACTACCTTAGAGACATCTATGATTTACTCCATGAGGTTGTTTACTTAAACCGCTTACTTGTGAAATATATGTGTTTGTATTCCTATTTAAGTAGTGTTTTATAACATGCTCTACAACATGCTTTATAACATGCTTCAGGACATGCTTACTTACATGCTTAAATTACTTATTTTATCATGCTTTACTCCACATGCTACGAATAAGGTTTGATTTAGTTTGGGACTATGTCTATAGTCCAGACAGTCGGTATTAGACTTGAGATCATGGTTGAGTTTCATATCGCCACGTAAGATGTATTTGACGAACCCGAGTCGTACGTCAGTTGGCGACAGTGGTTAGGCCACGCGAAGTGCTTATGCACTTCATGTCGTCCAATTGACTGTGCACTCGAGCTAGTCAGGCTCGTCATGTAACCTGATGTGTCTAATGTATGTTCACCATGTTTGGTCGCTACTGCTTGAACCTAGGGTACCAAACTTGCCAATGAAATCCCTTTTAACCATGGTACCTCGATCCGCTAAGACTCATGAGCCGAGCATAGTGGTATGGGACACCGTGGTCAATCTGTCGGCCTATGCTGGGGCCATGTGCCTCCCCGTAGTGACCAGTGAGCAACCAGACTCGTGAGCCGATTATGGTGGTATGGGACATTATATTCGAGCTGTCGGCCTACACTACTTAATGGGTGATGGGGGAGTAGTGCAACGATTCCGTGTAACAGCCCTGACAGCCCTGACCGTATCTGGTGTAGTGACCTCGAGCATACTCTAAACCTACGGTGAGGCGCCGAGCCTTCCCATAGTAACATAGTATAAACTAGGCCTGTATTGATCAGGTGATGGGGGAGTGGTGCAACGATTCCGCGTAATAGCCCTGACAGCCCTTGAAGTCACCTAGAAACACACCATCATATGAGATTGTCTAGGACTGACGACCCTAGAATGGATCATGTTTGGGAATGATACAAGGGAGGTACCTTAGTTTCCCAATCCTGCTGTTTGAAATAGACTAATAACAAACTTGGTAATCATGCTCATCATACATTGCATGTACCTGGAAGATGTGGAGCACTGAGGAAAGAAAGCATGCCGTGAACAAAAATGGTGTCGCACGAGGGAGTATGTCGGTGAGGGCATATATCATGACTGCATTCATACTTGCATTAATAAGAGTAGTTAGGAGTGTTTGATTTTACTGCTTTATCATTACTGCTTGACTGAATTGATAACATGTTAACCTATGCCTTATTGTTCCATTGAGTTGATCACTCACTCCCACGTTACGGGACAGTGTTATACATACCAACCAGATTTGTTGAGATTCAGGTGATGGCGATGCTTATGAAGCAGAGCCGGACTACTTCTATGATGATGAGTTCTCCTATCTGTATCTCTTTGGCAGGTCTATGAAGACTTGGTATTGTACTGACGGGGCTATGATACTTGGGATAGAAGACATTACACTTCCTCACATTAGGTATATTTTAGAATTGTACTGTAATTATTTAACCTGGTAACTTTATCACACTCTGGAGACTCACCACAGTTTATATATGTTATTTATCTATCAAAGTCTTTCGCTTGCAATTTAACTGTCTCTGGAGTATGATATGTTATTTTGGCTTAATCTCACTCATGTTCAATACTCAAATATAGTCAACATTCAATCATCATTCATTTTGTTACATAAGTGATGTTCTGAAACTCGGGAGTTGAGTTTATGCTTGACCCCCGATTTTCGGGATGTTACAGATGGTATCAGAGCATGATTTGGATTAAACCGGACCTGGGTTATGGTCACACGATGCACTCTGATACACTCTGACTTAGGAGGGAGCGAAGAAATGTAGAAACTGACTTAGGATTTTCCAAATCGCCGAACGGCGAAACCGACCGAAATCGACCGCAGAGATTGGGCCGTACACACCCATGATCACTCGAAACAATCCTGAATCACTTCTAGGCCGTCAGTCGATGGGTTTGAGTCGTTCCTTAGAGATGAATGTCCTTAGTTTGTGGGTTAACCACAACACCAAAGCCTAAAACCCCTTTCTATCCAATTCCTTCAAACTTTCTCCTTGCACCACTTCATCCTTCAAATTTTTTTTTCTAAGTCCTTTCACACTAGGTATAAGTTCTAATGTATAAATGATAAAGAATAATACTTAAACAAAAAGTTACTATAAATAGTAAATATATGTATAAATTAGACATTTAACTATTCAAATTTTGGAATCTAACCAAATAAATAGGTTAGTTGGATAGATTCGCTCCTCCTACCCCAAAATCATATGCTACATGTCATATAAAATCATTCTGTTTTGTATTTTGGCCCCGATACGGCTCAAAATAGGATCGAGGGCCAAACGGAGCACTTCCGGAGGGAACCAGGGTGGGCCCCATACTTTTTTGGAGCCTAGGGGACTGGTGGAGCACTCCCATGGGGCCCCCCTTTGTAAAACACAAATTTTTTTGGTGAGGCCCTCGCCGAGTAGGCGAGGCCTCGTCGGTTTTTTGGCTGGGCCGGGCCGGCCGTCCGTGCCGATCGTGTTTAGGGGTTGTGGGACCCCCCTGATGTATGTCCCTTCTATTTATACCCTCCCAAAATCTTACTTCCTTCACAAACCCCCCTCCAAGCCATTTTTTCCTCTACACTTGATGTTTTCTCTTCGAAATCACCCTTTCAATCTTCCTCTCTGCTAGTTCCGACCACCATCCACCCGTTCTCATCGTCGACAGTAGTCCTTTCCTCCCTTTCCTCTCCGTTTCTCTCATTTGGACTCCGACACGCCCCTTCTAAAGCTAAAAAATCGTGTGAGCTTCCTTACCATCTGATCTCTCCATTTTCCTTCTTTAATCCCTATCATTTGAGCCTTTACAACGTCTATTGAGGACCCAAGTCCGTGGAGAACTAAAACTCCAGCCCATTTTCTCCCTTTAGGGCCCGTTCAGCCAAACTGCATTGGTGAGTTAGGTGGATAGAATTGTATAAGTAAAAAATAAATGTATGTGTGGATATGGTCCCTAGATTGGGTGTATCCCATGTTTTCCAACACCATGTTTAGAATGTATGTAATTAAAAGTAAATTCTGAGATTTCCTTTCAAATTTCACTTAGAAATTCATCATCATGGGATTTGAAAATCCCATCTCACACTGTCCAACACTAGGCTCTTTTTCCAAAGCCTATACCATTAATTTTAATCCCCACCCACCCTCCTACCAACCATGCCACTCCCAATCCTGAAGTGGGATTAGCAATGCAGTCCCATTTAAGACAATAGGCCCTAGAGTTTTGGACCTAGAGCGGTGCTTCGACAGACCTGACAGTATAGGAAATCCAACAAATTAAGAATGTGAACTCTAGAACCCCCTTAGTTGGTTTGAGTATATGTGAAGTGCTCGAGCATAGTTACATTCATGTTCGGTCAACTCAATTCCAAATAAGCAAACAAATTCCTTTATTAAAGTGATGGTGTAAAATCATCTAGTATATAAGCATAGACTTTGGATTACAACTAGGGGATTACGCTACTCATACGTTGCGACTAGGCATAAAGAATGTAAAGGATTCATTATGCTAAGGTACCTAAAAGATAGATTTAATTAGTCAGCTTCAGTAGGTTGGAGCGAGACCCCGTCCTTTTGTTGAATCCCCTTAATACTCATAGGCTTCTTTGATAACTCCTAGGAAAGTTGTTTGACGTGGAAACTAGTCACGCTTAGAGGAAACTGATATATCCTTTGGATTTAATGTTAGATCCAATCAATGCATCCCTTAGAATTGCCTTCTCGAGGACTTATTACAACCGGGAACACGGAGTAGAGAAACGATATATATCAGCGAGGTATTCGCGGTTTGAATTGAATTCTCAATCTTGGTAGTTGCCAATGAACTCTATGCTCTGATCAAGCAGAGACTCGGGATCAACTAGGATTCAGAACTGATATGGCACTTTTCTGTCCTAGCTAGGCAGAAGGTCCATGTATCCGATTCTGACCCACTACACAACCTTCCTTCCATGTTGGCTCGACTACTTACAACCAAAAGTTTATAACTTCGTCTTTGAGAAGTGTAAGAATATATAGCCAATAGAGATTTTTCCTTTTAGGCCTAAGGAATTTCCCAAGTGAGCAACAGACAGTTAGGAATTAGATCCCAAATCACATGCCATGTTAACATACATATTGTGCATATGAACGTAGAAAGATGTCTGCCTGTTAGGCTTGACATGAGTACATAAGGTAGGTCGGGACCGTGATGATAGTCCTCCTTTGGTAGACTTAGGCATCTGGCCTTAAACCCACACCTGCCCCTGAAATCAACCACAATACCATCATCTTTAGCTTTCGATACCCATAGGTACCAAGGCCATAGCACACATCATCGATGAGAGGAAGACCAATGTAGTGATAGATCACTCCCCATTTCATACCAAAGATAGGCCTAAAATTTTACCTCGTTCTGACATACGGAGCGAGACATAGATCCTTAAGCCTTAGGGAATTAAGTTTTTAAGGAGGTTAGAACATTATGCTCCAAATCTAGTTAGGTCACCTATTACACCTCTTTGATTGTGTGGCGCAGCGGAAGCGTGGTGGACCCTTGCCCCACTAGCCCATGATCGAATGGAATGGATCCAGACTGTGCGTAAAGATAGATCACTAACTAAGATCTGAATCTTTCTTAGAAATCCATTGTAACAAACCATCAGGGTATGAGAAATGGATAAAGAATTAAGTTTTAAGGGGGGTAGACTAAAATGAACTAGGCTTGCATATACCCTACCACGTGTAGAAACACGAAATCAATAAAACTTAGACAAAAGAAATAATTAAATCTTCCCTTATTACCCTTAGCCAATTTCGGGGACGAAATTTTGTTTTAAGGGGTGTAGATTGTAACAGCCCGAATTTTTTCCAACCTGGAATAAGACGTCATTAGGCAATGGGTCGACCCTAACACCTTATTAACCTATCAGAACTCAAACTCAAAGTCTAAAACTGCTTATCAACCCATTTCCTTCACAAATCCCACCCTTCACCACCTTGTTCTTTGAATTTTTCTTAAGTACTTTCACCCTAGACACTATCTTAAACTAGTTAAGTGTTATAACTTGGATCACCTTATATATAAACTACAAAGGCCTAGGTACCACCTCAGACAGAAATCTCTTAGGATTAAATCCTTTAGAAATGAGACAAAGTAACTAAGTGCTAAACTAGATTAGCTATGAAATCCGTTTGGATCGCTTTAAATACGATCTGCAAGACCCAAAACTTGTAGAATCATTGACGCTATGTTACCCTAAAATTTAGGATCAATCTCATTACCCGGCTACTCTCGGGCGCATTCTGAAACTGCGTATCTGATCTGGACCGCACATCGGAAGTCCGATTAACACGAAGTTAAGGAATTAAGACTGCCTTGCTAGGCTTGACAACCATCTCAGAAATCAAATCTAGATAGTGTCCCACGGCTGTTCGCTTGAATCCGGAGCGAGAGAGTGTGAAAACACTTGTTTCTTTACAAAATAAATATCTTGAATAGTAATCTGAGACTCATCGCTTGCGGATCAGTATTAAGCAACTAGACCGTCAGAATCTGACCAAAATACACTCTCGGATCAGGAAAAATTTCATAAACATTTACATGTACTCGGAATCTCCGATCGAGATCCACTGACCGTTGAACTGAAACTGGTCCGCCACGCGTGATCTGAGAACCCTACTGGAATAAAAACTTAATGGAACGTAAATCCGCTATTAGTGAGCTTAAGTCCGACCTTTGGCTCAAGGAGGCCCGCCAGAAGTCCTCCATTGAGTTGAAACAGTGCCCTTTGGCTATAACCCAAGTATACCTTGACCTGGAGTCTATTTTAGAGACTTTTTAGACTATATAAGGACCTTAAACCCTCTCTCATTTCAGCCATCCGAATTTGAGAAAAACCCTAGGAAAAGAGAGAGAAAGTGAGGGAGAAGTGGGAGCTTCGTGCTGTCGTTCTTCCCTGCTGTATCCAAGCTTAAACTACTCCGTTCTTATCGTTTTTCCGGCAATTCCGGCGTCATTTCTAGGTAAGAAACCCTAACCCAAATCTATTTTGGGGTTTAGACAATTGTAGGATATGAAATAGCTAACCTATTTCATTCTGTGGGTTGCCGAACTGCCGAATACGGAAGTTTAGCAAACTTACCGACTCCGTTACGATTCTACGATACAAGGTGCAGACTTTAGGTGTATAGGTTATGGTTTTCAACGCTTTCAATGTCAGATAATGATAGATTCATGATCTGCATGCAATTGCACATGTACAAAGTGCTTTCCGATTTCTGTTTCGATTAAAGTTGTAGAATATGGAATTTTACATATTCTAAGTATTCGTAGAAAATACCGTATACGTATATTTTTTGGAAATGTGTTTGACATGATTAATTGTTGTATGGATATACGATATATGGATAAAATACTTATTTGGCCAAAGGATTCGCCTAAATACATGTTTTACTAATATACATTATGTATGTAGAAATACTGTATTGTAAGAAATACGGTATACATGTATAATTTAGAGATGTGTTTGCCATGATTAATTGTTGTATAAATATATTATGTGTGCATAAAATATTTGCTTGGCGAAAGGAGTCGCCCTAATACATGTTTGCTAACATACACTAAGTATGTTGAAATAGTGTATGTTAAGTGTTTGTGAAAATGCTTGTGTGAGTAAGTGTTTGGATGTTGATCCCTTAGGAGGGTGTTGAGATGGGATTCTCAACTACCTTAGAGACATCTATGATTTACTCCATGAGGTTGTTTACTTAAACTGCTTACTTGTGAAATATATGTGTTTGTATTCCTATTTAAGTAGTGTTTTATAACATGCTCTACAACATGCTTTATAACATGCTTCAGGACATGCTTACTTACATGCTTGAATTACTTAGTTTATCATACTTTACTCCACATGCTACGAATAAGGTTTGATTGAGTTTGGGACTATGTCTATAGTCCAGACAGTCGGTACTAGACTTGAGATCGTGGTTGAGTTTCATGTCGCCACATAAGATGTGTTTGACGAACCCGAGTCGTACGTCAGTTGGCGACGGTGGTTAGGCCACGCGAAGTGCTTATGTACTTCATGTCATCCAATTGATTGTGCACTCGAGCTAGTCAGGCTCGTCATGTAACTCGATGTGTTTAATGTATGTTCACGATGTTTGGTCGTTACTGCATGAACTTAGGGTACCAAACTTACCAGTGAAATTCCTTTTAACCATGGTACCTCGATCCGCTAAGACTCATGAGCTGGGCATGGTGGTATGGGACACCGTGGTCGAGCTGTCGGCCTACGCTGGGGCCATGTGCCTCCCCGTAGCGACCAGTGAACAACCAGACTCGTGAGCCGATTATGGTGGTATGAGACACTATATTCGAGCTGTCGGCCTACACTACTTGATGGGTGATGGGGGAGTGGTGCAACGACACTGTATCCGGTGTAGTGACCTCGAGCATACTCTAAACCTACGGTGAGGCGCCAAGCCTTCCCATAGTAACAGAGTATAAACTAGGCCTGTATTGATAAGGTGATGGGGGAGTGGTGCAACAATTCCGCGTAACAGCCCTGACAGCCCTTGCAGTCACCTAAAAACACACCATCATATGAGATTGTTTAGGACTGACGACCCTAGAATGGATCATGTTTGGGAATGATACAAGGGAGGTACCTTAGTTTCCCAATCCTGCTGTTTGAAATAGACTAATAATAAACTCGGTAATCATGCTCATCATGCATTGCATGTGCCTGAAAGATGTGGAGCACTGAGGAAAGAAAGCATGCCGCGAACGAAGATGGTGTCGCATGAGGGAGTATGTCGGTGAGGGCATACATCATGACTGCATTCATACTTGCATTAATAAGAGTAGTTAGGAGTGTTTGATTTTACTGCTTTACATTACTGCTTGACTGAATTGATAACATGTTAACCTATGCCTTATTGTTCCACTGAGTTGATCACTCACTCCCACGTTACGGGACGGTGTTATACACACCAACTAAATTTATTGAGTTTCAGGTGATGGCGATGCTTATGAAGCAGAGCCGGACTACTTCTATGATGATGAGGAGTTCTCCTATCTGTATCTCTCTGGCAGGTCTATGAAGACTTGGTATTGTATTGATGGGGCTATGGTACTTGGGATAGAAGACATTACACTTCCTCACATTAGGTATATTTTAGAATTGTACTGTAATTATTTAACCTGGTAACTTTATCACACTCTGGAGACTCACCACAGTTCATATATGTTATTTATCTATCAAAGTCTTTCGCTTACAATTTAACTGTCTCTGGAGTATGATATGCTGTTTTGGCTTAATCTAACTCATGTTCAATGCTCAAATGCAGTCAACATTCAATCATCATTCATTTTGTTGCATAAGTGATGTTCTGAAACTCTGGAGTTGAGTTTATGCTTGACCCCCGATTTTCGGGATGTTACAACCGCCACCGTTTTCTCAACGGTTCCTGTAGGGATTGAGCATTTTCAGTAGATGATGCAGGTCGTCACTGCTGCCCTACAGACCCATCAGCCTTCTACTGAGGTTCCTGTGTAGTCTAACTTGCCAAGTACGAGCATGATATTTCATGAGTTCTGGCAGCATGATCCCCTGAGATTCAGGGGTGAGCCTGACCCTTCTGCCGTCGAGTTGTGGCATACCGAGATCGAGAGGATATTCGACACTATACAGTGTCTGACTGATTAGAGAGTCTCATTAGCTACTTTCCTTCTATATGGCGAGGCCTGGCATTGGTGGTCATTAGTGTCAAGGATGGTCGGGCTTCAGTTTGTTTGGACTTGGTAGGAATTCATGGTCCACTTCGACTAGAAGTTCTTCCCCAAGCATGTTCAGGAGCAGAGGGCTATAGAGTTCGAGACCCTAGTCCAGGGAGATATGATGGTGTCTCAGTATGAGGCCCGTTTCTTGACTCTTTTCAAATTCGCTCCTTATCTCGCTCTTGACAAGAAGAGGAAAACCTGCCGTTTTTAGAACGACTTGCGTCCCACTCTCCGCAGTCGCGTGGTGGGACATTGCTTGACGACGTTCGATCAGGTCATCTATCTAGTGTTGGTATACGAGGAGGACTGGGCCATGTCCCTTACGCTCGTTAGACTGTGCGGTTAGGAGAGTGGCATTCAGCTGGCAGTGTATTTGACCCCGGTGGTTTCCCTATAGTGGAACTGTATATGATTTATGGACTTCATATGAGGACTGACATGATTGCATTTACACCTTGCATATTGCTTCGGCTATGTAGGCCTCTTATGCATCGCCTGAGTATGGCGCCCAATACTCATATGATTGCATTGCATAGCCTTGTGATGGCTTACTGCATTCATACTTCGTATAGCATAGCCTTGGTATGGTTGTTGGTATTGATGACACACATAGTTCATGCCACATTTCCATATTCTCTGATATTGCTTTCCCAACACTGATACTACACACGCTTACACCGCCCTCTAAGCTTTCTATAAGATTATGCACGATTGATGCGTGCAGGAGATTTTAGACAGCAGCAGTAGTTGAGGAGGAGCGTTGGAGCGTGCCGAGGACCTTTCGGAATCGTCGTTGATCAAACCTTGTATTTCCCTTTTGAGCACCGTACCTTATATAAAAG